>CAKAOJ020000096.1:0-1272500 GCA_916701645.2 Sebastolobus alascanus | reverse complement strand
GAGGCAACACTTCCTCATCAACTGAGAACATCCCCGATTACTTTGGTTCACAAATGATCCGTTTTATAATCTGTAATTTAGTCACAACTCAGAAGACAAATCCTAAAATCATAGGTTACGATAACGTTTTGATAGCACCAGCTACTAGGAACTAACACCTGATATTTTAGTCAGTCTGATTATGAATGTTCACATCTATCATTCCAGGATTATCCGTGGTAATAAATTCAGTTGTACTGGTTTTGAATCACTATCTGTTGATTGTTTGATGCAGGGATGACGTATTTTTGTAGGTCAACCAGGAAGTTCGCCCCTGGTTCCCTCGACAAAAAGCCAATGGGATTTTTCCATTGGATTTTGGATTAATGCGGAAAATAAACTTTGAGACAAAC
Organism: Sebastolobus alascanus; assembly: GCA_916701645.2. Classification (NCBI taxonomy): domain Eukaryota; kingdom Metazoa; phylum Chordata; class Actinopteri; order Perciformes; family Sebastidae; genus Sebastolobus; species Sebastolobus alascanus. The sequence continues at coordinate 1,272,108 of CAKAOJ020000096.1, read as the reverse complement.
AAACATTTATGATACTTACACGTTTTGTTCAGCAAGATAATCTCCACAAATGAACACCACTTTTATGATTTTTGAAGTGTGAATGCAATCACCAGAAGTAGAAAGCTAACGTTAGTTTATAAACAAACCACACCACGGTCGCATGAGCGCGATTATTAACAACGAGGCTGTAAGTATAACGTTTAGTAGTCTCATTTAGCCACTTGTTAGCAACCGCCTTTTTTAAGACACATAAGGCTTCAAAGTTCACGAGTGGGGTATTTACAGATGTATTTTATGTCGTAGAACAAAAAGTTAAAATCCCTTCAGCTTGTGTTGACCACAGACCTTATTTCAGGCATCTAACTAAAAACCCATTCAAAAAAAAAAAATTGACTTCCTGACGAGGGAACCGGAAGTGCTAACATGCTAACTCATTTCCGGGTTTTAGGGACTCATTCCTGCAGCACTTTATTAAAACATGTGAACAGCCAATATGAAAACTAGGTCTTTGCAGTGCCACATTTAATTAACCATCAACATTAAAACACTGTTAAAGCCTTAAGTTTGTAATGCTTTAGCTTACAGCATATTTCAACCATAGACTGTATGATTTAAACTGACAGTTTGATTTAAGTGTAGTCTTGGCGTCACCCACCTCATGAGCAGTATTCAGTGTGGTTACTGTAGTAGCAGGTGTCCTCCAGGTGGAGGCGGTGCAGAGCAGCTGGTTTGTGAGGGTTTATCATGAGAATAAGAAGATGAAGAAGCTGCTGTGTGATGTAAAATGGTCTGGTATATAATGGTTGAGTGTTTGTGTATAAACAGTAGTTTCCTGGTGAGTGTAAAAGACTGGGTTCCGCTGTATTACTCAGGCTGCACTACAGCGTCTATTCACAGGCGCGATCCCACTACTGAGCGGCACGGGGGCTTTGACCTGCTCCGTTTCCGACCTGGACCGGTGCACCCCTCCTTAGACGACCTGGTGGTCCCGGGCTCCCCCAGGAGCACCATATCGATACCGAACTTAGCGTGGACACCCGATCGGCATAGTCCGCTGCAGCTCAGAACTCCTGAGCTCAAACGGTCCGCCAGCCTCAGCCTCCCGGTAACTTGGATTACAGGCGCGCGCCACCGCACCCGGCGAGAAACGAGAACTCTCACAGGGTTTTTAACATGGACTAAGATGACGTCATCACGTAGCACGCTGCGGCGGTTTCTAGTGGCGGGAAATAAAACTGCAGCTGCAGTGATGAAGGCTGCTCTTAATTATCACTGTAAAACTTCATATCTGGTTTTATCTGATTATTAATGTGCTGATTTGTTTATCTTAATAATAATAATTAGAATTATTATTATTATTAACTGACTGGAAATTATACAATATAAACACATAACATTATCACTTAAAGTGGCAGTAGGCAACAATTTTTGGGCATAATTTGGCAAAAATTCCATAATAACCTTTCAGCATATTGTAATTCAAGTGGTCTGAGAGAAAACCAGGCTTCTGCTCCTCATCATGGCTCTGTTTTCAGGCTTTAGAAAAATCTAGCCCATGAGGGCAGAGCTCACAGAGGTCACAGAGGTCAGAGGTCAGAGGTCATTTCAGAGAGAGAGCGTTCCTATTGGCTGTGCTCCGGTCATGTGACCGGAACTTGGCTTCCTTCAACAGATTTTACAATGGCGGCTGCATCACAAACTTTCTAATTTTACAGCTAAACAGTACACTACAAGATGATTCTGAGAACATTTGAGGTGAGAAATAGGCATTACAGTAACTGAATATGGATTCATATTTGATCAGCGCTGCCTAGTTTGACCGTTTGGTCGGAGTTCGCGAGTGATTGACAGCCGGCTCTCATAGACTGCAGCTGGACAGCGGACCTTGTTTTCCTCCGGTAAGTGAAATCCTTCAGATGCCGTTAGGAGCACCGGAGGACACAGTAGGACACAGAGGGACATGATTTTTTTCAGGTTACCTGTTTCATGTACTACTGTCACGATAAAGCGGCCGCTTTCTAAAAATAACTTTTTTAAATCCTATTTGCGCCAATATCGCATACTGCAGCTTTAACTAACAATACAACCTGAAAAAAAATAAAATAGGCTATTATTATGAGAATCAAAAACCAAACTCAACAGAAAATATAATTTGTCAAACTAGTATACAATAAATCTGTCAAAGAAAAAACAAAGATTATCAATGTGAAACACAGTTCACACAAATAAAAGCCATTCATTATAACATCTCTGCCTATTAGATACTAAAATATTCCTTTGATTGACTGACAACACATTGTGATTGCCTTTCTTTTTGGTCATTTTATTCAGAAGTTGTTGCATTTTCATTATGTTGTTACTCTGTATACAAAACATCTACTCACGTCTGTCCATCTTGGAAGGGGGATCCCTCCTCTGTTGCTCTTCCTGAGATTTTTCCATTTTTTTCCCTGTTAAAAGGGTGTTTTGGGGGGTAGTTTTTCCTTATCCGATGAGAGGATCTTACTGTAAAGGACAGAAAGTGTCGTATCCTGTACAGATTGTGAAACCCCCTGAGGTCAATTTGTGATTTTGGGCTATATAAATACAATTGACTTGACTTGACTTATGAGTAACCCTCATCAAACCTCAGTGAGAAATATTTCACCTTGATAAAAAAACTACAACAACAACTACCAATTAAATAGACTGTGAGGAGAAACAACAATCAACCTGCGGGATTTTGGCACTATTGTAAACATATACAGAGTCAAATAGCAGGCTGGGCCTCTGTGTGTTTTTATGCCTGTTTGCAGTGACAACTGAGAAAGAATTAAATATTAAAACACCGAGGTTGAAGCATTTCTCTGGCATGGACCTGATGTAAGACCTCCTAAAGACTGTTTACCCACCTTTTATTTATTTTTTACTCAGTCATTTTAAAGAGCTGCTGACTTGCCAAAAAACTGCAGCAAAATCTATAAAGTATGACCCTCGTGTCATTGAACCTCAGTGAAAATATGTCACCTTTTTAAAAAGATCAAACAGTCGGTGTACAGTGTGGGAAGACCTGACAACCAATTTTGGCACAGCAGTGAACATACAGAGTAAAGTTAGCAGGATGGGCCTGTGTGTCTTTATGCCCCTCTGCCGTGACAGCTGACAAAGAAGAAAGTCAGGAAAGAAAAGACATTGAAGCATTTTTCTTCTTAACACCTGAGACATTGGAAACAAACCTAAAGCTATAGTTATTTTTAGTTATGTTTTTCAGTTAATGTGAGTTATCCTCATCTAGGGGTGAAACACTACAGCTTGATGGCACAGTTTACATGGAAAACAGTACGTTGGTAGAAGAGCAGAGCTAAAGAATTAGATGGATTTTTTTTAAATGTAAATCAAGAAATGTGTAACTTTGGTACAATGGCATTGGAACTCTGCAGACACTACCTAAAAGCATATTATTGTAATTAGTGGAGGCCCGCTATGGTTCTGTGTTGTTTCCTTTATTTAAACGATTGCTTCACTTTCGCTAGAACGAAACTATCACCACAAAACACTGATAAAGGTGAATGGAAAAGTGTGTCAGCGAATATCTCAACAGGAAGCTCTTTAATGTTTATAGTTTTAGTTTGCCTCCACCTGCAGGACATGATGAGCAGTATTCAGTGTGGTTGGTGTAGTAGCAGGTGTCCTCCAGGTGGAGGCGCTGCAGAGCAGCTGGTTTGTGAGGGTTTATCATGAGAATAAGAAGATAAAGAAGCTGCTGTGTGATGTAAAATGGTCTGGTATATAATGGTTGAGTGTTTGTGTATAAACAGTAGTTTCCTGGTGAGTGTAAAAGACTGGGTTCCGCTGTATTACTCAGGCTGCACTACAGCGTCTATTCACAGGCGCGATCCCACTACTGAGCGGCACGGGGGCTTTGACCTGCTCCGTTTCCGACCTGGACCGGTGCACCCCTCCTTAGACGACCTGGTGGTCCCGGGCTCCCCCAGGAGCACCATATCGATACCGAACTTAGCGTGGACACCCGATCGGCATAGTCCGCTGCAGCTCAGAACTCCTGAGCTCAAACGGTCCGCCAGCCTCAGCCTCCCGGTAACTTGGATTACAGGCGCGCGCCACCGCACCCGGCGAGAAACAGTTACGCGCACCGGGCTTTTATCATGGACTAAGATGACGTCATCACGTAGCACGCCGCGGCGGTTTCTAGTGGCGGGAAATAAAACTGCAGCTGCAGTGATGAAGGCTGCTCTTAATAATTATCACTGTAAAACTTCATAATATCTGGTTTTATCTGATTATTAATGTGCTGATTTGTTTATTATTAACTGACTGTGGAAATTATACAATATAAACACATAACATTATCACTTAACTAACAATACAACCTGAAAAAAATAAAATAGGCTATTATTATGAGAATCAAAAAAAAAAACTCAACAAAAAATATCATTTGTCAAACTAGTATACAATAAATCTGTCAAAGAAAGAAAAAATTATCAATGTGTAACACAGTTTACACAAATAAAAGCCATTCATTATAACATCTCTGCCTATTAGATACTAAAATATTCATTTGATTGACTGACAACACATTGTGTTTTACTTTCTTTTTGGTCATTTTATTCAGAAGTTTCCTGCCACAAAACTGTGAAATGTATGAGTTTGGTGATGCCTGGAAGCTGCTTCACATCTTCCTGGAGCCATCTTCTCGACTTCACATTATATTTATCCATTTTTATCATATGGATTGTCAATGTTGTATTTTCATTATGTTGTTACTCTGTATACAAAACATCTATTCACGTCTGTCCATCCTGGAAGGGGGATCCCTCCTCTGTTGCTCTTCCTGAGATTTTTCCATTTTTTCCCCTGTTAAAAGGGTTTTTTGGGGGGAGTTTTTCCTCATCCGATTAGAGGATCGTACTGTAAAGGACAGAGGGTGTCGTATCCTGTACAGATTGTAAAACCCCCTGAGGCAAATTTGTGATTTTGGGCTCTATAAATAAAATTGTCTTGACTTGACTTATGAGTAACCCTCATCAAACCTAAGTGAGGATATTTCACCTTGATAAAAAAAACAAAAACAACAACTACCAATTAAATAGACTGTGAGGAAAAACAACAATCAACCTGTGGGATTTTGGCACTATTGTAAACATAGACAGAGTCAAATAGCAGGCTGGGCCTCTGTGTGTTTTTATGCCTGTTTGCAGTGACAACTGAGAAAAAAAGGATATAACAAAATACCGAGGTTGAAGCATTTCTCTGGCATGGACCTGATGTAAGACCTAGAGACTGTTTACCCACCTTTTATTTATTTTTTACTTGTCATTTTAAAGAGCTGCTGACTTGCCACAAAACTGCAGCAAAATCTATACAGTATGACCCTCGTGTCATTGAACCTCAGTGAAAATATTTCACCTTTTTTAAAAGATCAAACAGTCGGTGTACAGTGTGGGAAGACCTGACAACCAATTTTGGCAAAGCAGTGAACATACAGAGTAAAGTTAGCAGGATGGGCCTGTGTGTCTTTATGCCCCTCTGCCGTGACAGCTGACAAAGAAGAAAGTCAGGAAAGAAAAGACATTGAAGCATTTTTCTTCTTAACACCTGAGACATTGGAAACCAACCTAAAATTATAGTTATTATTATATTAATAATGTAAGTTATCCTCATCTAGGGGTGAAACACTACAGCTTGATGGCACAGTTTACATGGAAAACAGTACGTTGGTAGAAGAGCAGAGCTAAAGAATTAGATGGATTTTTTTTAAATGTAAATCAAGAAATGTGTAACTTTGGTACAATGGCATTACAACTCTGCAGACACTACCTAAAAGCATATTATTGTAATTAGTGGAGGCCCACTATGGTTCTGTGTTGTTTCCTTTATTTAAACGGTTGCTTCACTTTCGCTAGAACGAAACTATCACCACAAAACACCGATAAAGGTGAATGGAAAAGTGTGTCAGTGAATAGCTCAACAGGAAGCTCTTTAATGTTTATAGTTTTAGTTTGCCTCCACCTGCAGGACATGATGAGCAGTATTCAGTGTGGTTGGTGTAGTAGCAGGTGTCCTCCAGGTGGAGGCGGTGCAGAGCAGCTGGTTTGTGAGGGTTTATCATGAGAATAAGAAGATGAAGAAGCTGCTGTGTGATGTAAAATGGTCTGGTATATAATGGTTGAGTGTTTGTGTATAAACAGTAGTTTCCTGGTGAGTGTAAAAGACTGGGTTCCGCTGTATTACTCAGGCTGCACTACAGCGTCTATTCACAGGCGCGATCCCACTACTGAGCGGCACGGGGGCTTTGACCTGCTCCGTTTCCGACCTGGACCGGTGCACCCCTCCTTAGACGACCTGGTGGTCCCGGGCTCCCCCAGGAGCACCATATCGATACCGAACTTAGCGTGGACACCCGATCGGCATAGTCCGCTGCAGCTCAGAACTCCTGAGCTCAAACGGTCCGCCAGCCTCAGCCTCCCGGTAACTTGGATTACAGGCGCGCGCCACCGCACCCGGCGAGAAACAGTTACGCGCACCGGGCTTTTATCATGGACTAAGATGACGTCATCACGTAGCACGCCGCGGCGGTTTCTAGTGGCGGGAAATAAAACTGCAGCTGCAGTGATGAAGGCTGCTCTTAATAATTATCACTGTAAAACTTCATAATATCTGGTTTTATCTGATTATTAATGTGCTGATTTGTTTATTATTAACTGACTGTGGAAATTATACAATATAAACACATAACATTATCACTTAACTAACAATACAACCTGAAAAAAATAAAATAGGCTATTATTATGAGAATCAAAAAAAAAACTCAACAAAAAATATCATTTGTCAAACTAGTATACAATAAATCTGTCAAAGAAAAAAAAAATTATCAATGTGTAACACAGTTTACACAAATAAAAGCCATTCATTATAACATCTCTGCCTATTAGATACTAAAATATTCATTTGATTGACTGACAACACATTGTGTTTTACTTTCTTTTTGGTCATTTTATTCAGAAGTTTCCTGCCACAAAACTGTGAAATGTATGAGTTTGGTGATGCCTGGAAGCTGCTTCACATCTTCCTGGATCCATCTTCTCATATATGTTCACATTATATTTATCCATTTTTATCATATGGATTGTCTATGTTGTATTTTCATTATGTTGTTACTCTGTATACAAAACATCTATTCACGTCTGTCCATCCTGGAAGGGGGATCCCTCCTCTGTTGCTCTTCCTGAGATTTTTCCATTTTTTCCCCTGTTAAAAGGGTTTTTTGGGGGGAGTTTTTCCTCATCCGATTAGAGGATCGTACTGTAAAGGACAGAGGGTGTCGTATCCTGTACAGATTGTAAAGCCCCCTGAGGCAAATTTGTGATTTTGGGCTCTATAAATAAAATTGTCTTGACTTGACTTATGAGTAACCCTCATCAAACCTAAGTGAGGATATTTCACCTTGATAAAAAAAACAAAAACAACAACTACCAATTAAATAGACTGTGAGGAAAAACAACAATCAACCTGTGGGATTTTGGCACTATTGTAAACATAGACAGAGTCAAATAGCAGGCTGGGCCTCTGTGTGTTTTTATGCCTGTTTGCAGTGACAACTGAGAAAAAAAGGATATAACAAAACACCGAGGTTGAAGCATTTCTCTGGCATGGACCTGATGTAAGACCTCCTAAAGACTGTTTACCCACCTTTTATTTATTTTTTACTCAGTCATTTTAAAGAGTTGTTCACTTGCCACAAAACTGCCCAAAATCTGTACAGTATGACCCTCGTGTCATTGAACCTCAGTGAAAATATTTCACCTTTTTAAAAAGATCAAACAGTCGGTGTACAGTGTGGGAAGACCTGACAACCAATTTTGGCAAAGCAGTGAACATACAGAGTAAAGTTAGCAGGATGGGCCTGTGTGTCTTTATGCCCCTCTGCCGTGACAGCTGACAAAGAAGAAAGTCAGGAAAGAAAAGACATTGAAGCATTTTTCTTCTTAACACCTGAGACGTTGGAAACCAACCTAAAGTTATAGTTATTATTATATTAATAATGTCAGTTAGCCTCATCTAGGGGTGAAACACTACAGCTTGATGGCACAGTTTACATGGAAAACAGTACGTTGGTAGAAGAGCAGAGCTAAAGAATTAGATGGATTTTTCTTAAATGTAAATCAAGAAATGTGTAACTTTGGTACAATGGCATTGGAACTCTGCAGACACTACCTAAAAGCATATTATTGTAATTAGTGGAGGCCTGCTATGGTTCTGTGTTGTTTCCTTTATTTAAACGATTGCTTCACTTTCGCTAGAACGAAACTATCACCACAAAACACTGATAAAGGTGAATGGAAAAGTGTGTCAGCGAATATCTCAACAGGAAGCTCTTTAATGTTTATAGTTTTAGTTTGCCTCCACCTGCAGGACATGATGAGCAGTATTCAGTGTGGTTGGTGTAGTAGCAGGTGTCCTCCAGGTGGAGGCGGTGCAGAGCAGCTGGTTTGTGAGGGTTTATCATGAGAATAAGAAGATAAAGAAGCTGCTGTGTGATGTAAAATGGTCTGGTATATAATGGTTGAGTGTTTGTGTATAAACAGTAGTTTCCTGGTGAGTGTAAAAGACTGGGTTCCGCTGTATTACTCAGGCTGCACTACAGCGTCTATTCACAGGCGCGATCCCACTACTGAGCGGCACGGGGGCTTTGACCTGCTCCGTTTCCGACCTGGACCGGTGCACCCCTCCTTAGACGACCTGGTGGTCCCGGGCTCCCCCAGGAGCACCATATCGATACCGAACTTAGCGTGGACACCCGATCGGCATAGTCCGCTGCAGCTCAGAACTCCTGAGCTCAAACGGTCCGCCAGCCTCAGCCTCCCGGTAACTTGGATTACAGGCGCGCGCCACCGCACCCGGCGAGAAACAGTTACGCGCACCGGGCTTTTATCATGGACTAAGATGACGTCATCACGTAGCACGCCGCGGCGGTTTCTAGTGGCGGGAAATAAAACTGCAGCTGCAGTGATGAAGGCTGCTCTTAATAATTATCACTGTAAAACTTCATAATATCTGGTTTTATCTGATTATTAATGTGCTGATTTGTTTATTATTAACTGACTGTGGAAATTATACAATATAAACACATAACATTATCACTTAACTAACAATACAACCTGAAAAAAATAAAATAGGCTATTATTATGAGAATCAAAAAAAAAAACTCAACAAAAAATATCATTTGTCAAACTAGTATACAATAAATCTGTCAAAGAAAAAAAAAATTATCAATGTGTAACACAGTTTACACAAATAAAAGCCATTCATTATAACATCTCTGCCTATTAGATACTAAAATATTCATTTGATTGACTGACAACACATTGTGTTTTACTTTCTTTTTGGTCATTTTATTCAGAAGTTTCCTGCCACAAAACTGTGAAATGTATGAGTTTGGTGATGCCTGGAAGCTGCTTCACATCTTCCTGGATCCATCTTCTCATATATGTTCACATTATATTTATCCATTTTTATCATATGGATTGTCTATGTTGTATTTTCATTATGTTGTTACTCTGTATACAAAAAATCCATTACACGTCTGTCCATCCTGGAAGGGGGATCCCTCCTCTGTTGCTCTTCCTGAGATTTTTCCATTTTTTCCCCTGTTAAAAGGGTTTTTTTGGGGGAGAGTTTTTCCTCATCCGATTAGAGGATCTTACTGTAAAGGACAGAGTGTGTCGTATCCTGTACAGATTGTAAAGCCCCCTGAGGCAAATTTGTGATTTTGGGCTCTATAAATAAAATTGTCTTGACTTGACTTATGAGTAACCCTCATCAAACCTAAGTGAGGATATTTCACCTTGATAAAAAAAAAAAAAAACAACAACTACCAATTAAATAGACTGTGAGGAAAAACAACAATCAACCTGTGGGATTTTGGCACTATTGTAAACATAGACAGAGTCAAATAGCAGGCTGGGCCTCTGTGTGTTTTTATGCCTGTTTGCAGTGACAACTGAGAAAAAAAGGATATAACAAAACACCGAGGTTGAAGCATTTCTCTGGCATGGACCTGATGTAAGACCTCCTAAAGACTGTTTACCCACCTTTTATTTATTTTTTACTCAGTCATTTTAAAGAGTTGTTCACTTGCCACAAAACTGCCCAAAATCTGTACAGTATGACCCTCGTGTCATTGAACCTCAGTGAAAATATTTCACCTTTTTAAAAAGATCAAACAGTCGGTGTACAGTGTGGGAAGACCTGACAACCAATTTTGGCAAAGCAGTGAACATACAGAGTAAAGTTAGCAGGATGGGCCTCTGTGTCTTTATGCCCCTCTGCCGTGACAGCTGACAAAGAAGAAAGTCAGGAAAGAAAAGACATTGAAGCATTTTTCTTCTTAACACCTGAGACATTGGAAACAAACCTAAAGCTATAGTTATTTTTGTATGTTTTCAGTAATGTGAGTTAGCCTCATCTAGGGGTGAAACACTACAGCTTGATGGCACAGTTTACATGGAAAACAGTACGTTGGTAGAAGAGCAGAGCTAAAGAATTAGATGGATTTTTTTTAAATGTAAATCAAGAAATGTGTAACTTTGGTACAATGGCATTGAACTCTGCAGACACTACCTAAAAGCATATTATTGTAATTAGTGGAGGCCCGCTATGGTTCTGTGTTGTTTCCTTTATTTAAACGATTGCTTCACTTTCGCTAGAACGAAACTATCACCACAAAACACTGATAAAGGTGAATGGAAAAGTGTGTCAGCGAATATCTCAACAGGAAGCTCTTTAATGTTTATAGTTTTAGTTTGCCTCCACCTGCAGGACATGATGAGCAGTATTCAGTGTGGTTGGTGTAGTAGCAGGTGTCCTCCAGGTGGAGGCGCTGCAGAGCAGCTGGTTTGTGAGGGTTTATCATGAGAATAAGAAGATGAAGAAGCTGCTGTGTGATGTAAAATGGTCTGGTATATAATGGTTGAGTGTTTGTGTATAAACAGTAGTTTCCTGGTGAGTGTAAAAGACTGGGTTCCGCTGTATTACTCAGGCTGCACTACAGCGTCTATTCACAGGCGCGATCCCACTACTGAGCGGCACGGGGGCTTTGACCTGCTCCGTTTCCGACCTGGACCGGTGCACCCCTCCTTAGACGACCTGGTGGTCCCGGGCTCCCCCAGGAGCACCATATCGATACCGAACTTAGCGTGGACACCCGATCGGCATAGTCCGCTGCAGCTCAGAACTCCTGAGCTCAAACGGTCCGCCAGCCTCAGCCTCCCGGTAACTTGGATTACAGGCGCGCGCCACCGCACCCGGCGAGAAACAGTTACGCGCACCGGGCTTTTATCATGGACTAAGATGACGTCATCACGTAGCACGCCGCGGCGGTTTCTAGTGGCGGGAAATAAAACTGCAGCTGCAGTGATGAAGGCTGCTCTTAATAATTATCACTGTAAAACTTCATAATATCTGGTTTTATCTGATTATTAATGTGCTGATTTGTTTATTATTAACTGACTGTGGAAATTATACAATATAAACACATAACATTATCACTTAATAACAATACAACCTGAAAAAAATAAAATAGGCTATTATTATGAGAATCAAAAAAAAAAACTCAACAAAAAATATCATTTGTCAAACTAGTATACAATAAATCTGATCTGTCAAAGAAAAAAAAAATTATCAATGTGTAACACAGTTTACACAAATAAAAGCCATTCATTATAACATCTCTGCCTATTAGATACTAAAATATTCATTTGATTGACTGACAACACATTGTGTTTTACTTTCTTTTTGGTCATTTTATTCAGAAGTTTCCTGCCACAAAACTGTGAAATGTATGAGTTTGCTGATGCCTGGAAGCTGCTTCACATCTTCCTGGAGCCATCTTCTCGACTTCACATTATATTTATCCATTTTTATCATATGGATTGTCAATGTTGTATTTTCATTATGTTGTTACTCTGTATACAAAACATCTATTCACGTCTGTCCATCCTGGAAGGGGGATCCCTCCTCTGTTGCTCTTCCTGAGATTTTTCCATTTTTTCCCCTGTTAAAAGGGTTTTTTGGGGGGAGTTTTTCCTCATCCGATTAGAGGATCGTACTGTAAAGGACAGAGGGTGTCGTATCCTGTACAGATTGTAAAGCCCCCTGAGGCAAATTTGTGATTTTGGGCTCTATAAATAAAATTGTCTTGACTTGACTTATGAGTAACCCTCATCAAACCTCAGTGAGAAATTCAACCTGTGGGATTTTGGCGCTATTGTAAACATATACAGAGTCAAATAGCAGGCTGGGCCTCTGTGTGTTTTTATGCCTGTTTGCAGTGACAACTGAGAAAAAAAGGATATAACAAAACACCGAGGTTGAAGCATTTCTCTGGCATGGACCTGATGTAAGACCTCCTAAAGACTGTTTACCCACCTTTTATTTATTTTTTTACTCAGTCATTTTAAAGAGCTGTTGATTTGCCACAAAACTGCAGCAAAATCTGTACAGTATGACCCTCGTGTCATTGAACCTCAGTGAAAATATTTCACCTTTTTAAAAAGATCAAACAGTCGGTGTACAGTGTGGGAAGACCTGACAACCAATTTTGGCAAAGCAGTGAACATACAGAGTAAAGTTAGCAGGATGGGCCTGTGTGTCTTTATGCCCCTCTGCTGTGACAGCTGACAAAGAAGAAAGTCAGGAAAGAAAAGACATTGAAGCATTTTTCTTCTTAACACCTGAGACGTTGGAAACCAACCTAAAGTTATAGTTATTATTGTATTAAGTAATGTCAGTTAGCCTCATCTAGGGGTGAAACACTACAGCTTGATGTCACAGTTTACATGGAAAACAGTACGTTGGTAGAAGAGCAGAGCTAAAGAATTAGATGGTTTTTTTTTAAATGGAAATCAAGAAATGTGTAACTTTGATACAATGGCATTACAACTCTGCAGAACACTACCTAAAAGCATATTATTGTAATTAGTGGAGGCCCACTATGGTTCTGTGTTGTTTCCTTTATTTAAACGATTGCTTCACTTTCGCTAGAACGAAACTATCACCACAAAACACTGATAAAGGTGAATGGAAAAGTGTGTCAGTGAATAGCTCAACAGGAAACTCTTTAATGTCTATAGTTTTAGTTTGCCTCCACCTGCAGGACATGATGAGCAGTATTCAGTGTGGTTGGTGTAGTAGCAGGTGTCCTCCAGGTGGAGGCGCTGCAGAGCAGCTGGTTTGTGAGGGTTTATCATGAGAATAAGAAGATGAAGAAGCTGCTGTGTGATGTAAAATGGTCTGGTATATAATGGTTGAGTGTTTGTGTATAAACAGTAGTTTCCTGGTGAGTGTAAAAGACTGGGTTCCGCTGTATTACTCAGGCTGCACTACAGCGTCTATTCACAGGCGCGATCCCACTACTGAGCGGCACGGGGGCTTTGACCTGCTCCGTTTCCGACCTGGACCGGTGCACCCCTCCTTAGACGACCTGGTGGTCCCGGGCTCCCCCAGGAGCACCATATCGATACCGAACTTAGCGTGGACACCCGATCGGCATAGTCCGCTGCAGCTCAGAACTCCTGAGCTCAAACGGTCCGCCAGCCTCAGCCTCCCGGTAACTTGGATTACAGGCGCGCGCCACCGCACCCGGCGAGAAACAGTTACGCGCACCGGGCTTTTATCATGGACTAAGATGACGTCATCACGTAGCACGCCGCGGCGGTTTCTAGTGGCGGGAAATAAAACTGCAGCTGCAGTGATGAAGGCTGCTCTTAATAATTATCACTGTAAAACTTCATAATATCTGGTTTTATCTGATTATTAATGTGCTGATTTGTTTATTATTAACTGACTGTGGAAATTATACAATATAAACACATAACATTATCACTTAACTAACAATACAACCTGAAAAAAATAAAATAGGCTATTATTATGAGAATCAAAAAAAAAAACTCAACAAAAAATATCATTTGTCAAACTAGTATACAATAAATCTGTCAAAGAAAAAAAAAATTATCAATGTGTAACACAGTTTACACAAATAAAAGCCATTCATTATAACATCTCTGCCTATTAGATACTAAAATATTCATTTGATTGACTGACAACACATTGTGTTTTACTTTCTTTTTGGTCATTTTATTCAGAAGTTTCCTGCCACAAAACTGTGAAATGTATGAGTTTGCTGATGCCTGGAAGCTGCTTCACATCTTCCTGGAGCCATCTTCTCGACTTCACATTATATTTATCCATTTTTATCATATGGATTGTCAATGTTGTATTTTCATTATGTTGTTACTCTGTATACAAAACATCTATTCACGTCTGTCCATCCTGGAAGGGGGATCCCTCCTCTGTTGCTCTTCCTGAGATTTTTCCATTTTTTCCCCTGTTAAAAGGGTTTTTTGGGGGGAGTTTTTCCTCATCCGATTAGAGGATCGTACTGTAAAGGACAGAGGGTGTCGTATCCTGTACAGATTGTAAAACCCCCTGAGGTAAATTTGTGATTTGTGATTTTGGGCTATATAAATAAAATTGACTTGACTTATGAGTAACCCAAATCAAACCTAAGTGAGAAATATTTCACCTTGATAAAAAAACTACAACAACAGCTACAAATTAAATAGACCCATACTGTGAGAAAAAAAACAATTAACCTGTGGGATTTTGGCACTATTGTAAACATATACAGAGTCAAATAGCAGGCTGGGTCTCTGTGTGTTTTTATGCCTGTTTGCAGTGACAACTGAGAAAAAAAGGATATAACAAAACACCGAGGTTGAAGCATTTCTCTGGCATGGACCTGATGTAAGACCTCCTAAAGACTGTTTACCCACCTTTTATTTATTTTTTACTCAGTCATTTTAAAGAGTTGTTCACTTGCCACAAAACTGCCCAAAATCTGTACAGTATGACCCTCGTGTCATTGAACCTCAGTGAAAATATTTCACCTTTTTAAAAAGATCAAACAGTCGGTGTACAGTGTGGGAAGACCTGACAACCAATTTTGGCAAAGCAGTGAACATACAGAGTAAAGTTAGCAGGATGGGCCTGTGTGTCTTTATGCCCCTCTGCCGTGACAGCTGACAAAGAAGAAAGTCAGGAAAGAAAAGACATTGAAGCATTTTTCTTCTTAACACCTGAGACGTTGGAAACCAACCTAAAGTTATAGTTATTATTGTATTAATAATGTCAGTTAGCCTCATCTAGGGGTGAAACACTACAGCTTGATGGCACAGTTTACATGGAAAACAGTACGTTGGTAGAAGAGCAGAGCTAAAGAATTAGATGGATTTTTTTTAAATGGAAATCAAGAAATGTGTAACTTTGATACAATGGCATTACAACTCTGCAGATATTACCTAAAAGCATATTATTGTAATTAGTGGAGGCCCACTATGGTTCTGTGTTGTTTCCTTTATTTAAACGATTGCTTCACTTTCGCTAGAACGAAACTATCACCACAAAACACTGATAAAGGTGAATGGAAAAGTGTGTCAGTGAATAGCTCAACAGGAAACTCTTTAATGTCTATAGTTTTAGTTTGCCTCCACCTGCAGGACATGATGAGCAGTATTCAGTGTGGTTGGTGTAGTAGCAGGTGTCCTCCAGGTGGAGGCGGTGCAGAGCAGCTGGTTTGTGAGGGTTTATCATGAGAATAAGAAGATGAAGAAGCTGCTGTGTGATGTAAAATGGTCTGGTATATAATGGTTGAGTGTTTGTGTATAAACAGTAGTTTCCTGGTGAGTGTAAAAGACTGGGTTCCGCTGTATTACTCAGGCTGCACTACAGCGTCTATTCACAGGCGCGATCCCACTACTGAGCGGCACGGGGGCTTTGACCTGCTCCGTTTCCGACCTGGACCGGTGCACCCCTCCTTAGACGACCTGGTGGTCCCGGGCTCCCCCAGGAGCACCATATCGATACCGAACTTAGCGTGGACACCCGATCGGCATAGTCCGCTGCAGCTCAGAACTCCTGAGCTCAAACGGTCCGCCAGCCTCAGCCTCCCGGTAACTTGGATTACAGGCGCGCGCCACCGCACCCGGCGAGAAACAAGAACTCTCACAGGGCTTTTATCATGGACTAAGATGACGTCATCACGTAGCACGCTGCGGCGGTTTCTAGCGGCGGGAAATAAAACTGCAGCTTCAGTGATGAAGGCTGCTAAAGCTATCACAGATAACACAGATAATATTGTGTTCATTTGTTTATTCCTGTTTGAATCACATATTTTAGCGATACAGTCTCATAGTATTTGATCTAATTTACTCTATCAACTGTATTTTTTTGTTTCTGTTTTAATTGTTTAAATACCTTATTTCAAAAGTTCAATACAGTAGGTTCATAAACATGTTCAGATTTTTCATTACAATTCTGCAAATATAATTTACAGTATAAAAATAATTTAAAAATAAAATTAATCATACAACAAATAAACTGTAAGGAAAGGAAAATATGAATAAAATATAAATTAAAAAAATATAAAATAAAATAAATATAAAAAAAAATATATCAACTGTATGTAATGTGCTGATCTTCTGTTATCTAACTGTGTTATCATTAAAAATGATGAATGAAATTATTTTTTTTAAATTAGATTTTATTATTTTTGTGTCATGCAATAATATGCCCAGCCCAAACAGGCTTACAAGACAATATTATTTAGAAAATAAAAAAAAGACAAAGGCAGAAACCAGAGTAGTTGCATAATTTACAAATAATACTAAACAAATAAACCATCCTGGTGTTTTTTTTCCAAGCTTTGAGAAACAAAAGTAGCCAACTTATAAGCATTCAAATTAAATAGCCATTCCATTTTGTCATCATCTGAGCACCAAAACATTTCTGGATTTTGAACAGACATTTCATTTAAAATAGAAGTTCATCATAGTATGGACAATACAAAAGAAAATGTGATTCATTTTCAACTTCTCCTAACTCGCACACTACTGGATGTTTCTGAATCTATGGACTTCAAGGGCCAGAGGAAGGAATCCTGTTCTTAACTGTGCAACTTAAGACCTTTGACTCCTTGATAAGTTTGCTAGAACATAAGATTCAGTGCCATAATTGTGCTTGATTTGAATATATGTTCGTAATTTTGGTTTCAACAATATATCTTTCAACCATTTTTCTTCAAATCTAGTGAGTAACTTTCTTCTAATTGTGATCATGCTGCATGATAAATTATTACTATATTGCAATTCAGCTTCCTCAAAAATATCATGAAGTTCTTTAGCCCATGGTGCATTATGGGATTTACTCCAAAGAAAAACCTTCTTATTGATCCTGTATTGTGACATATTAAGCAAACGATTCCACAGTCTTATCATTACACATTTTCGCATTAAGAAGAATACCCTTTGCTTCTTCAACTCATCTCAAAAAATCACTTTGTAGAAAACACAAACCAGGACTAGCAGCCCATCTTGTCCCCCAGTGACTACAGAATACTAATAAAAAATATTCTTCAATTCCACTTTTACACATTTATATTTACATGATTATATCCAACTGGATGTGTTTCTAGATGAAATACAAAACTTGACTTCATAAATAAGGTCACTCACATTATATTCATAAAAAAATGTTTCATCAGTGTGTCAGCATCTCATGTTTTACTTGTCTTTCAGCTTACTGGTAGAAAATAAATTCCATGTATATTGTTTTCTTTCCATATAGCTGAGAACTGTAGTTTGGTTCCATGTTTATCTTCTGCATTGTGCTGCTGCATGTGACTTATCTTATCCTTTTTAGTAGAGATCAGGTCATTACTTTATCATAACATTTTTAAAATGATCGTCTGTTGTCGGTAGCAAACATCTGCACGAACCGATATGATTAAGGACATGAGATAAATGATGAGATGACATGAGTTTAAAGTTCACTGTGGAGTATTTTAATAGTCTGAGAGCATGAGCAAAAACCTTTTCATTTTACAAAACACTCCTCTTAAAAATCAGTCCAAACAATACATTAAAATGAAACAAAACAACAGTTAATGAATGAAAACCCATAGACGCGGATACAGAACATCTTCCATAGCTTCACGTGTTAACCATCATCACACTTCTGTCAGACTCCCTGGATTTTATTAGCTGTGAGAGAGAAAGACAGACAGCATTTAGTCGGTGCAAATAACATGATGTTAGATGATGACATTACTGAAATCATGGCTTATATTTGATTACATCTTTTAAAATGCCTCATACATTAGTTCGATTTTTTTTATGCTGGAGATACCGAAATTTAGTATTGCTCCCATCTGCTCACCTGCTCTGCATTTTTGTCCACTTCAGGGCGTGTCTCGGAGGCACAGATGTGGTCGGGTGGTAGAAGGTACATCCGGGTCGTTTACACTGCCCTGCAAAGCGACAAGGCTATGGATAGAGAGGAACAAGATTTAGAAAGTCAGATTACACTTTAGGGCTTGTGCAATATGTCCTGACTGGAAGCATGAGCGCAAATAAAATAGCAACTTTCAAATAAAAACACTTCCCCTTTAACCAAATCCTACATTCATTCAAATCACCATTATCAGAGCTCCACATCCACACTGTAAAATGTTTTACCTTGGGATGATAAAACGGACAGTCCATCTTCTTGCACTCTGGAAAGAAGCGGCACTCACCAGTGGTTTGCACTGGCTGCACAGCTGGAAACACAAAGAGTCAAGTTACTGGAAGATCTTCACACCACTTTACAGGGTTCCCGCACATTTCTACCAATGAATTTTCAAAACTTCCCCATTATATTTTCCCCCTATTTCCATGACTTAATTTTAAATAGGTAGGCCTATATAGCTATCATAGGTGTGCCAACACTGGAGTAAAAGCCTCATTTTATTGCGCCCATATTCTTATTTTCAATAATCTTGCGTTGACTGAAGGGAATGTCAGCATTTTTGCGTTATTTATCAATTTAAAAGTAATGATGCAAAAGGTTGACAAAGATGCAAACTCTCTAGGGGGGTGCGGGGGCATTCCCGCCCGGGAAGGGACGAGGCCCAGACTAGGTGGTTCCAAGCAACAACCCCCAAACGCTTGCATCAGGGAAAGATAGAACTTTATTAATCCCCAAAGGAAATTACGAGGGGAACTCCGCCCGGAAGCACCAGGGACAGAGCTACAGGGGGAAGCAAGGCCAAGGCCTGAGTGTTAATTTCAAACCATTTCCAGGTCTGGTAAACAGTTTTTCTAATTTCATAAATGTTCCAGTAATTTTTCATGACCGTGGGAGCCCTGCCTTTACGTTGGTGCTTTATTCGTGGAATGTAAATACACTTTTACTAAGCTCTGTTTGTATCACAGTTGTCTAAACCAGCGGTTTCCAAAGAAGGGTCCGGAGACCCTCAGGGGTCCTTGAGGGGGTCCCCAGCAAAAAAAGGGAGTAATTCATTTTCACTATAATTGCATCCATAAGTAACACAATGACAGAATGTATGACTATTTTGGTCATGGGTTTCATACACTTTCTGTAATAAAACTTCTAAAAGCAAAAATCATATCAGATGGTGGACCCTCAGACAAATTTCTCAATTTAGGGGTCCATGACATGAAAAAGTTTGGGAACCACCGGTTTAAACTGTCCGAACTGTGTTGTAGGCAGAGAGGGTCTGAATGACAGATGTAATGAGAGAGTACCTGGCCTGGGCGGAGGAGCAGCTGTGCTTCTTCGGCTGACATGAGTGAAGGGACAGTCTGGCTTGGTGCACCTGCCGTCGTATTTACAATTAGGATGCACAAAAAGGCATTTATCCCCAAACTTGCAGGTGGGGAAAGTCCTTCAGAAAAACACACAGAAATCGCGATTTAGTGAGTCGCCAAGCGATTAAAAACATTATCATTTCTTCAGTTTAGGAACAGGAAATACTCACTTGCACTGTGTTGTAGGGTGGTGGTACATACACTCATCTCCACTTTTACAGACCGGCCAGAACTTGCAGCGCTCCATCGCCTTCTGTCTCTTCAAAGGGACGGCATCCTCTTCGTCTATCTCCATCACTTCGTCTGTCAAAGGAGGACAGAATGTAAAACCCCTTTACTGAAGCGCTTTGTATCTGTGTTTGAAATGTGCAATAAAAAAAAAAGTAAATTATTATTATTTTCACCTTCACATTCTGATGGCGTGACTACTCCCTGTAGTCTCTGATGGACGCTGACTTTGGGCTCCCTGATGCCGTGGACGGTCGCCTCGGTGACCTTTGTGGGCGGTCTCACGTCGTCCATCTCTATCTCGCAGTCGGCGAGATTCCCCAGCGGGCTCGGCACCCCGTCTAATGTCACTATGAACTTGGGGCTGGCAGAGTCGCCCCTCTCCTTACTGGTGTGAGAAATAAAAAAGGAGGAAATTAAACATGTGACAAATGCTCATGTATAAATGGAAAGAGCTGAGAGCATACTCTTATAATGTGTGTGTGTGTACCTGGCCTGGAAAGTGCGTGGTACAGCAGACTGGACTTCCCCTTTGACCGGAGGACGCTGCTGGCTCTTGGCTGTAGATTCTCCCAGCTGCGGTCGACTCACTATGAAGGAGCGGGTATCGAATGGCTTTGTGTCGCCTCCTGCAGCCGCAGCGACCTCAACACCTAGAGGTTCACATATCCCAGTGTAACGCATCACCGAAGACAATCCACTTTTCTAAAGTTGCCCCATAAAAGATAAATGCACAAAAAAAAGACTCACCATAGTCACTCTGCTCTCCTCTGTCATTGTTCTCTGCTAAGTCCAACTGGAGGCGTGAAGCTAAAGATCTCACTGGAGCTGGGAGGAAAACATCAGTAGAGTCATCAGTGGAGTAAATACAATTTTTTTTATTTATATTTTAGTTAACCTCAATGCATCACTGTGATTCTCGCTTTTGGGTGTCAGGGTGTTTTTAACCTCTTCAACTCCTTGAGGGAATGGGCACCCTCGGCCGACTTTACTGTCTTTCAGAGGTCGTAGCAGGCTCAGTTTTAGAACTAGAGTGGGGGTACTTGTATCATAGAAAACACTTGACACACAGTGCTGAGCATCTCAAATTAATCTTCAGGTTTCCAGCTTTCAGATGATGCACACCACTTCTATGTGACATATACTGCTGACATGCTATCTCCGCCTAAAGACCCCCTGCTGTATCCCCCCCCCCTAACAAAAAAAGACAAAAAATGGTCTATGGTAAAGAGGGGTGGAGTGGAACAGGTTAAAGCAGTGCTCAGCAAAAGGCACTCAATATGCTGCAGTAATTCTACTCCTCACACACCAGGTCTGGAGGGAGGTAGCTCTGCGGAGGTGTAGGCCTGAACCCTGGGGGCCAGGCTGTGGAGATGCTCCTGGACCAGCTGGATAGCTGCAGTCATCTCTTCACTGCTCGCCACGCGAGTACGAGGAGCCACAGGAACAGTCTTCCTCTGAGGTACTGGGAGGGGGGGGGGGGAGGTCAATGTGAGAAAGGGATAACGGCAACTACTGAGATGCATGACCTGCAGTTAATTAACAGAACGTTCATGGTAAGGCGTTTAACATACTTGTGGGGTAGGCCGTAGTTTTGGTGATTGAGTCCTGAGCCTCAGAGATGGCCTTCAGTATCAGATTCCTGTTGGCTTGCTTGGCTGGAGGGAGAGTCGGCCTGAAACGATAAAGTATTGTTAAAGCTCAGCAAAGAACGTCAGCTGTCTGATAATTTAAGAGAAGTCAGTGCTGGATTGTCTTTTGTTGTTCCATATAATGTTAAACAAAAAATATCATATGAGGTGTTAACACTGACTTGCGTTCTGGTTTGGAGGGTAGGGACACTCTACTGGACATGCCTCTGCCTCCGTAGCCTGCATCCTCCTCTTCCACATCATCGCTGTCCTCGTCTGCCGCTCGGTTCACTCGCACCACTGAACTCGCTACCGGCGCCTTGCGCTTCCGTGACAACTCGTCCTGCCGAACAAAGACGGCAGATCATTATCATATACGGATCCTTACCTACACCCGTCTGACACTTTGGCAACAGAAAGCGGCTCTCATCGAATCACAGTACCTTGCTGGATCCGGATCTGGGGGTCCTGCTGCTTCTGCTGTCCTGCTGCCTGGAGTGAGAGGATCCTTCTGAGGGTCGACACGCGTCCGCAGAGCTCATCGATGAGAACTTGCTCTGGCCCGGCCTGTAGATTTCAGCTGTGGGTCTGCTCGCTGCGCCACGTGTTCGACCGTGGTTGGTGCCTATTTCTACAGGATCCTCAGCCATGAGGTCGTCATCCATGTCCGGTTTGATGTCAATAACTGCCTCTAAGGGGAGCGGCTCCATGAGGGGCTTAACAGTGGAGGTGAGTCGGGAGGAACTCTTCTCCAGGCTGCCTCTCCTGATAACAAACAGACGTATAAAAGGCTCTGTCATGTGTGCCGTTTAAGACGATGAACCGTAAACAGTGAATGTCAGCACATGAGGACAAAAACAATGATTCTAGTGTTGCATTAAGCACCTGCTTTCATGTGCGGAACTGGACACGCGTGCTTCAGTCCTATCAGAGCGTGAGCTGGACACCGTCAGCACCTTCAACTCCTCCGCTCTGCTGTCCTCACTTACGGATGACCGGCTCTTCCCAGCCACGGTACCGTCGTCAGACTGGAGCTGATGTCTACTGAGGGCTTCAGGCTCTGTAACAACCGTGCAGGCAAACGGAGGAAGAAAACATGAGCTTGTGTGAGACACTGAAACTACAGGCTGTGTGCTTTCAGCAACTATAAACCAGCTATTCTTTCAGCCGGTTAAAAAGTGCAGAAAATTACTTACCAACTGCAACGGATCTTAACTTCTCGAGGACACCCTGTAGCCTAAAATCAAGACAAAAAAACATGTTATGGCCAGAATAACTGCTGCATGCTAATGTGAAATTTAATTAGACAGGAAATGGGACACTTTTGGTCTATTTTCATCTTACCATTCTGTGAATTTACTAGTGTTGTTCCCAAGGAAAAGGGAGAGATCGTCAGCCATCTGTTGGGAGGTTTTCTTGTTTGCTACCATCACCATGATATAGTCAGGAAGCTCTTCATCTAAATCGGTAAAGACAGGAAACACAAGTTACTGCATGTAATGTGAGACTGGGGTATCAAACAGCTGTTTAATGTTGCAATATCTGCATTACATCACTTACCAATATATGCACCTAGCTCTTGAAGCTTGCCCTTGATAGCAGCCTGCAAAACAGACCAAAAGCACAGTCATGTTAGATGACATTATCTAGCTAAACCTCCTGGAGCACAGAGAGAATGAATTTGGAGATAAAGTCAACACTGAAGATGTCATCCGAGCTGCCAGAAGAACATCACAAGAACTTCTGCCTATAGAGAGGAAATAATGCTTTCAGAAACAAACAAACATACATCCAGCTATACGAATGATCATATAAAACGTAAAAAAATGTTCATAGTGTGTGAGAAAAGAATCTTTATTAGACCTCCGCCTCAGACTCACTTGCTGCTTTTAAATCTAATCTTAAAACTCACCTGTTCCTTTTTAGCTTTCCCCTAAAATTTTTATAATCACTATGATTTCATAGTATTTTATGCTTTTAACTTTCATCAGGAAGTAATTTGTCTATAATATTTTATTTGTCCCTTTTTGAGGCTTTTAATTGTGTTTTTTCTTGTGTAAATTGTTTTAATGTTGTCTGAGATTGTTTTGCCCTTGTTGTAAAGCACCTTGAGATTTCGTTTGTATTTTAAAGTGTGCTATATAAATTAAATTAATTATTATTATTATAAACAAGTCATGGACAGCTTCTTGGCTGCTCTGATATCATCCACATGGCAAAATGACATTTAACCCAACAACCCACAAAGCAGAGCTACGTGTCGTTAGTACAGCATGTTTCCCTAAAAACCAAACAAAGAGCTGCTAACACGTCTGTAAACTGGGTACGTTTGAACTGATGTAGCAAAACAACTTCTTCGGCCTTGAAAACATCAGCCTTGTTACCATCTGCTCGACTTGAGATGCTACGCTTAGCATGCTAACGTCAGCTAGCACCGTCTGTGCTACATTAACCTTAACGAGGCTTTAGGTGCGTTTAAATAGGTCAAATTCAGCTCATAACGTTACTCACTCTTATCTTCTTGCTTATCTCTGCCCCAATCTCCATGCTTATCGGTTTAGTTTGAGTAAATAAGTTATAAAAAGAAGCGACTGTGTTTCCAGATTCACCGCTAACCAAACAGGGACAACTGTGACGTATTGATCACGTGGCCCGACGACGGTAGCCGAACAGGGACAAATCAAGGACTAAACAATTTGACTTTTTTTTTAGCTGTTTTATTCTTCTTCTTCTTCTTCTTCTTCTTTGGGGTTTTACGGCGGCTGGCATCCTTTATGTTGCATTGCTGCCTCCTTCTGGTTTTATCAGCCCATTACCCCTCCTCTACTACAATCTCTTAATTAATCCAGTGTTTATCAGGAATCTGACAATCACCTTTCTCCCCTCCACAGTGTCCCCACATCTAAGTAAATCCTCCACCCTATTCTCCACTGATGCCACACTCTGCAAACCTGCTAACATACTGCATCTATTTGACTGATATTTTGTGCATGATTTTTATTATTCTTGTCTCAACGCGTAAATTTATATTTCAAACAGTAGAATAAGCTTCTACACAGTGTCAGCAATACAAACTTACATCAGGCATCAAATTCACACGGTATAAAAATTATAAAACAACATTGATTTTGTACTAGAGCCTCAGGCTAGAATAGAGAATAGAATAGAATAGCCTTTATTGTCATTGCACAGTCTCCTATACAACAAAATTTAGGGGTGCTACAACTGAAGGTGCATTTGCAATAAAATCAAGAATAAAAAAAACACGTAAAAAACAGCAGGAATAAATAATAATAAAAAATAAAAAAGAGCACTTAGGTCATAAAGAACAGATGATGTCACAGTTATATATCAGGATGAGGTAATAAATATATTGCACATGTTAGAATGTTGTAGATATGTTAATATTGCACATTTCTTTGACGGCTGAGGGAAGTTAGTGGCTCATGTGGTTATTGAGTGTCCTGACAAGTGTCCTTGTAGACAAGTACATCAGCAATTGATTGATTGATTATTGTTATTTTTTTTATCAGAGTTTTTACTTCACACTGTTTTACTGCTGTTACTGTTGTTATAGCTTTTGATTCTATTTTATTACATTTTTATTATTTCATTGTCTCGCGTGCATTGGTCTAAAATGATCTTGTTGTTAAATTGTTGAATTATTTTTGTCTTTTCGGTTGTTTTCAGGGTTCACACTTGTTCTGTCTTACGTTTGGCTTGTCCTCTGTGAAGCACTTTGAACTGCAATAACCTGTATGAAAGGTGCTATACAAAATTAAGTTTGATTGATTGATTGATAAAATATCCCAAAAATTAGACTATACAATATATATATATGAGCCACAAAATGCAACAGATAAAAGAAAACTTGGGAATTACAAAATAAGTGATTTTTTTTGGTTTTTTTTATCAACAAGTGAAGTTAAAATAGGGGAAGTGGGGGGTGAGAAAGATCAGATAACAACCAGTCTACATTATTGTAAATCTTTTGCTGCTGTATTTCTCCCTACATACAAATCAGGTGTCAATAACAAGATTGTATGAATGAAAGTGGTATTTTGTGTCTGATTTCTATGTGAATGACCATCAGCTTCTAACTTTTTCAAGAACTTTCTCAGGATTCTCACTATGCTAATGACAAAAAATAATTACGATAAAACAAAGACATGTAGCTCAGATTACGCAATAAACTTTTTTTGTATTGATAGTTGTACTGTGCAGTGAAATAACATTTCTTCATGGGCAGAAAGGAACACAAACATTAGGACTATTTCATCCCTGCTGTATCCACAAGATGGCATAAGAGACCATAAAGAACACCCTACTGTGAGGACATGTGTCAGATTCCATAAATGGATGACTTACTCCAATAAACAATGATCAAATCTGATTCAGAAACCTGAATCTGGAATCACTGACAATTCAAATAGTGAATTTAACCACAGTTTGAAAAACAGATTGATAAGGTTTAATATTAGACTTAATTCTGTTAAACTGACATAATCGTAGACGTTGTTCCTCATCTTATACAATCTAAAGGCATTCTGGGGTGCAAGTGCAAGAAATTTGTGTTGCAAGTTAAGAAAAAGTATATGAAACAACCTATGTGAAAACATTTATGTGAGTGTTAGAATTTAAATTGACTTTAATTTAAAATAACATTAAAATGCTGTATTTTACAGCATATGTCTTTGGCTTTCTAGAGTTCATAGCTGTATGTTTTCCCTCAGATATTATTTCCTGTTTTGCAGCCCCTCAATGCCAACCAACAATGACGGGAAGGATCTTGCTCGCCGTCTAGACAAGCGCCGAACACACTCTCAGCCACGACAGTCTGCTCCGTCTCTCTGTCTGCTTTGTTCACACTGTCTGTGTTAATCAGTGCTGATGCACAAATTGTTTAATGTGTAGAAACATCATCTTTTTTTCACAATCACGTTGGGCCTCAGTTATATAAGAACAACGATGAGTGTGGCACATGCTGTTTGGTCTCAAGTTTTGTCAACCTTTTCCAGTCTGGCTTCAGAGGTTCAAGTCAAACTAAGGTAAATGAATGCACCATCAATTCCCTTGAGAATGACAGAACAGGCTTATTCATGCATTTAAAAGTGTTTATTGGTCCCACAGGTACAGCATATATCCGCATGGGACCAAAACCTTCAGGTCATGTGTCCTTATAAATCACCAGGAAACCATGCACTCATACTTGAGCCTAATGGCCACTTAAATAATATGTCATACACACCACAATTCGCTGTTACCATTTATCTTGAGGGAAAGCAGGAGCAGAGTAGTTTCCTTTTCTATCTGATTTCAAAGGGACTGAAAGAGAACCTTGAATGGCCCCCGATAGAAACCCAGCAGTACGGCAGAAACAAATACCACTCAGGGCAGAGAGGTGCTCTACCTCACTGTTGTTCATTTCTTGAGTGCTTAATTGGATCAAGGCAGAGGCAGGACCTCTGCAGTGACCCCTGTAACAATAGTGTTGCAACAACATCCATCAGCAGAGCCAAAACAGACCCTTGTACTGTACTGTACCATCACACGCAGCCAGTCTGCCCTGCTGCTGCATGTTCTTCTGAGGCACGGTGGTGGGTATTTTTATCATCCAATGTGTACGCTCTCTTGTTCAACAATTCTGTGTTGGTGCAGCAGCGCACACCAGGTGCATGATCATTATACAGGCCACAAATATTATATATTATCATCACATCACATGACCTCACCGTACTAACTATTTCTTGCCAATAAACATCTAGGTGCAGCGAGCGTTGGCAGCTTCCCGGAGTTCACCTTGTCGTCACTGTAAGATTGCCATGTTTGCTACCATCGTGCCTGCAGGGAGGCTTCAGCTCACTGATGGTATTTTGCAACCTTTGCTGCACAGAAGTGCTGGATAATCTGGATAACTCCCCGTAAAACCACAGGTTTTCATTTTTTACATCACCGTTTGAGTACAAATTAAATGAACAAGATACAGCGTGTTACTTAGTGATTGTAAGAGGTTTTGGTAGGTGTTGAACTTTGGACAGAGCCAGGCTAGCTGTTTCCCCCTGCTCCCAGTATTTATGCTAAGCTAGGCTGACCATATCCTAGCTCTGCACGGCATGAGATTGTTATCAGTCTTCTTATCATCTTTGAAAGAAAGCGAATAAGTGTATTTCCCCACGTGTTTAACTATTCCTTTAACATGTGCCAAGAAGAAGGCACCCTTTAGAGTCTGTATGAGACGCACCAGGCTTTCAAGTAACTACAATATGTAAACCCATCCGCGTCAAAATTAGACGTTCAGAGAAAGTGGTCGGGGAGTGTGGTGACGTAGTTGAAAGAAAGAGTGAAAAAAACGAGTTGGGATGAGAATGTGTTGGTCATTTCTACCTAAGTCTTGCTGCTATATCATAGTAAGACAGAAGAAATTACAAATATCTTGTGAAAATATAAAGGTTTCACATCCAACTGCGTGTTGGATGTGAACCAATAGTATGCTTTAAAGGAGCAGTGTGTAGGATATGGTGGTATCTAGCGGCGAGGTTGCAGATTGCAACCAACTGAAGCTTCTCCGTGTGCCAAGCGTGTCGGAGAACTACGGTGGCTTACGTGAAAACGCGAATGGCTCTCTCTAGATGTTGTAAGAGTATATAGGGTGTTTAGAGTTTGTGTGTACGAGGGAAGTGAGTGGTGAAGCAAGAGAGAGAGAGCTGCGGCGACAGGAGCGAGTAACGTTACTGACTCCGGCCCAAGCAGGAATGGTTAACAGTGTTTGGTTTGTCTGTTCTGTGCTACTGTAGAAACATGGCGGTGCAACATGGCGGTGCAACATGGCGGACTCCGTGGAGACAGGACCCGCTCCCTATGTAGATATGAAGGGCTCATTATAAACGAAAACACAACGATTCTTATTATCAGGTGATTATACACTAAAAAAAACATACTTATTAATATTATATTCTATTTCTGCCAATAGATCCCCCTAAATGCTACACACTGTTCATTTCATTGAATGTAATAAAGTTGAATGATCATCTGTTGAAGCGATGAAAATTGGCAGATCTGTACATGTAACAACAAAAGCAAGACACAAAACAGTGAACTTAATCTGGATGCCCTGATATGTAACCATCAAAGACCATTTCATATTTTGTATGCTTTGTCACTCCTGGCAGCATATTATTATCTAAACTTTTTTTCTTTTTTTTTTTAAATAAGGGACTTTTCTCTGTACTTTTGTCTGATTCTTTGGTATTCCAGGTGACACTTATATTGCATTTGCATGGAAATTTTGCCAACATACACCAGTAACATATCAAGATAAGAGTGAAGTGTGAAAAACACTTTTTTGTTAATGCGACTGCATTCAGACACCATCTGTACTGTACATATGTGACCGCAAATCTGCTAAAACGCGGCTGGCATCCACCCCTAAACAGAGGACTGTGGTAATTCTACTTCCCTTTTCTTTGAAATGTTGTCATAAACTATGAGACTCCAGTTATGAATCAGCTGATAAACTTCTGTGAAATCTTCAACCGCATGTGCTGTGACGACGATAGTTCTGCCACCGAGGCGTCTCACCTCTTCCTGACTCGGAGACGCAGTGAAGCGCTGCGCTCTCGTTCCTCTGAAACCTCTTCACCGTTAAGGAAAGCCTGTACAGTTCGGATAACTCAAGATCCTGCCTTGAGGCTGGAAAGAGGGAAAAGAAAGGATGGAGAGGTAGATTACAGGGGGGGGGAAAAAAGCCTTCAACAAAGACGTGCACAGGAAGATAATTCATTGCACCTGCTCGGACAATGTCCAGAAACCTAATACAGGCTTTCCTGGACAAGATGACACCTGTATGAATGAAGCTGCTGCAGCTGGGTGTCACATTTTCATACTGAACACACAGAGAGGAAGACTTGCATGCACACAGAGTAACACAGTGGAACAGCTGCTCAGATTAGATAGTGAGGCAGAGGTGGCTGCAAGAGACAAAAACACCATTCAATCCGTTAAAAGTGCTTGTTTGCAACCTAAGTGTGCAACAATGATCTATTTTTTTCGTGAAAATCTTGTTTTGTGCATTAAGTTCTGACTACACCCACATGCTAAAAGGTTAACCCTGTTTTGATTTACGACATTTAGAGCGGTGAGGCTTTTTCTCATTAGTCTGGCATGGAAGTGAAGGCCCATTAAGATTTACAGCTGGGCTAATCACTGTTGCCAAACCTGCTGGAGGTTCAGTGGAGGGACTCGGTGGGTCACTGCAGCACCGAGCCTGGATGAGTCAGGGTTACACAGCTGGCAACATTTTCAAGTATCCATCTTTGTGTTGTGTAGGAGTGCGGGTCAAGGGTTGAGCAGCATATTTAGAGAATTATACAACCTGGAAAGTGGTCTACATAACTCCACTCGAAAGGAACTTCTGCACTGCAGTCTGTAATATATGTGAACTTATGTTAGCGAGGTCTCATCAGTATGTAGGCTGTGCAATGACAACATCTACATTTATTATTAATTGGCAACCAGGAGAGCAGCATCATTTGTGAGGACTGAATGTTTTCTGCTTCTGTTTATGTGAACCTTCTTTCTATTTTGTTTACACACACCAACCACCCACACAGACAAGGTATGTTTTGGTAGCTTCTTCAAGAGATATTGTTCAAAACAAATACACACTCTTCTTTTTTGCTATACTGCACCATTATGATCTGAGTGCAGAGAATAATCTGGATCATATGAGGACATCAATCAAATGCAGTATTATGTGACTGATTCTTAGGAACACATTTTCAAAGGAATAGTTTGACATTTTGGGAAACGTGTATTTGCCTTGTTGTTTTATTCACTCTCATGTCTGTATGTTTAATTTGAAGCAGCAGTCAGCAGTCGGTTTTCTCATAGACTTCTATACAATCAGACTTCTTTTTGCAACCAGAGGAGTCGCCCCCTGCTGGATATTAGAAAGAATGCAAGTTTAAGGCACTTGTGCGCTGGCTTCACTTTTCAGACCCAGAGGTCGCCCACTGGTTTGGACAGAGCCAGGGTATCTGTTCCCCCCTGTTTCTAGTCTTAATTCTAAACTAAGCTAGCTAGCTCCAAGCTAACTCTCAGCAAGAAAACGAATAAGTGCATTTCCAAAAATGTTGAAATATTCCTTTAACATTTAAGCTAACTGGATGTTTACAGAGCAGGTTGTCAGTTATCAAGTAGCAAATATAGTCTTCTGATTTCCCCATTTTGTCCACACACAAACATCTATGGTTTTCTTTTTATTGCTTGGCTTGTGTTGACGCTGCAAGCCCAATAAAAATTGTTACAACACCAATTTTGGAGAGATGTGTAATGAAACAACACTTTTATTTGCAGAAGAAGATGCAAGCACGTACTGTATAAAACCAATGAAAAGTACATCTGACAGAAAAGAAAATGTACCATGCAACATCCAATGTAATTACATAGA
The DNA here is from genome assembly GCA_916701645.2 of Sebastolobus alascanus. Taxonomy (NCBI): domain Eukaryota; kingdom Metazoa; phylum Chordata; class Actinopteri; order Perciformes; family Sebastidae; genus Sebastolobus; species Sebastolobus alascanus. The sequence goes on along the minus strand of CAKAOJ020000096.1, from coordinate 1,241,116 downwards.
ATTAAAAATAAAATAAAAAAATGTCAATGTCTGGGAGCACAACAATACAAAAAGCAAACATCATGGACAACACTGACAAATAAATGTAGCCTAGTGGTTAAAGTTACAACCCACATCCAGTCTTGTAAAAAGGAAACCGTCAGGTGCATCTGTTATGTTTATGTGGAAAAAACATGGTGTAAAATTCTGGTAATTTGAAGTACAGGTGTTAATGAGACCTGACAGGAAACCACACTACATTTTTACATATCATCCAGATGCTCTACACCGTCAGTTGTTTTTCTGCTTGCAAACTGAAGATGCATACAGTCAGGCCATAACATTTACTATAAATCCTTTGATAATGAAGTGTCATGTGTGTTATTGACAGCTGTACTATCAGTGCAGTAAGACAAAGCCAAAGTACAAGATCCCTTCTGACCTTTATGTGTGGAAAAGTCAGAGTCTCCTGGGTTAAAGCTGGCCATGTGGTTTGCTCAGTTATTATTGCTTCTCTAAAACACGATACGATTGTTTAAAATTTGCTGCATGATGTGAATTTAAAGAACTTTGTGACCCTCAAATGTCTGAGGACAAGTACGCACACTGCAAAAGTATCAAATATTACACGTTATCTGCAAAAGACCCAGGCTGATCTCCTCTGATATGCTCCAACATTAAAAGTGTATTAACTTTTCACATGCTTTTCCCTCTGGGACATGACACCGGTCTCGACACTACAAGCCCGACTTGTGCACAGTTACTCGGTGCATTCGGTGAGGATACGCTGGTCCGAATCAACGGCAGCGACAGGTTCAGTTTACGGCTACTCAAGACACTTCTCAGCTGCAGCCTGTTAAAAAACTTCACATCTTGGCACGCCTCACCGAGTCGTGTAACAACCTCCACTGATTGCATTTGCAGCTGGTTGGCTTCAACAAGTGCATTTTCCCCATTTGAATAGACAACACATGTGGAGTCTCTTTGTTTGCAAAGAGGTTCAACCCCTGATTTTTCTTTATACTGTGGCTTTCATAACACTTTTATTAGTCAAAGGGCCTGACATTTGGTCCTGAGGTTCCTATATTTCATAAAATCAAACAAAATAAGAGTCTCAAATAACACTTCAGAAGATATATTCCAATAACATTATCAAGTGTGCTGTTTATTCAGTAAACATGAAGCCACAGGTTTTCTTTGACCTTCTTGAACAAAGTCTTTCTCTCCCCCTCCTGCTTTACGAAGCACATCACGTTCTGGCTATTTTAACTAATAATCTTCTTATAAAGAGAGAGAGATCCATTGTGGTGGATGCGGTGTGATTATGTGGTGGAGCATGCTGTGCGGCTGTTTGCCTTTAATTAGAGTATTAGCAGGATGCCGAGCCGCGCTTTTCATCAGAGGACCAAAGGAGGGAGAAGTTTCACAATGAGATCCCCTGCAGAGCTACTTTATCACTGATGTTGATAAGACTAATCTCCTCTGTGAATGTTCAGATATGATATTCAATGAAAACCTTATAATAATTAACATTTTGCTTTTGAATATATTAGAAGACATTATTAAGCTGCAAGATAGACGGTTATTTCTCAGTTCATGGTTAAGCGTGGAGGGGCTGATGATTGTTGGCTTGTTGTCATCAAAGTTCAACATGATCCTTGTTTCTGCTTACAGTTTTTCGATCAGCAACTTTTGACATGTTTACTATTTCCTGTAATTCATGTTTTATTTGCAGCTGATCTTCATCATTCAGGCATGAAACACTCTGAATACTAAATCACTTGGAGATGCACTTATGCCTCATTTCCACTGCATGGTTCGGCTTGATTCGACTTGACTCAACTCACTTTATTACCAGATCTTTTTCTCTATTTCATTATCCACAGATAGCCCCCCCCCTCAGTGTAAACGGGATTCTAAGCTGATAACGAGGCCGTGTGAAACTGCCGTGACATCATCTTCAAACATAGACTGTGTATAAGAAGTGAACGTAGTAGTTGTGGACTGCCGTTTTGAAGCCTCGAATTTGACATTTTGGCCGTCGCCATCTTGTTTTTTTGCAACCACGAGAGTGACACGAGATGGTGGAGCTAAGTGCAACCGAACACTGAATACAGAAGACATTTTTGGGTGACCAAAATGTTGGTTAAATTTCATGAACTGAAAACACACTGAACGGGTTAAAGTTGTAAGACGAAATCACAGACAACTCCCAGATAGGACAACGCCGTGGTAGCGACCTGTCAACCACAAGGTAGCCCCGCCCTAAAGCATACCCTGCTTTATGGTCTATTTTACTCTGAATGGGACCATAATTTACTAAATGAACATCACGCTGTATTGAAGAAGACTTGAAACTAGCGATTGAGACCTTAAACTCATGTTTACAATGTTTACTGAGGTAATTAATCAAGTGAGAAGTAGTGTAATTTCCTCATAGACTTCTATACAATCAGACTTGCAACCAGAGGAGTCGCCCCCTGCTGGCTATTAGAAAGAATGCAAATTTAAGGCACTTCTGCATTAGCTTCACTTTTCAGACCCGGAGGTTGCTCACTGTCTTCAAAGTGACACTCGCTGAATCCTTTCCTTGGCAAACAAACAGAGGAACGTCTGCACTTTGTCAATTGTCGGTGTAGTGTACGGCACAGTGTACGTAGTGTACAGTGTAGTTTTGTGGGCTGCCATTTTTAAAAAATCTTGGTCGAGTGAATAAAAAAATTGCAGTCTTGGCATGATGTCCCGTGTCGTGCAAGTGACTTTTAGTGACGATTCTCTCTGACCAATCAGTGGTCTGCAGTGTTTTAACTCCACCTTCTGGTATCGGCTCGAGCCTCAATCGAGGCGGTACCAAAAAAAGTGCCAGGTACTATCCACAACTTTTGTTTATGGGAAACCAAAATATAAAGTGAGTTGACCTGAGTGTTAACGCAACATTACACCCACATGAAGGACTTTTCCCTGCATCAGGAAATATTCATTTAGACAGGTCGTGGGTGTGAAGTTTCTCACTGTAAGTGACTCAGTGTGAATACACAGAGACATTTCCTGAAACTTCCAAAACCACTGACCAAGAAGCGTTTTTTACTAGTATTCTTTCATGTATGAAAACAAAAAAAAAACTGTTCAAGCATCATAAGCATACTGAACAGTACGGAATCAATATATGGAGCTATTTTTCTCTCCTCATAATCATCACAAAATCCAAAGTCCTGTCTGAGAACCATATTATACTTTAACAATGTGTTTTTCTGTGGACCTTCTAACAGAGCGTCACACGTGACCATGAAGTCAGGCTGCTTCATGGTCACGGTGACCATTTTAAAAAGGAATCGGTATGAGTGCTCTGTAAAGCTGACTAATGATACTTTACAAAACTCAGTGTCTGCTAGGATGACAGGACAGTCATTTCAGCATTATCCTAAAAGTAATTAGAGGTCTGGACTTTCCACAGTCTAATGCCTGGCAGATGGATTTAAGCTGATCTGGAATCCCACAGATGTCGTGGACTGTCCAAACAACATGTTTCTTAAAATGGTAATTTTGCGGTCATGGCCTCCAGGTTTGACCTGTGACCTTGTCCTCTCAACTCATCTATCAGCACCATCATTTACACAGCTCCACACCTGCACCGCCACTAACCTCCTTCGATGCCTCTCTGTTAGTAGGAGGAGGAGGACAATGGTGATTAACTTCTTTATAATGGTTTTAAAATAGATTTAATGCTCTGTTCTTCATTTAGTGCTTTCTTGTTACATTCTGTCCTCACATTATAACTCCCCGTCCCACAAAGAGCAACTGGTTAAAAGAGCTCTGAAACTCTGGAGGGGTAAAACAAAAAAAAACAACTTTAGATATAACTTTTCAGTCTCTCGTTTAAGTCTGTCTTTCAGCACTTTCATTGCCCTCGTACCCCCAAAGGCCTGTAGCTATAATTATCTGTGCAGTGCGCTGTGAATGGGGGGTAGCCTTAGGTTTCCAGATTAATTACCTTTGCGTGAACTTCACTGCTGGCGTTACTGCATGAATAAAGCTGTCGGACACACTATACCTGACGGCTGGGAGAGGGGAGGTGAACGTTGACTTATCTCAGAGGGTTAGACAAGCCTTGGGAGATTATGGGTGCTAAATGATGAGGAACAGAGTCTGATGACAAAGTAGTTTTTCTTTTTCTACACGATACATTGTCACATAGGAAAAAATAGGGAGAGTTGATTTAATAACTTGCTGTTTAGTTGGGTTTCTAAACTGATTAAATTACATTAAATGATCATTATGAACATCTGTAAGGGCTTTATATAATATCAGCTCTTTGCTCTGGATCCCTTCTATTTTTGGTGACACATTTTAAAAAGAAACTAATCTTGTAACAAAGTTCACTTCTAGACATCTTGATCTGACCCTCATTCCTTTCTCCCGGTCTAGTGATCTGAAAGAAATTCCCAGAGGACAGTCCAGGAATCTTCTTCAGCTTAATCAATTTTAAGGGACTTCAGCGGGGAATTCCCCCATTAGCTTGTCACAAGAAATACGTACATAAATCAGGGCTGAATACCTGCTCTGGCAGAAAAAATTTAACATGACCATTAGAAGCAATTATTATATTAAAGTAACATTTTTTTTTTAATTTAAGGGCCAGTGTGTAGCATTTAGGGGGGTCTATTGACAAACAAAGCTATTTAGAGCGGAGCTGGAGCGGAGTCCGAAGAGTTTGGTTCGGTTGACCAATCACAACAGAGTGGGCCAGCTGACCAATCAGAGCAGACTGGGCTTTTCAGGAGCTCAAACAGAGCGTTTCAGACAGAGGGTGAAAAGAGTCGCTGCAGCACAGCCGGTATGAGAAAAGTAAAGCGTTTTTTGAACATTAAAGCATGTAAACATGTTCTAGTAGAAAACCAAAATACAAGTATGCACCTGAAAATAAGCATAACAGGTCCTCTTTAAGCGATATCATTCACTGGTTTCGGTGTCAAAGTATAGCTGAGGCAACGAGGCTTAAAACTGGAAATCTCCCAGTCAGCTGTCATGATATTTGTGAAACTCATTATGTGAAAAAAATATGTCAAGAAGATGCACTTTAAGGTGGCTATGATCGACATTTTTATAATAATAATGTTTCAAATGACAATGTGAAAACGTAGTGATCAACATAATTACCACGCAAATCTGCAGCACAGAGCTTTATAATGAGTTTCAGCTCATTGTTTAGCTGCCCGGCCCAAAACTTTACTGTTTTGTTTCACTCTCACTGCTCTCATAGCGGCACTTTTAGCAGCAGCAGCTTTTTTTCAGAGAAAAAGCTCTAAAAACCCATCGTACACTACCTGTTCAGCATGTTTTTTCATTTGTCAGAATTGTGTGCTTGTACATGTGAGTCTTAATCTTACATACTGTATGTAGAGTACGTATATATGTGTGTCTGCGTATGGTCGTTGATATGTGTCCATTATCCTTTGTGTCACTGATGTGAGATGAAAGTTCAGCGTGAATGCAGTGTGAGAACACCCCGGGCTGTTCTCTGGGGAATTTTACAGCCATCAGGGGTCACAGCTCTGTCTAATGCTCGTGACACATTAGCAGGTAATTACAGACCACATACTCTGCAGCTGTATGAAACATGCCTGTGCATGTAGACACGAACACACAATAGAAAGTGCATTTATCATAATGGCCATGAATAATGTTGTTAGACTGTAGAAGTAGCATTTTTCTGATCCACAAATACAACAATGTATGTGTCAAAAACACGTACACAAACACTATTTGTGAACATGTTAAAATGAGATATTCTCGAGTGGTACACGTGTAATTTGTGGTCTTTGATAAGAAAGGTAAGAGGAGAAGTGTTTGATATTGCCTTCAAGTTGCACATTCAGTTCTTATCATGTGGGTCTTTGTCTGCCAACGCTGGATTACTCACTCGACCACGTTTTGTGTGTCTCCAACCTATTTGAAAAATGGCATCGACTTCAGAGGAAGAGTGAATTTGTGTGAATTGTACAATGAGTAACCTGACACTGATCCATTTGTTCAATTCAAGATAAAGTCTTTATTAGCCATATTGTCTGTGAAAACAGGATGAGAGTTATGCTTTTTTCTTCTCACTTCATCCACACTTGTGACAGACATATGGGGTCTCGATCAGCATACTGTGGATCCACGATGCAGACAAACGTGAGTCAGAGGAGTCATAGGAAGTCATCATCTCAATCTGGACCCCGTCTGGCAACAACAGAATCAGAGAACTCATTGTGCGTCTCCTTCCCATGGAGGAAACAACTGTCAGTAGTTATTCACTGTATTTTAACCTCATCTATCAACACGTGCCACAGGGCAATAACAAACGAGGGTAGCATGACTAACAATGGCAAAGATTCACATCTGCACCGTTTCCTACCTGAACTTTAGAGGAAGAATAAAGGACGGCACTGTGATGAACTGATGACACAGTGCGTGCTGGGATTGGCACCAATGCCCTCTGTGACCCTGAACAGGATACACAGGTGAAAAATGGATGGATGGGAACTAAACAAAAAATTCAAACTGGTTGCAAACAAACTGCTGCCACTAAAACCATTGTTTAGTATAAACACCAAGTGTGTGGTCCTGCGTCTGTCTGTGGTCTCCCACGTTTATAAAATCAGTTAAGATTTGAAAATCCTCTAATGTGCACCAGGCACCATTTCCATGACATTGTTCCTCTTCTGGATATGGCACAGAAAGATGGTGCCTCCATTATTAAGGCTTTTACACATCTGGGGCGTGATGAATAAACAACAAGAAAATGCGAAATACTCGCCTGCGAATATTATATGTCTAGGGCTTTTATTGTGAAAAGTCAGAACGGAAGGGGTCTGCACTGCCTTTGTCAAGGTTGAAAGAGATGCCATCTTGGTTCGGACTACAGAGCCTCCGGGTTTCATAAATATAGGCAACGTGATAGGTTGATGCCTTTATTCGAGGTGTGAAAGCTCAGAAAAATCAACCTCGTTCAGAAAAAAAATATGCGTAACATTAGCATTCTGTATGAAAGTGCTCGTGACAAAAACAGCAGTTCGGAAAAACATATTGACGTGTGAATTAATCGCACGAAAAAAGAAACGCTGCCAGTGTGTAAAGGTGCTTAATGCCGCCTAAAAAGCTCTGATAAGATTGATTGTTTTTCCAATTGAGGACACAGCCTATTTGAATTGCTGGAAAAAATCCGATAATGCAGCAATTCAAGACGTCTTAAAACAGGCCACCTTACTACTAACCTTGCACGGCAGCTGGATTCTTACGATGTCACAAGATTATGCGAGAATCGCGGGATCACGTGTCGCACAAAACTCCATGGGCGTGTCTAGAACGTATCACGCAAATTGCGAAACTCTTAAGGTTAAGCGTTGACCTCTAGTAGTTATGGTTAGGATAGGTCGTCGGGCAGCGAGAGTTTTTGCAAGTCTTTCGCAGTTTGTGGGTTACCTTCTAGACACAACCAAAATCCACATTGTCAAGCTTTAATGCGTTGGTGTCCGCCAAGCCAATCAGCGTCCTGTGAGGAGCTACTGGCAGCTACGGGCGTGGTTTAGGTGTGTGTGAGGCGACACGGAGAGGCGACTGTTCGTTCTAAACAACAATGGCGGCTCCTGAAGAGGTTAGCGTAGATGCTGCAATAGCATCAGTTATATCAGAACTGGAGAGTATTTCTTCATTGAAAGAAGAGCAAAGAACGAAGGCGGTGTTTTCGCTCTTCTCCCGGCTGGCTTCGGCAAGAGTTTGATTGACAGATCGGTTCTTCCAATCACCTGCCAAGTATTTTTTGAAAGTGCCTGCCCTTTTCCAAACAGTTTCCAATGACGGCTTCTCAGGTGGTTCTGCGTAACAAACCAGGTTACCATACTACTGGAACCAAGTGAAACACAACTTCATTATGCAGAGAGACTTTAAAACTTTACTTGATGATATTTTTATCAATATTTATGATAGTGTTAATTAATGTGAGTATGATGACTTGTCTTATTATCCTGTATATGTAATGTGTTCTTAGGTCTCTCTCTTTATTACCATGCATAAGTGCATAAACTGCATACTCCCAAGACTGACTATTTCTCTTGTGTCACGACAAACTGGACATTACTTTTCATGTGAGAAAAAAAAATCAGAATGGTGTCTGATTCTTCCCTGACATTTCCCATGTCAATGAACAGTCAATAAGTCAGCAGATTTTTTGTCCCTGTCACTGAAGTTAACAGGAACTCTCATAATGAGGTTTCCTGTTATCCAGCCACCAAATGTGTCACAGCAGTGAAAAAAAATCAGCTCTGAGCCTGCGGTGTAAATCCACCCTGACAGAACTGCTGAGATAGCTCTGCGTCCACGGCAACGCTCAGAGAACTGCCTGCCTCGCCGTCCACACGGCAACAAAGCTCACACAGCCCGGCCTCGACCAATCAGGACTCTCCAAAGGTGACAGGCCCGGGCCAGGTCTTCCTTTGCTCTCTGTCGCTATGGCTGCTGCGGTTTTTTGTTTCCCTGAGAGAAAAACCTGGAGATAGAGGGAGAGGAGAGTGACAGAGAGATGGAGAGGGAGAGAGAGAGAGAGAGAGAGAGAGAGAAAAACATTTCTCTCATTCAGAGATATCCAGTAGCCTAAAGCTTGCATAGGGTAACAATGAACTATAATACATTCACACATGCAGGCAACAGTTAAATCTATTATATTATACATATATGTAATTAGAGCAGGTTCTGTGTTGGCTTGTATGCAAATAGGATAAACATGTTAACGTGGCTCTTGAGTTCTCATTTTGCGGTTTGCCTATATTCTTTTCATTTATATGTAGCCTACAAGTCTGCCTGTCTGCACTTGTGTAAATATTAGGCTACCACAAGTAGATTTTGTGGGATAAAATAATCCTTAATAATTGGCACAGTCTGCTAATCTGTTGACATATACGTCATCTGTGTAAAGTGCGACCTGTCAAGAGTCTGCACCATGGATGTATAATAACCCCAGGGTGCAGCGCCGCTGCTCAGTCTCGCTACCAATTTTTTCCTCTGGCCACTCGCAGTATTGCAGCGAAAAATCCCCCTTTTCAGCCCAAAAAAGCATTTTCCCCACAGACCACCACTGTAAATGTGTTGACAGGACACCTCGAACTGCAAACAAGGTTGATTATGACTCTTGGCGTATGCACCAGGCGAGCATTAGACTGAGTAGGCTCCATCTTGGTGTTCGGCATCCAGTTCGGCATCCAGTTCTCAATTCTTCTAATATGGACCGGACAATTTTGCCACAACAGTTCGTCAGTTTATTGGCCCACTTCAATCCAATATCAGTCCTACAGCTAAGAATCTTGGTATCATCTTTGACCGGTATATGACTTTTGACCATCATGTCACTAAACTTGTCCAGTCCTGTTTTCTCCAGCTAAGAAACATCGCAAAAATCCGATGCATATTCTCTTCAACGGATCTTGAACTACTAATCCACACCTTCATATTCTCCCGTCTAGACTATTGTAACTCCCTCTACGACTGCCTCAGTCAATCTGCTTTAAATCGCCTTAAGGTGGTCCAAAATGCAGCTGCCAGGTTATTAACCAGAACGAGCCGTCGGCCTCACGTCACCCTTGTTCTGGCATCCCTCCATTGGCTTCCTGTAAAATTCAGAATCAACTTTAAGATCTTACTAATTACATGTAAGGCGCTGCATGCACCTCGCCCCCAGTTACATTTCTGATCTCCTAGTTCCTCATTCTACCTGTCGACCACTTCGATCTTCAAATCTCGGCCTTTTATCCATCCCCCGCTCAAACTGCAAAACAAAAGGTGATAGGGCCTTTTCTGTCTAAGCCCCAACCCTCTGGAATCACCTCCCCCCAATCTATCAGAGCTGCTGAATCTCTGGACTCTCTATCTCTATACATGTGTGTTTGTCTGTTTTAGTTTGGTCTGTTTTTCATTGTTTCGGTGTTTCATATTGTAATTTTTCTTTGTTTTTATCATCGTTTGATGTTTTATTTGTGCATGAAGCACTTTGTAACAGTGTGTTTTAAAAGGTGCTCTATAATTAAGCTTTATTTACTTACTTACTTACAGTTGTCATTATACATCCATGGTTTGCATACTACTTGCATACACTTAGAGGTAGCGAACTTTCCAGTTCCTATCGTCTTTGACGTCACGCCCGCAGCGTTGGCAAAGCAATTAGGCCTACTAATTTTACAGTTTGCGCTTAGAGTTACTGCCAAATTATCCCAATATTTACCTCAACATTTATCGAAAATGACTTTATTATAAACATTCTTTAATAATGATATGCTCAAATAGGATGTAATCATTAAAATAGGGCCCTTAGGCTTGAGAAGCGGCTGCTCTTCATCGGAGGTGGAAAACCAAAACTAAGAGAAGACACTTCTGATCAGGCACAAATCTCATCATTGTGCGACTTATTGTCGACACAAATGTAACCTGGTAGCTAATGTAATGATTCAGTTTTTCAAGAAATTTCAAATAAGTTGTTTGCTAATTATCATCTATTTATCAGCAGACAGGGAAATAAAGCATATCAATTAACTTTGTATTCTTTTCCTGGAGATGTATTAAATAAATGAAAAGCTATTGGGAAATAGCGGAATATAATTATTATATAATGTTTATAATAAAGTAATTTTCTATCAATTGTGAGGTAAATATGGGTAATTTGGCAGTAATTCCAAAGAAATTTCAAATAGGTTGTCTGCGGACCTGTAAAATGAAGTGTTACCCTAAGAGCTACTGCATTTTTAGTCCTTTTTTTTTTTACAGACTCTCTAATGCACCAGCTTAATAGTCATCTTTCAAGTTCAAACAGTGCATGCTGGTGCACTTAGGTAATGAATTTTAGCACTGAAGTAGCTTGGACAAGAGCCTAACGATGACTGAATCTCAATAATGCTTACACAGTAAAAGAAGGCGGTTGATTTCCTAAATGTAGAGGTTCCTGTGTGTTTGTGGTGCACATGTAAAAGAAAGCAGACCAGCCAAATCTCTGCACATTGTTGCACTATATGCTGTTTTTGAGGGCCTGCATGGTCTCTGTTTACATTTGCAACTAATTGTTCACCAAGTTCTCCCCGATGTGCAGAGATAGATAAGATCTGCGAGCAGTGCAATATCTCTGAAAAGAGACAGACAGTCACAATGGATTTATTGTGTGTGTATCCTGAGGTGACCTCTATTCTCCCTCAGTGTGTGTATTATTGCTGGAGCCTGTTGGAGTCCATCTGGGTGCTTGGATTCGGTCGCTACGGTCGATCCATGCCAAGAACAATACTCCTTCCTCCTGTGGCCTGGCTATTCTGCTGGCATCGCTTCACTACTTCACTCTCACATAGAGTCTTTGGCACCGCACACGACCAATTAAGAGAGAAAAATATGAAGCCACTTCAGGGTGATAACCCTAATTAAACTTTTTTTTAAAATTCTTTTCTTTGGTTCAGCCAGATCTGTGGAGAGAACTGGTGTTAATGAAGCAATTTAGACAGTTAATTGTAAAAGTGAATGTTACAAAAATTGCTCACCTTTCTCAAGCCAAAACGGACTTGTTGACTCATCGTGATTGAGTGTGAGTATGGACCTGACATAGCAGAAAGTGAGAGAATACATTTTCCCGCCACAAAAGACTTGTAAAGGTGTCAGGATTGAAAACAAGCAAGAGTGTAACTCTGAAGTCACGGGTCAGGTGGTGGATGAGTGCAGGCATCAAAGGCTGCGAGACCTGCCTTAAACTTAACTGGATGTCCAATTAACCGTTCGCTAAACCCTTCCCCTGAGCAGCGATCATAGCTTGGCAGCCAAAACTTAAATCTTAAAACACAAGAGCCAAAGTGTAAGGAATGGATTACAGGGTGCGCAAACGTCCAGCTAACTAGTTCACTACCAACAGTCAATACTTCCAAGACCAAGGAGTACATTAACTAGTTTGTGAGGGTTACAGGCTAACTTTAAAAAAAAAAAAAGCCTTGTTCACAACAAGCATATCCACCATGTAGGCCTTTTATTTCCTCACTTTGCGGTTCATTTTTATTGGATTTGAGGAAGTTTACACTCTAGCGACCACAGCAACGTTACCCAAGATAGCGTCATGTTTGGCGATTCAAAGTGGTTTCACAAAACGATATTGCCAAAGCATCAAAAATACAAAACACACATACACAATAATACGAATATGAATATTAACACAATATCACAATTGTTATATACTGTATATATAATGATATATACACAGTATGCACTTTGCACTTTCCTTGATTGAGCTGATCCACCCCAACATCCCAGGCAGAACATCAAAATCCTATGAACCCATTAAACAAACAAACTAAACAAGCTTGTGTCATTTACTTTATTTAGTTAAAACAGCAGTGAGTAGAAATGGAGCAAATATGATTAAAAAAAGTTATTTTTATAAAATGCTGACAGTAGTGCATGAGATAGGTAATCTGAAAAGAATCATGTGCTTCTGTGTCCTCCGGTGTCCTCCGGTGTCCTCCGGTCAAGATTTCACAGACCGGAGGAAAACAACCAATCAGAGTCGAGCTGGAGCCTGCCGTCTCTGAGCAGCTGTCAATCACTCACGAACTCTGATCAAACGTTCAAACTAGACAGCGCTGATAAAATATGAATCAATATTCCGTTACTGTAATGCCTATTTCTCACATAAAATGATTTCAGAATCATCTTGTAGTGTGCTGTTTAACTGTAAAATGAGAAAGTTTGTGACCCGGAAAGCCGTGTTGACCAAGCAACCCACAAGCCGGAGCACAGCCAATAGGAACGCTCTCTTTCTGAAATGACCTGTGATTGGTCAAAGTCTCCCGTCACGGGCTAGATTTTTTAAAGCCTGAAAACAGAGCCATGATGAGGTGCAGAAGTCTAGTTTTCTCTCAGAGCACTTCAATTAAAATATGCTGAAAGGTTATTATGGAATTTTTGCCCAATGATGCCAAAACTATACTGCCTACTGCAGGTTTAATGTATCAAATAAACTGAAACATTGGACTGAAATGAATAATTAAGGAGACACAAAAAACTGTTAATTTTGTGGAACTTGGTCAAGTGAAAACGGAACAAATTGATTGGCAAAGTCATGAAAAAGTAGAACGATAGACTAAAGCACCTGTGAGATATGAGGAAAAAGTAGCTGATACCTCTGGGCTCTGCAGGAACCCCAGTCAGTAGGACGAGGGTTAAAATGACCATGCACGGCCACACAAAGCTGCCCACAATGGGCTACTTCCCTTTAAAAACATGCACAATGTCGCGCATCATCATGGTGACAAGTGTTGCTTCATGAACTGCTGAGATGTAAACAATTCACTTGAAAAGTGTGGTGGACCACGTGCAGCTAAACTCAGTTTGGAGATAGACATCTCTCCTCCACAGTCCAAGATCAGACAGCGTGGGTGATGTGTGAGACGTGGTGAGCCAAACCGTGTCAGCTGTCCTCCCATGAACCACAGCAAAGAAATACGAGTTGCACCATGGGTAGTTTCTGCATAGCATGAGTTTAAATAATTGAATTTATGATAAGTGCAACAAAAATGGCACAATGTAAAACAATAATTGTTTACTGACATTAAAAAGTGCAGGAAGCCCCCATGTCTAATTCAGTTGTTTATGTGGTGCCAGCCATGTTAACACAATGTTATTTTTGTCCTTTGCTGTCTTAAAAAGAGGCGGCAAACCTTTTCTTCATTCGGTCAAGATTTGTATAACCCCTATAAACATAATCTGACAGCTTCTGTCGGCATTTTCTAAATATATGTACTTAATCAGTAATTCTTCATTGATTGAATGAGTTATTCTAAAAATACTCTCCGTAGATAAGAATATAACTCTGGCTGATCTTTGACACGCAGAGCTATGGCACATTTGGCAAAAGTCAAGTCCTCCACTGGACTGTAAATTTAGCTCGTGTCCCTCAGCTGGCAAATCATCTCTTCACTCAGCTGAGACGGACTAACAAAGCATCGCAGCGCTCTCCGAGGTTTTCCCACGGCCGCCCGTCCTCGACAGTTGGCCCTGACCGTTAGCGAGACAGGTGCACGTCTTTCACTATGCTGCGCATTCGGTGTCGGTGCTACTCCTCCTCCGACGACCTTGACTCATACGTGAGTGGGGAGGATCTCTCTGTTTCTATTACAGGCGTTGACATTAAATTGACTTATGTGTACATTGTGAAATTACAGGATTAATGTAAGCCTATAGACACGCCAGACTATTTGGACAGAGTCTGCACGTGGAGGGCGTTCACTCACTGTCATTGTGTGTTTTGTCATTGTGTGTTTTGTCTGGCCCAGCGGTCCCTACCACAGAAAGTGCGAGGAACTTATTGTTTATGTAGAGATTATTACTTTTCTGCTTTGAGGGGTTTAGGATGCACACAAAACAGTGTGGTTCTCTAGCGCCACATAGTGGACACAGGAAGTGGTACGAAATTTGCAATATGTCATTTCCACGTACTCTACGAAGGAAGTACCGTCTAAAAGTCTTAGTCTGTACACCAAGTCTGTATTTTTCGAATGCGTTTTTTTAATCTGTCATCCAATAAACATCGTTACACAAAGAAACCTTGCACACTGAGGGCATTTTATTATTCTATTCATTGCAAAAATTCGCAGTACAAGACAAAACTGAATTAATTAATTAGGGTGCAATGGATAGCGCTAGTCCCGAGACTCTCGATCACTACTGTCTAATCTGTCCTACATCCTTTGTTTTGCAACCATCTCCGATTCGATGCTGTTCTGCACTCACCTGCCATAATCTATCTTTGAATCAAACATCTCTGTACTCTTTCATTTCTGTATCGTAAAGTGCTTTGTGGGCTGGGAGTTGGAGTGAATGTTTATCATGCCATTTTGGATGATGACGTTTGCACGGACGGTGGGCCTGAGTGGTCAAGCAACCCTCTTTTGCCTTTTGATGGATGAGAAAAAACGCAGATATCTGTTCCGAAAACTTTAATAACAAAAATGTGTAAACTTGATTGACACAACATGAGGTTGTATTTATTTTTAATTTTATTTTAAGAGTGAATTTGGGACGGATTTGGTATGCAAAGGCCTTCACTCATGCGCGCAGTGTCCGACGGTCAAGGAAATCTACAGTTGTGTCATCCGGCGTCCCGCCAGTACCCCTGACGTGTGTGAAGGGGCGAGGGCCAGTTCATCGCTGCTTTAATTAAGTCTGTTATTATATGTACAATGACTCTGTGGATGAATAAGTTTAGGAGTCACATCAACCGCCATTGACTGCCATTGGAAATAAAAAATAAAACATACTTAGCGCAGCTTTACCTAGCGAGGCTCAACCACTTGGTGCTGCTGGCTGGAAACAAGAATCCTGTCCTATTTTTTTCTTCTGTGTTGCATTGCAGTGATGCAACCAGCCCATCAGGGCCGAACCTGAGCGTGTTTTTTAAATTCAAATGATAGCTGGACACTGTCTGCACTTAAGGTTAGAGGACATTGTGTACACGCACATTGGAAACAATCCAATCTGGCATCAGCAGGTCTACTAGACCAGAGGGCAGATATTGGAACACCGCAAATAAAAGATGCACCACGAGCCAAATGGAGCAAACACCGGAGCCTCTATTGTCCCACCAGAACAAACTCTCAAACACATCTTCACCTTGGCAGCGCACACGCTGCTGAGGAGAGTGAAGCTCCTCCACTGGGAAGGAATTAAGCTGCAGCACCATCCCATCCCAAACCCTCTCCCCGACCTGTCCTCCAACTGAAAGTTTTGACCTCGCTGTTCAAATTGCTGACTTTTCGACCTCTGCTCAAGTTTGCCTTGACCCCCTGCGCAAGTGCACAATGCCCCCTGGCTTGGGCCGGATCGCATGCCGTGAATACCTGGAGCGTGGGTTTACTTACGGAGCAAGGCGTGCCAGCAGCGCGCACATGGAGGAGGAGGGCAGCAGCTGCTGTGTAAAGCTGCTTGTTATGAGCCTGTGATACTTTCACATACCGAACTCTCAATGAGTGACACAGATATGGGTGTAACTGACGTGTGAATGTGTCTCGTGTGTGCGCAAGTTTGTGTGTTTATGATACACAAACCATAGCAATGTGCAGCGCATATAGATGCATGGGATTCTTTGGGAGATATGCACTGCATGTGCACAAGGGGCATGTTAGTTCGTATATCACTGTGTCTTCTGAGACGCTGCTGACACAACTCAAGCACACGTTAGTATAACCTTAGAAGATATTATCGTACACATGCCACTGTACCAGTAAAAGTGGGATAAGTGTGTGTCTGTACATGTTTGTACAATACGCCCTCCTCCACATGCTCCGGCAACTCAAGATAAGGCTGGGGGGGGGTCTGTGTAACATTAGTCGAAGACGCTGATAGGGATACGGCGTCTTAATGAGGCGGGTAGTGCAGGGGGAGAGCGAGTAGTACGCGGCCGTCTCGGCCACTTCAGTCCAAAGGAAGCCTGCCAGAAAACAATAAGGGATGCTTCCTTTGCCACACAGACCATTATAATGCAGGCTGTGATAAGAGCGATAACAACCTCCCTGCCATGCTGCGCTATTCTGGGAGGAGTGGGCTCTGGAAAAACAGGATACCCCCCATTGTTTTGGTTGGTGTTAGCTGTTGTGTGTGCGTGCAAGCTTTTCTAAGTGATAGTGACATTTTTACCGCACATTTTTTTACCCTGTCTTGTCTGCAGATTGGGATGTGGGTCAGAGGGTTACAGGGATCAAGCATGGGGTTACAGCTGGTTGCTCTCGATGTCTCCACAGTGATACTAAGAAAGCCCCCCCCCCCGACAATCTCATAATAGTTATGGAACCACAGTGTTATAGGTTAATGAGTAAATCTTTATTTATATAATACCTTTAAAGACTGAAGGTAAGCATCACAGAGGGAAAGAGCACAAATACAAGAATCAAAACTGTAAACAGGATATACATTAATTATGGTTGTCAAAATAAATGTGATAATAACGCGTTAACGCAAATTTGTTTTAACGCTACTAAATTCTTTAACGCAATTTGTGATTTTTAGGTTGTAGCGGGCTCAGTTTTATAGCTAGAGTGAAGATACAGATATCATATGATATCATGTCATACTAGCTTGTCGGGAAGGAGTTTAAATAACGCTCGAAACTTTTCACTAAATTTTGGCGAGGAAAAACTGACATAGCCATTTTCAAAGGGGTCCCTTGACCTCTGACCTCAAGATACCTGTATTTAAACGGCTGTGTGTCCCCTAAAAGTAAATAGTGTTGAGTTAAACAACAAAATTAGTTTGGTTCTAGTTTTTACTAGTTTATACTTTTCTCATAATGCAGACAGACCAACAATGTTCCCTGACATTATCAGAAATCACATCAGTTATTTGGTTTCAGCCCATTTTGAGGTTTCTGTAATGTGTCATTATGTGTTTTTATCATCATGGCATATTTCTTCTCTTCTTTCTGCACCTCCCCCTTTTTCTCTCTCTGAGGGAGTTAACTGTCAAGGAGGGGGGAGGGATGCTCCACCACCCGCCCCACACTAATCCATCCCTCTCTCTTTAACACACACACACTGGCAGCATTGAAAGGATTTGTTTTTCTGCGTTCCCTCCATCTCGCTCCCTCCATCTCTGATCTCAGGTTACAGCGACTCGATGTTTTCCTGTCAGCTTTGTAAAGAAAGACAAATTCCCAGCTGAGACTTTGGCCTGGACAGGGAGACACAGCTGGTCCCCCCCGAACCCCCAAAGTGTTTCCCCTGTTCTCCTCAGCTGACACTGAGAATATAACGCGCCACAGACTTTTTATGTGAGCTGCAGAGTCAAAGTTTAAGTGCTTTTTAAATGTGAATCGTGAACACAGTTTGGTGACAATCTTATAAGTATGTTGTTTATACGTTTAGCACTATAGCTCTGCAAAATTTGACAGCTGCTCCCACCTCATCCCCATATTTTATCATTGTATAGATAAAGGAGATCGTGCTATCTAAACAAAACGCAGTCTTGTACGTACTTAATGTCTGTAGTTTTATATGGTTATACTGTAAATACTGTAAATACTTCAAGGACGCAGAGCACAAGGACAATCAGATAATGATACATGATGGCTTCAGCCTGGTTGCTGGCACTTAAAGCTGATATACAACCAAGAAGATGTGATGTGTCCTGTGATGAACTGCTGGCCTCTCTAAGGTAACTTCTTGCCTTTCCTGCTTGCAACACTTAAGATAAATTCAGTCATTTTTCAGTCTGGGTGTAATTTTTGACCAATTTATGACTCAGTTCATGATAGATTTTTCTCACCAGCTCTTTTGTGGAGATTTGAGAAAAGCGGACCCTCGCAAGAACAACGTCCAATGTGCCTCCTAGGCTTTCCAAAAAACTTTAATTTAACAGAAATAATCTTGGACTTCTGTCTTTGAGGAGAAAATAGTCCCGTGGAAGTCACCGTAGCCGTTGCACCGAACTACATTGCACAGGACAAGAACAGCGGTCCCCTGGGCAAAAGTCCAATGTTTTTTGACCCACCCATGCACCCCGACCTCCTCCCTACATGGCGTTTGTCGCTCTTTATACTTCCTGCTTCACAATTTCGTGGATTACATACGAAGTGATTTCACGGGATATATACGAATTACAGTGCATAAATACTCCAGATATGTCAGCCTGCAAGTTAACCAGGAAGTGGATTCAATATGTTATGCAGTTCTCTACAAAAGCTACAGGGATTTCCAGTATTTCTGTGCTTACTTTCAGCTACTTAAAGACAAGTGTTCTTTTTTTTTTTTTTTAAGCCGTAGGAGGCTCACACTGCTTGTGAGATAAAGGTTATCATGACCATGGTCATAATGGACAAAACAATGAGAATAACCCCCAGATCGACCAATACCGGAACGTACCTAATCTTTCATTTCACAATCCTCAAGACTGTGGCGAGCTTTTAACAACTCCTCTCAAAAGAGGTCATGCCATGCTGTAACCGTCTCTGGGTTATGATATTCTCCATGGACAGTGATGTCATCTCTCCTAGTGTTGTTAGATAAGAGCCTGGAAAGTCCCTTGTGCGTGACTGTCCGAGCTCATTTAAAGAACTGGTTAAGTGAGGTCACTTATCAAGAAAAGTCACCATGCTCCTGTTTGTGGTCATCATTTTAATGCAAACAATGTACTGGAATTTGCTTATGTATTGCTTTTTAGTGTCACCACCTCTTTCTAAACCACTGTGTGTAAACAGAACTGAAACCTGAGTCACCAAAGAGGCACCATGTCTCTAATATCTGTGTGTTTTTAATGTAGAGACGAGTGAGATCATTTGCAACCACAACACGGGCCAAACACAGCGTTCTACGCGAAAACCTCATCACCCACATCTCAAAACCAGACGAGGCAGGCGGCGGCATTTGCATTTGCAAATATCCTTTTATGCACTCAAGTCTGTGTGTGAGTGTGGGAATAAATAAAGAGGTTAGAAAAGGTGTGTGTTGGGTACGTGAGAGTCGCTTGTCACACAACGTATGAGAGTTGAAACAAAAGCAATGTCACACCACAGAAATTGCCTGAAGCTATCACGATGTTTCTTGAATCTACAGGCTACTGAATTGCTTGTGTGTGTGTGTGTGTGTGTGTGTGTGTGTGTGTGTGTGTGTGTGTGTGTGCAGCTGGATGTCATTACTCATGTTTGCGTGTGCTCTGCTCGGCTCCCCTTTTGGCCTTTTCTAAGTGTCTGTGGAGCCAAAGGCTGTTTCCCGGTGCTCTGCTGAGCAACCAGAAGTTTAATGTTCTCCACACGAAATTAGGCCCGTGCCAAGATGGACAAGCTCCCCATCACTCAATGTCGTGACAGTCGGTGCAATTTAAAAAAAAAAAAAAGGCCTACTCAGACTGGGAAAAGTTGGCTTTGGCGTAATTCCGATTTGAAATGAAATCCTTCAAATGAGGAGCTCCATTGGTCAGCTGTCAGAGAAGTCACATAGGGCTTATTAAAGATTTAGGTTACAAGGAAGATGTTCAGTTTTTGACAACACTGTTTATGAGCCTGAGAAAACACTTAACGGCTTCTTTACTTCGCATTTGTAGTCGTGAGGCAGGCGGAGGGCTGTAAGGGTTGGTATGGGTTAGCACCACCGCCAAACCGCGTATTCTTTAAGAGTTTTAAAGAGGATCTATTATGCTCATTTTCAGGTGCATACTTGTATTTTGGGTTTCTACTAGAACATGTTTACATGCTTTAATGTTCAAAAAAGGTTTTATTTTTCTCATAGCGGCTGTGTTGCAGCACCTCTTTTCACCCTCTGTCTGAAACGCTCCGTTTGAGCTCCTGCCCTCGACTCAACCAACCCGTTCTCACTCCCAACTCGTCAAATGCCGACGTTTGGTCAGTGCCCCTTGACATTGGAAACTGACGCATTGAGGCACCCTTTAGCAACAGTTTGTGACAAACTGGGCTTTAAACTAACTCCAATTTATACCCACCCATGGCATTATCTGACGGTCGAAGCAAGTTACGTACTATTATTAGTGTGAGAGTCCGCTCATGGCTAGCGGGTAGGAGGGGTGGTGGATGGGTCAAACAAACACAAGACTTTCAACCAGGAGACTGGTGTTTGTGTCCCGTGTGAAACTAAAAGTAATGTTGACTTATTTTGTCACGTCAGTCTTTTGTCATATGACTCGTCGGTATTGTCAGTCTTGTGAGTCACATAACTTGTTAGTATCATCAGTCACGTTAGTCGTTTAGTATCGTCAGCCCCGTGAGTCATGTGAGTTGTTAGTCAGTGAAGATAACGTCAACCATGACCGTTTCCTAAACCTAACTAAGTGGTTGTGTTGCCTAAACCTAAGTTCCTGTGAAAACGGAAGTTTATTTTGAAAGGACACTATGCATGTAACGAGCGTATATATTGACACGCCGTCCCCGGTCCGTCCAAAAGTAACGCAAGAGGGGTACCCCGTGCGTCGTCTCCGATGCCGATGGGCACTGACCAAGCTGCGGTATTTGACGAGTTGGGAGAAAAGCCCAGTCTGCTCTGATTGGTCAGCTGGCCCACTCTGTCCAACTGAGCCAACCTCTTCAGACTCCGGCGTGCCAAACTAGCCGCTAGGCAGGTATTATGCAAATGTATTACTTGGTGACATCACCGCGTTATAGAAGAAAAGGCATTCAAGGCGTTTCAGGCAGTTCAGGAGCAGTGTGTCTGTGGGGGGGAGTAACTCCCTTTGGTGTGGATTTTGGGCTTTGTAACTTTGCAGACCTTTTACATGCACAAAAAAACTATATAACACACTAAAGGAAAGGGAAAAACACCATAGGTCCTCTTTAAAAAGGATATTTGGTCAAATGGGTTGTGTCAGTTTACACTCTGACGCTGCTTCATTCATACTTCTTAGCACATCTTAATTTTTACATCACACTATTTAACATAATTTGCTTTATAAGCAACACTTGGCTCTTTTTGGATTTGATGATGCAATGATACAGAACCAAACAGGGAACATTCACTAAACAGAAAAACGATTCCTGAATATGTTTAAGGGAAAACATCATAGGTCCTCTGATATTTGGTCAAATGGGTTGTGTAAGTTTACACTCTGATGTTGCTTCATTCATACTTCTTAGCACATCTTAATTTTACATCACACTATTTAACATAATTTGCTTTATAAGCAACACTGGGCTCTCGTTGGATTTGATGATGCAACGATACAGAACCAAACAGGGAACATTCACCAAACAGAAAAACAATTCCTCGAATAGGCTCAAAAACAAAGACGCTACTGTAAAGAGAGGATCTAAATTGATAGTGAAACCAATGCCTGTGTGAGTAGGTCTGTTATCTCTCTGTCTGTGAAACCGATCAGCTTGTATGCAGCAACATGTGCAGTGCATTATTATTTCAACCAGATCTGTATATCCCTTCAAATATCTAAAACCACAACATTATCAACAGCAGCCAGTGTCTGACACGAGGTTTTCATGTCTGTCAAGCTGTGGGAAAGTTTCTGATGGGCATAGCAAGCCACACTCTAATTATGACATATGACATCACATCCTCAGCTTGAGAGAGACTTTACCTCATAGATCCTGTCACTCATAGACAGTATCTATGAGAACAGCGTGTCTGCTGAGGTTTTAAGGTCATGGTAAAGAGAAGGCCAATAGATATATGAGACTTAAGAGGAGTAGGTAATCTGACTTTTAGAGTTGTTGATCACACAACAATTGTACCATTTAGTCCTATGTCAAAGTTTGAAATTTGTACTAGAAAGGTTGTTAAGGTGTGTTAAGTAATGAGATATGAATTGGTCATGTTGGTCATCAGGGCATGTTTCAACCTAACTTAGCACAAAGACTGAAAAAGTGGCCCAACTGTTTATCCAACTAAGGAATCAGTCTTTTATTAGAGCAAAACCAAATCTTTTTGAATTGGGCCGCGATTAGGAGGACTGGAAGCTAGTCACTAACTTTGTCTGCCGTTTGGTGCTGGGCAGGTAGTGTACATTGTGATGAGGACACGTTAACATTACACATGTGAAAATATTTATTAGAGCAACTTAAAGGGACTATTTGTAACTTATCACGCGCATAAATCTTAACGGGTCGGAATCCCATGCGCGCTCGCGTGTGGGTACGCGCTGCTCCTGCTGCCTGTTGCCTGCTTGCACACCGCGCTCGTTCTCACCCGCTCGGCTCGCTCCAACTCCACGTGCACGCGCGCACACTGCAGAAGAGTTAGTTTAGCTCTGAGAATATCTAGTGAATGTGCAGTGGACGTTTTTGCAGAAATAAATGCTGCAGCTCCTCCAGACCAACAGAGGTTTCCCGTGTCTTGTGAAGTGACGGAGCTCCGCAGCGAGTTACGTTATCCCGACCGGGTGTCGGTGTCTCCCCCCCCTGTCTCCCCCCCCGTTCCCTCCGCGGTCCGCAGGCTGAGACAGGAAAAGCCAGCACTAGAATCAGCATTGATTCATGGAGAGACCTTCGTCTGGTCAGCTAACATTACTGCCAAGCAGATGAAATATAGAGTGATATTGTGTGTTAGCTGCCGTGTGTCGCCTCACTGTTTAGACCGGTGCTCGTTCATGTCAATGTAGCGCGAGCACAAGCGCGAGCGCGAGCAACAGGACGCTGACTTTCGCTGACATTGCGGCCACAGGTGTCGCTGTGAACAAGCAATTTCTGATTCTTACATATAGCCCCTTTAAGTGTTATCAGTGAAATTCAATTCAAAGCAATAATATTTAACTTTTGCCTCCACAGCTGCTCTGTGTCTAATAAATAGCCTACTGGTGTAACTAGAAATTAATTTGCATGGTTCATTATACAGAGCTCAAGGCATTATGTTATATAGGGCAAATACTTTTCAATAAACCAAGATCGGGCTGCATCACACAGAAAATGAATTGGTGCCCAGATATGGACTGTTGACTTATTTTACCATAAAAGCAGTTTTGCCATTAGCCTTTTTGATATGACTAGGTTTTACTACACTTTTCTTCTGCGTTCCAGTGGGTTCTAGCTGTTAAACTACAGTATCATCTGAGACTGTAACAACAGCGGTGCGAATAATGAGACATGAGTTTCAAATTGTGGCCTTTCAACCCTCTTGAGAGACACTAACCACTTAGAGAAGCCATGTGGTTATACAGAAAAACCCAAGTGTTTCAAATGAATTTCCGAAATGCGGTTAAACAATTTCAGAAATGTTTTATGACTGCACATCCTATCTAAAGACCTCACTGTCATCACAGCTGATGTCCACTTGACTGAGATTTAGGTTTTCAGAGAGACTCAGTCCATCACACTCGGTGCTTTTACCATTAAGCAAAGCCCATTAAGAGCAAAAATCCAGATGTTGTTTCCTCTGGAGGAGGGCCAAACTACTGTGTCTCCTCTGAAACAAACCAGAGCCTGTGATGTGCTGCTGTATGATATCAGGGCCAGCTGTTGGACCATTTTCAAATCATCTGGTAGCTCACATTAAATGGCTCTGACTTATGGAGATCATAACAAGAATATATTCTCAGCAATGTGGCCTCTTTCAGAAACGTCTCATATGGAGTGACATTGCAGTTGCAGCCTATTGAAGCAGAATTAATCCAGTCCTAATATGATGTTAAAGCCTGCAGTTGGGCTGTCTAAATCTCAGATATTTCTTGACTACCAGTATTATTAACATGCTCATCAAAGGCAACGTAAATAAAGTGGATTTCGTTTTAATTCCATGGTGTCGCTATTCTTCCAATACAGTCAGAAACATGCAATTCTACTGGTGAGTTGCTCCCGAAAGTCACATCAAACATTGAACAAAAATGTATGAAAGAAAGTTATAGAAACTTACGCTGAGACACCTCACACATCACAATTATTCATACAAAAATGCACCAATCTTAAGTCAGAAATGAACACATTGAACCAACACACTGGGTGTATTTAGGACATTTATCTGCTTTTTTTCTATAAAATACTGGATAGTTCTACTTCTTCAGGCCTCTAAATTCTTAAAATTAAACAATCTGAGAAGGTAAAAAAAAATCTGTAAGATCAGTGTTTCAAAGTAAAGGTATAGGCTTAGTGAAAGGTACAGGTAGGTAGGTGGGTTAATGAATCATGGGGCACGCTAGGGGTAAAAACTAGGAAGGCAGTCCAAAATCAGACAGAAGGTCAGGTAGGTACAGATTCCAGGTAACGGGATTACAAGATAACAGGATACAGAACCTCAAAAGCAAATGGCAAGTAACAGCACAGCATCTTTGACAAACTGGCAGGGAATGAGTGGTACTGGGCCAGTATATAAACTGAGAGGCTGATGAGTGAATGAGATGCAGGTGAGGAGGTGGGAGGGGAAGGCCAGCCCACAGAGCAGATGAGGGGAGTGGGAGCAGGTGTGTAGAGTTGATGGGTGAGGCAGTCAGGTGATGGGGAAAGGAATGAAAAGTCTGAGGGCAACTGGTGGATGGACGGAAAATGTAAACGAAGGGGCCCAGGGAATCAAGGCCTATATTGAAGGAGGCTGGGACACGGGCGGACATGGGTCTCGGGGTATGGGTGTATAACACATGCGCAGTGTAACTGAAGGTTGTGCGTTGCGATTGGCTCAATTTCGGCGATTGCAGACCAGAGTTTACCGCGCATGTGTTATACCCCCAAAGATATGATGCGTTGATGACGCGTGACCCTTCAGTAGGCCTTGCAGGGAATAGGGAAAAAGGGTTATAGAGCCATTCATCTCCACACATTGTATGATTTTATCTGCCAGCTGTCAACACCAACTGACCAACTTGATCCCATCAGCAGTTCACGCAATAATAAGTTCATGCAAAGCTACTTTTTCCACAATTATTTCAACATTATTACACCACCATTACAACACAACTAAATACTAAATATGCTCTGTGACATCCAAATACGTAAAACATTACGAGAATTTTACAGCCTATGTCTCAATACACAGTTAACTTTTTTTTTTTTAAGGAAGTCCAACGCATGACCATTCTGTCACCGTTTCCTTCCTCACCTTCACTCAGCGGCAGCCAAGTGGCCTTTTCCTCAGATAGAGAAAGGGCCGCTCAGCTGTAGCTCACGTGCCGCAGCGTGATAAAAAGCCCGAGGCAGAGGGTTGCATGTGTGAGGGAGTGTGAACAATAACCAGGCACGGTGACAATGAGAGTCGCCTTTTTCCTTCCCCCCCTTCCCCTCCAGCTCTCTCCCTTTCTCCTGATAGGACACAGCTGTGGAACAAGACTACATTGTGTCTCAACTTCTGTTGTCTGTTTTAAGCGGTATAATTAAATGTAACTGCTGTGAAGTGCTGGCCCTGCATTGTTGCACTTGTCATGATCTTGCTCAACAAGATCATTGAGCACTGTTGCGTAATATTGCCCACACTTTTAAACCTCCCGTATACCCTCATATATACATATCTGGTTCAGCTGGTTAGATGCGTCGATGACTGCAAAACAACTCCGTGAACTTGTTAATGTCACGCAAAGTTATGTTGCAAAACTGGCTCAGAAGGTGTTTTTGTTGCATCTGTAACAACGAAGACTCATTTGACTCTCTGGAAAATTAATTTGTTTGATTACAGACTGGTTGAATAGCTTATCATTAACATGTTGTATACGCAGATTGGTAAAATAAGTGGTTACGGTGTTTATTCTAACAATAACAAAAGCCCTGAACACCGTGCATGACGATATGTCTTTAATGGCTCTAACAAAAGAAACCTAGATGTGTGTACATTTTGGCAGCGGTGTCGGAGGCTTTATAAGCTCGCCAGAATAAAACAGGATCATGTAGCACTCGTGTCTCTGAGCTTGTCGATTTGATTCGCAGCCATGTCAGAGTGCCAGGTCCAGGTCACAGTTTGTTAGCCGGCTTGAGGGGGGGGGGGGGGGAGTAGAAACTGATGTGAGGGCCATTGTCTGGTGCTCTCTGGAGGTGGTGTAGGTTTCTCTCTGCTGATTGAGATGGAAAATCAGCGCTTCAGCTCTTTGGGGTGTTGAAGTGTCTCCTGAATTCATGAGAAAAGACGTGACAAATGGTGGATGAAATTATACTAAAAGAAGGATCTGGCTGCATAACTTGAATCCATCTGGAGTTCCGCTGCACTTTCGCTTATCTGCGGTTGCTGAATGTGCAGCCAAAACAGTTTATATGTGTTGGCATTAAATACTTAATTAATACTGAGTTGGTTTCGTGGACTCAAAACAAGGCCTTTATTGTTTTTTTTTATATTGAATTAGAACTGATTAATTGATTTTGCTAATTTGTTTTTCTCATATAAAGAGGAATAATCTAGATAAGCTCTCTGTGAATAAAAAACTCATTATCAGATCAGATACAGTTTGTTTTTCTAACCACACTACAAATCCTCCAAGGTCACAGTTTTGTCTGAAGTTGGAAAATGGAAAACAGACCAAGATCAACACCCAAAAATGTAAACACGCCAATCTCGTGTCTCAGAAATAATATTTATCTAGCTAACTATCTAACTATCTAAATCTCCGTCTGTCTGTCTGTCTTTTTCTGTATGTCCCTCGCATATCTCAAGAACCGCTCATCCGATCTGTTACGCAATTGGTGGGTCGCGCGTGTACTGCTGGGAAACGCACTCTGAACAGGAACTGCGCTATAGTACAATAAAATTTGCAACAGGAAATACGTTTGAGAGAAACATGATGAGGAAACATTAATGAACGTATCTGCCAAGTCACAATTGCGTTTAATTTGGTTCTCTACAATATCTGTTCATGCAGAACTATATTTGCTTGCATTTCTGGTTATATTTAGGTACTTAACAGCACTTGGTTGAGATTAGGGAAAGATCGTGGTCTTGGTAAAATACTAATACAAAGTCTTGGCTTGAAGCAGAACGCAAACGTTTTTACTTTTTTAACATTTAACTGAAGCGACAATCTTTCACTACCAAAGAAAGTGCATTTGTTGCTTCAAGCCAACCACAAGCGAGACTCAGGATGTGAGCCCCGCTCTGAGTCCTGCTATGACTTGCATATACGCTACAATAATATAACACTTCCTTCACTCAATGAAACGTTACCACTGAACATAATCCAAGCAGCGACTGTGTTTCGACCAAAACAAGTGACAGTTTCCTTCTGCCTAATTTAGTTCATTTGCCTAAACTTAGTCATAAACAGACTTCGCACGAAGTCATCAGCACTGTGCAGTTTCAGGCTTCAAGAGCTGCAGCAGATCAGCAGTGACTGAAGCTGCATGCGTTAAATGAAATGAGAAAGTCACAGAGACAGCTCACTGTATTCAGGGAGAGGCTTTCTCTTTGCTGAAATCTTGTATCATCTGTAACAGTGGTCAGTATATCTGAGACAAAAGTGTGTATTTATGTACGAAAAAGTGATTTACTTGTCAGATCATCAAGGTTAGGGGGGCTGTCTTAGCTTTACAATGTTTTGCTATGAAATCTGTGGAGCATTTTTTGTATGTAAACCAGTGGGCAACCTCCGGGTCTGAAAAGTGAAGCCAATGTAGAAGAGCTTTAAACTTGCATTCTTTCTAATAGCCAGCAGGGGGCGACTCCTCTGGTTGCAAAAAGAAGTCTGATTGTATAGAAGTCTATGAGATTATGACCCTACTTCTCCCTTTATTTATTACCTCAGTAAACATTGTAAACATGAGTTTATGGTCTCAATCGCTAGTTTCAAGTCTTCGTCAATACAGTATGATGTTCATTTAGTAAATTATGGTCCCATTTAGACTCAAATAGACCATAAAGCAGGGTATGCTTTAGGGCGTGGCTACCTTGTGATTGACAGGTTGTTGTCTGGTCTGGGAGTTGTCCGTTTTCGTCTATAATAACTTTCCACGATGGCATCGAACCAACATTGCTTCAGCGTCCCTCAGCGCTCGCTGTGAAAATGTCAGACGAGCTCTTTTCATCTGAGGGAAATCCTATCTGATTTACTCCCCCCCCCCCTTCCTACCACGGTGTTGTCCGGTCTGGGAGTTGTCTGTGTTTTCGTCTTACAACTTTAACCCTTTCACAGAGTGTTTTCAGTTCATGAAAGTTAATTACAACATTTTGGTTGCCTAAAAATGTCTTAATCAACGTTGTGCTTAGCTCCACCCTCTCATGTCGCGTGTGGTTGCAAAAAAACAAGATGGCGATGGCCAAATACCGAACTCGTGGCTTCAATATGGGTCGTGTCTAGAAGGTAACCTGCAAATTGCAAAAAACTTACAAAATCTTGCAAAAACTCTCGCGAGACTCGCTGCACGATGACCTATCCTAAACTTAACCATTCAAGGTCAATGCCCAGCCTCGCGAGAATTTTGCAATTTGGGTGTTACCTTCTAGAAACAACCTTGAAAACAGCAGTCCAAAAACCAATGGGTGACATCACGTGACTACATCCACTTCTTATATACGGTCTATGATGTACAGCTACACTAGTCTATGATCTTCTGGTAAACACCATTGCAAACGCAGCTCTTAAGAAGACAGACAAATGAGCAGCAAAAAGAGGCAGTGAAGGACTTCCATCGCCTGGGAAATCTGGCAGCGACCCGACTATCTGTGTCTCAAAGGCAAACATTAGTGCTCATTTCCTGTAATTTTCTGTTTCAGTGCGCAGATATCACACCACATAAAACCAAAGCAATCACAAAAGCAAAAAAAAAAACAGGAGAGACCTCTTTTCTCAGCTCCCAAATCAAAATAAAGTCCCCCGACTGAGAGCAGCAACACAGCCAGGAATAAGTTGGCGAACTCTATGAACTATCCACCATTTCATTTAAAGAGGCAGGTTCTTCATCATCTATAAATCTGAGCCTCCCATTGAGTGTCTCGAGTTGAGATACAAGCAGGCACTTATGCTCTCCCTCAAGTGTCCTCATAAACCACATTGTTTCCAGCTCTTATTCTCCCGTCTCCCTGGAGTCATGCGATGCCAAAAGTTCCCCTCGCAGGCCTGTCCTACCGGGCTTGTTTGGGGACATCTGCTGCCATGTCCAAATATTGTTTTTGGCTGAGCCATCGCTGGCTCTGCTGCGAGAGAATAGAGCTGGGAACTATTTTTACCTCAGCGGGATAGACTGTGTTAACATACAAAACAATGCCTCTAACCCCCAGTCCTCCAGCTGCGGAGCAGGGCAGCAACTGCTGGAGAGCGCGAACACACAAAACACCCGAGCTAGCTGCTTGTGTTCAGGGGGCGAGCTGGTGGTTATAACATTATCTGCGACCTTTTAACCTCTTTGAAACTCTCTCTGGTTTTCACTGAGTTCTTTCAGTCTCAGGGAAAGTTTCTTTTTAAACAAAAGTAAAAGACTAACTTATGAGTTTCAGGATACATGTCATGTTTCATTTTACAGCATGATGTTGATACTGAGATTTCTATAATGTGACTGAAATATGTCACTAGCCTACTGAGTTTTAAATTAGGCACCAAGATGTTGGATAAATATACTGGACAAAAATATAAACGCAACACTTTTTGCTCCCATTTTTCACGAGTTGAAATATGACCTAAGGCTTTTTTTCCCCCACACAAAAGGCTTATTTCTCTCAAATTTTGTGTGCAAATTTGTTAAAATCTGTGCCAGTGAGCACTTCTCCTTTGCCAAGATAATCCATCAATCTGACAGGTGTAGCATATCAAGATGCTGATTTAACAGCATGATTACTACACAAGTGTGCCCTGGGCTGGTCACAGTGAAACGCCACTCTAAAATGTGCAGTTTTATATTGAAAACATAGGTTTTTAGGCACTCTATTGGGCTAAAGATATGCATTTTTTGGTCACACAGGATTCTTCCTCGAAGAAAACATTTCTCCAAAGCGCCAGACTCAAAGTTCGTTACGATGATGGACCGCAGTCAGGTCAAGACCCTGCTGAGGACAACATGTCTAGTGAAGTCACATTTATTCATAGAGCACATTAAAAACAACAAACGTTGACCAAAGTGCTTTATAAAAAGATTAAATAAAACACATGAATGATCAAGTAAAAACACAGACAGAGAATGAAGGTAAATTAAGAAAATCATAGAGTATCTTGATAAAATGATGACACAACAGTAGTGTACAAACAACAAAACAACCTAAAAACAATAAAAACCAGTGTGGTGTGTCATGATGATAACAGGCTAAAGAAAAGAGATGGGTCTTTAGACAGGTTTTAAAAGTAACAATGGAGGGGTTGATAGGGCTGGGACGATACTCCTATCTTCCGATTCGATACTATCACGATACTTGGGTGCCGATTCTACAAGTATTGCGATTCATATTACGATATATTGCGATTTTTTTGAACTTTTTTAACACTAGACCATGGGAATGTTGAATCATACATGTCAAGGGACTTTTACTTTGGAAAATTCCGAAATTAATACAGTAAGAATGTTTGATTTTTAGCATGTATGGAGTCAGTGATGTCAAATATATCAGTCATTAAAAGGTTGCAGGTCGTATCCACACGGACCCTCTGCCGTTTTTTGTTTCGGCTCGCTGCGGCCAGCTGCGGTTTGTTTTGGTTGACGGATACGGAACGGATATGACGTCACGTTACTCAGACTACAACAATAAAGACTGCATATACTGCATAGACTCAAATGAAGCAAATATATCGATTCTGGCATTAAAAATACATTTAAAAATCGTAAAAAAAAAAATCGCGATACAGAGGTGAATTGTTTTTTTTTCCACCCCTACTTATTGATAGTGGCAAACTCTTCCACAGTTTAGGGCCAACAACTGGAAATGCTCGATCACCTTTTGTTTTGAACTGGGAGCATGGAGTGGAGAGCAGTAAAGCACACAGATGAGCTTCCCTGAGATGGTTTCTGAAAGCTTGTGCAGAAAAACTTTGGTTGTGCAAAACCATCTGTTGCATCAGCTGTCCAGGGGGGGCTGGTCTCAGACCTCTCAGATCTTGCAGGTGAAGAAGCCTGATGGGTCCTGGGCTGGCGTGGTTGCATGTGGTCGTGAGGCTGATCTGCCAAATTCTTGGAAATGATATTGGAGACAGTTTATGGTAGTGAAATGAACATTCAATTCAACAGCTCTGGTGGCCACTCCTGCAGTCAGAATACCATTGGCACACTCCCTTTAAACCTGAGACATCTGTGGTATTGTGTGGTGAGATCACAACTGCTCATTTTAGTGTGGCCTTTCATTAGGACTAGCCCAAGGCACACCTGTGTAATAATCATGCTGTTAAATCAGCGTCTTGATATGCCACACCTGTCAGGTGGACGGATTATCTTGGCAAAGGAGAAGTGCTCACTAACATGTATTTTTAACAAATTTGGGACCAAAATTTGAGAGAAATAAGCCCTTTGTATGCACAGGAAAATTCTTTTCAACTCGTGGAAAATGGGAGTATAAACAAAAGTGTTGCGTTTATATTTTTGTCCAGTGTATATATGTAATGAATGAAATTGTCTTACTATTAATGTGCTCATTCATCACTCATCACTACATTCAACCACCCTGCTATATAAACACAATAAAACAATAACTTGGCTTGAGAAGAGTTGCCCAGTTACTCCTCCCAGACTCTTTAGCTCTCTTACACATTCCCACGAGACCTGAAGTCACATTTCATATCCGTTCACAGCGCTAAACGAGGAGACTGTCCAATTCATTTTCTTTCAAGTTTGCAATAGACTTCTTGAGGCCACAGTTAACGCGGGGACCTTAGATTTTCCAGGGCACTCGGAGGAAATTATACTCGGGCTGAGTAATTGAAACAAAAACACTGGAAGGGAAAGGATCTGTGTTTTAATGGAAGACATAATGACTGCTCACGTTGTTTTCCCTTCACATCACATTACAGTATTAATAGACCTCTTCTGTTCCAGGTGGCAGCGGAGGAGAGTTATACAGTAAGAAATAACAATCGTGTAGTCAATCAATTTAAAAAACAAAACAAACATTGAGATATTGATGATGGTAAATGCTCCTGGGATCTATTTCATGCCTTCATTTATAACTGATAACTGACTCTCAGAAGGAGTTTACCTTGATGACTTTGTCTCATTTAACCTCAACGCGGAACGTCTCCGTCACGCTTCAGGGTGGAGGAGGTTAAATGCGGCCAAGTCATCATCAGGGTTTACAGTCAAATGTGTAAACTCAGGTAAACTTTCTTCTGGTAAACAGACTAACCTTGCAAATCCACTTCAAGTTTGTAACTCAGACTTAAAATGTAGTGCGTTTCGCCACAATAATTACATTATTCTGCGCCTTGGAGGCATGTTCATGTGTTTTAGACGAGAAGAGTGTCTTTTGTAAAATACTTTTTTGTTGTGTGGAGTGGACACAGGCACTATTTAGGAGGAAACTCATTTGCCCTTATTAACGAAAATTGAACACGGCAACGCGGGTAATTCGCACCCGAACAGGTGCTCATAGTCCTCATGCGGAAAATTGCACTAGTGAGAAGCGGCTTTTAATAAACAAAAATACTATAAAAACAAGACAGAAACAAGCTCAACCCTTAAGTCTTTATATTTTATGGACCCCCTACATGTTTAGACATTCATTTACACCAAATAATAACATAAACAGGACTTTCATACAAAAGTACTGCATTCTTTTAATAATCTTCTGCACATAGAAGTACAGTGTACTTGGAGTGGAAATAACACTACCAATTCAACAAAGAGATTTTTGTTTATCCTGCAATAAGTCAACTAGTCAGTGCCTTTGTTCCCATCCCATACTCATCAGTCATCATTTCTATGCTTTCTATAAATATCTTGTCCGTCTACATGATCTGTTTGAAAGCGCCGCAAAACCTATGTGGTGCTTTCATATAATTCATCTCTGCGAAAACACACATCGCTAATTCATCACGCCAACGATGACTGCAGGCTGGATATTGTTACTCCGCTGTTCATACACAATTAGTTACATATCACACATGTAGCTGACACGCAGGGCATCGTGTAACCAAGTCATTATGTCACTGTGTAAACTGATACTGCCACCAACTCCACCAACAAGGTTTCTGGAAGTATTCATGGCTGTTTGCAGAGTCAACAAACACGATCATAACAGTTTGACACTCATCCAACAGGCAGACTGCCATAAACAAAACTTTCCGGTAAGGGACACACTAGATTCGCTATAAACATCTTTCAGATAACATCAGAGAGTGGGAACCACAGATGCAAATTCTATATCAGACACAGAGAGACCTGTGGACACTAGAAACGAGAGCAATAGAGATGTAGTGACCATGGAAATAGAGTATTTGAATACGACAGAGCAATAGTTCTGATGTCGACCCGTCTGCCAGTAATGGGTGATACCAGTTAACAATATTCAAAATTTAAAACAGTCCTCATTTGTTGTTCTTTCACAGTCAAATCTTTGTAAATGTCACAGTTAGGAGGGGATCCGTTTAAGTACAAGTGTTTAAAATAACAGTTCTTTTATTTACGCTAGCGGTGTGGCTCTGGTGACCAAGTTGATTGGTCTATCACTTTCGTCCAGACTGAAATATAGTAGTGGCTAGAAGGGAACCCACAAACTGGGGAAACTTTCGCGAGATTGTTAAGGTCATTGACCCCGAATGGTTAAGGTTAGGCAGACCTCTAATAGTTAAGGTTAGGATAGGTAGTCGGGCAGCAAGTCTCGTGAGAGTTTTTGCAAGTTTTTGCAGATCTCAGATCAGATTTCGCGATTTGCGAACATAAAAATATAATATAGGCCTAAAATAATTGGATGGATTTCTATGAAATTTGGTACATTGACACATTGATATTAAATTCCCCACAGGATGAATTGTAGGCGTTTAATGCTAATTAGAAAATGTTAGCATGCTAACAAGATAAACAAACACGTTGAACATGATAAACATTATACTTGCGAAGAAATTGGCATGTTAGCATGGTCACTGTGAGCGTGTTAGCACGGTCAGTGTGAGCGTGTTAGCATGATCACTGTGAGCGTGTTAGCATGGTCACTGTGAGCGTGTTAGCATGATCACTGTGAGCGTGTTAGCATGGTCACTGTGAGCGTGTTAGCATGGTCACTAAGAGCATGTTAGCATGGTCACTATGAGCGTGTTATGGTCACTGTGAGCGCATTAGCATGGTCATTGTGAGTGTATCTGTTGACTCGGG
The DNA here is from genome assembly GCA_916701645.2 of Sebastolobus alascanus. Classification (NCBI taxonomy): domain Eukaryota; kingdom Metazoa; phylum Chordata; class Actinopteri; order Perciformes; family Sebastidae; genus Sebastolobus; species Sebastolobus alascanus. Next base: position 1,206,525 of record CAKAOJ020000096.1, on the reverse strand, counting down.
TGACCATATTTTCAAACCCCCAAGCCGGGACCCTTACAGTAAGTGTACCGCACATGCATGCACGCGCGCAGGTGCTAAAGCCTGCACCATAGGCATTTTCATCAGGACGGCTAACTTGGCGCACCTGTGGCGTATTTGAGCACGGGCTGGGATCAGAGAGAAGGCATTATTATAGGTGGGTGCATTAGAGGCTGTGACAGTCATTACTTATCACATTCACTACTTTCACCCCCTTTAATCACAGGGCTATCCCCGTCATGAGTCATGATGCACTGACAGCTTGGGAATCCTGTTGAGAGTTTCCCTCAGAGGAAACGTATCGTTGTCTGGGACTATGGAAATTATTTTTCGACTTAAGTTTTTGTGACGTCCCCTCTGTGTTTGGATCCTCTACTGTGTTTGCTTTCTCTCATCAGGGCTGCAGACCTGATGAGGCTAATCAGCAGCATGGGACACACCTGTGCCCGGTGTGCTCCCTGCTTAAAAGCCAGAGCATGCAGCAGTCCGTGGCTGGCAGACCTCCTTGCACACCATACCTTGGTTACTTGGTTTTTGGTTCTTTGTCTTTTTTTTACAGCAAAACATCCACGCAGTACATTTTCACACATCCACTCCCTACACTACTGACTCTACAGATTCCTCCCATGCACTCTTTTGACTTACTCTTTACATATTTTGGTTAATAAATCACTTTATTTGTTCAGTATACCCGTGTGTCTCCCATTTTTGTCACAGTTCTAGAGCCGGGCTGTAACAGTTTTGAACCCCGAACAATCTCTATCACATCATGTTGCTCGCCACAGCCTCAGGCTATTATAATTAAAAACGTGGAGCTCAGGCGACATTTTGGCCGGGATGGAGACACCGGGTGAAAGACTGACAGGTGCGGACGGTCCTGAGGGAGTTAGAAGCGGAGCTAAAAGTTTTAAGTGATTCACAATGTTTCGCCTACACGCCTGTTGATGCGCAGAAGGAACTGTGTTGAATAATTAATCAAAACGACGCGTTTGATGTGCACATAAGCACGGGGTGGGGTTCTGTGTTTCAACAGTCTGATGCTGGTTGCACAAAATGTAACCAGCGGATCTGCTGTGCTGGTGCGTAATTGTGGCCTGACAGCGCGCAACATCACTACTTACAGACTGCAGTGGGGTGCGCTGTGCTGTCATGAACAATATATACCACATTATCTGTCTGTGTATCACTAATTGTTAGATAAAGTACTTGCATGTAGGTTCTAAGTATTATAAGGTAGCTCGCCCTCTGCCAGATCTTCTCTAAGTCTGGAACAGATACTTTGTGATTTTGTATGTGAATACAGTCTGTTGGTATTGTGTAACACAATATTAAATTATCATTTTATTACATATTATCATATTTTCTTTTTATCCCAGAGAGACAGAGACAACAAGAGAGAAAAAGGTTGTTCGTCAGTCTCCAGAGACTGTTTGGCCATCTGCTGCAGCCCTTTACCACTCATCTGTCTTGAATTAGACAGCAGTCACCACAATATAAATACCCACTTATCATCTCAGTAGTTATCCTCCCCTGATACAGGCCTGAGATGACAGAGACAATGGCGGACGCCCATTGCACCAAGTCCCCCTGGAGGCATGTCTCGACTCAGGAGCTACATTTAACTTTTATTACCCAAGGAGATGGATTGGCGGCTCCCCACCCTTATTTGGTGGTGCGGTGTGCGTATGCGAGGGGTTGTGGTTGTAAAGTGAAGGCAGCGTGGCTCAGCCTGAGCGGAGCCAGGTAACTGAGGAGCCCTGCCACCCAATTTGAAAAAGCTGCTCTCGGAGAAACCGTGACTCGTGGCTATTGTTTTTTTGTTTTTTGTAGATTGTTTAATTTTGTCATGATACAGTATTTGTACATAAATATATATATTGTAGTAAATATACACACTAATTGTGATCTTTTCTCACTGTAGGTCTTTAATCCCATTGTTTGATACCATTTTTTATGCGACACTATTCTGCAGAAAGTTGTTACACATGCAAATAAATTGTCACCTCTAAAACACAGGTAGGCCTAGGTGTTTTGACGCGAGTCAGTTATGGTCCACAGAGCAGAGACTCCTCTATGAAGGAAGTCATGCTATTCCCCTGAGCAACCCGTCAGCTGCAGCTGCACCAACGTGTTTTGACCTAACACCCCACTAAAGTGCTACACCTGACATGTGTGCCCTTTCAGAGCAGCAGGGCCTATTCTCTGTGGACGGGAAGTTCATTTCCTCAGAGGATGGAGCCACACCTATTGAATTTTATAACGCCGTATTATTATTTCCCCCTCAAATGAAGCCCATTTCTGTTCTTTGTGCTTTCTTTGCGGCATTAAAAAATATGCTTTTTACACTGACAGAACTTTAGAAATGTTTTTCTGTATACTATAGTTGAAAGTTCAGTATATCTCAAGGCATATACGTATGCATCAATAAAAACGAGCAGTACAGCTTTGTAGGTGTTGACAAGATTGATTGAGATTGATTATTTCTCACAGTAAAAACGGATGTTGTTGACACTCGCAGTGCAGGGAGATGCACCTCCCGTGACCTCTTTCCCTGACGCCAACTGTAAGACACACAAAGCTTTTAGAAGGTGATAATTGAACTGTCATCACTCTGTGATACATCTCATGAGATTGTTCAGTGGATTCATAAACCAGGCGAATATTGTGAACTCATTTTTGTCCTAACTTTCTTAGTTCACAGCAGCAGCACAAAACAGATGTGAAACAACTGAACAAAGGAATGAGATTATGGACCAGACTGTATAACAAACTGATAAAACTGCAAATTTGCAAAAACAGAGACACAAGAGAAACTTGTGTGTGTATGTAAACTTAACCCAGTCTATATTTTCCTAAACCTAACTAAGTAGTTTTAGTCACATAACTTCCGTACTTAAGTTACTTCACTTCCAGTGTTATTTTAACAGAAATCACAATCTTTTCCTAAACCTATAAGTAGTTTTATTGCCTAAACCTAACAAGTATTTTTGTTGCCTAAACCTAACTAAGTATTTTTGTTGCCTAAACCTAACCAAGTCAATCTTTTCCTAAACTTAACTAAGTAGGCTAGTTTTGTTGACTAAACCTAACCATGTTAGGTTTGTTTCCAGTGAAGACAGAAGTTTATTTTTAAAATAATGTACTCATGTAACGAGCAGAAATCAACACATGTACACACTCGTTATGTGTTGCTTGACATTCGTAGGGATCGCACAAAAAATGAGGAATAACTTTTCATATGAACTGTTGTATGAGAATATGTTGCATTATTGCCCCCAAAAAACATTTGAGTCTTTCCTTGTTGGCAGCACTGCATGCTATAGTCAGACACCGAAGGGTTAATTGGTGCCGCTCCCAGGCAGAGAGGCAGAAGTAAACAAAAAGAGCCAGGGACTGGAGCTTCTCGGGCGGCTGAAGTTGAGGCGTGACCCTTGAGATAGGCACCGGGCTATCATGAGGGCGTCTCCCTCTGAGTGACTGGCCAGGAGAACAGAGAGGCCTTTGTGAGGGCTGTGTGCGAAAAAGTGCTGAGCCAAGCAGTCCCCCCCCCTCACCCTCCCTCACCCCTCCTCCACTCCCACCCCAATGTTTTTTTTTCTCTCTTTCTCCCTGAAGACACACACACACATGCTCATACACACACTTGTCTGTATTTACCAGCAGTCCCAGGGGACGATGGCTTTCGCTTCAGCTGGTGGGAGGTTAAGGAGGGGAGTACAGAGCCTGTTTTGTGGTTAAAGCCTGGATATGTTAGCATTGCATTCTGGGATGCATCTTTAAGCTTCAATATAACCTGCTGCTTTCTAACAGTCTGTGTTTGCAGTCAAATCGACTCTGAGAGAAATGTCATCCTGTCTGGCAAAATGTCTGGTCTTTATCTGTTAACCGTGATGAAGATCAAAATAACTTTGCGCACAACAAACTCTATGTTTACTGGTCTGCTTGCAATTTTCACAGTGAATTTTTTGCCAAGAGCACACAGACAAAAATATTAAAAAAAAGGACATATTTTTGAATGAGCCCTGGTTTATTTACTTCGCGGACAAAATGAAATTGTTTCACCTAAATTAGAACATCAAATTATTCTGAAATTAGAAATGAGAATGAAAACATGTCAGCATCTCATTAGGTCCGTGTACAATGTGGTGTTCTCTGAGGACTTCTGGGAACACAAACAGTACGGCATTATTCTTCAAGTAACTTCCACAACTAATCATTTTTCTCATGATGTTCCTAAGACAACTTGTTCTATGCAAATAATATGTTGTTTAAACATACAGTGACTCTCACTTACCTTAAAACACTGTTTGCAAAAGCAGAAACAAGCACGTTTTGTCTGCGTGACAAATAAAAACTGAAAAATGCCCCAAAAGTGAGCTTTTGAAACATAAATATCAACTGATATCAGCTTGCCCCGCAGCACAGCACACTGCAGCGTGTTAATCTTTTTGAGGTTCAGGTCAGGCCTTTGGAAACATGAATTTTCTATTTTCCTAGGGCCATGTGTTTCTGCACACCCTAACCTGACACACATACGTACATATATACACCCCTTCAACCTTCCTCGCTGCCCCTGCCTACACAAAGCAGCTGCCTGAGGGAGATCACTTTAGAGAGAGCTGGTGACAGAAAAGTGAATCACAGTTTATGTAAGCTTGCACCTTTACCCCAGAGGAAAGAGCATGAAAAAAAAAAAAATGTGCTGAGCCCCAACATTGCCTCCAGGGCTTATGAAATGCCTCTATTGTTCATGCTAAATGAACTTTTTCGGGGCTTTCAGTGGGTTTAAATAGTCAGTCAGTTAGTCATAGAAGAGGCTTTTATTCAGTGGCTGAGACCTTTTGGGATTGTTGGCGATTATGGCAGCAGAAGCTTGTGAGGTGATGAACACATGACTCATTATGTAAATTAAAACGATCCCATGTGTTTTTGAACTCTATACAAAAGGCATGGCTCCACGGCAATGTCCGCCACTGAAATATCTGAACAACTGCTGGACCCAGAAAGTGAACCCTAATGCCTTTTGAACCTGACTTTTCCTATAGCGCCACCAGCAGGTCTAGGTTTTCCCTTGTCCTGTGAAATATCCAGGCGGCAACCTGCGGTTCGGAAAAGTGAAGCCAATGCGGAAGTGCCTTAAACTTCATTCTTTCTAATATCCAGCAGGGGGCGAGTCCTCTGGGTGAGTCTATGGTCTCAATCGCTAGTTTCAAGTCTTCTTCAATACAGCATGATGTTCATTTAGTAAATTATTGTCCCATTTAGAGTCAAACAGACCATAAAGCAGGGTATGCTTTAGGGTACCTTGTGATTAGCAGGTCGCTACCACGGCGTTGTCCGGTCTGGGAGTTGTCCATGTTTTCATCTTACAACTTTAACCCTTTCACAGTGTGTTTTCAGTTCATGGAAGATAATTATAACCTTTTTGGTCGCCTAAAAATGTCTTATTCAGCAGTTCGGTTGTACTTAGCTCCACCCTCTCGTGTCACTTCTGGTTGCAAGAAGCCAAGATGGCGTCGGCCAAAATGCCGAACTCGAGGATTCAAAACGGCAGTCCACAAACCAATGTGTGACATCACGGTGACTACGTCCACTTCTTATATACAGTCTATGGAAATATCTCAACATCTACCACATGGATTTGCTCAAAATCTTCTACAGCCATTCGTGGTTCCCAGAGGATGAATGCTACCGACTTTGGTGATCCCTTGGCTTTTCCTCCAGTGCCACCATGGGGTTGGCATTTGTCGTTTTGACTGAAATGTCTAAACAACTATTAGATGAACTGCCATAAAATCTGGCACAGACATTCACACCCCCCTCTCTGAATTCTAATAAGTTGTGATCTCTTGACTTTTTGTCTTGCGCCATCACCAGGTCAAAATTTCAACAGTGTCTATCTGCACCCAAGTTAGAATAGTCACACGGCAGCTATTCCACTATTTACTCCCGATAATAGTAGTAGCAATATAAAGAGCGACAAAGTTAATGCCAGGAGTAGGTTGTGGTAGATGAATGGGTCTAAACTCAGTTAGGCTTAGGCACCAAAACTATATGGCAACAAAACTACTTGGTTAGGTTTAGGAAAAAATTGCTTACGGTACATTCACACATGCAGTAGGCCTATCTAATGTGAGCCTGGGTTGGGTGCAAATAGCATTGTCGTTGTTACGGACACCTGGGTGCTTGTCTCTGCCATGCTATTGGCCTATACACCCAGGTGTAAATAGACACTATTCCGCCCCGGGTGCAAATAGTATTGTTGGCTACTGACACCTCGATGCTAATAGCATTGGACAAATTTCAACTATTTGGTTATGACTCTCCCGTCAGCTGTTGTTTGTGTTTCTTAGCACGCTAACACGCTAATCTAACATTTGTTAGCATTTAGCTCAAGGCGTACGTGCGGCCTCACAGAGCCGATAGCATGGCTGTAGACTCTGCAGTCTTGTTACTGGATGTCTATTTAACTATTCAAATGACTTTGCGACTCACAGTGAGAACGATTTACTTTACTACTTAGTCTCTGAAGTGAAAACATTCATTTCTACTGCTTATTGATTATGTTTACATCTGGTTTTGATCGTTTGGAATATGACGTTTATTGGAAGATTGAGAAACCTGATTATTCAGCTCCCTGAATACATGATGATAACAGCATCCAGGTTTCTGACTGTCTGTGTTGCTGCCGGCGTCTTTGACTCTTTCACATCCAACAAATCTGTCATTTCTAGCCTGGACTGGACTGAATTTACCACACTGGTATTGGATTCATTTCTCCATCTAATTATTTAGTAATGGAAGAGATTAGAGCGACATTACCACTATTGGACTATTATTTCAGCATTTAGACCATCATTACATTCTTATCAGAATCTTGGATAAGCTATTTACAAGGCACAGTATCACAGTTTCTATCGGAGTACTAGAAACTAGGATGTGATGTTTACGTGTGCAAACACAACACCAGTCCGGGATCCTTTTCTCCCCGCCACATTTTCCCATTATTATTGTGGGTTTAAAATGAATGGGTAGGCTAGTCAGAGACCAGTCACAACCAGTAATGGGAACCAGCAGCAAAAAGAGTTGCAGTTCTTCCAAATAACAACCAGTTTATGTGGACTGTAAATAGATTAAAAGAAGATTAGTAATGTGGTTTTCTTGCTGTTATTTATAGTAAAAACTGTGTGCTAAAAAAAAAACCTCTTTCCGGTTTTGTGTTTAGTAAAAGAAACGAAGCACAAGCCATTTCAATTGTCCATAAAGTTTTAATGAAAAAAAAAAACAGCAATGTACCCATTTAACAACAGAAGAAATTAAGAGAAATTGTAAGATTTCGAGAGCCAAGCTCTTATGTACAGCATATTGCACTAGAAAAAGAACAAACATCCCCCGTCCTCCTCCTCCGTTCCCTCCATCGCTTCATTTCCTGCGCCGTTTGAAAACTGTGCAGTAGACACAGAGCAGTCCCAAAGATAACACAGCCCGTGCTTTAACAAAAACTGCTACATCTGGACTGGGTCTCGCTTCATTAGGACACGTGAATGTGAAATCCTTGAGACCACTCTGAACGTAAAGAAAGAAATGTGAAGACAATACAAACTCCCCCGCGCGCGCAGCACCGGGAGTCTGAAATAAGTTCCACTGTTCAGTTCATGTATTAAAAGAGATATCGTGGTTTTCACTCCATTAAATTACATTCAAACCCTTAAGATACAGATTTTTCCAGGAATGTTGGACATGCATTTTTACTCCATTTACATATATCGAAAAAAGCCCTTGAACTGAGAGTGATACAGCAGACTTGGCAATATCCAAAATTAAAAAAAATGCCACAACATTGAAAAAATAAGCAATCATAGAAAAGCAAAAAAAAAAAAAAAAAGTTGTGTTGTTGTAGTTCTTTCTTCGTCTTATTACAAAAAATTGTGGAAAATTCTTTGCTAAAAAGGTTTTATAAAGATAGCAACGATAGCTGTGTCAAATTCATGTCAAATGTATAAAAAAACACCAAATCACAGCACTTGACAGTTAAGATGCACTCTTTCTTGGATATTCAAAAAAAACGATCGAAGAAATTTGATATTAAAGACACTGAAGGTTGAACGAATAAGAAATGTTTCACTTGAGTTGCGACAGTGGTTGGTAACGACAGGCTCAGATATACGCCGCGCCGACTGGCTGGCTGTTCGACCCGTCTCACGTACAAATAATACTGGGCACTGTGGTGGCTCATTCCTCCTTCAAATGTAAACCCACAGCCCTACTAGATAATAGATAATAAAGCACAAAAAAAACCCAGGCGAACTGGGCCGATCCAGCATATTACAGATCTTAAAGAGTTTCTAGAGGGGGAAGTTCAGCACAGGAGTAGAAAGAGAGGCGCAAAATACAGTATACAGGTAAAACAAGTTGTTGTTTTTTTACAGTGCACATTGATTTCAAACAGTCGTTTCTGATATTAAGAAGGTTCTGCGTTGTGAAACTCGCCGTTCGTGTTGAGCGATGTCAAAGGTTGAGCCTGTGCCTCGTGAAACAGATATTTTATATTTTTTTGTATCAAGGCACAACGAAACACGCCGTACTGTTTGTGCCAACTCTGTCGCATCGGAGCGTGTCGTTCTCTCACGGAGCCCGAGTGAAACGAGAGCCGCGACCGGTGACTTTTGGGTAATCGTGCCGAGTGTTGATGATGATGATGATGTGGCAGGTCTGTTACTCACAAGGCACATTTTGTACATTTGATTGTCTGTTGTTCACGTGATTTGTAGAAGACTCACACCAGTTCGTGTGAGGACGCACACGAGGCACATGGCTTTAGTCCAACCTCCCCACACACAGGCATCAAACACACAACTGAATGCGCATCGGCAACGAGAAGAAAAAAGGACTGTACACACTGAGATAGCACCTATACAGTAGCACTGAGCAAATATACAACAAAATAAATTAGAATAAATTATCTGAAAGAAAGCAAAAATAAAAATGAAACTTGTTCTCGATAAGTACAGGGAGTAGTTAAACGTTCGGGTGACGCAGGGCGAAGCTTTGGACCGGAGGCCAGAGGGTGCGTCACGTCTATCTGAATTGGCTCAGCTTTCAGTGTTTGCAGGAAACAAACTTTTGGTTCAACGTTTGTCGTTACAGAAAAAAAACAATCTGTAACAAACTTTCGCGTTGATGTTGAGTTTGGAAAATAAAACATCTTTGCTTGTGCAGCGTCGTCGACGCTGCAAAGGCAGATTATTTGCTAACATAATAAGCGTCAGGTAATTAACGTGTTTAACTACTCCCTGAAGAAAACATAAAGGAGGAAAAAAACAAAACCCATCAGTGTCTTCAAATGTTCATATCATGAATCTACAACAGACTGAAATAATACATCAAATGAGGAATTTTTTAACATCTTATTGAAAGTCCTTAAAGACTTCTTCCTTGATAAAACCTTACATTGAGAAACGGTGGCTGTGTCGTTGCAAAATGCTAACGTAGCAGGGTGTATAAAACTTCTCCTGTACCCAAATGTGTCCGCGTGTCAGTAAAAATGTGTTGTTTTTTTTAACTGTACAGAAGCTGAATATACCACTGGCAGTTTGGTGAAAGAAAGCACTTGAATGGAAAGGTCGATACGTACACGTATCAGCACGTTGGGATTTAATCAGTGCTCGAGACATTTACACCTGGAGTGAAATAAAATAAAAATGCATCTCTGTAACTTTAACCCCAAAAATGTTTCCGTAACAAAGAGGTGTATTTCATTTCAGAACATATTTCGGGAAACGTCCTTCTATGGATGATTGCAAATGCAAAAGATCCCTAAGATTTTAACTTCCTTCCACTGGCTCGAATATTGCTCGCCCATTCAAAAAAACGCTGATAAATGTCATCTCTCCCACGCGACGCAGCAAAGGGCAAAATTGCGATTGTCAATCCAGCCAGTGAAAGAAACAGTGAAAAGCTTTAGAACACGATGAAACTGATCCAAAGATTTTCAGCTGTGTGATTGTTTTTCCAGTTCCCTGATCGTGATCCCACAAAAGGAGATTTGTTTGTGCTTATTTGGTTTCAAAATGACTGCAGATTTTGGAAACAGTAAGCACGCACTCCTACATAACGCATGATCACAAATTCAAAGAGCAATTATGTCAGGTATCGAAGACAAATGTCTTCAGCACACCTACATTCAAGTATTTCTCCTTTAAATCAACAGGATCTGGATCTACAGTGGGTCTTAAACATGAGTGGTACTGGAGATGGAGAGGCTGATGGATGAAGACGGGTTGATGTAACGTCCCTGCGTCTACAGTGGAAGCTGGTAAAACGTCACAAGACGTCGCAAAACAACGCCATGACAACCATTTTCAAATTAGCCAGTGTGGATCAGTAAAGGATAAGTACAGGGCTTATTGTTTGTCTGAGAATAAATTAAAAAATGTGCCTCGAATCCTCAAGGTTTTCAGTAACTTCAGCACAGAAATGTCCACGTCCACAGTTTGTCGCCCAAAAAAAAAAAAGAGCGGCCTAATCTTAAAAATGAATCTCTTTTTTTTTTTTTATGATTTCCTTGATGCAAAAAAAGGACTGTGGCAGGAGAGAATAAGGCATTCCCTGGACTGATGGAGGTCCTTCAAGACTTGAAATACCAAATAAAAAGAGTACTGTACAAAATAGGTAATCTTACAAATATTTCGAAAATATCTCTTCAAACGCAATGGCTTCTTCTTGGAGAGGCGAAAAAAAAAACAACAAAAAAAAAAAATTAAGAAAAATCGTAATCGAGTCTCCGTCCAGCGGTGACCAGTGTTTTCTTCATCTCATCTTCAACTAGAAAACAAAAAGTCCAAACCCGTGTTCCATCTTACAGTGCCATCTCTTTAAAAGTCTGGTCCCTTGTCCCTTTCGGGGCGGGGAGCGAGGAACAAGGGCCGAGGGGAAGAAGGCGAGCGGGAAGCCCCTTCATCTCTGCTCTGCTCCTCTCAGTCGGGGGAACAGAGCCTCTCTGGGAAACAGAAAGCCGAACAGGGCCATCGTAAGGCGCATCCAGGCGGGCAGGTTTTGTCTCTGATGCCTCATGAACTGCGAGGAGACAGAAAAATAAAACACACATTAGGGTTATTCGCATCGGGGAGGGGAGGGGGGGCGTGTTAGATCACTATCAGACTTTCATCATTTCAGTAACCGCCTCAGATTTCATCAGGCTTTTGAGGTGAAGCCTCGTGAACTGTGGTAAACCCTGTGATTCTCGAACCACGTGACCGAGTAGACGGGATGTTTCCACAACATTAGCTTGTGTCTAGCAAACAATGTCTGTCACACGCACATCCTGCAGAACGTACGGTATCAGGTGCTCTCGGGGACTCTCGTTCCCAGACTTAATTGTTTGATGATGGGAAGAAAATGACCGGGCTAACAACTGTAAAACGACCCCCCCCCCCCGGGAGCTGCCGCTCCAGAATATCGTCAGAGTATCACTCCTCCCTCGAGTTTATTAAATGTGTTGACTTCTAAACAAGAACCTCAAAAGTGAAACGCTTTCAGAGAACGCGCTGCCTATTTCATCACGGCTCTCTCGTAATACGAATAATTATCAAAACAAAAGCCGGACGGAAAATGAATCCGCTCCCTCCTATGGAGCTGCCGTCTCCCCAGCTCTGTCATTTTCTATCGGGGGGCCTGTGGACTACAGACAGATGAAGGGGTTCCTGCTGCAGCCTGCAATCTCAAATCCCCCCCCCCCCTCTCCTCCTCATCTCTGATCCTGCACAGCCCCCACCGGCTTTCTGAACAGCCGCGCTCAGATATTGCAGCCTGTTGCATAAGCATTCTTGTTACGATCTCTCTCTCTCTCTCTCTCTCTCCATCAAGGTCTCTACCAGCCTAGCAATCAGAGTCCGCCACAGGCTATTTGATGCAAAACTGGCAGACTGAACTGAATTGAACCAGCACCGCTAAATGCAACCCTAATTGTCCTTAATTGCCTTAATTCTACACTGCTGAGCTTATTTAAACAGTACCCTTGGTTTATTCCACGCGAGGCTCCTCTTTCTGCTGTCATCTGCACGAGTGGCGGAGAATGACGTGTATTGTGTTTGTTTGCTCTTTTTAGGTTAATGCGCCCTAAACGATTAAGAAAACATGCATGTTTTGCGCTCAATGCTAGAACTTTTTTCCCCTGAAATTTCCCTGACGGTATTATCGTTTTATTGTCCCAAAAACTCAAACGTTTTAAGACTCAAACTAACACTAATACAATCTGCTTCGCATCGACAAAAACACCACACATTAGAACACACCGGCAACTTCTGCTCGGATAGGCGAGTAAAAAAAAAAAAGTCTAACAATAGCAGCAGACACAATGCAGAAGGAGCGATATCAAAAAGGATCGTTTGCGATTATTCTCCCTTTGGAATATTCCTACAGTATCAGATCCTGCGGGATAAAATAAAAAAGCAAACTCGAGTGCAGACAGCAGACAAAAAAAGACAATTTTCTCTCTTATCTCTCTGTCACAGAGTTACAAACCAAAACGCACACAAAGACACACACACTGAGGCAGTCAGCGGGACAACTGAGGTATTGTGGGTAGCCGTGAGTCAGACTCTATTTTTAGACGCCGTATAAACAGCCGGCCAAGTCTACCCAGACACAGACACGCTTCTCACTCCTGTTCGTGACAGTCACGCCGATCTCACCTGCTCTTTGTCAATCTTTGTCAAAGTTTCTCACCATATAGTATCACTTTCTTTCCGTTCTTTCTCTCGCTCTCTCTTTCTGTCTTCCCTTTTCTCTCTTTCTTTACTCTCTCCTTCTCCATTAACCACACAGTTAAGTGCTTTACAAAACTTATCAACCACACCTTGTTGTCGCACAGACCCCATGGGCAAAACGGTCACAGCCGCAGATAAGAGACACAATACCACTCCCAGTATATTTGTACTTATTAACTAAGTTCACAGTCATTTGACTCGTGTGGACTCACAGTCAGACCGGTGGCTGCTCTGCAAACACTGATAAAACACAAGTAACCCCCTGGACCTGTTATCGAAACACACTGTGATCTCGCCAAAGGAGACGACAGAAACGTGCGAGTGTGCAGATTTGGAGGTGTTGTCATCTGTAAGATTGTGACACAATTCCTGCCATGTTCCCATGTGGGTTTTACTTCTCGATTCGCACGCAATTAATTACATATCACGAGCTACACAAGGTACGTGTGCTGAACTATTCCCGCGGGAGCTCTGCAAACAGTGAGCCTCTCCACGCTCAATTACCTTCATCATCAAGTCCCAAATTGTTTCATGCTCCGTGAGGTATGTTCAGAATAAAGAAGCCTACTCAAGACGCAAGTTAGAAAAATCTGATGGTTGACGTTACCTTTTAAATTATAGAGCGGAGGCAAAGGGTTAAAGGGTCAGAAGTGGGAGGGTGTCATTTAATCTAAAATTTCCTTCTGTCTTTGTAGACCCAGAAACATATTCCTAATAATCCCATTGACTGCAATGACATTAGAGATGTTCCGATACCACTTTTTCCTTCCCGATACTGATTTCGACACCCCAACTTGTGGTATCGGCCGATACTGAGTACCGATCTGATACCAGCGTGATAAAAAAAACATGTAGTTATTATTATTATTATTTAACAGCTGTTTACTACTGACCAGGTACGTATGTGATTTCTATCTTTGTTGTATGGCCTTGCTCAGTTTCAGCCCTTTGTAAAACATAAACAAATAGATACAGAGAATGAAAGCAATAGAACTTTCTTTTATTATTCACTTTTACTTTTGAAATATTTCCAAATGACTGACATTTTCCTCGCTCTGACTACCGTTACACTCTCCACCAGCACCGCACTGTTGTTGTTTGCTATCGTCACGTGGCAAACTACCTGCGATCAGGTCTTCTTCGCTGCTATAAAACAGTAGTTGCCGGGGGCAGCCATCGGGGCGACAGCAGAGTGAAGGCTACTGTTTTGGAGTAAATTGAAAAATTGATTTCCGGGTTAATAAATTATGGTATCGGATCGAATTTTGGGCAGTATTGGACGCATTTCCGCTACTGGTATCGGTATCGGTACAACTCAAGTCTATAACCCTCTGCTCAGACTTGAGGTACTGTTTTCGTAGTTTAGAAGACAAACATGACCTTGACCAAAGGGCCAAACTAAGAGTCAATATTTAGATATTGACTGGGAGAAAGTGTGTTTGTATGTCACACTGACTGTGACACTGACTGAATACATATTAGTTTTTTGTAGTTTTCATATCGTGTATGAAGTCACTAAATCGTGCCGTATTAGTGATTTAGGATTTTTTTCCTTCAGCGTGGCCAAGAAGGTGGTTGAATCACTGCACAGGCTATTTTTATCCAGTGTGGGTTGTGGCCAATCCAGCTGGCAAAATGTTCTGCCCCCTTTCTTCCCGAGAGTGAGCCACAAAATTGGCACAAGGTAGCTTTGACTTGTGTCTCTAATCAAGTAAAAGCTGACACGCATTAACAGTTCACATGTGACATGCAAAAACTTTTTTGTCTCAGTCCCCATGCTGCCGACACGAGCATATGTTCAACAGGCAAATAGAGCATTTACTTATGCAACATCCATCTCTTCTTTGAGGCAATGTTAGTCCACTCGTGTTCATATTGTTTACACTTTCACACGTGCTTAAAATGTGCACACAGGCTCAGCGGCTGGTTGTTTGAAGTGCGGGGAAGGGGGAGGGGGGGGGGGGGGTTACTTAAGGATCCACTTTGCTGCTTGGGAGTGAGGCTTACCAGTTCAACGTGATCCTCGTGGAACTTGTCTCCGATCTCCCGAAGTTTGCGACCGATTTGCGCCTCGACGCTCGCCCCTGCCTGCTCCTCGGGCCTCTCTGCCATCCTGTCATCTTCCTCCCCTCTGCCCTCTTCCTCCTCCTCCTCTTCAATCTGCCTCTCTCCCCGGTCCTCCATGGGCTCAAACTGAGCGGGAAAATGTGAGCGTAATCCAGCGTTGCCTAAAAGGGGAAACATCAAGCTTCTTAAAAACTTGTGTTGTTGTTGGATCTCTTAAAACACCAAGAGGCCGTCGTCAGTGTCTGTGCCAAGAAGAATATAAAAAGGCTGAGAGACATTACTGATATCAGTTCAGTGAAACCACTTATGTTTTCCTTTTTGACTTAAAACTAGACAGTGAAAAAACCTCAGAAAACACTCTGCAGACAGTCTTAACATACGCCCAAGTATCTTGATTACTATTAATGGCCTCAAACACAGCTGTGTCAGACCAGCTAAGTCAAATAAACAGGATCTACTTTACATTATATTGCTTTGTGAAACACAAACAGGTTTTATCAGATCTTCTCAGCTGGGCAAATTACAAGGTAGGCACTCGAAGTACAACTGAAGAGTCCACAAACAACAAAGAGGGAGAGTGTCGGTAGGTGGAAAACTCCTTATTAAATCAACAGCAGCCTCGGTGAACTGCTACGTTTCTGTAGTGTCACGGAGTTCACTCGACGCCTCTAGCATGCGCTTCTGCAGTCATGCCACTTGGAGGGAAAACACTTTTTTTTTTTTTTAATGTCATCATGTGTGCAGAATGCCCTGCTATTCTGCCTCGCAGAGGTCCATAATACCTCTAAAGAAACTTGAGCGTCCTAGACTTTGTTCGGGAGAAGACATGGCAGCGGGCCGAGTGCATGACACCCATTAGTGGGTAGATTACAATGAGTGACAAGGTAATAACAGTCAGTGGTTTTTTATGTGTTGGTGACTTTAAACCCAGAACAATGTGCACCTCTCACACACTGACACCGAGTCAACAAACAAAACAACATTCCGCTTCGACGTTCGTTCAATTCAATTAGGGTGATGTCACACTGATTTGATTATAGAGATGGGAATGCAATATTGGATTAAAAGTGAGGGACACATTAGTGTAGGTATGTGCCTTTATGTATGTATGAAATAAGTGTTGTGTCTGTTTTCATGACATGTCCATTTAAAATCCCAAAAAAGAAACGGGCTGGAATGTCATCGTTTATCAGATTTAGGTGATGTAATTTCAGTATTCGTAAAGATAAATGAAAATCTACACGGTAAACAAACTTTTTCCTAGAATGGCATGTTTCTCAAAGTTCTCAGCAATCGTATAATAAGACACGGGGTTCTCCCGGCTGCAAGGCAAATTAGTTTCTAAGCTTGTCTGTTTTGCAGTAATAATTCGAAATTGAATTCGGTTTGTCTGATTGCCCAAGAACAAAGTAAACAGCCGCCTCCCGTTCTCATCCTATCTGACACTCCTCACATCAGATTGACAGGTTTAATCGCCCAGGTCTTGGATGAAAGGATAAAAAGGAATGACTAATAATGTAAGGGTTGCATCTAGAACATTCAATGCATCATCCCACAGCTCACATGATCTCGCCTCCTCCTTACCGTGAAAGGGTATGCGAGGCTGCCAGTGCAAGCTGCAGGGCAGCGTGTTGATGCCGATGCTGTTGTTGTTGTGGTGCAGCGTGGGCACGGCGGCGGTGACGGCGGCGAGGGCCTGTCCGGCCGCGATCTGTGTGGCGCGGTCTTCGTATTTGACGTCCCTGAAGGGCGTTCCCCAGAGATGCGAGATGGGCCGTGACATGTCCTCCTCCTCATCGTCCATCCGACGCCTCAGCGGTAAAGTCCCTGGAGAGAGGAAAAGGGGGGACACGAGACGGAAACTTTAGAATGACGTGACGAGTATATTCGTGGGACTTGTGTTTATGATCTTTAGCTGGCGGGTAATTTGGGTGTGATTTGTTTAAAAAAAAAAGTGCCAAATATCATCCTGTTATCAGTGGAAACTCAGCCCTCTGACAGATAGAAAATCATCTCGCCCCGTCTGCATTAGACGAAAATAAATCATGAGTCATTAATGCCCAGTAAGAGGCTAATGTGTGAGGTAATACTGAAAACAAACAAGCAAGCGATGGATAGACTCAGAGGCACAGATGGACCCGCCAATGTAAACATACACGACGTAGCTACGGCGATCATCTCTTGTGATGAAGTGACGAGCGGCAACAGGAGCCAAACGTATGGAAACACCCTATGTAGGGGGTAACCGGTGGGCAGCTAAAAAATGCTACGCCAAATCTGCCACCCTCCCACAACAGAACTGTTCCTGCCAACTTGTAATTGAGTGCCAAAAGATCCAACGGAGAGGCTATTTTCCACCTTAATCAGGAACAGTGTGCCACACAGAGCAGAGTCGGGAGATTAGCTTCCTCCTGCACTATTCTACAGCTCAACATTAACACCTATGCTTGTTGTTCCCTCTCTATCTCTCAACCACACAATCACTGGGTAGCTGCCTGTCCATAAACACACACACACACACACATGCAGCAGCGGGTGGTGTGTGAGTGAAACCTCAGTGAAACCAAAGTCCTGGCTAGACTGTCATGCGCTGCATGCAGCAGCCGTTTCATGAGGGAGATAACGAGTTTCACTCCATTCTGCTTGCCGAACGCAAACACTCTTCTTCCTCCTTGGCCACATGCCACGATCTGAACTAGTGTTTCATCTTTTTTGTCGAGGGTGCCTGTCTTTTTTCCTTTTGTTGTGTGAGTGGGAGACAAATGGGCTGGGTTTTTGACTGGCAAATGCAAAAGTTGAAACTGGATACCGGTGTTGTGTTTACGGAGCGAGGCGGCCCTAGACGTACACATCTCTCTGTGAAAGTGTCCATGTGCATGATGTCATATCATAGGGAGTCAAATGAGGAAACTGCATTTTGAACAACTGTGGAAAAACACTGTCTAACTATCCAGGCCTCATTATTATTATAATGCAAGTCTCTGAATCTGGACTTTTTTTTTGGTAAACCAAAAAAATAATTGACCCACACATCCTCTGGCCTCCATTATTCCCAGGGCATTTCATAGTGAAACTGCACACTAATTAGTTGCGCATTACACAAATTCAAAACAGCCCTAATCTGCATTAACTTCTCCTCCAGGCCAGTTAAGTAGTACATTAATTAATGCTATGCAAGCAGTAGCCTAAGGGCCCTTTCTGCAGCTGTACCACAAGTTTCACTGAGATCAACCGTGCACTTGTGTGTCATTGGCAAGGCGAGCCCTGTCTTGAATTTCCACTGGCAGTCAACAGAGGACTGGCAAGATTACCATAGTGTCAGACACATAAAAAAACAAACATAGACAGGGAGACACACAGAAAGACATCACACACACACACACACATACATACACACTGATACACACAGTGCCCGGGGCAGCAGGGAGGCCTGGCAGCCACCACAGTGCTGGTCAGAGGCTCAAAGCTGCAGCAGAAAGTGGCTCCCTCTGCTGCACCATCTGTGCACCGGGCTCTCCTCCATGCACCGCTCTATGGTTGGGGGGGGGGGGGGGGGGGTGCACTCAAGGTGAGCTCTGCTGCTATTTATCCTACTGTATACTGACGATATCAGCGTGCTAGTGACAGGCACCAATAAAGTCATAAACACTACTTTACTTATAACTGGAAAAAGGGCAAGAGCCAGTTGAATGATCCAATCCAGCTAAATGTGTTGTATTTGTATGGTGATTTCTTTTATTGTTGTTGTTGATGTAAGTTACCACTGAGATGCAAAAGTATTCTCTACACAGTTTAAAAAAAAAAAAAAAAAAGTCGATCAAATCCTTCATAAGTGGGGCTCCGGAGGACCACCGGGAAAGTGCTGCATCTTTATCCGCGTTAGGAGCACGATGCCCGGGGCAGCTCACCGCGGAAAGGAGTCCGACCACCTCATTACTGGAGACATACAAAACATCCACAAACCTGGCAACCGCTAGATCTACGTGAAGAAACAAGATAGCAGACACGTGGTGCTTACCACCAAATTGTGGATTTAAACTTTTTTTTCTCACTTGAAAGAAAGAAGGTAAAAGTTTAGCCTGGGCTAACTATTTACTCGTGACAGCGGCAACAAACTAGTAGGGGTTTCAAAAACGTGTTATAACAGTGTTACTCCCGTTATCCCCCTTTGACACTTTTCTCCTGCACTTCGTCTGATAAACTCTTCTCCAAAACAAACACATAACAGATTACCGATTAGTTCGCTCACTCGAAGCAGATATTTAATTTTAAGTCATTTTACTGTAGTGTTAAACAACGCTAATTAGCTGTAATATTGTGTAATGACAACAACAAAAAAACTACAGACCAAAGGTTGTTGTGTTCCACAGACCTGGCAACATCAGGTGATGTATAGAACGTCACTCCGTCATTTATTCACTTCGTTTAAAACAAGAGAAGAAAAAGCCTCGCTGGTATGAAGAAACGGGGGCAGAATTAACACCTATAACGTCAAATTCTTCCCTCTTTGACCATATGCCGACGCTCCGGTAAGTCCGCTCACCCCCCCCCCCCCCCCTCCGTCTCTGCCCGGGCATGCCCGCACATTTGTTGACAAACTCCCACAGACAGCGAAGCGGTGTAAAAACGGTAGGTTCTCTATTAACGATCTGTCTCCCTTTAAATTTGAATAAACAGCCGTTGCACTCACCGCCAGCAAAAGCGCTTTTTTAGTTGCGATCGGTGGAATCTTGACAACTCGTCCGTTACCTTGGTTTCCTACACGGACTGTGTCGATGCGGCTCGTATCCCTCTTTGCATCACAGGCGCTCATACATGATTGCTGACTTAGAGAGCGGGGTTGTGTTTTTTTTCCCTGTGTAAAAAAGCAGGTCCGCCCCGATGACAGGGGAACCGCCCCTTCTTAATAACGTGAAAGGAACAGAGTCAGCTACACTGTGTTGTGCAAATACAACACACCGAAAGGATTATTAAATGCAGTTATTGCTTTAAAAAAAAATCCATTTATATTTGTATTTCAGCAAATGGTCAGTGGTGTGAAGAAGTATTCAAAGTAGAATTCCACTGTAAAAAATAGTCATTGCATTGAAAATGTTACTTTATGTTTATGGAGGACCAACAAGAGTATGTACTTATTGACTGTTTTATGGTGTTTTATGGTGTAAACCCCTTTTTTTAATTTGAACTATTTATTGATGGATTCATATTTCATTTGTAAATTATTTTTATAATTTTTTTTTTTTTATTGCTCGTTAAAATGTCAAATAATGAATTACTTTTTGTAATTTAGTACATTTATTCATAGATTAATAAATCAGCGTGTAAACGTTTTTATTTATGGATATTTTTTTGTACAATTAGTTATTAATCGATTAAATGCTTTATTACTATTTACATGACTCTTGTGGTCCTCCATACATGATAGGCTACTCAATCCAGAAATATGACCCCTGTGAATCTCATACTATTATTTGTTTTACTTATAATGTGTAAGTAGCATTTTAATGTTATAGTTGATCAAGCAGGCACTATATTATTACATAGTATTTTATATAGGGGTATTTTATTCTATATATATCATATAAGCACATCTTGTGTTTTATATGCAACATTTAAATGTGTCGTAGCCTAAATATAGCTGTGAAATAAATAAGTATTAAATGGAAGTACACAAGTAAATCAGGAGTACCTCAATTTTGTACTTACTAAGCTACGACCCCATCACTGCAAATGCGTTGATGTCATCTTTTGCAAAATTAATCCACTATTCTCCATTTGGGTGCCTGAATAACTGTAGCATTTAAAATTAAAAAAAAATATTAAAAGCTGCTATATATATTAACTGGTCTCTTCATAACATGTTGAGCTCATGCTGTATTGTTGTTGAGAGGTGAAAAAAAAAAAAATTGTGTCTGGCCCTTTAAGAGAACAGTCCTCCTCGCGACCATAAGCTGGTGACAAGCAGTGGACCAATCAGATGGTTTGTTTTGGTCCCGCCTTCTGCTCCGTGTATCTTGACACGTGGAGGGGGAAAAACACAAACCCAGATAAGACATGTGACTGCTCTCAGCGCTCTGCTCAGCTGATTGGGAGCTGCTGCTAGATAGAGTGATTGTACCCATCCAATTACTGCTGGGGTCGGTGTAATGATGATGTGTACTGTCACGGCAACAAATAGATTCATAAATTTCATTGTCAAACATGCATGTCAGTGTCCCATTATATAGCATGATATATTATGTTATGTTTAAACACCTGTCATGCAAACATTATTGAAGTGACATAACATAACACAACATACCCTATAATTAAATACAACTAAGTACAATCATTCAAGTAGTCCAATTCAAAAACTTACTTTACTTGACTGTTATCATGTTATGCTACTTTATACTTACACCTCATTTCAGAGACTAATTTTGTATCTTTTACTCCACTACATTTATCGTACAGCTCTAGTTGCTAGTACCTTTGCAGATTATGATTTTACATACAAAGCCTATGATTAGCTTATGAAAAATTAAATTGCTGTATTACTATTGTATCACTATGACATAACACTCTGGACGGGGGGTTCTGCATAATGAGTGCTTTTACTTTTGATAGGCTACTTTAAATACATTTTGCAGATAGTACATATTTATGCCAAGTTTAAATGTAGGGATTTTACTAGTAATAAAGTATTTTTTTACATTGTGGTATTTCTATTTTTACTGAATACTATCTGAACACTTCTTCCACTATTGAACATAACATAGCACATAGCATAGCATAGCATAGCATAACCTAACATAACATAACATAACATAACATAACATAACATAGCGTAGCATAACATAACGTAACATAACATAGCATAGCATAGCATAGCATAGCATAATATAGCATAACATAACATTTCATAACATAACAT
The DNA here is from genome assembly GCA_916701645.2 of Sebastolobus alascanus. Lineage (NCBI taxonomy): Eukaryota > Metazoa > Chordata > Actinopteri > Perciformes > Sebastidae > Sebastolobus > Sebastolobus alascanus. The sequence continues at coordinate 1,184,760 of CAKAOJ020000096.1, read as the reverse complement.
AACATAACATAACATAACATAACATAACATAACATATAACATAACATAGCATAACACAGCCTAACATAACATATCACAGCATAACATAACATAACATAACATAACATAAAATAACATAACCTAGCATAGCATAGCATAGCATTGCATAGCATAGCATAGCATGACATAACATAGCATAGCATAGCATAGCATAGCATAGCATAGCATAGCATAGCATAACATAGCAGGATTCAAATGTCCTTAAATGCATCGTGGCTTGATAATGGCTTGTCAACAATGTATTGATATAAGCATAGAGCCATTTTCAGCTCAGCCCTTGAGGGCATCCATTGTTGAACATGGTCTCTGATGGATGCACTGTGACAGTGGAATAAACAGCAGCCATAACTGGTGACCCTTATTGCAGGGTGAGGGCACGCCTACCCATGGCATCACTCGAAAGAGGAAGGAAAAAAAAGTACAGTGAAATCAAGCCTCATCTGCAAAAAGGGGTTACTGAGTGCAAACCAGCCAGGCAAGTAGAGTGAGACTATTTGATCCATCGTGTGAGTCAGATTTTTCCCAGGAGACAATTTCTGGATGAAAGCAGATGCTGTAGCGTTTGTGTGGCGCGTTGGTCAGCCCGTGAAGGATGTTATGTTTTCACACTGTCCTTTATTGTACAGCTGGTATCGTGTGAAGTGTGATTTTCGCAACTTTTGACAACATTCCCATGCACAGTTTCCTGGCAGACCAGCAAACAACCCCTGCTCAGCCTTGTTTAAGCTGCCGCCTAACAGCTCCCAACCCCCCATCCACACCAACCCCCCTCCAACTCCAATCCTGCAGCGAGAGAGAGGGACCCCACCCAAAATTTGGTAGAGGAGATCAGAGGGTGGTTGTTTTTGCTGAACATTCAAGCTTGCATGCATAGGAATGAACAAAAATAACACTATGTTTCAGCTATTTAGCTAAATCTGCACACTCCTAACAAGTGTTAAATCCCATTTGCAGGCATGCTGCATTAAAAATATAGAGTAAAAATAGAAAAGAAGACCAACTGACTCGTTGCGTGTATGAATATTGCTACTTCTTTGACTGTATTTTGGACCTAGTTGTACTCAAACTGACTATGTACCAAGTAATTTAAATGAACCCAAGTTTTATGTTGGCTGCAAATACTATACTATTTTATCTGTTCAGATATTTATGATTTGAAGGACACAGCTGTGTTATGTGAATAGTTACCAATAAATACCTCATCATTAAAGCACCTTTTGAGGAAAAAAAAGCTGAATCTGGAAAATGGAAAATTAAAAAGTTTAAAACATCAGTTTTGCAACAGTTTGATGTGGTATTCAGGCATTTAAAACTACCTTTCAAAGGGGGAACATTTAAAAAATTAATTAGTCCTCTGTGTGGTGCATTTCAAAAACAAAGAAACAAAAAAAAAAAATCAAATAGCCCATAAGCATTTCATCGCTTTTTTTTTCTCCCCCGAGTTCCCTTTATCAATATCTAATTAATGCTCCCAAACAATAGCTCTGAGAATAGTGCGTTTCAATCATAGTCAGTTGTCCCATTGTCAGTGGACCCTGGGGTATACAGTAGTTTTTCATCAGTTAAACTGCAGTTTGGTGAAGTCTTGTTGTCTCTTTGAACACGGAGCTGTTAACCACATTTGTGTTGCAAATCAGCTTTTTTTCCCTCCGTTCTGGCAGAGAACATAACATGATGCGCTGTCAATGCACGAGATTCAGAAACACAAACGTCATGCGTTGTGCAATCTCCTCCACTGTTTTAAAGTCATTTGCATTCTTTTACTTTCAAGCGCCGCCGCTTCAACCCCTTTGAAGAGGGAAAACAGCCTTTGTGTTGCCGCTGAACTCAGAACTTGTCATCTAAACTGAAACTTCCAGTACCTCTAATGTGTCAGGTGCGGTGGCAGACAATGTGTCCCAGCCCATTTTTATTCCAGCAATTTTCCCCAGCGAGGCAGTCAAAAATTATCCTCAGTGAGTTATTTCTGACTACGTGCTGCCAGCCGAGGTGATAAGGCTCTGGATGTTGAAATATTTCAAAGTTCACTGCATAACGATACAATTTGCTTTGTGGCTTTTTCCCTAATGGTGCCTGACGTCCAGACGCTTTGTCTTCAATCTTCAATCCGTTCCACACCCAAACAACTCCGTCAGTGTTTGTGCTTGTACTCAATGCACCCTTCGCGTCACAATTTCATGCTTTTGATACCCTTGCCATTTAATTATCTACCTACATCCCTGTTTTAGGCGGCTGTTTTTCACACAAATTGATTGTGAAATTACGTGACAGAGATGCCAAATTTTCACAGGTTATTGGAAACCTCTGTCCGCCTCCACCCCCCTCCTCCTCCTCCTGTCTATTCTGTCAACACCTCTTGATTTTAACCACAGGTACAGCAGGGGCTCAGCCAATCAACATGGCTCCCCCGGAGTTCATCCAAAGGTAACACATTTGAAGCCCAGAACCACCCGAGGGAAATCCGTCCTTGCCATTATGTGTATTCTGACACCACTTTAATGCCAGGAACATAAGTAGTGCTGGGCATGTTTTAGATGCAGTGTTGTGTTGGAAATATATTCATTGTGTCTTTCAGTTTGTCTTCACGTGTTTCCAGCTGCGATGGCAAGTTGAAGTAAATGAACGCTTAATGATTACCGAGCAGCAGCAGCAGCTCAGGTGGTAAACAAACCATTTGTCAGGCAGACTGGCAGCCTGATGACACCTGTGCAACATCCAAAACAGTCCCTAGATCCAATTTGCAGGTGTCCTTGCACTGGTGTTGTTGTTGCATTGTTACAGTTTGACATCCTTATACTAAACCGTTTATTACTTGAAATCCTGTGTGATTTTACTCATCTTTTAATAGATCGATTGTGCCATAAAACAACACACACATAACACACTTTGTCCAAATCATTTATCTGGGAGTCGTGAGTCAAAGGCAACCACACTCGTTTGGTGTCAGAGGCCTTGCAGTTAAAAAAAGGGGATCAGAACAGGCAGCTTTTTGAATTACCAGTGACAAAGTGCTCTTGAACTACCACCAGACTCTATAGAGGAGCACCTGTGCAATGACCTCTGCTGAACCATTACCCTGACCCGCCAGATGGTTTGTTACACAGAACCATCTGAGAAGCCGTCATTGGAAACTGTTTGTAAAAGGGCCGGCACCTTCAAAAAAAATACTTGGCAGGTGATTGGATGAACCATCTGTCAATCAAACTTTTGCAGAAGCCAGTCAGGAGAAGAGCGAGAACATCTTTTCCATTGAGAAAATGTTGCTCTTCTTTCAATGAATCCAGTTCTGATATAACTGATGCTATTGTAGCGTCTACGCTAACCTCTTCAGGAGCCGCCGTTGTTGTTTAGAACGAACGGTCGCCACTCCGTGTCGTCACATACACCTAAGCCACGCCCGTAGCTGCCAGTAGCTCCTCACAGGACGCTGATTGGTGTGTGCTCTGGCTTGCTGTACACAAATGCACCAACTGTGATGGATGTTTATAATTTAATTTGGGTATTTCCTTCCTGTCTTTAAAACCCATCGTTGTATCACAGGAATTACGTCCATATTGGATGATTCCACACCCAAACGATTTATATCCAATGTGTTTACGTTCAGTGCCAATGCAGGAAGTAGTGTGTCCTTTATGCAGCGAGGCTGAAAGTGAGGGCGTGGAGGTCAGGGTGGTGATAGGCGTGTACGAGTTTGACTTTCAATGCAAAGTTGCTGTCTTTCCAGATCTCAACTTATTCATACCAATAACAATGATGGCCAAAACCGTAACAAGAAGATATAAAAAAGATACAGAAACACAAACATCCTGGTTGCCTTTGTATGTATTTTGAAGAAGAATTAGCTCTCATAATTCAGTACGGGATTTTTATGTGACTTTGCGATATAAGTTAGTGTGTCATTTTGAGGTCGCTCAACCCTTCCTTGTTGTGCTTTTTGAGGGAGAATGAAGTGGATGCACAGTGGTCGTCTGTCCGCTCACTTGTTCTCCACTTTAATTCTCGTAACTCAGCGTGCACTCAAGTGGCAATAATGGGATTTTGGGAAGCCCATGTCAGATGTGATGAACTGCCTCCCTCTGTTAACAGAGAGTTCAAGGGGGGCGGGGGAGATAACATGTTGGCGAAAGATATGTCTGAGTTTGTTTTTAGGGTGGGGGAGACCAAGCGATTCTGCGAAACACAGTTAATCTTGTTACCTCGTGGTCTTAACACGTCTAACAGAGCTCAAAAGTTCAGGTGGCAATGTACAAGTCAGCATGTGCTTCTGCAGCTCTTCATCTCTGCTTATATACACTTCCTCTTCAGAGATGTCACATCATTTTCTAAATACTTCATTGGCTGCTAAAGTGTTGGTAGGTAGGTGCTGTTCGGGGGATTAAAAAAAGAAAGCAACGTTAAATCATTGAAGGAAGGAGACATGGATGGAAATAGAGTTGGAGTTGCTCTTGTTTCTACGGTAACTGTCGACGGGGAGGTACCAGGGATGAAAGTGGAGGGAAAACAAACCTCCCCGCTCCGATGGCAACAGCACAGCAATTGGTTCTCGTTTCCTGCGAGGACAGGAAGAAAAAAAAAAACATAACAAGGTCCCCTAGTAGCCCAGGAGACACAGTTCGATGTTGCATCAGAAAGCAAGAGGCAGGGCAAAAAATGAACACGCGCTTGCAAGCGTGCACGCTCAAACTTGCACGCGCACATACACACACCCGCTCGCTCTCACACACGCAACCACGATCACATGCTCCACTTCACCCTGCAGCCGCCCCTCCCTCTCCCGCTCTCTCACTCTCCCGCCAAAACATCTACAGCACGTGAAACCTGCCTAGGAACCGAGGGGAAACTTCCGCCTTGCTCTGATTGGCCCAGCTCCCTAGCAACCGCGTATGCCCAACCAGCCAGTCAGGCGCGTTGTGAGAGGCACACTGACCCAATGAAACAGATTATTCAGAGGCGCGGGCAGGCGCTGTGACCTGGTAACAGTCAGGAGAAGAAGTCAGGGAGATGCTGGAGGGGGAGAAGGAAGGCTTTCTGTGATTGGCTCACGGATTTCCTCTTTGTTCCGATTGGCTCGATGCTCTTTCTCTTTGCAGTCATTCATACATTTCTCTGCCTGCCTCAGCACTAGCTGCACTGTTTCCTCCACCCTCAGCCGGTTCGTTCAACTTCCACAGTGGCCACCCTGCCCTCAAGGAAATCCACTGCCCAAGGTCAAGGCAGAGACTGCGCTGCTGAAATGGGATTGGTTTAGACAGGCAGGAGCAGAACAAGATCCTAGTAACAAGTCTACCTCATCATGTCAGCGCGGGATTAGAGCTTGTGATCAACAACTTGTTAAACAACACAAGGGCTCTCGCTGTTGCCGCCGCCGCTGATGAGCTTGTTATTGTGTTGCTTGTAATGGACACGGGCCAGTGAAAGGCGTAATTAGCTTTTCCCTTCATAATGCAGCATTTGACAGGGCTGTTCTCCGGGCAGGTTGCAAGACACAAATTAGCAAAATGGTTAGTTTGTTTTGGAAAACTTCGCTTTTTGAAGGCAGCCCGGGCGAGGTTTGCAGAGTCTTTCAAACTGCTTGCTCCAGTAGTGTGGGGAATTAATGTCAATACCCTGCAGGATCAGGAGTTCACATTGAATAGTTAATGAGTTGGGGGAGAGAAGGACCCAAATAATTCTGCGAATGGAGCATGCCATGCATACTGCCTAATTTAACATAACTGCGGGCAAAAACTCGCTCAGGCAGGAACATTATACTGCTATGATTAGTAAAAACAACATTACCATCCAACGCAGAAATTGCTCACAGCTCCCTAACAAATGAGTTTGCTCGGGTTGGAAGATAAACTGAATCTATATTAGGGAATTTATTTTTCGCTTTCAACAATAAATGCTGCGCTGTTGTTATTTGTTCTGCGCTGAATGTTTCATTGTACGTTATGATTTGGAGCTAATAAGTGTTTTAAAGCTCTTTACAAATGGTACAATAGTGTACTGTATACCAGAAACTGCATCAAATAACCAAAGGTAAAATATTAGATAACTTGGCTATCTCAACCCACAAAGAGTGCAGTCAGACAACCAAATACAATCTCCCATGTCAATGACGATGACGTCAATGTAAGTAGGTCCTCCGTTAACCCATAATGACCATTGAATACAACTCAACTCAGTCAAATATTTCTCAAATTAAATGAGTCAATAATATGAGTGGACACAATAAAGTTTACTGAATTTTGTATCTGTGTTTTTGACCATAAAATGACTTGTGTGAATGTTTGGTAATATTGTTTTCACAATATTTACCAAACAAGCCCTGCCAAATTTAATCTACCAGCCCAACGCTATTGGTTTTACAATACAATACAAGGTTTTATTGCCCTCTAATGCACTCACCTGACTGTTTATTTGGTACAACTGCAGTCTGATACAACCCTGCAATAACCTGCCTTGAGACTGGAGGGAAATAACAGAAAGGACTTTAGTTCCTGGTGAGATCTGAACACAAACACACAGACACCATTGGTGCGTTTGTTGTTAGCCAGCTTACAGCTAACTTCTGTACAGTTGGTACATTTGCAGTTTGGGGTGAATAAACACAAACAGTCCTGCGGCCAAATTCATACGAATGACGCAAGGCAAAAACACTCTGCTTTCTGTCTGAGCACAACTTTACACTGCATTAGTTTTAGCTATAGGTGTACCTGATAAACCGGCATCTAAGAGTAATTCAAGACTTTTAAAGGAATAGTTCCACATTTTGGAAAATACCATAGACTGTATATAAGAAGTGGACGTAGGCACCGTGACGTCACCCATTGGTTTGTGGACTGACGTTTTGAAGCCTCGAGTTTGCATTTGCATTAGAAAGAATGCAAGTTTAAGGCACTTCTGCATTGGCTTCACTTTTCAGACCCGGAGGTAGCCCACTGCCCTACACTAATTTGCTTCTTGGATAAGAAAGATGAAGCACCTCACTTAATCAAGCTCACTAATTAACATATTATACCCAGTTTGTTTATTAATGGAGTCTCTGCCGGTTGCCTGGCAACCTTGCTGTGACAACAATACTCCAGGAAGTTACTGCTCCCGGCCAAGGAATAGTTTAGCACGTATTTTTTACCCTTTGGTTTTTGTACAAATTAAACAAACACTGATAATTACTGTGCTTTAGAGGTAGGTGGATTTTGTTACATTTGGGCAGAGCTATAGGCTAGCTGTTTCCCCCTGATTCCAGTCATTGTGCTAAGCTAAGCTAAAAGGCTGCTGGCTGTAGCTTCATATTGAACGGATATGAGAGTGGTATCGACCGTCTCATGTAACTCTCGGCATGAAAGCCTATTTTCCAAAATGTTGAACTATTTCTTATACTAACACAGTGAAGATAATTTTACTCTTTGTAGTTAGCCCTGCCCTCCTGCATTTTGCAGGTGTGCATAATGCATTTGAGTTAGTCAGTATTCACGCTCTGTTGTATACGATGGAAGATGACTTTGTTCCCCAAATGAATTGCTATCAGTCCCCTGGGGCATGGTAGCCTGAGGAATCACGAGATAAAGATCACACTGCATTTAGCAGTAATCACAGCAGGATCTCTCACAGGGACATGTACTTTTGTGAAATCTTAGATGTGAGTTCCTACCATGTACTTACTGTCGAGATGAATATTAGCTCATGGGAGCTACATGGTGTGTACAGTTGAGATTAAAGGAACCCTAGCAGATGCTCTATATCATAAAACAAATCAGACATCAGAAGGTTTGATCTTCAAAGTTGAAACTGTCAGCACCCCAAGAAATTTTGTAGACCTTGCTGGGGTCAGCACTAAAGTGGTTTATTTTCTGCGCAGTGAGACCTTTATCTAACTTGTTAAAGGTCGGCGATCTTAGTTTCTCTCTTTGCCAAGGCCTCATTAATGTCAGAGGGGATGACTTCAAGACAAACAACCCTTGAGGGCCTTTCCAAATGGCCTGGAGCAACCGATGACTCACCTAATTTAAAGTTGCGTTTTAGGGGCCCGTAAATCCTCCCTTTCAATACGCGTCTCCGTCTTTCACCAGCCTGGCAGCTTCTCAGAAGCAGATATGTGTCATGATTTTGGAGATTTTTATGTTTCGCATTACATCATCCCTCCAAGCTATAGGGATTTACATATCCTTTGGTTTCTGGGGGGGATCTGCCATACTCATCCGTGAAATGACCTATTCAACTTATTTTTTCTTTTTGTTTGGCCTGTAGAGGATCACCTCTGCGGTCTGTGCGAAGCTAATTGGATACAGCGGAGCACCAAGCCAGGCTTCACAGCCAGGAGGAATAATTCCAGGAAGTAAAGCGTAGAGGTATTGTCTCCGTGAAAACAGTGTGCGTTCAGCATTTTAAGCACATCACCGTCGCCGGAAAGGACTGGCAAAGAGAGAGAGCAGGAAAAATGAAAGACGGTAGACAGGTCTGTGAATAGACAGCAAAATCTTCTCTCTTCCTCCAAACACTGACACACACTTCCTCTCAGTTTGGGATACAGTATTATCATGTAAATAATGAATTTAGCAGGAAATGCCAAGGAAGGGATTAACATATGCAATATTCATTCATATTAAAAGAAGTCCATAATGTTTAGCCATAAATCTTCCAAATGCTGCTTATCATCTTGACACACTAGCTGCATGGTTGTCATCGTGGTATAATTAAAAGCTGAATGTACTCCTCGTGGAAAGAGAATTTTAAATGAAACAAATGTTGGGAACTTAGCAGCTTTAATTGCCTCTCGTCTGACCTACATAGCAACTTCTCCCGAAAATCATTTATCAACCAAATCAATTATCCCGTCTTGGATTAGCAGACATGAAAGACCGGCTAGGATTCCACAACATCACCTCTCTGACATGGTTTAGAGAGACAGCAACCGAAATCAATTGAGCATCTGCTCCTTTTCTTTGAAACCTCTCGCACTGGTGCGGCTTCCTGGGCAGCCCCGGTGGATCTCAGGGGGGTCAGCGGCTCTGAAGGATCTCCACTGCGCTGCTGCTGAAGATTGCCTGGAGGTGTGACAGCCGCCCTCTGATCTACCGGCGCCTCTGAAGATCTGAGGACGGGCTTTGCCCGTTTCGTCAGTCGCAAGCGCTCCTCACATTAAAGCGGTGGCACTTGAGCGAGCCAAGCAGGCACGCAGCGTGAGCCTTGATTTCCACCGTCTCCCTGAAAATAAAGAGCCGCAGAATATCTAGGAGAGGAAGGCAGATAAACCGACGCTGTAACCGAGCCAGTCCCCGGCATGTTCTGAATAATTTTGAGGTTGTCTTAATTAGACAGCCATTATCCAATATCTCAGTCAGTGCACACTAGAGTGGTGGTGCAAAGCATTTTAACTAACACCCACCATGCTTCACACTTCAAATGTGAGAATATGCTGAATGCAATTTCGTACCCCTCAGCAGCGGCTTTGCTGGAATTTGTGTTAAGAAATGATCCAGTTACCACTGAGGAATTTTATGCTTCACAATTCTATTTTCTGGTCAATTTAAGAGAGAAGGAGGCTGCATGACTGAGCTGCAAATTAATTTTACTGTCTTTACTGTCTCTGGCGTCCTTCCCCGTTTCCCAGGGGCTTTTGCTTTTTGGGTGACTGAGCCTTACACAGCTTTCTGTCACTGCTGGGAACAGCACAGCACATGGGCAGCAGATGTTAGAAGACTGTGTGCCAGGATGGTGTCGGTACCCCCGTCGACAGATGTGGCTCCATTTCGGGTTGACAAACACACCTGTGGCCGGGACCACCTGCTTTTGACGACCAGCACATTCCTGCAGCTTGCAGTCAGTGGAATTAATGGGTTGTTCTGTAGTCGCTGTGTGTGTGTTTGTGGGAGGAACGGCTATACCGCACTCCAAATACTGCTTTGACAAAGATTTACCTAATACATTAACTAGACCAGGGGTGGACTGCAGCTATGTTAGTGAGGCTGTAAGCAGGCACAGCAGTGCTTTGAGTTAAATGGAAATGCCTGCATGCTAACATGCTGATGTTTAGTATAGTGTCACGGTTTGGCTCTGTGCCCAGAGGCCCTCAGACCTTTTGTTAATACTTTAGAATATCTGTCTTGGAACTTTTTAGTGGCCTTTATTAGTTCTAATTTGTCTAGAGGATTTTGGTTTCTGGGTTTTCTGTTATAATCCTTGTTTCATTCATTTAGTGTTTCCTGTTTTATTTTGTTAATTTCACTCCTCATGTGTCATGTTTGGTTTTACTTCCTGTCTTTGTGTGTTTTCCCACCTCCTTGATTATCCTCACCTGCCCTCAATTACTCACCTGCCCCTGATTTTGCCATTAGTCTCTCCGGTTTATACTCCCTTGTTTTCTTTTGGTCTAAAGGCCCCGACACACCAAGCCGACGGTCGGCCGTCGGACAGTTTGGGGCCGTCGGTGAGCGTCTGTCGGCCTAGTTTTTTCAGTGTGTCCCACACCGTTGCATCTTGTCTGCCCATGTCGGAGGTTTTTCACCCGATTCAGCATGTTGAATCGGCGGTGCCTGTCGGTGAGAGAAATCACTCTGATTGGCGGTTCAGCTTAAACGAATCAGTGCACGAGTAGAGAAACGGAAGTGAGGAAAGCAAGCCAACGAGTAAAGACGAGGAAAAACACAGAAGGCTCTTCTCATTTTTCATCTTCATCTCATCTGATCATTCCAACACACAGATATTTTCAAGACGACATGGCCATCTGGAATGAAGCTAAGTGGTGAGTGTGAGTGATATGACAACCGTATTTCAAAATTATGAAAATGGCGGGTGAGGAAGCTGCAGTAGTTGCGATTGAAACGATGAACACAGAACTATACAAATTTAAGTTATACATGTGTTATTTTTCACCACTATAGTACCACTATACTGTAGTCGGATATTGGGTTAATTTCCCCTTTTGGTTTATGATTTTTTTCTCAAGGAGAACACAACACATACGATTTACAGAGCAGATATGTATGCTGAATAAGACAAAAAAATGCAATTCAATTTCAGTTGGACTTTAAGGGATCACCAAAGTTATTACAGTTCATCCTGAATGAATGTACCAAACTTCACAATGTTTTTCAGACGTTTCAGTCTGGACCAAAGTGGTCCACACCGCTAGTTTGGCTACTTCACCTCAGGCCATGCCATATCTGAGAGACACAGAGTGGAGGGATACATATTAATAAAAGCTAAAGATCAATGTAGTTAAGTAAAGAGAGGACGCCACTTGTGTTCAAAGCTTGAGCACAAAATATGATGATTTCATGAGCTGTGTTCAGGACCTGTCTTTGGATTTTCAAGAAATGGCATTAAATATTTATGAAGATGTTTCCATGGCAGATATTTTTTAATTGTAAGAGATTTCCCCTCTGCCTGGTTAATAATAGAATATACCAGATAGACACCTAACTAGCAGTATAATGGCTGGAGACATTGTCTTGTGCCCAGAGCATTTTTGTGCGGATCAAACGATCATCATCCAGGAGCGCTCACACACACACTCAGACAGCATCGTGACAGCTCACAGCTATGCCTTAAATCCAGGAGTTCAGAAAGGCGAATATGTCTCTGCCTACTTGAGAGAGGATGAGTAGATTTTGGCATAGTGGATACGAGCTGCAGCTGGCTGGTCCTGCATCGCCAGCAGTCACAGTCAGCCTCCTCATCTTCCCTCAGTCAGCGTCCCAGGGGAAGCAGGAATTGACGTGCCATTAAAGAGGCTTTGAAGAGAGGCGACTGTCAGCATGACTGCCTCCGCTTTTTAGCAGTGAAGGAATGGAAGCACAGATCTGGGTGCATTAAGGACACAGCGAACAGCTCTGGAAATACATTTCACTGTGTCTTGTGTGCTACAAGGACTGGGAGATGGGTAGAGCTGTCTCTGAAGCAAAAACTGTGATGGAGAAAGTTTTTTTTTCCCGCAGACAAAAGATTACAAGAACAATATGAGTCACATACGGAATAACTAGATAGCTACCTGTGATTGTTTAACAGACATTTGCCATTGAACGCAGAGATACAGCTGTGAATAAACAGTCACAGGAGTATCAATAAGTCATCATATCATAATTTAGAATACATTAAACATATATTGAGGTGTTTTTGTCCCGTATTTCAGTTTGTCCATGACCTTAGTGACATCACAAAGACCTAATTATCTCAAACACACACTAAAGGGGAGCCAAGCGTAACCAAACCCACAATGATGTCATGTGTTCAGTAGCCGGTATGGTGACTCGGCAGAGGAGATGACCTCATTTCCTGTGGTTGCCATTTGAAAAAAAAAGGAGTTTTGGGGACTTTCTATGTCCCTCGATGTTGTCATTAAGATCAAAATTACACAAAAACAACATGATGCATGGTTGCTTTTACATCCTCAGAAATGTGAAAAGTGAAGATACAGTAAGAGAGTGTGAACTGTTGAACTGTCTTTCTACCCATTACTCTATATAAAGACAACCCGGTCTAACAGGAAGGTGTATAAATAGCATGAGATTACACAGATATTCAGCATGTCATGAGGACGCATTTTAGACTATTCACGTGTCATTTGTACGCCACTTTTCACGTGTCTTTTGTGCAGCACGCAACAACACTACACAAACGTTCGCGGTTAGGTTTAGGCAACAAAACCACTTGTTTTTAGGTTTAGGAAAAAAGTCATGGTGGGGCTTAAAATAAGTACATAAACTAAGTAAAATACGTACGGAAACAATGCAACAACAGGAAAAAATGTTGGCATTGGACGTTTCTCCAAACCAGGGATACAATATTTGCAACATTTTTGCAATCGGTCAGAACAAGAGACTAGTTTAAAGAGTGAAAAGAGACTAACCAGGCGGGAGGGCGGAAGGGGAGATGGATGGGTCCAACAAACACAAGGCTTTCATCCAGGAGACCATTGTACGTGTCCCCTGTGTCACGTTACAATCAGCTATTCGCTCGTGTCCCATGCTCACAACGTTCAATGTCATTTTCACTGTACAAACGTAGTAGTTTTAAGCCCAACCATGTAGTTCTTCTCTAAACCGAACTATAGTAGTTTTGTTGCATTTTTACATTACGTTGTTACATCATTATTTGAACACAAATCATGATCTTTTTCTGACCTTAACCAAGTAGTTTTGTAGCCTAAGCCTAACCAATTGTTTCACAACGTTAACCACGTGGTATTGCATTTCTGCAAGAGTGATACGAGGCTGATGTGAAACATATTTATTGGTTCAGAAACGTCACCATTCAACGTATCCGTGGTTCGTAGAAACGTCCAATGGCAACATTTTCTGGCGACTGGGTTGCCGAAAACCGGTCTCCTGGTTAAAAGTCCTGTGTTTGTTGGACCCATCCACCTCCCTACCCGCCCCACTTAAGCGGTCTTTCTCTCTTTTCATTCTACGTCACTACCTCTGAGAGTGGCATATTTACGCGGATACGTTTACATTGCAGTCAATACAGATTACAGGGTGTACAAATGACACGCCAACAGCAAGAAAGGTGTTCGTATTGCACGCTAAATGCCTTACGCATGTTATTCATACACCTTTTCATACGAACGGGCTGCTAAAGAAAAGTGTCTGCAAAATGGCATTTATGCATATGTCAGAGCTGTGGCCTACAGAACATAGCATCATGAGATTGGATGTCATGAATACATTCTATGCATGTTATGAAAAAAATAACACCCGAGAGCCATCTTGTCTCTTATCCACATCAAGCCGGTTCACGCCACACGGCACATTAACGCTGAAAAAAAAGCATTACACTCGCTTGTTTTCAGTAGCATTCACACAGTAACCTTCATGGCTCATTTTGCATCTCGTTCCTTGAATGGTTTTGTTCATTGTTTGTCTGCTGAGTGTCTCTGAATAAGCATGTGCCCCGCCCCTCCCTACAAGCACCGCCGCCGCGTCTGGCAGCACAACTGGTGTGGGATCAAAAGAAGTCGTGTAAACAAACCCATGAAAAGGGTTATGTTACGGATGACACCATCACTTAATTACAGTGTCTTTTACGCAAAGCCGAGGCTCGCTTGTTGCCATGGAGGGATGTACAGCCATCCAGATGATGCCTGCTGTTACTGGGCTGCAGCAAAACCAGTAAAATGTTTCATAGAGAATTAAACAAACATGGGTCACCATTGCAGCAAGTTGCTCATCACGAAACCTCTCTCTGAATGTAAGATCCTGCTGTCCATTTAGCCTCCTTTGATGCCCATAAATCCACGACTTAAGTACACAAGTATGGTTTAACTGCTGAAGGAGGATTTGGAGCGCTGAGGTCACATCATACGACCTTTGACCTTCTTTGTGTGACTGTCCCCTCTGGCGTAGGATGAGATCAGAAAGCCTGGGCCCCATCTAGTTTCTCACAAATCTGTGAAAATGGACAAACCAAACCAACACATTCTCACTCCCAACTCGTCAAATACAGCCACTGGTTCAGTGCCCCTCGGCATCGGAGACCGACCCACGGGGTACCCCTTTTTGCGTTACTTTTCGACAGACCGACTGACGAAACGGTGGTATTTGACAAGTTGGGAGTGAGATTGACCAAATGTAAGCACAAGCGTACACCGTCATTACTTCTATAGCGAGTCATCATCATCCAACAGAGTTAATGACAAGCTATTTGTCTTTTCATTTCCATCACACATTCTTGTGAGGAAGTGAGAAAATGTCTTGCACTTTTAGGGGTTAATTACAGTACCTGCTGTAAGTACCTCATTAAAACAGATGATGTCTGCCATCTTTAACCAACAAGTCAGCTTTTTTTTTCACGTTCATTAGCAAACCCCAAAAATAGTTCATTCATAATCCTTCTTGAATATAGTTTCAAAGTGATCTTGTGGAGTTATATTTAGCATTGGTTTTATATTTTTTTAGTCCTACAGCTCTTACAGGGCAGCTACATTCCCAGAAGTGAACCTCATCTGACCACACTGGACATAAAAGACAACCACAACATCCACCAGCTGACTTCTCTTTCCTGACAAACCCTACATGTTTTCAGACTGGGATTTTTTTTTTAGAGCAATTGCTTTGAAGCTCTCGCCCTGATTTAGCAGAGGAAGTGGATGTTTGCTCAGTAGAAAGTCGAGGGAGAGGCACGCAGGTGGACAAAAATAGCTGCAAAAACTTTCACCCCTCTTTTAGGTGGGTGGACAGGACTTTGGGGCGGCAGCGGAGGCAAACAATGACATCAGGATCACCTCCCACGCACATTTCAGTGCACAGCCTGCTTCTGTGGTGATCGAGGCGTCGACACGTCAGGATTAAGTGATGTCATCCCCTAAGCAGCTCTTCTGTGGTCTCCCTCTGGGGCCTCTGTGACCCCTCAGGAGCCACCTGCAGTTCATAAACATCACCCGTGTGCCCGTATCGGGAGTGTTCACAGGAAAGTCCACAGCCCAGATGGTCAACAAAGAGCGTCAGAGATAAAAGGCAAAGGGCCTAAAACAAGGCACCACAGCATTCCTGTTGCGTGTTGTCAGCCTGATGAGGGGAAATCCACCTCAGGAATGGGTATGACGACAGCCTGCTAATATGCTGGCTCTGCAACCTTGTTAGTTTGACACTATTTTGATTAAATCAGATCAAAACAGATTCTAATTCAATTTGAACTACTACAGCTAAGCCATTAATGTCTTACCAATCAGAGTGTACCAGAAATGTTTAATCAAAACAGTTTTGAGTGTAGAAGTTCATTCTTTGTTGTCGTTTGACATAATAATCTTAACTCAAGGTCCCCTAACTAGGTTTTGATGACTGGAAAGATGTGGGAAGGTTCGGAAAAATAAGTGGATCTTGAGTTAAAGGGATAGTTTCACATTTGGGGAAATACACTTTTTCGCTTTTTTGCCAAGAGTTAAACGAGAAGATTGATACCACTCTCACGTCTAAATATGAAGCTAACACCAGCAACTGATTAGCTTAGCTTAGCATAAAGAATGAAACAGGGGGAAACAACTAGCCTAGCTCTGTTCTAAGGTAACAGAATCCGCCTATCAGCGCCATCACTAACTAACACTGTTGTGAAGCGTAAAAACGGCACATTGGGATTTTACGGGGGTTATGTGCGAGACTATTTCTTGGCCGGGAGCAGTGACTTCCTGGAGTCTCCACTGGTTTCCTGGCAACAACCTCACGATGATGACGAGACTCCAGGAAGTTACAGCCAAGAAATAAAAAAAAATCAAGCCCCCAGGAAGCAAATTTTCACCGAATATCACAGAATGATCCGGGTACTTTATCACTCAGCAGTTTAGTCATTTTGGGTTCATGCGCCACTGAGCAACTCTCATAGGAATGAACGGGAGCCAACGCTTTATCCAGTTCTCTTTATACATCCATGATAAAGATACTGTAAACCTATGACCAGCAGCCGCTGTGGCAATGACGGGCTAATGGTAAATGGTAAACATAGTCTAACAGTAGCACAAGTAGAGAGGAGTCATACAGGCAACATGCTGACCCAGTAATGTCAGTTACATAGCAATATATCTAGCCAAAATTAGCTCAAGATAGCACATTAAAATGTCGACCATGTAATAGACCGTTGTTGCATGTCATCCCTCCTCTCTCTTCCTCATTTGCTGTCATCTTGTCAACGTCACTATCCCAAAAAATGCCCCAAAAACTACTTAAAAAAGTGTTTGGCTTGCCAGGTTGTAAAAAAAAATCCATTTGGCAGGTGTATATATCCTCCTATTGCATAACATGTATTTTTAGCTCTTCTGCAGCCTGCATCAATGAACTGAATGTTTGACCGCTTGCAAAGCTGCAAAGCAACTCAACCAACATCTATATATTTATTCATTGACCGTATAACAATTTACAACTGCAGGCCTGCCCTGATGGCTCATTATATGGCTAGAAACGCACGGCCCTTTGTTAATGATCACCTCACTTTCTAATAAACCATCAAGGTGAATTAAAGGGCCAAAGAAAAAGAGGAGGAGAACCTGTTGAATGTCTTACTACTGACCTAAAAAAAACATTAATAAATGATTTAATAAAGCCAATAGTTATTAGAGAGCGGTACCATTTTGTTTCTGTTCCCTAGAAAGTTCAGCTCTGTACCTGCGCTACAACTTATTAATGAGGAACTAAGCACAGGAACCCTGAGAGCATTTAGTAGTACTGTAGGTGCCTCAGCGACACTCTCAGGTGCCGGAGAATGTCTCTACATCTTAATTAGTGTTTCTACTATCCATCCAGCGAGGAGAAACTGTGTCACAAACAGCCCAGGGGTGATAGAAAACAGGCCCACTCCTGTACAGACATTGATGCGTGTCTAATGAGTCCATCAGCCTGACAGCACGGCGTCCTGGGGGACCCTTGGCTCATGATTACCAGTGTATCACAGATGAATGTTCCTGGATATGAGAATGCCATCTGTCATTGCATCTGAGTGTATGTTTACCAAACAGGGGGCGTGTGGTAATTCATGTGCAAGTGCACCTGTTTGTTGTTTTGGCAAATTAAAGCAACTTCCCATCACATCTCTTTCATTTCCTCAGTCAAATGTGTGTGTGTGTGTGTGTGTGTGTGTGTGTGTGACAGACTAGGTTCAGCGGCCCATAAAATGTAAGTCTCTATATGTCAAAAGTCACCGAGATATGAATGATTTACCGACCATATACCTCAAGAGTGCACGCAGTATATTAAAGTTTCAATAATTGATGCTCCATCCAGTTGGTCCCCAACACAATTTTCACACATCAGGTGAGGGAATCAAAGTGAAAATGATGTATATCAACTTAACTTTGCATTGCAGGATTGAAAAAGGCTCCCCGGGGAGACACAGTGAGGTCGAAGTACTCATAATATAAAAAAAAAAAAAAAAAAAGCTGTTGCACGCATAACAGCAACCTCTTAGGTCTTCATGCTGAATGGTTTCAACCCTCACATTCTGTCAGCACTTGGTAAAATCAACTTCCTTTCACTCGGATACAGTAAATATTTTCACCTTTTTTTTAGCTATCAGCTTAAAGATGGATGAGCCTCTTCATCAGTCGACATGACTAGCTAGCATGTAAACATCACATGACATGTCATCATTCGGTAATTGACTTTTATCTCGCGCTATGTACAGGTGCGGCTCTCTTTATAGTGGTGAGAAATCTTAAAACCAGGTCAAATGAGATGAGAAAAATAACGCATGAGTGAGAGTGGGTGTGTTTGATTTGCCAAACATTTAACTGAGCACACTTGAGCTCTTTGACACCTCACGTGAGCATGTATCCATTAAAAACTCTTTGAAAATAACAGTCTGCTGTAAGGAAAGCAAATCCTGCAGCCTTGTTGTTTAACATTTAGTCTGTCATTGGCTAAAACCTAATATCAGTATATCAATTTTTCACTTCAACATTTCCAACATCGAGTTTCCTGACCCAGTGCAGCGCTCCATAAGTTTTCTTCATCATTATATCATTGTTATGTAACATTTTATATTTTACAACATGTTTTCTTTAAAATACATTTAAAGCATCACATGCATGTTAATATTTCCAGAGATATTCCGTATTAAAGTCAAATGTTTACTATAACTTTAATTAAAAACTTGCTGATGTTGAATGTATCCAGTCTTAAAGGGACAGTGTGTAGGATTTGGTGGCATCTAGTGGTGTGGTTGCAGATTGCAACCAACTGGGTACCCCTCCGCTCACTCCTCCCTTTCCCAGACTGCGGGAACCGCCGTGGTAATGTCGTACACCTCGCTCAGAGGCCATCCTTAAGCTGTCTTCACATTATAAGAGATTTGCTATCCACTCACCGCAAGGTAGGGCGCGGAGCTTTGCAGAGGCAGGACCCGCTCCCTATGTAGATATGAAGGGCTCATTCTAAGCTAACGAAAACACAATTCTTAGTTTCAGCTGATTATCCACAAATGAAAACATAGTTACGAATATTTTATTCCATTTCTGCTAATAGATCCCCTGAAATGTTACACACTGCTCCTTTAAATTGGTTCACCTAAAAGGAATAACAACTACAGAATTAAAAAAACACTGCTACATCCTGATTTTTCACAGCCACAGTTTGTGTGTTGTACGGAGTGAATAACAGCGTGCCATGTGTTACATTTCCGCCGTGTTTAGCTGCCATGCTGCCTTGTTATTGCTCATGTTCATATTCCGCAGGCATTCGTGTGGACAGTTGTTCTTTCCACGGTTGTAACATGTGCTCTGGTTTCTGGTCGACTTCCTCTAGGTGTGAAGGGAAGCCTTCTGTGCCCCCGTGATTCAAGTGTGTGACATATGAAAAAGCAATCATATGATAAGACAGATGCTTATGGTTTCAGAAAGCTCTTTTTGCCCAGATACAGCCTGAGTGTGAGTGAGTGCGTGTGTGTGTGTGTGTGTGTGTGTGTGTGGCGGTGTGGGTGGGGGGTGGGAACTTGTTTACAGCTCACACACGCTGCTTTTGAGTCCTCTCGACAGGGGAAGAAAGACGGCGTACCAGAACTTGGCAGAGTGAAAGTGCAGCGCACTAGTGGTGAGTTTTTCAGGGATAAAAATACTGCTACCGGTGAGCAGCCTCCAGCTCAGCGGTGAGACTAGAGGTACAACAGCCTTTGGGCTTTGAAGCATCACTATCAGTGGCAATCAGCCCAGTGTGCTAAAGTAGGTTAAACCAAATCTCCATAATATGCAAATGCACTGTAAATCTTCGGATTAAACTTTCTGGGAAGTTGCCTTATATATATACCATATAGAAGGTGTATTATGGTTTTGCACACGTGTCTTGAATCCTCTTTGAATCCCCCCACAGCATGCACATTTTCACAGCCAGCATTAGGCTGAGGAGCGGATAGAAACACTTAAGCCCTGACTATAATACATAATATGCTACATTTCTGGACAGAAATAGGGTTTGTGTGAAGTCAGGGAAACCTTAAATGAGCAGATCCTCAGGGTGAGGAGCTCAGCGACGGACTCGGTGCCAACCAGCCCCGCAGCCTGGCAGCTCTCTGCTTGATTGGTCTCAGTGGGCAACTGGGATGGAGGGCAGAATGCATCCACATAGACATGCGGGCCGTACACATGCTGAAAGTGATGCACGCAAATGCCTTAACAACATAAAAAAAATAAAAAAAACGCCAGTTAAACAGTGGCGAGCGAAAGCACAGCCATATACACCCACATATTAAAACACATACCACCCACATCCAAACACATGACACCCACATCACACCCACACACATTAAGAGTCTCACATACGAGCACAGCACGGGAGGGGGGGGGGGGCTGGGTTCACATTGCCTGCGTGCTCAGTGCCTATTCAAAAGCTAATTCTTCTGCGCTGTGATTTAAAAGAGCCTGGCCGGCCACCTGCACTGATGATGATGATGATGATGAGGAGAGGAGAGGAGGGAGGAAGGGGAGGACAGTAGGGGAAAGAAAGGGAGGAGGGGGGGGGAGGGAGGTAGCAGTGGAAGAATGACATCACCTTCCCTGAAATGTCACCATTATCTCAAGCCTCGGCTAAGCTGCTGTCTACAGAGGTGACATCATCCTCTCTTCGCCCCTCCCCCCTCTGTTCTCGGCGAGGTTGAATGTGGTGAGGCGAGCGTGTTTGTTTTTGTGCATGTGCACGCAGGCGTGTGTGAGTGAGTGCAGGAAATCAAGGGAAGCATGAGTGGATGTTTGTCTGCGCTCCGTCTTTCATGCCTTTCTGAAACCGACAGAAAATAAAGCCCTCTTCAATGACAATTAATTTGCCTCATTTAGGGTGGATAGGATTATAATCAGTGTTTTATGCTGACAGAAATGTGGTTCGGTTTTTATGTTGTTTTGCATGTTGATTTGCACATATTAGAATCTAAAGTAGGCTATATAATCCATGTAAACGATACCAAATGTGAAAACATATCTCTCTTGCCTCTAGTTTGTTGTTTCTTTCTTTCTTTTAGGAGACAACGCGCATTGAAATGTTAATAACATCAATGTAAACGTGCCAGGTTTGGCTCAACAGCTAAGAACTAAAAACTACAAACCAGTTAGTGTCAATCTGTATATTGCATGCAGTGTAGTAAAGGTGTGAGGGGAGGTGGATGGGTCCAACAAACACAAGGCTTTCATCCAGGAGAGAGCTGTTCGTGTCCCGTGCGTTACGTTACAATCAGCTGTTCGTTTGTTTCTCATTTTCACAACGTTCAGTGTCATTTTCACTGTACAAACGTAGTAGTTTTAAGCCCAACCATGTATTCCTTTCCTAAACCTAACTGTAGTGGTTTTGATCAAGGAGCGTGACAAAGCGGCGATATGTGACGAGTTGGAATGCGAACGTGTTGTGTCGGCCGGTCCGTTACTCTGGATAATCCAAAGACAGATTTCTTTGGTAGAAAGTAGTCCCTAGTAAATTCTAATTTCTAATTTGGGCGAAATAACCCTTTAATGTCACTTCTGAGTCTTCCACACAGTGCGTTGTCACATTTGCTTCAAAACATTCAGTGACAGGATCACAAATAAACATCCAATCAATAAAACTTTTTTTTATATATATATATATATATATATATATATATATATATATAAAAATGTACTTTTCTGGGTGCCCTGCTGGCACAGAGGTTTGGGTGCTGATTATGAGCCGCTGCGTACCTGTTCCCATCTGGCCAGGGACCTTTGTTGCATGTCATCCCTCATTCCCTCATCTCTCTACTGCTGTCTATCTCATAAAGGCATAATACGCCCCCCGAAGTGTACTTTTCTTCCTCCACGATATGTTAAAGGGCCTCAATAACACAAGTCCCTAATAATAATGTCTCACAAACCTTATTTACAAGTTACGGCAGCACACAGATGCACATAAACCACCTAACAAACTCACCCCCACCCCATTAGACTATCTTCATCATGTGTCTCCGCTCCACTGCGAGGATTGACCTCTGTCATGTTATTACACCATCTGATGCCATCGCCAGCTGACGCTCATGAAATCCACCGAAGCATGCCGGCCATGCCATCGCTGCCCTTTGTACGTGTCCCAACACTCCCCGAATACACTCACCCCGGACGACGTCCCACACACAGATGCCTCGTTTAGATCGCGTCTAAAGGAGAACGGGGGGTGACAGGTAAATGTGTCATCTCAGGTCTAACTGTCCCAGTGTAGTTCTGTTACAGCCTGCGCATCACTCTACAAACCTGAGAGAAACCACTGACCTTGTGGCGTCACTGGAAAGTAAAATAAACATCTGAAAAGGGCGGTGACAAGCAGAACGTTTTAAGTTACCACACCAAAAATAACTTCATATTCAGGCATTTATAACAGGTGTGTGACCTGGAATTTAAACCTCATTTGAATGCGAGCCATCCCACAAAAATGTTACGGGTCAACAAAATCAACGCCCCATTTACGTCATGTCTTTGGAGTAGAGTCATATTTTATATCTTGCTGAAGTGCAGTGCTCGGTGTACAGTTTCTAAATTAAAGTCAATATTTTCATATTAACAATGGATCAAATGACTGTGTGTAATGTAAAAGGTGTTGCTTGTAGCGACAAACGCACAGCGAGTTATCACCCAGCGGAACATTTTAACAGCTTTTGGCTCATTTTTCGCTCTTTTTTTTTTTTTTTACTGTTGTGGTTCATTCTCACCGCCACATAATTGTATTTTGTCTTATTACTTCATCTACCACAGGAGCTCAGTGACATTCTACTCTTTTAGATCTATCAACCTTTTTGCAAGTTATAGTAAAAGAGGAAAACAATCAACTCATTTTTATTACAACTTCCTTGTCTCCTCACTTTATTTGAATATTTTTGTATCAATAATCAATTTTGTATATATAGCAAGGCTGCCCAAAGTTTGGCCCGTGGTTCAAAGTTGGCCCGCCATAAGGTTTGATTTGGCCCACCAGGTGTTTCTAGCAATAAATAAATCACTGTTTATGCTGTAATATTTTTTTGAGGTAAAAATGCTCTTTAGCATCCCTGATTATTAATAATTTTTCATTATCTGAGCACGGCAGGCAGAGGGACACTTTGCACAGGAAGTCTTATAAGGTCTTATCTTTAATACTATGATAAGGTTTTATGTTTTTCTGACATTTTACTTAAATTCAGACCTAAGATCAGTACTTTTCTGTTTCCTTGTGTAGTTTTGAGGCAAAAAACACACACCTGAGACACTTTAAGTGAGCATTTTGCCTATTAAACACTAGAATCAGCTACATAAAAGCTTATCATCTAACGCCACATTTCCACAACATTTGCGAGACTGTGTGAAAATTCAAATAGGCTTTTGTGATGTTATCAGCCTTGTCTGACCTGTGTTGTTTACCAGTCTAACCTGTCTTTAATGACCTGCTGTTTTTTTTATATTTTTAGTACCATTTAACCACCACTGTGCCCTTTATTCTTTCCTCCAGGAGGCTTAATTGTATATCATTTCAAACAGCAGCTCTCTATTCAGACTCCCTCTTTAAGGATACGCATGGGGTATTTGTGTTGTTTGCTGAGCTGTAATGTGGGGCCCCTGCTGCTTCTCACCTCTATTGTAACGCAGGCCAGGTTTATAATCCACTCCTGGCCCGGGCCACTTCACACCTCGGTGAGCACTGTGGACTCCCGCTGAGTTTGGATGGGATTCAGTGACCAACCCTTTACAGGACACACCAGAGACCTGCACACCTGCTACCCAAACCAAATAACTCCTCCAGCGCTCTGCCGTCCCGGCTCTTTGTCCTGCAGGTGTCCGTTCCTCGAGTCAAAAGGTGAGCAAATAGAGAAGTCATTGCTAACCATTACTCAGAGAAGTGATGTCAACAAAGTTTTGACCTCAGAGGTCACCGTGGGAGGAATGTGGACTTAATGACCATCAGGGGAAAGATAAATATTCCAGACGTCATTAAGCAGACAGAAGGTGGGGCAAAGATTTCTATAATGAGTTAGTAGGAGGTGGTGGTGGTGGGGGAGTGTAGCTATAAGATCAAAGCATACCACCTCACAGCAAGCTTTCAGGGTGGGGACTCTGGTAGTTAGGGTGGGAGTCATCAGAGCTTTTATAACACTTCATCCCTCATAAAAGGAGAGTCTCTAAAAATACCTAAATGTTTCTGACAGTTTTAACAGCAATATTTGCTCTTTGTGTAACACTGTTAGAATACAGACATTCATTAAGGTTGTTAAACATGACAAACCATATTTTATGCGTCATCAGATAATTTGTGTTATGAATCCTCTTGTGGACGGAGATAGAACTGCAACCAGCTGCAACATAAAAATGCCAGTTAAAGGCAGAATGAGTTGAATTTTACTAAAAAAAACAAACAAAAAAACAATGTATAGAATATATTATCACTAGCAATCATCACTTATGACCCACTAGAAGTGTGTGGTGTCTGTATCTACACCCTGCAGCCCCCTGCCTGTTTCTTCTTATTTTGCTGTGTTCGGGACGTTTCTGGGCGTCAACCTCTATAAAATCGTAGTGACCAGGTATCAGATCATAAGGACACATGGTGGAAACAGTGTCACAAAAAATATAACAAGGCAAAATGCCACGCAGACAAAGCTTTTCATCCACTGTCAAGCACCCTCAACTTTATGCAAATGAGGAGCGGGCGACGTGACGGTCTGTCACTCTAATCGCGCCGCCAAGTTTCCGGAATGCATCTAAAACACAGACAGATTCAGCAACTGCAGGGCTTATTTCTTGCATAAAATGTTTTCAGAAACACATTTTGAATTATTTTGTGAACTATTTTCATAATATAAGAGATGAAAGTTTCCAAACGAGCCGCCATGTTGGTTCCAGTTTGAAAGCTGGGAGCAGCAGCCCACGATTGAAAGCGTTTGCGGGAAGCGAGGTGATCCCTCGCGTCCAAAAACGCCCATGTGGACACGTACCATAACCGAGGACAGGGGGCGTGCGCTTCTGTCAACTTTGAATGTTGGGTTAACTAACTGCAAACGACAAATACTTGCTTAAATATTACACCCATATCCATGTTCAGTTCAAGTTTTTGTTTACTTGTCATTCCAGTTATAAAAAATAAAGTTTCTCTCAGGACCTTGGTATAAACTCAACAAAGCATCAGACAAAACATAACTGTTCAGTCTGCTTGAATGTTTTTCATTCTATCGTCACGTTATACACCCACGATGACAGGACGACCAGAATAACAGTGAATCATATTATTAGCTCCTTTGCTGCCATAACATATCTGATACTTCTCCCTCAACACCTCAGTCTCCCTGGAGAAGAGACATTCTGCATGCCACAACGCCACCTGTGTGCCCCCCCCAGTTTATGTTTCTAAATACTGGCACAGCTCAACGTGGGGAGGTGGCACCCAGCGAGGAGGAGGGGGAGGGTGTGATGGTGAGGATTTAGGAGTTTCAGGGCGGGAGGGGTCTCAAAACGTCAGTGTTAATGATCACATAGAGACCAGTGAACAGTGAAACCATTGTAACTGCTGAAGCTCACCATTGCAGAGCCCCGTGCCTGCTACTGTCCGAATGCATGCAAATCGGAGCTTGACGGGCAGCTGTTGTGGATTCTTGCCCTTGACACCGCTCCGGTCTGCTGGGTGCTGGGTGTCGTTTGGTCTCGTTCTGACCCAGACTTGAACTCCCTCACAGCTGTCACTGATACACGCAGCTATTCCAAACTCCTCTGGCATAGAGAGCAGTACTGGATGATACAACGAGGGAATGAAAGACGCAACTGACAAGTCTAAAAAATCAATGCATTTTACATGAAGATGACTCTTATTTAAGAGTATGTTTCTTCCTATATGCTGTTGAGAACACACAGGCTGCACGTTAATTGTCGTATGTCAGTTAAAAAATAACTACTATACTTTATACTAGTACTACGAGTACTTATACTTTACTTTAGTGTTTCCATGCATTTTATGCTACTTTCCACTTCTACTCTACTACATTTCAGAAGCAAATATTGTACTTTTTTTTTTTACCAGTTACTATGCAGATTATAATTTTACTCACAAAACATATGATCCGTCAATAAAATATGATGCATTGTTACAGGTTAAACTACCCAACAGTGTATAAAAAAAGTTCACTCCACCTCAACCAGCTGCAACATTTAATTTGCACACTGCGTACACAAAACACAGTAGATAATAATATAACACTCACAGGAGCCATTTTGCTGCATAATGAGTACTTTTACTTCTGATACTCTGAGTACATTTTGGTAATGATACTTCCCTACTTTTACGTCAGTAAGATTTCAAATACCGGACTTTAATGTAATAATTTTACTCTATCATATTTCTAGTTTTATTTAAGTAAAGGATTTGAATACTTCTTCTACCACTGGTTTATACTTGTGTGTCTTCATACTCACAAGGATTTCAGCTGTGGGCTTTATCACAGCTGGTGGTTCTGTTGCAATGATGCTAGAAATGTAAACAAAAGGGAGTTCTGACCAAATCTCAAAGTACAGCCTCTGATGATCTGTATTCATACGAGAATATTCTCAGACCAAAAACCAAACTTTGCTCTATTCAGCGCCACTTTTAGTAACTATCTGGAACATTAAAAAAAAATGTATATGTATGTGAAAGACTGTATATCATATACCTTCATTATAAAATCATTTGTTTTTACTTTCTTCTCTCTCTTTATTCAATATTTATTTGCTTAATTACTGCTTATATCATCCTTTTATTGTATTTTTGCTGTAAATTCTGTTCTCTGAATAAAAAATTATGAAAATATTTGTGAATATGTGTGATACACACACTCAGAACATTTGTTGTTATTTTTATCCTTCCATTAAATTTTTTTTTTTTTTTTAATTTTCCCAAATTTACTTTTTTTTATTGGTGCAAAAAACAAAACAAGTGACTTTACAGGTGGTACAACAATGATAAAAAATGGGGGGAAACACCCAAGAAAAGACAGAGCTTGACATGATACAACAAACCAAACAAACCAAACCAAACAAACATAACTGATATAACCTCTCTATGTATCTGCTTTTTCTTTTTTTAACTAACTGCTGTCTGGTTTTTAATGTTGTTGTTGCCTGTTTTTGCTGAGCCGAAGACAAATTTCCATTCCAATAAATATTCTTTTATTTATTTTTTTAAACTAGGTTGTAATAATAAGTAAGGAATTAATAATAATAAATATTTTAATTCTATCCCTTCAATCTTTTTTATTTTTGCCCAAATCCACTCTTCTTTTTTTTTTTAAACAAAACCAAAAAAAAAAAGGATGAAATAGTCATAATGATTCTAGTAACAACATCTTAAATAAATTATGTATCTGGGTTTTTTTTCCTAACTGCTGTCTGGTTTTTAATGTTGTTGTTTCCTGTGTTTGGTTAGCCGAAGACAAATTTCCGACCTGGTGGACATTAAAGATTTATTGTATTGTATTGTAAAATAAATTAAAAATTAAAATAAAAAAGATAACAATAATATTTTGTTGGGGAAAAGATAATAAGGAAGGAATTAATAATAATAATAAATATTTTAATTCCATTCCTTCAATAATTTATTAATCTACCTATAAAGTATAAACAAGGTTTGACCACCTTTAAAGTCAGTTTACAAGTCGTTTCTTTGTCTAGCTTGCGGCGCCACCTGCTGTCCAGGCGGCGTAATTACGTCACTACGACACCAATAACAGTCCGGTGGAGACGACTGGAAATAGAGGGACACTTGTGTGTTAAGGTAAGGTATAAATTAAACACCAAAATTCAAATTAAATGCACGCAAAGTGTCATATTCCTTTCAAGGTAGGACTGAAAGTAGTTTGTGAAGTAAATATTCCGTATGTTAAAGTCGCTATTTCGAGCTAAAGCTTTAGTGACGTATTTTGAGTGTTTTGCAAGCCAGCAAAGTTTTGAAATTGACCATAAAACGTTTCAAAATCAGTGCGTCTGAGAGAGTCCTTGCGAGACTCAGCAGACAGAAGAACAGAAGAAAACAGACACGAAATGTTTTTCTTTCACTTTGGACAACTTCGCAGATAAAAATAAGGAGGCAGTGAATCCGCCATTATTCCCATTTTATGAGGTTCCTGATATGAGGAAGTGAGCCCACCTGACCGCAGGTAGGTGAGGGAGTGGCCACCTGCAACCTCTCTGCTCCACTAACCAGCACTGTGAGACACAAACTGTCAGGCCTGGACTCTCCGAGAGGAATAACACACACTGTCAAGCTCTTCTTCTTTGAGAAGAATTAAACCAGAACCAGGTAAGACACAAGATTAATACATGCTTATGTTTATTTCAGCAGAGGGATTCACAGCTACTGCTGAGGTGAGTCATTACAGTACAACTACTACAAGTGCTTGCATGCAATAGGCCCACATTTATAGAGGTTAAACTGCTATTAAACCATTACATGACCTTAAAAATCCATCTTATTTGTTGAACTGGTTATGTTTTTTTCCTCTTTTAAGATATTTTCTTTCATGTTGGGGCCATACAAAAAGTCAAACTTGTCTATGAAGCTTGAATGATTGTATTGGATATTGATTATAATGGCACAATGTGAAACACTAGCTGCCATTTTCTCCCAGAGAGATAGATATAGAGAGAGAGAGGAGTTTGTTCATTATCAGAGCAAGTCTGTGCAGGTGAAGAAGCAGCCGGCCACATTCCTGTGCCTGGGGGTCATGACTGTGCAGTGTGTGCAGACCCTCAGCAGTAACACAGCACTGTGTAGAGAGCTCAGGCCTGTCTGATGAATACCTGCCTGTGTTGACAAGCACCTAGCAGGAAAAGAGGCTTCGCTATAACCACTGCACTCACGCTGTCTTTATGTTTCAATGTTTAATTCAGTGATTTGTCGATGTGCTGGTTATACAAGCATCACATTTTTTTTTTATCTCAAAAACATCCTTTTCTCAAATTACTGATAAAAAAAGTCCCTCCCGTTGGATAGGTGTTAGAATGGGTGTAATGTGATTTCTGAGAGTTTGTTGCTGACAGTTTTCCCAGAATGCCCACAAACACCATCTGATGACACTTCTTGAAGGAATGGATGTTAATACAGTCAGGTGTGCATGTCATGACACATTCTGGCAAAGGCAGAGTGTCTTGCATTGCACCATTGTGGAGTTTACTTATGGAGAGACAGCAGAGAGACAGTCAAGGGTTGAACCTGTGTAGGAACTGTAGTACGGCTGCAACTAACGATTATTTTCATTGTCAATTAGTTGTTTGGTCTATAAAACGTCATAAAATGGTGAAAAATGTCGATCAGTGTTTCCCAAAGCCCAAGATGACGTCCTCAAATGTCTTGTTTTGTCCACAACTCAAAGATATTCAGTTTACTGTCATAGAGGAGTAAAGAAACCAGAAAATATTCACATTTAAGAAGCTGGAATCAGAGAATAAACCAATTAATTGATTATCAAAATAGTTGGCGATTAATTTGATAGCTGACAACTAATCGATTAATCGTTGCAGCTCTAAACAAGATACGTACTGAGCGAGACATTTCACAGTTGAAAAATCAACTTGTCATTGTTCTCTGATGGAAACTATGGAATGGTGACACTGTCTCTAATTTAAAGTAATAACCTCGAAGATTTTCATTTAAAGAAATGTCTGATAAGTCACCATCTATGGCCGAATAAGGCAACAAAGTGGTGATTGAGCTTATGGCCCACTGATGTTCACTGTGAAAGCCCTTGTATTTGCTGTATTATGAACTGTGGTTGTGTTCCAAATTACATACTTTTTCTTTTTACTTTTAGTACATACTGCATTTACAAAGTACGTACTGTTGCATGCAGTAAGCACACAATTGGTACATACTACTTCATCATAACATTGTGCCTTGAACTTTGACCCTCTTGCTCATATATCCGCTGCACAGAGGATTGTGGGTCAGATGGTGGCTTGCATACTGCAAAATGCGACCGGCTGTAGTAGGACATCCTGGTATTTTTGGCATACTGCATTTGACATACTATATATTGGGACATACTAAGTATTTTTCTGGCATATTAAATAGTATGGTAGTATGGGTTTTGGAACGCACAGTGGGTGTCTGTGGCGACATTCCTGGGAAAAATCACAAGTGGCGCACAGTTAGTGAGGCGTTTTCTATCATCCAGCAGCGGTTGGTCCGCCAGAGATTGTAGGCGGAGCTAACGTAACAGAGTCGCTCTTCAACTCACTTGTGTGTGAAGCGGCGTACTGCTATTTTCCGATCTCTGCTAGCGTTAAGTAAACGGTTACTATGGCCGAACAAAGAAAGAAAAGAGCGATGACTACAGTCGATGAAACTACAAAAACAAATGCAAATCCAAAGAAAAAGATACAAATTCGACGTCACAAAGGCAACACACCAAAAACACACCTGTAATTACAGCTTATCGCCAAAGGTGCCGCCAAAGAGAACGAAATGGAGATCTTCGAGGTTGTTACTTGTAACTCACACCGCATTTGATTCTTTTTCTCGTTTACTTGCTTCGTCTTTAAAATGTCAGAAAAAAGTGAAAATTGTACATCACACTATCACAAAAATACAAAGTGACACCTATGAAATGTCTTGATTTGTATGACCAAAGGTCCAACATAAAGATATTGAGTTTAAAATGTGCTAAAACAGAGAAAAGTGTCAAATCCTCAATACAGAACTATGGAAAGTTTGGCATTTTTGCTTAAAAAATTACTTAAATGATTAATTGACAATGAAAGTAGTTGCAGAATATTTTTCTTTTGATCCACTATTATTCGACTGATCGTTGCAGCTCGAGACATACAGTATACACGATACAGATTTATCTGCAGTAAGCTAATATCGGTTGATATATCGGCCTTGACTGATTAACAATGTGTTGGTCTCGTCTCTCTCTCTCTCTCAAGTGCAGCCTTGTTGGAGTTTGCAGCTTGTCCGTCAGCCGTTGAGGAATTACATTCTCATTTGTAACAATCTGTCACCCTGAATCAGTCCCTGTCATTCAACCCCTAGATATACTGTACAGTACGTTCCTAACAAAACACACAAGAGTTCAGAAATGGAAGAACGGCAGCTGTAATGTGCATGAATAACTCCTGATGTTGACAAATGTTTAGTACTGAATATTCCCGCTGCAGTGTTTGTTGTGGCTGAGTGTTGAAAGAGTTTGTTCAGTCCACCTTGCTTTCAGTTTGGGATAAAAATCTCCCTCGGGAACAGTTGTTACCATAACAACTCAAGTGCCAGCATGACAGTGTGTGAGAGAGGCAACAACACAGTGTGCCTGGAAAAGAGTTGTTAGAAACACGTAGAAGAAAGGACTTCATGGCCATGAGTGATTTTAAAAAGGGGCTTTTGTTGTTGACAAGACTGTCCTGCTGTTAAAGTAACTGCTAGACTATTGCCCAACAAAATTACAATATTTTCGAGACTAATGCTAATACGATATGAGTTTTGGCACGATACCAAAAGCCTTTTTTGATATCTTACTTTGACAAATCCAGACATATTTTTCCACAAAATCCTTTTCTATATTCAGCAAATTAAGCCAAACTTCTCAAATGTTAAATGTTGTCTAAAACACAAGCTGCTGTACAAGAACTTACAAAAAAAATTGTATAAAATTTGTAAAATTATTATTTAAATCCATAATTGTCTGATTAAAGAATAAGTAACCAAGGCTGGGAGTTGATGGCAACTTTCAATGCCAGACGATGACCTGTATTTATCAAACTTCTAAAAATTACACTTAATAAAAGAGCCAATTTAGGAGTAAACCCGTTATTTGAGACACATTTATGAAGCAGTTTACTCCGACTTACAGCAAAGTGTAAGAGGAACCTTCAAGAGCAGACGTTTGCTACATTTAATCTTTTTCATCTTCTCAAATGTCCTTTCATTTTACTGAGTGATATATTTTTATATGATTATTTTTAACAAGTTTATTCGTGTGAAATCTGTAATATCTCCAGCAGCAATTAACATGTGAAAGTAACTACAATCTAAAGTATTTATGAAATAAAAATGTATAAATGAGGATGAAATAACAGGAAATTGGCTTAAATGGAAACTTTTGGGGCTGCTCCCTCGTTTTGGTCTTAGTGGACTAATATTTTTTTATGCTTTTTTCATGCTGAATGACTTATTTTCTAAGTAAACACAAGATTCAAAGTGATTCTTTTTTGTGATCCTTTGTGGAGAAACTGATCTGTCGATTAAATCAACTAATTGATTAGTTGACAAAACTGTATGAGTGTTAGTTGACAAAGAATTTCTTTAGTCGAGGACAGCCCTGGAAACTTGATCTTTTCAGTCCTTTCTCTATGCCCCATTGTTCTGGGTTTTCTTATTTAATTGTTAAGAATTAAAATAAGACAAACATCAAGTCTCATACACTTGTTACCTGAAGTAGACTGGAGGTCAGAGGGATTCAACAGTGACACAGAAAACTGGCCCAAAGCTTCACCGTTCATCATTCAGACTAGACTTTTTCTTTCCAGATTTCCTTCTTTGTGTTTTGTTTTTTTTTACCTAGTTTTTGTCACAGCAGATTTTGCAATGCTGTCTGAGCATATGTAGTAATCTGTAGTGTATATACTGTATGTCACCAGGTTGACTCATTGTTTCTTCCACATGAGCTAAGGAATGTATTTGTATATCCGCCGCCCAACATACTTCAACCCATGGATGTTTTTTTCTCTGAAGTAATCTTAAACTTCGCCCTCTGCCTCCTCAATCCCCTCATGTCAGGCCTCCCACACCCAGGTGATGGTGGTGCAACAGGCCGGCCACGCTGCACACTCATCCTCTCTCTCTCTTTCCCTTTCTCACCACACACAAACACACCCACACACAGCCCTGCTGGGGAATTCATGGCCTCAGGCTAACAAAACACAACCTCGTCCAACAGCGGCGGAAAGCCCTGAGAGAAACTAACACGGCTCAGCAGCTCCCTCGCAGCACACCGACAGCGTGGAGCTTCGTTTATGAGAAAAACACGTTATGACACTTTTCTGACGGACACTATCGTGAGGTGGGTAACCGACAGAAATCTCACAGCTGGGTGCGTTGTCAAGGTTGTTTTAAAGTGTTTAGCTCTTACTCTGTTTGCTGAGTCAACTTGCCTCAGATGTTTGATTGACAGATTGATTAATGTGAGGAGTGGAGAGTGATGTTTGGGTGCTTAAGGTGAGAGAGTATTTTCCTGATTTTTTTTTATTTGATGTATCGGTTGGTTGCTGCCCGTCTCTATGCTATATGTAACCTGAAAGTTCAATCAGAGTGTGTGCAGACTTTCAGCTTTTTCACCCATGGGTGCACTGCAGTGAAAAGATTTCGGTTTCCAGGTGTGTAGTTGTGCTTGTGACTGTAGCTGCGTGCTCAGGCTTTTATGATGTTTAGTTTAGTAACCGTCCGTCACCATGTTTGTTTAAAGCTAAGTGGTTGGAGCAGGATCTCTGGGGGCTGGGATGTATTTTTTTATGAGGTATTCATGTCTTTAAAGGTAGGGTTGGTGAAGATTTTAGAAACGTTTTTTATTATATTTGTTGAAATTCTCATTACATCCTGACAGCAATCAATAAATCAAAAGCTCTGACAAAAAAAAAAGAAAACAATCTGGTATCTGTGGTTGTCGCAGGACTGTAATAAACCCGTCCAATTATTTAATTCGGCCTGAATGTAATGATTGGATGGGCTAACTGCCTACCTGCGCCGTTCACGTTCATTATGATGTGTTTATGTTTGTAATGATAATTTTGAGGGAGTGGCTTTGGAGGGAGGCCTGAAGGAACGGACTGTCAGTGTTGCAGAATTGGTGACTTTCTCTATAGATTTTGCGACTTTTGAAGCGAGTGCTGCTAGCTACTTTCATTGGAAAAGAGTTGGCAACACTGGGTGTTTTTTTCGGTTGGATCATTTTTAAAAATCCAGTCGACTTTTGCTAGTTTTTCAAGATCACCCACCCTGCCTTTAAAGGAATAGACATTTGAAAAATACTCTTATTCACAAGAGTTAGATGAGAAGATCGTTAGCATAGCTTAGCACAAAGACTGGAAACAGGGGGAAACGGCTAGCCTGCTCTGTCCAAAGGTAACAAAAAATCCACTTACTAGCACCCCGAAGCTTATTAGCCAACAAGCCGAAGTGTAAAGCAGGAAGTCACTGCACTCGGCCTAGAAATGCTCTGGTACATAACCCCATCTAAAACCACGCATATTGTCGTTTTTACTTTTTTGTACGTATTAAACAAACAAGATACAGTGTGTTAAATTGTGAGCTAGGGAGGTACTGGTAGGGAGATATTGTTACCCTCACACAGAGCCAGGCTAGCTGTTTCCCCTGTTTCTAGTCTATATGCTAAGCTAAGCTAACCATCTCCTGGTTCTAGCTTAAAGTAACAGTGTGTAGGATTTGGTAGCATCTAGTGGTGTGGTTGCAGATTGCAACCAACTGAGTACCCCTGCAAGACCGTAGTAACGCTGTTCGCCTCGCTCAGAGGCCATCCTTACCATAATAACACTACTTTAGGAGCAACGGAAGTCAGACAGCGGCTGGCGGTACCACGGTTTTGCACTCTGCGGCTCACTTTACCGCAGTTTCACAAGTGTGTCTGAGAACTATGGTAATGTAAGGTAATGTAAAACGTGAAAGGCTCTCTCTAGAGTCACTGTTTGTTTGTCCGTTCTGGGCTACTGTAGAAACATGATGGTGCGACATGGCGGACTCCGTGAATAGGTATGTAGATATGAAGCGCTCATTCTAAGCTAACGAAAAAACGAATCTTAGTTTCAGCTGATTATACACTAATGAAAACATAGTTATGAATATTACATTCCATTTCTGCGAATAGATCCCCCGAAATGTTGCACACTGTTCCTTTAATATTGAACAGACAGATATGAGAGTGGTGTCAATCGTCATCTTCACGGCAATAAAGCGAGTACTTTCCAAAATGTCAAATCATTCCTTTGAGAAGGACGGAAGAGCTGCTGCTCTACATTTGTAGGTTTGTCCACCTCAGATTCTTGCCTGTAGGACAAATCAACACAGGTTGCGTAACGGCTCAAAGCTAAGAAGCTACTACACGAGTCGGTTAGTCATCACTGTTGTTTGGTTTCGGACAGATTTAGGTGTTGTTTCGGTTTACGACATTTTGTTGTCCCCGTCGGCCTGTAGACAGCTAGTTTCTCCTTCAACACTGCAAATGTAATGAAATGTAAGTTATGTTTGTATTCAGGGAGAAGACTGAATTTAAATGAGTTATCTTTGTTGATGTAGATGATACAAGTCTGCACACTGTCACAATGTTTGCTTCATGAATCACACAGGCCCTCACTTGAAATCACGGTTAGGAAGGAATGTTATCAGCAGATCACTGAATCAAGTGATGTGAGTCATAGACACCACATGGCACAAGATCACAGCATGAAAGTGAAGCGTAGCATGACTGTATTACTATGATGAAGCTAGTCACAGAACAGTGTGTACTCTTGTTTTAAAGACACATGTCACTACGCTTAAATCTTGATACTATATGAAACAGGATTTCCTCTTCCTTTTTTCTAATTTGTCTACTTCAGGGTTGAAGATAGCAGCCAGTTAAGGACCCCTGATGTTTCACTACTCATTTTAAATCTTAATTCAAGTCTTTTGCCCCCTTTCTCTGTCAAAAGGATGTTGTGGATATGATGGTGCCGACCCAGCCTTGAAGATGTATGAGGTGATGTCCGGTGACACCCTGTCCTGGAAGGTACCCAGTCCAAGACCAATCAGCACAGATTCCACCCCCGAATCGCACTTCACTGGGGACGGAGGGCCCATCAAGATCCTCAAAGTGTGCTTCTGCACCAACAACAACCTGGGAAAGAACTTCAAGCTGGTTAAATGTGACGGATCCTGGCAAATAAGGGTGAGAGTACGCTACAAAAAATATGGGGAAGGGAGGTGATGTGTCAGAAGACTGTGATAAAGAGGGAATTCTTAGTTTATCTGAGATACTTTATTTATTATGACGATTATAGATCAAAGACTTGTCAAGACTAAAGTTGGTGTTTTGTATTTGAGCCAGATATCTGTTTTATTTGGCCTCCTTAACATGCAGGGAAGTTAATAAATCCTTTATCAGTGCACAGACAATCTAAAAAAAATTCAAAATTTCTTTTACAGCTAATTTGTTAGCCCTGACACGTAAAGATGAAGCTGATAAAGATGAAAAATTCATAATATTTAAAAAAAAAAATTAAATAAAATTGCTCATTCTGTCTCCTTCAGGCCATCATTCGTTCGATCCTGATCTCTGGTCGATTGGGGCCGAACATCGAACACTCAGGATGCTACGGTCTCCTGCTGAAGCACCTGAAGTCAGAAGAGCTTCACTGGCTGCATCCAGATCTGACCGTCGGGGAGGTGGAGCAACGCTACGAGAGCAATCATGCGGAAGCTGAGTGGAGGTACAGATCGGTGACTAGGTTGTTTGTGTCTGATCTGAGCTTGTAGAGCGAGCGTTTGAATGTTGAACTGTTTAGAGACATCTGTGGTGTTTTGACAATAAAGGACCAATATGTAATTATTACTGTTATAAATCATAAAATGACCATGATATGTCATCAGAGATTAAGCAAACATGCTAAATGAAAATAGACAACAATGCTACAGCCAGCATGTTCTCCTTTGAAATTTCCATTTCCAGTATCCATTTTAAACGCTAGCTGTCAGTGCTACATATCGCTCCTTTTAAAGTATGACATTTGATAAGCTTGCATGTTTTATCTGTTTAAATAAAACATTTAAAATTAATAATAAAAAAGATGTAAATAAATACATACATTTAAAAATAAATATAAAATAAATAAAAAATAAAAGCAAAAATAAAAACATTTCAAAGTTAATAAAAATAAATACATAAATAAATAAAAGGGAAAATTCAAAGAAGAGTAAATAAATAAGGGAATTATTACAAAGATAAATTGATATATAAGCAAATTAAAACAGAAATATCAATTTATGTCACATTTTATCAATTAATTAATGGCTACATTTCTTTTTAATGGTTTTATAGGTTAAATGAGTCATTTATTTATTTATTCATTTATTTTGGATTTTGGCAGGTTCTGTCCTCCATAAATGCTTCAGCATTATTGTATTATAGTATATATAACACTTCTTGTCAAATG
The DNA here is from genome assembly GCA_916701645.2 of Sebastolobus alascanus. Lineage (NCBI taxonomy): Eukaryota > Metazoa > Chordata > Actinopteri > Perciformes > Sebastidae > Sebastolobus > Sebastolobus alascanus. The sequence goes on along the minus strand of CAKAOJ020000096.1, from coordinate 1,147,643 downwards.
TTATCAGTCCCATGATCATAATTCAACTCAGTGCATTCCTCTTTTTTGACATTTGATAAGCTTGCATGTTTTATCTGTTTTCTTTTTCGAATGCAGGTATGACCTTCGTATCAGATATGTTCCTGTCAACTTCTTGGAAAAATTCAAAGATGACAGATCTACATTAGTGTATTTTTACCAACAGGTAATTGTATTACAGTTTTTACTTTTTGGCTGGTATAGAATAAAACATTTTACCAATGGATGTTTGGCAATAAGATGTGTTGTTTTCACACTACATACAGTAAGAGAGCAGCTGTCAATGTGTTCAGCATTGAAATGACGAGAATAGCTGCGGACAGACAGATATAATCACACACACACACACGACTGACCACTTACGCCTGGCGGATATAATCATGTAAAACCTTCAGTAATATAAAACGGGTTACCAGCCCCCCCGTCAACAGGGCTACAGAATATTTGCTGCCTATAAATAAATCTATATGAATCTTTATTTTTCCACCATATCCAAATGATTTTTACAATAGTGTAATAGTAGTCCAGTATTACTGTAGTATTTATTGTATTTCTCTGTTTGATGTTATGACAGGTGCGTAGTGATTACATGCAGTATCATGCCTCTAAGGTCAGTGATGGGATGGCGCTGCAGCTCGGTTGTTTGGAGATCAGGCGAGTAAAATGTCATTTGAGTGCAATGATAAGGGTGACCTGATGGAGTTGGTTAGAGTTATACTGACAATTTGTCACATGTGTTATACAACATGTACTGTGGTAAGTTTCATATCTGATTTGGGTTTATAATAAATGATATCCAGATTATAGGTACGTAAGAGTTGGTCATAAAGTGACTTACCGTTTACGACAAAGAACATTTCTTCATCATTCATCAATGATTTTTCTCAGTATTTTCTTTTTACAGGAGGTTCTACAAAGACATGAATGCAAAAGGTCTCGAGAAGAAGTCCAACTTTGAGCTGCTAGAGTGAGTTTTTGTTTTCCATTAATCTTGTAACTTTGTTGACATAACTTGACTCATTATTATTACTCTGTATAGAGTGATAGTGAGCCTTGAGTTACCGTTTTAAAAGCCCCACTGGATAATGTTGCAAATACCTTGTAGCAGCTTGACTACCCTTTTTGTTGTTCATTAAAACTACATTTATAACATGATGATTTAATCTGGTAGCAATATTTTAATTTAAAAAAAAAATCCTACTATTTTCCTTTACAAATGAAGAAAAGAAGTGGGCCTGGACCTCTTCTTTCCTCGACAGCTGATTAACAGCATGAAGGTAAACTATGTTGAGACAACCACATATGTATTTTCCATACTTACTACTGGGTGGTCGATCAGACCTTCCTCAGAGTGCACATGAAATAATATTTTAAATGTCCCTGCTTGTGATCCAGTCGAAGCATCTACGGAAGTTGATCCAGCAAACGTTTCAACAGTACGCAACCCTCAAGGAGGACGACTGCATGGTCAAGTTTTTTGAGACTCTCAAAGAGTTCGCCAGTTATGATGAAGAGGTTTTCCCATGTGAACTAGTGGTGAGTAGCCCACCCTGAATCCTATAGTAGTCATGGAGCTCCGAACATTAATCTGCTCTTTTTCACAGTAATGTTACAAACATTTATTACACGGCTGTGTTGAATACTCGATTCTGATTGGTCAATCACGGCGTTCTGCGGTCTGTAATTTCTGTATAACAGACCGTTTCTATGTATAACAGACCGTTGCTATGGGCGCATTTCAGATGTCAGACTCTGGCGGACCGTTTTTGTGTCAAAATATTGATTTCTTCATAAATGTACAGCTAGCCGGTCATTGTTGCGAAAGATTCTTTCGCAACAATGACCGGCTCGCTGTATATTATCCCTTACTTAACCAACGTCACTTGTCAACAGCAAGGTTGGAGTCTAGCGGTGGAGCTGGTCATCGGTGGGAGGGGGATTCGCCAACGCACAGCGAAGGATTCAGCAGTAAGTATGGTGAAGATTTACTTGAGAGTGCTTTGACCTTTCATCATATATCACATTGTGTTGTGTTATATATCAAATCTATCTAGTTCCAGGATTTTTGTTAATGGAACGGAAGCCAGCAGCCGTTTAGCTTAGCTTAGCATAGAGACTGGAAACAGGGGGAAACAGCTAGCCTGGCTCTGTCCAAAGGAAGCAATCCACTTACCAGCACCTCTAAAGCTCACTAATTAACAGAGAGTTCCTGGTGTCTACGCTGGTTACTAACTGGCTGCTTAATTTTTTTATTCTGAAAGTTGTATAAATTAATTCCTGCTGTCTACACATGTTTTGCAAAGAAACTAGATGCTTATGGAGGACGGAACCTGTCAAAATCAAAAATAAATAAATAAATGACTCAATAAATTAATAAATATGTCATTAACTGTGGCAAAAATAGTATTAAAATATAAATGTAGTCATTAATTAATTGATAAAATGTGACATGTCCCATGATACATGTTGAGTGACAGCCCCTTCATTTGCATAATGAGGCAGAAATGCATAAAAAAATGTAAAAAAGAAATGTGTAAAGAAAAGAATACAGAAATAAATAAGTTTGGGGAAATAAATTAGGGTGATATGCAAAGAGAAAATTGTGCATAAATAAATAAATACATACATACATACATACATACATACATACATACATTTAAAAATAAATAAAAAATAAATGCAAAAATAAAAACATTTGAAAATGAATAACAAAAAATACATAAATAAATACATACATTTAACAATAAATACAAAATAAATTCAAAAATAAAAACATTTAAAAGTTAATAAAAATAAATACATAAATAAATAAAAGGGAAAATTCAAATAAGAGTAAATAAATAAGGGAATTAATACAAAGATAAATTGATATATAAGCAAATAATTAAAACAGAAATATCAATTTATGTCACATTTTATCAATTAATTAAAGTGGCAGTAGGCATTATATTTTTGGCATTACTGGGCAAAAATTCCATAATAATCTTTCAGCATATTGTAATTCAAGTGTTCTGAGAGATAACTAGACTTCTGTACCTCCTCATGGCTCTGTTCTCAGGCTTTAAAAAATCGACCAATCACAGGTCATTTCAGAGACAGAGAGCGTTCCTATTGGCTGTGCTCCGGTCATGTGACCGGTACTTGGCGTTGCTTCGAAAGATTTCAAACATGGCTGCTGGGTCACAAACTTGTTATTTTACAGCTAAACCGTACACTACAAGATGATTCTGAAAACATTTGAGGCGAGAAGCAGGCATTAACGTAACAGAATATTAATTCATATTTGATCAGCGCTGCCTAGTTTGACCGTTTGGTCGGAGTTCGCGAGTGATTGACAGCCGGCTCTCATAGACAGCAGATGGACAGCAGATCTCAGATCAGCTCCCACTGTTTGTTTTCCTCCGGTCTGTAAAATCTTGCAGATGCCGTTAGGAGCACCGGAGGACACTGGAGGACACCAGAGGACACCAGAGGACACAGAGGAACATGATTTATTTCAGGTTACCTGTTTCATGTACTACCGTCACGATATAGCGACCGTTTTATAAAAATAACTTTTTTTTTAATCATATTTGCTCCAATCTTGCCTACTTCAGCTTTCATGGCTACATTTATTTTAAATGCTTTTATTGGTTAATTGAGTCATTTATTTATTTATTCATTTATTTTGGATTTTGGCAGGTTCCGTCCTCCATAAATGCTTCACCATTATTATATTATAGTATATATAACACATCTTGTCAAATGTAATCAGTCACATGATCATAATTCAACTTATTGCATTCCTCTTTTTTGTGCTTCAGCCTGTTTTTCTAGCCGACTTCAAGCAGATCAACAGAATACAATGCTTATCTCAGGGCGACAGCAAGGCTCTCCTAGACCTCAACATAGAGGGGGCCAGACAAGTGAGTACCACCACACTATCTACCTATTATACAATAGTACTTTGTACAGTGCTAAGAATCAGAATAGCTAAAATAAGTAAATACATTTACTATAGAGAGCGTCTGCACAGGACATGTGACCCGGTACATGTGCTTAAATTGCCCTTTTTTCTCCTTTATGACAGTGTCTATCGATCAATGTGGCCACGGTGCCGATGGCAGAGAACATGATGGACCTTATTGATGGCTACTGCCGCTTGGAAAATGACTCAGATGATACTGTCATCTACCGACCAAGTAAAGGTGTGTACGACTTCCCCTGTTGCGACATCACCGCGGTTAAAAGCGTACAATATATGTCGTTTTCAAAAGATGGAGCATAGTTGGATGCCTTAATGTGAGACACTACAGGCAATTTTGAGATTTTGGGGTATTTTGCATGTCGTTTTTCAGACTAGCGGAAAGAAAACATCCAAAATACACATTTAGGTTGTTGTTTTACTACAATTTGTCTATTTGTGTCTGTAGATTTCTCCTAAATTCACCAAAAGTTACCATTACATAATGCCTCATTTATATATTTCAACATACAATTTCTGAAATCTTGTCACTTGACAAAAAATAATTGTCTTAATGTAAGTAATCAAATGGGGAAGTTTCCCGGTGATATCTATTAGTTAAAGATTTTTTATCATATTCACCTGTAGAGTCTTGCAAAATGTAGGGGATTTTACAATACATATCTTTAAAGGCTGTTTTCTCAAATTGAGGTTTTTCTCATACAGAAATCTCCACTTCAGCAGCACTCACATCCACCAAACTTCCCAGTTTCATTCCTATCTATATTCTGAAGGTTTTTTACAGAGGGGCTTGTTCATATATCATTCATAGAACATTTTATTCCTAAAAACATATCAAAAATGTGTTCTTTTTATGGCTGTCGACAGTATTTTCTAAGATACAAAGAGATGTCCACAATTCCCTCTGTAAAAAACCTTTGACTCTAATACATCAACATGATTTTTGAACCTGGCTTTATCCAACGTTAAGATTTCTGTTCTGGAAATGTATGCAAATTAGTTACTTTAAAAGTTGTATGAAAGACTTTTAAAATGTATTATTTAAACTCAACTGGACTAATCTCTCTCCCAGATGCCAGTACACGGAGTGCCCTCCCTGAGATTCCTACAGAGTGAGTGGATGTTGGCTGTTTTACAACTTTGAATGATTTGCGCCCTCTCTCAGAGTCCACGCTGTGGTTTGGTTGTAATATGAAATGAAAAGTTATAGTTATTGATGAGAGAGGCTGTTTCATTGAATCATTCTGTCGGCGCTCTGAGGAGCCATAAGTTAGAAATTTATGAGCGGGTTTTTTTCTCTCATTTTGTCTTTTCTCTGGAGCAGAAGAGACACCAGCTCGCTCAGACACAGTATGGGTGAGCTGACCGTATTCATGACCTCCTCCATGTATAATACAACACATTTTCAAATCCAAACTTTTATGCCATTACCTTACAAAGCAACAAGTAAAAGCACGTTGATCTTTCTGTTGTGTTTTCAGGGTCAGATATCTATTGTGAGATTCTCGATGAAAAGCCGCCACCAGGTTTGTTTGTATTAATGTCTTTTGCAGAATAATAACGGTGTGAGCTGACTTTTGAACCTTCATAAATGTAAACCCTTCTCTGTAGTTGTTAAGTACGGGATCGACCGAAGTGACATTGTTATCGGCCGAATCCTCGGTGAGGGTTTTTTCGGGGAAGTCTACGATGGAGTTTACAAAAAAGACGTAAGTGTATCTCCTTAGTTGACATTTATCAATACTAACATCTAATACTGATTTAAAAAAAAAAAACTATAAACAAACCATAGACTACAATGGTGGGAAGCTTGTTCGATAAATATAAATTAATAAACTATTTATTTTACCATTAGTCACAATTACTTCACAAAATATGTGTTTATAGAAAAATATAAAATCTTATTAACTGCATCTTAACTTGCATATCATGTGTAGTAGGACTAACAATTACTTTCATATTTTTCATTGATCATATTTCATATATTTCAATTATTTTAGTCGGTGTATTACCTACAGTAGATGACGGTCGGCACGCCTCCAGCTAGGAGAAGCAGAGAGCAGGAGTACCAACCTGGGAGCAAAGTAATGTACTGCTGTGGACGGGGCCGGCAGCAAAATATATTTTAGCCACCTAAAAGAATCAATATCAGTTTAAGTGTGCGCTATATTTAGAATATTTTCGCCACTTTACTTTGCCACGTGACAGCCCTTTCTGACAGGGAACTGAATCCGTTATATCCATCTATGCTCTCGCCAATGCCACCAGACTCCATTGAAAAAAAAATTCGAATTTTACCTTGCTGAACATGGAGGTTACCGCTACCGGTCTACCGCTGCCTCGATTGGTTTGGTTTGTTTGTGCTATTCTGTTGACTTTGGTGAATCTGAAGGTCACACTATAGCACAAACAAACTAACCGATCGAGGCAGCTGTAGACCAGCAACCCCCCGTGTTCTGCGAGGTAAAATAACTGTTTTTTTCTATGGAGTCTGGTTGCTTTGGTGTGAGCATGGAGAACGGCTTCAGATCTCCGTCGGAAACATAGACTGTATAGCTGTCTCACGGCAAGGTGAACCGGCGAAAATATTCTAAATATAGCGTACACTTAAACTGATATAGATTTTTTTAGGTGGCTAAAATATGTTTTGTTGTCGGCCCCGTCCACAGCAGTACATTGCTTTGCTCCCGTGTCGGTACTCCTGTCTACTTCTCCAAGCTGGGGGGCGTGCCGACCGTCATCTACTGTAGGTGATACACTGATTAGGTATAAGTACCTCATACAAGCCCACTTCAAAACACACGAACTATCCCTTTAAATTATTAATCAATTATCAAAATAGTTGCAGAATAATTTTCTGTCTTTTTCCCGTTGTTGATTCAACAGAATGGCGACAGGGTTAATGTGGCGGTGAAGACCTGCAAAGACTGTTCACCTGATGTGATGGAGAAGTTCACGAGTGAAGCAGGTAATTAGAAAAAAATGTGTAGAAGATAATGAAATAAAATGCGATAACATTATTAACTATGACGCTAACTTTATGAACTTTGTGCGTTTGCCAGTGATTATGAAGAACCTCGATCATCAGCACATCGTCAAACTGATAGGAATCATAGAGGACGACCCCGTGTGGATCGTCATGGAGCTTTATCAGTACGGAGAGGTCAGTGCCAATCTTAATGTCGTGATTTTGGTGTTAATGTAATCATACTGGGTAAATGAAGTAGATAATAATAATCTATAATAATAAGTGAATTCCTGTCTTATTTAAATGTTGACGTTGCAGCTCGGGAACTACCTGACTGAGAACGAGAAGACGTTGACAAGAACAACTCTGGTGCTCTTCAGCCTGCAGATCTGCAAAGCTCTGGTGTACCTCGAAGGGGTCAACATGGTGCACAGGTGAGAGGCTCCTTTTATTTGTTGTGTTGTTATCCAGGAAGTGGAGATACCGCTGTTGTATTTTGTCTGTTTTTTATCACAGGGAAAATTGCTAACACAGAACATACAGTACGTACGTTTAACTTTCTTATCCTGGCTGAAAAAAAAAGGATCAAATAATAATCCTGACTCACAATCAATTTCTCCATATGGAGAAAAAAAATTATGGTCCCATTTAGAGTCAAATAGACCATAAAGCAGGGTATGCGTTAGGGCGTGGCTACCTTGTGATTGACAGGTCGCTACCACGGTGTTGTCCGGTCTGGGTGTTGTCTGCGTTTTAGTCTTAGAACTTTAACCCTTTCACAGTGTGTTTTCAGTTCTTGAAAGTTATTTATAACCTTTTTGATCGCCTAAAAACGTCTTATTCAGCGTTCGGTTGTACTTAGCTCCACCCTCTTGTGTCACTTCTGGTTGCAAAAAAATAAGATGACGACAGCCAAAATGACGAACTTCAAAATGTCAGTCCACAAACCAACTGGTGGCGTCACAAAGAATACGTCAATATCTTATACAGTCTATGATTGCAACACATGTATGTAAACTAGCCTTTAGTCCTTTTAGTCATCGTGACCAGCTAATCCACACTGATTTTGTATGAAGTGATAATAAACTCTGATCATTTCCTCAGGCAGCAGTGTATAATAAATTAGGTCCTTTGTTACTGTCATAAGAAAAGAGAACAGTTTGTTCTTGAAATAATTAGAGAAATGTGAGTGTGATTTACTGCACAGTGTTGATTCACAGGGATGGGGAGGAAAAAGGCAAGTTGACAGTCCCATCGATACATATAGTTAGAAAAAAAAAAAAAACGGCATCTGAATGTAAAGTGGAGTCATATCAGGTCGTGACAGTAGAAAACTTTTTCTTCATTTAAACTTTAAATATTTATACTGAGACACAACATTACAGAGAGTCGATATGAGATGACAGAAAAACTTGTCAGCGCTCAGTTGTTTCTGCAGAATGTTATCAACAGGTTTCAGGCAGCGAAGCAGCCACTCTGGATTCAATCTCCCGTGAAGAAAAAAAAAAAACACAGACGAAGGAAATGACTTTCTGCCTGTGTGGAAAATGCAAAGATTCCTTCTGTGTTATTTTCCGCTGCGACCGTGGCAGCGCTGCAGTGGTCGAGAGGCAAATTCAGGTCAATCTGAGAGGGCTTAGGGCCGTTTAAGAGACTCTGCTTGTGTTATCTGCATTTTTTATCATCCCCATCTGAACCTTTCTTTCTGTCTTATTCGTGTTTTGTCACAGAGATATTGCAGTTCGGAACGTGCTTGTCGCCAGTCCAGACTGCGTGAAGCTCGGAGACTTCGGTCTGTCGAGATACATTGAGGATGAAGAATACTACAAAGGTAAGAGAGACACTTGTGAAGCTGATTTCACTGTTGCACTTTTTATTCTCGGCCACCTAATTGTCTACATTGTAATGATCCTTGACAGAATAGACAAACCAGTAAAAAGGGAACATCAAATAATACAGAGGCCTCTTTATCTCCCTGTTCAACAATGAAAAATATTGAACACAAAATACCAACGTCTCCCATTTCTTCACAGCGTCCGTTACTCGGTTGCCAATCAAGTGGATGGCCCCAGAATCCATCAACTTCAGACGTTTCACCTCAGCCAGTGATGTCTGGATGTTTGGTGAGCTTTTGATACGCTACGAGTACAACAGCTCAGGGGAAAAGACATTTAGAGGGTTTAGCACACTCACTCACACATGGCAAAAGGCAGGTGGCTGGTTAATCTTCAACCCAAACAAGCACTGCATGGTTTTATGAGAGATGGTAAAAATGATTTGAACTGATATCAGAACTACATGGAGTTTCCAAGGTACTGTAGACACAGAATGATCTCCTCCTTAGGTGATGATGGGTCAGAAACCACTTTATATACATTTGTATAGAGCGTGTACAGGATCTCCTAATTACAGGATTCAATTATCAGGTCACAGTATCATCTGTTATCACCTGTTTCTCTACTATACCTGTCTTCACTCTTTATCCAAATCGGCACCATCCTGTGGTCCACTTTATAACCACACTGTGATGGTCTTCTCTGGTGCATTTCATACCAATAGACGTATCACGATCAAATAGCTCACAGTAAACATCTTAGATCTAGCTCTCCATGTGTATATTCACAACATATTCTGACCTCTGATGATTTGTTTAGACACCCTCGTCTTTTTGCCTAAGAGAGAGGCAAAAGCAAACAAAACAAAAGCAAACGAGGCGTAAGAACCTTAACGCCAAATTCACACCAGAGCAGGGTTGAAGTGCGGCCCGTGGCAAGCTGCCATGCAATGTCTATAAAAAGCTGCGGCGGCTGCTCCCGAGCTCAGCGAGCTGCGGCCAAACTAAAAGTTGGGAAAAGTTGAACTTTTAGCAGTAAACAGATCCTGTGACTCGTGTGACATGTTGATCTATGTTACAGAAGAATTTCTTCCCGCCTGAAACGCATGAACATCCCGGGCCGCAGAAAAATGTAATTATTGAAGCGAGCTGCACTTCGCCGCTGCCTGGTGTGAATTTGACAATAATAATTGGCTTAAGTCCTCCCCTAAAGCAAAACCTTTTCTTGAACTTGAACCAAACTATCTATTATTTTCAAGGCATAGATAAAATGAACCACCATTAACAAGGTGGAAATCTGAATGTATTGCTTTTGAACCAGAAAACATGTAGTATACATAAATTAAACACATGGTTGCCACATGGATTTAGCAAGATCTCAGGTATTTTCTTAATGTTTCTGAAGTTTATTTGATTGTTAGAAGTCTATACATTTGATTAAGTGTAATACACCTGAGTCTTGAGATTGATTTATTGTGTGGATTCTCTGGGCTTTGATTCTGCACAAAGCTGTTTGAATATAAATGTTAATATAGAAAGTGTGAAGTCTGTGTGGTCCTCCTCCTTTGTTTATTCATAGTTTCATTACCAACAGCACCAGCACAATTAAACTGAGGCTAAAGGGCATCTTAATGTAGTATTCATGGGAAAATAAGTTGTGTGCTACCTCACTCACATAACAACAACATGTTCTGGTTATGGGTGTTTTTTTGTTTCTCCTTTCGAAAGCAGAAAGGAGAAATGAAACAATTCCAATGTTATTGCAAAGGGCACGTGAATAATGACGAGCATAAGTGTTTTAACCTGACGTCAAACCATTTTTTGTTTCTCTTTGTCTGCATTGCTCGATAGCCGTATGTATTTGGGAGATAATGAGTTGTGGAACCCAGCCGTTCTTCTGGCTGGAGAACAGAGACGTGATCAACCAGCTGGAGCAGGGAAACAGGCTGCCCAAGCCCGACAACTGCCCCCCCGCCCTCTACTCACTCATGACCTGCTCCTGGGCCTACGATCCCAGAGAGAGACCCAACTTCACTGAGCTGGTGGTGAAGATCAGGTACTCCTTTTATTCAATATAGAAAGAGCTCTAATGAGTGAAAATCTACGGTGATGAACTCTCTGTAATGATTTCTTCTCAGTATTGGTGTACGATGAAAATACGCCACTACAGTTCATATAAATATATGTCAAGTGTTTTTCTCATAAGTACATTTTTTGCGACTCTCAATTGGCAGTTTCCGTTGATGCATGAACAACACGGACAAAGGTTACTCTGTTTAATTGTAGCCTTTGCAAAGATGCAAAACTTGTCTTAATTTAACGCATCAATCCAGCTACCTTCTCAGAGTAAATTCAGTATAGAAGACGTTCGATCCATTGATCGCTGGTTAGTTTTTAAATTGTAAAAATTAAGATGGGAGATCGGCAGCGTGCTGAATTCAATCTATGCATTTGAAATGATTCAGTGCAGCGTGTACATTACTAGGGGTGGGAAACACCAGAGGCCCCAAGATACGATATTATCACGATACTTCAGTCACGATAGGATCTTAATGCGATTTTTAAACATTTTTCAATATGCTATATATCGCGATAAGATATATTGAGATTTATTAGCTTTTTTCAACTGAAAATTATGCAGTTTTTCAACATCTGTTTTATCTAATAAGATGCAGTTTTCACTCTGTTCATCTCAGAGTTTTCATTCACATATCTTGAGGTCAGAGGTCAAGGGACCCCTAAATGGCCATGCCAGTTTTTCCTAGCATGATACTGCAGTAACAGCCTATTAGATGTGTTTTTGTACCTCTCTTAAGACATAATGTACAGTAACGTATTGTCTAAAATCTCTCAGTGATGTCCACAAGATGGAGAAGGAGCAGGAAGTGGAGAGAGAACGGGACAGAGCGCGCTCCACAAAATATTTCGAGCCCAAGTTCAACTTCAACGAGCCTCCTCCCAAGGTGCGGATCCCTGTCAAATTCAGCCGCCGTTATGGGTTGCAGAACATTGATGTAGTGCATGTTTTAATACATATTTTGAATATCTACTGTAGCCCTCGAGGATGAAACCAGGGCGGTTCGGGAACACGGTGAATATTGGTCTACACATTCAGGTACAGTAGGGTACCCAGTAACCTTTCACCAGTTTCCTCAGGTGAGAATGACTTAAAATATAGATTTTATAAGTGATGTGTCTATGCGTGCGTGTATCTGTGCAGCTGAACGAGGCTTTGTGCGCCAGCTCACCTGACCTGGCGAGCCCGTGTGATTACCAGTCCCCCGTCGACTCCGTGAACAGTCTCGCGTTGCCGGACAGCAGGTCCCCTCGGCGTCGCAGCATGGGGGTAAGAAAGACTCAGCACTTGGTCTGAACGTCTAATCTTGTCTGTGTGTCCGTGTATAAGTCACGTGTAAAGCTGGAGTTTTAAAAATGAATGCATTAAGAGACCAAAAAAAGGCTTTCCCATCATTCTTCCGTTGCACTTCCGCTAATTCTAGGAGGGCGAGTTTTTCCGAGCGGAACCGAACACCAGGGAGGACGCGGCGCGCCTGTGGCAGAGGGAGAGGCAGATCATGCAGAGCACTCTCCGCCGGCAGAAACAGCAGATGATGGAGGATGGGAAGTGGCTGGTGACGGAGGAGAGACTCCTGGTGGGAAACAGACCATCATTAAGTTTTGTCAACCCCCTCTCTGTGTCTCTGTGTCCCCCCACTCAGTTCAACGTGGCCCTGGAGGCTACGTGGAACGAGGCATCGTTAAACAATACCGACCCGCCCGTTCACTCTCGACGCACCGCTAGCGTTATATTGAATGTTCCCCTGGCAACAGTTCCAAAGAGGGGGTCCGTGTCCATATTGTATAAAATGAACTTGCCTGTTCTTTTGCAGGACCCCATGGGACCAGAGGACACTGCCAGCCCAGCGGTAGGTGTCCGCCTACACACACTGTGATTTCAGAGGCAGATTAAAAGGAACTTTGCAGCACACTGTTAACAAATGGGTTTCGGTGTCTCACATTTCTGAGCCCAGCTTGTTTTCTTTGGCAACATATTCTTCTTTTTCCCATTGGACAAGTGAGCAAATGCGGTCAGCATGATGCCGCACAACATGTAGTAGTTTGTGTAGTCAGCATGATGTTTCAAGTGCAGCTTCAATGGTGACAAAAACAGCTACAACCACAGGCATTAAAGAGGACCTATTGTGCTCATTTTCAGGTGCATACTTTTATTTTGGGTTTCTACTAGAACATGTTTACATGCTTTGTTCAGAAAACGCTTTACTTTTTTAATACCGTGGCTCCTGCCCCGCCCTCTCAAAAAGTCCAGTCTGCTCTGATTGGTCAGCTGGCCCACTGTTGTGATTGGTCAACTGAACCAAACTCTTCGGACTCCGCAGCTACAACTCCGCTCTAACTAGCTTTGTTTGAGGGCGTGCCAAACTAGCCGCTAGGCAGTTATTATGCAAATGTGTTACTTGGTGACATCACCACGTTGCGGAAGAAAAGGCGGGACTTCAAGCGAGGCGTTTCGGGCAGTTCAGGAGAAGTTTTTCTGTGGGGGAGAGTAAAGCATTGTTTATACTCGCGTAAGACACCGTAGATTGTTGCCTATTTCTTTCCAAGAATTTAATGACCGTTGACTGTCCCTGTGGTCTCTCAAGGAACAGTTGTAGAGATTTCTGTACAGGCGAACCTGCTTGGCCAGTCTTCCCCCGAAGGCATTCATGTTGAAATGAATGGCGCAGCGCACGCAGTCGGCGCGTAGTTACAAAAATTCAGAGGTGCACGACCACGCGAAAACCGTGATGACGTAATTTTCTGGCGCGCGCCGGCCTCACTACGGCGAGCATGAACCCCGCTTAACTCACTTTGGCGAGGACTTCGGGCTTTGCAACTTTGCAGACCTTTTACAAGCACAAAAAAACGATATAACACACTAAAGGAAAGGGAAAAAGGACAAATGCATAATAGGTCCTCTTTAATATTTGAGAAAACATTTTAAACATGTATTTATTTATTAATACTACAATACAACAACAATAATACACCTTTAAATCCAAAATGCTAAAAAGGCGTAAAAAGATGGAATCTAAATTATATCACAGAACAAGTTTTGTCTACAATTAGTTCTATTTACCAGCATTACTTTGGACACTAAAGCATCTCACCAGTGAGAGTATAGACAACACTGTTTTATTTTCTAGTTCTCATGAGATTGATCTTTTTCTATTCTTTTTAGTCCCCCGACGCTGGAAGAGAGAACGGTAAGTGCTCCAAAGAAATTCACATTTTTATTCGGAGTAATTCTGTGCACTTTCATCTCTTTCTAAAATCTCCTGTCTTTCTGTGTCTCTCATATTGTTCATCTCTCTGCGCTGCAGCAGTTCCAGAGAAGCCCCCCAGGCTCACAGCACATGTAATTATACTGATTCATTTTTTGGGGGATTGCAACATCTTTTTAGTAAAAGACCATTTAATTTTATGAGCTTTGATTTTTAGATTAAGAGAATTTATAATGAACTCAGTCGTCTCAAGAAGAAGTAAAATTAGCCTTCAATTGAAAGGGAATTGATGCCACCATGCATTAAAATTAGCGCCTAGTCATCCTTTGTGTAAAGTAATGAGGTGTTTTAATTATTATAACACATTATTCCCTCTTACTCAGCCTGCGCCCACGGCTGAGCTGGACCGCTCCGACGACAAAGTGTACCACAATGTCATGAACGTCGTCAAAGTCGTTGTCCAACTCAAGAACGACATCATAGAGGCGCCACCGGAGAAATATATCACCATTGTCAAGGTACGCTGAGACAAATTTTTCACTTCAGTTTTACAGTTTGCTCCTTCTTTAAAGGCAAATTGAAGGAATTGTAATGGAAAACAAACCTCTCGAGTCACACAGCTGATTAATTGTCTGCCCACAGTCTGTCGGGTTGGCTTTACGAGATCTGATTCACAGCGTGGACGACATCCTGCCCACCTTACACGAGTCTGTCAGGACTGAGGTACGGTATATTGTCTGCAGCCTGTTAGCCGTCTTTTCTCATCTCCTTGCTCCCTCTCTTTAATGATTTTTTTTTCTCCCTGCTGTTTGTGCCTGGAACAAAAAGTGACAGAACTCTTCTTCAAACACAAAGAAGCAAAGAGGAAATGACCATTTCTTGTTTACTATTCTGGCCGAGGACAGTCAAAATCCATAGCTTGCATATTAGAGCTGTTCTACAAAGCAATATTTATCAATTTATCACGTAGAATTTGATGCATTTCTTGCTTACTTGAAACAACACCAGCTGATATGCACACAATGGGTCAACAAAAGGTATGTAAAGGACCATATATGCGCAAAAAAACAGACAAAATAACATGAACAGTTGACAATATAATGCAGTGGAGTTAATTCAACACATCCCTGCAGCAATTTCAACCAAAACGTTTATAAGCTTCACAAAGATACTGCCCATGTCTATGTATTTGGATTATTATTGTACAGGTGTGTTTATAGGCCTTTTTCACAGCAGACATTTTGACTTGTCATAGGAAGAAAAGCACAAGTGTTACTACCAGTGATGGATGAAGTACCTGAAAGACACACTTGAGTAAAAGTAAAAATATCTAACCAGAATATGACTTTAGTAGAAGTTAAAGTCGTCTATTAGAATATTACTTGAGTAAAAGTCTTAAAGTGTTTGATATTTTCTGTACTTAAGTATCAAAAGTAAAAGTACAAGTAAATGCTGTTAATAAAACAGCAAGCAAGTCAGAATTTTGAGAAATATTAAGTTTATTCCTCTTCACATGTACACCACTTTAAAAATGGAGGCTACATTACACCTGAAGAAAAACGAGGTCTTCACAACTTAAAGGATTTAAAGAACAAAATCCAGTTTCTCCTTCCCTCGTATTCGCAAGTAGCATGATTTGACATGCAGCCTGGACTTCAGCGGAAATCGAAACTTAACTGGCGCTTTGAGAGCACTTTGTTTGCACTTGCCCATCACGTGAATGATGCAACTTGCAAGCTAGGACCACCGATTCGCCACACCTGCTTGCTTCCAATAGTAATGAGTAACGAAGATGTTTGGGGGAAATGTAACAGAGTAAAAGTACGCATTTTATTGAGGAAAATGTAGTGGAGTAAAAGTGAAAGTTGACTGAAATATAAAAACTCAAGTCACGTAGAGATACTCCCAAAAAATACTGAAATACAGCAGTGCCCATCCATTATGTTTGCTTACCGTCCCCGCAGATCGAGGGCACCCAGAAGCTGCTGAACAACGACATGGCGGAGCTGATCAGCAAAATGCGGCTGGCCCAGCAGAACGCCATCACCACCTTGAAGGAGGAGTGTAAGAAACAGATGCTGGCGGCAGCGCACACTCTGGCGATGGACAGCAAGAACATGCTGGACGCTGTGGACCAGTCCAGAGTCAGGGCCAACTTAGCCAAGCCCGTGGCCCCCTAGTGGACTGTAAGCTCTCTTACTCAGTTTACACATCAAGCTAATGATTCACAATCTGTCAGTCAGATACATTTGCACACAGTTGACCATTTCCATTGTCATCAAACTGCTTTAATTAAGGTTCTCAAATGAATGTAACGGACATTCATTTATATGTAAAAGTCCCGCACTCCAGCTTTAAGTTTAAAGGGACTGTTTGTAACTTCTTACGCGTATAAATCGGGTCGGGTGTCTCATGCGCGCAGGCGTGTGGCTACGCTGTTCCAACGAAAACTACACGGAAGCACCAAAACGGCAACGTTATATCTAGTGAAGCCTGTCTTGCAAAACAGTGTCAACTCTTCCTGCTCCAGCCCCCCCCCCCGACAGTGGCCAGAGGACACAGGTGAGACCGTAGCTTTGGTCTCCGGGGCCGGAGTCGATGCTGCTCTGCTCCTCTGCCTGCCTGCTTGCCTTCACTCACACACGGCCCTCGTTCTCACTCGCTCCACCTCTACACGTGCATGCGCGCACACTACACATGGCAGAGACCTTCGTCCGGTCAGCTAACATTACTGCCAAGCAGGTGAAATATAGAGTGATATTGGGGTTTTAGCCGACGTGTGTCGCCTCACTGTTTTAACCGATGCTCGTTCATGTCTATGTAGAGCGAGCGCGATCAACAGGACGCTGACTTTCGTTGACTTAACGGCCACATGCGTCGCTGTTAACATGCAATTTCTGATTCTTACATAGAGTCCCTTTAAATATGATGCTACAACTCGGTGGATGTGGACAACTTGGAAAAAAGCGTCAGTGTGCTTACTAAGGTAGTATGTACACCGAAAGTGATGACGGTCTATTGGCATCATAATTATGATGCCGTCATTTCAGACAAACTTCATTTAATGTAAACTCATTCGTGATCGGTGAGTTATTGACTTAATTATCTGCTCAGAAATTGAAATATCCTTGTAAATATAAAATGTGTCTTATGAAAAGTTTTTACAGCAGAGAGAAAATAAAATAAAAAATAATGCAAATTAAAAACGCAAGTAAATGGTTAACCCTTTCAAACCTGTCAACAGTAACCTGAGTGAAATGTAAAGATGACAAAACTAAACGGTTAGTCAGCCATTCAAAAGCGTGTTCTATATACAGTACATATCTCAAGTTTGACTATGACGCATTATGATAAAATTATGAGATGAAGACTACAGCGGTATGGATAATGGATAGTCAGATATGTGTCAGGTACTCTTGAAAGAAGAAAGGTTTTTGTATAATGTCTATTATCATTATTATAAAATATGAAATTCTAGCATGTAAATCATGTGATATAAAAATAAATATCATGACGTATACTACTGTACACGCCTGTTCATTGAAACGCATCTCTTGCAGGAATGACACAACCTGTTGCTGCTCTGAGGTCATTTTCACACCACTCAATAAATGCTATATAGACGTGTTTTTAAAGGTTTCATGAGGGTATTTATTACATAGTATGATCATTCAAAAATAATTGTAATCATGGCGTGGCCTGAAAGGGAAACCCTGTTAAAAAAAAAATCTTTCCATACCAGCACAAATGACCCCAGTTAGTGACTCCCAGTCCAGCATGCCACTGATGGTAAAAACCCAAAAAAGTTGAGAAACTTATAAAGGTTTAAGACATCCCATTTTAGGTGGACTGAAGTTTCTGACTCAGTATTTCTTTTTTTTTTTAAAGATTATTTTTTGGAGCTTTTTATGCCTTTATTTATAGGACAGTGGATAGTGTAGAAATGGGGAGAGAGAGGGGACGACATGCGGAAATGGCCACAGGTCGGATTCGAACCCGGGCCTACCGCGGGACTCAGCCTTATGGGCGCCCACACACCAGCAGAGCTAGCGGGGCGCCCCTGACTCAGTATTTCAATTGCACTCAGCATCTCATTGCATTTTGTTTTTTATATTTATTTTGATCCATGTTGAAAAGGTGTGGCTGAATCAGTCCCGGGTCACCGAGTCAGTCCAACATCTGAATGACAACTTGGATGGGTTGCCCTGAAATTTGGTTCATTAATATTCCCCAGAAGATGAATCCTAACTTTGGTTACTTTGGTTATCCCCTTACTATTCTCATCAAACATCACCAACAGATCTACGATACTGATTTCAGGTCATGACTGGATGCCTCTAAGTACTGAATTCATTCTTAGATTAATATTTTGCTGACCAGCGTTAGGCAAGTTACTTGGAAAAAGTAATCAAAGTGATTTCGTATTGGCAATTGAAAAAGTAATCACATTACTTTACTAGTAACTAAACATTAGCAGTAAGTTAGTTACATTTCTTTCTGTCACTCAGCCCAGTTTGTGCCTGGACTCCAAAGCCGCCAAACTCACACACGTTGTGGAGCAGCGGGCCGAGGCATTGGTGGTATTCAGCTAACGCTACTTTCCATTAACAGCTAACGTTGGACCCAGTGTCGTTACTGATCCCAGCGTTACTAGTAGATGTAATGTAATTAGGTTACTAAATTGAATTCCTCAAACAACAGAGAAAAGTAATCACATTAGTGTAACGCCTTATCCAACACTAACACTGGCGCCATGCTATTTAACTAGCATGTCACGCTAACTAGCGTGCTAAAAGAGACAATACTAAACATTGGCACGTTAACATACCACCATTAGTATGCTAACATGACAAATCTTACATCCTGCTAAACATTAGCATGTTAACAATTGCCAACTCTGGGCTTGTTAACATGCTAATGTTAGCATTCAGGTACACCTGACCTGAGGCTAACAAAGTGCAATTTACGGGACGGATGAAAGTTGAGCCAATAAGTGACAAGCTGAGTCTGAGATATCCTAAACTGGCCCCTGTACAGAGGATAAACCCTTTAGATTTGTGCCCCACAAGTTATAGGGTTTAAAATAAGCAAACTTTTGGTTTGGTGGTGTGTAAAGAGCGTTGTAGCCTCACGAGGCCGCAAACGCAGCGTCTTACATAAACTTGTCACATTCAGTGTTGAAGTAGAGTTCAGCTACATTTTGAATGTCGGACTAACTAGTGGTGGTTATGGATTTTTTTTTTCACACCTTCTCACACGAGCTAGATCATGCCTTCTAGCCACGGGGGTAGGAAGAGGCCGATGGTCCCGAGCAGGCACACGATAATGAACATCCACAGGAAGATGCGGTCGATCACCATGGCGACATACTTCCAATCCTCTTTCACCTGTGTAGAGTTAAGAGCAACAGAAAGGGACGGAGAGAAAACAAGAAATTTAAAAAAAAAAGTTAATAATGTCATAATAGTTTGTTTGTTAGCAGACAGTTATTCATTTACACATCCAGCAGTTACGGAGCAACATCATCGTTCATTCGGAGTCTTGTTTCTGGCCACCTGGATAATGTAAGTCCAATATTCACTCTCTATTAGCTCTGTTTTTTTGGTCTCTACCAACTCCTGAAGGAAATATCCAGCTCTTTAGCTGCTAAATGTTCCACTATGTTCATCAGCTAATCGCCAACTGTGTCTGACTGCTGTTTGGTGCTGAGTAGGTAGTATACAGTTTAGGGCTGACCCGAATGCTTTGAAGCTTTGACCGTTGCCATGGTAATCGACCTCCAAATCAGTATTTGAATAATGTATAAATCATTATTACCATTATCATTATTAATTATTATTAGTTATTCTCAGCCTGCCGCACCACGCAGCTCCACGAAGCTTCGAATATTTCTCACTGAAGCTTCGAAGCCCAAAAAATGGTATTCGGGACAGCCCGACATTCTGATAATAGTAGATGTGCTATTTCAGAGATGCTCACGCTGAAGTCGGCATCCTCAGCCCTCAGATGGTCTGCGATGTAGTGCACCCCTTCCAGAGCGCGTATAACACTTGGTGAAAGCAGGAATGTGGAGTCTGATGCTGTATTGTCAGCTTTAGCTGGCCTCTGAGTGGGATTGACTTTGGCCCCCCCCGTTAAATGTCTGTTTGTCCCCGCGGGCCCCTCGTGTTGGCTCAGGCTGTTCTGTGGGTTTTTCTGTTGCGGCGGGGGAGTCGACCCCGGAGGTCTGGGCGAAGGGGGGCGGAAGGAGAAGTACGACGTCAGCGTTCCCAGCTCTAAATCCTCATAAGAGCTCCTCTCGGGGTCTTCTAACGCGGTCCCGTCCCTTAACCAGGTCGCCGAGGTGCTGAGGCAGGCGCCGGATTTGTACCCGGCCATCCGGCCCTGCCGCCGCTCCAACGCCGCCTCCTGCTGCAGCAGCAGCAGCCTGCGACGCCGGCCGTCCGGCGCGGGCCGCCGCATGAACAGCCAGCGCGGGATCAGGTCCAGGAACACGGAGTGGACCCAGCGGGGCATCTTGTGAGTGCTGGGAGAGCGGTGGTGCACGTTGAGCACGAAGACGGTGATGACGATGGAGAGCGTGACGAAGATCATGGTGAAGAGGAGGTACTCGCCGATGAGCGGGATGACGAGGGACGTGGACGGTATGATCTCGGTGATGAGGAGGAGGAACACGGTGAGGGACAGCAGCACGGAGATGCACAGGGTGATCTTCTCGCCGCAGTCCGAGGGGAGGTAGAACACCAGGACGGTGAGGCAGGAGATCAGCAGACAGGGGATGATGAGGTTGATGGTGTAGAACAAGGGGAGCCTTCGGATGATGAAGAAGTAGGTGATGTCCGGGTAGATCTCGTGGCAGCAGTCGTACTTCTTCGTGTTGTACGTCCCGATGGCGTTGATGATGGCCCACTCGCCGCTCTCCCAGTAGTTGTTCAGGTCCACCGCGTTCTCCGTCTTCTCCAGGTCGATCTTGGCCTTGTCGTACGTCCAGGAGCCGAATTTCATTTTGCAGTTTTGCTGATCGAAGGGGAAGAAGGTGACGTCAATGCTGCAGGAGCTCTTGTAAATGGCGGGAGGCACCCAGCGGACTTTACCGTTGTGGAACAGGTGAGCCTTCGTCATGTGGGTCACGGCGAACTCTCCGTCGGCGCTGGAAGAGCAGAAGTTGTCGCGTGAGTGATGGTGACATACAGTTAAAAAAAAAAAAAAGCAGATAAATAATCACATCCCGCCTCTACGACCCCCTTTGTGCTGAGAAAATTATCTTTACCTACTTTAGAAACCATTGCAGTGGAAAAAGTATTATGATTCCCCGATAACAATCTTTTCCGGTAATCTCCCCTCCATTCATCGCTTTGATGGGGATAATAGCTTCAGCCGAAGACGTAATGATGTGTCGTTATCGTTTCATCAGTTTCGCACCTTTTTTTTAATTTCACTCACAGATTGTGATCGCGCCGGCTCGACGGAGCAGAACTCCATCATCAACTCTCTCGCTTTAATCTCAACGAGGTGGATTTAGGAGGAGGGAGAGGGTTCTCGCAATAGATTTACACTGAAGCAACAGTGGTATGAAGGTTGGCTTCATTTTCGAATAAATAAACTGCGTCAACATACATTAACAGAGATGCACAATGCAAATACAGTTAATAGAAATGTTTAACAATTTGAGACAGGAAGAGCTGTTCAAGTTAAATCATAATTTGACTTGAAGCTGTTTTCCAATGTGAAGGTGTAGAATGTTTTATTATCACTAGATGGCGCCATTTTCACACCATCCAGTAAAGAGGCATCAATTTAAATCAATTTATCATCATCATGTGTAGCTGTTACTCTTCTCCTAAGTTTGTGTGTTGTTACAAGCGTCCACTGTGGCATGGTTATGAAAAGAAAAGTTTTAGTATTAACTTATCAGTGCAGTAGACAGAAATAGTTGGCTTGACCTAATAACAAAAACAGATTCAATAACATGCTTATGTTGAGTAGATCTGAATAGATTTGCCAATAAATCAGTCAGCTGATTGACAGAAAAATAATCGGCAACTATTTGAATAATCAACTTATCATTTAAGCAACGGAAATGCAAAAAACAATCTGTGGTCTAAGCTTCTCAGATGGTAATATTTTATGGTTTCTTTATCCTTTATGACTGTAAACTTTGGGTTTTGGACTGTTGGTTGGACAAAACAAGCAATTTGAACAAGTCACCTTCAACTCTGGGAGATTGTGATCGCCATTGTTCACTATTTTCTGACATTTTTTAGACTAATCGATTAATCAGTTAATCAATAGAATAATTGACAGATTAAACAACAATGAAAAAAATTTAAATTAATTTCAGGCTTAATGTTAAGGTTCTTTTTTAGTGTTGTATTAGTTATCCAGTGATTACCAACCTTTTTTCTTAATGGACCCGTTTTCTATCATTGAGTAAAATGATGACCCCTGGTGTCATTTGTCAAGTGACATATTTTATGGATATTTCATATTATATTCAATTCATAACAATAACAGAACAAACTGTACAATTAACCCAAATAGTGAACGCAATAACTGTGGGACTTTTGTGTAAAATGAGTGATTTGGATACATTTTTAGCAGAATATGTCCTGTGAATATTGCATCAGAGATTAGTTTACCTGTTATTTTTAGGAACTTTTAATACAAATACAGAGTCTGTATTTTTTTTATTATTATTATTATTATTATTTTTAACAATCATACATACTTAATAGGTTCTTTTGTTCAATATCCTTTGGTCTTTTTTTTTTTATGTTTTCACTTGTTTTGTAATCACTTTATAACACACACAGAAAAAAATAAATAAAAATAGGCTTCTTTATTAACAAACAAAATTTAGTGTTTTCTTCTGCCTCATGCTTGGCCATTGTTCTACTAGCTCTTCTGCATACCTTTCTAATTTTTAAGTTTGTATCTTAAATAATAATCCAATAATTCCATTTAGTTTTCTTCACAGAAATGAATGAAATGCTGAGATATAGGCCAACTGTATATTCTAAAAAAAAAAAGAAGTAGTCTTACACCCCTTAAGATCAAGAAGGCCTCGCGACCCCCCATGAAGCTTTGGCGACCCCAAGTGGGGGTCGGGACCTCCAGGTTGGGAACCAGTGTATTGGTCTCTTATCACACTTACTTGTTATAGAGGACGATGTCTGGTACCCATATGAGCTCTGACGGCACTCTTATGGACGTCACGTTGTCATAGTCAGAAGGTTTCCAGCGAAGTTTGTAGTCATTCCACTCCTGAGAGACACAAACAACATGTTCAACTCCTCATAAACTTTATCAAATGAGCTCCGGAGAGGCAGGTTTTCATATTCTTATCATTTCATATCACCAGATCCCCTCTGAGAAAAAAAAAAAATCTTAATAATAAATCAACAGTGACACACATTTTTCTGACCTGTTTAAGCCACACGTTGGTTGTCATCATTTGGTTCTTCTCATCCTAGCAGACAGACGGAGAGAGAGAGACTGAGTTAAGGCTGTCAACTCAGGCCAGAGGAATATATGAGAGAGGTTTCTGGAGGTTTGTCAAAGCAGACCCAAATATAGCTCGCAGCAACTTTACTTCAATAGCTTGATGGATGTGAAGTGTTCTGTCACAGTTTTTTTTTCTGTGACGGGGCAGAGGGAGCATAATGTAGTCTTCCTAAGTTTGTTTTTGCTACTGTATATAAAAATGCCAAGACATACTGTTGAAAAACCAAATAAAAATAATAATAAAAAAATTCTGTTAAAGTTGCAGTGCCTTAAGTTTTGGTTCGTATAGGGAGTATTAATCATACTAATTAAAGCTCTAGGGATACGTTATTGCACTTAAAAATGAACTAAAATGTCTTCTACTCCAGTGGTTCCCAACCTTTTTCCTTCTAAGACCCCTGGTGTCATTAACATAATCCCATTATGAAGTCTTTGGTTCACATTAAAAGCAGCAGCTTCTACGTCAACAAAAATACCTCTATTAATGTCTTCATGTACTAACGTGCGTGACGACTCACCACATCGATGAGCTGAGCTATGGACAGTCCGAACTTGACGATGACCACGTCAGAGATGTTGGGCACGGGCCTCGACCACTTGTTGTAACCAGCGAACAGCGTCTTGAAGAGCTCGTCCTCGGCGTGCGAGTGGGTCTTCTCATGACAAAGAACTGTAGATAACATTATTTCTTTTAATTTAAGCATTAAACAAACATTTATAGAGGACAGTTACAATATGAGGGTAACGGGATTTATGAAATGAATGACAAATGAAATTCAAGATTCTCACTCTCACTCAATTTCACTCCTATCTTTTTTGTTTAAATATGCATTTAATAGCATTTAACGTTTCTTGAAACTTCTCTTGGAAGTGCAATATAAAGTTTTTCAACATTTGAATGAGCAAATACGAAACTGTTAAAACTAAAGTAACTGATGTTAGCGCAAATGTCCTTTTGTCATTTTGACATCAAGGTCATTTGGACAGGTTTATCTCCTTCATCTGTTAATATTTGATGGCATAATAACAAATACATGTAGAGCGAGTACTGTGGAAGAGGACAGGAGTGAGTTGCACAGTATATATATAGCGATCACATCCATGTTCTCTCATTCGTGTCTCCTCTAATCCTCACTTAACAAACAGCGGTAAATCAGACTGGCATGATATTGTGGCTGCTGGGAGTGAAGGTGAGTGTTGTGAACATCTCATGTTTCGGCACAGAAGCCTCCTCTAAACATCTAAGACCTTTCTTGGTAAAGTCTTATCGACTTTTCCACATCTTAGCAAATCTTTTGATCTCTTGATCTGAGCTCTCTCCGTGTGGGTCGTCTGCTGAAAAACCTCTCGAGGTGAGCAGGTGGAGGCCGGGGGAGCGTTTCCCTCGGCAACCTCTCTTTATCTCTCGAATGTTGTTATTATTACGGACGTGTTGCTCCACAATGAGAGGCGGCTTAATCAAATTGATTCTGAATATGCCGTCTAGACACATTTGCGTACATGCTCAGACTGAGTCACTGCGTTATTTTTCTGCAGAGTGAAAAGCGTGGAAACAGACAGTAAATCCCGCCCCCCCTTGGGGATTACCGCTTCCACCATCATCAATGTAGTCAGAGTCAATTACACACATCGTTGCTTGCTTGTGTTAAGTGGAGGTGAGCTAATTTCTCACTGGTGAAGGGTGTTTATTGTCGAGCTGTCTGTCACTCTGTGTTACAGCTCATGCATGAAACAATTAACTCAGTTTTTGCTGGATCAGAGGGTGATGATAGCGTGTTTACTAGGGTTGGGGGGATTAAAATCGATACAGCATAGTATCGCGATATTTCGTGTGTCAATATTGTATCGATACACGGACGTCAAGTATCAGTCTTTTATATTAACATTGCAAATACAGTGTAGACTCTAATACAAACAGATCAGTTTGTCAGGTGCATGATGCAACATTCATGTTTTTATGACAGTGTTGGTCAGTCTGTCTGCTTGACTGACAATCCCATTGTGCTACAATAGAAATTATTTGACGATAAACAGAATGAAAACTGTATCTTATTAGATAAAACAGATGTTGAAAAAATGCATAATCTACAGTTGAAAAAAGAAAATAAATCGCAATATATCTTATCGCAATACTCAGCATATCGCAAAAATGTTTAAATTCGCAACAAGATCGGGACTTCCTAGTGTTTACATTTGTGTATACTATATCCTGATCGATCCTGGACTTTTTAATCCCATTTTTGATATTAAAGAGTTAAGAAAAACAAATGATCATATAGCGCCAATATTTGTTTTTTTAACATAAATACAGAACTAAGACAAGTACGTTTGATAAGTATCTCTTAAATTTGTTTCTCTAAAGAACTGCGACAAAGATGTGTACTGAGTGGGACAACTTACATTTAACTAAATTATGTAATGGTACCACTGTTTATTAAATAGGGCTGGGCGATATGGCCGAAATCTTCTATC
Source organism: Sebastolobus alascanus (assembly GCA_916701645.2). Lineage (NCBI taxonomy): Eukaryota > Metazoa > Chordata > Actinopteri > Perciformes > Sebastidae > Sebastolobus > Sebastolobus alascanus. The sequence goes on along the minus strand of CAKAOJ020000096.1, from coordinate 1,121,601 downwards.
CCGATATAGGTCGTTTCATATCTCGATAACGATATATATCACGCTATAGCACGTTTTCTGGTAATTCAATAAATGAAGTGATATGATATAACCACATGTTAAAGCCTATACTTGTATACTCCTGTGTCAATTAAATGCTTGACAAATGAAAAGTGCTGAGTATTTCCTCATTTAATTAAGAACTTTAGTGCAAACTGAACATGAACAACAGTTTCAAGTGAAATAATAGAGAGAAAAAATAGTTCCATATAAACACGTTTGTTAATCGCATTGAACCAAGTTGTTATGTAACGTGATGTAAAAACTAAATTTTCAAATGAAATTCCCTCAAAATATTTCACATTAGACTTTCTGAGAAATTTCAGTTAGTATGTGCTTGTTATTATCAATTTAATATTTAGTATCGCGATATCTTGATATATGATTTCATCACGATACGATTCCATTGAAAGATGATAAGTTATCATATTGAATTATCTCCCAGCCCTATTATTAACTACCCCAAACATATCATTGGCTTTACTGTATTGGAATTTCTTGTAATACCTACAGTCTGACTAACGTTACCACTGATAACTGCAATAAACCAATATCTGCCAATTTATCGTTCCTGTAGTGTATAGAGTATGTGTGAACCTGCATTAGTCATTCATTCTCCTGTAAGTTATCATGTTTTTACAAATGCATGACATGTATTCATTGTTTAATGTATAGAAGGAGAACTTATAAACAAACATCTCATGGCAGCTCTCTATAGATTTATGTAAGGAAATGTCGAATTAAAGCATCACACCAAAGCCAAACCTCAATAATCAATATATGAAAAACACATTGGGTTTACATGCCATCAACACCCACTGGTCCCACTCCCTCTGGATCTCTGTCCGACGGTGTGAGGATGTGATGCAACCCGATGAAGTGTGCTTCATGCATCAAAGATCCTAAAACGAGACCTTGGACCGCCTGCATCTGGCGGCCGTCATGGTTGCTTAGCCAAGGCCACACGATTACCTGACCATGGGGTGAGTTGACCACATTGACAGGTATTTACAACCCATTATAGTCCAGCGGAGGATAAGCAGAAGAGGGGCTTAAAAGTTGCATGGAGTTAACCTGAGGGATACATGCAAATCTGTTTCAATGATTTATTGTCCATGCTAATTACCGGGCCTGAGGGTCTTTAACAGAGAAAGCCTGGACACGTATGCAGATGAAATCTCTATGTAACGCAGCAGTCTTACAAATGTGGTAACACATAATTGTTTTAGCAATAGTTTGTAAAAAAAAAAAAAAGAAATAAAAAAAGGAGGCATTAGATGAATTCAGAGTTAATTTGCCCATGGTGCACTTGGGCTCATCTCCTGCCATCATGGACTAATTTCATTCTGGCAAACAAGCATGCACCAGAGGCTTCTTATCTGCTCTCTTGACAGTCAGGGCGGGGGACGTTCATCTGTCCGTGCATCTGGGAAGGACCAGATGTGGGGCTTATAAAAAAAAAAAAAGAAAAAGAAAAGGCTCCTGGGTGCCATGGATCAAAGGCTGCTGCCAGCGGAGACTTGAAATGAGATGACACCTCCAACATCCAGCACGCCAACGGGCCGTGCACGTTGGACCGTGGCCAAGCCCCATTGGCGAGGTGTACGAAACACTGACCGGTTTAGATGATCGAGCCAGCAGCTTCTCGAGCCAGAGGCGCTCTCGTGAAATTGGGCTGTCAAATATTTAAGAGTAAAAAGTTCACTGAAAAAAAAATAACATGCAACAATTTTTCCGTGAGTTGACTAAAATTGCAGGACTCGAGTCAGAAAGCTGATAATGAGATGTATTACTGGCACGAGATCAAGCACCTGCACATCTGATTGCTGTAGCATGTCAAGATGGAGGGAGGGGACATCTCACGTACGCCACAATAGGAAGACATATGTTATCTTTGACCTCTTAGAGAGCGCTGGATTGTGCGTACAAGAGACTAAGAGAAATGCTCCTGAATCGATAAATAGAGTTCCACACTAATCAAACTGAAATTAACTATTATCATCTCAGACAGTCTCCAAAAAAAGGTCTTGTCCTCATGAAAAATGTGCACAATGGATGCAGTATAATAATATTGAGGAGAATTAAAATTTCAGCTTGACTTAAAGGAATTAACTCTGGGGTTAAAGCTTGAAATCTGCTCCAAATTCTGACTAAATATGCATCTTTTTCTCATCCATTGTTGTTTTTGAGAAACAAATATGAGTCTGACTATTATTCTATTTTCATGAACTTATTTATTCTCTGTATTTTATTTCTGATTTGTTGTTTAATGCCATACTGTAAAGCACTTTGAGCTGCATTTATATGTATTAAAGGTGCTATACAAAAAAAGTTATTATTATTATTATTAAAGGTATTATTAGCACCCACTGAAAATATAACTACTATGCATAAGCTGCTGTAGCATATCGTGTGGAATATCTTTAATAAGTAATATCGTTATGGCGATATGCGAACAACTATCGCATATTTTTTCCTCAAATTGTGCAGCCTTGATATTTTCTGTTTTGAGGATTTGTACATTTTTTTGTGACGTGCAGCTGCTCTCGGGCAACTTCTTACTTTGCACGGTGAGAGATACCAAACTCTCAGATAGCTAATTCATCTTTTTGTATATTGCTAACGATAGCTTTGTGTTAGCCTATAGCCTATGATTCATTAAAACTAAAAATAAGGGCTTTTGAAGTGAAACATGGAGGGCTCCCTAAATCTACCTGCAGTGGTTAAACTGTCTCTTCCTTCATTCATTTATGGATGTCACATTTTTAAAAGCAAATGTACACTAAATAGCCTAAAAACAATACTTTTGCACAAGCTACCGTTCACTTTATAGCCCTTAGCAATTAGCAGACTACAGTAATATGAGAAATGCATTGTGGGAGTTTTGGGTGGAAAACTGCTGCAGGTGTCGAGATTGAAAGGTAAGCTTACATTTAACTACTTTAAAGCGTCGTAGCGTTTTATTTATTCGAAGTTTATCACTTAATATCGTGCTAAAATGTTTAGTAGCACTCTGGCTGTCGAATAGTTCACGTATTATTGTGGTAAAATGTCCCCTAAAGCGAGACACATGACATTTTGGTTGTGGCGTGTTTTAGCTAACTTCTCCGTTTAAGGTAAGCCACCGTTAAAGTCCACTATAAAAATATTTAAACAGTGTTTTAACTTACCTGACTGACACACGAGTAGCGAGCATAAAACAGCCGTCCACGCAGAGAACAGGTGGTTTTGTCCCATTTTGCACTCTGCTGGCAAGAAGTCCAACTTCACTGTTTCCGTCCGCTGTCGAATCGTTGCCTGGAAACCGTGATTTGTGAGCAAAATCTGTCATCTTCGCAGCCGGGAGGCATATCAGGACAACTTCGGGCCACTACTGTTAGAGTATAGCTGCGTTTAGTGGGCGGGGAAGTGAGTGTGACGATGCTCTGACTGAATAACTTTACTGTCTTTCCCGTAAAGCTCTGCATGGATATATGTGTGTCACTCTTCACACTTTTTAGCCCTGCTTAGACGCGTAATGTACCTCTTGTTTCCGCGCACTGAGCCATCCGGTGCTGAATCAGGGAGCGGCACCGTAACGCCGTAGCTTCTTACCTCTGGTGTATTTGCAGATTTTTAAGCACCAGGTTCATGCCTGAATTCGGTCTCAAGAAACGAATCTACGGAAAAAAAATAGTCCGGTTTGTTGCCGTGCACATTTTTATCCAAACAATTCCACCTTTTTACGCACGGTGCCAAGATTTTACGCGTCCTTGGTGACCTGATCTAAGACTTCGATATCCATTTTAAATTTTAAATTAGCGCTTTTTTCCATGATTAGAAAGCCATTATTAGTGGCCACCCTGGTCTATTGGGTCCGAAAAAACCACAACATCCACTGTGAGAAGACAGGACACATCTGAGTACTTACGCAGTCTTTCATCTGGTACCTCTAACAGTCCCTCCTCCTCCTCCTTCCTCTCTCTTGCTCTTTCACACACGCACACACACACAGGATTCACCGTAAAAGTGGTAACTTGAATAGCCCATATAGGAAATGATCGACCAATAACTCCGACTACTGCCCGTTTGCCCCAAAAGAGTAAAATACTGGTCGTTTATTTGTTTTGTGAAACATTAAAGGATGTGTAAGTAAAGTGACACATGCATCTGAAATGGGATATTTCTGTGGGAGACAGCTAGAGGGCAGACTAGGGGAGTGAATATGCCATGGGAAGTTTTAGTAAAATATTGATATGAGTAGAAGATGTGAAAGCACTGGCAACACATGCAGAAAACAACAACAAAAAAATAAACAGAAGGTTGATTCATTGATTCTTGCTGTTTACTGGATAAAGCATATTTCATATCATACATTGTACATTATTACACTTTATTTCAAACATGAAAGCATTCTCTCTCACGAGTCCTGGCAGGGTTAAAGAGAGAATAGCACAATGGAGCTGGACGCACAATAAAAGCGTGTTTCTCACATTTGAATGGGTAAATCAAGCTGAGACCCACAAATACGTTTTCGTTTCTGATCCTAAGGTTTTCATTCTGTGTAAAATCTCACAAGCATTCCTTAAAACCAGTGCTTTTCAACCTATTTCGTGTAACCCCTAAATTCATACACATTAGGGCACAGACCCCCATAAGATTTCGCTTTAGGGACCTCCATCTGAAAATATTTTGGTGGTTAGATATTATTAAGACCAGATTTCTATAGTTGTCAACTACAGTTGAGGAGATAACCATGGAGGAAGTGAAACCTATGATCAGAATAGTCACTCTTATGACCCTTACTCACATTGGGCTCACTTCTATAGTGAAAAAAAAACTATTCCCCACTTTTCTGGGGACCCCTGGGACTCCCTCAAGGACCCCTATGGGTCCCCGGACCCCTGGTTGAGAACCACTGCTTTCAATATTGTGCAGATTCAGAGGTGCTATGTTTTATGAGCTTAATCAAGTTTTCTTATGGTGTGCTTCCTGCTTATTTCTTCCTGATCACAGGAATTGTCTAATTGTTTATACAATATCTTGTCCCTCATCAACAGGTTATTGCAGAGTTTTCTCCAAACAACAGATAACAATGCTTGATAACAAGTCGTATTCTTCTCCTTTTTTTTGTTGCAAAAACAAATTGTCCGACTGGAACACATTAGTCATCCTAAACGTATCCTGGCCTCCATCCTCACCCTGGAACCAGATGGCCGATCCAAGACCTACAGAGCCATTATGTTTGGTCTCTGACGGCCAATCTAGTTTGAACCAAACACACTCAACTTGGCTTAAACCTGCAGCACATACTGTTACCACATTTGACCTCAACCAATTCCATGAATAATGCCTGGATGGAAAATAATATTTTATGGGTAATGTGGGTTAGAACTTCAGCTGAAAGGGTAACATGTTTTTTTATCCAACAATTCTTTTCTTTTGCTGTGTTCTCTCAGCTTTCCTGTCATCGTAATGGCTGACCTTGACATACATAATTAAATTAATTAAAAATATTGAATTGCAGGAAGGTTTATTTCCCTTATTTTGGGTCTCACACAGGATACCAAACATCCTCACCAAGTTGGAGGATGACATAAGAGCAACAACTCTTTTCAACACTTCCTTAGCGATGAATCTTGGCAATGTCTTTCAGCTGCTTGGTGAATGAAGCGTGCAGGGCCTGCGATGAGATCTCCAGCCTGTTGGCGATGTCCGCTGCGGCACGGAGCATGTCTTCAAAGGCCAAGGACTCCTCTCTGATTCTGCTCCGGAAAGACGAACAATCCAGGTCACCGGGTGGAGTGACGGGATGGAAGAAACAACGACAGATGTGGAGACAGACAGAGTAAGTGGATGGGGAGCGGAGGAAGTTAAATACAGTATAATTGGGGGTAATACATATGGTGGCTGTTAAAGCTGGTTATGTAATGGGAAAGATTGTGTAAAGGGGGAACATATATATAATGCAAAGCATGACCGAGACAACAAGATGGAAATACAGAGGGGTTCAATACCACATATAACAATATCTGTAAGTATAGAAATGAATGCTCTTCAGTATTCATGTAGTAAACAGAAACCTTGATACCAATCTAGACTGCAAGCAGAGACACAATGCAGGAGCCCCGCATCATGATATTAATAATTTTGCTCATTTCTTTTGATTGACGTGTGCATTATGAAAGACAACGCAGTCGCCTATGCTCTGATAAAAGGCAAAAGATTGCCTCTCTCTGCCGTCATTTAGAACACAGATCTTCGCTCGCAATTTCTCCAAATTCTGTTACCAGCATTCATTTGTTTACTTCTTCAGTACGCCAACAAACAAGAACTGAAACAAGAAAGATCTTTTTTGTTTGCTGCACTCTTTACATTTCAGCGTTGCCCTTTTATGAAGCTCAGCTCAAACACGCACCTCTGAACTTCTTGAAAAAAAGATTAATTGCACTTACTTCTGCATCCCAGCACCCAACACTTCCCCTTCCAGCTGCTTTTCCATATCTTCTTCAGCTTTCTCCACCACCTCGTGGCAACTCTTGTGGTCCTCCTGGGTGCCGATGACATTTTCCTTAATCACGTCCTCGTAGCTCTGATCTCCCAGCTCTGCCCCCACAAACTGCACCAAGTTCTCCATCACTGCCTTGTTTCCGTGCTGGATGGCATGCAGATAGGCCAGCTCCTCTTTCCAGGCCTTCAGCCGTCGAGCCAGAGCGGCGCTAGTGCTGAAGTGGACCGAGCACTTGTCCGGTTGAGGCTCGTACTGCAGCGTAGGTGAGGCTGATGGCGATGGCGAGAAAGCTGCCGATGCGATCCAGTCTTGATTGTTTCTTATCCTCACAGGCTCATCACCGACCGCCTGAGATGTGTCATTGGCGGCCATTATCGGAGAGTAGATGTCAAAGCCTGAACCCCAGTCTCCACTTTGGCAGAGCGTTGGGGTTGCCATGGATACCCAGGCCAAGATGAAGGGCATCCAACATCGCCACATGGTAACCTGAGAAGAAGAGGAGGTGAGTGACTGTGAATAACTTGATCAACAGGTGAAGAGGCACCTCAAAGGAGTTGTCCGACATTCTGGTTTTTCTACAGATTAAACAAACAACATATAACGTGTTAATTATTGAGCTTTAGAGGTGCTGGTAGGCAGATTGTGTTATCTTCGGACAGATCCAGGCTAGCTGTTTCCCTTCTTTATACTAAGCTAAGCTTAACTGGCTGCTTGCTGTAGCTTCATATTTAACAGATATGAGAGTGATATCAATCTTCTCATCTAACTCTCTGCAAAAAGCAATTAAGCGTGTTCCCAAAAATCTCAAATTATTGAAGTGAAATGCACATTTTAGGGTGCTGGTTTAGCCCAGACAGTACAAATTACACTTTAGTATGATTTCTATTCAAACAGCAGTCTGTAAACTTTTTTTTTTAGTTTTGTGCTTGCCTCCAGTGGTACTTACCAAATAAGTCACGACGCTAAGATAAATAAATGTAAATTCATGTTTAAATACATCTTTAAAAAAGTCAATATCTCTGCAGAACTTTGACGCACTGAGGGAATATTTAAGTGTGGACCTCTCATTTGTCCACCATCACCATAGTGTGAATCCAAAGAACCACAGGCTGTTTATTACATTAGCACAGCAAAAAGTCTAATCCAAAGTTTTCCCATTGTGTTTTCTGCATCTCAATGTTTTATACAGCTTTATTAAAATCATGATTTGTGGATAGATATTATGTCAAGGGAAAGGTGCTCTGGTGGTTTTCAAAGGCTAAACCGCATTAAGGAGACTTATCTCTGACCTCTCATGCCCTTTAGACATTTATTGCATGCATTTCCCAGCCGTCATCCCTTCTGTCACTCTGTACCTTTCAGTAACATAGAAATGGCTTCTATTTAATCTGTAATATTGTAGAGGCTCAAAAATGTGACACTCTGAATGTCACACTGCATATTTTAGCAGTGATCATATCATACCAATGTATAGTTTATCAGCTAACACTTGCTTTTTCTTTAACTCTTGTAATATGTCACTGACACCTTTTATATAATAGTATAAAATCCAATATATAGTATTTAGTCAAAAAAGCAGGCTGCTGTACTAATTGAGTAAGTTTGATATTAGGAGGACTTGGGAGTCTTGCTTTTTATCAAGACCCACATTACCAGAGATGGAACGTACACACCAACTTTAATTTTAGCACCTATTTGAGAAATTTTAATGTTGAATACTTCATGTTGAAATTTACTGTAATTCCCACCGAATGGTTGTATAGAATTGTTATATTTTCATACAAGTCTTTCCTGGAGAAATTCACGCTTTTTCCACTGTTTTCTAACATCGGTGCTGTAAAAATGTTGCGTTAAGTTGTGCCGCTTTTGTTGTGTTTACATACTGGAGAAGGCCTCACACTCTGTGGTTGGGCCATGGCTTAGCAGATGCATGAGTTGTGTTACGCTAGGGCTGTAAAAAGCTGACATAGTCCCTTGCAGCAGTGTTTGTGTTGTTTTTGGTAACTAGCAGCTGTCTGGGAATCTTTCACAACATCTATTCACCTCGTAAATCCTTACAACTCATGAGAGAGCAGTGCGGGAGCTGTTTTTGCAAAATATCTAACATCAGAATTGTTTTCTCAAAGTGTTTGCCCCCTACTCTCTACATGTGGTTACAGTTGAACAGCAACAGTGTCACTTCATCATTTTGCAGACTGCCATTCATTTCTCTGTGGAAATATATTTGAAAACCCGAACCAGGCCTGTGAGGTAGAGGCCGTGCAGAGCTCTTTCTGCTGTCGGAGCACATTATGGTTTCAGCTGCAGTTTACTTTCACAGCAGCCTTGAAACTATTTCAAACTTCTCACTGCTGGAGTGAAAATTCGAGTTTGTTGCTCACTTGCACCTATTGCCACGTTTTGTCGAAAAACGCAGAACGAATGGCCTGTAATGCTCACTACAGCGGACGCCGTAAAAATGGTGTATTTATTTTAAGATGAGTTGTGGTGTGGCCCAAACCCCATAAAACGTCCAACTGTTGGCCGCTTTCTCTCTCACTCACTCTGTTTCTGATTACTTGAAGTGGTGACCTCACACATATGTTACAGCAGCTGTAAGAAGAGTAGCAAACAGAAACCAGTTCAAACCTATCCAGACTGCAGGCAGAGACACAATCCAGGAGCTTTGCTCGCATCATGACGTGAGAGTAATAAATTTGCTCATTTCTTTTGACTGACATGTGCTCTGTAAGTGACAGGCTGGAATAAAACAGATTTAATGAGTTATTTCAAGAGGTGACGCTTGTCATGATGAATGAGATTTGTTATTTGGACAGCTGGAATATTTCAGATATTATTTACGTCGTGAGCATTTACAAACATCGCTGGACTATAATGTATATCTGCTGCTTCACTGTGACTAGTCATTCTTTGTCCTTAAACCCACCACTCGTATAGTGTGTACCCTCAAGTGTGCAAATCTTAAGAAAAACATTTAAAAAAAGTTTTCCTTTTTTTTGTTGAACTTACTCTGACATGGGTTAGATCCAGCAAAGCACACTTGTAGGTGAGTTTAGTGTGAAACTTGAGAGCAGAAAACACCGAATGCTGAATGGCGTCTCCATCTTCTAGCTGGAGAGCTGCAGAACAACATGTCCAAAACTTTTTATTACTCTGAACGTTTACTGGACTTGTTTGGATGTAAATCAAAACCTTTATGGCATAGAGTGACAACGCTCTCAGCCTAATGACAGAATGCAGCCAGCGGAAATATAATTCATCTAAAAATATAACTTTATTGTGTCTGCGTTCAGTTACCGTCGCAGCAGTAAAAAGGCGCAAGTCAAAGGACATTTATTGACATTAATTCAGTCTCCCTGCTAACTGGAAGCACACATGCTCCTCTCTTTGTCACAGATTGGCAGGAGCAGTGGCCTTTGTCTTTGGAAAATGTCTGCAAAATTTCCACGCTGGCGTCTTATGGTTTAGTTGAAACAGTGTTTGTGTTAGACTCTCCGTGGCCTGCAGTGACATTTATTTGGCTTCGCTGTGAAGGATCTGTCATTGTGAAGTGGCTTTTATAGGCTGACTTTTCTTTTGGCTTAAAATAGCAGATGCTCGCCTGCAGAGAGAGAGAAGTCCACCGCCAAGAGCTCAGAACACCATTAGGATAGTTCAGTTGTGTGTAATCTTCAAAGAAAAGCACCTTGTTTAGTGGTTCTTGTGACAGCATTGCAGTGATCATTGATTGATTGATTGACTATTATAATTCAAATTAATTCTTCCACTCTTGCTGTTAATTTGACCAGAAAAACTTCTTATCACTACTTGACTATGACTATAGCCAGTATGCACACTGATGCTGCAGTACTATAGGCTGCACAATGACATTAAAATATGCAAGAATTGTAATATTGAAGAAATCAATTGATTGATTAATCATTTGGTCCATAGACAGTATTTAAGAAGTTGACATAGTCATCGTGACGTCACCCGTTGGTTCGTGGACTGCCGTTTTAAAGCGTGAGTGACACGAGAGGGTGGAGCTAAGTACAACCAAACGCTGAATAAGACATTTTTAGGTGACCAAAAAGGTTATAATTACCTTTCATGAACTGAAAACACACTGTGAAAGGGTTAAAGTTCTAAGACAAAAACGCGGACAACTCCCAGACCGGACAACACCGTGGTAGCGACCTGTCAATCACAAGGTAGCCACGCCCTAAAGCATACCCTGCTTTATGGTCTGTTTGACTCTAAATGGGACCATAATTTACTAAATGAACATCATGCTGTATTGAAGAAGACTTGAAACTAGAGATTGAGACCATAAACTCATGTTTATAATGTTTACTGAGGTAATAAATCAAGTGAGAAGTAGGGTCATTTTCTCATAGACTTCTATACAATCAGACTTCTTTGTGCAACCAGAGGAGTCGCCCCCTGCTGGCTGTTAGAAAGAATGCAGGTTTAAGGCACTTCCGCATTGGCTTCACTTCTCAGACCCGGAGGTTGCCCACTGGTTTGGTCCATAAAATGTCAGAAAAAAGTACAAAAAATGCTTATCACAATTTCCTTAAGCTCAAGTTGACATCTCAAAATTGCTTGTTTTGTACGACAAACTATCCAAAACTAAAATGTCTTCAATTCATGATGAGAAAAACAGCACATCTAGTCTTTTAGTTGTCAAAGTGCATCTTTGAATTTGATACTCATCCCTGGCAACATCTTTAGCCGTGGGTCAGAGCTAATCTGAGTGTTTGTGGTGTAGCTGCAGCTCGACCCTGTGGCCTCTCTTGTCAAAGCCTGAACAGGTGTGTTTCACAGGTGTCACAACACTCAACCGCTTCAATGTTGTTATGGCAACAAGGTCTTTGCCAATAAGCCAGTACAGCACAGAGAGGCCTCGCGGTGTTGATATACAGTTCAATGATAGGTAATCATGTAAATTGGAGACATTCCTGGCAGCATAATAATCTGAGATAAGTACATGTTTGCACACACAACTATACATATACACACACATATACATATAATAATAATAATTAGAATAGTAATAATAATGCATTTATTTTATATAGCGCTTTAAAAAGTACTCGAAGGCACTTTACGTGATAAAAAAGCAACAGAAACAGTAAAAGCCATAACAGACAACTTACATTAGAACAGCCTAAAGACAATTACATTACATTACATATTAACATTTACTGTACATACATTTCTATTCAACTCTAAAGCAACCATCCACAGCAGTACCAGTATTCTACAACCACACACTAATTTAATTATCTGTATATAATACGTATAAATGCCATAAAAAAATGTAACAGTAGGCTGTTTGAGTGGAGTGCCAGGTGAGAAAGCCCCAGCTTCACGTTATACTCTAAACTAACTCAAGTTTTATGAATCCAAAAACCAAACTTACCAAACTCCAGTGATTTTTCACAGCTAAATTCTGCCACCTCCACTGTTTCAGTCAAGCAAAACGACTGAAAAGGCTCAGGACTACCATTCACAGGCACAGAGAACAAAATACTCACTTGGTTTCCTTCTTCATGTCAGGGAAAAAAATGCAGACACACGCACACACAATTAGGGTTTGGCTGGAGAGTGTGGTCGTCTGTGTGCCCCTGTCTGCTGTTGGGAGGGGAAGGTAGGGGAGGGGGGGTGCTGGTAGAAAAGGCTGAAAACTGAATGATTTCTTTCTTTGCAGTGGAAAGAGGGGCTGGCAAAAGGAGGGTTAAAGAGGGGGAGTAATCTACTTCACATCTGTGGGCTCTGGTGGGGGACAGAGGAAGCAGGAGGGTTCCTTTAGCATAGGGGGAAACACATATACATTTCCTATTTATTCTAGGAATGGTCCCATTTAAAATATGTCTGAAGTGTGCACTTAGGTAATGTGAAATGTGAAAAGATAACACCAAGCTCTTTTTCCCAGCAGATATTATTCCAGACCAAGACAGTGTACAGTAGTGACAGATTAATAATACACTGTAAAGTAAGGTTGGCAGGGTTGATAAAGCTCCGATAATGTGGTTTAAGTGTATTTGCTTTTATGAAATGTATTCTCTGCTCTGACGAGTGAAACTTAATGTAGAACATTTCTTTTCTACTTGCAGCAAAATACTAAAAACTGATTCTTTAAACTTCTTAGTTTTGCATTTGAATTCCTAAACCAATCTGTCCATTATGAATGACCATACAGTATGCCAAGGTATCCAGGTGGCTTATTTGAAGTTGCACCACATGTAATCAGTGTTTGAGGGTTGGAGCACGGCCAAGAAGCTTTTATCACATTTACACCTGGTATTGAAGGGCAATTTTGTGTCGAAACGTTTGCCTTTCTACCTGTAATGTACTTTACAGCTATTCAAGTCTATTCTTCAGTAATCTCTGTAAACAGATATCTACATATGAATGCAGAATCTGTAGGCAACGGGACAAGATTTTGGTATCGGTATCAAGCAGGTTTTGGTTGCATGCAGGTAAACAGTCCATGTGGAGAGCAAAAGAGGCGAAATGCAATCTGGGAACCCACCAGCTATCCTCTGACGATGATTTTGCTTTTTTAATTTATTTATCTACATTCATATGCAGATATCTGTTTATAGAGATTAGCCGTCTCGCTCAACTCCAATTCCATTCTTGCGTCTCAAGTTGCTAATCGGACTGTAAACAATGACCGTTGCACGGAGGAGGAAGTCTTGGCCCAGATATCCGTTATCCAGATATCCGCTGGCTACACCGGAACCGCGGAAATATTGGCTGGTGCCCCCAGAGGCTAAATTGTCGTCAGACCGATAGCTGATGTGCTCCAAGATTGATTCTTCCAAAACTGCAAAACACTAAAGCTTCGGGCTTCAGGGTAATTGCAAAATTGAATACAGCAGGTCTCCATACAGTGTGAGTGTTATTTTGTTGAAGGCATACTGTACTTTGGGTGCTTTTGGGATAATCTTTTACCCTATTAGACTGTATTGGAATGCAGTGCTTCCTGCTGACTTTGAGGTATATAGAGCTTTACGGTGAAAAACTGCTTTACGGTGAAAAACTGTACATTTTTAAATTTTAAACAATATTAATCAGTGTGCAAAAACTAGGAAAGCAAAAATAAAGTCAAAATTATTTCCTTAAAAAGCAACTTATCTTATCTCAACTCAGTATTCCCATGAATTGTGCCCCCATAGGATGATTAGGTTAGCACACGATTTACATCGTAACCATTGTTACAATGTGCAAGCATTAAATAACTTTGGTATTGGACATAAAAAAAACATTCTGCGAAGTCATCAGCCACAACCTTCTTCTGGTTGCTGATCTTTTGTTTGTAAAATTGATCAAGTTTGTCTTTTACTATCTTAATCAATGGAGTCTGCTTCCACCACTCACTGTTGCATCCCTTCATCCACAGGGAATGAGTTACAGTTCACAGCAGCTGCACCAAACAATTGGATAAAACGAACATGATTTCAGAAGAGCCATAAAAGACGATGCTTCGAGGCTTACCATTTAGAATAAAACAGAGACGGAGCAGCTTCTCGTCTAATGACCAAGCCGTGTTTGTTTTGTTGACAATGCTACATCCACAGAGTGCTTTTTAACGCCAGGTATAAATGCGTTCTTTGTTCATTTCCTCCCCCCCCCCCCCCCCTCCCTGCACAGATGTTCTTGTCTCTTCAATGCAGAATAATAGGCAGCAAAAAAAAAAAAATGCTAGAAAAGATAATGCACATGTTTCTGGAGTAGTGCCACGGGCAGGTGGGTTCACTGAAAAGAAAAAAAGAAATTAAATTCTTAATCCTAAAGGTACAAATCCATGACAGCTGCTGTTGGCAACCAGAAATCCAGATCAGCAATGATTTCAATGATTCATAATACCTACTGCAGAACGATGTTTCACCAGAGGCTGAATTTTAAAAGGGCATGGAAGAGATCTATGATTTTTATCGACATCTAATCGGTAACCAAGACATAACATTGACAGGTCTCTGGCACATTTAACTTATCTAAGAAGAGGATTAAACACATTTCAAGTCATGGATAAGCTGATATACTGCAGGCATGTGTCATCACAGTGTCTGGCAGTTGTGTTGAAAGGACATATTTGCTTTTTAGTTTGCCCTTTTAGGATGCTTTAATAACCACAGAAATCACCCTTTAATGCAACTTTGAAATAGGATATTAAACATGATCATTTTATCTTCTCCTCACAATCTATTTAGGTCACCTTCACACGTGTAGTTCGGTTCATTTGGTCCTGATAAAAATGTCCCATTGTTGCCTTTTAGTTCTAGCAAACATTTAGAAACTCAGATGACTGACAGCAGGTCTTGCAGCACTTAACTGCTATCTACTGTATCTATCTAGAGATCTATCTATTTAGAGATCTATCTATCTATCTATATAGATATGATTGATTTGGGAAAATCTATAAAAATATATTTGCCGCTTGTAGAGATCACTTATAGATTTCTTCGTTGCCAGTTCAAGGCCAGAAAATGGATTTAATAGTTTATGTTGTAAATTCATGCTGAAATGACTTATTTATTTTGCTTCCACACCATAAGCAAACTGCACCAGGGTCCAACTGAAAGCAAACCGAGACCGATTTTTCTAGGTGGTCTTGGTCTGTTTTTTTTTTGGTCCGCACCACAGTTTTCACACAAGACTAGATGAACCGCACTAATCGGGAAAATGCACCATAATTTGGTTGAAACAAAGCAAACACGTTAGGTGCGAAAGCCTCCTTAGTCATCTAAATCAACATAATGATTTACATTCTATTGCCGTGTCTAGTGTTTGTATAAGCCCTCTCGTACCATAAACAGAATATTTTGTATATTTTTCATTGAAAAGCAATCCAGCATCCACAACCTTCAAAGCTAATTTCCTAATTTTTTTTATTGTATTATTTACATATTTCTTACACTTTCTTACATTTCAAAGAATCTTGAAAAAGACTTGACATCAACACTTTTGAGTCACACATGTTACCCTCATATTGCAGCAGACCAGATGGTCTTGTCAAACATCACACTGTTAAAAGCCCTCAGCCATGTTTAGACATGCATGCAGCATGTCCACGATGCTCCATTTTACCCAGGAAGGAAGGCACCATATGGGAGCTGTTTTTCATTTTCAATGTAAACAATGTCACATAACTGACCGCAAAATCCTTGACTTCAGACGTAGACATAGAGGATTTGTCTTATGTGACACGTTCTGATGATTAAAGCTTAATAATTATATATTTTAAAACATTTTAGTATGCAAGACATAATAAATGATTTTTTTTTAAATATTTTTATTTTTATATTCAGGAAAATCGCCCTTACTTTAATTTGTAACAACACTGCCTACTATACTGTCTTTAATTTCGAATGAAAGCAAAATATGAATTCACACAGCGTTCCGCTGGACTGTTGACAAAATACATAGTAGATTAGACTGTGACCATGAATATATTGACCAAGAAACTGTTTCAGCGTTTTCTAATTGACCAGCACCTTGTGTACCCCGAGGGCTGCTATTGACCAAGGCCAAGGACTCGGTGCTCTCTGCAGCCACTTATCCACGGCAGTGCACAAGCAATGAGTGCCACAGTGTGCTGGTGTTGATAAACTCTGCTAATCCACTCTGGGAGCCCAACACAGCTCAGGCTTCTCTTAGTGCTCAGAACCAGTGTACTCCATGTTCCCTTTTACAGCTCAGATTGGGGAGCGTTGGGAGTAACAGGCGGGGATTTGTGATAACGTTTTTTCTTTTTATGCCTCCACGCCGGCGACAGCCGTCCGTACATCCGTCCCATTCTTGTGAACGCAATATTTTAGGAACCCCTTGATGGGAATTCTTCAAATTTGGCACAAACGTCCACCTGGACTCGAGGATGAACCGATTACATTTTAGTGGTTATAGGTCAAAGGTCACTGTGACCTCACAAAACACGTTTTTGGCCTTAACTCAAGAATTCATATCCTAATTATGACAATTTCACACACACGTGAAACAGGATAAAATGATGTAGTGATGACATTTTGGACAGACATGGATGTAAACTTCAACTTGAGTTGTTGGCGGAGGCATACAACCACGAGTTAAATCTATAACATGTCAAATTGTGTGCAGCAATTAATAAATCTGTCACTGGAATTGTTCTGTGAAATGTAGAGCTGTTGCCAGTGGATATTCTGTAACAGTGACATATTATCTTTCTTAGGGCCCTGACACACCAGACTGACGTCAATAACAAGCACCAACAAAGACCCACCAATGAAGTTGCACTCGAACGCACCACAAAGCCGACATACATGCACATTCTGACATGCGGTGCACACCCTGCATAAGAAGAAATATAGTAAGCAACTAAGCAAAAGTTGAATCCAAAAATCAAAAGGAAACAAAACAAACTGTCCTACTGCTTTTCGATCTTTCGGAGGTTGTTTTGGTCCATTTTAAAGCTATAGTGAAGATACTTGCATCATATGAAACTAGAAAACCTAAGGATTCCTAAATGTAGTACCTGTGAGGACTTCTGGACGATATTTATCATTGTTTTGTGTTGTTAATTGACTTCCAATAATAAATATATACATACATTTGCATAAAGCAAGCATATTGCCCATTCCCATGTTGATAAGAGTATTAAATACTTGACAAATCTCCCTTTAAGGTACATTTTGAACAGATAAAAAATGTGTGATTAATTTGCGATTAATCACGATTAACTATTGACAGCCCTAGTCTAGGGCTTTTATTGTGAAAAGTAACAATGTATGGCGTAATATTCACATTCTGTGTGAAAGTATTCATGACAAAAACAACAGTTCGAAAAAATATATTGACGTGCGAAATAATCGCAAGAAAGAAACGGCAACGGTGTGTAAAGGCCTTTACAGTCAGCTAAATGGCTGACGATTTTTGACATGAAAATGGTGTCAGTGCTCAGTGTGGTACGGACCATGCTTTAACTACCAATTCTAGTTCCTTTAAAAAAAATCACACATAATACATTATTCAACCAATGGACATTTCAAGATAGCCAGCCAGAAAAATACAATTTTACTCCAAATTATGCTAGTAAATCTTATTACACTGTAGATTGTTTTGTAATTCTTACTGGCATCTGTCTACAGCAGTTTGTAGGCTTTATGAAGGCCTTCAGTAGATTGACTCTTGATTAAATCTTGTGCAGCCAGCATTAGGATGTTGTAAAACAACCAAGCGAACTTTTGTATTTTACACAGCTTCTCAGTTTCTGCAATGCAACCGTTGGAGATGGTGATATACTCGAGATGCACCAAAATTGTCTGTGTTGTGGATGCATATTACGCACATTTGTGACCGGGCTTAGAAAAAGAGAATTTGACATGTGGTGTGTTTTTTTTAAATATATATTTATATTGATTTATTTGAGCTGCTGTGTGATTACATTGCACATCCTGACCAAAAATATGAGTCTGCTCTTTAGAAAAGTTGGCCGGGACTCTGCTGATGCTGCATTAGCAAATTGTCGGTATGTTATGGTAGCGAGAGCAGTGCTTTCAAAGGCACAAGATGAGCTGTGATTGGCTATGATTGATGTAAGCCTCTAGCACACCCGCTGCTACTGTGTGATACTGGTCCCTTCTAATCCCACCCCATTACCAAAAGGGGCCACAGGTCACAAAGACACCAAAAGTGCCATCGCGCCCTCTGCAAACTGCACACTTGACCGCACTTAATGCTGCACATCTTGTTCCGCAGAAAATAGGAGCCCAAAACCCTCAATGGCGTTTAAGTGGAAACTGCAAAGCTATAAGTTGCATCCCTGGTGCAGCCAGAGGGCACTTTGTTCTACACAAGCTGTCTGGGCTTTGTTAAGTGTTTCGCAACAGATGCCACCCTCGAAAAAGGAAAACGCAGACCTCCATCCAGACTCGTTATATACGTCAAGCAGCAGGAAATGAGACAGCCCGAGGATATTGTGAACACTGATCAATCAGACTGACACTGATTTGGACCGATGGAAATACAAAGTGTCCGCACACATCAAAGGCAGTGTTCTTAGCTCAGGTTTTAATGTAATTAAATATCCCTGGATAAATACAAGATAAATGGCTAGAAGGCAGGTCCAAATTTAATCAGGCAAACATAATTAGCCAGTTTGTATGCTTCCTGGAGACCATGAGGACAGGATAGATGACTACATAATGGAAGTCATTGCTCGACTGCGTCATCTTACAGTCATGTCACCACTTATCCTAAAGGCTACAGAACAATATTACATGTAAATTCAATATGAATATTGTATTATAAACTAACATAGCACAATGTCACTGGAGGATATTAAGCTTGTAAGATGTTAGCATATAGAAGGAATCTCTTCATTATTAAATGCCTGATGTGTTTGTTTCCGTATACTATAACATACACATATATTTGGAACTAATGTAACACTTCAAACTGTGAAATTGTGCTCTTAATCCACATTTTTGAAGTTCTGTTGAGTATTTAACTGCGATATCATTAAAAGCTTGGACCACTTCTACAGTGTCGCTCACTGATCATTAAATTCAAGGGAAATAACGCACTGTTGACTCCTTGCTCACTATTTTCCTGTGGTTCTTTTATTGATTTATGTGGCTTCGGAGAGACGTGTTGTTCCGGCAGGAGGGGAATACACTGCTGGAGAGAAGCCAGAAGAAGCTTTGATCGCCTCCACAAGGCCGAGAGGTGTAAAGTAAATGGGGTGTCGGATGTTACAGATTACTAATTTCAAAAGAACTAGTTTTTCATGCCGGTAAATCTTAAGTGGGTCTATTACTGAGTATATAGTGTGGTTTAGTGTCGGGTCCACATTATTGTGATCTCAGTCTCCGTCTTGCTTGCGGTTTTACTCACCTGTTCTCAGACTAAGGTGGCACAGTCTTGGACCAGAAGGATTCTAGTGAAATGGTTAGACACCTATTTTTAAAATGACCATAAATTAGAGATTAGTTCATCAGATTCCTGCCTTATTAAAGTATTTTAAATGGAAACAGACCTGCAGTACAGTATATTTCATCTTAGGTTCCTTCAATAATTACTATCATAAGCTACGTAATTTGTTAAACACAGAAATATTGTATTTACATTCTAAACAAATATATTTCCTACAAGTAAAATATGCATGTATAGCAGTGGGCAAGCTCCGGGTCTGAAAAGTGAAGCCAATGCACAAGTGCCTTAATCTTGCATTCTTTCTAATAGCCAGCAGAGATGTTACGGTGAGGAAATTTTCCCACCGGTAAATAAACTTGTTGCAACACCGGTGTTTCTCAATCTCTAGTTTCAAGTCTTCTTCAATACAGCATGATGTTCATTTAGTGAATTATGGTCCCATTTAGAGTTAAATAGACCATAATGCAGGGTATGCTTTAGGGCGTGGCCACCTTGTGATTGACAGGTCGCTAACACGGTGTTGTCCGTGTTTTTGTCGTAGTGACTTTAACCCTTGTTTTCAGTTCATGAAAGTTAATTATAACCTTTTTGGTTGCATAAAAATGTATTATTCAGTGTTCGGTTGCACTTAGCTCAACCCTCTCAGGTCATTTTGGGTTGCAAATAACCAAGATGGTGATGGACAAAAAGAAGATGGTGATGGCCAAAAAGCGAATTTGAGGCTTCAAAACGGCAGTCCACAAAGCAATGGGTGACGTCACGGTGACTACGTCCACTCCTTATATACAGTCTATGGTGTATAGCTGTGATGTGTTTTGTTTACACAAAGAACATTGACTATTAGTTACCCTTTCAAGATTGAATCACCCAAGAGAAAGTGGAAAAGGTTAGAAGGATTTTTTTTTCAGCTTGAATTTTGATTATATCTATCATTATACTGTACTGCTCGGGAGAAATGCAGGTGACGGGGGGTCCAGTTAGCTAATAATATTAATGTTTTGATATTCAGTAACAGCACTGTTGCCTGAAGCAAAATAGAAAATAGCAAATGTTATCACAGGAGTTGGACGCCATTACAATAATGCAATGTGGGAATATGGCCTTGATGTTTACCATATAGTTGTTTGAACAGCACTCCGACCCAATTTCAGCAAAACTTAATCGTCACAAAGGACGCATTGTATTGTATTTCCTCTGATTATACAGATGCTCATGCTGTGTCCACCTCATCCACAGTATGTGCTGACTTTCTGTGGCTTTTGCTGGTGTTTTTAGTTGGACTTCCTGTCCTTGATTTAGCCAGTGACTGTGCATGAAAATGCATACCTTGCATGTTTTGCCAATTTAAAGGAGCTGTGACAGCAATGATTAGAGGAGTGGTGATAAAAGAGCTTTCTCTGATGGAATATTTATTTGTCTGGAAATGAAAGTATTGAAAGCTGGCACCTAATGGTGTTGGTACCCAGATGTGATTCATTCACATACCTATAACTTTATCTGTAAAGCGGTCATCCATACCATCTTCTTATTGTGAAGTAATGCCACTTACGATATTAAATTTCTTTATTTATAAGGACAATGCACATTAATCCACATTTCTGTTACTGTGCCAGTGTTGGCCAGCCTGCTAATTTTTCACTGCAGTCCTTTGGCAAAATGCTCAAAAACCAATGAAGCGACAGAAATACAAAACATAGGACAATAAGATGCCAAAATGACAGCAAAAGCAACAAAATGCAAGATTTTGTTGCCTGTAACGTCGTTTCGGAGCACCAGAGTGGGCTGTCAGGCATTTAGCGGCACCACACCGAAATCTGCGTTACAATTCGGTCTGGTATGTACACGCCGTATAGGAACCGCTGCCAAATTTGCACCAGGTTTCCGTACCCAACCCTATGCATGCTACATCTCAGCTGAACTCAATTAGTTGTGCTCTGCCACTGTTAGACATTTTTGTCGGGTTTTACTAGCTTCCACCAGTTTAACAGTGAAAGATGAGCTTTTTTTTACTGAAAACCTTGTTTGTCTTCATTGTGCACACCCTCCATCCCACCCACTGGCAGAGGTTTAGTGCACAGTCCTAAAGTCTGACCCATTCACGTTGTTTGTTTGGTGTGATAGTGTCAGTAATACAGGCCTCTGGTCACTTAGCTTGCTGTAGTCCTCGAAGTAAATAGGAGAAATCAAAGCAGGATAGGAAATAACTCGAAAGAAAACAACATTTAAGAGCTCTTGGTGTGTCATTCGCCACGGTCAAGCCGGACAAATCTCAAATAGCAAAGTAAAACTCTTCAGCGGGGGACTTGCCTTTAAGTTGTTTTTTTTGCTTCTCCAGTGTTTTTTTTCTTCTTTCTTGCTTTTTTAAGTCTCCTGCAATCTCTTACACGCTATTCCCTATTTTTGGTCCCTTTTTTTATCATCTTTTTTTTCCCCCCGTCTCCCCCTTTCCTTGCAAATATCCATGAAGTTAAGAATATTGTTAGAAAAGCGATAAGGGACCTTTAGGCAACAATTTACTCAATATAGCAAGTAAAGAACTAAGTCTGTTATACCATGTAAGTCACAGTTGGAGATTCACTTTTTGAGGTTGTTTGATTAAGGTTGATCTTTTTTTACGATACGTTTGATCTTTTCCATACATCTACTGTACGTGAATAGAATTTGAGGAGCCGTACTGTATCAGAGATTAGGGCATGGACGTGTTTGACTGCATCTAGGAAAACTCAACTTTTTATTACAAAAGTGCAGGTATGCATCATGAAATGTTGTGAGCAGTTTTCCCTCTCGGATCGTTTTATTTGAAGTATTTTAGAGGCCTGAAGAGGTGAGAGTATCTAGTATTTGACAAGAAAAAGATAGGCTTACAGATTTTTGTGTTTTCTTTCGTCATTGTAAAACAAAATCTCCATTTTATCAAGTAATTTCTGTCTCTAATTCAATTGTAAAAATCTGATTTCCTTAAAGAGGACCTATTATGCGTTTGTGCTTTTTCCCTTCCCTTTAGTGTGTTATATAGTTTTGTGTGCAAGTAAAAGGTCTGCAAAGTTACAAAGCCCAAAGTCAACACCAAAGGGAGTTACTCTCCCCCAAAGAAACACTGCTCCTGAACTGCCTGAAACACCTTGCTTGAAGTCCCGCCTTTTCTTCCGTAACGTGGTGATGTCACCAAGTAACACATTTGCCTAATACCTGCCTAGCGGCTAGTTTGGCACGCCCTCAAACAAAGATAGTTAGAGCGGAGCTGGAGCGCAGTCCGAAGAGTTTGGACCAATCCCAGCAGAGTTGGCCAGCTGACCAATCAGAGCAGACTGGGCTTTTCGTGAGGGGTCCTCTTTAAAACAGTGAGACTCTCAAGCAGTTTCCAACAGACTGGTTTCAAGAATTTTCTAGAAATTAGTGTCTTGAAATGAGAATGAATAAGACTGTTTGCTGCTGTGTTGAAGAAAAGTGAAACTTTATTTAAGTCATTACTTTGTTTAATATTTGAAACCAATTGATTTACGTTGGAAGAAAATAGTAGTTTGTAATCTACGTGAGATGGACATTTCTAAAACCACAACAAGAAGGAAAGCAGGAAATAGTGTTAGCAAGTCAGCTGAGGTGAATCCCACTTGTATCCACTGCATCCTGTATCGCTCTGTGCCTCTCTGGTTGGTAATGGAGGGAGGTCAGCGAAGAGAAAAGTGAGAATCAAGACCCCAGCTGTGTCCTCATCCAAGCTGGTACTCTTAATCAATACCAGGCAGCCAAAACAGGCACATTGAGAAATAGTGAGGGTCAGGGTCACAAATATCAAGCCAGTCTAGTGTGCCAAATTGAACACTGGGATTCCAGGGGGGGCCGAGGGTCTTTGGGTGCTGATCCATCTGAATGAAGACAAAGAATAGAAAGAATCTATTTTATTTTTCCCCTATAGCTCAATAAGATTCGGCTTCAAGTTTAATCAGATTTTTTTGCCTTCATTCTCTACCACAGGATTTGTTTTTACTCTTCAAAAGTGACATTTGATTGGAAAGAGCATTCAATACAACCCTTCGTATATCCTTTCTTGATGTCGGTTTTCAAACGGGCACACCGCTCCGCCACCTGCCATTGGCATTCAGATCACACGGGTGCCGAATGCTACTATGCAGATAGCTCCGAGAGAGTCAAGTTGAGGTTTGCCTTAATAATGGGATTTCCACACATTACATACAAACTCACTGGGCGCTAATGTGGTAGAATAATATTTCCTGGAAGAGGTGCACTCGAGTCCCAAATTGAATTTACTACGTTACATTGACTTTAAAAAGAGGGCTGTGGCACGCGTATTGCCCAGGAAATAATAGTGCGCTCCACTGGGCAGCCAAGCACCGAGCAGAGGATTAAACGGTGGTGCTGCCGCACACTGGGACGCTCTCAGTACGGTTCAAACGTTAACACTGATTTTTTTAGCTTACTGTAAATACGTTGCAGTTGGAACAATTTTAGTTCTGCTATCCAGAAACACGCTGGGTTTGGAATTTCTGGTGTTTTGGCTTCTTGGTCCTCATTTCCTTTTGTGTTTCCTGCTCTCTCACCTTTGCACAAATACACACACAAGCACACACATACACACAAATACACTCGCACAGTCATTAGTGGCACAATATTTCATGAAATTTGACAACAGCTGAATATGCTCAGTGATCGCATTAACACATGGACATTACCTGTCTACAAAGCTCCGTCTGAAGCATCGCACAAATGGATTGCATACTGTTGCATTTTAATGAAATGCTTGATCTCCTCAAGGTGGAAGGAACTATCCCCAGGAATGAAATCAGCATAGATATTGCTGCTGATGAAGCATTGTCTAAACAAATATCCCTGAGCAATTTCTCGGCGCAGCCTTTTATGTGTATTGTATTGTCTTATGGTTATGGATGGTGTCACTCATGCATCTTTCATGTCTTACTTGTGGATTCCAGTTCAGCTTTCCTGCTAGAATCCTAAGTGTTGCTGTATGCATGAGCAGATGGGCTGGTGGAGCTGTTTCCAGACACCTCCACCTGCTCTTTGTTTGGGGAGAAAACCCCACTGAGATGATTTAGTTGTTTATTAGGTGGTTGCCTTGCCAACTCAAAAGGCAAGAGGAGCAAACAGAGGACAGGCAGACACCTAGTTTGTCAACTAAAACATGTTTTATAAGCTACACCGAGAGAGACTTTATTGATGATGCAAGTACTTCTGTGTGTGTGTTGTGTGTGTTTATACTGCCTGAACTGCTGAGTTATCACTCTACAGCCCATTACTGGATGATGAGACACCGTCACTGCCAGTAATAGTTTTGACTCTGCTAACAGTAACTGTACACGCCTTTCCACATCAGTACAACAATGAAATGTTATTTTATCACTGAAATAACGTTTGTAGCGGGACAGTCAATCACAACTCATGGTGGACACAAAATACTTTGATGCAAATGTAGTCAGTTAGACTTTTTTCAACAAATATTAGTGTCATTCTCATCTTGGAAAATTGCCTTGAATGGCAGTGTTATAGTTACTGTTACTTTAGGAAGTATTAAACATTGTGAATTTGTTGTTTTGTGTTACAGCCAACAATATACACTAATGAAACAACATTATTTTATTTTTATAGTCATTTTGTAGGGATAGTCATGGTCCCCAAAGGATGATTCTACTAATCATCACTAGGGCTGCAACTAATGATTATATTCAGTGTTGATTAATCTGTCTATTATTTTCCAGATTAATTGACTAGTTGTTTGGTCTATAAAATATCAGAAAATGGTGAAAATCGGAATCGGAGAATTTAGACTTTAAAAAATTACTCGAACCGATTAAGCGATTCTCAAAGTAATTTAAGATAGATAGAATAGATTAATATAATAATAATAGTCGACAACTAATCGATTAATCGTTGCAGCGCTAATCATCACCTGACCTTTAACTACTATCAGGTCAAAATTCCCATGTGCACATAAGGTGCATCATAGTGTAAAAGAGGATTGTAAATAAGACATTCATGCTAACCAGGGAATTTTAGCAACTGTATGGCCTTATAGCACCTGTAGCGCCACCCTCAGAACAAATTTTATCCGCAACGCTGTTGAGGCTCTAACGGTTTGACAAAAAAGTGTGTTGTTTGACAGTAGCCTCTTTTCACAAATAAGTTGGGCCTTTTTGTTGAGTAATAATCTTACCAAAGTCAAGAATAAACCTTTAAGTTCAAAATGACTTGTTCTCTCCAAGACTATCGTATTGGCTTTTTTGAAAATTGTAGCCTCTATGTGCTGCTAGCACGGCATTAGACATGTAATCTTGTTCCTGTGTCATGTTTTGATGTGTCTGATTTCAGCAGCAGTGCAGCTTGTTCATCTGTTAAATACGTTGAGTGTTTATTTGTCTGTCAATGCTTCAGTGAAACAAGCAGTCGGAAGCTGCAACTATCAAGGCCATCAGTGAGCACCCGTTGCAAGGTTCACTGTTGTCATGTGAAGTGAATAAGAAGCTATTCATTACATCTACTTGAAGTACAAATAATTGTTCATCATGTTAATTTTGTTCTTATATGAAGCCTGAGCTGTGGCTCAACAACACACAAAAGCAGTGTTTGCCACAGTATGACACAGTCTCGTTGAATCACTGTCAGTCTTCCTCTCGAGGTTAACAGCCTCCTTTTGGCCTGCTGTAAAACCTTCTTCAGAGATTGGACTCGTTTTATGGCATAAGTGATTATTAAGTCGAAGCACCGAAGCTGATGATATATTGTATCATTGTAAAGCTACGTGGTCTGCTGCGAGAAGTGAACAAAAATGGCAGAAACTTTAAAGGTCGACTTGTCATGGTTTTTCTATTGAATATTTAACTATAAAGCAGCCTGTCTGTCTGTCTGTGTGGTATGTATGTGTGTGTGTGTGTTTGTCCTTTGCATATCTCGAGAACCGCTCATCTGATCTACTTCACACTTGGCGGGCGTATTGCTGGGGACCCCATGGAGTGCTTTGTCGAAGTTGGTGCAATTTGGACATGCGACACGTTCAATATTAATATACTTCAAATAAACAAGCGATGGCGCTCTGTGCAGCGGACGGGGCGGGGCTTCTGGACTCAGCATACTGTGATGAGTATGTCGTCCGCAGCGGGCCGCGGCTCATTGACTGCAGTTCACTTTTGATGCTGGATATGGAAAGTTACAACCAAACTCTTCTTCACTTCCCTGGAGTCAACGAGCGGTTCTCGGCAACTTCCGGGGGGCCAAGCTATCGGCCCGCTGCACTGCACACTAGTCTAACTAAAATGGAAGGAGCCTTTGTCTGTCTGTCTGTCCTTTTGATTTTCTCGACAACCGTTCATCCGTTCGACCTCACACTGGGCGGGTTTATTGCTGAGGACCCAAGGACGTGCCGTGTCGAGTGTGAAGTCGTTTGGATGAGCGGTTCTTGAGAAAGCTGCAAGCAGCAATACCAGAGGCCAAGCAATCGGCCCGTTCTGAACAGGCACATTTTGAGCGGGCACTGCACTAGTCTAATCAAAATGCACAAAGAGGTTTGATTCAGAGGTTGAATGCTCTTGAACCTTGAAGGATTTCATTCTCACTGCCTAGATATTTTTCTTTGTAGCTGTCATTGTAGCTGTCAAAGAAATCTGTTTCAAAAGAAGCTTTTTTTACAAATGTATTTCTCGTCCTACCCAAGGACTCCCCTCCCCACCTCCTGCGTTACCTTTTGCACTTATGAACTACGTTTCTCCTTAATACCCTTGTCCATTGATGGCAGTTATACAACACATTTCCTCAACAGTATGGTCAACAGCGCTTCTGTCTGTGTGTGCTGTTCTGGGTCAAGGGCTCAGTTCAGGACAATGCTGTCTTGCTCCTCTCACATTACTGTGCTTAGTTACAAAACAAGCTGATGGCATGGCTTTAGTCAGGGTCAAACGATGTCGTCCATCTCTATAGATCAAATTCCATGTTGATGCAGAGAACTATAATTTAGCTCTCATTATGGCTCAGTGCTGGTTGACAATACATGTACAGTACAAGGCAATGGTCCAAAACTGCATAACACTCTTTTTTTTTTGTGCTTCTACCAGAAAGATGGATGTTGTGAGAATGCTGGGCTCAAATTTCACAGATAATGGAAAATAAGAGACAACTCAGTGTGTCAACAATCGGCTCGCTGTATTTCTTTTTGTGTTATTTAACGCTCCACGGTATGGTGAGAGATGATGGTTCGGTTGTTGTCAGGACTTTATGCTTACATTCCCCCACCTCGGCAGATTATAGCCACTAATGGCTCCTGCTGGATCCTCTGTGCCTGAGACCCACTTCTTTATTAGAGTGATTATTGGGGCTGAGGGTACTGGCAGGCTTTGGCGTGGTAATTGGCTTATCAGATTTCATTAACTCTATTTGGTCACTTTAGAAATTCCCATTTGCTCAAAGTCTACAAAACGGTCTAAAGCAATGCTGTCAGTGGTGTTTTTATTTATTGAGTTGTGGGCTGATGAGTTACAATATTATTACGTCCATTATCCATAACGGAGATCAGTGCCTAACCTTAACTATTCGAGAACAATGCCTAACCTTAACCGTTTCGAGAGAGTTTACGAGAGACCTGCTAAACATTAGCATGTTGATGTTAGCTTTTAAATCAGAGCCTAAGTACAGCCTCACACAGCTGCTAGATATTCAGTGATTTTACCTTAAGCGCCGACAGTGTGCACAAGCTGATTTTTGTCACTTTGATTCATCAATAATTCTGCTCTGCAAAGATCGATTCTCCAGTTTTGGTGATGAAAATTAAAATAACCCTCTTCCAGTAGATGTGAATATTCGAGGATAAGTCATCAAAAAGTATTTCTACCAACACTGACCTAGCCCACACATGATTTAACATTTTAAATAAATGTCTGTGTCAGATAACAGCATATTACAGTAGAAACCAAACACACTATAGTTAAGAGGACAGTGATGAGTAAATGAGTCCTAACAAGGGTATATATTTTGGCAGGAGTTGTTTGAATTCACGGCTGATTGTTGCCAAACCTGGCAAGGTCACCGTACTTCGTTCCAGTGTCATTTCTGTTTACAAACATTTGTTTCATTGCTTTGAGCCCTAAGTTGAAGTCACAGAAAACGTACCAATTATGCAAATAGGATACAAGCTTATTAGTTTTGAAAGGTATGAACTGGGTTTGTTTATAGAATGTCAAATACACAAACAATGTACTGGTGAGAGGATCGTAAGCTTGTTGGCAATTATCTTTAAAAACAAAAATGATTCAATACTTTGGTTTGAAATGTATTTACCTGACCAGTGTCTTTAAGAAAAGAGTGTGCCGCTTCTTTTTTAAAGCCTGCAGTTTCATTCACTCTCTGCATATTTCACTACAGTTTAAAAATGCATTGAAATGGATGTAGAGGAATGATGACGACAGGAAAGAGGCGAGTGAGGTGAGTGAGGTCCGCTACGGCGAAGATTAGATTTTGGCAATTACTGCCAAAGGTTTTTTAGAGGTAGAGGAGTCTCTCCGCAAAAGTCTCTGGAGGTTTGCACTGCTTGCACTCCCAACATTTTTCACCACTTTCAGTAGAGATGAAAAGTGGTGTGGGCTTTCACAGAGCTTAACAAAAAAACTACAATCTATAAACTTGCTAAATTAGCACAGAACACGAGGAATACTGATGATAAAGGCAAACATATTGTTAGCATTAAATTAGAACTGAAATGATTAGTCCATTCATCGATTAGTGGATCACCAGAAAATTAATCTGTAACAATTTTGATGATTATTTATCAATTAACTTTAAGCAAAAATGGTTCCAGCTTCTCAAATGTGCGAATTTTGCTTTTTATGGTCTTCTATGATAGTAAACTAATAATCTTTGGGTTTTAGTCTGTTGGTTGGACAAAACAAGACATTTGGAGACAATAACTTTGGCTTTAGAAATTTGTGACATGATGGATGAAACTATTAATCACTTGAAGCTGCAGTTGGTAACTTTGAGCAAATCTGATAAAAAGTTATTTTTATAAAACTGTCACTACATCCTGACAGTAGTGCATGAGACAGCTAATCTGTGAAAAAAAATAATGTTCCTCTGTGTCCTCCTGTCACTATATAGTGACAGTTTTATAAAAAAAAAAAAAAAAATGATAATTTTTGCTCAAAGTTACTGCAGTTTTAATCAAGAAAATAATCAGCAGATTAGTCAACAATGAAATGATATTGCAACCCTGTATTAAACTCAACTGGTCATAGATAAATAATGGGCTTGTTTTCCAAAAAGTGAGCAGTAGGAGTGTATGGGAAACAGGTGGTGACAGTTCTGATTTTGTATTTTTAAATTTGTAATTTTCTTGCTGTACTGTTGCTATGTGCAACCAGTGACTGTCTTGAAGGTAAGAAACTGATTCATCCATCTAAAAAGCTATGGTTCTTTTTAGAATGTTTAGCAGCAATATAACATTTCAATGAGCTCAAATACACAAACACGATGGTATGCTCCACTTATCTGACTTTATAGATTCTTCCTCTTTGAAGATCCTGTACTTCTTATATGCAGTTCTTAGTCACACACTTTATACAGTAGAGGACTTCCAGGGAGCACTCTGCAGCTCCGTGCAATTCCCCAATTCATTCTCATCACAGTAAGTGAAAGTGAGAGGACATTTGAGTCCCATAAAGGGAAAGTCAATTAAGGAATCCGGGATGATTTATTGTTTGCTGCAAATACATTTTCTACTTCCCATTTGACACCAATTTTACAACTTATTTTAATTAAGTCTATAGTTTTATCCTGACAATCCTCACTTAAAAATGACACAGATTTATGATACCCTTTCAGTATTTGAATGAACTATATACCATCAATCTCATTTACCTCTGGCAAAGAAAACATCTTGATCCTATCAAAATATGCCCGAGTCAATTTGACAAATGAACTACAAGTAAACAAAGTGTGAGGCTTGTCTACTGTAGACAAAATAATTACCTGTTATACGCTGATTAATGCTGCTCTCCGGTAAAGGTTTCCGATATTATTCTATATACGCTAATAGACATTGTACAGTAACTACAGTAGTTGTACAACTCATTATTTCTTAGTAAGTCCTGAATAAACAAGTGTGCTTGGAGTTTTCACCGGTCAGGAGTTACAGTATGCATAAAGAGTAACATTTTAAAATCTCCAGGTAATAAATAGCAAAGCGCTGTGATACAGTAGCAATGCTGCTGGAACTAAAAAAAAAATCATGCAGCAAAATTATTAATTCATATGTTGACAACTTGAGTTAAAAAGTCATGGATACTTCTTGTTACGTGAATGTACAGCGCAAAAGCCTAAAGCTGTTGAGGATTGGTTGACGTCTACCGAACTGCCTGTAGTATGAATAAAGTATAAAGGGGCACAAATTATACAAAAAGAAGCAGAGGCCAATATCTTGACTTTTAGTCCCTCTAGCTCCAAAAACACTTGATTATTATCATCAGAGGCTATTTTCTTAATGTTTATTCCCACTGAATTTTTGCTTAGTCCTTGCTTATTCACCCCAAAAAGCCAAAATACCAACTGCAGTGTGAAGCGTGTGTCTTGTGTGTTGCAGCTCAGCCTCAGACTTTATCTCAAAACACAACCAGGAACTCCAGTTTGTTCTGGTATTTTCCTGCAGACTCCTCTCCTTTTCTTCACGTCTCCGTACATTCATTCAGTGGAAACATAAAGCCATGGAGTGACCCTGTAACAGTTCATACTGTACCGTAACTCTCCTAAACAGTACACACTGTAAAATTGTGACAAATTCAGAAATAAAACAGACCGTAATGTTATTTTAAAATAAATATGCCAGTTGCAGGTTGAATAATTGATCGCTCTATCAAATCTCAGAATGAATTTAGACCACAAAGAACAAACAACTACTATTTTGAAACACATTAATCACAGTCTATCAAAGGCCTCCATGCTCCTGTAGTGTGAAAAATGGACCTATTAGGTGCTAATTAGGCCGAGATTAAGCTGATGGAAAGCAGTGACAGAGTGAAGGATGTACTTCCACTGTGAGGAGGCACAGGGGGGCATGACTAATAATGTTTTTAGCCCTTAAGTCTCGCTCGTGACTGACAGTTTTGATAGCCTCCAGTGTTCATCAGCCAATAGAGATGTTTCCCAATACCCCTGAGAGGTCATTTCCCCCAAGGCTTAGAAATGAATTAAACTTTTGAAAGGGCCACATAACAGTGTAACAAAAAAAACTAAACTGTTTTCTGTCTCTTGGTTGTGTTTATGTTCCACAAATTGAATAACTAAGCAGGCTTCTGGAGGCAAACTGAGGCACTAGTGCATACTTTATTGTGGTTTTCTGTGGTCTCAATGTGTTCTGGCAGTGATGTAGGGCGTTTGCACGTTCGGTTATACTCTGCATTACTTCATCGCATCCTACTTTTCCATTTTCTACAACAATGTAGCAAAAGGTTTTAGCCACATTAGCTGCCATGACATTTTGTACAGACATTTATGGTCCCCAGTGGATGAATCCTACCTATAACTTTGATGATCCTGTGACTTTTCACCTCGTGCCATCATGATGTTGATGTTTTGGGGGTTTTAGTGATATTTTCGGACAGATTTTGGATGCATTGTCATAAAATTTTGGATGCATTGTCATAAAATAGAAGGTCCTCCACACCAGGGCACTCAGTATATATGACAAAATAAAGCAATGTTAATTCTTTTATTAATTTGTTTAATTTTTTTCTCTTGGGTTAAAATCTTAACGATACCCATCCCTAACTAAGAGTGTGAACATGCTAAACATTGTATGATATTATTTAAATAAAAAAACTGCTAAACATACACATGCTACCATTGTCATTGTAAGCATGTTAGCAGGCTGATGTTAGCATTTAGCTGAAAGCACCCGTGTGTCTACGTACTGTACAGCCTCACAGCTGCTAGCATGGTTTTGCATAGCCTGCATTGTGTGCTTCTCAATTTCAGAGCTTGATGTAGTTATCATATCTACTCTGATTGGTGTTTTACTGTACCATGTACTACTACCACCAACTGTCAGGTAACAAGAATAAAAGATGAATACTAAATACTGAACAGAACATTTTTCTGGAAAATATGTTTGACCTTTTTACTTCTAATATAGTTTAGCTCTGACAAGATGGCTCTGAACTCTTGTGCATTGTGGCAAAAATGATTTTTCCTGTAGTACCTGTGCCAAATGAGCCTATTTAGAAACATTTCTGCTGCTGAAGTGCTGCAGCTGTGCAGTGTGGCGAAGTGACGCTCCCTTCGATGAGTCTGCCTGCAGAAATTCATTATCTTGAAAGCAAGCGTGGCAAAGACCATGGCCAGGTGGTATGGGTAATTTCACATTTCTCCTGTGCCCTGTGAGTGAAGATGCCACTTTGTATTACCTCTCTGTAGTGGAAGAGCACATTGGCGCGGCCCGTCCGACTACATCTGAAACGGGCCGCTGTTGATAGCCAGCTGATTAAAAGAGGAGCTCTAAAGTCCACTGCAGTAATCCATCACTTTCTAACTGCAACCGTACCAGCTAATACTTTTCTGATTGGGTTTCATTACTGATAGTATAACAGCTATTGTCATGTACGGTATTTTCAAGGTTGCGACAATGGTCACAAACACGGCAGGTTGTTTTGTTGAGCTTGTGAAGTGAATTG
Source organism: Sebastolobus alascanus (assembly GCA_916701645.2). Taxonomy (NCBI): domain Eukaryota; kingdom Metazoa; phylum Chordata; class Actinopteri; order Perciformes; family Sebastidae; genus Sebastolobus; species Sebastolobus alascanus. The sequence continues at coordinate 1,088,496 of CAKAOJ020000096.1, read as the reverse complement.
TCACCAAATCTCTGTTAGTAATCTCACACTGTAATCCACAACAGAGATTTAGAGGCATGTGGAGCGATGTGAGCCATATTGATCTTGTCGCCCAGCACACTGAGAGCCATATAACCGGGGATCATTGTACTTGAGACTCTGCTAAGGCTTTGTGGTTGTACTGATGCAAAAGAAAGAGAAACTCTGGAGCACTAGGCAGCGCACAGTGGCACAGATGTAGTGGTGTTAAAAAAATCTGTTTAAAAGGAAGTGCTCAAGATTAAAGGTAGGGTTGGTAATCTTGAAAAATTAGAGTACACTAGATTATAAAAGATGAGCCAACCGTAAAGCCGAGCCCAGTGTTGCAAACTCTTTTAAAATGAAAGTAGCTAGCAGCACTAGCTCCAAAAGTCCCTAAATCTAGAGAGAAAGTCGCCAAGTCTGCAACATTGACAGTCCGTCCTTTCAGGCTTCCCCCATAATTATCATTATGAACGTAAACAACAAACATGGCTATCGTTAGTACTCACAGCTGTCAGACTAGCAGCTTTTGTAAGACTCCAGTGATGCGCAACGAGTGCACGGGCATTTGATTTATTAACTGCTGTCGGGACGTAATGAGAATTTCAACAAATATAACAAAAATGTATTTGAACAACACAACCAACCCGACCTTTTTACCTTTTAATCTGCAGCCGCATGTCATCATTATGTGAAGCTGTATCTTAGGAGGCTAAGCCGCTCATCTAACACAGATATATCTTTCAAAAATTCCCAGTTTGTAGTACGCTCACATTTGTGTAAGCTTAGGGTGGAAGCAGGGGCAAGAATCCTGATGTAGTATCACCTCTCTGTTTTCAGAGGGCTCGCAGAACATGTCTAACATAAGAAACCCTTCTCAAATGTGTGATGAACTGCCTCACCAGATCCACTGTAAACATGCCCCCCTATTCCGATCTCGCTATATTTGGGTCTCACGACACAGATGTTATCATAGATTTTCACGGGTTATCTTGAAAGCCGTTTCCTGAACAGCACGACAACACGTTTGTGTGTACCACAGGTGCACATAGGAGAGACATCATGTGTGCACACAGTTCCATCACAGGTGGGAGTTTATTTTGCTGTCTTTCATCATCGCTCAGTCAACACAGACACATACACTAACAACACACTGTGACCCTCCTCTCCTGCTGATGCAGAGTTGGCACCATTAATACCCACTTTGCTGTCCTGGACACTTTTCCTTTCCATTGTTTATACTGGAGCAGCAGAGCGATTGTGCTAATCAGGTGTGGGATACACTCTCAACACAAACTCTCTTCTGCCGCCGAGGAGTCTACGAAGAGATTAGAGGACAACACGTCCCAGCTCCCACTGCTCGCTATGAATGGGAATCCAATTTAATTTCAAATAAAAATGCATTATTTATATTGTCTCTTACACAAACATCGATACAAAGTCTTTGCGTTGCAGCGTGTAGCAATGTTTCTAGCAACGTTTATTACAGATGGTGCGATAAATGTTAATGTTCCGCGGGCCGCATTTTCATCTGTTTGCAGCTGATGTTTCTTGTAGATGCAAAACGAGGATGATGAAATTAACACTCGTGGAACGTTGAAAGGACCAGCCTGCTATGTGGATGAGGCAGCAAAGTTAGCTCAGACCAGCCAATATGCTGGTAAGTTAATGTATTGGTAGGTGTTATAAAAAATATTTATGGAATGATATTAATGCTTTTTTTTTTTTTATATAATGGTGAATTAAAAATCCCAGAAACGGATATGCCATATAAGTCAGTGATAAGGAAGTAATGATGTGGCGAATGAAAAACTGGAAAGAAAAGGAAAGCCACAGTATGTCTGTGACGTCTAGTATTACTCCAATCTAAACCTGGCCTCGAGCAGTGGAGATGGAGAATGGCAAGCACGGTTTCTCATTAGGTGTTTTCCACCGTCGGTGGGTATGTAAATAAGGAGCACTGCGGAGAAAAAAAAAAATAAAATAATAATAATTCAAATTTTTTTTCAGTATCATATCTCTGTTTGCCAGTGCAATATGGTGTATAATATTGCCGACCATAAATTAAATACATTTGTGGCTGGCCAAGGGTCGCAATCCCATCAACTGTGTCCTAGTACAGGTAGGATTTCATTATTCTGTATCGAAACATATTTCGGGGGGGGTAAAAAAGCGAAATAAATTAGAGTTTGAAATGAATGACAGTTTGTCCAAGGACAAACATCAAAGTATTTATTTATTTTCTAAGCAAGCTCACCTTGATATAGTACAGTACATAGGGCGCTGCAAGAGTCTGGTAAACAGACTTCACAAAGTGACTTTCAAAGACAGTAATACTTTGAAATGCACTGCCGTCTTGAAATCCAATATAACATGTTAGTAAAGACATTTGTAGCATTTTTTCAAACCATAGTCCAAGTTTGACTTTGATTAGTGGACCTCGTCTGGGCGGCCTACGTCTCCTTTCATGACACAAGGTCATTGGTTCTTTGCTGATCAATGAGAACCGGCATTGGAAAGGAATAGCAGTTATAACTAAACGGTAAATGGACTGCATTTATATAGCGCATTACTACCTTACCGGGCAAAGCGCTTTTACAATTCGCCTCTCATTCACCAGTGGTGCCGTGCGAAGCTCTGGCCTGCCCATCGGGAGCAACTTGGGGTTCAGTGTCTTGCTCACAATGCCGACAGCATGAGCTGGGGATCGAACCCCGCCAACCTTGTGGTTAAAAGATGACCCGCTCTGCCTCTTAAGCCACAGCCGCCCCTTAACCTCATAAGACTGAATAAAATTTATAGTGATTGGAGGTTGAGACTCTGCAAAGTATAAATTGAGCAAAAAGGTCTGACATGAGTGCCAGTAATTACAGTGTCGGGATCTGTACTATGTAAAAGAAATGAGCTCTTACTGGTTGATTTAATGCATTAGTATAAATTACAGTATATTAAACACGGGGCAACTGAGGATCTCCTCTATGGAGGGCTCAAAGACTTTTTACAGTAATAGCAGGTAATGAAAAACATGGCTGTGTCCGAAGTCACTCCCAATTTACTACATAGCGCACTATACAGTATGTATAGTATTGTCCACAATTTTATTTTAGTGTCTGATTTGTGTTTGTGAAATGTATGCACTATAGAGCCCTCAAATATTCCAACAAAATAAGTACAGTAGTGTCCACGGCATGTACACTATTTTCTGCTAACAGCTGTATATCGCATTGAGTCATTTTGTAGAGGGAAGAAATACAATCTTGCTCTGGAGTGAGTTACAGTATTGTTTCTTTGAACTACAGGTCAGATTTCTACCACACTGTACAATATAAATATGTCACACAATATGAGACTCTTAAAGCCTATTTAAACGATCTGTAGCGCATGATCTAAAGTGCATTTAGGGCGTTCCCAACTACACTTTTGCTAGTTAAACGGTGCATAATCTGGGCGCAAGGGGCAATGAGGTTTTATTAAGTGTCTTAATTAATCATAGGTGTGTTTTGGGCACAACAAAAATCAAACCAGTCAGAGTGTCATCTCTCATTCCCTTTTAAAAGCCAGGTGTAACTGCACCTGGCGCATTGCTATAAAAATGGCGGATTCGGCAAATTGGAGAAGTGAGCCATTTTCTGCAGTGAAAGTGTTGTTTTTGAAAGGCTAAATGCCAACAAATATGGATTGAAGCAGAATATTTCGTTAGATAAAACATATATTGGGAATTTTGGAAATAATTATATCTACAGTACGGTATCTTTTTTCAATACATTTTGACTTTCGGACTTTACAACGCTCAGGAGTTATTGGAAATGTTTGGATCACATGAGTCGGGAACAATCCTGCAACTGTGCAGATAAATGACAGTTGCAAGATAGGGCACTTATTTTTTTTGTTATGATGGTATCATCTTTTTTTTTCTGATTTGTAATCACTAGCATTGAATTTGTACTTTTTTTTTGCAGTTTCACAACTGCTTCTAGCTAAGATTTCAAGGCCAACTGCTGTTATCAACCTTTATTGGAAGTGTGTTTAGGCTCCATAGTGACTTCTTATTGTAAATCTAGTAAATATTGTGTACCTTTATTTGACAAGTTCAAATGACCTACAGCTAATTTGACTTTATCCTGATTGAGGTCTCCATGCAAATCTCTAATCATCAAAGTCATTTGTTGGAAATGGAGCCAGTTAAAAATTGTGTTCTCTCTTCCTCGTAATATTCAGAGCTATTAAAAAGGTCATATTTTCCAGTCATATGGCCAAATGACATTTCCCAATTGATTTTTTTATGGCTGCAGTCAACACTGAAGAGTTTAGCCATTATTCTGAATGCCATATTTGTCGGGCATGAAAGTTATAATAGCTTTTTATTAAATGGACTTTGCGCTTTAAACGGAGCACGAAACGTTAGCCTGCACACGCACATCGTGTACTGTTAATCAATAACAGATTTGTTTTGCATCTCAAAACAAGGACAGAATGTCAGCGGATGTTTACTTGCCAAAAACTCCTCATCAAATTAAAATCACTGCACTGTTGTGATTGAAGAGGACACTGTCTATGCTCATATAATGAAACACATCTGTGAGCGCTGGTGATGACAGAGAGCAAGATGTCTAAGGGCAGGGGAGTTGTTGCTTATGAACCCAAAGTTTGCCATGAAGTTTGTCTAATTAGCGTTTCAGAGGTGACCTCACTGTTAAAAAAAGTAATAGACGGACACGAGAAAGTTAGCTCCTTCTGAAAAACTTTGCACCTTCTGTTGGTGCACGACATCCTCTTAGGGACAACGGAGCATGTTCTCTGATGTCTGTCATGTGCAGAGCAGAGCCAACTATTTTTTTATTCTCTCCGGACTGCAAAGCCTTGAGAGGGAGGCTCTCTCCTGTAAAATAAGTGCATGATGGCAGACCTGTAAATGTCTGTGAATCACTGCATCATAAATCTCCTCACTTCAGAGTGGAGGACAAGGATGAGGCACTATCTCATGAGGGACATGTCAATTATTCCTCCCTCCCACCTCCACCCGTATTATATGTGGCTACTTGCCGTAAACACGCCACCATCCTACAGCTATCTCAGACATCTTGAATGTTGCACCGGACAGACAAACGATCGATGTGCAAGTCCACCTTCCTCGTCACCTGGGGCCGGGATTACTCTTGATCTGAATAATTCATCCAACCTGTTTGTAATCTTCATCACTTTAACTCCGAGGCTCGGAAAAAACCTTGAGTCGCTCGTTTCTTCCCTCTGACGTGCAGACGGCTGTGATTACAATTAGAGGTAATTGCGTCATTTTAAAAAATGGATGCGGGAGGCTGTCGATATTGACCGGCGGGCGTTACATCGGGGCGACATCACAGTCAAGTCAGTGAGGTGACCGGTGTCATAGCAACACACACCACATAAAAACTGCCCCGTGTCTAAAGGCGGTTTAAAAAAAAAAAATGCTGCTGTTTGCAGTTTGCTGTAGGTATATGAGATGCTTAGCTGTCATTCTGTTTGCAATGCTGACGACAGGAATTAAATTCACCAAGGGGAAATTTAGTGACTAAATACTTCACCGGCTCAACCTAACCTTGACATTTATTCATCCGTGATGCGATTGCAACATAGATTTAAGCTCTTCTGTCAAAGCTATTTAGGAGCAGTTGGTTTCAAACACATCTTATAACGTGCCTCTTCCAATAAAGAGTTGTTGTTAGGTGGAAAATGAGTATTAGAGAAGGTAAATTCTCAGTAATTCTGCAACAAGAATTTCTTCAACGCAAATATTCCTCTTGATCACACCCATTTGGCTCAATATTAATCACCCCTGAAGCAGCTGTTTGCTGTTATTGATCACCGGTGTGACATTGTATAGTGTTCTGTGGCTGTGATATGACTTTACTGCTTGAACAGGAGGAGGGCCATTTGTGATAAAGTATAATTAATACGTTGATGATCGCATATTTTATCCCCCGACCCACGTTTCTGCTGAGAAGGTAATCAATGGCTTAACCAGAGGAGTCGTATATTACAGGACAATCAATGAGTTTGTACCCTGATTCAGTATCACTATCAAAGATAAATATCGCAGAGAATATTGGCTGCACAGACATGCAAACCACTGTGACTTTTATGACACCTATAACAGAGCAAGATTCAATGTCTTTAATCTTAGCTTTAATCACATGATTTGCTTTCCTTCTCTTGCCTTTAGAAACGGGTTTTCAGAATACACGACTAACATCCATTAGGGCTGGGACGATTCACCCATCTCCCGATTCGATACTATCACAATACTTGGGTGCCGATTTTATATGTATTGTGAGTATTGCGATTCTACAAGTATTTCGATTCGATATTAGCATTTGTTGCGATTTCTTTTTTTAACACTAGAAAAAGTTGAGTCATACACTTCTAGGGAATTTTATTTAGGAAAATATCTAAATTAATACAGTATACTGTTAATGTATGTAGTCAGAGATGACCTGAAGTCAAATATATCAGTCATTGTCGGGCATTATTTATTAAATTTTTCCCAGAAACCCAAAAATCAAAGACTAAAGACATTTCCGTCGCTAGCTCTGCCGTCAGCTCCGTTCTCTTAATTCATCCATGGTCAGCTCCATCGGGGCCGTTTGAATGCATTTAACATAAATGTCAGTATATGGGTGCATGTGTAGTGTTTACCACTTTATCGTTTCGGCTCGCTGCGCCCAACTGCTGTTTGTTTTGGTTGACGGATACGGAACAGATATGACGTCACGTTACTCAGACTACAACAATAAAAGCGGTAACTTCCTTCGACCTCTGCATAGACTCAAATGAAGCAAATATATCGATTCTGGCATTAAAAAATGAATTTCAAAATCGTACAAAAAAAAAAAATCTCGATACACAGGTGAATAAATTTTTTTTTCCCACCCCTGACATCCATGTGCTCTCAACCCCTGAGCGATGGCAGCTAACACTAGCTAGCTCCTAATCTGTCATTCACTTAACAGATGAAGCAGTGTCCAGCCCAATATCAATCAATAGCGAGGCACGGCTATAGTCAGTATTAATCACAGACCCGGGCTGACAGAGACAGAAGCCATCTGTATTCTCAGCTGCCTTTTCAGGAGCATCACCCCATATGCAATGTAATACACAGGCACCTATAACCTTGCCAAAGGGGAGAGGAATATGTCATCAACATTGACAGGAAGCTTCCAGAAATCTGTCAAATACAATCTCAGAATATAGGAGAAAACTTATGCTGAGTATAAACAGATAAACAATCCTATTAACTTGAACACCACTGGGGATGAAGGTCCACTTTTTTATTGTTTTGATGTAATATATTCATAAAAGGATATATTTTGATGAGAGATTTAGATTCTGATATATTTTTTTTTTTTGTAGCACATCTTTCCATTTTTTGCGGATAAAAGAGTCTTGGAAGCAAAAAAGCTGAACCACAAAATGCTTTCTTTTTATGTACACTATATGGCCGAGACAGGTGAAAGCGCTCCAGGTTGAAAAAATAGGTGTCACAACCTGTCTTCACACATCACACACAACACACAAACAACCTATCACATCAGTAATGCCACGGTGACATGTACAGAAAAGTGCTGCTTAGCCCCAAGGTCAGGCCTCAGCCTTGAGTCACCTCTGCAAGACCCCCCCAGCTAACACTTATAATTCTTCTGCCAGAGGCCATGATTTAAGACCAAACTGTCACTGCAATTCAGAAAAGTGCCAGGAATAGTTATGACCGCGGTAGATGCTGACCCAATGTCGGTAGTGCTGGGTGCCTCAAAAAAAAGGTGCAAAAATTCACGGAACAAAAATGTGTTATAATAACTAAACAAAATAGCAATGGCAGTTTGAAAATGTCAGAATATTTGTGCCCTTCTTAGTGCTGACCTGAGCCGAGATAATGATGATGAAGATGGTTTGTGCGTGAGTGTGCACGCATATTTGCGCGGTCTCGCCTGCATGGCTGAGGATGTCTACGAAGATAAATTAGCAACCTTGTAACCCTGACAGCAGCCAGTCATCATCTGTTAGTGTGAAGCTCATCCACATCTGTGGATCACATGAAATTGAAAGTCCCTCTGACTCATTCAAAGGTGTTGTGGTCAGGAAGAATGAATTACCCACTGAAAATAATTACCAGCATAAACAAGTCCTCCCTCAGTATTAACTAGTATTAAGCCTAAATGTCTGTGTTAAAAAAAAAGTCTGTATAAATTACAGGTCAGTACTAGCAGAAATAAGGCAACGTGCTTTTGTGTTGTGTTTACAGATAATTCGAGGTCACAGTGTTGGAAATTACTGTAATTTCAAACCATCTGTTTGAGTAACTGAAATACAGAACAGATGGGCACGGACATCCATTCAAGGCGGACAATAAAGCTGCAATGTGTTTATTTTATGCCATCTGTATTTGTAATGTGAATAACTGGACCGAATTGGACTAACACCCACGCCTTAGGGAAAGTTTTACAGCTGGTGGTGCAATTTCAAGCCTATATCTATTTTATTTTTCAGCCATGACCATCTTGGTCACTTGAGAGCAGCAGAAACCAGCTGTAAACACAACACTGACATATTATCACCTTTTAAATTTGATGAGGCAAACTTGTTAGCCTATTTACACATCTGCCAGATAGCAGATACTGTACATGCAGATACTAGAGGAATACCTACCTGAAAAAGTAAATAGTCTGCACATACGCTCAAAATTAACATTTTGGGCAACATTATTTTTCTCACAAAATATATTTTGCCAAGTTGCAGGAGATCAGGATGCAAAAACCAATTCCTTTATCAACTTTATTATAGATCTTTACCTTTTTTCTCTCTCACTGTAACAAAGTCCCATTTGAGGTCTCTCTGTGTTGGTCCGAATCTATTGACAGGTTCTAATTTGTCATTTCCAATCACTGATTACTGAGAGTGATCAATGATTGCCATCAGCTACAGTAGCTTCTTAGCAGACTGAGACTGCACCTGAATAAAACTGGAAGGCTTTTGTCAAGGCTCTATATCAATAGCTGCTATTGATTTATTGTTTTTCCTCTCTCTTTATGGGTGCATATTCTCTCCACTCTAATAACCTCCCCCTCACACACACACACACGCACACACACACACACTTAAGCAGGAGCCACCATGCTGAGTCATTTGACAAGGCAATCGTTCCTGAAGTCTATTAGGACTGCCAAGTCGACAATGTCAAATAGGGGAAGAAGAAGTTCCTGGAGTGTTGCACTCGTTTAATCACAGATTCACATTCAGCCAGTTTTACTTGTTAAACTTTAAACTTGTTAACTCTATTGTAGAAAGCGAAGGTTCTAACTGTATTCACATTTTTGGATGAAGCAATCAATCAAGCTTGTGGGCTGCTAAATCCAAAATTACAAGAAGCATACTGTGATATTTTGTATTTCTTTATTTACATTTGAGTTAAGACATGTAACGGTAGTTTGTTCATAGTTACCTAAGGGTCTATTAAAAGCTATTTTTTTACCGTAGCTTATGACGTTTGTTGGCCAGCCCTGACTTTTCTCCACTCACGGCATATGAATTAACTTCCGAACGCAGACTGTACCCAGAACAGAGTGGGTGAAATAAGGATTGACGTAGCAAAATTCAGTACGAGGGAGGAAAACAATTCATTTAATCAGCCAGAATATGGCATTCATCATCCACTGCCATGGTTATTGTTTGTTTTTGTTGTGGGTTTCTTTCTAACTGGGGCTTTCTGTAGCATTTGGACAGAATGAATTGGTGTTTTCAATCATGAGTAATAAATAGTATATTTTGTCAATTTTATTGAATAACTTGATAAAAGTTCAAAGATGTTTGAACATAAATAATCGGCAAACTAAAGAATCAATGTGTATGTAAGGTACTAATACATAAAAGAGAATTATTTATCAAAGAATATACATTATTTATTCCGCTCCGGTCATTAGCTATGCGTAATGATACTGTACATCAAATGAGAAACTCTCATTTGTCTGTGCCGACAGCTGTTCAATACCAACATCCACAGCAATGACAAGATGATAAAGCGTCGATGTTATTAATGGACGGCGCCAATATGGCCGTGGTTGTGTGAGTGAGGCCTGGATTTCAGTTGTCGGCCGTCGGTACGCTGCCATAGTGAGAAGCTTAGTTCACAAATGAAATGCACTCAAGGGGATCCTTCAACATTACAACCTCAGGCTCCCAGAAATCCCCCCTATCTGTTGTTACATGACATCACATTGAGGTTGCAGTTGCTTATACCGTCTGTATGTATGAAACAAATTTACACATCAGTCAGGGCACCGTGCACTCAAAATGACTTTCCCCGTTGTAAGTGAAATGCTCGCTCGATTCAGTGACTTCACACTCCTGTGTGGAAAACACCGCAGTTGCAAAATATTTGTAAAGAATGCGTCCATCCACTTTCCAGTTCATTAAATGCATTTGATATGAGTTTGTGAACATATATACACTTTTCTCAGTGATAAAATAGAGTACAAAAACATTCCCCTTGCTCGGTGCACTTTCTCAGAAAGGTTTTCTGCAAACATGCTCATAAAAATAGGGAAAAGGCAGGAAGGGACGTGATAATATACCATATAAACGAAACGTAAATACAAACAATGTGGAATGCCTACACTATCAGTAAGTAGAATTAAACACAAGATCAGCTTACGTGATGAGATATACGTAAACATATAATCATCTTACAATGTTGGTACCATAGGATAGCAGTAGTGTAACATGATTATGTGTTTAATTGTGTCTCCACTACATAGTTTGTCCACCAGAGGGCACTGACAAGTTTATTTAGCAACAGTAAAATGTTTAGTTCAGAACATATCTTCATCATAATTCTTTAAGGGATAAATTTAAGGGACCCTTACCAAAAATGCTATTTTTTTATGAGTTTATGTAAAAAAATGCAAATGTATAAATGTATATAGATACATAGGTTATTATACTGCTCATCAGATTTTTAAACTCTCAAATATTGATATCGGTATCAGCCTCAAAACTCCAGTATTGGCCGGGCTATACTACTTAGGGTGCTCTCACAAGCCATAGTCCATTTGGTTTGTCCGAATCAGAGTGAAATTGATACTTTTGGTTCATTTTGTATTTAGTCTGCTTTGGTTTCAGTGCATAAATTAAAGCGGACCACATAAAACAAAAGCGGCGTGTACGAAGGAGCAGGGCCAAAGTTTTTTTCACTTTGTCTCGGCACTGATCTACTGTGCGCACGAATCCCCTCTCATCCAGTTTATCTCGAATGACTTTATAAACGTCACTATTTGTGTATATTTTATTCAGCAAATTCTAACATATTCTGTATGTTCTCTACGACCCAGATGTCAAGCAAACATCGGACTTCTGCAGAAGTCCAAGTCAGTCATCGCCCACTCATTTTAATCTGTCGTTTACCTGTGTCCATCTCAACAAATGCCCGCGCAGGCAGCCTGTAAACTCCTGAATTTTGGTTCACTTCCTGCAATTATGTTCAATCGAGACGAGACCACTTGCGAGAGCTGGTCTCGGACCAGTTGTTGTGGTCCGCACCAGAGTGCAATTACTGCGTTCACAACCGCCCAAACGAACCGCACCGTAGTTTGATTAAAACTGACTAAATGTTGGCTTGTGAAAGCGCCCTTAAGTGTCTTTCTGTACAAAATAAGGTTTTTTATAAAAGGTAGGAGCCGAAACTTTCACAAGATGACATTATTTTACATACCGGGGTGCATTTCGTGAGGAGCAGCAGCAGGAAAAGCACAGAGCATGCAGCCACCACACGTATTCTTGACGGTTCATTCCCGTTCTGTCTCCCGACTTATTTGTACCGAAGAATCAATTTGAACCAGCTGTCTTCATGTTCCGGCAGACCTCCTGAAATGAGAATAAATAAACATATTCAAAGTGACAACCTGCCTGCCTGTGTCTGAATGCAGCGGCTATGCTTGGATTGAACCGGCGACTGGTAAATGAGACTGGCGCTCAAATAGCAAGAGGCTCCTGATTGGATGACAGATTGGATTTAAACCTTATTTTTTTTATTTTCTTCTCGGTTTCTTACGTAACTTCCCAACCTGATGCCACAGAGTATCACACTCCTCTCCTCCACCAGTTTCTATTGTCTATTCAGATATAATAGAACAAAATAGAACTAACTTCAGCAGTGATTAGAGTCAACAATTCGTGTGTGTAGTTTTATAAACATCAAGATAATCTAATATGTCATTTAAACCCATTTTGCCTTGCCCTGTGTGTCCTCTACAACATACTAGTAAAAATAGCTTGACCTTGTTACGTGTCACTCAGTTTAGTGTTTCTGAAGGTAATCTATGTATTGATCTCTGTGCTACTTGATGAATGTTGAAAGCCTATACATGGGCGTTGAAGGTCAATAATGACATTCGACTGAGTGACTCCTTAATGGCGCAGACTTTACAATGTTTCATTTATCTACTGGTTCATTTGTTAAAGCTGGAACAAGATTGATCATGTTATTGTCGTTGTTTCTGTATGATGACAGCTGTGAACTGAGGTTTCATGTTTATCTCAACAGGGGAAATGTAACAAGAAGTTGTAATCTTAGACGAACGACACTGTACGATCATTTTTATCCTTGATCTACTTTCCACTACCGTATCTTTTAAAGCTTACATTAGACTCACTATGAGAAATGTTTTGCAGACTGTGCAATGTGGAATAACAGATTTGTGAAAATGACTCACGACAGGTTCCCTGAACATAAAACTTTTAATAAAATCCTGGGAGTCCGCTGGGATAAAGAAAATGTTAGCTCCCAGTTTTGTCTTTATTATTTGTTGACAGCCTCAAAAGAAAAAAAATGACTTTTTCGCTCTTCAAAGCCACCGAGTTGTTAAGCGGATGGCGGCTGCCAATTTCCCAAACAAATTATGTGATATCATCCTTCCCCTGAATTAGGTAATAACACCATTTGAGTTAAATTACCTGAATTGAATTAGATTGCTACCCAGAGGATGATATAGCTTTTACTGGTGTTGAATGAAAATTGGTCTGCGAAGCAAAAGCGAAGCCTGCTGAGCTGTAAATAACCACGGAGAGCACGCTCATTAAATACGCCGCTACTGCACTATTAAAGAAATTAATTTGGCCAGGCTGCCCAGTACAGTTTCAAGCAATATTTCAATCAGACAGAACATGTAAAATATACAACTTACTGAAGTACGTGTACTAATTAGAGTTGATGAGGAATTATGTTACTTTCAGGTTTTATATCAGAACTTTATTCTAACAGTTTGGGTATTATAAATGTTTAAAACCTAAATTACAATCATTGTTGAATTTTATTCTTAAATTTGTTATAATTATATCCATTGTCTTTCTTTTCAATTTTTTTCTCCAGAAACTACCCTCTTCCTTACCAAGTCTTGTAGGCCAATTTCATGAAAAGGTGAGTCATATTATTGATTATAGGATTATAATTGGTTGAAATGGTGTCATAGCTCCTTGCTGTGGGAGACATCTGGCTAATGAACAATTAAATTAGCTTGATCCCGATCCCTGTGCCTTTAATATGTTCAGGCTCATCCCTACAATAATGCATCCTTTAGAACTGAGATTACATTGGGGACACAACATTTTTATTAGCTGCAAAGGTCACATGATGACAGGATGGAGTTTGCACGGTTAAACGTGACTTCACCTCTTGATAGACGGTGTGTTTATTAGAGGCGATTGCTTCGCTTGATACAATGAAGAAGAGTCTAACTAAATTCTGCACTTTTATTGCACAGCTGAGCCACCCATCCTCCACGGTTATCAGAGTGTGCCAAAAGGATTGGCTACAGTCGGAATTCACTCTTACTCCCATTTTGCAGCTATTTTTAGGGTCACTGGAGCTGTTGCTTAAATGTATTGTTCCCTCGGTGGCAGCACTGCTGTTATCAGTGCCCTTTCTAGCCTGGAAAGTTGTATTTAAAATACGTTATATTAAAGAATAAGAAGGCTGGTGACAGTGGAGCATGTGGAGCTTTTTTCCTATCTTTATTCAAGAGCCTGGTCTTTCAATTTGAGAGCACGACTTGTTGATTTCACGGTCAGATTTTGTTATGCTTTCCCTCAAAAGTTTGTCCCTGAGCATATATTTTGCTTCATGCAAGTTACAAACATGTAGTAATAATGAAAAAGCTATGTGTAAATATGAAGTTCTTCCATTTATCTGAAATTGTACAGCAACAATGAGCAAAGCAGGACAATACAATAGTCTCTATACAAACAATACCGTAGAGTTGTGGTGTAATGCTAGCTCACACCACAGAGTTCATTAATAGAGTATATAAACAATATTTTACAGGACAAACTGAAACAATTTCAAACAACAAATAAAGTTTGTCAAAACAAGTTAACTCAAGGTCCACTTACTAGCTTTTTCCAGAGCTTTCAATTGTATCCGATAACAAAGACTGTCCTTGAACAGAGACGGGAGTTACGATCTCTAGCCATGTGATCACCTGTTATCACGTCATCACAACTACACATTTAGGTCACATGCTGACCAGCTAGTTCTACAAATGGAATGGTCTGTACGTCCATCCGGTCCATTATTGTGAATGCGATATCAGGAACGCCTGGAGGGAAGTTCTTCAAATTTGGCACAAACGTCCACTTGGACTCAAGGATGAACTGATTAGATTTTGGTGGTCAAAGGTCAAGGTCACTGTGACCTCACGTCGGTTCCATTCTCGTGATATTTCAGGAAAGCCTTGAGCGAATTTCTTCAAGTTTGCATGGTACAACCACGAGGTGGTAGTTCTAGTTTGTTTTGTTTTGTCAAATTTGTGTTACCGAGGTCAAGAGAGATCCCTTCCAGCCATGTTTTAAGACATAGAAATAATCAGCTTTTAATAATAATTTGTGTCTGAGAGAGTGGAGGTGGACAGTTGTAACTCCCAAAGTTTTCATCTTTAAAATAGTCTGCTCTTCTTTACTCTTGTCGTTTTTATTTTTAGTAGTACTAATGCCAACATAAAAAGCAAAAATGAATCATGCAGAGCATCATACATATTGAAAGAACTGTCTGTAGTTTCTGTACCAAGCAGCTTACTTACAACTTTGAGCCTCTTATATATTTCAATACCCGTAATGATAAGAAGACAATGGAATCACTGGAAGTACGTTTGTGCTTGTAGGCGTGGCAAATGTCTTCTGTTCTGGATGCTGGGGGGGGGGGGTTTAGGAGGAGGTGGACAAAACAAAACAAGCAGTTGTTTTCCCTTGATGGTAATTACGCTCCTTTCATGATCAGTCACAGTGAGTCGAGGGCCGAACCCTCACGTACCCCGCACAATAATGGATGTTGATTGAAGGAGCCATTTCCTCGGGGATCCAATTATTAATTATCGTCTGTCTGGGGAAACTTGGAAGGGTTCAGATTTCATAGATTCCAGTGACCTCGCGGGCTGATTGGCGGCTGCCGGCGGTGCGTTAAGTGTGGCCGCTGTGTTTCGTGCCAGTAGATGTGCTCAGGGTAGCGACTTGTCACATGCACTGACGGAGCTTCTCACCTGTGCCGACACACTGAAGGACCATTATTCATGGCTGTCTCACTCACACAGGCGGTATTCAGAGACGCTGTGAGTTTAGGTTGCATTGCAGTCACTTACAGTAGCGCACTATCTGGACTTAAGTTTAATAAATAAACAATCACACGCTGAGAGATCATAGTGTTATGATAGTGTAGGTCACAGGTCGAGGTCAGTGTTAGTACAAGTACAGATTCTGTTTATTTGTGGCAGTATAGACCCAATTAATTATCACTTTATTTGAAAGTTATCTCATCTCTCTCTGGCTCGCTAGTAAATGAGCATCTTTTTTTTACAGAGAGTCTAATTATACCTCACTTTATCGCAGCAGCTCATAATATCAGCTAAACTCATTTAGAAGAGCGGCTGCTCTGAAGTTTTCATCGTAATATCACTTTTCTCATTTTGATTAATTTGATATTGGCCTGTAAAAATAGACATGATCTACAGATAATGATTTCTATAACAGTTTAAATTAAAGGTGCCAGATTTTGACCATTAATAGTGCTGTGGACCAAATGATGAGCAGATTCCCCATAATGATTTTATCTCACGTTCTAGTTAGCGCACGCGTGAAGCCGCATATGCGCACCACAAGCACGGTGGTGACATGAAATGTCTGGATTGCTCATATTCACACAATTATGACCTGTGTTTTTGTTTTCCCGACAAGCGACTTCTCGTGTCCCCGTATGAATGACTGTTGTCTCTCAGAAGCAAAGGTGGAAGTAGGGTGACTTTGTTATAGGGTCGCAAAGCATATTACTTTGGTACCACACACTGCCGTTCCATCCGATTCGTCAGCGCACCAGATGTTAATTTGAAAGTTTCACTGAGTTGCATCACAGAGCAGCAACTATAGTGATAATTACCATCTGTTGAGCATCATGCCACTGTGTTGATTTTTGGGAAAAATCCTTATGGCGCTGCCACAGCAAACCAGATTGGTCAATATCAAAACTTGCCATCCACTTTGACCAAATGGTTTTGGGGAGATGTTGCGTAAAAAGTCCATGTATTTCTGCAACAGAAATTAGAATCTGTTAATATCACTAGAAGAAAAGGAAAAAAACTCCAAATTGGAAACTGATTTGACAGTGATGGTGTGACACTGAATTTAAAATATTGCAGTAATCCTAATTCTGTATGTACATTTTTAGTAAGGCTGTCCATCGAATATAGTTAACCGTGATTATTCGCGATTAATCACCCATTTTTTATCTGTTCAAAAGCACCTTAAAGGGAGATTTGTCAAGTATTTAATACTCTTATCAACATGGGAGTGGGCAAATATACTTGCTTTATGCAAATTTATGTATATATTTATTACTGGAAATCAATTAACAACACAAAACAATGACAAATATTGTCCAGAAACCCTCACAGGTACTGCATTTAGCATAAAAAATATGCTCAAATCATAACATGGCAAACTCAAGCCCAACAGGCAACAACAGCTGTCAGTGTGTCAGTGTGCTGACTTGACTATGACTTGGCCCAAACTGCATGTGATTATCATAAAGTGGGCATGTCTGTAAAGGGGAGACTCGTGGGTACCCATAGAACCCATTTTCATTTACATATCTTGAGGTCAGAGGTCAAGGGACCCCTTTGAAAATGGACATGTCAGTTTTTCCTCGCCGAAATTTAACGCAAGTTTGTAGTGTTTTTTAACCTCCTTCCCAACAAGCTAGTATGACATGGTTTGTACCAATGGATTCCTTAGGTTATAGTTTCAGTGGATACCAGAATCTTCACTCTAGCTTTAAAACTGAGCCCACTACAACCTCCGGAAGATCGATTGCGTTAAAGAAATTAGTGGCGGTAAAACGAATTTGCATTACTATCGCGTTAACTTTGACAGCCCTGATTTTTAGTAATTCCGCTTTTGTTTGACCAATTTGCAATTTGTGTGACCTCGCTGAAATCTCACCTGCACACCTGGTTCTGAGGAAACAAGGAAGACAATGTTGCATCAAACTGAGAGTCACAATAATGGGTAGTTGTGGAACAAGGGCAGCCTGTAATCCACTTTTGCTTATATTTTGTTCTCTTGGGTCTTACATCACGCTCATGCACAGCATTGCAGACTTTTTACAAAATTTGCTTCATCCATCAAATAATGTGCGTCTTGGATTAGATGGGACAGGTGGCGTCGCTGCAATAGCGAAAGCAGCTCTGCAGTATCTGCTGTGTCTCGTCTCTCTAGTGGCAGCGTTCATAACGTCGGGTGCATCTCAACTTGTGTGATTCAAGCCGCCAATAATAACGATAATACAAAGTTTAAAAGTATCGTTGGTAAAGGAAAAAACAAAAACCTTCTACCTGCTTCACTGATCCGAGAGATTGGCCACGACACCTCAACAGACGCCATCCTTGCAATAACAATGGTTCGCTTTATGCAAAGCCCCATTAGTGGATGTGCTCACACTGATAATGGGATCCAGTTACTTTCCATCCCAGTGGCTGTCATGTAATGCAGCCTCGTCTTTGATCTCTGCTCAGTGTTTTGCACTGGACACTCTAATTGGCCTGCTGTGATCGGCTTCAGCTTTGATCGTGTCCTGCAGGCACAGCAGCTCCGTGTTTCTCAAAGAAATAAAATAACAAACCTCATCAGTGCCGCTTCTTTTATCACGAGTGTATACCTTTTTGGGTGATCGTAATCATTGTCAAGTCAGAGTTTGGAGTTCTGGGTGGAGGGAGGTCAAACCTCTTCTCTTCCAGTGGATGATGGCTGATTGCGGATGGTACTTCAGCATCGCCTCGCGCTGCCCCGCTGTCAGGTGGGCACATCATGCCCACTTCTGGCCACGGGAAGAAGCCGTATTCGTGCTGTACTGGAACTGTTAAAACAGTGCATTGTCTTGGAGTAGCTCATAAACTATAGAACGTTTACAGATTGGCAGACTTTTGAGTTAGTCGTCCTCCATCCTTCGCCTGTGGCAGTGGATGTGAAGTAGTCAGCATTAGCCATTAAACTAATTAACTATGAACTGCTAAATTTCAGATCTTTTTTTCTTCTGGGAAGTACACTAGAGAGGCAGAAAGCAGATAATCTTCTGGTCCGTCTCATAGAATATGTGGAATATGGA
Organism: Sebastolobus alascanus; assembly: GCA_916701645.2. Classification (NCBI taxonomy): domain Eukaryota; kingdom Metazoa; phylum Chordata; class Actinopteri; order Perciformes; family Sebastidae; genus Sebastolobus; species Sebastolobus alascanus. The sequence continues at coordinate 1,069,829 of CAKAOJ020000096.1, read as the reverse complement.
CAAAATGCCAGACTGTCAGACTGAATTAAACATTCAAGAGAGAGAAAGAAAAACAACAACACAAGTAATACTCAATACAATTCAGTCATATATTCACAGTGTCATTGCTTAAAAAGACTTTACTCTTTTTCAATAAATCTCGGAAGTGTGGCACTACATTCATGTGAGGAATTAGCTTTGGCAAGTCCACAATTGACAGTGGAGGAGTGAAACTAAAAAGTCCAGCGTTTTGATGCAATAATTAGTGTTTTTAAAATCTAGTAGAGGAGTGCAGTACACGAGTGCCTTCAGGACAGCTGTAAAGACAAATAGAATGCAATTCATCTCCTTTGTTGCTGCTGAAAATCAGCCAACTTTTTGATATAAATCAAACGGTGAGTGTGAAATTTATCTTTTATAATAAAAAAGCAGGGCCCCTGTGATAAAATACATCTGTTGGCTTCAAAGCAGAGGGAGCAGCCTGGGAATAAAAATGACGGATATTTATTATACCATTATTTATTTGTTCAATCATTTATCAAAGAGACGCATGTTTTGTTTAAAAATCCAACATTTGTCACAGGGTGTTGAACATGGGTATTTAAACCTTAGCTAGCTATACTCCTTGTCTTCTTTAAACATTACAGGTATAAATGGGGGACCTGCATCAGCAACAACAGAACTGCCAAAGTAAATCTGAGAAGAAATAAATATAGTAGACAGATCGAAAACATTGTACAATAATGATAATACTGTTCTACAAGTACAGTATCGTGTATAAAATACCATCGTTTTTTAGCTTTGCCTAAATCCCAATTTTCTGTTGGCTGCGTTTCACTTAAAGAAAGGCACATAGTGGAGAATTAAGCAGTAACGGTAAAGTTTTACAGCTGGATTATTCATTATTCTCATCTAGGAATCTCACCAGATTTTACAGTACGTATAAATCTAAAATGTGAGTGTGAACAACACTCAGCCAAGGAGCTAGTCTGAAAAAGTCATACACTATCACACTGGCTGTCGCATGGCTTCCACGCCAGAAATGTCTGAGAATTGGTGACTGAAGCCTTTTTTTTTTGAGAGCAGCCAGGGTCAGCAGATAAAAACGGTCTTTGTCAGATTCCCAGATTTAGATAGTAAGATTCAGTGCCCATTTTTCTTTAGAAAAAACATGCGTATGAGCTTGTTTCGTGTTTGCAAGCTCACTGGCTCAGGTAAAAATTGGAGAGCAAAGTCCAAGCATTTATAGCACAGATACTGACTGCAAAAGCAAAATGTTTTTCAGATGACAAATATTTTTTTATGGACCCATCCCTTCAACCTACCGTAGACAATATCTCCTGAAAACGAGTTCTGTGTTCATTTTTGTGCATTTATTTCTTTTTCAGATATGAGGATGTGTATTTTGGATAGACATGTAGCCGGAAATAGGAAGACATATCTGGGACACTCTTGCATCATTTGTATATAACTTATTTGACTATAAATTTGCTTTGCCTTTTTTGCCCTAGAAAGCCCCATTGCCAATAGCTTAGTTTAGTTAGTATATTTGAGAAGGGACAGTGCAAATTAATAAATACATGTGGTATACAAAATGCCAGAATTACCCAAAAGACTATTTTTCCTCTGTTGTCCCTGGCCATGGTGTTAGAACAGGCTTCCCAAAATACATCAAAACAAAAACAGGGCATGCAGTTTAAAATAGATGAAGGTTCATGTATTCTGTGGCCAATGTGTTGGAGTAACGCCCAATGTCCTTCGTCATCTGCAAGCTTTTATGAATACAGTTTTGATACACAAAGTTCCCTCTGTAGTCAAACAAATGGCAAGATGTTAGCATCCATTAAAGACAGACACAACTAAAACTGCAGGCAAATTTAAAATGTAGGCTTACTCTTCTGCAATATTCTCCCCAAACAAGTCGTGCAATTATCTCTCTTAAGCAGTTTTGCTTTTACTACAACTTGAATGTTGCAAGAAATATCTAGATTGCTTTGATGTTTGGCCGACGCTGCCCAAAACTTAAGATCCAAGCCAAGGAGTCACACTGAGAACTGGCTGCTGCGCACCGCTGCGGACTTCCCATTGAAGTTAGACGACAGTCCCTTAGGATGGTGCACTTTGAAGTTGTAGAATGAGTCCGAATGTGGGCATTTATAGGCACATAGTACTGTAGTTATTTTACAAAGTTTGGCTAATTATAAGAAAGGAAATGGAGTGGTGTTACAGAGTTTTACAGCTTGTTTACTGTATCTGCTGCCAATGCTTTAATGTTGATTTGATTTAGTCTCAATGAATTCGGTATGAGGCACACTGTCCTGATTTAAAGGGATACTTTGCTTTGGATTTTGCAGTTCTGAAATACCGAACATATAAATATGATGTATGTGAGAAAAGGAGACATTGTTTGTTTTAGTCGAGACAAATAATTATGCAGAAGCGTGAGATTTTATAGCTGTAATTCAAAACGTCAAGGAGAAAACGGCTGCTCTTCCATCTCCAGCGCAGCGTGCTACAGTATAATACCCTGAGGGCAGTGTTTGGTCAGTCAACTCAAACAATGTATCCCTCACAGAGACCCACTGTGACCAATAGATAGATCAAAACCAGGAAATAAGCCCGGGCATGTTTATCAGAGAGGCTCTTTAGATCAGCGCCCTTTCAAAGCAGCTTTAGTTTGCTCCCACCGGGCAATCGAGGGGAATTAGATGTCATTCTTTTTCTCAGAAATAAAACCCGCCTGTTTCTGAGAGTTAAAGCTTTGTGGGCAAACAGTAAAAAAGAGTTCCCCTCTCCACAATGGGGATTATGGCGTGATAAAGCTGCAATAACACACATTGTTGTTGATGTTCTGGGGGTGGATGGCATATACAACAGACTTTGTAATGTATCGGTATGGAGCGGAATGATGCCGAGTATCTTGACAATAATATAGTATTGACTGACATTGACCGGACTATATTTGTTGGAATAATGTGATATGTTGGTATATTTGTACAGAATATACTGTAGTATCTGTAAAATGCAAATGGGTCAGACAGGGGCAAACAGAAAGGTAATCCCATTTTCCAAAATTCACAGTTCACCAAGTCCTGCCCCCCTTAGTTACTGTTGCTACACCTGTCAAGCTTAAAAAGGGAGCATCCTCACAAGTTGATGATTCATGTAACATAATGATTTTGTTCTTGTTTCAGTCAGTTCCAATTCGCTGTACAAAACTTGTACTGTAGATTTTTTTTGGTATTGCTTTGTCTTAAAGTCGTTAAGACATACTGTACTTAAAACAAAATATAGAGTAAAAAATTCATCCATGAAAAAAAAACCTTTCATTTTTTCTTGAATCTTAAACTAAAAAAGACAAGTAATTACATATGATAGTAAATATGTGTAGATTTTACTGCAGCGATATTATATTCTTGAAGTGTTTCAACAGTGAAATAGCATTTCCTGCCACATTGTAACAACTATTCAAATTGTTGGACAACAAATACAAGGAGCGGATTCAATTCGTGGCCGTTCACTGACGAGAGCCAATTTCCTCTACACTTAACTCGTCTAAGTGACCCTGCTTGACCTACGTTACTCCGTTCTTCACTTCTCTTTCTACTCATTTCTGAAGCTTTGTATTTTGACAATAATTCAAAAAGATTTGAGGGTCAGGCAACTCAATCTTTTTTTGTAAATCATAGGGACCGTGCATGTTTTCTGGCGAGATACAAAAGAGCTACTAATTTATAATATTATGGTTAATATTTTGATATTTTAGTGGGCACGTGGAAAATACAGTTGTGGATACGGACTGAGCATTGTTTTTTTTCATGCAGAGTCTATGTGGGACATTGTATGCATTTGACACAGTGTTGAGAAGTAAAACCTGTGACCGCTATGATTGATGTCAGTATAATGGTCAAAACATGAAGCTGCCAGTTCAGATCATGAAAGTTAATTTGTGGGGACATTTGTGGCTGTAGAAGATAAGACAGGTCTGCAGGATCTACTGTACAGCAGTGGAGACGAGACTTTCTGAAACTTTGACCTCTGCCGAGCCTACCTGCACATGTATATAGATTAAGACGTTATCAGACATCTCCCTCACAAAAGCAAACCTTTCCCTAGAAAACCTCCCTTTGCAAAAGAACAGCTGCAACCTCACTGACTAACCAACACCCTGAAATAAAGCTCACATTTCATGTCAGCTGTTGAACTTGGGAGTAATTTAAGCATTAAGGCAGTAAGATAAGAAAAACACTTTAAGATTCATATTTTAAAATACTCCAGCTCGTATATTGATGTCAGAGTTAAATGTTTGACTTGATTCGGGGGTTGCAGGATTTGAGTGTACTCGTAATTATCTCTACCTCAGTTTGAGGTTTAAAGCCCCCGTTGGGAGGCCCTTTTTAAATTATTCAGCTTTAAATTAGGTTTTTGATTATCTTTTGATATGAATGCTATGAATTATTTATCAAAAGTAGTTAGAACTGTGTTTGGTCTCTCTAGCAAAAGGTATTACTTTTGTTTCATTATGAAACGCTAAAGCTGCGAGGCACGCAACGCTTCAAACATGTGGATTGATTATGGAGGTTATCGCAAATATTTACAGAACGAGAAACTACTCTCATCAATTCAGCACAGATGATACTGTACCAATGCTCATTTTCCACTGGCAACACTTTACAGAAGTGTGATGGGATGCATTTCCACTCACCATCCTAGTAGGGGTTAAACACAGACTGTCCTCTGGGAAGGTAAAATGGTCAAATGAAATGCAGCCACAAGTGAACTGAGCAGACAGGCGATAGATAGGTAGTCAATGCACTTCGAACAAACCTCAGATCTCATTTACTTGGCCATTCTGTCACACGGACATGTCTGCATCACAGGGTCGGATCACCGTTGCTTATCCCGACTCCCAGACTAACCCTGATCTTTACACACACACAGACCCTCTGTAATTTGAGTTTTAGTGCGAGACATGATGAGCTTCAATACCCATGATTTTCCTTCTGATTGCATCACACTGATTGCTCAACAGTGCACAGACTCTGTTATTAGTGTAGTTAGGCCAAAAGTAATTCTGTAGAAATTTCAAGCAGCCAGGAATTGGCTTGTATCGCTGTGATGCAGATGTCCGTGTCTCTGCTATGGTTGGGTACAAAATGTGAATGAAAACAGCATCCGTAAGTTTAAAGACCAAGACCGCAAATGGTGTATATGATGTCGTTTTTGCCAAAACTAGCAGAGTCAACATGGTCTTCATCTATGTTTACTAATGTAAACATGTATGTTTCCATCTCGGGAATGCATATCTACTTGCAACACAACATACATGAACACGGGTGACGGGCACAGTCAGAGAGAGAAAGAGATAAATCTTAATAAATTACATTTAAAAATAACTAAACTGGATTCCTACGCAGCAAAAAATGGCCTCTCTGACCCGAATACTTTTTCAGACCAAATTGCAGATTAAACCAGGTATAGGAATTCAAATGAGTTTGTTGCTAGCAAACAATAATACCACAATGTTTTCCTCGTAAGGATTATAGTAAAGAGCTCCTCTCTCCTTTCCATCTGTCACTTTTAAAATAGTAAAAGTGTACCGACATATCGGGTGGGACCGAAGGAGAAGTGCTGCGAGTGATGTGTGATTTCCCGCTACAAGTCACGTCTCATCCTCCTATCAGCGACTTGAATCTGGACGTACCCGTCTCATTTTGTCGCTCCAGGTAACATTGAGGGGGTAACATTATACAGTTCTGTCAGACGTGGAGCACCTGAAGTTCTCCACAAGCATTTCTGTCATGTCACAAGGCTGTATTTTCTCTAATCCTACCTGCTGATAAGCAGTAAGCCTGAATAATATTTTCTAAATTAATCTGTATGTCTGTTATGCATTGATGAAACGATATTGAGCATTTTGATGGGAGTAAGCTTATTTTATTTTATTTTTTTTCCTTAATGTTTTATGCAAACCACAAGACATAATTAATTACGTAAATTATAAATAAAAAGCATCCTTGTGGCCTACTGATTTTAAGACGCATGCCGTGCAATTGCAGTGTCTCTCGTTCGAATCCAGCTGGGGACATTAGTTAAATGTCATTCTTCCTGCTCCACATGTTTCTTGTTTTTGTCTTTTTATTGTCTGCCTATTACTTTAAGTCCTTGTATGTTACGTACATGAGTGAGTAATGAAGGGCTGGGCGATATGACCAAAATCGTCTATCACGATACAGGTCATTTCATATCTCGATAACAATATATATCATGATATTGCATGTTTTCTGGTAATTCAATAAATAAATAGTCTATATGAAACAACCACATGGTAAAGCCTATTTTTGTTTGAATTAAATACTTGACAAATGAATAGTTTTTTCTCATTTAATTAAAGCTGCAGTATGCGAGATCGGCGCAAATATGATTTAAAAAAGTTATTTTTAGAAAACGGCCGCTATATCGTGACAGTAGTACATGAAACAGTTAACCTGAAACAAATCATGTTCCTCTGTGTCCTACTGTGTCCTCCGGTGCTCCTAACGGCATCTGAAGGATTTCACTTACCGGAGGAAAACAAGGTGCGCTGTCCAGCTGCAGTCTATGAGAGCCGGCTGTCAATCACTCGCGAACTCCGACCAAACGGTCAAACTAGGCAGCGCTGATCAAATATGAATCAATATTCTGTTACTGTAATGCCTATTTCTCGCCTCAAATGTTTTCAGAATCATCTTGTAGTTACTGTTTAGCTGTAAAATGAGAAAGTTTGTGAGGCAGCCGCCATTGTAAAATCTGTTGAAGGATGCCAAGTTCTGGTCAAATGACCGGAGCACAGCCAATAGGAACGCTCTCTCTCTCTGAAATGACCTTTGATTGATCAAAATCTGCCGTCACGGGCTAGATTTTTCTAAAGCCTGAAAACAGAGCCATGAGGAGGAGCAGAAGTCTAGTTATCTCTCAGACCACTTGAATTACAATATGCTGAAAGGTTATTATGGAATGCTATTATCAATTTAGACGACGTAATTGTGTATCATGATATCTCAATACATGATTTCATCACGATATGATTCTCCTGATAGACGATAAATTATCATTTTGAATTATACCCAGCCCCAGAATAATAGAATATATACTTCTTTCTAATTAATTTAACTTATTCAGAGTGAAAACCAACCTGCTGTATGTACAGGAATTGTATAACGATCTGGCAGCACGAGCACATCTCATAACACCTGAATACATTCGCACTTATAATTCCTGCCTCACACTAAATTAAATTAAATGCTTCAACATCACACATCTACAAATGACACGTCTTGTATTCAGCCTCACACGAGCTACTGCAAGTTATAGAACGAATACTGGCCACTGCTTTGTCTCTGTACTCTGCATATTTAGGAATAAATGCATAGCTGCCGTGCACTGTGTTCATTATTTGATGCTGTTAGTGTGAAAGATGATTGGGGTGCCCATGTGATTAATGTTTCTATTTTAACTCGGAATAGTTGTTAGAAAGACTGATTGCATTTTGAAACACTTTTGCACAATAACTAATTATCCTTTTGAAGATAAATATAGATCACTGTTGACGAAATGGATTAAATCGATACCAAGGCAACTGCACTCCTCCTATGCAGGCATGTCTGGTTAATTGAACTCCATCTCGATGTGCCCTTTGCACATCTCCCCTGGCCCATTCCCCACCTTGCGTAGGTTTATTGAACCACGCCGAGCGATGGCTCTCCTCAGATCCGCGAGTAAATGGGTCGTATTTCACGGCCACGTGGCACCTTTTATAAGAGCAATCATGTCACAGGTAGATGAACCCTGTTTTTTTTTTTTTATAGAGCCTTGTAATTGCGGGATAGTTAACCAGTGAAGTGACAATCTTTAGCCTCTCACTCGTTCAGTCATTTGCATTTATGGAGCATCCTTGCAGGGTTTTAGAGAGCAGGTTCAATTAATATCCAGACATATTTCCTGTAAAACACTTGAGTGGAGGATGGAGTGATCACACACAGCTTTTTCAAGCCTTTTGAAGTGAAGAACAATTCAATAAAACATTCTCCGCTCTCACATTTTCGAATATCTAAATTTGTGGTTTCTCACCTATAAAACACGACATTTACAGTAAATATTCAGTAACATTGGGTGTCTGGATATTGATCACATCATTTTTTTTTTATTTTAAGTGTATAAGCTACTGTTTCACCAGCTATTCTCTGTTGTAGAATCACTCAGACCACTTATCAGTCTACAATGCAGATAAGACGAGGAGGACATTTAAATCCCACAAGGGACCACTTAAACATGTCTGCACCACGGACTGAATACATGCCCTGCAAAATCAGCCTGACCCCACAAATTACATACAGCTGTTCATGGAAAGGGAATGATCTCATTGAATTACTGACGCTCAGATTGCAGTGAGGAATTCTGGGACCGTTTGACACGAGGCATTTCAAACTAAAGGAAGTGGCTTGCGTTATATTGATTGTGCTGCTGTTGGAAAACGTTTTTAACGGGGAGGGTGACTTACAGCCACGGTGTGTCTTCACAATAGAGCCCTGATTTGTGCAAAGCCTATAAAATGTCACGCCACAGGGAGTACTGAGAAATCATTTGTTTGACAATCACTTGGTTGACGATTATGTGATTGTGACAAAAGCGAACTCAGCGAAAAGAATGGAAACAATGGGTCTCATGTAAAAACATTTTCGTATTTTTGTCTTAAAACTTTCTCTTACTTTTTTTTCATAACGTGGGCTCGTACGATTGTGCAACGTCAGATTCAACAAACGCTCCTAACGTCGGATAATGATGTAAATGACCTGCGTAAACATGATGAATGCCACCTGTGGGTAAACGAGTATAAATTAGCATAATTAACACCCCAATGATACCATATAAGGCTTCGTATCCTGCCCCATTCGTCCATCTTTGCCAATATATCCGCACACAATCTAAAGACAGGCTCTCTTCTAAGGGCCTGACAAGTGTGACAATAGCATCAATGGCCAATTTAAATAAATGTTGATGTCATTATGAATACATTTAGAATCATATTATAATTTGAATTGCAGAGTCAAACAGGATAATGTCAACATAATTATAAAGTTTAATGCATATAGGATTTTCAAACTCAAAATTGCTTCAAAAGTAATGAAGAAATTACAAAAATGTAGGTTTACTAATTGCACATGACTCCTATAGCAGGTCTGGACCACTCATAAAATGTGTTCGTACCTAAGACAAAATTCAAAAGACAAGAAAATTGGTGAACGCGGCAAGCTCTCTTAAATCAATCGTACAAGCCACATGAGAACGAATCTGTTCGTACGAGTGGTTCTTGCATGAAGCCCAATGTATTTTGAGGAAAAGTGCTAATGATTGATCATTTAGACAGGAAACATTTAAACCTTTACATTTTTGGTATTTACATGGCACTGTCTAGAGTCTTTTATAATAGAACAGAATAAGCTTAAATTACCTCACTATTTCCAAGCAACTATGTATAATAAGTCTAAGGGTTGAAGTCTTTTCACCACAGAATGATCAAAGAGAAGAATTGCAGAAAGAAAACTGACACAATGAGACCTAAGAGACGAGACGGGATTTTAAAAGCAATTACAGTAAGTAGAGGGCAGGAGGTTTAGTATTGTTTCTTTTGACACATCAAAGCTGAATGAGATAGAAGCTATAGAAAACACCATTAGCTAATAATATATCTAATACATAAAGGAACTATTGTACATTAGTGTTCATTGTCTGTTCATCAAAATCCATTCTGTATTCTGTTTGATGCTTTGTGATGTCGAGTTTCTCTCCTCGGTTTCAGCATCTCTAAGTAGTATAGTTTGTTTTTCACTCTTGATGCTGTCAGTCATTAAAGGGTCCATCTGCATTCTTTTGGGGTTTTTTTCAATTGAAACGCCCACTCAGCCGTTAGCAAACATACTTCATACTTTGACCAAAATTTGAATGTTCGGATTTTAATACATAAGGAACACCACTGGGAAACTACAGAATGATGTAAAAACCTAAAAAAAATAATTAAATAATGGACCCACCCTTTAACTTTTGTGTAACTTTTGTCGTGTTCCTGTCCTCTAACTCTACGGCTACTTAAAGGTCATCTTCATTGTCATCATCATTCTGTCTTTAACAGCAGGCTTGTCAGGCTTTAAGTAATAAGAAAGTCTATTAATAATATTGGCACCTCGTGTCTTATTGGCATCTGAATCAAATCCAGACCACTGAGTTAGAAGCTTTATTAATTTTTTTTTGTCAGGTCTTCAGATTTATTACTTTTCCGCCAGAAGCAGCAAAGTTCAGCATTTTCTCTTTCAGAAGCCTCCGTGAGCTATTATTAGAGTCAACTGTCTGAAATGACTCTGCATTTAGTTAAAGTAAAGTAGTGCCATTAGAACGGCATCAAATGTGCCGACACACATCTTGGCACGGCGGAGGAGGGAGCTTGTTTCTGCCGCACCTTTGTTCATTACTGGAAACGGTCACTCTTGGCTTTTGTACTGCACCGAGCCGCCAGCCAGACGAGCTGAATTTAATTATGCACACTCAACTGCTTTCATTCCAGGTTTGAAGACAAAGTGTGGCCTTTTCTTCCTGCCCAGCGCTTTAGGTATCACTACATAGAGTCTAAAGTATAAAGATGGTTTGGCATCAATCCGTTTAAATATAAGAATCCAATCAGCAGCTGGTTAGCTTAGCTTAGCACAGAGACTGGAAACAGAGGGAAACACCTAGCCTCGCTCTGTGCAACGGTAAAAAAATCCACCCACCAGCAACTCTAAAGCTTACTAATTAACATGTTATATCTTGTTTGTTTAATTTGGTTATGTGCCAGACTATTTCTTCGCTCCGAGTATTTACAAGGCAACCAGCAGAGACTCTACGAAGTTACTACTCCCAGCCAAGGAATAGTTCCTTTAGCCATGAGCATGATCTTTTCCTTAACTTCCCTATCTTTTCCCCTGCTCCTGTCCACATATAACCCTGTCTCCTACAAAATTACGTTCCCATACAACTAGAATCCTTCTCAATTACCTTTCAAGGGAAATGTTTTTTCTCTCGGATTAAGGTCGCAGTTTCAGACAGTTTAAACACTTGGTTAACGTATCAAAACAAAAAAACGCAACAACACTTCTTAGTTAGGTTTAGGCAACAAAACTACTGTTTAGGTTTAATAAAAAAAACATCATGGTTTGGTTCAAAATTACTACGTAAGGGAAATTTGACTTTTAGTTTCACACGGGACATGAACAGCGGTCTCCTGGGGGAAAGTCTGGTGCTTGTTTGACCCGTCCATCCACCACTCCTCCTGCTCACCATAGTGGACTTTCTCGCTTGTTATACTCGTTATTATACCATATAATATTATAATTAACTTTAATAATGCACATAACTTTCATTAACGGTAGCTCAATAAACTACGTCACCTGTTCTGTGCGTCACTCATTGTTCTACGTCACTTGCTGCGGCCTTCCGCGGACTATCATTACAAACGTTTTTGTGATACGTCAAAGACACACGTAAATCGTGACAAAATACGTTTCCTTCCAAATGTGATTGAGAATGCATTTTGGTTGTATGAGAAGTTTCAGTTGTATGCTGCCACATGTTGAAATGTCCTTGGGCAAGACACTTGCTCTCAATGGGGAGGCATGGCAGCTCCAGCCCCAATCAGTGAGTGTGAATGGACGAATGAGAGGCCAGTTTTAAAGCGCTTTGTCATTAAAGGTAGAAAAGTGCACACCATTTACCATTTGCTACAAGGCAGCTGCAAGTCCACATTTAACCCTACTACACCACAGCCTGTGTCCTGTCTATAGTATGGTGTATAGTACTCCTGCTAAGGGCCAAGTGAACTGGCCACTGTTACGCTCAGATTTTTCTTCCTCCCGGCTCACTGGAGATGGAATGACCTCCAAACTGCTGTCACTTATATTTCCTGTTAAAGCATGAAAACCCATCTATTCAGAGAGCTCTTCACCTCCTTCTCAACCTCTCCTCTCCTTCTCACTCATGCATGAACTTGCACCTGTGTTACAAATGAATCACTTTTCTTAAGTCTACTTTTCGTACTCGGGACATATGTGTTGTTAAACATTTAATATTACATGGAAAGTGTGGAAGCGTTTGTTTTTTTTTAATAATAATTTTAACAATTTTAAGATACATGCTTTGAAATATAAACAAATTTGTGGAAGCTGTAAGTCACTTTAAAATTGTTTTAGTACACTCGTGAGCCAGATGCACCGTAATTTTGTTCTGCTATGCACTTGCCATGTGAAGTGATATGAATGACAATAAAGTTAATCTTGAATCATGAAATAGGAAAAACCCCGATACCAATCGTAAATCGGATGTGATGTGAAAAAATCAGAGATTTTATTTTTAGACCATATCGCCCAGCCCTACATTCAACATATTCAAGCTTCTTTTTAGGACCAATTTGTCTAGTTTCACTTCTCTGAAGTTCATTTCAGGTCACTTTCTCAGCACGGAGTGTGACTGTGACAACAGTAGTCTTCTGGTCTGAAAGCTGCTCTTCCCCAAAGAGATTTGTGTGTTTAGCCAAGCAAACATACAAGTCTACAGACTCCCCATGAGAGCCACTGTAGCACGAACACAACATGTCCTCTGGCCTGTTGTGTTTAGGACGCGATAACCACAAGACCACAAGTTTCTGCTGCCATAATGAGCAAGGTCTTGCTGCGCTTTTTCATGGAATTGACAGAAGAAATTGTCCTGTGCAATAAATTCACTCCATAAAAACAGAAAAGAAGAACATTTTTTTTATTTTATAATTCATACTGAGTGATAATCAAAGAGACGTTTCTCTTTTTTTGAAGTGCTCTGTCGTAAAGTGAAATACCAAGGTAACCTTTCTACAATCTGTACTTCTGTACTTTTCACCAAAGGGAAATTGGACGGCAGTAAAGCCTGTAATCATTGGAAAAGGTAAATGGTATATCTATGAGCATATCAGTCAGTATACTTTCCCCAACATTTACTTTTATCTTTCTTCAGGTGAGACACCCCAGGCAAAAAACAATGTTTTTCATGCCCTGGTCAATTTTGAGATTTTGGGCGATTTTGCTTCTGTAACATGTTTTCTTTCAGATTAGTGGAAAGAAAATATCCAAAAAACACATTTAGGTGTTTATTTTACTAAACTTTGTCTATTTGCGTCTGTAGATTTCTCCTAAAATCACCAAAAGTTACCTTTAGATAATGCCTCATTTGCATATTTAAACACAACATTTCAGAAAACGTGTACAAAAAATAATTGTCTTAATATTAGTAACTCTGCAAGTTTCATGTTGATATCTATTGGTGATTTGTTTACTCTATTCGACTGTAGTGTCTTATATGGAATTTTACAATACATATCTTTTATCAAGATGAGTTTTCTCTCATAGACTCTGAGCCAGAAATCTCCACTTCAGTAGCACTTACATACACCAAACTTTCCACTTTCATTCCTATCTACAGTATATTCTGAAGGTTTTAACAGGGGGTTTGGTCATATATCGTTCATAGCCTGATTTATAGAACATTTTATTCATAGAAAAAATGTATTTTTTATGGCTGTTGACAGTATTTTCGGATTTATGGAGTGATAGAAAGAGATATCCAAAATTCCCGCTGTAAAAACCGTTGACTCTAATATGTCAACAAAATGAAACAATTTCTATCTATTAGTTAATTTTTTACCCTATTCACCTGGGGATGTCTTCCCTTAACTCTAGTGTATCGATATTTTCTTACACCCCTAGTAATTTATCAAATTTACTGTTAAAAACGTAGCCACATTATCAGTTTTGGATAAAGATGGAGATTCCTTGGGATTTATCTATCTTGTAAATCTCAAGCATGTATTAGGTACTTATTTCTATATTTAGCCATCAAAGCTGAATTCTTCTGAGGACAGCTTTTGAATCATAGTTTGGTTTTTGGTGGGAAAGAACCTTCTGCCCAACCACAAACACTATAATGGGTACATACAGATGTTAACAAACATATTGTGGAGCACTCTGCGTAGTATTATTGTCATCCTCTATTTTCTCTTTAGTAGAAGTCATTTTCAGTATTACTCTGTGAAAGAGGAAGGTGTATGTGCATGTTTTACACTACACAGTCCAGGAGCAGGAGAGCACAGGTGGGCAGATAATAATCTGTTAATTAGTTTATTAATAGACACTTGGACAGTGACGGCAGGAGAGAGAAGTGTCTATGCAGGTTCCAAGCCTCGAGATTTCTGTGAATTCATATATCAGATTTACAAAAGTTGTGTTTTTGAATTTATAGAAGGGCACATTTTCCTTTTGGTATAAACTCACCTGTGTGCTGAATGCTGTGCTTTCCCTTTTGATTTGGATCCTCCACACATGAAGGATTTCATGAGACTATTTCATGGTGAGCTCACAGTAGTTGGAGCCAGATTGAGGGTCAATGATGGACATGAAGTGGCTGCCAGTGGACAGTGACTGTTTGTTGCAGACTGTTGGCGTAGATCTGGAAGTTTGACCCGGCTCTCCTGCTTGGCTCACTGTGATGTGCCAGACTGTTCGCCCGAAAATGTGTATGAATGCCATGATAATGTGCAAGGCATTTAGCTTTGCATAAGAACGCCTTTCTTGCTTTAGGCGTGTCATTTGAACGCCATGTAGTCTGTACTGACTGCAATGTAAACGCTTCTGTGTAAATATGCCACGCTCAGGGCTAGTGACGTAGAATAAAAAGTGAGAAAGACAGCTTATGGTGGGTGGGAGGGGAGGTGGATGGGTCCAACCAACACACGAGTTTTAACCAGGAGACCGGTGTTTGAGGCCAGTGTTTTGCTTTGTAAGTTAAGTTAGTGACGTTTGTCACGTTTTTTAGTGACGTGTATTCCGTATTTCTGTTACGTTGTTTCGGTACATATTTTACTTAGTTTATGTACTTATTTTAAGCCCAACCATGGCGCTTTTCCCCTAAACCTAACTAAGTGGTTTTGTTGCCTAAACCTAACTGCGGACATTACTGTTGCTTTTACTGCGTGGCGTATAAATGACACACGAAAATTCTAACATGCATCCTCATTTATACGCGGAATGTCCGTGTAATGTCGTGCTATTTCTACGCCTTCCTGTGAGACTGCGTTGGATGTGCAAAGTGTAGCAGAAGAAGTAGTGTGATTTTCCTGATTCTGTGGGATGTTGCTCCTTAAAGATAAAATATCCCTGCTTCTCTGTATGAATCACATCCTTCTTTATGGCAGCTCGAGTAAGATGGTGAATATTCAACTGTCAGGATCATGTGATTTTGATGGCTATATGATTCAGAGCCGAAGGCACTTGGCCAGAGATATATTAGATTATATATTACAACACTGACACAGAAAAATGTGCCACGACACGAGCTGCTGTAGCCATAATCTATGACCAGGCACAACTGGAAAAACTTCATAAATCATTATTACAAGTCCATGACATCTACATTTATTTATTTATTCCCTCATGCTGAGGCAGGACACTACTCTGTTAAAGACTTTACGATATTCATTCACACACATAACTCAAGAAAGTTTACTTATTTGATCCTCTGGGTCTACTCTTTTGCATTGAGCACTGGACATTACAAAACAACATTTAAAGTGGGTTACCTTCTTTTAATTGACCTATGATCATCTTCCATGAAATTAGTGCAACAAAATGATCATATCAGCATACATTTTTCTTGGACTGCCCCCTTTTAGTCGATTAGTCGACTAATGGGTGGTCTTAGTGGTCTTAGTCGACTAAGATTGCTTTAGTCTATTAGTTGTTTTTATGCTTTTTCATGCTGAATAATTTCATGCACATCTCTGGTAAACACAAGATGTGAAATGTTGCTTTTGTGTGATTCTTTGTTGAGAAATTGGACTTTTAGAGATCTGTCGATTAAATCAACTAATCGATTTATCGACAAAATAGTATGAGTGTTAGTCAACTAAGAATTTATTTGGTCAAGGACAGCCCTACATTTCCAAAATGTTCATGGCATTGACTATGCATGTAGATAAAATGGAAAATGCCATTCTACTGTATATATTCTATATTTTCACAAAGATGTGCAATATGTAGAAAAGATAATATTTTAGTTAGTATCTCATGACGCAGTTGGAATAGTGTTTGCGGCAGTTTATTGACATTAACGGCATCAAAGGAATAAAAAAAACTAAGCACACAGCTACAATACGTCATTTTCAATCATTTTTATTTTATTTCCCTTGTTCGAAAGTTCAAAAACATTAAACAAAGCAAATGTCTATTTTTTTTATTTGTTTTGCTCTTTGCTTTTGCCATAAATCCGCTGCACTAACCTACCTTAAAGTCAAAGCTATTTGAACCATGAAATCTGTAACACGGTTAGGGTGAACATCCTCGGTCCGCCGTATGACTAATTTGTTTTTTTCATGGCTATTTAAAGGTAATACATTCAGCGGGGCGAGCGGTGCGGTTCTAAAAGGGCTGAGAAACGTAAAATGTGGCAGAGCGGAGTCCAATTGATAGAGGCATTTCTATGCCTTCAATTCTTTTCTTTTTTTTCCTGAAAGAAAAACAGCACTATTGAGGAACTGCATGTGTAATTATGTCGCCCTAAATTGAAATACTTTGTACATTTTAGGAGTCTTTGTCCTCAGAAGGACAGACAGCTGTGACAGTCTAGGATGTGAGACTTTGAGCTTTAATGCATCCCAGCTGCAGAGACGGACAACGAGGGATGCACCACCCAGATTCCCCCGAGTTCACAGTTCAATACCGACTGTCAAAAATAACTCTGGTTTAAGAATAATAGGACAGAAAAACACCCAAAATCCTTCAAACCCACAGAAGTTTTGACCGACCTTTCACAGTATGTATGCGATACGCAGGAAAAGCTTGTCAAGCTGCCATTTTAAGACAAAAAAAGTAGAAACAAATTGTCTTCCACAGTCGAAACATTCAGTTTATTTCTCTGCTCTGTGTCCAAAACTCTTCAATGTGACATTAATCACATTTATAGCAGCACACATTTCAACAAATCAACCATGTGCAGGATGAAAATGCTTTAAATCAACTTGTATGCTAAAATACAAAGTGACATTTTCTCCACTAATTTGCCTTTGAAGTGAGTAATAAGACTCTTTTAGGCAGAGTATGACATGAATGATTTTAGTCACAGTAGTTGTGGTGTCAGTGGGGGAACGTAGCTGTTCCACTGTGTGCTACTGTGAGCTGGAAAGGATACTTAGTTGTTTTACTTAGCTGATATTTATGACAGAGAAGTCTGGAACATCATTCATCCCTATTAGAATCAATAGTAGTGAGGTGTTAACATGAATTATCTTCGCAGTCATCTAAAGCAGCCTCATTAAACCATAACAGGAACGTGTCTGACATCAGACAGTATCTGCTGATCTGGAGGAAATGAAACATTTATTACACTCTGGAGAAATTAGCATGTCCGAAGTGTCCCGAATCTGCCCGTTCTCTCAGTTAGCAGTAGTTCTGCCCTGCTTTATAATTCTCCTATTAGCTGTGAGTTATTCTTTGCCGATACGATGAGATGATGCTTGTCGATTTGCAGCTTCTGTCTCAAGTCGATGCAAATGAGGTAGGTTGTGTATGAAAAACTCAGTGATTAAATGCAACTGTATCAGAGAAGCTCAAGGGTGCACTTTGTATCAGCGGTGGTTGTCGAGTGTATTTACTAGTGTCTGTGGTGCTGAATCCGTACGGAAACTAGAAGGGCAATCGGAGAGCGGAGACCTCTGCCAAGGCCATGCCCTATCTCGCAATGTTAAAGGTTCTCTGTATGATATCCAGAGCATTAATATAGCAGCAAACAGCTATTAGCTATGTAAAGATATAGAGGAGTATTGTCTACCGGAGCAGAGAATGAATGTAAAGTTGCTCTCTCTCCGTTTGTGTTGTAATCCGAGCTTCTATCTGCTTCGTTGACATAGTCGGGCCGGCCGTGCGTTGCTTTTAGTGCATGTTGGTGCATGTGAGCGTGCCCCACTGGCTAGCTCGCGGTCGCCGCTCTGGCGCTGCTCTCATACGTCAGTTACATCTGATAACGCCGTCCCAACTGACGCCGCCGTTGCGTAAGCGTAGCACCGATCTCCAGTTCAGCCCAGGGTAATTTGTGTATCCGCCCCATGATTAGGATCTGCTATAAAATTTAAAGGTTTCTTTCTTGGTTCATGCTACAACCTTCCACCAAGACTCATGAAAATCGGGGCCTGTAGTATTTCCATAATCCTACTAATGATAAAATCGTATATTATAAGAGAGGGTGAAAAATGCTTTCTTAATCTAATACTAAATCAAAAAGCGACAAAAAAAGTGTCTGATCAAACAAAAAGGACAAACATAGCACATGATTGAGGATCATAAAATTAGGTTATTTTGGTAGAATTTAAATAATATGCTTACTGTAGACGGTGATGGTTGTCTCTCCGGTTGTCTTTCATAACCTGATAATGTGTGCTACAACAGTAAAATGCTGCTTACACATTGTTGCATCAGTATTAACAATCTCATAATGTCATATGTAATATTATATCAGTCGTATGGGTATATTGGTACTATTACTTAGGTAGGAAGGATCTGAATTCTTCTTCCATCACTGCCAGCTTCCAACCAACAGCTTCAGTATCGTGACTCCGCATGGCCATCCTTGTTTGAGTCCGGGCTCCACCTTTGCCAGCCCGAGTCAGACTGATCTGGACGTGGCCGCTGCCTGATTCCGGTTTAATCAATAGCGCTGACTGAGTAAGAGAATCTCCCGCAACACGGTTCGAATAAACAAGAGGCATTACCCCTCACAAGCTCGGATCAACACGTACAACTTTAAAAAAAGTTATAATCTCTAGTGAGACGAGTGAACTTTAACCAGCATCAAGGTCTTTTGTAGTCTTGTTTTCAAGTCTCATCTACTTCCACTATTCACACAGGCCATGCTGATAAGCAAGAACTGTTGAAGGAAAGGATCAGAGAGCTGCAGAACAGCTTCTCTGTATCAAGACAAAGTACAGGAGTGTGCAGATTCCTGAATTTGCGTTGATAAATGCCAAGGAACTATCTTCATAGATAGTTTATAGATATGAGGTGGCTGAGACTGAGGCCAAGTGAGCTGATTGCAATAGATCCGGATGTTGTTTAATAAGTTTGCTGAATTACCTCTTGTCACCCTCTCTCCTCTATCATATTCACTCTCCCACATCCTCTCCCTCTCTCAGTCTAATATGCTCTTGTGCGGAAATCAAAACGCAATTGAAAAATAGCTCTCCGTTCTAGTTATACTGCAACTACTACAAGTGTTATTATGCTTTTGTTTCAAGCAAAGAGAAAGCTTAATTTAAAGTAAAAACGAGTGCACCAGACATATTAAATATGTAAAATTAAATAAGAGAAGGTAAAAATAGATCAGCAATACTTTTATACCGTCTTAAATAGCATAATGCAGCGGCGTGTCTTCGATCTGCAATCAAAGGAATAGTTATAAACTTGGGGAAATGTGTTTATTTGCTTTCTTGCCAAGCGGTCGATACCACAAAGATCGATATCACTCTCATGTACAGTAAATATGAAGCTACCGTGAGCAACCGCTTAGCTTAGTTTAGCAAAAAGACTGGAAACGGGGAAACATAATCCAACTACCAGCACCTCTAAAACTCGCTCATTAACGCTATATCTTGTTTGTTTAATCCGAACAAAAAACAAAGTCTCAACTGGTTGCCTGGCAACCTCGCAGTCACGACACCCCAGTAGTGTAAGTGTTTTTGTGCCTCTGCGCTGGAGACAGCCGTGGCCGGAGACATTATGTTTTCGGGTTGTCTGTCCGTACCATTTTCGTTAACACAATATCTCAGGAACGCCTGGAGGGGATTTCGTTACATCTGGCACAAACATCTACTTGGACTCAAAGTTGAACTGATTAGAATTTGGTGGTCTAAGTTCAAAGGTCACTGTGACCTCACAAAACACATTTTTGGCCATATTCATATACTAATTACGACAATTTCACACAAATGTCTAATGAAATAAAATGATGAAGTGGTGACATTTCGAACAGACGTTGATATAAACTGCATACAACCGCAAGGTGTTAATTCTAGTTTTACATTTTGTTTTTTGTATGCTAAGCTAACTGGATGCCGGCTGAGCGGACGGTTATGAAATCTCATCCAACTTTCTGCAAGAAAGTGAATAAGGGTATTTTCCAAAATGTCAAACTTTTGTTTTACCAGATGCCACCACATACCATTTACCCTCTGCATAGGCAACCTGTTGACCTTTGTTGATACATCTTAGTTATTTTTTTTAGAACACTGTAACAAGCTAAATCCTGAAATCAGGTGGATTTACAGAACTGAAGGCCCAAGACAAGTAATGGTACGCCTGGGACCCCTTTAATCTCAGTGATTGGTCTCTTTTTTATATACAGTATGAAGTATCTTCACTTAATTAGCTTCAGATTGGAGATGTGTGAGAAGTAGAGTGTGAATGCAAGCGCTCGTGGTCTGTCACAACAAGACTCATCTACTGACAAGAACAATGAGACTGATCTGACACACACTCACATCCCATCGTGCCACGGTTGCTCGAACACAAACCAAACGTTTGTGTCTCAGTGTCTCTTGAGGATTTTGACAAAGCAGCATAATTGGAAATCGAAATGTACAACGACACGGGACGCGAGGATCAACAGGATGAAAGAAACATGACAATGACTCATAGATTGAAAAGAACTAAAAGAGGACTGAATACCAGAGACCGTGACATTGAACTACCGAGGCTGTGCGAAGAATCCGGTTGCCATGTTTCATAGACTAAATTTAAATAAATGCCTTGACATGTGAGTTGAGTCAAAATGAAATGACAGTGATGTGTTCCTGGAAACCGAGTCAGAGAGGTTAAAGCAGTATGTATGCATTAATTGAAACAGGAAATAATTGGACTGTTTCTATCCACAGGTTGTTAATTACTCACTTCTAGGGAGTCTGTTGCTCTGATGAGCCTTATTATTAGATGTTATTCTCAGCGTAAACTGCAGTGGTTCAGTAAAGGGTTGAAGAAAAGATCATAAAGAAAGAAAGACATTTCAGAGACTGTGTTCTATCGCAGTTTTGTGTCCTTTTTTCATCAGCCTTTTGCCCCAGTTTAAAAAAGTTACAATAAGTGTTTTAGCCTTTGACTGTGTTGTACTGTACTGTAGCTCTGATGCCCCGTGTGCTGACTTGAGTAGTTTCAATCACAACACAGTACTTTGACATATTCATTAGGGCTGTCAAAGTTATAATAACGCAATGATAACGCGTTAACGCAAATTTGTTTTAACGCCACTAATTTCTTTAATGCAATCGGAGGTTGTAGCGGGCTCAGTTTTATAGCCAGATGATAGTGGTATCATATGAAACTAGAAAACCTAAGGAACCATGTCATAACAGCTTGTCGGGAAGGAGGCTAAATAACGCTCCAAATTTATGCTACATTTTGGCGAGGAAAAACTGTCTTGGCCATTTCCAAAGGGGTCCATTGACCTCTGACCTCAAGATATGTGACTGAAAATGGGTTCTTTGGGTACCCACGAGTCTCCCCTTTACAGACATGCCCACTTTATGATAATCACATGCAGTTTGGGGCAAGTAATAGTCATAGTCAGCACACTGACACACTGACAGTTGTGATTAATTTGCGATTAATCCCGATTAATCATGGACAATCATACGATTAATCCCGATTAAATATTTGAATCAATTGACAGCCCTATTAATTATAAAAACCCACCACCAAGTGTCATGAAAACATTCAAAAAATAATATTTTACGCTCTTCAATAAAGCAAACAAACTATTTTAGAGTCAGTGCCATCCATCATCAGAAGATTTAGGCTAGTTTTGTCCAAACCCACTTTGAAAACCAACACAGGAAGCTGAAGCTGTTCCATAATGTGACCGATCACCACAGACAGTAATCTGCTCTTTCAGTTCAGAACTTTTCAGCACATTTCAATTTCTGTAGTTATACACAGACCTCAGGAAAAAAACTATTTCTAAGCTTGCCAGTAGTGGAAAACTCAAAAAAAACCTTCAACTTAACCTTCATATTTTTGTGGTACCACTCTCTCACACTGCTGTCTATAGTGTGAATCATGTATGCTAGTACTGTACTGTACTGTATGATAACACAACAATGATAACACAACTTGAGCTGCTGATGTGAGAAAGTTTCTGGTGCTGCAGCTCCATAATTTCAGCCACCTTTAGTAATAACACCAGAGGTGATGAATGTTTATGGCAGGAATTACAGTGGGCTGCTGATGTGTCCTCTTGTCTCACTGGTTTACTTCTATTCAATTGTATTTGTATTAAAGTCGGCCTTAACAACATGAGACACTGTTGCCACCAAGTGGTCTGAGGAAATAGTGCCCAAGATTTGCGAGAGCTGTTAGTTAGTGGAGGAGATGGAAAAGTCTGCCAGCTGAAACATCTCTCATAGACTATATTTTATGTTGGTCGTGTAAAAGTGACATTTTCATGAACAGATTGATTGAATGCAAGGACGGTGTTGTCCCGATGTGTGGGACTGGTGATATAAAATCAAATCAGAAAAAGGTTCATCTAATCCCAGGCTTCAAAGGTAAACTGAGGTCAAACTTTTCTCTGTGTAAATCCCTTTATCTGCTGCATACTGTAGGCCAGAGAGAAGTAACATTATGCTCTAGCAGACCAGAAAACAAAGCTCATTCAATAGAAGTCAACAGCATACTGTAGTACTGTACAATCAGATTTATAGCTCTCACTTGATGCACTTCTACCTTCTGCTTACAAAAGTTCACAGTACAATATAGGTGATAAATAAAATGGGCTGAAGGTGAAGATGAAATTCAACTTAAAGCCCTTTTGGTTTTGAGTGTTCAACCTACAGATGCTTTTTACTTTCATGTTACTTATTTAGTCATGAATATTTATTGCTATAGAGAAATGCTTAAGAATTGAACCCAAGCTTTAATTTACAAATTGCTATACTGCACGTAGTTGATATAAATGTGATAGGGTTGTTACTAGCGATAATGTTATTATCTCCGCCAGGAGATTATGTATTTGGTTGTGTATGTGTGTGAGTGAGTGTGTGCATCTTTGTGTCTGTCCATGGCTAATCTCGCATAGTGCTGGACCCATCAGCCCAATATTTTTTGTGCTTATGTATGACTGTATGCTCAAGCACCTCTCGTGGCTGCGGCGATTCACATTTTTTGAAAACATCTTTTATTGACAACATATTTCATTGACTGTTTTATACCGTCATGACTGTTGACTCCTCACTGCCGGTTAAGACCGCTAGTGGCCACAAGTGATGGGCAAATACTTCAGTTTTGACTCTTATTTTCAATCAAACATTTCAGCAGTGGTCATTTAAAACAGGGCTCGGGACTAAACGGCGTCCCGGAAACGATATGTTCACTATCGCTTAGCTTGACAAACCGAGCGCTGACTACAACGGAGCGCGTCTTCTCATGTCGGCAGGAGGACAGCTAGTTAGCTGTTAGCAGCAGCTGGGCAGTATCGCTGGTTGTTTTTGTTTTGTTTTTTGGGGAGGGGGCAATTTCTTGGGCGATTTTTGTCACTTTATTTTGTTACTTAATGGTCTGCCTCCGAAGAACGAGAGCAGTGTCCACAGTGTGATCAGACCTACGGTGCAAAACCCAAAGATAATCAGTTTAATATCACATATGACAAAGAAAAGCAGAACATCTTCACATTGAAGAAGCTAGAACTTACCAATTTTTGGTATTTTATTTGATTAATTACTTAAAATGACTAACTTGATTATCAAAATAGCTGCTGATTATTTTTTCTGACGACTGAGGAAATGTTTATCAGTCATGTAAGAAGCCTGAGTGTGACACAGAAGTTTCCTTACAGGAGACAAACAGCAGGGAGCCCCGAGCCACCCGATGACCCCTCACTGAAGCGTTTCCATGGTTTTATTGGTATGATGGACAGATGAGTCCAGGGGTGAGGTCTGAAGGTCGTTCTCACTGTTCCTCCCCACCCCGTGTTCCACGCTCACACTAATCACATCCTCAGCCTTGACACATCATCCATCTTTCTCATCCCATGCTGTATTTCGTTCTCCCTCGTTCTCGTCTCCGCCGGCCCTCAGAGAAGAGGTCGCGACCTCGCCAGACAAATGGAAACTACGTCATGCATCTCTGGTAATTAGCGGGTGAACTTGTGGCTGTTTTGAGGAACACGTCAGCTTCAGGGATTATTATCTGTATTTGGAACAGACCCAACCTGTACTATCTGCCAAACCATAAAAAAGAGCTGCAACAGGTCTATGCAGCCCCATATTCTCCCATATTATCATTGTTTTTATTATTAAAGTGGAATTGAAAATCCTCACTGCACACAGGAAATTTAAAGTTAGGATGGAGTTTTAAAGCCTACTCCTTAACAGGAAAAACTCTTGTCCTTATCAAAAGACGGTAAAGGCTCCTAACTACTTGTGACTGAGTATAATTAAAGCTGCAGATTGGAGTGCAAGGTGCCTCTCTAATCAGAACTAACAGACTGCTGGGTCAAATTCAACACCTGCTTTACTGACTCACCTAATATCTAATCTCACCCAGACTGCAAGGTCCCCGTTCTAAGTGGTATCCTCAAATTATCATTCTCATTGCTCCCAAAACATGTCCTCGCAGTGTTCCCGTGTTTGTGCCAGGCCCACATTATAATATCTGATGTGCAGTTAAAGATATTACATTACTGGCAGAAGGACAGTGTTTCCATGGAGTCTCATTCAGAACAAGAACATTGACTCATTTTGTCTTTGGCGGTGATTTTCAGATCCCGGTAAATATAATTACCGTACGTAATCCTTTTGTGTCTGCTGTTCCCAAGACACATCTCACAAATCTTAAAGGAGGCACATACTGTATTTGCCCATTGTTAGTTTGCCAGAAAGAAATTACATTCATAGACATTACTGGCTACAGACAAAGAAGATATTACAGACACAGATTTTGATTATAGCAGATAGCTACTGTAAGTTTCTTTTTACATTAAGTAAAATCAAACTCTGAACTGGAATGTGAATTTACTTCTTAAAGTTATGAATGTATTTTAAAGAATTAGGAGTTTAGAAAGTAGGAGAGTTACGGTAGGAAGTTGATATTTTTAGCCACGCTGCTCAAAGGATGGCAGTGTCGGTCGGTCTACTTTGGTCCAGATTTAAGTATCTGAGATGGATTGTCATGAAATTTGGTGCAGATATCATGGTGAGGATGAAGAAGTTATCACTTTACAAGGGAAATATCCAACCCGACATCACACCAAAGCGTGTAATAGACCCGCCTGTCCACCAGGACACGTTGTCACGTTTTGCCTCGCTGAGGTTGTGAATATTACACGCGTGTATTGACGTGCTGTACCAGAAGGGGACAACAAAACCACCCACTTAGGTTTAGGCAACAAACATTTTGGAAAAACGTCATGGTTGAGCTCCATGCGCATTATCGTGTCAATCACACGTTTTTTCACGCGACCGGGCTGAAATATCTCAACATCTACAAGATGGATTTGCACATCATTTTGACATTCATGGTTCCCAGACAATGTATCGATGTTACTTTGGTAATCTCCTGACTTTTCCTGTAGCGCCACCGAGAGGTGGTTTCAAGCTAAATGTTTATTGGATGGAGGATCATTTCTTAAAACTTTGGAGATCCTTTAAGTTTTCATCTAACGCTATCACCAGGTCAAGATTGTCGACATGGTAATTGTTATACCTAAACAGCACCAGCATGTTAGCATTGCCACTGTTAGCATTCTGATGTTAGCATTCAGCTCACCGCTGTGCAGCCTCACAGAGCTGCTAGCATGGCTGTAGACTCTCAGTCTTGTTTTATGTTCATGTGTCGAGTTGCTTCTGATCTTTCGCTGTCAGGGTTATTCTAACTGCATTTTAATCATCTCACAGTTTAATGTCTTTAAATTGATGGTGAGGTTGTAAATATGTGATCTATTATCATTAAAGCACTAATGATATGGACACTGACATATACCAGTTTATATTCTCTCTTGAATTATTAATTGAAATCTGATCAAACATGATAATTCTCGAACAAAATAACAATGTCATTATTATCCACCTGGGGTGCAATTCATCACAGCTGACTGGCTACATGTCTGCATCATTTATCATCCCCACCTGCAATTAGGATCATCGTTAAATTAAGACTGGAGGCGGTGGTAGTTGACATTGAACCGACGTGTGAAACTTGATTTTGTCAGCAGGTGCAAACCGCTCTGCCGAGAGAGAGACATGAATCAGCAGTAGCGGCTGCCAGAATGACTGACAAAGTCACTCAATAACACGGCGAATGCAGCTGAAGGTTGGCACTTACAGTATGTCACATCAGATAAATGTGTGAGTGTGAACAGCCATGGAGAAAGTCGGCTCGATCGGAGGGCCGACGTCACACTTTGGCATCAGGAATAGATGTTGTAGCTGTGTTTTTTTCATTCATTTTGACCAAAATGGTGCACAGAATAGGCAAGAATGTTAGAATTATATATTTGTTCTCAGTGTTTCCATGCTCCTACACGAGAACATGCTGGCATTAACACTGAAGGAGACTCTGACTCGCTAAATAATAAACTGGAAAGCAAATCAGACACAGGTGCTGTTAAAAGTTCAAATGTGTCACGTGAGGCAATTATTCTCAAAGTGTAGCCCGTGGTGATTTGTCGTCTTTTAAATTAGATGCACGTTAATACACATTTATATTTATTAATTATGCCATTGATTAACTCTTGCAGATACCATCTGTGTTCAGTAAATAGTTAAGGGACAGCGTGTAGGATTTGGCGACATCTAGCGGTGTAGTTGCAGATTGCAACTACCCGAGTACCCCTCCGCTCACTCCTCCCTTTCAAAGACTGGAACTGTGGTAACGCCGTTCGCCTCGCTCAGAGGCCATCCTTACCATAATAACACTACTTTAGGAGTCGGCAGACGGCAGCTGGCGGTACCACGGTTTTGCGTTTTGCGGCTCACGTTACCGCAGTTTCACAAGCGTGTCGGAGAACTACGGTTCAGTGGCTTCACGTGACGTAAAAATGTGAAAGGCTCTCTCTAGAGCCAGTGTTTGGTTTGTCCGTTCTGGGCTACTGTAGAAACATGGCGGAGCAACATGGCGGACTCCCGTCAAGAGGACCCGCTCCCTATGTAGATATGAAGGGCTCATTATAACGAAAAAACACGATTCTTAGTTTCAGGTGATTATACACTTAAAAAGAAAAACATAACTATGAATATTATATTCCATTTCTGCTAATAATGTTACACACTGTTCCTTTAACAGCACGACACGCCGTAAAGACACACTTTCTGCACTCAGTGACATGTCACTTTTTAATACCTTTACGGTTCACCTCAGCAGTGATGATATACAGTCAGAGACATAAGAGCAGCGGACCCGTTCGTCTGCCTGCACTTTAAATCATTTTCTGGCAGTTTCATGATTAGAGGGGACATCAGCTCAGGCACACCCTTCCCTGACAAACGTGTCTCCAGCCTCTCCCTGCTTCTCACCTTATTTCACTCGCATCATTTTGTGCACCAGTATGTGCAGTTTAGTCCTGTTAGAAACGGGTTAAACAATGCAAGACAATAACAGACGCAGGCTTTTTGTAGCATAATAAATGGGAACCCCTTAATCCTAAGAGATCGCCATAATGATCGGCCGTTATTTTCAGAATTCGGTTCACTTGTCGGCCGTACCTGTGCTGTCGGTTTGAGTTGTGAGGAGCATACATCAGGCTATAAGCTGTGGATGTCCCCTGTTCCCATTACAGTGAATCAGCAGTGTATGAAACAATCCCATCTGCTGCACCGCCTGCACTTTTTTTATTGTCACACACACTTTTGCTCCTGTAATGCGGATTCATTTTGGTATGTATTGATTCGGTATGAGAGAGGGGGGTTTGTTGGATGGCAGTTGCATCTCAGGAGAGAAAGCGAGAAAGTGTTTTAAGTTTAAATAGATTTCTCGCTGAAAAATCACTCTAATGAAAAATCAGCAAGTGTTTGCCAGCACGGGGATTAAAATAAAAAAAAAACAGCATAAAATGTTGACACACACAAGTGTTCCTGGATGGTCCCCTGACTCAGCAACAAATCATCCCTGTAACCTAGCGACACCACTCATACTTTAATTAGAGTGACTAGATAGATATGGTCTGGAGTTGGATGGTAATCTCCTTTAGTGCGCTCGTGGTTGTGTTGTTGTGTCTATATAATTTCATGAAAAAATGTTTTATGTGTCCCCAGTCAATGATACAGGAATATGGAGGGGTTAAATTCAGATGCTAAATACTTATTGTCACGTTTTTGAGTTTTACTCACTAAACAAATGCTCTTTTTGTTCCATATTTGATGATATCCGCGTAATGTACATCACTGAACAATGACCTTTTAAAAAGATATTCTGATAATTGAAACTTTTTGTTTGGACCAGTGTCAGATGTTTTTGAATGATTATATCTTTAACAAGTATTTTAAACATATGACTTCATATTGAATTCACTCTGTTCGAGGATCCACAGCTTTTCTGATAAAAATAGGAAAAATGAATCTAAATTATCGCGTTGAGTGATCCAATGTCTCACTGCTCCCCTGAGAGAACATTATCATCCCTCAAAGAGTATAGAGCGACTAATTACCCAAATTATCTCTTTGGCTCATTAGGTTCTGATGGCAGTTGACACTGCTGAGGCACTCTCCACCAATGGTAGAAATTATTCTGTCAAAATGTCCCTCATGCTGTGAAATAACTGTGAAGCTAATCACACTTAGAAAAATTAAATCTAAATTCATTCAGTGTATACAGTACGTGTGTGTTAATCAGCATTTGTTTCACACTATGTCTACATTATGTGTCCTCTAAAAGAAAGTGTCATTAGGATACCTCGACTTAGAACCACAAACTTCTGTACAAAATATTTTGCTAACTAGTAGATGCTGAAACCAAATTGGTTGCCATCCATAGAGCCACACCACTATGACCATATGAATTTCCCCTTGCGAGATAATAAAGTTGACCTTTGACTAGCGTGGCTAAAAAAGGAAATTTACTCGGCACATTAATGTTTTATTTTGGACACTCCTCTATCAGGCCTAATTGTGTACATTATTTGACATCTCATAGAAATTTATAGCAGATATGCTTTGTCCCCAATCAAATAACCCTACTGATTGAGGTGTCTTTTTTTCTATTGCCACTCGCAGGCTCAAATTTCCACTTACACAGATCTGAAAAATGAAATGAGCGTGACATTTAATGAACAACTTTATGTTCCCCAAAGGACGTGTTTCTCACTTAGCCATCATATGAATGTTAGTGCCACTCTTAAGCCAATCTTCCACTTTGGGCTCATATAACTAAAGGCAAGATCATACCTATTGGTTTTGGTGTTCCTGTGGCCTTTAACTCAGATATTGCATAATAGAACAGGGTTATTACCATGACATTTGTTGAGCATATTATTGCTCCCCGCAGGAATAGCCCATATTTTAGCCCCCAAATTATCAGTGATGTGTAGCCATCAAGCATGAAGCGGGTGAATGGAAAGGTTGTGGTGTTTTCGGTTGGTTACCATGTTGTTTCAACGTCTCTTTAGTTGACGATCATGCACACAAAGCAAGTTTTACGGTAGACATGCAGCTGAGAGGGTGGCCAATACTAGAAAGTTACAAGACCTCATATTGTACAACATCCAAAAACTTTTCATACAGGGTAATAATAATTCATCTTACAGCTTGTTGACCCCCAAATTTCATCACCCTTTTTAAGTCCAAATTTTGGCTTCAACTCCAACATCCAGCATGCCTCTTTACGACAGCTCATAGTTTAATGTTTATGTGAGAGTTTCCCTTGATAGTTCCTCTAAAACTAAGAGTCTGTCCCAAGAAATTCCATGAATACTAATGCCCCGCTCTCTCGCTTCGTAAGCCCCCGCTAATGCCCTTTCTGGAATATTCCTTGCCTTTGATAGGATTAGAGTTGTGTGTTTAGCACGATAAAACCAATGAGGCAAATAAAGTGCAAAGGCTGCATTTACGGGCAAGCCTTCACCAGAATTTAAAGGGCGGAAATATCAATTGAGGCTAAAGATCGATTTTAGCACTTCCCCAGATAATGTAAATGAAAGTGGGGGAAATTACATAAATCAGTCATGGAGAATGACTTTGTTATGGTGGCAATATTAATCATTTTTAGGTCAAACATGACTTCTAGTGCGGCGCGCGTTTTGACACAGACTTGGCGTCGGAAGTGGGAAATTTTTTTCAGCCTCCGTATGTAATTTTAAAAGAGATGAAAGGCTATTTCATCAAGATGTGATGAAATATATTCAGATTTATATGTTCTAAAATTAAGGTCCGGAATATATATATATACTTAATGGTGCTGTGCTATGCAGTTTCTTATTCCAGCTTCCATTAGCGCTGAGAAGACAGAAGACATCCCACGTTTTTAAAAATATATATAGCTGCAAGCAGATTTGTAATTTCTATGAATTATACCATCAAACTTCTTTCAGAGTGGTTATTTAAGTCATCTATCTGCAAGAAAACAAGACAAGATAGTATAAAAACTAAAAAAAATGGTCATGTTCACTGAACGGCTACCCGTTTCTGAGCCACTCTTCTTGTTGCCCAAAAGCTTAATAAGCTTAGGAGCGATAAACCCATCCACATGTCATTACCACTTTTGCCTAGTAGATACTGTTGTTAGCCCCACTTGCCCTCTTTGGGCACTAGTGGTGCCTCTCCTCTGGAGCACTTTGCACTAATGAAAAGGTGTCATGTTAGCTCAGACCATGATGGATTGAAAGAACACGACCTCTTGAGAGATCTCTGGCACGGCTCTGCAATTGGGGGGGGAAGACCGCCGCTGCCAGTCCGAGCAGAAGAGGTGTTTCTGCCAGAGAAAAAGGGGCCCAGAGATGTGATTGATACCGCCGAACCACAACCTCCAGGGAAAGCTCAATCTGGATAAGCCGCTCGTTGTCCTGCTGGGAGCTCCAATATCAACAATTTGCTGATGGAGTCTGGACAAGTGTACATGATAATATCTCGGTATCATTTACAGAGTGTGTTGTTGCTTTCCAAGGTGCATGAATGTCAGGAAAATAACATTTTTGTTTAGAATTATATATATATTTTTTGTCAGTTTAAACTAAAATAATAATAATAATTTGGATAAATGGGACAAATTTCAGATTTAATGACTTCACATCACATTCAATAAGCGTTGGTCAATTTGGTATAACTGCAACATCATCATACCTCACAGTTAAAAAAAAATTGACAGCATAATGATTGTGATTGGAGTCAACTTTTCCCCTCTCCAAGTCCAAAGCACCCTAATTAGTTTTCCAGTCTTGTAACCCTCTGGCTGCCTCACTGAAATCCCAGTGAAAGTTTGGATTTGGCTGCCTCGCTGCTGCTTCCTCGCTGCTGCACATTGGCTGATTCACTCCCACCCCTGACATAATTTGCCAGAAAAGAGCTCTTTTCCCCTCCCGCAAAACTTTGCAAATCAATGGAGAGTGCATATTACTCGCTATCAACCTTGACCAGCTGTTAAAAATGAAGCAGTGGGGGATGAATGCTGAGGCCAACTGGAAAGCAGAGTTTGGTTTAACACAAACATGCTTCTTATCGTGAACACGTTTCTGTTTGAGAATCAGGAAGGCCAAATCTCTGATAATGAACTGCTCTACACTGTGAAAGAGACGTTCCGGGGACACGATGACCACGTGTGAATTTTCAGGAATATGGGCGCATCTTTCATGTCACACGAATTGAGACTTGGACTCACGTAAATTAGACTTACGTATAAGTCACAAAAATGAGAACTTGGTTCTTTACTTGCACTTGTTGTGAGGCTTGGATCCCAAAAGACTTGCAGTCTCGACTTGGTAAAATCCTGAACAATAAAAAAAGTGTGGGGTTTCATAGCCACACACCCTGAATATTTAATTATTAGGACTTGGTCTCAACTTATTAACACAACTTTGAGAGTAAAATGTTCAGTTTCTGTGCCATTTAATGGTCCGTATTCAGAGACATGACTTGCAGTTTGCGTCTAAAGACTTGTGGCTTGACTTGACAGACTTAAACGAATTGTTTGACATTTTTGGAAAATACGCTTTTTGCCGAGACCTAATCAACGGTGTAGATTTAGAATATTGACAGTTTTACGATGTTAGATGGCGAATCAAACATTTTCTCAACTGTTGTCGGAGTTTAGAAGCTCCACAAACTGCCGGCACAGCTAGCTAGCTCCTGCCGGGATCGCCACCTCTCCACCCGGGCATTCACTCACACAGCTGGAGCTCTCTCAAGAGACCGGTCTCGTAGACGAGGGGCTTTATTTCCTTGTTGACGGAGAGGGGAGGGGGGGGGGCGGCAGCTCGCTGGAGAGCCGGCCACAGAGCAGCAGAGAGGGGAGGGAAAGAGAGAGATACCTGCTGAGACAACACGACCCTTTTTAACATTACTCTAATATCTGGAGGGAGATCAGTCCACTCGTCTGTTTCTGTAACTGAAAAAGCAGTTTGAGTAACGTAAATTTTGTTCGGCAATGTTTTCTATCCGCCGTCTCCCCTCGTTGATGATCCTGTTTGTCTGACTTCACTTTGAGCTGTTAGAATAAATAGTTTAAAGGCCTTTGGCTCAGAAAATCAACCTTGTTCCGAAAAAAAAAAAAAATTCCATATCTTTTTCAACACGTGATATTCACGTTCTGTGTGAAAGTATTCATGGCAAAAACAACAGTTCAAAAAAAATATATTTGTATATGAATTAATCGCATAAAAAACACATAGTTTAACATTTTGGGAAACACGCTTGTAGGGAATGGGAATGTGACGTCATCGACCGACAGCAAGTCAGACATTTTTGGAGGATAAAGGGTGAGAGTGCCATCCGCTGGCTGTTTTCTGCAAGTGTCAAAAGCTAACACAAAACACTGCGCAGTGAATAAGATTCAAAAGCCGAATTGTAGTATATATAGCATACAGTCAGACACAAAGGTAGGCTAACGTTATGGGTTTATTGTTTTGGTTGCGCCGCGATTCCCATTCCCTATTGCCGAGGCTTAACAGTGACTTCCTAGTCTTGTCATCACCATGAAGTTGCCAAGCAACCAATGGAGACTTGAGGAAGTCGCCCAGCCGAGAACTAGTCTGGCACATAACTCCATAAAACCACAAATTGTCGTTTTTACACTTGTGTAGATTAAACAAGTGAGAAATATTGTGTTAATTTGTGAGTTTAGAAGCGCTGGTAGACAGATGTTGTTACCGTTGGACAGCTGTTTCCACCTCATTTCCAGTGTCTCAATGTTCTCATCTAACTCTTGCAAGAAAGCAAATTTATGTATCTCCCAAAATGTTGAACTATTCTTACTACTCCTATGAATTTAAATGTCTTGGTCTCCCCTACACTTTTAACAAAGCTTTTAAAGTAAAGTTCAAATGCTGTGTGTCATTTAACGCTCGTCATTCAGAGACATACGAGACTTGTATCTTGACTTGGACTTGCAGCAAACGACTGAAAATGTTCCGCCAAGTGTATCACAGACTGAAAAGAAGGCTGTATAGCGTGCGTTAAACTTGACGTAAAGTACATTTTCATCCGTGCTTTGCAGCTGAAACCCTCCGAGAGGCTCACCCCGTGATTCACACCGGTGTAGCGTTTGGCAGCGCGCCACATTAATCGCCAGGGTAATGCGAAGACAGGCCTATTGACCAGCAGTCCAATAGGACAGAGGGGCAGGACGTACAAATCAAAGCTGTCCGGCCTCGTATTGACCAGACTGTCCGCGGGAAGCGTGATTCATTCGCTGGGCGACGTGGGGGGAAGGAGACGGGGGGGCTGAGCGCAGGAAGTCACAGGGATTCGATTCAGCTCAGACATGCACGGAGTAGTGCTTGAATATGTATTTAAAGGGCAAGACTCCAAATGGTAGTTTAATCCTTTCAGGTAATCCCTCACCGAGTAACCAGAAGTCAGCGTCTGCATAGATGAGGCGTCTGTGGTTTGTGCTTTTAAGCTTGTGGAGGTTCAGCGGTGGCGCAGACATGACAAGTGATGAAGGTGTCTGGAGCGTTGACCCGCCGATGGTTCGGGAATCGGCGTGCTCTTCCGTCTTTCTTGTCACTCTCCATTACGGACTGTCCACTAGTGAAGAAAAATGGAACGTAGAGGGCAGAGTTTACTCATCGATAATGCTCAAAGCACCAGGAGACCTTCCCCGAGAGTTGTAAATCAGCACCTTATTGCACCTGTGTGTCGAAGTGTTTTGGGCATCAAGTCAAATAAATTTGAAAGAGCACATCGGCATGCTGTATATGCACTCACAGGAAGCAGCCATCACTCATTAACCTGGGGTATATACTGTACACTGTTACCTTATTAAATCTTCCTCCCAGACTGCTGTGTGACAGGAACAAGTGGTGAGCTTCTCCATTACTGAATTGATCTCACAGTCGAAGCTCCGTTCCCTTCATCTGATTTTCGTAATGCGCTTTTATCGGCAGCTGATTCATTGGAAATAAATTAACTTCCTTCACAGGAGTAGACCTCTTCCCTCACACAGTAGCAGCTGTGTTGTTCAGATCCTATCACCTCGATAAAGCAGGACGAGAGATGTTTTGCACCGTCGCTACAGTTCATCGTGGAAATCAAAGCTACGAAGCAGAGAGCTGTGATGAAGGTGCACTTTGCTGCCACGTGAGAAGTTTCGCAAGCAATCAGTGAAATGCAGTTTAAGGAAAGAATCAGCTACCGCGTGGTGAAGTGGATATTACCACAGGATGGCAGTTCTCCATCGGCCTTTTTCTACCGAAGACATTTTGACATGTTCACAGTAATGAAAACACAGGTGCACATAATAAAATGAATGAAGGCTGACCTCCATTTAGCTGCTTCTACCTTCAGTTTCAGGGTCCTGCTATTGTGCATGCCGACTCACTGTCACACTGTCATGACTCGGAGGTATTGGAAATGTTATTAGTAACGCCTGCGCTTTTCCTACTATGACAAGTCAAAATGTTTGCTGAGAAAAAGGCCTATCTGATGATGATCATACTTTATATAGTATTCCGCTGTCTGCTGTTAGCCTCTTCTACTTTATTAGTCAGTGCTCGGGCGCTCTTTGTGCCTTTCGTTCCAGCGACAGCCGCGGCCGGAGGCATTATGTTTTCGGGTTGTCCGTCCGGACCATTCTCGTGAACGCGATATCTCAGGAACATCTTGAGCGAATTTCTTTTTAAATTTGGCACAAACATCCACTTGGACTCGAAGACGAACTAATTAGATTTTGGTGATCAAAGGTCACTGTGACTTCACAAAACATGTTTTTGGCCATAACTCAAGAATTCATGTGCAAATTATGACAATTTCACTCAAATTTCTAACAGGATAAAATGATGAAGAGATGCCATTTTGGATGTAAGCTGCAACTTGACCGGTTGGCGGAGGTATACAACTGTGAGGCGGTAATTGTAGTTTCCTGTGACATGGGACAGTTTATGTTGGCTACATGCACCTTAATGCAAAAAGCTTTAACTGTGTGTTCCAATGAAGACAAGAGGGCAGAGTTTCATTCACTTGCATGTTGTGATAGTCTGTGGTAGGTCAGAATTTCTTTTGCTGAGATTTATAGATATACCAACCAAACAACCACTAATAATACAAATATTTACTATATTAACCATTTAACACATTATGAATGTGTTAAATGATAATATGGGGACTATGTTTATTTGTTTCACACATATAAAAAGACAATAAAATACAATTCACATGAAAGGAATGTAAAATACACAGTGTGAGGGTGTGGTAGAACCCTATAATGGCTTATATACAGTATATATATAAAAAAAAAAAACACCCAAAGGACAAACAATAGGTAAAAATAACTACCATGACCAAAATCACCAGTACATTTTAGATATTAGTGTTCAAAACATTGCACATATAAAAAAATACACACTGTAAAGTGGAAGTAGAAGTAAAGTTCAAACAAAAGCAAAAAAAAAAATACAAAGACTACTCATCATGTCATTCACCAGCCCAGTTCTGTAAGTAGAGGAGCGGGCTATGACTGTCCCCTTGTGGGCAGAGTAGTGTACATCTTATTGGTGTGTTAGGGGCTATGAGGTTACAGGTTCCTCAGTGCTGTGCCACAATATGTGTTGTTGTTTTTTTTTTTTACTTTGAACACTTAACATCTCCCTGAGAGACAATAGACCAACTACAAGCCTGAAAGGTGAAATATTATTCAGGGGAAAAATGTCATCAGTACTTCTAATTTTATAAAAATAAATAAATAAATAATAATAAATATAATATATAAACAATAAATATATAATAAATATATTAAAAATATATATAATAAATATAATCATAATAATAATAAATAAAAATAGGGCCTTTTTTATTTAAGCCTGTGAAGCACTAAAACTGTGTAGCCTATATACAGTATGTTTGCTATATTCATAGGCTAATGCGTTACTTTATTTGGCTGCTTATAAACGGTGATGGGCCATAACGCAACTAAATGAATGCTTATATGAAGCAGAAAATCCATCCACCTGGCAGCAGGTAAACTTTATAAAAATAATACAGGCTACTGTTTCTTCTGATGGTTCGCTTCCCTTCATATACCTACATTATACCTCTTTATCTACACGACGAGAGGCTGAATGATTTAACATTCACCGTCTCTTAATAAACACACCTTTTTAATATCTGGTAAAGAGGGAATTCATAATGAAGGAGCGGATGTTGGCGGACCGACGCGCAGCTTGTTACCGACCGGAGGACTTTTCATTATTGACAACATCTCTTTTACGCGTCTGGCCGCAGCAGACACGACACGGAGGAGCAACCGGGGAGAGACCAACAAACACACGGAGCCTCCATCACCAGTAAGCCTTTATCATCTTTTTACCGCACAGTGTTTCTTTACTCTACGTTAGTACCGAATTAAACGGCGTCGTTTCGCGTTTCTGTCAGGCTCCTTACAGCGTGTTTTATTCTTCGTTTTATTTCACGCTATCCATGCAATTTTCCTCTGGCCTGCAGCGATGACAGATATCAGTATTCATTTACTGCGCTTTTACCATCGCTTTTACCCCCCCTAATGACCGTTATTGGATCCCGTATTTGAGCCTATTTGTCGGTGGGAAATAAAAATACAAAAAAATGTAATAAATAGGCTCCATTAGGCGATATAGTGTAATCTATAGGAGGCCTGATAGTGGACAGTTCATTCAGTGTCAGTGCATCGATACAATTCAGACTCCTTTAGCGTCTAATGTAAGGGAAACACGGTTTAAATGGGTTCAATAACCCTGAATTATACTGATCGGTGATGAAACTGCATGTGGTTCAATCTGGTTGGTCTGTAATTGTTTTACCAGATGTATTGATTTGCAGTGGTGTCCAATTATAATAGATAGATAGATAGATAGATATATATATAGATAGATACAGTAGATAGATAGATAGATAGATAGATGGATAGATAGATAGATAGATAGATACATAGATAGATAGATAGAAAGATACAGTAGATAGATAGATAGATAGATAGATAGATAGATAGAAAGATACAGTAGATAGATAGATAGATAGATAGATAGATAGATACAGTAGATAGATAGATAGATAGATAGATAGATAGATAGATAGATAGATAGATAGATCGGCAGTACAAAACACTGCAGAACAAAACATAGAGCATACAATGGGCTACACATCAAGGACATATACCACAAAAGAGTTGGTTACTCATCTCTAGGGAAGAGTGATTCATTCACTGCTTTATAGTAGAAGACAGAAATGTTATAATGTTGTTGTTTTTTGCATTTTTGGATGCATTTGCACCACTTCTATAGTCTCCCTCCCTCTCTTTGTTTCTCACAGGTGCCTAGCTGGTATTGATGATCGATCACAGCAGAAGATGGTGCCTTCAGATGCTCATGGAGAACTGTAAACGAGGTTTGACTCGACCTGCTCTTTGAAGGATAGAAGTCACTGGAGCCTGATGATCTTATGAGGACACCAGGTTATTCCCACAGCCGTGTGCTGTGCTGTAAGTATTATGTGTTTGTGTTGGTGTCGTATGAGAAATTGTCATGGTCAAATGTACAGAATTGAACTGTGCAGTATTTATTTAAGGGCTGTATCTGCCTATTATGTTCCAGATTCATTGTTTATCTTTTATAAAATGTCCGAAAAAATTGAATAATGACACAGAATCACAATTTCCCAAAGCCCAAAGTGAGGTCTTCAAACTGCTTGTTTCTTTTACAACCAACAAGACTCTCAGAGACGCCAGCTGTACAACATGCTTAAATACAATTTTCATTATGTTCTGTAACTGCGATTGGTGTTGACGCAGCATTACCCTTCCCGAACATAAGTAACGTCACTATGTAGGACAACACACTGTACATTTTTTTCTCAATATTTGTACATGCGTATCCCATATGACATATAAAATGTCAGCAAAGCACAAGGGTTAAACGATTAATCAATCGATTTCTTTTTCATTTGACTTAATAATCGTCTAATTGTTCTAGTTCGAATTTATTTCATTTAGCAGTGGATGTTATGTACATATTAAAGGGGACATATCATGCTCATTTCCAGGTTCATACCTATATGTATTTTGGGTTTCTACTAGAACATGTTTACATGCTTTAATGTTAAAAAAAAAACACCTTTTTCTCATACTGTGTGTCTGAATATACCTGTATTCAACCTCTGTCTGAAACGCTCCATTTAAGCGCCTGTCTCTTTAAGACCCCCCTTCCTGAAAAAGCCCAGTCTGTTCTGATTGGCTTGCGAGAAAAATATGGTGCACCTTTGCAAATGTAGTTCTCAAGCTGTGGGTGGTATGTATTCTAATGAGCCTGCATGTGTCATAGGAAGGGGAGCCACATCTGAATGACTTGTTGAATCACATGTTTTCTGATCTAGGCAGCCCACAAATAGCTGACTGGGTTGTCTTATTTCACAGTTTGCGTGTTGTTAGGCACTCCAGATACTCAAATTTATGTGCACAAGCACCGAAAAAGTGAGTATTTCATGATATGTCCCCTTTAAAACAAATAGTTATCATAGATCTTTCTGTCTATGGGAAAAAAAGCTTCAGTTCACACAGTCAATATCACAGCTTCCAATGATTAAATTGATATCAAGACTTAAATCTGTCTCTGGTTTTCTTTTTCCGCTCTGAAGAAGAAGTCCAGCTGCCAGTGAGGGTGCCCTCCCTGAGGCAGAGCTATGGGCTGTGGGGGGAGCAGGACCGACGCTCTGGAGCCTCGATACCTGGAGAGCTGGACCAAGGAGACGGAGTCGACATGGCTGACCAGCACAGACACCGATATCCCCCTGTCGTCCATCCAGAGCATCCCCTCTGAGCACTCCGAGGCCGGCTTCGCTTCCGAGAAAACCATCACCCCCGGTGAGGAGAATGAATTACGGTTGAGTGGATACATGAATAAATACTTAATTGGTCTCCTAACAGGAACGGGCACGTAATTGAACTGCTGAACAGATGAATAATACATTTATGGTTGTGCGAATTAGCACTTAATTAAGTTCCCACCGCAGAGTGAGGTGTATTTGCAATTCCAATCTGATATTTTCCTCGTTGATATTCATAATTTGTTTTCATTGAGTGGTAAAACGACTTTTTTTTTTTTTTATTGGAACTATTTTAAACCAGACTAATATTTGCTTTTAATCACACCCGGCTCGGAGAGCTCAGGCTTGTGCTGTAAGTAATTTGACTGGATTATTACAGTGGACTTCTTTACGCTCTTAACATCAAAGTGAAGCGTAACACCTTTGTGTTAGTCTATCTCCTTTACTCCGTAGAACAAATACACTTTCCCTTTTGACGCGAAACACTTTCAGAGGTTTTGCGTGCCCGACTCGAACAAGAACGTGTGCGCGGAAAATTGAAATGCAGATGAAGAACAGTCGTGGTGACCCTCGTGCTGTAAGGGAAGGATTGCGTATGACTCGAGGCTCTGCGGCAGACTAAACATTTGGAAACCTTTGTTCTTTTAGGGTTCAGTCAGTCACCGCGTACACAGCTCAGAAACAGATGGATCTGATTAGAATTCTACTGTTCTTCTTCTTTTTCTCGCGTGCTGAATTGTGGCTGCGTTTTTCTTTTGAAGCCAGGAGGAAATGAATCAGTAAATGGTCATAATAGGCTACATCAAAAGCCACTGTGCTGCAGAGACGGGGACTTGGCTCTCATGGCAACAGATACAGCTGTTGGTGAACGCAGGCAGAGGAGCCTTGATGTAATTGTGAAGACAAATTCGGTTAAGTTGCACTCCGTAGAGATATAAACAGAT
The DNA here is from genome assembly GCA_916701645.2 of Sebastolobus alascanus. Taxonomy (NCBI): domain Eukaryota; kingdom Metazoa; phylum Chordata; class Actinopteri; order Perciformes; family Sebastidae; genus Sebastolobus; species Sebastolobus alascanus. The sequence continues at coordinate 1,029,350 of CAKAOJ020000096.1, read as the reverse complement.
CCAGAACTGGCCAAACGAATCAGCAAGCTGGCAACCAGCAAGGACGGTATCAAACAGCGGTGCCACAATAATGTAACATGATGTTTATTTTTAATATCACTGTGCAGAATTTCCTTTAAAACGTTTTTGTTCTGTTCGTGTTGTCGGTTTCCAATAACAACGCACACGTGGTCCTGAATATTTAAGTTCACTTTCACACATCGCTATGGAGGTATACGTCCGTGAAACCCCATCATCCAGTACACTTAACCCACACTCGACGTGCACGGCAAAACCGCCGCTTCGCGGTGATTTTCAGAGTGTTTTCCATAATTAATGACACTTCAGTGCTGCACACTGTAGTCAGATTAGTTCAGCGGTGAGCTATCAGTAAGCTCCGACCTGTGACTAACGCTGCTTGATTCACAAATAACCCACTTCTACACTGCAAAAATCAGAAAGTAGTAGTATTATAGTCATTTTTAAAGAAAAATACTCGCTATATATAAAGAGAATATAAATATATATAGAGAGAGAAACTATAGTAATGAATAAATCGCTCAATTCACATATGGCTCTGTCTCCAAAAGCTGCATTACAAATTTACAAGTAACAATTATTCTGTCGCAGAAGCCCCTGATTTCTTATTTCTAGAGATCCAGTAACAATTAATCAGTTTTTAATCGTATACTGTATGTACAAAAAACGGCTGTTTAATTCCAGATTATGTGGAAAATCTCCGAAATGGTTCATCTAATATTGTCAACATAATTAATATTATGGGTAAATATCATGAGCTCCCTTCTGCTATCTTTTTATTTTAATTCTTTCATCCCTCTTTTATAAGTATTGTGGTACTATACGGATTCAGTGTGACTGCATGTAAACCACATTATAACGCCATATAATGATGTTTTATAAAGTTTGATTATTGTGTTCAGCCCTAAAAATGTTTGTTTTTCTGCTAAAATATTTTTTCCTTATCTGATCGGGTTCATTAGAATGTCTTGTTTACAGCTACTGTGTGTAAATACATTCAAAGCCATCTTAGCTGAAGCATCCATGAACCTCATACGTATATGAGCGACGGGGCCTTATTAACCAAACATAGCCATGTGTGCTCTGAAAAACACAGTAAACAGTAAAGTCCATGTTGGCGGCTACTAATTCACTCCCCATGTCCAGGATTGTAAAACAAGCTTTCAGCTGAGGTTTTGTTTTTGTTGTTCCAGTTCCAGATTTCTTTGAGGACGGCCTCCCTCTTCCTGCTCAGGCTTACCTGAAGGTCTGCTCGGCGGTGTCCGAGGCAAGTCTGAACGACGTGAAGCCCAGCAGCCCCCCCGCCATCCTGGGCTCTCCACCCAAGGAGGCGGCGGTACCGGCGTCTGGCACCACAGTGCAGCGCAGAAGTGTTCTACACACTGAAGAGATTGTAAGACTCCCCCCCCCCCAATTTACAATATCAAAGCACCTTTTCTTTTCATGTTGCGAGTACAAGTAGTGAGTTGTGGGAGACCTACTGTAGCTAAGAGGTGTGGAGAATCAAACCATCATCTTTTTTTGTTTTCATGTTCCGAGTATATGTTACAGTTAGAGCTGAAACAATTAGGGATTAGAGATGATCGAATAATCATTTTAGTCATTTTTTAAGCAAACGTTTGCTGGTTTTTCTCAAATGTGAGAATGTTGATGCTTCTTTCTTTCTTTCTTTCTCTCTCGATAATGAAAAAAACGTTGCAGCCTTAGTAACGCTGTCATAATTTTGGCGCCCACGTCTGTGCTTAATATATGAACACTCTCGTGTTCAAGGAGCAATGTGTAACATTTGTGGGGGATCTATTAACATAAATGGAATATAATATTCATAACTATGTTTTCATTAGTGTATAATGAAACTGTGGGTCGTTTTCTTTATCTTAAAATGAGCTTCATATCTACATAGGGAGCGGGTCCTCTTCACAGGGTCTTGCTGCTCCACCATGTTTCTACAGTAGCCCAGAGCAGACAAACCAAACACTGGCTCTAGAGAGAGCCTTTCACCTTTTTACGTTACTGGAAGGCCACCATGGTTCTCCGACGCATATGTGAAACTGTGGTAACGTGAGCCGCAGAGTGCAAAACCGTGGTGCCGCCAGCCGCCGTCTAACTTCCGTTGCTCCTAAATTAGTGTTATTATGGTAGTGATGGCCTCTGAGCGAGGCGAACGGCGTTACCGCGGTTTTGAACTCGGCGGCTCACGTTAAAGCAGTCTTGGAAAGGGAGGAGTGAGCGAAGGGGTTACTCAAGTTGGTTGCAATCTGCAACCACGCCACTATATGTCGCCAAATCTTACACACTGTACCTTTAAGCAAACATTTGCTGGTTCCAGCTTCTCAAATGTGAGAATTTTGATACTTCTCATTGTTCAAAACATGATAACGGGGATTGAGAATATAATCGGCAGATTGATCGATAATGAAAAAGCGTTAGTTGCAGCCAGTCCTAATTTTGGCCTCTGTGCTTCATATATGAACACAGTTAAAGGAACACAGCAGCTTAAGAACAATCCATCATAAAAAAAAGAAGAAAAAAAAAGATTTTGGAGTAGATCAAATGCCCTCTCGTCATGCCACAATCTGCAATCTCAACAAACTTTACAGCAAACTTAGTATTGTGTTTTTACAATATCCCATCTTTCATTCTTCATCATCAGACTAAATGGCAGGACAATCGGATGTCGACCAAGCAGGTGACCATCACAGTGACACAGAGCATCCATCAGGTGGATAAGAACGGGAAGGTGAAGAAGTCCCTCACCACCTACGAGGTGATGAAACCCGTGGAAAGCATCAAACAGGTGGCAACACAAAACACTTGAGTGTAGGTGAAACTGGAAGAAGCCAAAGAAAAAAAATGAAGATGACTGTGAAACAAGTGAACTGATGGTGTTTATGTGGCAAAAATCTTTAAGTACTGATGGCTGCAGAGCAGCACAAGAGGGAAGAGACTGTCATATTGAAAACACAGCATTTTCTTGAAAAAAAAAGAGTTTAACTACAGTAGGCCATATTGAATTAAATACTGTAGGATGTACTTCTATGGTGCCTGTTACAACAATGTCTTACTGTACTGTCCTGAAGACATTGACATGTAAAACTGTAGGTTGGTCAGAGAAAATACAAAACGTGACATTTTACAGTTCACACAGTATCGGACCAAAAATACAAGAAGACAGGAAATCATTACTTGGCACATTTCGAATCTCTCAAGTGACCTAGAATCTAAAAAAGCCTTCTCACACCTATTTTAAGATGCTTTTGAGGATAAGTATATGTGTAAAGCTAAAGTAGTATTTCACATTATTGAATATTCACAAACTATACATATATAGTTTTATTATTTGACATCGATACACAACATGTAGTTGCTGCTGTGCTTCAATCCTAATGGCTCAGGAAACTGAAATTGATTGTGACGATTGCACTATTCACAGTGAAGCCTGGACAGGAGCTTGTGATGACAATGTAAAACATCGTCTCTCTACGTCGTGTCGTTTTGTACAATACAGTGTTCGATTTTCTTATCTAGTCGTTCGTGTTTTTTCTAATGACAATAAATTAAACAAAAACATGTGTGGTGCTTCTTTTGAATGACTTCACAAGCTGTACATCTTTGGATATTCAAGGAAAATCTGTTTTACTAACAACATGGGATGAACATATTGGCACTTTGACCAAAAAAAACGTGCACTTTTCTTGGATCGTCACACAGTATACGTTATATATACAGTAGCATCTTTTCCGGCCAGCTTGCATTTCTGTATGAGCAATACAGCAAAGTTTCTGAGTCCTTTGGGGGGGGGGGGGTCGGTGAGTGTTAACAGCAGTTCTGGGGTCAGCTTTGCGTTGAAAGTGTGTGGATCTGTTTCTCGTGGTCGTAATGTATTCGTCCTGATCTGAACGATGGCTCCTCCTTCTCCATCCACTCCTCCACACAGAGGTCTGGGAAGAAGAAGCTGATTTCTCTTTGTGCCGACTCAACAGAATCTGGAGAGAACGGAGATTAAAAAAATATGACGATTTAGAAACCGGCTTGTGATTTGACAGCCCGTGTGATAATGCAAGGACATGCTGTAAACCTGTTGGCCCTACATGTGAAGCACTGAGGAGTCTTGTGATACGTGTCCACAGCCTCCGTCCTTTCCACGCTTCATCACATTCGTTGTCTCTGTAAGCAGCCGTGCAATGCATTCTGGTAGCGTGGCGGCGCTCCTCATTTGCATAAAGTTGAGGTCTAGGCTACTTTATCCAAATCAGGGGCGTCCGATGCGACTCGCCGCCTCGAGAAACTCCCCAGAAACTTTTAAACTAAGTGTTGTCCACTTGTTGTTGTCCAAAATAAAGACAGATTCAGCAGCTGCATGACTTATTTCTCGCATAAAATGTTTTCAGAAACACTTTTCGGTGAACTATTTGTCGTGATATAAGAGAAGAAAGCTTCAAAACGAGCCACCGTGTTGGTTCCGGTTTGAAAGCTGGGAGCAGCAGCCCACAAGGAAAAGCGTTCGTCCAATCAGGTGCCTTGTGGCAGCCCATCAAGCGTCCAATGCTGGGAAGCGAGGCGATTCCTCGTGATAAAAAACGCCCCTGTGGACGCGTACCATTATATATGTAAACACTTTACACTCCACATCCTTCCTACCTGAGCCGTGAGTTGTGTTTCGTGTGTCCGTGAGTCCAAACTGGGCCCTGATGGTAGCGGGCGAGGTGTATCTGGCTCTGAACACTTTGGTTGGTCCCATCAGTTCCCTCCAGTGACGTATGGCGTCCTCCCTGCCTAAAATGTACGCTCGCATCGGGCCACTGTGGGGAAAGAATTCACTCAAATATTATGCCACATACAGTCGTCGCGGAACCATATATACTGCTCTATGTGGCTGTTACAGACATTTTAAACACTGGATGCTTTCTTCGCTTCAACGGAGAGCGAAAAATTGACATACAAATCCGATCTGTTCACTCCGGAGGCTCCTGGGAAGGGAGCGCGGCCATGAATACATATCGGTTCATCAGTTCTAGCTAAACAATGCCGACTGGAGCCGTTTCGAACGTGACTGGCTGAGGATGCTTCCTTCCTTTTGTCTCCAATAACACCGACAGCATCCAGAGAACGGTTGCTACGGCAACTACCGATTCACTGCTGCGAGGAGACAAAAATGACGATGTGATTTCAAGCACCTTTTGCAATCCAGAGGGGGGAGCTCCATGTGGAGCTATTGTGAGCAGGCTACATGGTTATTTTCAGGAAAATGGCTCCAAGGCTGTTGTCTGTCCGCTGATAATTGAAAACCCTGTTGTGAACTTTCAGAAAATGATTCATCGGTGACTTGCTGAGCATGAAATTGGAGCACCGTCGACCGACGCGTGCCTTTTCTGTGTCAGCCCCGTGGGGTACGTGGTACGGGAGCTTCTGTTGTTCCATTTCAAATACACCAGACAGAAAACAACATTTATCTTAAAAGTAATTCATTCAACGCTGTCGTGGTTTTGGGAAATGTACTTGTACGGTGGCTCACCTTGACATGAATTCAACAAGTCTTTGGTAGAAGAATCGCCCTAAGAAGCAAACAAATGCAAGTTAAAGCTGACTTGAGTAAAAAAATCTTTTTCAGAAAATAAATCTGAGATTGTGTCCACACACCTGAATGTTCAGCGTAAAACCTCTCTGAGTCCTGTCGCCTCCACACAAGATCTTTGCATCTAACAATCACAAAGTTGTTGTCCAGGATTCTCTGGTGAAGAGCCTGGAAGAAAAAAAAATGTTTTCACCTTGTTGTGCCATTCTGTAGCTGATGATAAACTATATCTAAATATGTTTGGATCAAATCTACATACAGGGTTCTGTGTGTGTGCAGACTTCTTTCAAAAGAAGCTGAAAGGAAAAATGCAAGAGCTTCCTAATTATTATTTGCTGCCAGAGGGATGATACTTAAAAATAGCCAAATATTCTGAGACAAAAGGTCATTCTCCTCGTCTTTATTAAGATGACAACAGGTGGTCCACTTTCTGGGACCTTTCACTAATGGAATATTTTATGATCGGCACCGCTTTCATGACTTTGAGGCCTTGGGGCCTGTGAATCTATCAAGACAGCAAATGGAGCGTCTTCTTTACTGCTTGGGTTAAAGTGAGAGTATAGCTGACTTATTATGCCATGTCAATGAACAGGCCATTTCCTATTTTATTTGACAGTGAGCTAAAATAATAAATGAATAGAAAGATAAAGACACAAGTTTAATTTATTCCACAGTCTAAATCGTATAGAATCACTAAATTAGGCACATAGAACCTCAACTTATTGTTATTCACACTTTATTTCAGTTTGTCAAGTTGAATTGTGGAATTTTCTTTAAAATGACTTGAAATTAATTCAGAATTCAGTGCCAGAAAATGTATGTTGATCAATTAATTGGACAATATGGGTAATATGTAGGGCTGCAACTAGATTATTTTCATTGTCGATTAATCTGTCAATTATTTTCTTGATTAATCGATTAGTTGTTCGGTCTATAAAATGTCAGAAAATGGTGAAAAATGTCGGATCAGTGTTTCCCAAAAACCCAAGATGACGTCCTTGAATGTCTTGTTTTGTCCACAACTCAAAGATATTCAGTTTACTGTCATAGAGGAATAAAGAAACCTGGAAATATTCACATTTAAGAAGCTGGAATCTGAGAATTCTGACTTAATTCTTAAAAAAATACTCAAACATATTAATCGATTAATCATTGCAGCTCTAATCTTCCGTCTGATTTGATTTTTTTTTTCTGGATTGTTCGATAAAAGCGTGACTGACAAATGTGTTTTGAGATGTTACAGAGTGAGCTTATGTTCACAAATAATGTCTCAAATTAAGTATTTGCAAAGTAGGTTTTAACAATGAATAAAAATGAAAAAATGTGCGAGAGATACTGTAGATTATAAGGTATTATGTGTATTTCTTAGACACTAGAGCACAAATACATACAGCATGTAAGGGGGATAAATTCCACAATAGCCCTTTAAAAGTAGAAGATATGGAAAAAAAACCTGCTAAAAAGTAGTGTACCTGAATTGTGAGGGGTTAAAGGATTTATGTAACACTGACTGTTACTCACCTCCAACATCACAGGATGAGCTACAGCATCCGGTTTGATGACCGCCAGGGTGAGCTGCAGCACTTTGGACAGGCGGCGAGCTGAGAGCAACATGGTCTACAGAGGAGACAGAATCACAGGTTATCATACAAGTTACAGTATGTCAACAGGTAGCTTAGCCAAGGAAATGTAGCGTTACCTAACAGTTAATACGCATCATGACACTTTAAGAAAAAAAAAGCCAAATAAATGCAGTAGAAAAGTAGTATTTTTTACGTTTAAACTGCCGCTGCTGCTGCTGAACCTCAAGGAAGCTAAACTGTTCAAGCTCAGAAATATTTACTTCGGCCTTAGTTACACATAACGTTACCATACCAACCGCTGTCTGGTCAGTTAGAACAGTTAGAAGAGGGGAGCTTAGTAACGGGCGCCGACATGTTGTGCCGAACACGAACTCGTTCCCTTAATATTAAGTCTCCACTCCGCGTCGATGAGTACAAGTGATTTTGAATTAGTTTATGTAACTACGTACTGTAATATTAACGTGATTTTAACGTTAATATGGGAATATTCGCTGAATGACAGCTCCTCGCGCCGGTCAGTCCGCTTGTTAATACTGTCCCCCTAGAAACTAAAACCAGCGCAACTATGTTCCCACTGCGCGGGAAACACCAGAGACTCATAACAAACCAGTATGAGTTCATATTCAGTTAATATCTGTAAAGAGTAAAATTTTAATTAAACTCAGATGCAGTGGTTAGAAGAAATGACCATGTGACAACCAGGAGTATTTTTTAACTTGAGTTTCTGTGATTGAAAGAACCTGTTTATGTTGTGCATATAACTTTATGTGATTGAATCAGATGTTCTGGTGGCTCACCAGGTTGGCGCACATGAAATGTTCTTAAATTGTCTCATATATTTGTGAGGTTTGGTCCAGCTAATATCCTTTGTGCTGAACCAGTGGTTCCCAACCTTTTTCCTTAAGGGACCCCTTTTCTATCATAGTAAGCTGACGACCCCTGACTAAGTGACATATTTTATGGATATTTCATATTATGTTCAATGCATAACAATAACAGTACAGAACAACTGATAAACTGTATAAATATTGAACGCAATAACTGCAGCAAGTTTGTGTGAGACATGCGATTTGGAGGAATTTTGATCAGATTATTTCCTGTGAATATTCCATCAGAGATGAGTTTTGCATTTTTAGGAACTTTTGATACAAATCTATATATCTATATAGATAGATATAAATATATCTATCTATAGATAGAGATAGATAGATTTGAAGTTGTCATACACCCCTTAAAATCAAGAAGGCCCTGTGACCCCCCCCCCCCCCCCCGAAGCTTTGGCGAACCAGTGCTTTAGGACATACCCTTTTTACGATGGATTTAAAAAGACGGAGCCAAATGGGATTCAGTGCCTTGCACAATGGCACTGCGGCAAAGTGGCAAAGTAGAGTCCTTTCATGTAATGGGACAGTATGATCCCTTTTCACTGCACTGACCTGCCACCCACCATTGCCATGTCAATGTTCACAATTACCAAATAGGAAAAACAAGATATGCCTTTTATCATCTGTCAACAAGACAGACGGTTCTTTATTTATATTATCCCTGTTAAATAAACAAATACATTAATACATTGGTATGCGTTATTCCATCCGTGACCATGTCTGCATCACAAACAGGATCCCTGCTTGTTCCACAACAATTTTACTGTTTAAGGTAGCTTTAGAACAGAGATCAAATAAAGTTGATGAACTATGAATCTTGAAAAAAAAGTGAATTGGATTGTTCTTTTCTAATATCCTCTTTCAATATCAAATACAGTATAATTAAAGAATCACAATGCCATCAAATTGTCTCATTGGGACTTTAAAGTGAACTTCCTCAGAGCTTCAGAGCCGATACAAGCAGGATGTCTTGACAGAAAAGTCACAGTTCACATTTTAAAACATAGTAAGTGTAGTGAAGCGTAAGTGTAGATTATGGTTGGACCATTGATGAATAGATGCTCTCTGGTAGCTGACGGTCTCCGGGGGAGAGACAGCAACACGACAGCTACAAGCCGGGCCTGGACAGAGGGAGATATTTGGCTGAGGAATGACATCAATGTGGGAGATCAGACATACAGTATGAGTTACAAACACGGAGCACATTCCAGCAATGCAAAATGGCCACACCCTTGAAAAGAGGAGGTTGTATGTGTGTGTGGGGTCGTTTGACATTCAGAGAGAGAGAATAGGAGGGAAGAAAGGGGGGATGGATGTCCCACATAGGTTTCTCCCACCTGCCCATGTCATGTGACTTGGGGTGACACCACAGCTGTTACCGCTCATGAGGGGGATGGAGAGGACTGGTGAGGGGTTGAATGGATATAGCATAAATAAAAAAAACCTATGTACTTATATACACACTTTTCCTATTACATCTTCTATTATTATTCATTGTACAATTATTATCAGTGGTGGAAGTACTCAGATCCTTTACTACAATGTGAAAATACTCAGTTACAAGTTAAAGTCCTGCTTTCAAACCGACTTACGTTAAAGTATTATCAGCTAAATTTACTTAAGATATTTAAGGGGAGACATCCCGGGCAAAAACATCATTTTTCATGCACTGGTCAATTTTTTCCATAATGTTTTCTTTCAGACTAGTGGGGAAAAAAAACAACCAAAATACACATTTAGATGTTTATTTTACTACTTTGTCTATTTGCATCTTCTTTGCGATTTCTCCTAAATTCACCAAATGTTTGCAAAAGATAATGCCTCGTTTCTATATTTAAACATAAAATTTCAGAAAACTTATAGGCCTAATACAAAAAATAATTATAATGTAAGTAATCAACTGGGGAAGTTTTATGGCGATATCTATTAGTTCATTTTTTCCCCTTTATTCATTTAGGGTGTTTCCCCTTAAAGTAAAAGTACTTGTTTGGGAGAAAATAGGCCCCATGTGATTTACGTTTTATAATAAATTACACATCAATACTGATGCATCCATGTACAGTATAAGTAGCATTTTACTGTTGTAGCTGGCCAAGGCCTAGTATTAATGACATTAGTTCGATTGTTTAGTTCGGTGGTTCCCAACGTAGGGGTCAGGCCCCTCCAAAGGGACACAAGATAAATCTTAGGGGCTGTGATGTGATTAATGGGAGAGGAAAGAACAAAAAACTTCTTTTTTTCTTCTCTAATCATAGCTATTTATGTGGGATGTTGAGTAATTTTGAACAGTTATTTAAATAAAAACATGTGAGAAGTTTAGAGGATAAATGTATCTGCTGACTCACAGACATGTGAAACAAGACACAGAGCTCCAACTAGACACTGATTTAATCTGCAATACTTTGTATTAAGCTTTTAATGTGATTTGTTCATCTGAAAGGTAACTAACATTACCATTATGTAGAAACACAGTGACAAATATAATAACGTTCCCAATATTTAACAAATGCATCCAGATGAAATCAAATTCCACGACTGTAATTGTTTCTCTGTGTTATTTGGACATTTTGGAGTGAAAAATGATCTCTAACTCATTCCTTCCTTAAGAGCTGAAGGAGTTTTCTCAGTTCAGGACTCATATGCCACAGATATTCAATGGGGAGTAAAACTTTCTTTCTTTTTAATTTTTTTTTTTTTAATTTGCATTTTAATAAATGATATAGTTACAGAGCATAATAATAATAATAATTTTATTTAGTATTGCACCTTTCATAGAACACAATTCACGCAGTGCTAGAATAAGACAAATTAAAACCATAAAACAGTTTTTAAAAATCAATAAAACAGCTGTTGAAAATGCAAATTTACAACGCTAGACAGCACAAGGTGACACAAAAGCCAGTTATCCATACAACAAAATAGAATTAAATACAAATAAAAGATAAAATAATAATCAACGAAACACAGGAGAAAAAATATATATAAAGATAAATAAATAAAAATAAATAAACTAACTGATTACATAAATATCAATTCATATGCTATAGTTGACAGATAGCTGATAAATCCATGTCAGAGGACACATTAAAGAAAGAAAGAAAGAAACAACAACCGTGTGGCATACAGTACTGTAGGCACAATGGTCTTAGTTGTCACATCTAAAAGGGGATCATTAGAATTGTTGTGTACCTGAACCATCTTTCTTCAAAGCTATGAACTTGATTTCTATTTTTTTTTTTTTCATTTCATTTACAAGATCCTTCCATTTTGAGTGAATTAAGTTATCATCTTTTAACTAATATTTAGGAACTTGAAATCATTGGCTTCTTTGATGCCTTCTTTGTCTTCCAGTCTGCAGATTAAGGATGGGGGGAGGAAATCATCGGAGTTTTGGGAGCTCAGAGAGACTAAAAGCACGTCTTGTTTTAACAGGATGAACAGGTTTCAGGATGGAACAGAGACCACCGTTGATCACCGCTGACTCTTGCCTCAAACATCCTCAGCTGGGTGGCTGATTCAGCTGATCCCTCCACTCTCTGCCCTCCATAAACCCCGTCTCTGGTTTTATCACGGTGTCACTGCTGCTGACTGCTGCTGCTGCCGCCGCCGCTGCCTCTCCTGCAGTTGTCGTTCCCTTTTGGTGACAGTCGGGCAGCTGACTGACGACCCCCACCGGCGCTTGGGTGTCCATATAGGCTGCTCCACATTCATTCATTCATCCAGCAGGAGCCACGGTAAAGGATCATAAAATATGTTCCATATAGTGCAAGAGAGAACACTTTCAAACAAACTTTGGAGGATTGGAAAAAAGTTGGAGTTATATGATATAAAACTATACATGTTGATAATGTATAACAGATATATTTTTCTCACAAACTGTCCGAGAGTAAGTAACAAAAAAAGGGGAGTTCAATAATGTATTATTAACTTAAACTAAAATAATGTGTGAGAACGTCTGAGAAGAGTAAATCAGTGTATGAAACTCTCTGTATGTCAATGTTGATTATATTTGTGGTGCTAGCTTAACTAACTTAATGCTCTGCTGTACACAAGTAGTATTGTGCAGTGATATTCTACCAATTTTACTATATCTATTATTTGACTGAATCATGTGCTGTTGAGGTGACATTATGAATGTGAGAAATCTATTTACTTTGTCTTGTTTGTATTTATTTCACTTTTGTTGACAATAATGTGATGTTTGATTGAATTGTCCTGTCTTTTTGTGTGGACCCCAGGAAGAATACATAGTTGTTACTGCAGTACTAACTGATGGGGATCCTAAATAAAATAAAAAAATCATGAATGCAGCATGTGGATCTGGGTGTGAGATCTGTGCAAACAAAATGAACTGACATGCCCATTACTGTATATTGATGTATTACATTACCGTATACACTGTATATTTGGTAACACTTTATTTTACTGCTCCCATAGTTTTCTATAACTTCCTAAAAATGAACTGATACATAACAAATTCATAGGGAAATAATTGGAAAGGAACGTGCTTTGGTACTCATTGTGGAGGAGATTAGTATTCAGTCGGTACTCCTCCAATTGATTGCAAGCGACATCCAGAGAGTGTTGTCAGTGCAGCAGGTCACATGAACATGCATCAAATTTGTCTACAGGCAAACAAAAAACTTCAATATACATGAAGAACAATGTTTTCAATAATGAATAAATATTGACATGTGTTTTAATGGAGCAATAAGGAAATTAGCAATAAAGTCAACACAACTTTGACTCTGTTTTCCTTCAAATAGTGCCCAATCAAATTATTTTCAGGAAACTTTCTAAGAAATTAACAGGAAATTGCAGACCCCTAAGTAAAGCGATATGACAATATTCTTATATATGATCTTGAGACATTGAGATATTCAGTTTACCACACAATTTCCACACGTTTTTTCACTGCTTGTATGCATCTTTATGGGTGTTTCCATATTATGTTACACTATTAATTAGGGCTGTCAAAGTTAACGCGTTAACGCAAATTTGTTTTAACGCCTCTAATTTCTGTAACGCATTAATGCAACTTGCGATTTTACGAGTGTTGCGGGCTCAAGTACTACTAAACTATTACTAGCTTGTCGAGAAGGAGGTTAAATAACACTTCAAACTTTGCTTCAAACCAACTGGCATGGCCATTTTCAAAAGAGGTCCCTTGACCTCTGACCTCAAGATATGTGAATGAAAATGGGTTCTATGGGTACCCACGAGCCTCCCCTTTACAGACATGCCCACTTTATGATAATCACATGCAGTTTGGGGCTAGTCAATTATTACATCTTGTGTATGCTGTTAATACTGTAAGTCATTTAAATGATAGACAAACTTCTTTGTGCATATTATTATTCATTAGAGAATTTGGTTTCCTCTAGTGTGAAAGACATTTATGAACAAACGACCAGTGTTTTAAATAAAATGTCCAATCCCAATACATTAAACTGATGTTATAATTGTAAATCTAAGCTGTTGTTCTAGTCTGTGGTCCTGTGAAGCCCTTTGGGAATGAATAAACTTCAGTCATTATGACATTTGAAAAATCCTCTCTCTAATGTATGAGAGGTTTACCTATTTTCTCACAAATTAGATAAACCTCTCATATATTTCAAACCAAGGTTTACCTAATTTGTGAGTAAATAACACATATTCTGGTTTGACCTGTACACTCTGGTGTACACTGATCCACCACATTGCAGCTCACCTGTCACCCAGGGGAGGCCTGACCATTACAACAGGGCCATTTAAAGGAGGACACAGGCCCCAGGGTGACACCCTGAACCCTTTTATGTCCTAATTGTTTGGTTGGTGAGAAAAGTCAGGGATGTGTTTCCTGTCATAACACCTTTGGTGGGATTTAGTAACAGATCAGAGCTTAATTAGGGTGTCACATTTCAAGAAATCTCTATGAATGAACCTTAAATGTAATCAAGGGGGACCACATTTTGTTTTGATATTGATTGTAACCAAACAGCTAAATAGAGATTCTTAATAAGATCTGCACTTTATCATTAGAATAAGTATTTGCAGTCCTCTCTTCTCAAATCTAATGACCTCAGAGCATCTAAATCCTTCTGTCCCCTCTGTGAATCACGGGAGTTAGTTGCCTTCACCTCTCCGTCACCTGTTCTCTCTTTTAGCCTAAATGCCGCTGACCTTTGACCTTTCTGCTCCGCTGCTTCACCACACGGGACCAGGCTCCCTGCAACAGCTGTGTCAACCTCAGCCCTGGCAACTGGTGTGCCCAGGGAAGGACAGAGAGTGGCATTAATGTCAGATAATGAGTCAGCAACATGGTGCTGGATTATCTCTGTCGGGATCAAGCAGTTCACTTTGACGTGTTGGTTTCTCATTGAAGCATTGTTTTAAATTTGAGGTTTTACTTCCTCATATTGTGGGATTTATCCCCCTTATGTGCTGCATGCTTTTGCTCTTTGCTCCAGAAATACACATAATAACTTATAATCTACAGTATCTCTCACACAATTTTTCATTTTTATTCATTGTTAAAATCTGCTTTATTTGAGACATTATTTGTGAACCTTGTAATTATTACAATTACAGTTATTTGTAACCTCACTCTCGAACATCTCAAAACACATTTTTCAGTCACACTTTTACCGAACAATCTAGAAAAAATCAAATCAGACGGGAGATTAGAGCTGCGGCGATTAATTCATTAGTTGTCAACTATTAAATTAATCGGCAACTATTTTGATAATCGATTAATCATATGAGTAATTTTTAAGGAAAAAAATGTAAATGTTCTTTGATTCTAGCTTCTTAAATGTGAATATTTTCTGGTTCTTTACTCACACTATCTTTGACAAGACAAGACATTTGAGGACACCATCTTGGGCTTTGGGAAACACTGATCGACATTTTTCACCATTTTCTGACATTTTATAGACCAAATAACTAATCGATTAATTTAGAAAATAATGGACGGATTAATCAACAATGAAAATAATCGTTAGTTGCAGCCCTAGTCCTAATTAATTCCTTTGGACGCCAAATAAGGTTGGACTTTTTGTCTCTGTACTGGTGTTCTGTAAAGTTTTTGTTAACTTTTACCACATCTTGTTATCCACAGACCATTTATAACTTGGTGTACTAAAATGTAATATCTATTTCCGCTAGACCCTGAAGGCGACATTGCAGTCCTACCCGATGATGTGTTCAGGGTCGCTAGTGTTGCCACATTTGAGTACATCATCTTGGGCTTTGAGAAACACTGATCAACATTTCTCACCACTTTCTGACATTTTATAGACCAAACAATTAATCGATTAATCGGCAGTGATAAATTATTAAATAATCATTAGTTGCGGCCCTACGGGAGATGTTCTGTAGGTGATTTAAGCCAAATTTAAGTTACACTAAGGTTAACTCTCCACCTCCCTCAGGGAGTTTCCTCCAAAGAACGGGGGTTAATCTGCGAGGTTGTCCCATCCTGTGCATGTGCAGGACCTGATCTGGTGTCAGCTGCCAGTTTATTTATACCAATAGAAATCCACGCTGTCCACCGCTGAAGAAACTGCTCTGGGGTTAGCCGGTCTACCTCCTATACCTGCTGTCCCGAGGGAAATGATTTCCTCCTGCCAAGTAAAGTGTGTTGTGACCTCCCCAGGAGCAGTGGGACGTTGGCAGCGGGGTAGATGGGTATATGACGGAGGGGAACAAAGTGATTAGCAAACGGGGCCCCCGGTATTTGAACACGGGTTAAAAATAACCTCGCTGACCCAATTTGTAGATAACATGCAACACAAACCTGCTGAGCCCCCTGTGCTGTTTTCATCCCATTTTGGCTTAATTGTTCTTAAAAAAAAAAAAAAAAGAACCTTTAAAGCAGTAAAATCTGTGAATCAGATTCAATACATTAGATGTTTTGTGTGAGTTTTCATGGGATTCATTAGACCTTTAAATGATCGTGATTGGAACTGGCATAAATTAAACAGAAGAGGGGTTGACAGATGAAAAAAAGAGTAAGAGAGTAAGATGAGAAGTTTTGCATGATGCTGGACCACATGATGAAAGAGAAGCAGATGATTAGATGAGAGACTGTTTGAGCCAGTATGTGACAGCGATCAGCAGGATTATGATTTGTGTCTTAACCATTGTGTCCGGTGCGAGCGCCCAAAGAATCCACTCAACAACAGAAGTCATCTGACATTCAAAGCACCCAGATATATCTGGCAAGGCCTTGGCCGCATAGCTGACATTAGTGGAAATGTTGCATTTGTGATACACCCTGGCTGCGGGCCATGGGAAATATTGAACAACTGTCGAAGTTAGACAACATCCTGTGGCGGAGAGAAAGAAAGAAAAAAAAACGGGAGCTACAAAGATTGCGATGGGGTGGCTATTTGTGGACGGCGAGTGCCTCGAAAATAGCGAGAGGTTTGGGTTTCAATATAAGCCCCCCTCTCTGAGCTGGAGCTTTCTGTGAATGAGGCCCGGGTTCCTATCACACCCAACCCCGGCGCTGATTTTAGAACACAGGTGTTGACCTTAGTGGAGCGGCTTGTGCTTGCAGCAGAGGAAAATGAACCCCTGAGCTCGGCCTGTTTGCCTCCACAGTATTGGTAATCACCGTATGGCCGCACAGATGCTTCAAAACAGTCATATAAGGATGTACAGATTCTATATGATCACTTAGAGGATGAAAGTATGATGACTAAAAGGGTGATACTTGTGGCTAAATGGTTCACGGTGGCTGTTGCACTTTAATTGGTTAATTGCTCTTTTAGTTACATTGCATTTTTACCAGGGCTGTCAATCGATTCAAATATTTAATTGTGATTAATCACAAATTAATCGCACATTTCTTATCTGTTCAAAATATACCTTAAAGGGAGATTTGTCAAGTATTTAATACTCTTATCAACATGGGAGTGGGCAAATATGCTTGCTTTATGCAAATGTATGTATATATTTATAATTAGAAATCAATTAACAACAAAAAACAATGACAAATATTGTCCAGAAACCCTCACAGGTACTGCATTTAGCATTAAAAAAATATCATAACATGGCAAACAGCAGCCCAACAGGCAACAACAGCTGTCAGTGTGTCAGTGTGCTGACTTGACTATGACTTGCCCCAAACTGCATGTGATTATCATAAAGTGGGCATGTCTGTAAAGGGTAGACTCGTGGGTACCCATAGAACCCATTTTCATTCACATATCTTGAGGTCAGAGGTCAAGGGACCCCTTTGGAAATGGCCATGACAGTTTTTCCTCGCCAAAATTTAGCGTAAGTTCGGAGCGTTATTTAGCCTCCTTCTTGACAAGCTAGTATGACATGGTTGGTACCGATGGATTCCTTAGGTTTTCTAGTTTCATATGACTTTAAAACTGAGCTCGCTACAACCTAAAAAATCCCAAGTTGCGTTAACGCGTTAAAGAAATTAGTGGCGTTAAAACGAATTTGCGTTAACATGTTATTATCGCGTTAACGCCCTAATTATTTAACAATTTCTTTGATTTCTCCCTCCCCACAAATGCAGCTTATGTTACACCCAGTCATGTTCTGTAAGTGTCATGGCGGCAGGATGGTCACCTTGTGGCCACCGGAGAATTTATTGCTTGTTTTATTGGTGCCACGAGAGCACCCGTATAACTTATTCACACTCCTCACATATCATTGGCTGTGCTTCATTTAAGAACGGAGGTTTACGTTACAGTTAAATCAACCGCATTAAAGGTTGACCGTGGAGCAGAATGGTTTGACAAAGGTCATCATCTCAAGACATCATGTCATCACATAAAGATTGTGAGAGGCTACTAAATGCTTTGTCACTTTTTCATATGCCGTAAATGTGAAACCGGAGTGAAGCGCAGAAATCGAACTGGGGTGAAACTCAACCTTGGCTTCAGCTGTGACTCGTGGCCCGGTTGGTAACTGCTGTTCTGACTGAACCCCCAAACCTAATAAAACACGCCCATCGTGCAGTTGCTTCCTTGTTTCTGTGGATCCCTCTCTTTCTCCCCCTTATTTTTTTTTTTTCCTCCAAAAAGGAGCCATTGACATTCGGTGTAAAATCGAGGCAGGGTGGGGTGGGGTGGGGTGCGGTGGGGGCTGAACAGAGGGACGGCAGGGGTGTAGGGTGTCTCGAGCCCAGTGCGAACAGCTGAGAGGTGTGATTTCACAGGCTGGCTCCCCCCTGTCAGGGCCCTGATTGGGCCGGACAGGAGGCGCAGGAGAGGCCCGGGCTTTCTAAAGGACACCAACAGGTGGGAGGCCGCTTTGGAGGGGGGCGCTCCTGGGCGGGATAGAAAAGGCCGATCTGCAAGGCCTGTCGTGGGCACAATCCAGCGGGCCAGATATGGAGGAGGATGGTTGATCGCAGGAGGGCTGAGGGGGGAGAGAGCAAAGGGGCAGGAGGAAGGTCTCAGGGAGAAGAGGGGTAGTTTGAGATGAGGTTTGGCTTTCAGGGACAAGGAGGAAGGTTGGTCTGAGAGTTTGGTGGTTTTTTTTGCTCATAGTGTTCCTTTTAAATCTCTGCTTTTTGACAACTTTTTATAGCTTTTTCTTTTGTGTTGGGTTAATGTCAAAGGTTAATATTTGACATCAACAAATGGGCAGTACAGTGACATGGTTTTTTGTTGAGTCAAAAGTCTTCCTGATTTTCTAGATTCCTTGATTTGCAGCACCATGCGAGTAAAATCAGGCGTCAAACCAGATGTTTTCTGTAGGTTTTTACGATAGACGCGACACACCGCGGCAGAGCCCGACACCTCTGCCAGGTGAGGGGGGGAAGCTGAGGTGTGATACAGGAAAAAAGAATCAGGAATCACAAACCAATCAAAGTCTTTCTTAATGGCCATTTGGTTGGGAGCTGGTTGACATAGCAGTGGTTAGATGTATCACCAGACAGTGTAGGAGAGGCAACCGCAAGAAAACCACAAGAGGAGACGCAACACAATTCAATAAAGGTGAGTACATCTTCAATGCATTTCAAATGTGAGCCCTTTTTAACATTGATTTCTTATTATATATCTGTTCTTAAGAAAGGACATTATGATGACACAGTTGTTGGGATCGACATGGCTTGGCGTGGCGTTATGTTTAGGAAATAGCACTAATTGTGACCTTTGTGTGCTGGAAGTTAGACTTTGCCTCGCCCTCCAGAGATATTTAAACTTCATCATCATTACATTGGCATTACAAAGAGCTGCATGGGCTGGTATTTAGTAGTATTAATCTTAATTATTTTAATGCCAGGCACAAACAATGTAGTTAATATGTTTTCTTTTAGTGTCGGAGGGACCTACTTTTTGCTTGTATTAGAAGATAACAGTAGGAAAATTAACCTCAAATAAGCCACACTTTCAACAACAATTAAACTTTCCCCCTTCTGCTAAACTAAACTTTGAATTTTCTGTGGCGCAGATGATTGAAGCCGCCATGTTTCTCCGGTCACAGTTAACCATTGTTAAGCCGCTTGTTCCTGCTATATACTCTGCCCCTGTGGCTATGAAAGGGTTGCTTTGTGTCCGGTGAACCCAGTTGTTGCCCCTTGTGAGGACATGCTTCCTTATATCCCCATATTAATACACCACTTATGGAATGTAAGGAAGTGTGTGGTTTCAAGGGGACTTGAGCGCCGACCACACCGGGAAGAAGAGACACACAGTGATTTTTTTTATTTTTGAGAGACGTATATAAAAGATGGAGTGCCTTTGTGTGTGTTTTATGAGACGGGAGGGGGATGTCAGGGTTCACGAGCACGTGTGTGTGTGTGTGAGGACAACAGGTGAAAGGCCCTCTCCTTCAGCTCAGGCACGTGCACAGTTAGTGTTACTCTCAGCGCCGATGATCGGGGTCTCAGGGACTTCTTGAAAAATTCCTGCCCTTCCCCAACGGCTGACAGTCAAGGAGGATTGACAGACCACAGCTGTCACCCATTATAGCAACCGCAGGACTCTCAAAAAAGGAAGAGGGGGGGGGGTAGAGATGTGGAGCTGTCACCGAGAGCGAAGGTTTCGCTCCCGTATAGGCTGGATTTGGAAGGAAGTGGGGCGATGTCACCGGCTGTCAGGGCTCCCAAACCTCTAAATAGGAACTTGGTTACATGTGTTGTAACTATGCAGGATATGTGACTCAGTGATGATGATCTTTCTCTCTCTCTCTCTCTGTGTGTTTCATCAGGTAAGGCTGAAGAGGACGTGATGACGGCAGATGAGCTCCACCCTCTATTTCCTCTCTGTCTCCTCTCTCGTGTCCTTCTTTTTCTATGCCCTCTACCCCTGTGACCTTCCCTCCACCCTCCTCTTCCTCCTCCTCCTCTTCCTCCTCCTCTCGCTCGCTCTGCCTCTTGCAGCTGAAGCAACACGCCTTGCTGTGGCTGGTCAAACGGAACCAAGTCAGGTGTTTCTGTGAGGTTTGGTCCCCTTCAACCAGCTACTGCGTCGTGAATTCAGTCAGCGCGGAGTCAAAGACACAGAGGCGTTGTGGCGTACTGTACGCTGCATAAGATTACTTCTCTTCTTCAGTCGTTTGGTGTTGGTTGTTTCCTGTATGGTAATAGATGTTTTGAAAAAGCAAATAAAAGATTGCTGACAACATACAGTGGTGAATTACAATTTCTTCTTGTAAGTTGTTGTAAGTCGTAAGGGGTCCCTGGCCTCAAAAAGTTTGAGAACCCCTGCTGTAGATGATTTAATAAATACACAAAATGTAATGCAGAGCAGAGAGATTTACTGATAAATGAATAAAGATTATAAGTTGTGTAGAAAGTTGCACATAACTATGTGTGATGAGTGAAATGAGCGGAAATCCTCTGTAGATATATTAGAAATAAATATAAGTAAAACTGTAACAAGATGGTCTGATCATTGTGAGCAGTGTGTAATATTCAACTTACAACTGGCAACTGTTTATAACAAAATGTCTAATGATAAGAAATTAAATAAAAGCTAATTACAGTTTTTTCTTTCGCTTTGGCTCAATTGTTGAATGAGAATTTTTTTTTTTCAAAACAATAAGTTCAAATCTCTGAAAGATTAGTTTGGTGTTCACAACAGATTGGAATTTCTAATTTGTTCAAGCAAATTGCACTTGTTTTGGCACGTGTGAAAAAGAGTAAGTACAATAACCACTTGCACACGTCTTGCTGATCAAAACTGATGAGTTGATTCTCAGTGAAGTTGTCGTACTCTTCACAACTTCTAAACATTGCTTCGTTGTTTGAGCCGTCACATGCAAAATGATTCATTCAATTATCAAAATCCCGAAGACATACATGTATATTCCATAAATATCCATGACATGCTGTTACGTACTGTGAGAGGTGCAATTAGTTGTTTTTTTGCCTTACTTATTTTTGGCAAGGATTTCATTTTGTGGTAAATTTTCTGTCCACTACATGACTTTACATGAAACATCAATGGTGACTTTTCTGTTTACAGTACATGTAACACACAAATAAATGTACTCTATACATACAAATGAGCATAATCCTTTTTCTGTGCATTACAGTAGGCCTATTGACTTTCAGTAAGCTTTTACCTCTGTTGAAATGGGAATCTAAACAGCTCAGTGCGATACACAACAGCATTCAGCTAGACAAAACTGACATTTTTTGTATAGTACAGTAAGCGGTCAGTGTCAACAAAAAGTAGAACAAAAGACAGACTTGTATATACAGTTTTTCTCAATCGTTTTGGATCATTTTTCGTATCGGTCTTAATTAACATTCTCTAAACTGTAAGTGCAATTGTCAAAACTGTTCGATGGGACATCACAACTCTATTGCATGTCTGCAATAACTCACCCAAAACACTTCATTCATAGTTATTGTGTCAGTAAATTTGACACCAAAATGAAAAGTTGCTTTGTCATCGTATGAGCCGTACTGGTCAAAATGTTTAGATGTTTTTTTCACCAGTCAACCCTGGAAATGTTTCTTATGTACAAATTTATATTTGTTTACACTGACTGCTTACTGTACTATACCAGAATGTCAGTTTTGTCTGAATGCTGTTGTGTATCGCACTGAGCTGTTTAGATTCGCATTTCAACAGTAGGTCAAAGTTTACTGGGAAATGTCAATACTGTAGTAGCTACACAGAACAAGGATATACACATTTGTATGTATACAGTCAATTTATTTGTGTAGTAATGTGTTACACGTACTGTAAACAGAAAATTCTCTCTTGATCTTTCATGTAAAGTCATATACATTGAACAGAAATTTTGTCACAAAATGACATCTATGCCAAAAAAAACAATAACGCTGCAACAATGAAAAAAACAGCAGTAGTTCAGTTAAAAAAAACACAAATTGTACCCCCTCGTCATAGATATTTATGGAATATACATGTATGTCTGACAGGTTTTCATAATTGAATGGATCATTTTGCATGTTGATGGCTCAAACGGTGAAGGAAAAGTTGTGAAGAGGATGATAATTTCACTGAGAATCAGCTCATCATTTTTGATCGGCAAGACGTGTACAAGTGGTTATTGTGCTTACTCTTTTGCACACGTGCCAAAACACGTGCAATTTACTTGAATGAATGAGAAATTCAAATCAAAGTAATTGTTCAGAGATTTGAACTTATTATTTTGAAAAAAAAAAAATCTCATTCACGAATTGAGCCAAAGCGAATGAGAAAAAGTGTAAGAAACATCCCCAGGGTTGACTGCCATAGTGAAAAAACATCTCACATAATGACAAAACAACTTTTCCATATTGCTGGCATTGACCAATTTACTGACACAAAAACTAGATCTTGAAGCATGAATGAAGTGTTTTGGGTGAGTTACTACCTTTTGCAGACATGCAATAGAGTTGTGGTGGTGTATCATTAAACAGTTAAATGGAAAATGTTAAGACTGTTTCAAAAAATGAACCAAAGCAATTGAGTTAAACTGTAAATCGTATCCCTTCAGGAGGAGGAAAACACCATTTAGAATCATAGTTTGGAGTAGAGGCAGCATTATATTTCACCACCAGGGGGCGGTATAAGTTTTCCGGGTCGGTAGTTTCCTGCAGCAGCGCCGGAAGTGAAGCAGCATCGTAAACATGGCTGACAGTGGAGTGACAGGTGAGCTCGGGAGTCTCTAACAGCTGGACTTTACAACCGTTTCCAGGTGTTTTCATTACTTTACTGTGGGGCGCGAAGACAAAACGTCCTGCGCATGTATTCCGTGTTTCGTGGTGTTTAAGGTTCGGCTCGTAGCGAAGTTAACTCAACCCTCAGTGCTAACGATGCTAACGTTAGCATCGCAGGCAAGTGGACGGTACCACAATGTTGTTGCATCATCTTTTCCACTAGTTTTATTAAATGAACGGAGAAACTAAAAAAGCCTATTTTAAGATGTTACTGTGCTTTGAAGATGATGTTAGCCAACAAGTTATGTGAGTGTTGTCGTTAGCATGATGCTAACCTAGCAGGTTCAGTGACATATAGGCAGCTAACAGCATCACTAAACACTGAAGGACTGTGGGAGCTGAATAAAGGCTGGTACCATTATTAAAAAAGGAACAGAAGTGTGCGATAAACTGGTGTGATCATATCATCATATATTGGTTATTTTACAGATGGATCGGGTAGTCAAGATGGCATTGACCAAGCAAAGGTTAGTATGTTCTTGATATTAACCACAGTCTCATATAAGGGCTACATGTTTGTGGTCGTTGACCCCCTTTTCATTCCCTTTTTGGACATGTTGTGCTTAACAGACTGAAGGCAAGGAGCTGAGCAAAGAGGAGAAGCAACGGATGAGGAAAGAGAAGAAACAGCAGAAGAAGAACAAAGAGAAAAAAGATGACAAGGCTTCACCGGAGAGCGATAAGAAGAAGAAGAAAGAAGAGAAGCCCGTCAGCGCAGCTTCCCAGCCTCCAACACAACCCTCACAGAAAGGTGGGCGGCTCCAGCGATCGTTGTAGTTGAATGCAGTCAAGTTTCTAGTTGTTAGATTGCTGTGCTGGCAGCTGACAGTTGATTGCATCTGTGCTATTTGTCAACTGTGATCCACGACTGTAGTTAATCTTTACCCTGACCCCGCTGTGTCTCCCTCAACTCCCCCAGCAGTGCCCGCTCCTGCACCGCTTCCCGTGCCTGCCTCAGAATCTCAGCCAGCTAAGAGTAAAGCAGACGTGAAAGCTGAGAGGAGAGCTCGGCAAGACGCTGAGAGGGCCTCCAAGCAGGGCAAGAAGGGAGACGTGGCACAGCCGGCCGCCACGGGCAAACCTAAAGCGCCGACTAGTGAGCTGCTACCAGGTACTGTAGTAGTAGCAGCCCAGGAGGTCAGCACAAGTAGAGACATCTGTGGAGAAAGTCACACTTTTTCTGTGTTTCCAGCGGTGAAGAGGCTCCCAGAACATGTCCAAGTGGACAACCCGGACGTTTTAAAGAAACTGGCGAAGAAATTGGAAAGACAGCAGGTTAGCTACTTTATGTGTCATCTCTTAACACCTTGAATCATGAAAGCATGCTTTTGTCTGATTCAGGACAGATTGCCTCGACATAATGATGAGCATACACTGCCAGTCACACGTTTTAGGAGCACAATAACGACTGTATTGTTAATCTTTTGAAATGAGAAAAAAAGGAAGAACAGACAAAATGAATCAAGGCATGTTGATGACTCTTACCAATCTCATTGGAACTAACACTAATTAGGAATTACCTGGATTTTGGTTGTTGAATCAGACACCTGTTGCAAATAACATACTATATAATGTGTTTTGTTTACTATATAATGTGCAAGAGCGGCATATTCCTCTGGCCTGATCAACAATAACAAGCATAACCATAGGTTTTCATTTAAAGAGGACCTATTATGTGTATTTTTAAGTGCATACTTGCATTTGGGGTTGCTACTAGAACATGTTTACATGCGTTACTGTTCAAAAGACGCTTTATTTTTCTCATACCGGCTGTGCTGCAGCATCTCTTTTCACCCTCTGTCTCAAACGCTCTGTCTACGTTCCAAATCTCATACTTTTTCTTTTTACTTTTAGTACATACTGTCCTTAAAAAGTGCATACTGTTGCATGCAGTATGCATACAATTGGGACATACTACTTCTTCATAACATTGCGCGTTGAACTTTGACCCTCTTGCTCATATATTCTTTGCACAGAGGATTGTGGGTCAGAATAGCCAGAAAAGCATGCTGGCTTGCATACTGCAAAATGCGACCAGATGTAGTAGGACATCCTGGTATTTTTGGCATACTGCATTTGACATACTCTTTATTGTGACATACTAAATCTTTTTCTGGCATACTAAATAAATAGTATGATAGTATGGTAACGCACAGTAAGTTTGAGCTCCTGTCCTTTGTTGACAAGATCAACGATCTCAGACAAAATTTCATCCTTTATCACTCCGATCGACCAACAATCCTAAAATACAGAGTGTTAAAAAAAATGGCAGTGTGTGTTAATCATGTTTTGTCACTCATTGCTACCTCACATAACCATCAGTCATAACAGCATGTGCTCATACCTAATATTTCTTTCAGACACCAGGGTGCAATGCCGCTGCAAATGTTAAGGTTTGACTTCCTTGAGTGTAACTGTGTGCCATTGACATTTGTCTAGTTTTGTTTGCTAACCTGTAACTGTTATCGTACTCCAGCACCACTCGGTAATTGAAAAGTTAAGGTTGCAAACGTATTGTTTGGTCCATTGAGACAGAAGTGTGTTCGTTTGAGATGTTGGTAACGTGTGAATTGTATCTTTTTGTTCTTTGTGTGCTTACCTACGACACTGAGCTGTTTGCTGTGCGGGTTCATGGTTGCACTCCACACTGCTCTGTTTGAGTATTTGCAACAAAATCATACATGATAAAAATTAGGTATTCTGTGTTGCCAAAGTTAAACATGAACAAGTCTCTGTAAATGTTATTTGAGAGTAGCCTTTCGTTAGTAATACAGTAATCTGGCTCTATACTGTAGCAACCTTTGTTTCTCCCTGTGCTCCGTTAAATTTTACTTAAGAATTTTTTGTCTAATCTGCTTTATTTCAGATCCCACTCCGGTCGGACTACGGCTACAAAGTCAGCCTGTTTTCTCATCTCCACCAGTACAGTCGCAAAGCCCCTCTAACACAGCAACTCAGGTAAACTGACCATATACTGTAGTACAGTAGGCCATTTGGTGTTGTCTGAGAAGAGTTAAGCCTTGTTTCCACCACAGGAACTTTCCCCCTGAACTAAGAACCTTTTGAGGAACTCATTGCGTTTCCACCGCAGGGACCAGGGTCTAAATTAACTTCCGGGGACAATTTATGGGCCTTTTTAGCCCCCCAAAAAGGCCCTGGTCGGTGGGTAGTACTTTCTGAAAGTACCAGAACTTTCAAGGTTGAGTTTGCAGAGATGACCGACGCTGATTGGTTAAAACACACACACAGCGCCGCTGCTTCAAAGGCTTCAACTCGTGTACGGCTTCATTCATAAACAAGGAAGTACTCTAGTATCGATTTAGGATTATTTTAGACGAGGGGAGAACATTTTTCTTTGTTTGATAACATTAACAGTAAAGTTAGGCTCTGCTGTCGGCCTCCCGGACTCAGAGAGAGTTCCCAGGGACTAAAAGTCCCGGGAACTTTTGGTGGAAACCCGGCTTTAGATTTATCTAGTGCTAATGATTTATCTCTTAAGATAACCTTAAATCTGCCTTATTGTTACTGACTGTTATTGTCTGTTGCAGCATTCCCTCTACAGTGATTCATCCTGCTATTGTTCGCTTGGGTCTCCAGTATTCACAGGGCATCGTGGCCGGATCCAACGCTCGCTCTATCGCCCTGCTGCATGCCTTCAAACAGGTACAGAGAGCACACTGGCTGCTTTACCTTCTAATTCTCCGTCCTCTCCAGTATTTAGAGCAACACAGCAGCAAAAAAAAGCTTTGTTTGGGTGTGTTTTTAATCAAGTACAATGAGAGTGCCAGATGGAGACACACTCCTCATAGCTATAAATGTGGGTTACAATGTTGCTGTTACTGGTTCATACGCCTTCAGCTGCTCCTTCAGTTCATACAAAGTTAAGACAGAAATACAGTCCAGTTTCCAGCTTTTCAGGCAGTGCAGTTTAGCTCCCGACTGTCCATCCAGCAATGCAGCATCAGATTTTCAGCAGCCAGTCTTCAGAAATTGCGTTCTGTATTGTGAGGTTGACATACATTTTTTTGTCTATCTTTTGTGGCTAGATTTAGCGTAAACAAACTAAGCAATCTTTTTTTTTTTTTCCCCACTTCAGGTAATAAGGGACTATACTACGCCCCCAAATGAGGAGCTATCTAGAGACTTGGTCAACAAGCTGAAACCTTATATCAGGTACAACAAATTGCTCTAATTTTAGTTAGTTTTACTAAATCAGCATACGTTTTACTACTAACTATCTTGATTTGTCACTCTGTGAATTAAATTTTACAGTTTAACTAACACATGAAATTGTTCCTTTTTGTCTTATTTTTCTTGCAGTTTTTTGAATCAATGTCGCCCTCTGTCAGCCAGCATGGGCAATGCAATCAAATACATCAAGAAAGAGATCTCCAATATTCCTAGTCAATGCAAAGAAGAAGAGGTTATTGTCACACTTGCTTTTCTCACAATTTAGCCACAGATCATAAACTCAACGTGTTGTATATTCCATAGATACAATAGACTTGATGCTACTGATTTACAGTTTCCATCTCCTCCTCGCCTCATGCATCTTCTGTTTCCCTGTTTAGGCAAAGAGCAAACTGCTGAGCTGTATCGAGTGCTACATTAATGAGAAGATCGTCCTTGCTGCTAAAGCTATTGCCAAGTACTCCATAGAAAAGATCAGCGATGGGGATGTCATCCTAGTTTATGGATGGTAAGCCTCTTAAAGCTGACAAGCAAGGGGGAAAAATTATGTTTAAATGTCAGAACTGTGTGTGTGTGTTTTAGTCTCAGCTGTAGAATCTGCAGTTCCCTCTTACCAAGCATTGCTTAAGTATTTGTCATGCAAAAGAAATGCAACACTAAGCCCTAAAATCCTACTTTTAAACCTCTCTTAACGCTTTCTCTTCCCTTTTCTTGTCTCGCCCATTAAACCGACGCCTTCCTTCCACATTCTCCTCTAACATTTCCACCATCTCTGCTCAGCTCGTCGCTGGTCAACCACATCCTGTGCGAGGCCTTTGAGAAGAACAGGAAGTTCCGCGTGATCGTGGTGGACAGCAGGCCTCGACTGGAGGGCCGGGAGGCCTTGAGACGCCTCGTCCAGAGAGGCATCAGCTGCACCTACGTCCTTATCACGGCTGTCTCCTACATTCTTCCAGAGGTACTTTCACACGTTCGAGCCTCAGTAGATAGGGCAAGGCATTGATATTTACCCAAGGAGTAGCCATGTTAAATTTTTGTACTCAGTTTTTTTGTGTTTATGTCATAATGATGCCTTGAACTTGGACCTCCGTAGGTATCGAAGGTGTTCCTCGGTGCTCACGCCCTGCTGGCCAACGGTTACGTCATGTCTCGCGTGGGGACGTCGCAGATAGCTCTGGTGGCCAAAGCCTTTAACGTGCCTGTGCTGGTGTGTTGTGAGACCTACAAGTTTTGTGAGAGGGTGCAGACGGATTCCTTCGTGTCCAATGAACTAGGTACGGAAAAAATAGTCAGTGGCTTGTTGAATTGTTACTAGGGCTGTCAATCAATTAAAATATTTAATCACATGATTGTCCACGATTAATCACGATTAATCAGTTTTTTCATCCGTTCAAAATGTACCTTAAAGGGAGATTTGAAATGTGTCACTTCAGATGCTGCTTTTGCTCAATGTTACCTCTGCATTAATATAAATTCCTTCCAAACATTCGATTATTGATCTTCACCTGTGCGTTCCAGATGACCCTGATGACCTCATTTTGACCCGTAAAGGGAAGACCCAGCTCGAGCACTGGCAGAAAGTGCCGTCCCTCGGCCTGCTTAACCTGGTGTACGACGTGACGCCGCCTGATTTCGTGGACTTAGTCATCACAGACCTGGGAATGATCCCGTGCACCTCGGTCCCGGTGGTGCTGCGAGTCAAAAACGTGGACCAGTGAACGACCTCCCGCTCAGAGGCGGTTTCTCTGTGTTTTCGATGGGGGAAGTTTGTTTGCGAGCTCGAAATGCTCGCGCACAACACAAAAATATCGTGCTTTGAGCATGCAATAAATATATATCTGAAATGGCATAAGCTTTTTAAACAGAGTCCATGTGTGTTTTTATGGTAGGATTGGATAATTACAGAGATTTGTTTCCCTGGGGGGGGGAGGAGGTCTTTTTTAATATTGGGTATAGGCAAGATGTTTTATTAGATCCATGTTGTGACTGTTGCTCTACAACAGAACATTTAATTGCCAGTATTTAGAGCAGAACAATTCCGCTGCGGTTCACAACACACACACTCGTTGTCAACCACAGCATGCAATTTTAAACCAGCCAGAAATGGTTCCCTAGTTACACTTGGAGCTGCAGTATCTCTGAAGAACTCATGCGAGCCATAAAATTCCTCCGACTAGTATTTTATGACTTGATCAATTGAACCGGATAAAGAAGAGCGAGACATAAACCAGGTTGTAAAATGTTTTTTTTTTTTGGCAAAGGATCTCAGATTGTTTATTATGTCCACAAAGTCAACACATGGTGCTCACGTGCTTCTAATCTCATATTGGCACACGTTTTAGTCTTGAATTCAGGGGGAGAAACGAAAGTTAGAAGAAGAAACATTTTATCCACAGCTAACATGGTCTTTTTCCCCTTTTACAGTAGCCATTTAGTAGTTGCAATGCAGTAGTTGATATTCAGTTCAGGGCTTAATTTCATGGTGGTAATTCAAGCAAAGCAATATATTTGTTTTTAATATTTTATTAGAACCCTGAATCTTATTGGGGAAGAAGCATCAAAACCACTCGCCCATCAACATCGAGACATTTTCCACATCACCAGTAGGCACACAACATTTGGAGTCTTGTTTCAGTGGAGTCGAAACATACAAGATTTGGCATAAAAACAGCAACTAAATAACATACAGTAGTAGTTAAACCCAATGTCTCACCTTTTTAATATAACTTAATACAGAAAACTTTAAATTCTGATGGTTCACATCATGATTCATAGAGTGAACCTGACTTGGTTTTCGCTCTGAGTGGAGTACATTACATGTTCAACATGCACTAAACAAACTGCTAAATTCTACAAATTCCTTCAAATGTGCTCAAGGACATGTAGTTCCATCGTGTAAACTCACACACATTCAATGCATGTTTGGCACAGTTTATCAGCGAGCAAATCTGTCATTAATATGTCATTAATATCTTGTGTCAGATAACTACATTTAAAAATATAATTAAAGTGATATTATTGGGAAACATTTAAAACTTGGAGCAATATATTGGAATTACATTTCTCTCTAAAATTGCACTGATGATGCAGTAAAACAAAATGCCAGTTTTGAAAACCCAGATAACTATGTACCCAGATAAAGATAAAGTAAAATAAAACACCATGTTTAAAAGAAGCCTGGGGGGTCACCTCAGACTTTGTGTCAGCATTTTCCCTTTCAGTTTCAGCTCAGCAGATCATTGCAGATAAAGAAGTCGACTGCAGTTCAGCAGCCTCAGA
This sequence comes from Sebastolobus alascanus, assembly GCA_916701645.2. Classification (NCBI taxonomy): domain Eukaryota; kingdom Metazoa; phylum Chordata; class Actinopteri; order Perciformes; family Sebastidae; genus Sebastolobus; species Sebastolobus alascanus. The sequence continues at coordinate 998,690 of CAKAOJ020000096.1, read as the reverse complement.
GTGACTTGGCCTTACGTCTCTGGGTGACCCACAGCAGGACAGCGATCACAACCGTAAACGCTCCAAGAGGCCCAAACACCTGGAGAATCGGGAACTCCCCCTATCGACAGAGAAAACAAATACCAAACTTTAAAATAATCACAAGATTCACATGGTGAAAACTTAGCGATGAAGAAGAACTGACCTCTCGAAGACACTTGTATCCATAATAGTTGTCGGCACAGCTGCACTCGAAGAAGCTGGGGCCGTAGGGGGCGCAGAGGGAGTTCTCCGGGCAGTTCATGGCTGAGGATTAATAATTATGAGATCAGAACAGTTGTCGTGTATTACCAGAGAGGCTGCTGCAGTTTTTAGATCTTACGAGTATCAGATGGGAACTTACACAGCTGTCCGGTCTGGTTGCACATATCTTTCTGGCCTTCACAAAGACGATTTCCCCCTTTGACCTCCACCTTTTCCCAAGAAGCGTTGCCCCCCGGACAAACCATGTCCTGTGGCAAAATCCTGTAGACACACAGAAATAAGAGTTACAAAAGAATTAAGACTTTATACTCTTGAGCAGCTGTCATAGTTCAGTTTTTGTAACAAAATACTTACAGGTAATTTAAGTCAGTAAATCCTTGAAACGCTGTGTCACTGATGTTGACAATGGGATTGAGAGAGAGGTCTCTGCAAAGAAAAAGATTAAAAAAGTAAAAAAGGACAAATGGCTCCATATAGATACTAATCCTTAAACTGGAAGTGCTCTAAACAAGTAAGTACTTAATCTGATTTAGCTCTATTTCTTTCTCTCGAAAGTAGTTGAAGCGTTTTCGTTCCCTGCCAGTAAGAGAGATGAAAGCTTATATTTGCTGCTAAGAATAGAAACTTTCCTAACTCCTAATCTTATCAATACATTTCCTTGAAGTGCACAGCAATTTATAATGTGGAACGTGTCCATGTGATCGTGCAGAATCAATATGTACAGTAGTGATAAGCACAGGTCCTCTTCTTTGCCTTAAAAATAACCTCACACAGTCACTGAGGAAGTGTCCAGGAAGGGCTGGGTCTTCCGTTATCTTGTCTGTACATTATTGTGCTGTATGTTATGTAAAAAGGTATGAAACCGTAGTTACTGTACATCATTAATGCTGTTGATGCTCCCTGGAGATCCTCCACATGAGTTAGTGAACAATTGGACAGATCCAACCTGACACAAACAAAAAAGCCTTGTTGAAACATGACAAACTTATCATCATGTAGATCTTACTTTTAGAAGTTGCAGCGTACATGTTATCGTTGGTATTAAACTGGAACAAAGGCTACATCATTAGTACTGGCAGCCTAGAATACACAGTCTGTTAAGGTCTGTTTATATACAAATTCATAACAGAAGCAAAAAAGGTTTTCTCAACCCAACAATAGGTCTTAAGAAATAAATATTACTAAAAATCAAGAAAAAAATCTTTTGTCTGTGTGTGTTTTTTTTGTAAAAAACAACAACTTATATTTACATGCATTTACTTTTTGGCGTAGTCATTTATTTACTTATTTATTTATACTGGTGTTCTGTACAGTTTTTGTTCACGTTTACCACATCTAACTTGTAAAACATTTTGAAAAAGATATCATAATAACAAAGATTGAGATATTACTCACTTTTAACAATCCCAGTTTTTCGGCAGATAAAATTTACATAATTAATTTGATTCATATCTTAGCAAAATATCACATCCATAAATCATATGGCTTAAGAGAATACCCTCCTTTTATGCTTTTAAAGATACTGATTACATACATGACTACGATACTCTCAAAAATTCTAAACTGACAAAAAATTGATTATTTTGAAATTTCAAATTTATTTTAATTGTTTACAGGCCCTGATTGTTTTTTTTTTTCTTTTTATTCATCTTTTTCTTTCCTTACATTTTATGTGTTGTATAATTTTTTTTATTTTTATATTATTTTTATACCGTGAAATATATTTGCTGAATTTTCTTAATGAAAAATCTGAACATGTTTATGTAACTACTGTATTAAACTTTAAAAAAATAAAGTATGAAGAAAAAAAAAAACTTGTACCAAAATGTAAAAATCTATTTCCGATAGACCCTGAAGGCGACATTGAAGTCTTTACCCGATGATATGTTCAGGGTCGCTACTGTTGTCATTTCTCAAGCAGCAGCGTCGTTCTATCCGACCAGCGGATGAGGAGCAGAACCGGTCCACCGGGGTGCCATTCAGGACGGTACCGCTGCAGAGCTCACATACCTGCGATTACAAATCATTACGAAGGGGGAAAAAGAAGTGTAAACAACAATATTTCCGCTCATCCTCGCTGGGCACCTACAGCTGTTACTGTACATCCACAGAAAACACGCTGTTTTTTTCAATGATATGTGGATACGATGTGTCATTTACTTATTCTAGTAAAGATCACAGCCAGATCCGAGTCTTACCTGCAGCTCGGTCAGTTGATAACTTGCGTAAAAACATAAATTAAAGATCAAAACAAGCACTCCAGGTTTCAGCTGGCTGCTCCCTGCTCTCATTTTCATCGACTGAAGTCATATGATCAATACTGTAGCGAACACGTGACCGGAAGCTGCTCCAACACTTTATCCACAAGTTCTAACATAATTTTTTGCGCTGCAATTACGCATACATACATTGGAGCATTTAATGTTATATTATCTGCTTATGTAGTAAACATATTAAACAGCAGTACCCCCGTGAATACAAAACAGTATGCATCTAGCTTGTTTATTTGTGCAGAATTATTTGATGTTATGCGCAAATTATTTATTTTGAAGCTAATCAAAACACCTTGGTTTTTAATTTTACGTTTCAATGCGAGTAATATTCTTTATGTAAAAACCCTTTTCTCTCATTTAAAATATATATTTTTTGTGCAACAAAGCGCACCAATTAAAAGTAGCTTAACATTTACAGTCCTATTTTTATTAAAATTCTAAAAATTGTTGACAAAATGTAGACGCATTTTTCTGACTGTAATGTATTTGGACTGCGCTTTCACTGTCACTTTGGGTTGCACCAAATAGAGGGGGGACTTCGAGTCAGATGTTTTTATGACATTATGACAAAATAGCAGAAAACATGTTTTTACCATATTTATAAAATTACATTATACAGTTATGTATTCAAGTGTAAAACGTGTGATGGAAATTACGACAATTATGAGTTTTAATTCTCACCCGCGAAGAGTGAAACAACCCCCCCTGCTAAAACGTAATGGTTTGGCCCGTAAGGATTGTTGCAATGCCCCCTTGATGGGCCACTAGATACACTGAACACAGATGGCTTGACGGGCCTGGTTCATCTGGCGATTTCTACCACATTTTACCTATGAGTTTCCTCCGTCGCCGTGTCGATTTTTCATCAGCAAATGTAGGAGACAGGCAACACAAACCAAACCTGAAAAAGTGCAACTGTCTCCCCTCATATTTCGCAAACGTTTGCGACGCTGTGGAGGTTTTTTTTTTGCAGGAAGCAACTGGAACCTTTTAACGCCGAAACTTCACCTTGGTTACGCTAATGAGCGCCGTTACCTGTACACGGTGAAACTCAAACATTACAGTAGGTGGTTTTAAGTTATCGCGAATTATATTAAAGTGGCTGAAAGGGATATTTGAACGCTAACAGTGAAGGTGCAAATTACTTAACACTTGCAAACATGGCTGCTGCTGCGGGAACGGCAGTGAGAAAAGTTTGACACCGACGTGGGAGAAGTTTTAGTTGCTACGTGAGTTTGTTGGCGAGGTACTAAAGTCGTCGGTAGTCTCCTTCAGCCCTGGCACCGCTTTACCCCGGACTACAAACCAGTGGATAAACCGTGTGAGAGCCTCCTCCTCCTCTGTAGTCACCGCCGACAGTCACTGCAGTATTACTTTGTGGGAGAAAACTGTGGTGTCTTCTTCTCCATCGTAAACTGTGGTGGCGTTCAAGGACCTGTTCGTGAGGCGGCAAGGCTGTGTGTTTTTGAGCTAAAAATGCATTTTTCCATACCCGAAACGGAGGTGCGTTCGGGAGAAAATGGATCAACCTTTGTGGTGAGCATGATAATATGTGTTTTTTTGTGTTACCCGCTTTCAATTAGCCTGTGTTAAATGGCCACAGGTCATGTTTACCGTTATAAATGATCTGATAGCATGAGCAGTGGTGTCTCACCACAGGTCAAACAACTGCCTAATGCAATAAACAAATCAGCTATACTCTGTTAGATTACACGATGTTAATTTTTATCACTGTTTCAAGAGAATACAATCCAGATGGGTGACTATAATTGATTTCAAAACGTGAGGAAGTTGAGTGAAAGTCTTTTTTCACCTCCAATACATCCTGCCTAGACTGAATGTGATTCTGTGAGGCCACTGAATGCATCATTAGGAAGGTAACCCCTGGTCTTCACCATGATTCAACATTATATTTGGCATTTAACTTTACCTAGTAGATGTTTTAATGTGGCTCCAAAATGTTGCTTTGTTATGGTGTGTCATAAGTTGGCACCAATTGTTGACATTTACTGTCAAAGCCAGCTGAAGAGACATGAGTGAGTCATCTAATCTCTGATTCTTCACCTCAGGCACAACGGAGTCTCTTCTGTTTCAATGCCATGACTATACCGTGCCCAAAACTGCATGTGATTATCATAAAGTGGGCATGTCTGTAAAGGGGAGACTCGTGGGTACCCATAGAACCCATTTTCATTCACATATCTTGAGGTCAGAGGTCAAGGGACCCCTTTGAAAATGGCCATACCAGTTTTTCCTCGTCAAAATGTAGCGTAAGTTTGGAGCGTTGTTTAACCTTTAACCTTCCCGACAAGCTAGTATGACATGGTTGGTACCAATGGATTTTTTAGGTCTTCTGGTTTCATGATGCCAGTATCTTCACCCTAGCTTTAAACGTGAGCCCGCTACAATCCCTGAAACACTGATTGCGTTAAAGAAATAAGTGGCATTAAAACGAATTTGCGTTAACGCATTAGTATCACGTTAACTTTGACAGCCCTAGTATTTAAATAGACAATGTTTCGTTCCCAGTCGTATCTTCGTCAGGTCAAACACAATTAGACAACGTTTTGATCCTAGTCGGATCTTCATCAAGTCTAAATGTGTTGGCCTGATGAATAATCATCATCTGTAATCTCTGATTCATCACCTCAGGCACAACAGAGTCCCTTTTGTTTCACAGGTTTGAGTCAGCACTGAATATCTCTCTAAGATTTGCCACAATTATATCACAATCCTCCTTGTCATTTACAGCCAACAATGCTTTAAAGTCTAGTCCTCCAATTAACAACAATATAACAGCAGTCTTGACCACACATCAAGAGCAGAAATAATTTGTGGCTCCATCATCTCGCTTGGGTTGTTTTACAGCCGTCTTTAATGCTGTTTTATACCTACTTTAAAGCACTTTGAATTGCCATTGTGTTTGCTGTGCCTTGTGTTGCTTTGACACATTGGCAGACATGCTCTCAGAGAGGATAATTCCTGGAGGTTGGTCAAGGACTGCTGTAGCGAAGCATCATAGACATAAAACATCTTAATATTTTGTGGATGTTTCACACTGTTTTTTGCTCATAAACCATTAACACCAGTCATACACACACAGTCAGGATACATTGTGCTAATGTGTGGCGGAGGCCGTACTGTTTAAAAGAATTACTGACAACTCAAAATATTTTCTCCTTTTTCTTGTGTTGTGTGATGCTTTAGACAGCGTCACTGGTTTGAATGTGTGCCTATTAACATATAAACTAGACCTATCTTTGAACACAAGTCATTACGTTGCTAGGGAACAGCTTGGGTTCAAGAGTATTTCCTGCCAATTATGGACATGATATAAACAAACACCGCAACCACAAATAATCTCGGATCCCTTTAGAATATTAGGTCTACAGTTTTCATTTAAAAAAAAAAAAAAAAAGGTTTTTGTATCAGATGTTTTATAGAAGAATGCAGCTACTCTGATATTCACCAGATGCTTTTGAAATAACATCTGCAACATCTGATGTCCATGTGACCTCACACTGGCTGTTCTCAGTGTCACACACCTGCGAATGACTATTTTCCATCTTGACTCCATGTGCTCCAGAGAAGGAAATCTTGGAATAAGCTCATTGATATTGAACGCGTCCGTGTGTTCAGTGACCCTGCTGCCTCAAGAAGGATAAAATTAGCTCTGGATGTAAACTTAAATATACTTTTTCTGTAGAAGTAGTGAACAAGGTATTATAGTAATATGATTAGATCAGTTTATTTCCTATCCACATTGTTCTGCAAACACCTACTCTTGTTGTTGAAAGTCAATAGGTTTCTAAATTGAGCATTTCAAGTGCCACCTCTGGCTCGTTTCTACCTGGCTGAGCGCATTTTTACCCCGTGCTGCAGTGGGAACTTTAAAGCGACGGGTTTTCACCTCAGCAGCTGGCAGTCCTGTGACTGTCATTGTGACCTTCCTGTAACCATCCCACAGGAAGGGACTTTGCTTGATTATAATGCTGAGAGATGGGATGTGTACCTTGGAACCAGTAAGCCACAGAATCTGCAGAGTTTGCAAACAGCCTTTTAGAATAACAAGGGCTGCAGTTTCTTTTTTTTTTTTTTTTAAATATGGTGCAAGCACAGACATATCTTTTTATTTTGGAGTGCTCACACTTCCTCTTCTTGTCTAGTGGGCTTGTATTTTCCTCTCTGGTTCACATGGTATTTGTTTACAGTGTGTTTTTGAATGTGTAAAAGAGAGATAGACTTTGGTGCTACTGTAAGGGATGGTGACTCATTTACTTTGGATGAGGAACAGGTCGGGACTTAGATGAACAAGTTCATCTGTCTCCGTTTAAAGTTTTGCGAAAAGTCATGCCCAACAGCATGCCTGCATCAGCCAGTGAGTAATATTTTTACACTTAGAGACGCAGAGATTATTCTTAAAATGTGTTAAAATAAGAACCTATATTTTCCTCAGATTGAAATTGATTTCATCCTACACATGCGTCATATTATGTGAAAGGAAGTAGCGTAAATACCCACATCGTATGTAGGAGCAGAGCTGTTGGAAATTTGCAATGATAAAGAGAGTAGCGCGTCGCCTCCTGTGCACTGGCTCCAAACTACAAATGTATTTAATAGGGCTGTGAATCGATTAAAATATTTAAGCACAATTAATTGCTTGATTGTCCATTGTTAATTGTGATTAATCACACATGTTTTTATCTGTTCAAAATGTACCCTTAAAGGGAGATATGTGAAGTATTTAATACTCTTATCAAGATGGGAGTGGGCAAATATGCTTGCTTTATGCAAATGTATGTATATATTTCTTATTAGAAATCAGTTAACAAAACAAAACAATGACAAATATTGTCCAGAAACCCTCACAGGTACTGCATTTAGCATAAAAAATATGCACAAATTATAACATGGCGAACAGCTTTCAGTGTGTTGACTTGACTCTGACTTGCCCCAAACTGCATGTGATTATCATAAAGTGGGCATGTCTGTAAAGGGGAGACTCGTGGGTACCCATAGAACCCATTTTCATTCACATATCTCGAGGTCAGAGGTCAAGGGACCCCTTTGAAAATGGCCAAGTCACGACAAGCTAGTATGACATGGTTGGTAGGTACCACTGGATTCCTTAGGTTTTCTAGTTTCACATTATGATGGTGAAATGAGCCCATAGACAATGTTTTGTTCCCAGTCCTATCTTCATCAGGTCAAAAACATTTAGACAACGTTTTGATCCCAGTCAGATCTTCATCAAGTCTAAATGTTTTTGCCCTGATGAAGATCCGACTGGGATCAAAATGTACAGTATTTAAAAAAACATTTTTTGTTTGCAGCTAGTGCGCAGAAAAGAGCAATAGCTCACATGTTGTCCCTGAGTTGAACTGCTTGCAATTCACAAAAAATGCAGAGTTATTTTTGGTGTGTTATCATCAAACAGAGCCAAGACATTCTGCATACTCATTCTTCCTTCCTGCCTGGATACTGCCGACATACACATCTTTCAGTTCATTCGTTGGCCTTCCTCCAAACTCTTTCGCCTTCCTCTTTCCCTCTAGAATTTTTGGTTTGTACTTACTTTATTTTCTTATTGATTGGTTGTGTAGGTCAGCAACGGCATGTGCAACGGCATGCAACAGTGTGGTCAAGAGTGTTTTGTTTTGACAGACGACCCACCATGTTGACTATAAATATTCATTGAAACAGAAGGGAAAGATTAAAGCGCTGACAGTTTGTGCCTCGACACCCGAGCATACAGACAGTACTTCCTGTCATCCCCGGCCAGAGCTGCACACACAGGCTGGTGGAAGCTTTCTTTGCTAAGCATTTCTTAGCACAATGAAGGAGTAATGATTATTATCAATAACAAAATAGCGGTCTTCAGAGTTGACACCACTAGTCCAGGCCATTTTAGTGTTTCTTTCTTTAAAAAAAACATCTGCAGTTTAGCTAATTGTTACAAGCCAAAGGAAGGAAAGATGATCAATCATCTTCGTGTTGTTTTTTCAGGAAGTGATAGCAGCCGCCGATTGTTTTTAATCACAATATTTGCCAAACCGTTAGCAGTCTTTGACCATGAGTTATTGTCTGTGGTGGAAAAGTTTCATTTTCTCCCCCAAAAAAAGAAGAATACAGACTTGTGGTGCCTTGTGAATAACAGAAAATTCTTTTACAGTTCATGTGTGCTGTTCTGTAAGCGAGCCTGCATTTGGGCAAACTTAAAATGTATTTTTCATTTCCTGAGGGCATAGCTAAAGTATCATTTTGTTATTCTTGTGGTTTAGTATCATTCCCGACGCTTAATGAGGCATCTGACATGAAAAATAGATTTACTTTTTGAGATTGGCTCTAAACACGATGGCAAGCAGATATTTGGACTGCTGATTCCAAATGGTGGTTTTGCGGAGGAGTACTATATCTCTGTGATATCTCCTTGTCTGTCTGTCAAAACAAACAAGGGAAGTCTCAGGGAAAGTGATGGATTCCTCATGTGATTCAAAGAAGGGTTATTATTTTATGTTTATCTATTTAGTTGAAAATGGCCATGCCAGTTTTTCCTCGCCAAAATTTAGTGTAACTTAGGGCTGTTATTTAGCGTTCTTCCTGACAAGCTAGTATGACATGGCTGGTACCAATTGATTCCTTAGATTTTCTAGTTTCATATGATACCAGTATCAACATCACAATCACTCTAGCTTTAAGACGGAGCCCGCTACAACCTCTGAAAGACAGAATAGAGGCCGTCGGATTTTTAAGAGGTTAATAGTTTATATAATAAAAGATCGATACTTGATGTCCGTTAATCGGACGAATTTGCGTTAACGCGATAAAAACGCATTAACGCAAATACGTTTTAACGGCACTAATTTCTTTAACGCATTAACGCAATCAATCTTTCGGAGGTTGTAGCGGGCTCAGTTTTAAAGCTAGTGATACTGATACTAGTTTCATATGAAACTAGAAAAACCTAAGGAATCCATTGGTACCAACCATGTCATACTAGCTTGTCACGAAGGAGGTTAAATAACGCTCCAAACGTACGCTCAATTTTGGCGAGGACAAACTGGCTTGGCCATTTTCAAAGGGGTCCCTTGACTTCTCACCTCAAGATATGTGAATGAAAATGGGTTCTATGGGTGCTCACGAGTCTCCCCTTTACAGACATGCCCACTTTATGATAATCACATGCAGTTTTGGGAAAGTCATAGTCAAGTCAGCACACTGACACACTGACAGCTGTTGTTGCCTGTTGGGCTTTGCCATGTTATGATTTTAGCATTTTAGCATTTTTTATGCTAAATGCAGTACCTGTGAGGGTTTCTGGACAATATTTGTCATTGTTTTGTGCTGTAAATTGATTTCCAATAATAAATATATACAGACATTTGCACAAAGCAAGCATATTTGCCCACTCCCATGTTGAAAAGAGTATTAAATACTTGACAAATCTCCCTTTAAGGTACATTTTGAACATGTGAAATGTGCGATTAATGTTGCAAATGAAAAATGTTTTAATCAACTGACAGCCCTAATCTATATATACTGTATCTATTTAATTCTTTTATTTAGACATTTTCATGTCCACCCACAAGCTCTTCAGACAGATCGATACAAGCGCTTGATGATGCGTCACTCTGCACTATGGCAAACCAGTCTCTCTCCTCACATTTTAAATTGTCCCTACTCTTTCCCAACAGGCCTACAACATCCACGTCAATGGCGTGCTGCACTGTCGGGTACGCTACAGTCAACTTCTCGGCCTCCATGAACAGGTAAGGCTTCAGCCATCACATTACACCTATTGCTGTGAGTGTGCCTCGGACCAGAAGTGGCCTGTGTGGAGCGCCGAACGCTGTTTAAATGCCACCACATCCACCCAGGGTGACCTTTCACTCGTCTTTGTGTCGTACGGTCGATACGCCAGCCTCCCATCACTTTGAATCACGACCGCGGTGGCTTGAAGTCCTGTGCTGTTATTCCTCCCGGAGTCCAAACTATCGCATGTAAATGGGCGGTATTGTGGTGGTGGTGGAGGAGGTCGGAGGGGGTGGGTGACGTGGAAGGAATGTTCTTGGCCTTTCTTTCATTTCACCTGCTTGGAAAAGCATCTTAATCTGAAAAAGAAGTGTTGTTGGAAAGTGTTGAGTTGCCTGGCCTGAAGCATTTTTTAGTCTCTGCCTGAGTGAAGTTTTACACAGAGACGCAGCTATTTGTTAGAGCTGAGGCAATTAGTGTATTCAGCATCTGCTTGTTTTTCCTGTAGGGCTGCTGTGGTTGAGCGGACTTACTTGTGAAAGTGCTTAACATCCATTTTTTTTGGAAACAAATGATGTTGCAGAGGTAGATGCATTGTTTGGAAGAGATGGATTTTTCCCCTGTATTTCTAGCTGCATGCGTGTGAGCTCTTTGTGCTATGAAATATATACGCCATGGCATATGCACCCGTATAGAAGTCTCCTGTTTTCACACATTAATAAATAAGCAAGCAAGGGCCAAACTTTGCTATCTTCCGTCCTCAAGTCTGTGCTATCTAGCCTGACAGTTGCCGTTGCTTGGCAACAGGGTGTGGGGAAGACGCACTCGAATCTTTACGAACCAACCCCGGAGGGCTTCCTGTGGCGTACACATGACCCCAAAACACTCCGGTGATTGCGGAGCAAACACTCTACCCAGCTTATTGCTGAGAAAATTTGAATGTTAATTGTTTCTCTTGTTTTCTCTTCTACAAAGTAACACGGTCACACTTCTGCTAGAGCCAGTTTAAAACCAACAGGGAAAACGGGGAGTGTTTGGCTAAAAAAGAAGCTGTATGAGCACAGATTTATATTAGATTTTGGGGACTCTGATGCTTAGTGTCTGTGGCTACGAGAGCTTATTTATATGTGTAACCAGTAAGGGTGGGGAAAAAAAATCGATTCACCTGTGTATCGCGATCTTTTTTTTTTTTTTTTAATGCCAGAATCGATATATTTGCTTCATTTGAGTCTATGCGGAGCATCGGAGGTAGAAGGAAGGTACCGCTTTTATTGTTGTAGTCAGAGTAACGTGACGTCATATCCGTTCCGTATCCGTCAACCAAAACAAACTTCTGGCCGCAGCGAGCCGAAACGAGAAAGTGGAAAACGGCGGTGGTTCCACGTGGATACGACCTGCACCCTCACTTGTTAAATCCAACGTGGTAAACACTACACATACAGAAAAGTCTGGAACACTTTGGGTTTTACATATTACCAGGAAAAGCAGAGCTAGACATCATGGCTATAGCTGCATGCTAACTCTGTCATGGACAGGAAACGTTATTGTATTGTGGTAACGTGCGGTCAAGCCAGCCATCACTCGCATCTCCGTGGTCAAATCGACCGACGCTACAACTGTAGAGCACCCATATACTGACATTTATGTTAAATAACGGAGCTGACCATGGATGTATTAAGAGAACGGAGCTGACGGGAGAGCTAGCGACGGACTTGGTGAAGTTAGAGGAAGTGTACACGTGTGACCTCGTCCGGCTTACAAAATATTATAACAAATGGAACTATATACAAAATTCATATATAGAAATAAGATTGATTGGATTTTATTCACCAGAAGTATAAAACATTACATGTCCCTTATAAATTAAAAAGAAAATACCACTAATTTGTGAGGGAAATGACTTTATCTTTGATTTTTGGGTTGCTGGACCATGACTGGTATATTTGACTTCAGGAGATCTCTGACTACATACATGCTGAAAATCAAACATTTTAATGGATCAATTTTGATATTTTCCAAAGTAAAAGTCCCTAGAAGTGTATGACTCAACTTTTTCCCATGGTCTAGTTTTAAAAAAAGTTAACGAAAATCGCAATAAATCGTAATATCGAATCGCAATACTTTTAGAATCGCAATAATCGCGAATCGGCGCCCAAGTATCGCGATAACATCGAATCGGGAGATAGGTGTATCGTCCCAGTGGTGACTCTGATGTACTGAAAACACCAAAGGGCAGTATACAGTATGTTAAGATGAAAATCACCTCTCTTCCTCGAGCTCCCACTGGGGCCAACCTTCATCATGCCATATGTGCAGGACCTGAAGGTTTTAGAGCAAGAGAAAAATGTGTCTGTGAATTCCTCATGATGAGTGGGATGTACAGCTTTTGCCTGCAGCAACGTACAGGTTAAAATTAAACCACATTTGATGTGTGATTTTTAGATCTGTGAGGGCTTAGTTTAAGACTTCCACGGTTCAAAGCTACCAGCCAGTGAATGATAAAAAAAATGGGAAGAAATGAGTCAAGAAGCTGGAACACAAAGTAAACTTGGAATGACTAGACAGTCAGGGATCCAGATGTGTCTCTCTGTGTGTGTGTGTTATGCACGGAAACTCCACCAGCTAGTCGTTGCAACAGGGCTTAAAATAAACCTGTGATTCATCTCAAACGGCATGACTATACCTCCTAGAAAAATGAATCCACAACTCTTTAATTTAAGAGGCTGCTACTCTGTACTGAAGTTAATTGGTGTAGTCGTATGAACTTGTATATCTGTTTTCACAGATGTTCTAAATTCGAATAAAATTTAGCCATCTGACTGTTCTCCCAAACACAGGTTGTATAGCGTGCCATCCTGTAACCTTCACCTTCTCACAACATGTGTTTTGTTCCAACAGATAAAGAAAGAATATGGCAGCAACGTGGTGCCTGCGTTTCCTCCAAAGAAGATCTTCACTCTGACTCCTGCTGAGGTCGAACAGAGACGAGAGCAGCTGGAGAAATACATGCAGGCTGGTAAGTTATTCATGCTAAATGGACTTTTTACAGATGGCTTGTATTGCGTTTCACTTCATTTCTGGGCTGAATTTAAATTCCAGCTACAATGTGGTTGTCTTTGTCAGTTTTTAATTTAGCTACTATTCTTCTCTGAATTGCAGTACAGAAAGAAAAACATCAGAACAAACCAAGACGTTGTTTTGTGTAGCTTTGCAACACAAACACAGTTTCCTTGAACTACAGTATATGCTTCTCCACAACAATCACAAGAATGAGTTGGCTCAGTGTCTGCGGGGAGTCCAGCCATACACTGGTCTCTTCATGCCACTTAAAGGCATAAAAAGAGCTGATGATCTGAGCACAGACTGAGCCAAAGCCTCACTAGACAAAGTTATGCTGACACACCTGGTTTCAGACCTGAGAGGGTTTTTAAAGAGGACCTATTGTTCTTTTGTGCTTTTTCCCTTTCCTTAAGTGTGTTATATAGTTTTTTTTGTGCATGTAAAAGGTCTGCAAAGTTACAAAGTCCACGCCAAGGGAATTATTCTCCCCCACAGAAACACTGCTCCCGAACTACCCGAAATGCCTCGTTTGAAGTCCCGCTGTAATGTGGTGATGTCACCATGTAACACATTTGCATAATACCCTTCTAGCAGCTAGTTTGGCACGCCCTCAAGCAAAGGTAGTTAGAGCAGAGCTGGACGGAGTCTGAAGAGTTTGAGTCGGTTGACCAATCACAACAGAGTGGGCCAGCTGACCAATCAGAGCAGACTGCGCTTTCCGGGTGCTTAAACAGAGCGTTTCAGACAGAAGGTGAAAAGAGGTGCTGCAGCGCAGCCGGTATGAGAAAAGTAAAGCGTTTTTGAGCATTAAAGCATCTAAACATGTTCTAGTAGAAACCCAAAATACAAGTATGCACCTGAAAATAAGCACAATAGGTCCTCTTTAACAGTTTTATTGGTTTGGATTCTCTAGTAGATGATGACCTCTGGGGATACACACTTAGCTTTTCTCTGAATTTAAAACAAAATGCTATAAAGAATAATTCATATTTTTGTGGTGTTTATACCAGGAGGCCTTTTTTTTTTGTAATAAACATGCCTTTGACAGTTTTGAAAGCTTTCTTTTGCAAGTCTCAAATGTTCAAAGAACCCACTCTGAGTTTTCCTTATCCCAATTTGGGAGGTTTTCAGCTTATTGCCCAAATTTTGTAAACAGGTCGAGGGTGAACTTTCTGCACACACACAAATAAGTGGAACTGGCAGCAATGCAGAGGGTTTGTTTTAATCCTCTCAAGCACTGGCAGTTACAGCAGAACAAGGAAGCGTTGTTCAAGTGTGTATTTGCTCATAGTCTGGGAGCATACGCACACAGGGTGTTCTTGGCTTCAAGTTCACTTGGTTACATCATGGCTTTCTACATAGTTATGGAAAATAAACGTCCACCAACACAATCTGCTCTGACGCAGATGGCTCAGGACTTTGACATTTTGGTCAAAGGGTTAGACTAATTTGTAAAAGGACAATAGGACACCCACACTTAATCATATTAGTCATACAGGGTTATCATGCAGATAATTTAATGCACTACACTGCAACTGAAAACGGCCTCAATAGAAAACCAAAGACATGAGCACAAGAGAGTTGTTCATTACCAAATCGTGGCACTACGTTATGATGAAATTGGCTTGTAATAATTGACAGTTAATTGAACCTATGCCATATAACCCTTTTTTTCCATGTTAAGCTAAATTGCCTTGATGATAAGTGTCTCGAAAGGTCAAACCCATTCCACGGGAGCGTAATTAAATTGTGTGATAAGAGGAAAATTAAGAACAATAGGGAAATGGCTTCCCCTGGAGGAGATTTATGTTTACATAACGTCCACTAAAAGACCCTTCAGTAATTGCTGACATCTCTTCTTGACTTCCCGCTCCTCCTTCGATTTCACTCAACAGTGAGATGTGACTCATTTTGTACTCATCATGTCTCTCCTGTTCATTTTTTTTTTTTTTTTTTACAGTGCGTCAGGATCCCTTGCTTGGAGCCAGTGAAATGTTCAATAGCTTCTTAAGGAAAGCACAGCAGGTTGGTAGTGTTTTTTTTGTGTGTTTTAATCTACTGTACCTGCATTACGGCGTTTGTTCTCTGTTGCGTCAACATGGTCAACAGGCCTGTGTGGAGGCAGGGCGTGCTTCTTGAACCAAAAGGGGGATGCAGTCATTTCTGCCTGACTAGTTATTGCTTTTGGTGATGTGGTAGAGTGATGTAGCTGCATTACTGCCTTACTGTTTGTCGCAGTTTGTGGCAGCATGTACTCTTATCTTTGGTTGCGTCAGCTCTGCTTGTAAAGTAGTTGGTTAGATGCAGTGGGCGTCTCCGTGGTCTGAAAAGTGAAGTCAATGCAGAAGTGTTTTAAACTTGCATTCTTTCTAATAGCCAGACAGGGGGCGATTCCTCTGGTTGCAAAAAGAAGTCTGATTGTATAGAAGTCTATGAGAAAATGATCCTACTTCTCACTCGATTTATTACCTCAGTAAACATTGTAAACATGAGTTTATGGTCTCAATCGCTAGTTTCAAGTCTTCTTCAATACAGCATGATGTTCATTTAGTAAATTATGGTCCCATTTAGAGTCAATAGACCATAAAGCAAAAATGCTTTAGGACGTGGCTACCTTGTGATTGACAGGTCTCTACTACGGCATTGTCTGTGTTTTCGTCTTACAACTTTAACCCTTTCGCAGTGTGTTTTCCGTTCATGAAAGTCAATAGTAACATTTTGGTCGCTTAAAAATGTCTTATTCAGCGTTCGTTTGTACTTAGATCCACCCTCTGCTGTCGCTTCTGGTTGCAAATAACCAAGATGATTACGTCAGACACAGAACTGAGGGGAAAGCAACCTTTTGCCAAATAGCAGCATAGTTGCATCGTGTGTCAGAACTGGATCCTTTTGAACCATTATATAAGGAAAAAACAGAAAAGAGAGCCACCTAATGAGTCATCCCACCAGATTTGCCAAAAAAGCTCTTTCTGCAGGACTAAAGAAATGCAAGCAAATATTAGCTGAAGTGGACGACGCCGTATGAACTCACGGCGCGTTGTTGCTGCCCGAGAGAAAAGGCTATTTTAAACGACTTGTGTGTCAATGACTTATTCAGACCAGGTAGCGAGGCTGTTCGTCATCATTCAAGCCGTGACCTGCGTCGCCAGGAGGGCTGTGAATCTAATAACCTTCATGGACAGACTCATCCGTCTGCAGCCACGTCACACCCATTCTGCTGCTTCTCCTCTGTCTTCCCTCTCTCTCATTAGAGTCTGTTTTTGTCTCTCTACCCCCCCCTTCCCCCCAGCGCCTTATGTACTGCGAGGACAGCAGGTGCAGAATAGTAGATGAGTTACCACCCGGTGTTGTCGTTTCATCTGCACCTTTAGTGGTCGGGATGTACTTGGGAGACCCCCCCGCTGAGGGAACAGAGAAGATAAGAGATGATTTAGCAGAGGTGGTGAGATGCTGCCTGGGGGACAGCAGAAGCTGGGGCGGCTTAAGATTTCAGATATACTTAATATCAGCTCAGAAGCTATTATTAAGAGTTTTGAAATATGTATAGGTTTTGGCAGTTTATTTTCCCTACTTGTTATCCGTCGACTTTGGGTTGTTTGCGATTTTGTTCCATCGTTGCACAAACACAGCAGTAACTAATAAATACAGTTCCCTTCGTTCCTGTGTGAGCGGAGAGAGTGGTGAAATAAATGGAGCTGCAACAGTTGGTCAATTATTGAATTAGCTGATTGACAGAAAATTAATCATTTTGACTATTTTTTTAAAAGATCAAATGGCCAAAATATCTGTTCCCAGCTTCTCAAATTTGCTGGTTTCCTTATTCTATTATTGTAAATTGAATATCATTGGGTTTTTGGACGGTTGTTTGGACAAAACAAGGAATCACTTTGGGCTCTGGGAAAATGGGATAGACAGTTTCACTTTTTTGACTCTACAGACAATTAATGAAGGCTAAACATTAACATAGCTGCTACTTTTGTTAAGGAATTTGCAGTTAATTTCCCTCCCCTTTTTATTTTATATGTGCTTATTTTTCTGTTTTGCTTAAAACTGCAGTGGGTAGAATTGGAGCAAATATGATTAAAACAAGTTAGTTTTATAAAACGGTCTCTATATCCTGACAGTAGCTCATGAGACAGGTAATCTTTTAAAGCCTGAAAACAGAGCCATGAGGAGGTGCAGAAGTCTAGTTTTCTCTCAGAACACTTGAATTACAATATGCTGAAAGGTTATTATGGAATTTGTATCCAATGATGCCAAAAAATTGTTGATTACTGAAGTTCTAATGCCTTATCTGTATGCACTAATAAACAGCCAGACTTCATTTTGTGTGTTGCATAAAATAATCCTCATCAAGTAGCTCATTTGTTTTTCTGCCTTCTCCATGTGACTCCAATCAAACATACCTTTATATTGTAAGTAAAATAAGATACGTCTTATATATGTGTGTGGATAGATAGATAGATTGATTGATAGATAGATAGATAGATAGATAGATAGATAGATAGATAGATAGATAGATAGATAGATGGATAGATAGGTGTGTATTTTTTTCACTTGAATGGACTTGGTACCATTGATTCTAATCTTGACCCTTGAATCAATGCACTCTTTATGAAAAGTGTAGCTGTGGAAAGGGTAGCTTGTCTGTTTTGTTTTTATCTCTGCTGGAATTTTGGCTCCTCTTTGAGCGGCCCGTGTGTTTTCTGCCCGTGTGACTTGATGTGATTTTTGTTGTGGACCGACAGGAATGAAAACACGTAGCTGACCCATGAAGCTGAAGGAAAGCCTGTTATGTTTTGTGTCGTTCCCACAGGAGACGCAGCAGATTCCCACAGAAGAAGTCGCTCTAGACATCTGCCTCTCCAACGGTCAGAAGGTTACCGTCAACATACTGACTTCAGATCAGACGGAGGACGTCCTTGATGTAAGTGCCGGAGCGTGCTCTGTTAAAGAGTGTCAGCCAGTACTCCATCTGGCGTATAATTTGTAGAGATCGGTGATTTCAGTTTGATGATAAAAAAAAAGGAAAACAAGTGTGTTTAATGTGCTGCCCAAAATGCAACATGGCTGAATGTTTCAATCAGTGATCTTCTGTTCTAGAAACAGATGCACCACTTAATATGAAAGCTGGAAATGATATGATTTAGTGCTGATTAACTCTGCAAGTGGCCAGAAGTCTTGATAAGGTTAGCGTCATCTGAGGTCTTAAACACTATGTGTCATCAGCCTTTGCAGTGTCTGTGTCTGTTTAACTAGAGCCATTTGATCTCTGCTGTTCATAACAGTGCTTACCGACACTTGGGAATAATGATAATAATAATAATCTTTATTGTCCACAAATGTGGAAATTTGCCTTCGGCTTCACAGGTTGGTTAAAACACATCATAGTAAATCACAATACATACAATAAATAACACAACATGCAGTAAATTACAGTATAGCTCAACATGCACAGTACAGATAACAATAACGGACACGGTCCCAGTGTGAACGGTGTTTATGAATTTAGTAAAGTTATTGCATTTGGTATGAAAGACTTTTTGTAAATGTTCTCGGTTGCTGCGGCGGATCTATAGCGTCTTCCCGAGGGCATTTCTATAAATTCTTTTAAAAAGAGGATGAACGGGATCAGACACAATTTGTCTGGCTTTTTTTTGTTTTGCCTGTGTTTTATATATCCAACCAAGCTGTTTTTGCTCTTTCCCAATAATTTTACTGGCCATTTTTGTGAATTCCCCTCAGGCAAGCAATGTTTCTGTAGACTCTTCTGTAAGCTCTCATGTTTTACGGACACTACATACAGTGTCGTAAATAAAATGAAGTCCCTATAGACCTTCTTCACCAAAGCAACCGTCAAAGGACTTTATGAAGTCAGGGCGTCTTCGATCAAACTAATCAAAAATCACAAAACTAATCGGACACCTTGACCAATTAAAGTTCAACTTGTGTTTTTTTTTTTTATAGGTCAGATAGTAGCTGTGACCAAGCATTGTAGTACTTCCACTTCACCTCCACTTCCTCTTGATGTCCTTTCGTTGCTCTTGGCTATAAATCTAGAGTGTTCTTAAAGTGCTCTTGTGAAAGTTTAACCACAGTTAACCTCTGTTCACCACAGTAGGCCTCAGAGCACAGTACTGTATCTCAATCACAACAACGTGTATCTCAATCACAACAACGTGTTTCTCAACGTGCTTGTGTTTCAGTGACCAGGAAATGCCTGACTTTTGCTTTTGCTTTTACACTTCGTGTTTGCAACATTTGCGTCATTTGTGGTTGAACTGCAAGAGTTGAAAAACAGGTCACAGAATAAATAGTACTGTAACCACAAGTCAAAAAAAAAAATATTTTAGTGTCAGAGAGTGTCATCGCTCTGGGTGAGAATGTAACAATGACGCTTTGTGCAGGACTGGAAAGAGATAATATTTCTCTAATTTTATTTAGGCTTCATTTGGTTGCGGCTTGACCTTTCTGGTTTCAATAAAGTATCCTCTGATTTTTTTGTTTTCTAATCAGAAAACATTCAAGTTTCTTATTGAGGTAGCTGCTTGAATGACTTTCATATTAATTGGGATATTTTGCAACCCAAACGCTCTTGATAAATAGAATCATAATAATAATACAGCCTAAAGTCCTAAAGTCCTGTTTTACACTACAACACAGTGTTCACTAAATCCTCCTCCACTCAAATATGGCACCGCAGAGTTGGTTCTTGTATAATAGAGTGCTGTACAGACGATTTGTCAATCGTCTGTACAGCACTTTTAATTGCATTTAGCTTGTTTGAAAGGTGCTATATAAATAAAGTTTGATTGATTGATTGATAATAGAAGAACACAAGGTGCATTTATTTATTTTTTATTTAACCTTTTATTTAGCCAGAGAAGACCCATTGAGACCGATGTCTCATTTTAAATGGTGCCCTGGTTACATATCATACATATTATAATTTTATAATCACAAAACAATAAAATAAATAAATTAAAAAAACATCAACAATCAATAGCCATATCATACATGCACTGTTTTAAAGTCATAAAACAATACAAAAACATCAATAATATTGAATAAGATATCATTAATCAATTGTAACATATCAATAATAATACATTCAAACTAAAACACGTTATACTGCCATTTGACATACAGTGTGATTGGACAAGTATTGTGGGGACTGGGGAAAAGTTTAATTCAACATCATATATCACGACTGTAAACTTGATAACTTAACGTGACTGAAACTTCAGAACATCACAAATTATACGGAGGGTGTAGAAGAGCGCAAGGGATATGTCTTAAGATTCAATTAATTTTTAAAGATAGTAAAATATTATTGTTGTTAGTAAAAAGAATCCCCTTTTTTTCATTTCACACTGAGCTGTTTTTATCCAATCTGTCCTCAAACACTTTTATCTTCTTTTGTTATAACTTACCTGAAAAATAAAAATCAGATAAAGGAATGAATTTATTGAATCTCTCTCTTTCTTTCTGCAGGCTGTTGCAACAAAGCTCGACCTTCCAGACGACCTTGTTGGTTACTTCAGTCTCTTCCTCGTCCGTGAAGGTGTGGACGGAGGTTTAACATGTAAGTCTCAACAACAGTTTTCTAAAGAATCGGAAGGAATTCAAGGAATGAAAACGTCTTATCTTTCCCTGCCGTTACTAACAGAAAGTATTCTATATGATGTTCCATTTATATGATTAATTATTGGTTGATAAAAATGTCAGGGAGAGAGCAAAGATAGATATCAGAAGTCCATAATTCACCACTGCTAATTATTTAGAGTCACCCTGGAATGTGTTTTCAGAGATTACTGAAAATAGGCATCTCAAGGGCTTCACTTTTTACAGCTGGAAACCATCAGATAACCAGTCTTGTTTATTGAAAAACGCAATGTGCTGTTCGCGAAGCGCTTTGATAAAGTAATGTAAATTTAAACTACTTTATCAGGCGAGCCAAGGACCGTTCTCAGGAGACACACAACTCGCACACGACTTAGAGGGCAAATCATTCTTACAGACGGAGAAACACATGGAACTAGGAGTTGGGATTAAGAGCTGTAACATTTGTTATGTTGCACTGAAGAATAACTTTCTGGGTAACCGAAGGGAATCATGTGCAGTAATGTGACGCGTTTGATTGCTCTGGCAATAGTCCAGCAGCTCAGTTGATCCGTCTCACTGTTTGGCGATGTACTGTAGTTTAATTAAAAAAGAAGAACTGTATTTCGCCCCATGAGAGTTGTCTCTTTTATCAGAGTTCCTACTGTATCTCTGGCTTGAACGCATAATTTATTTATTAGCGGCTCAGAAGCTCAGTGAGAGCCAGGCTCAGTGTGGTTTTTGGCTGCTTCATGCAAAACAGTTGTGCAGTGTTTCAAGTGGCATGAAGTTGCATACACACACCAGGCGGCGTGGCAGTAGGGCTGCAACTAACCATTATTTTCATTATCCATAATCTGCCGATTATTTTTACTAGAATAATAGATTTATATTTTGGTCTATAAAATGTCAGAAAATAGTGAAAAATGTCCATCCCAGTCCAAGGTGATGTCTTTAAATGTCTTGTTTTGTCAGTCCCAAACCCAAAGATATTCAGTTTAATATGAAATAAAATAATAAAAAAAAAACGAAATTTCCACATTTAAAGTTGGCATCATTGGGCAAAAAAATCCATAAAAACCTTTCAGCATATTGTAATTCAAGTGTTCTGAGAGAAAACTAGACTTCTGCTCCTCCTCATGGAGGTGAAATATGAAATATACATTCCATTAATCTATAACTTGTTAGTGAGGTTTTATATATATATATATATATATACAGTGTAGCTGGAGGTCATTCAAAGCGATCCTGTCACCAGATGAATGTAGTTTTAATGTGGCTCATTTCCCTATCGTTGACATCATCGTCATGGCGACGTGAACTGTTGGAGAGTGTTGTGTGTTGTTGCTGCCGAGTTCACGCATTAACATAACACCGGAGAATTTTTTTATCTGCTCCTAAATCGCAGATACAGAATCTGTGTAGTTTTCTCTAGTACACAACTAGTGTCAGAGTCTGAAATAATAACTGTCTGAGCCGTGTCTGCCTCGGTTTTGTGCTGGCCCAATCACAAGAGATGTGACGTTAATTCATTGCGACAACGGGGAGCCTACCGAGCGAATAGAGCGGGTTGATTAAATGTTATTTTGTTATCGGCAATCGCTCCGGACTTTTGACCTTGAATACAAATCTGATAAGTTTGAGAACCCCTGACTCAGAACCTGTTTACTTATAAGTAACCGCGTGAGAGCAGATCAAAGTAGAATATTTGCATCTGCATTTGTTGTCACAAGAATTCCCCCCAGTGTCACAGGCATAAAGCTTTCCACATCAAGATATTTTAGCTTCCCAATCCCCCGTTTTTTTCCATTTCATCACAGCCCTGTCGGTTAAAATCCCCCCCTCAGTCCCAAAGGTTCCCTCCTCTCGTCTCCCACCTTGCCAAACGCTCCCCCAATCCTCACGCCAAATCCATTCCAGGCTGAAAACGGTGCCAGGTGATCTTGGAGGAATCTGTAAATATTGCAGGCGTCTTGTGTATTCCTGGCTCAGTTTAAATCTGAAACCCTGAGTTGGTATGAAAGAGAAGGGCCATGTGTTGAATAGGACTCGACTACCAGAATAAATCCGGCGCAGCAGGCCGCGGATCAAACAAAACTGCTGGTGGGTTTATTGACATAACAGGATAGCTAGAAGAATTCAATTCCTCTCTGACAGGCAGTAAGTTTCCAGACGTCTGTGTGTGTGTGTGAATCAATGCATGCTGTTAAATATGCAAAGACATGTCAGGAAGGTGGTTTGAAATGGCAGTACCGGTCTTCTTATCTACATTCTAGGGATATTTTGCAGTTTCCAGCTGACAATTTAGTTCGCCTGAGAATGTTCCAAAGCATTTTATGTTTGTATTTTTTTTTATTCCTGCAGAGATTTCCTACATCAAACCAACCAGCATGTGTTTCTGCTCCCTGTACACAGCATCTAAACAGACTTTTACAAACCTAATGGCAAACTAAAGCGCTGTTTAGTCATCAGCCTTGTAGTGTTGTGCACATTTATTGATGCCTGGAAACAGCAGCAGCCTCAGTAAGCACCTGAGATCTACTTCACTCTCCTTAGGGAACGGGCCGCAGTGAAACAGCTGCAGATTAGGGACAGACAAACACACACACGTGGAGCCCATTATCTTTTTTTATATTTGGATACTCACACACACAGAAAAAGTTTTGCCCTGCCTGCTGGGACTTGTCCAGATGGAGTTCTCCCATCCCTCATTGTTTGTTGCTACCATCATTATCCAAATGTCCTTGGGACTTACTTTCCCTACTCTCTCTCTCTGTGCTTTTTTATGTGTCTCTCTCGTAGTTGTGCGGAAGCTGCAGGAGTTTGAGCTGCCGTATGTATCCATTACCAGCTTGCGGAGCTCTGAATTTCACATACTCCTACGGAAAAGGTACCCACCACCTGCTCACTTCTTTCAATTTTATCATGTTTTTTTCCCAAAGTGCTCTTCTCCACATGTAATTATAGCTGTGATTCATCGGCCAGAGTGTTCATGTGCTATTTATCTAATCCTGTAAAGAAGCAGGTCAGATATTTCCGTTTCGGTGAGCAGTACAGTAACTACACGTGCTGAACTTTGTGTAATTTGAATCAGTCAACCAGTAAGACGCTGTTTTCTTTTTTTCATTCTGGGTGTTGCTCATTTCATTCCTTATCTGCAGCGAGGCACTCGTTCTTAATGTCTCAGAGCAGCGTTTGGCCCCGACCACGGGCTGCTTATCTGACTTCACCGTCTTCTACAAAGTGGCAGTTAATTTGGAAAAGAGACCTGAGTCATTTGTTTTACAATTTAATTTGCCAAGGACGACAGTTATCACGTCTAGACGGGTGGTACATTTGACTGGCGTGCCTGAAAAGTCAGGGATTAGACCGAGACGTGAATCTGATGTTGCTGCAGCAAAGTGCTGGACAATAAACATGATTGATCAGATACAATATTAATCTCATCGCGACCTAAACGTACTCTTATTGTATTTTTCAGTTGCTGTCTATGAACTGACAATAGGGATGCAACAACCAGAAGTTTAACCAACCAATAAGCTAACAGCCCAGTATCTTTTACTGGTCATACTGTACTTAAACAGGTACCAGAACTGAGCCTGATGAAGGATAAAGGAAGTAAATGCACTAATGTATAACAGATAATTATGCAGCGTTGTCCTATACTGCTCTTTTTTAAGTTATAGCATCTTCAGCTTTGGCCACTGAGAACTGGACACCCTTGAATCAGACAGGTCATTCACTCTCATTATATTTAAAAAACTTGTCTTCAATGATCATCGATAGATTAACAGCTTATTTCAGATAAGACGTTAAGTTAGAAGACGTGACGTAGAGCTAGTTTGACAGCTTGAAGCTTGAGGAGCAATGAACAGCCTCAAAAATCCCCATGATGCGATTGGATCACCACGTTTCTCAACAAAATTTAAACTTAAGAAAATTCACAAAGAAATTGAGGACTGTTGTGTTAGATTGTTTGGATGCTCAGAATTTATTTGAAGGTGGTTGGCATTGAAGGGAGGAGGGTGGGTGGGCGGCTCCACTAAGACATGAGGACTGTTTAAAACTAAGAACCCTTGTTTTTACACACAAAGCATCAACAGCAGAATGAAGAAAAACTCTTTCCTTAAACTTCAGTTTGAAACTAACCAAGTAACTGCCCCTCCAACAGCAGAGCACACATGGTGTTTTTGAACAATCCTTCCTTTGGCTTTACAGGAAAAAAAAAAGTCCTCTGGTTCTGGTCTATTTCTGGTTCATTTATAGTCCTTGAAAACAGTTTAAAGTTGAAGATAAAAAATGAATAACATTGCCTGTTATGAGAGTGAAGAGGTCGTGGCTTGTGCAGGGAAATGACCATCTGTCATCAAGAGCTGCGTGCCACACAAAATACAGAAGTATGAATAATCTTCCTGGGTGGCAGCAAATATATATGTATGTTTGGGTGGGTATGCACGGAAAACAAAGATGTTGCTTCCCCACCGAGCCTGAAGTTAGCGACTGCTCCCCTTTTCTCCCAACGCAACATTTTTCTACTTCCTCATATGTCTGTTCTTTCGTCACCCTGCCTCCCGCTGACTGAGGTACACAGGATGTTTACTTTCTTTCAGCCTCAAGGAAAGTCTTAGTACTCCTGACCTAGTTTCTCTGTGGAGTGTAGAGCAGCGAGGAAAGAATGAATGTAGAACTAACAAGTGGAGGTGGAGGAAAAACAGACCCCCAGTGTATGAGATCCAGGGGAGGATCAGGTCAAAATGAATTGGAAAGCTCTTTTTGGTTAAGAGTGCAGGCTAAAAACGGAGGAAATGTTTGTCTCTGTCCAGTGAAAACATGGAATTTACATAATTTCAACCTTTTTGTGTTAAGAGTATTCATGAAATAAAAACAGGAATGTGAATAGTTTTTTTTAGGTCAGCAGCAACATGCACGTATATATTTATAGTTCAAAACAAGGACCATATGTCTGTCTCAGCAGGGGCTTTCAGTGCACTTTTAATTGAAAGTAAAGCGGCAAAATAAAAGCACTCATTTCCCACACACATCTTCCTCTACTCCCTTCCTTCTCAGATCCTTTCACCGTCTCTCCATCTTCTTTCTCCCTTGTTACCTGCTTTGAATTGCTGATGTGGGCATGCAGCATGCTTCACATCTGCTTGAACAACTTCTTCATCCAGCACCCCTTTGTCTCATGCAATTACAACACGTTAAATTTCACGCATGCAGTAAAGCGTTGAGAGACATGAATGCAATGAGATTCTTGCCAAAGACCATTCGTGGATAAAAATTCAGTGGGCTGAGATACAAAAACACTTGGAAGTGAAATATCTTAAATCGGACACTGAGAAAATATAGCCTAAATCTTTTCTCAATGGTTAGTTGGCTGTGATCTTTTGGTCAATCAAACAATCAGATTTGGGCCATTTTCCTATGTGGTCCCAGATCTGATCCCTCTCCATTAATTGAATTCATGCATTTTTTTTTAAACGTCACGCTCTGCTCCTCAGGCTGCCCTCCGGCACCCACACATCTTTATGCGCAGAAGTGCCAGCAATAGCCTCCAATATAAGTACAGCGCTGCTTTACACATTTTTGTACTGACTCACTCACATCCCCTTCAGAAGACCAACTGTCCTTCAACCTCTACAGGAAATGACATTGACATTTAGTTGAGGATTTTAGTCTACAAATCACCTTCGTTTCACGGATTTGGCAAAGTGTTAATTCATGTGTATATTTGATGTCATTTTATCAAAGTTGGTTGTACATTATATACCAAAATTTTGTGATTTTGATTTTTTAAACTAAATAAACAAATTAAAAACAATTTAATTATGT
Organism: Sebastolobus alascanus; assembly: GCA_916701645.2. NCBI lineage: Eukaryota > Metazoa > Chordata > Actinopteri > Perciformes > Sebastidae > Sebastolobus > Sebastolobus alascanus. Next base: position 971,925 of record CAKAOJ020000096.1, on the reverse strand, counting down.
GAAAAATGCATCGTCACAAAGCCGAAAATAGACTTTTTGCTATTAACTCCTAACTGAAAAGTTGATGGTTTCTCGGATACATTGTTTTCACAGGACAGCGAAGTTATGTAGTGTTGCTTGTAGGGCTGGGTATCGGTACTCGATACCTTCAAGGTATCGGCCAAAATAACCCAGTACCAAGTAGTATCGAAACTTCTCCAGTCAAACGATACCTACATCCGATCTTTTTGTATCCAGATCTAGAAAAAAAATACTATTTGTATGGTTTTGCTCGCAGCCAATCACCGCAACGATTTAATGGGACGTGTGATTGGCCCACTACCGCAGCAGCTACAACCCATACAGTCTGTGGTGCGGTGAAGTTGAGCGTGGTGTATTTGACAGAGTTGGCACATCACCGTGCTGAGATGCCACCAAAAAATATGGCTATACTACACGCCTGTGTATAAAAATACATGCGGTGGTGGTGGCATTTTACACAACTGAATACTTCTGTTCACATGATGGGTATCGAATAAAGTACTCTATTGGTATCGGTATCACTTTAAGGGTACTGGTATTGGTACTACCCGGCCCTAGTTGCTTGGTATGCAGACAGAGTGATAGGAGATGATATTCTTTGTGGAAAATGGCCAAATATGTCAGGCTTTCTAAGTCTCTTCAAGTCATCCAAACAAATCGGCAACTGTAACTGTACCACTTTGTTAATTCTATTTCATATTTGGATATAGATGAGTAAAGAGTGACTGTGCCTTTTCTTTCTGCAGCTACTGGGACATGGCGTACGACGGTGATGTCATGGAGAACAGAGTTGGCCTGAACTTGCTATACGCCCAGGTAAGAGGTTTCATTACGTTGGTAAACCAGACGCTGACGTTAAGTCTCATCTACAACAGTGGTCTTAAAACAACAACAAAAATTAAAATTAAATATCCCTTGAAATTTGGAACCAAACAGAAAATCCAAATTAGACGTGATTGTTTTTTTTTTCTATTGTTTTATTGAGCTCGCCTGGAAAAGAAAACTCGCCAAGAAAACTGAATCAAGCACTGCTTCATCCCTGGGCTGCCAAAAGCTTTTGTCCGTCCCCTGGGCTCCTCCATTATCTGATTGCGTTGTCAGCTTGTTTTGACTTTGCAACACCTTGAATCCTGTACCTCTTTGTGTTCCTCTCTGATCCTATTAATAGCGGATTCCCTTCGCTGCGACAGCTGTGATCTGTTGTCTTAAGCATTTTCGGGGGCTGCGAGTTTGATTCAAATCTGGAACCGCTGAGTGGTGTTGCCTCTGTGTAGCAGAGCAAATCAAAGAAAAATAAATGGTGTTCGCAAGCATGTTTCTGTGTAATTGTTTGCTGACCTGCACGGTTTCCCTTAAAGGCTTTAGGGTGGGATTTCTCCCACGTGCACCAAAGGCAACACTCAAAAACCTGCTCCTGTTTTGTGCATCTGTGCAGAAAGATGAACTTCAGTTCTTGTTTTTTTTGCTCCACCAGACAGTGTCTGACATTGAGCGAGGCTGGATACTCGTCAACAAAGACCAGCACAGGCAACTCAAATCACTGCAGGAGAAAGGCTCCAAGAAAGAAGTAAGCAAAGGGCATCTCTTCTAGATGATTCTGCCTCCCTTGAGTCCAGCTGATACTCTGAAATGTCTTCGTCCAAGGATAAATCTGTAGACCGTAGAGAATATGGCCTCTGGTGCATCCTCTGGTGCATTCTGTGATGCAATTTTTAATTACACCAATCCAGTAGAGAATTTAGTCTTATTTTCTCCAGGGATTAGATAAAGAGAGAATTTCCTAAAAAAAAAGTTAGTCATTTGTTATGTTTTTCCCCACAGTTCATCCATCTAGGTCAGACTCTCAAATATTACGGCTACATCAAGTTTGACCCTTGTATCACCGACTTCCCCGAGAAGGGCTGCCAAGTCATCGTCAGCGCCGGCAACAACGAGCTCAACTTCCACGTCAAGCTGCCCAACGAGCAGATGAAGGAGGGGAGCTTCAAGGTCACGCGCATGAGGTGTTGGCGAGTCACGTCTTCTGTAAGTGGAACTGTGTGTGACGGAGTGAGGATGAGTAAATTCACCTTCAAAGCATGCTTGTACCTCCGAAGCTGTGGTATAATCAAATTGGAATTGCTCCACATTACCGGGAGACTATGAGCCGGCAGAGTAGAGATGCAGCAGCTTTGGCTGGAGTCCATCTCAAAACCAACGATGGCTCCTGCGCTTCCAAACGTCGCCTGTTTACAAAGCTCACCTCACCGCTGCACCAGAAACAAATGTCTTTAGTGTTGCCAAGCATTCGTTTTTACTCCTACTGCTCTGTAAAAGTGCTGACCTCCACACCATTCATCTTCATCAGTCCAATTACCCAAACACGCAGCCCACACAAGGATAGCGCTGTATTGATCCTCCAGCCTCACATATAGAACAGCATCCTTTATTCGAACTGATAATAGCCTATTGGCGAGAAGGGAATCTGATGGCATGCAGCATGAGGAAGCACCGACGCAGTTTACATCCGCACGGTACCGCTAACAACATTAGAAATTAATAGACTTTTTAAAATAAGACCTTAGAGACTTCTGGAGAAAGGAAAGAAAAGAGCAAAGGTGCTGTTTCACACAACGAAGGCCACATGTTTGACGCATGAGGCTGCTGTTTAGACTGTCACCTAGTAACTGTGTTGATTAGTAGACACGAGACGATGTCGGGATATGTCAGACTCGGCTCAGCAGATGACAGTGATTGATTGAACGGGCCTTCACGTCGTAGGTTTGATTCACAGTAATTAATGGGGGAAAAAAATAAATAATTTTTTTGTTATTTCCCAGGAAATGTTGGAGGCAGAAGCCTCAATCAGTCACAGTCAGCTGGGTATTTGTGTAGAAAACAATTTGCCATTCAGGATGAGATTTAAAATGAATGTAAAAACAGCAGCATGTGGAATAACAAAAACGTAAAATAAATGACTATTAAAGGCGCATTTCTACAATTTTAGACATTTTTAGATCAGTTTACTCATTATGGGGAGTGCTTACCTCGCACGGCTGGATACTCACGATATCAAAGGAAAATCCATCTTGTCAGGCTTCAAGTAACGCGCTTGTGTCCGAACCACAGTGCTACGGACCAATCAGCGTCCTGTGAGGAGTTACTGGCAGCTACTGGCGTGGCTTAGGTGTGTGTGAGGCGACACGGAGAGGCAACTGTTTGTTCTAAACAACAATGGCGGCTCCTGAAGAGGTTAGCGTAGATGCTGCATTAGCATCAGTTATATCAGGACTGGAGAGTATTTCTTAAGAAGAGCAAAGAACGGCACTGAAGATGTTTTCGCTCTTCTCCCGACTGGCTTTGGCAAGAGTTTGATTGACAGATGGTTCATCCAATCACCTGCCAAGTGTTTTTTGAAAGTGCCGGCCCTTTTACAAACAGTTTCCAATGACGGCTTCTCCGATGGTTGTGTGTAACAGACCATCTGGCGGGGTCAGATCAGGGGAGTACTACTCTGTGAAAACCGTTTTTGTAATGCCTTCTGTGGTTCTGGAGGAGCTCTGTGAAGTCTGAGAAAATAACTCTGATGATGTCATCGGTGATATCTCGGCTTGGGTTTGAAACTTTTAACTTCGTTCAAATATTTTTTAAAACACAAAGTCCGTGTTAGAAACTGGTGGTGTGGGATTTGAAAGAAGTGTGCAGGGAGGGTCTAACGAAGATTCAGATCCAGTTGCATTATGGGGAATGTAGTATCAAGTGGTTTGTAAGCTTGACCTACTAGAGACTAAAAGTCAGGTCACTAAGGCTACATCCACACTAATACTTTTTTGATTTAAACAGCATAACTTTTGCTAGGTTTATGGCTAGCGTCCACACTCCTCGGCGTTTTTGAGCCCCTAAAACGGAGACGTTTGAAAACGCTGCTGACCCCGTTTTAGTTTCAAAACTCTGAGGTTGGGTTTTAGTCTGGACGGACAGAAACGGAGACCTTTGAAAACGATGACGTAGACACCCACGTTCGCATCTCGATTGGGTCTTATCAGTTATGACGTGTCCTTCCCTGATTCGTCACGCCCCATCACGTGAACCTTTTCCGGAGGAAAACAAACGACATCAGCCTCGACCACCAGTGGTTAATTTCAACATGAATAACGAGTTACAATCCTTGCTGATCTTGTTGTCTATGCCAGCAGCTGTTGTGCATTTAAATTCTGCATTTTATAATGCTACTACTGCCTACATGCGCAGGAGCAAAGCTATCGAGCGCTTTGCATCAATTCCCGTGTCCAACGCTGCTTCCTCTTTACACCGGCACGTGCATGCTCAGTGTGCGTGAATGGTCATGTGATGTGCGTTTTTAGGCGTGGTACTATGGACAGAGATTAATTCTGAAACGCTTGTCTGGATGGATATCATAAAATGCCGTTAGTGTGGATGTAGCCTAATAAGTACCCCAACTTTATGGAAGTGCAATACTAAATCACTGGAGTACCCCTTTAAAAAGGTCATTTTTCAAATTGACAGACTACATTTAACTCCCCTATTGCAGCTTTATTTTTGTTTGCTTGAAACTGTAGCTGGCAAGAAATCCAGAGCAAATTCCTCATCTACAAAATAAAAAAATCTCATCATAATTGTCACCCGGAATCAGCAGAAATTCAACCCATCACGCACCACTCAGTTGATCTGCCTTGCATCTGCATTTTTTTTTCATCAGCATCCTCCCAGTCAGTCGTCTTGAAAAGAGACAGTTCCTCTGAAAGCTTGAACAATCTATTTTCACTTCTGTGAATAGCTGAGGAAAGCATTACATCTCTGCTCTACCCACACATCATTTCAGCTAGCATTCGAAACATTTTCAGACCTCATTTGAATGGAGATGGGGGAAAACAGTTCACTTTTGTATTGCATTAGTGTTCGAGCAGCACAGTCATTATGTGTATCACGGGAACTTTTTTTATGATTCTCCAAAAGTTAATTTGCACGGAGATCTGGACACACGGCAACACTTCTAAAATTAAAATGCATCTTGGCTCGTCTGATTACAGGCTGAGCCCCCGCGCTGTCCAGAGGGGTGGTTAATTCCTCAGCTCATTCTCGGAGGTCAGAGTCATTTTAATGAGCCCTTTCCTTTCAGAACCAACTATTCAAAACATCTCATTTGGTGCAGCGCTGCAACCCCCCTCGTAGACCGATCTCAAAATTGCATCCGGAAGAACATGTATAAACAGTTGGCATGTGTGTGTAGGTGTGTTTTTTTGTCTGTATTTCTTCTTTAGGTTATCTTCTGTGTGTGTTAAAGCTGGTTTCTGGCCCAGGGGGAGCAGTCTCAGTGAAGAGCACAGGCTCCATAAATGAGGAACGAGGGCTCGTCTCCAGGGAAGCTGTGTGTGTGTCTCTTGAGCTTCACACATTCTTGAAGGCTTTTGAAATTCCGTATTTGAACATATTTCCTTCTTTCTTTGCACCCCGTGTTAATCTTTTAGCATGCGTCTTCTTAAGATTTGGCTGCCTGTCATTGCTGATGACAGCAGCTTAAGAATGGCAGCTTAACAAGAAGAGATGGAGGATAGGAAATGTGATTTAGCTGCTTACATGACCCTCTTTAGTCACGGAGTAGAATAGCAAGCTTATCCTCGACTTAAGAATGCAAGTTGGATGTTGGTTAAGAAATATGAAGATTTATTTATTTTCCATGCACTTTAAACACAAGAAGATTTAACTCGAATGCTGAAGGAGGAAAAAGACCCCAATAGAGTGCTACAGGGATGACGTACTTTTGTAGGCCACCAGGAAGTTAGCATCGCCCTGGGTTTCCTCGTCAAAAAGCCAATGGGATTTTTCCATTAGATTATTGCAGAAAAAAAGCTCTGTGGCAAACAAACGTTTATGATACTAACATGTTCTGTTCCGTAAGATAATCTCCACAAATGAACACCACTTCTATGATTTTTGAAGTAAAAAGCTAACGCTAGGCTATAAACAAACTACACCATAGTCGCATGAACGCGAGTACATACAACGAGGCTGTAAAGGTGGACGAGTCAGCGTGATGAGGTTTAGTAGTCTAATTTAGCCGCTTGCTAGCAACGGCCTTTTTTAAGACACATAAAAGCTTCACGAGTGGGGTATTTACCGACATATTTTATATTGTAGAACAAAATGTTAAAATCTCTTCAGCTTGTGTTAACCACAGACCTTATTTCAGACATCTAACTAAAAACCCATTCAAAAAACCCGCTGACTTCCAGACGAGGGAACCTGAAGTGCTAAAATGCTAACTCATTTCTGGGTTTTAGGACTCATTCCTGCACCAGTCTATAGAATAAACATAAATCATAAGGTTGGGGATAAATGTTCAGACAGTTGTGGTGTTTGTAGAGGATGATAATGATGATGATGCCACCAAAACACCAAATCATAACTCTCCATCTTTCTCTCCCGACTCTGCAGCAAGTCCCGATAGCCAATGGCACCACCAACCCCTGCAGCTCGTCCAAATGCGAGGTCAAACTTGAGCTGGCCTTCGAGTATCTGATGAGCAAGGACCGCCTCCAGTGGGTCACCATCACCAGTCAACAGGTAAGAAGAGCTGACAGGGTCAACAAGCATGAGGTTAAGTAGAGCATTACATTGGTGTGATTAGTATGGTCAGAGCATTTTGTTCCTGCAATTCTTTTAATACTGTTCAGTATTCCAGATTGTGTTGACTTTCAGTTTGTGATTTCAGGCTATCATGATGAGTATCTGCCTTCAGTCTATGGTGGACGAATTAATGGTGAAGAAGTCAGGCGGCAGCATTAAGAAGGTTTGTGTTAAGAAAAATCAAACTTCTCAACTTCTATAATCTTCATAGGGGTGTAAATCACAAGTTTCATCACGATACAATATTACATCGATTCTTTGGACAACAATACTATATTTGCTGATATCACAAAGTCTGCCACGATACCATGATTTTGATTCAATTCAGGGGCCTGCGATCGATATCTAAGGGATAATGTACAGCGAGCCGCATCGCCCTGAAGGGGTTTATTTCACAACAATGACCCTATAGCTGTACATTATCCCGCTTATTACACGGCTACTTACTTAAGAAATCAATAATTTGACACAAAAACGGTCCACCAGAGTCCGACATCAGAACTGCGCCCATAGCAACGGTCTGGTATACATAGCAACGGTCTGTTATTTATTTATAACAGAGTGTGATTGACCAATCAGAATCTAATATTCAACAAAGCTGTGTAATAAGAGTCTATATCATTATGCCCATTTAACACAATCAGTTACATTTATATCAACTCACAAAAAGCAACTAAAATATGATTTGACAATTTCATTGCTGAGCAGTTCCAGACATTGAAATGAAAAACAATCTATTCTTTTTAATAAAAAGAATAAAAATAGACCTCCTGTTGTTCACTATAAGATGCCACATTTCTCATGTTTAAGTGCAAATTTGTTTTATCAGTTAAGAATTTCAAAATAAGGGCATATCTTAAAGATGATATGTATCAATGTTTATTTTGCATCAATATATTGGATTGTTGATCATTAAATCGATCCAGATCGATGGATCACTGCACCCCTAATATTTAATACACAGATTTGCAGAGGATGTTAACTCACCTTTCCCAAATTGAGTGATGTGACATTTTGCATTATAAATACACACAGTATACAGGTTTTCCATAACTATTTGGTTTTTATTTTGGCGATTGTGGAGATAAAAGGTCACTGGATTGCATTGTTGAAATCACAACACACGTACATGCAAAGCAAAGCTCACAATTTAAATGATCCCTTCACAATTATATTGACTGTATTCTTCACTTCTGCTGCTGTCCTCTGTCACCTTCTAGATGCTAAGGAAACGACACAACGGCTCCATCCACCGGTCAGACAGTCAGCAAGCTGTGAAATCTCCCCCTCTACTGGTGAGAAATGCGATAACATGCCCTCAGTTTGAATTTGATTTGGGTAGATTTCAGAATCATTTAACTCTGCCTGTTTTGTCTGCAGGACTCCCCTGACCCGAACCGTGAACAAATCGTCAAACTCTCAGTGAGTATATTTTTTGACTTTTTTTTTCTGTGTTGGGTTCAAAATATGCAGCTGAATGATGGGGAGATAATGTATTCCCAGAAGCTTAAATATATTCTAATGAATCAATGTCAGTCCAGCGCTCAGCACACTATTGATTATTCCATTTAGACCAAGCTGAGCTCGGTGTCCCTCCGAGGAATCAGCGCCTCCAACTCAGCAAACGATATCAGCGGCAATGATTTCCATGGCAACTACGCTTTCGAGGGAATCGGGGATGACGACCTGTAACCCCCTGATTCTCTGACCGCCTCTTCATTCCACTGTCAGCGACTGGGACGACAAAGATTACAAGCTGAGCTGAGCCGAGCCGAGCGGGCCACACACACGCCTCCGATTCTGCAAGATTGTAGCTTCTTCCTGGAGAAATCGCTGCCTTAAAAGCTCTCATTTAATCTTGTCCTTTTTCTTTTAAAAGCTCATCTTGATTTGTATTTTAGTTACAATCATCATATTCAACTGTCCCTTTTGTTATTCAACTTGTGGCAACACACGGTAAACCGCATGTAAAGCTACAGGTACACCAATAGGGATGCTTATTTTTTTAACGTTACTGATTCCTGCCTCTGTTTCATTCACATGGATTACTGTTTCACTGACAGTACAAGTGAAGCTCTTTAATGCAGTTAAATTCATGAGGTACAAAGTAAATTAATATATTATAAACTACATGAAGAAAAACCTGCTAGATTCTTCCCCCTGGTGGCTGCATGTTCCTTTCCAACCCGAGAGCCAAATGTTTAGTAAGACCTGGCACTAGTGATAATACAGCAGAGCTGGACGCGGATAGTTCTCAAAATGACCCAGAGTCCAGTGAATGTGTTGATCTCAAAAGCTGTAGACGATTCAGAGCAACTGCTTATATGGATGATCAATGTTTGGCTTGGCTATAAACCAAAATGTCATGTTTTTATACTGTTAGTGATCCTCTGTGTTGTCATGCTGCTCATGTGCCAAGTGGGTAAATATCTCAGCAGGATACCAGCGGTGTTTTCAGCTTGAGGCACAGTCACTCATACTGCCTTCAGAAATAGTCTGATGCCTTAACTTTTACTTTTTTCGCCTCGCGGGTTAACTCGTCATCTAACGAGACGTTGGTCGAAGCTTCAGATAAGCGGTAGTGTCAGCCGGTGTTACCTAGAATCTTGCAGAACTCGATCGATGGTCGAGTTGGCCGAGCTGCTTGCACTTGCTGAACCCGTCGTTTTTGCACAGTATTACAGGTGGAGATGAATGTTGGATTGGAAGCTTGAGCATGACTTTAAACATTGTGTGGAGATTATTTTTTTTTTCCCAAGGGGCTCTGTGTAAATCCATCTATGATTTTTTTGAAAGAAAAACAATTTTTTAAAGGTTTCTCATAAATGCCAAATTATAGTTTACTAAAGCATTTTGCACAAAATAAACATAAAATTATGACAATGTCACTTTTTATATTATGTACATGCAATTAAGTATTCTGAACATTTACTAATATCTTTATCATCGATAGCTTATTGTAATCAAATAGATCAAATGTAATCTAAGCTGTATAGAACAAAAAGTTTAAATGGACTAACATTTATCATTGTTTACATAATGTTTAGGGGACTTTTATTAGTTAAAGTGTTTACAAATTGTGCATCTGATTTTTGTCTTTTTGGGGCGAGTGATGGTGTTGTGGGGAGCATTCGTTGGGGCTTCAGTTCATTGTAATTTGTATGTACATCGTGCCAATCATCTCAGAGGATCTAGTCGAAAAAGGTGCTTTGGTGAAGTGGCTAATGTGATCACAATTGCTGGAGTGAATAAAGTTCATAAGGAGTAGGCAACAGAATGAACATATCCCGCTGTTTTATAAGACACGTCATTCCTTTTTGCTGTTGAGCTGCATCTCAGCGAAGCCTCTAAATGTAAATCAATGCCAACCGATCAACAGCTTTACTCTCACTGGTAGCCACAACTGTAAAAAAAAAAAAAAAAAAAAATCTCAATATAAATGTTCTTTCACTGCTGTGCTGCTTCTCTGTCTTCAGTTGCATTTACAGTAAATGAACACCACTATTCATTTTTATTTTCTTCATTCCTGTCAACACACGGAAGGTCTTGGATGTTAATAAATGTGTAGGTGCCAAATTAAAGTGCATTTTTCATCAGCATCACTTTTACAGAAAATGTCATGATGATTGTATTGACTTGATTCATTCCACTACTTTTCATTTTTGATTTTAGTGGTAAAGGTCAGTGACAACTGTCATGATGCTAAATAAACTCTGAAATTAGGTGATCTTGTGGTTCTCAGTTGTCTGTTAATGGTCCACTTCAGTCCTGTTTTCATCGTTACTAAGCATTTATGAGCAGCGTGTTCTCAGACCTGTAATATGCAAAGAATCTTATAGAGAGCAATCAGCACATCACAACAATTTAAAAAATAATTTTAAGTTTCTGTAGAAGAGAACTTTTATCTCATGAAGAACTGAGAAGAAACTGTGAAGAATAATGTGAGCATTAACAATAGAGGGTTTAATGGTAAAAAGCCTTGAAAAGTTAAACCTCTGGTGCACTGTCCCTCTGTGACAGGTGTAGTCACGTGGTCTGTTCCCCACAGGTGTACGGGGTGTAAAGGGGGCGTGGCCTGGGGAACAAGGCGGGAGAGAAATGTTTGAGGAGGGAATTTTGTTTTTGAGGAGAGATGGAGGAGTAAAGTTGGAGCCTGGCAGCCTTTTGGTGAAAAATAAGCACATGTAGCTCCTTGTTATGGTGTTACCTCGACCGACTGAAGACAGCAGAGAAACCAGTAGAGTACTGAGGACCATAAAGATTGAGCGGGAAACCAAGTCAGCCTCAAACATCGACGACACGACTTCCGGTGAGTTTGACTCCTTTTTGTGTATTTTTTTTTTTGCAATGCATCGTCTTTTCCTGGTTTATATATTTGTATTTTGAAGGGAGGTCATTGAACCTTTTTTGTTGTATAATTTGGTCAAATTAAGAGACTGTTTTTGAGTTGGACAAACCTTGTGGACAGTCCGGTTACTTTTCCGTGTTTAAGCTAACTAGCTTAGCTTTGATTCTTTATCTATTTAGCCCAACTGAAATGTCTGATAACAAAACATCAGCTAACATTCGGTTTTTACATAAACACAAAATACACAAACTGGGGGGGCATTTCACAGAAAAAATTAAAACTTGTCAGTGCTGTCTGATGGACAAACTAATTATGTCACAGTTTCTAAATGACCTCAGCTATAACTTTGCCATTTCTCTACTGAAATTTGTTGTTTCTTATTGACCGATGTAGGCTATCTGCCGATAACGTTATCTGTGCCAAGAAAATATCAGTCGGGCTCTACAAGCCTTCATTTGTCCAGCGATATTACATTCAGTTTCATTACTGTAGGAGTCTAGTTGTAGAGAAATGCTTAAGTTATATTTGAGATAATTTAGAAACTGACGCGGCCGTGTGAGGATTTGCTGAGAACTAAATGTTAATGTCAGCATGCTAACATGCTCACAATGACAACACAGACATGCGGATGCTAAGCAGGTTTTAATGTAGTGGGCTACCTTCGGTTCTGAAAAGTGAAGCCAATGCGGAAGTGCCTTAAACTTGCATTCTTTCTAATAGCCAGCAGGGGGCGACTCCTCTGGTTGCAAAAAGAAGTCTGATTGTATAGAAGTCTATGAGAAATTGAGCCTACTTCTCACTTGATTTATTACCTCAGTAAACATTGTGAACATGAGTTTATGGTCTCAATCGCTAGTTTTAAGTCTTTTTCAATACAGCACGATGTTCGTTTAGTAAATTATGGTCCCATTTAGAGTCAAATAGACAATAAAGCAGGAGATGCTTTAGGGCGTGGCTACCTTGTGATTGACAGGTCGCTACCACGGCGTTGTCCGGTCTGGGAGTTGTCGGTGTTGATCCTTTCACCAGTGTGTTTTCAGTTCATGAAATTTAAATAAATTTGGTCACCTAAAAATGTCTTGTTCGGTTGTACTTAGCTCCATCCTCTCGTGTCACTTCTGGTTGCCAAAAACCAAGATGGCGATGGCCAAAATGCCAAACTCGAGGCTTCAAAAAGGCAGTCCACAAACCAATGGGTGACGTCACGATGACTACGTCCACTTCTTGTATAGTCTATGGTGTAACGTTTACCATGTTCACCATCTTAGTGTAGCGTGTTAGCATCCTAACATATGCTACTTACAATTAGGGCAGAACAATTTTGAAGAAATTGAGAAATTTGAGATATTGCAATTGTGATATGATTTGCTATAGTAGAGGGAATAACTGTTTTTCTCAGAGATTTGAGGAAAAAATGAGATCTAGTCTGCAGTCTGACATTCAATGAAATGAATTCCATGTGTTTATTTCAAAATCCTCACTTAAGGCATTTATGAGACACTGCATAAAGACAAAAACAGACACTTTGGGGGATGTCAGTACTAATCGATGCTCCATTGTGTCATGGCAAGTTGGCAACCTGAAAAATATCTTACTTGCATATAATAGTAATTCAAAAAGAGCGTAAACTTAAATCACAGTCCCTATTATTTATCCCATGGGAACTAAATGACACATCACACATTCAAAATAATAAAAAAAAACAATTCTATATATATTAAAGTATGCACTTCTAGCAGTGTATTACAGCCACATTAGAAAAATAAAACAACTATTACACACTCACATGCTGCTTACTAATAGTGTCATCTTTTTCAAGTAAAAAACACGAGAATGGGCTAATTTCACAGTCAATAGTAAACAGTAATAAAAAAAATATTAAAATTATAAGATTAATGATATGTTGTGAGTACAAGTTTGTGGGGAAAAAAAATCCTTTTAACATGCTCGTTTTCCATTTGTTACTCCTGAATCAAATAAGAAACATCAACTAATGTTTTTTCCCCCTCCACACTTAGTCTTAACCCTTTTAAATGCAACAGTTTGTGTATGATTGTGCTTTTTCTTTAACCATACAACCAAGTAAAGACTGGAGAAGGCCTTGCAAAATGCTTGTGCATGCAATTTTAGTGTTAAAATAACCAGAAATATATATTTTTGACATTTTGACTTCCAAATCACATAAATTTAATCCTGAGGGGGTTTGGCAAAAGATGACAATGCAGTTCATGACACAGGAGAATATTTAGTTAGGTTAACACAACCTAATTAATCAATATAGTTTATCAAGGGTGAAACAAGTCCAGTCTTATTAAATAGCACTTTGCTAGTAGTACATACATTACTAAATTAATCTGAAGGCATGCCATTACCAGAGCCTTTACCCCAATGCAAACAATATAAGCACAGCATTGGCCCTCACAAGGACCCATCTTTACTTAAAGCTGCACTGTGTAGTTAAAATAACCTCATGAAGCAAACCAAAGATAAGTCAGGTAAATGTGGTCATCTATCAGTAACATTCAAGTTATTTCATTAGATTTTTGGTACAAAACAAACGTTTGATAATAACAACTTTGATAAAAATAGCAATTGTCCCTTATTTAAAAAAAAAACAAAAAAAAAACTACACAGCGCAGCTCAACAGATCAGGCAAAAATGTGCACATGTATTGAGGAGTATTTGGTAGTGTCCTCGAACGAAGAACCAGATGTGTGTTGTAATATGAGAGGGAAATTAGGGCTGGGCAATATATCGATATTATATCGATATTGTGATATGACACTAGATATCGCCTTAGATTTTGGATATCGTAAAATGGCATAAGTGTTGTCTTTTCCTGGTTTTAAGAGCTGCATTACAGTAAAGTGATGTCATTTTCAGAAATCACCAGACTGTTGTAGCTGTTCTATTATTTCCCTTTACCCACTTAGCCATTGTATCCACATTACTGATGATTATTAATCAAAAACCTCATTGTGTAAATATTTTGTGAAAACACCTATAGTCTATCCTACAATATCGTCTCAATATCGAGGTATTTGATCAAAAAATATTGTGATATTTGATTTTCTCCGTATCGCCCAGCCCTAAGGGAGATGTTAGAATTAGCCTAGTGTAGTGTAACGTACAGGATAAGACCGCCGAAGGGCTTCCACAGTAGAGAAAGTCCATTTGTCTCGACACGAACGCACAAACGCAGAGCAGAAGACAAACTCTGAACAGACTCATCCACCTTAGTTAATACAAAAAAAGGGATTAAAATATTGTTTCATAATTGTGCGATATTCTACAAATAAACAATTAGCAGCCTCTGAAGACATCTGACGAAACACTAAAAGACCGACACACACTAAAACAATATAAAGGCTCTGTGAAAAAAAAAACAAGTTGCTGGTAGCTTAGTTTTGCTGAGTTATATTCTATACAATCTCAAGTTTGTAGCACGAGTGTATTGTCTGACTTCCCTCCCGAGACATGTACTGCATATCGACCCCCGTCTCTTTTCTGTGAGCTGGAACGCCGACTCCCATCCCTTTCCTCACTTCCTCTTCTTCGCCGTTGCCAGTCATTGGAACTTTGACCCAGCCGTCTGTGGCCAGGCCGTGTTTCTTCTGGTGCCTCTTGTAATTGTCCCAGTGGCCGGTCGTGTAGCCGCACTCCTGACACTTGTACGGCTTCTCTCCCGTGTGCCGCAGCATGTGCCGCTTCAGGTTCATGCTCTGGTTGCAGCTGTAGCTGCACACGGCGCACTGGAAGGGCTTCGCGCCCGAGTGCACCCGCTGGTGGCGCTTCAGGTTGGCCAGGTTCCCGCAGGCGTAATCGCACAAATGGCACTTGTAAGGTTTCTCGCCCGTGTGCACTCGGTGGTGGCGCTTGAGGTTGTCGAAGTGCGCCGAGGCGTAGTCGCACTGTGGGCACTTGTACGGTTTCTCGCCGCTGTGAGTTTTCATGTGGCGCGCCAAGTGGTTCGGGTAGTGCGTGAGGAACGGGCAGGCGGAGCAGGTGTACACCTTGTCGCTGCGCTCGCCGGGGCTGTTGGGAGACGAGGAGTCTTTAGTCAGCATTTCGAGGGTACACTTGGCACAAATCTGGGCCGAGGAGCCGTCCTCGTCCTCCAGGACGATGCCGCACAAGCGGCAAGTGAAAGGGAAAAGTGACGGGGGGAGGGCGGCGCCGTCCGCTGCGCCCCCTCTGGTCGCTCTGCTGCCGCCGCTGCCTGTGTTATCCAGCAGGGGCGGAGGCTGGTGGCCGGGAGCCGGGTTAGAGGCCGGTATGGGTGGAGGTGACGCCCCCTTTAAGCCGTCAAAGGCTGACAGGTAGTCATTGTTCTGGGCTGTCAGACTCAGGTTTGAAGTCGGCCTCGCAACTTCTGAAACTTCACGAAAAGATGAGTCAGTTATTATACACTAAATGACTGATCAAAGCTAATCAAAAGAGTGCATCAGGTTTCAAGATCGTGTATAGTAGTCATGGAGATGATGAAATAATGAATAAAAGGAGATGATACATACCCTTGGCTGAAGGACCAGACACTTCTTCATTGGGTCTTTGCCCAGTCACATGCCTCTTCAGGCTGATTTGGCCACTGGCAGGTCGCGGCGCGGGGTCCTGTCCCGCCCCTGCAGAGGTCACGTGCATGCGCTGATGCCTCTTTAGGTTGCCAAGGGAACTGCAGGCAAAACTGCAGATGTCACATTTGTACGGTTTTTCCCCCGTGTGAATGCGCAGGTGTCTCTGCAGGTTCACCAGCTGGGCCGAGGCGTACGTGCACAAGGGGCAGTTGAAGGGCTTCTCCCCGTTGTGCGTCTTCATGTGACGCTTCACGTGGTTGGCGTAACGCGAGGAGAAGCCACAGAGGTGGCACGAATGCAGTTTGGCCAATTTGTCCTCGGCCGACAGCGCTTTGTCGTCCATCCCGTCGGCGTCGAGCTGCAAATGGGAGCCCGAGCGAATCCCGCCGATGTTCCCGAAAGGTGAACAAAAGTCTGTGCTTTTGGCTTCCCTGGAGGCTTTGCAGCACCGGAGGCAGTATGGACCGACCAGGTCTATGCCAGGTCCCAGGGGTTCGTCGCGGAGCTGTCCGCAGCCCCTGCAGGACAGGTAGGGAGGAAAACTGGACTCGGACTGGGCTGAGCCGCCCTCGTCTTCCCTCCCGTTGTCGGTTGTGCTGTGCGAGTTGTCTGTTTCACTTTCCATGCTGAGCTGGCTGTAGGCGGGGCTCTCCTCATCACCCAGAGGATACACAGAGAAACCGATCTCAGCAGCTACTTCTGAACAGGGAAGACAAACAGAAAAACAGGTTTCTAAACAGGTTTCTAAACACGCGTCTAAACACTGCACACGTTTTCAGAACAAAGACCTTCTCAACCCGCTTTAAATATTGTTTCAGACCTCGACAAACACATTTCCATACTGCTATTCATTCAATCAACGTTTCACGCCACGGTTTACATTTGCAACTGTCCTTTCTCTATCTGGAATGGCTTATTCTGTATTATACTGTATTTAATCAGGTAATGGAGTTCAAAGATTTCTTTTGCAAGACAGACAGGAGCACAGCAGAAGAAATACGGAGAGAAGACAACAAACATAGCCAGGCCGACAAAAGCACCTGCACAAACAACATCAGAGACAATCACACATCTCTATTAATATAATATACCGTAAGACTATTTGTATCATTCACTTAAATCAACAAGTACCACAACTATAACAGATGTTGAGCACAAATCTACGGAAATCCAAAATGACCAATTTTGAATAAACTAATCAGACATTTTGAAATAATCATAAGAACAAATACAGGAAAATATACGACTTAACCAATAAATTGTGAAATAATTCAATACTAAACTAAAATGGGATTCCATCACTCTTATGTTCATAGTACACAGGCTAGAGACGTGTGATTGGCTGAGGCGCAAGTGGGCGTGGATTATGCCACTGAAATGTGGCATAATGAAATAATAACAGCTGAAATAATAGCTATAATGACATTAAAAAAACGATACTGTTTACGCTGTTAATGTGAAAATAGGAATGATGAAATCACACTTTATATTACTGAGTTTTACTGAGACTCTCACTTCCATAACAATGACCTGAAGCCAATTCAAACGGTATCTTCTAACAAATCTCACTGAAAGACTTAAAAAAAAAACTGACGAAAAAGAAAACTATGAGCAACACCGAACTGTTACAGAAAATGCCCCTCCATTTCCATCACATTGAGTAACTTCGGTACAGACACAATCTCTCCTCAGCAAAAGAAAAGTGAATTTTAGAGAAACATTTCATACTCACAGCGCTACCTGCAAGGTCAATTGCTTTTGAGCTGAGGTTTTCAGGCAATAAAAAGACAAAAAGAAAAAGAAGAAAAAAAAAGACACTTTTCCCAGAGGGTAGGAAGAAAAGCTTCACAACTTCAAGACACGGCGCTCTTCGTCTTCAGCGTGTGCTTCTGAGAGCGAACAAGCCAGAAGAAAACAACCTTCCTTCACAGACGCCGAGGCAGGATGTGAGGAAGGCGAGAGTGGAGACTGCCCTTTTATCCTGCCCCACGGAAACCCCTCGTGGATGATTACTGAGCCTAATGATAATGATGATGACTGTAATGGTGAGGCTGCTGCTGCTGATGATGATGATAATGATGATGAGGGTAGATGATGATGATGATGATGATGATGATGATGATGAGGGTAGAAGATGATGATGATGATGATGATGATGATGATGATGAGGGGGAAACGATAATGGTATGTGGGAGCAGAGGCAGCAGCGGACGATGATGATGATGATGATGATGATGAATAAATGCCCTCTTATAATGGTGTCCTTGATGGTAATGGTCCTATTTTTATGACCCTTATATAATAATGGTGTCTCAGCTCCTTTCTCTACTTTTCCATTTTTCAGATCATTCTCTCTGACAACGAGTCATGCTGGGAAATGTGAGCTGGTGGTTCCATTTCTCTTCTCTTCTCACAGAGAGGGGCTACGCTTCCTCCCTGACAAACAAACCTACGAGTCCTCTTTGTGCTGCTACGGCTTCTTCACAAATGAAGCCACGACTTCCTTTAGAGGTAAAATGATTACAATTATTTACATCGCAGTCAGATTCACCACGTTTTCATAGTAATGACAGGAAGTGAAAACGATGGCACCTAGACAAAACATAATGATACTATCGTCCTTTCACCGGGAAAGTGTAGCTCAAGCTGTGGAGTCAATTGAAATGTACTGTAATGATCAGGCTGTGTGCTCCTACCATTCCCTTTACTGTATAATCAATAGACACATTTACCATACTTGGGATGTTTATGAAATACACCAAATAGAGAACACTTACAAACACAAGCAGGAAGGTGAACATGCAACAACTGAAAACAGTAAGAGACTAAAAGAGAAAAACGTGGTCGATGGACTTGCCCTACTTACAAGTGAATGGACAGATACAGTATGAAGACAAGCTGACGGGTAGACATTAAACAGCACACGCCTCCTTTTAAAGCCACAATCCTTCAAATTTCAATGGAATCGAACCCAGTTTTTGATACTATTCATGATCAGCATTTTGTAATTATATAGACGTTTTTTTTAGTGGAGTCCACCATTCCCGCGCTGGATTCAAATTGCCTATTTACACACAAGAGATTACCAGGAAATGATGCAACAGATAATCCAGCGTTACCATTGTTTGTAATTTAATCCAACTGGTATTGGCCTCACTGTATCAGAGCTGTATACTGCGAATGCAAATTTCCTGCTGCTTCACATTAAAAGTGTTCACCTGGTGAAATGCCTGCAGTCAAGCCAGCATGGACAATCTGATGTGGAATTTCAAAATGAAAGCCCTCAAAAATGTCATATGAGCTATGTTCCCCCAATATCAGAATATCCTGATATTGTCCGAGTGACACTCTGAGGTGGTCTGCTATCATTCTTAAGTGAAATTGGTCTCTGGAAACAGGACGTTCTGTTTAATTCTAATCTGAATTCGGGGGGAACATGGACATTTTAGAGGGCTTTCATTTTGAAATTTCAAATCAGAATGCCCTGATATTGTCTAAATGACACTGTGAGGTGGTCTGCTATCATTCTGAAGTGAAATTAGTCTGTGGAAACAGGAGGTTTCCTTTTAATATCGATCTGAATCTGAGTTGAAATATTGCTTTAATAAGATATTTTAGAGAGCTTTATTTTGAAATTTCACATCAGAATGTCCTAATATTGTCTGAGTGACACTCTGAGGTGGTCTGCGATTTGAAGTGAAATTGGTCTCTGGAAACAGGAACTTTCTCAATGACACTCTGTGGTGGTGTAAGGTCATTTTGAAGTCAGATTGTTTTTTGGAAATGTATTCTATATTATTAGGTTTGACTAATCCTCTAAGGAATTTCAAAGGCTCAATTTTTCTCTGAAATACAGTTTGCAGGTGGCAGTTCTTTTTTATTATCATTAATTTTATTTATTTAATATGTATGCATGTATTTATTTATTTATATTTCTTATTGACTGACTGACTGACTGACTGACTGACTGACTGATTTATTGAATGAATGTGAAATTGCCTATCACGTTCACTGGAATGTTGCTTTTATTTTTAAATCAGTTCTGAAACGCTCTTACTTACCGTAATGCCTAGTATATACACGTACCGCAAAACAACGTTGGGGCTAGTTTGACCGTGTTTTTCGAAGTGGAGGCTGACTTGACTGCAGTGTGAAATGCGTGGTGGCTTTTATTGTGAAGCAACCACAGGAAATGCAGGT
This sequence comes from Sebastolobus alascanus, assembly GCA_916701645.2. Classification (NCBI taxonomy): domain Eukaryota; kingdom Metazoa; phylum Chordata; class Actinopteri; order Perciformes; family Sebastidae; genus Sebastolobus; species Sebastolobus alascanus. The sequence goes on along the minus strand of CAKAOJ020000096.1, from coordinate 952,155 downwards.
ATTCTGTCACAAGGTTAGCACTGACCACAGTCGATCAGTAAAAATGCACATACAAAACAATTTTAACATTTTTGCCATTTTTTTTGTCTAGAACAAACACGGGTTTGTTTGGCTGTGCTGTAAACAGATATACCAGTTGCTCTCCTGTTGTGTTTCTGACAAAGCAGCGGCTCAAGCACTTGCTGTTACCACGGTAACCACGGTAACCACGGGTATTGCCAAATCAACCAGGACTGAAATCTTAAGGATTATAACTTTAAACACTTAATTATTTATTAAAAAATGGTTTACAAACCTGAGAACTTTTCCAGGCCTAGAATCTTGTTGTCATGATCAGGATCACCAAACTCGAGGTCTTGTCCTAGTAGGAAGTCTGTGTCTAACGTGAGGTTTCCAGGAGCTTCAATGGCTACACCATCTTCAGAATCCACTACAGTCATAGAAAGGAGCAAAACAACAACATTCAATGACTAGGACTAGTATTTATTTATTGGATTACCAGAAAACATGTCATATTGTGATGTATATCATTATTGAGATATGAAATGACCTATATTGTAATAAGTTTTGGCCATATCGCCCAGTCCTAATACATGTTTTGAGGATTTAAGGAAGCTTTATGGAATAATAAAAATAAATCACATAATTTTCCATATATGCCAAAAACAAAACGCATGCTCTTATCTCTTGTCATTTTACAGCAAAATCTTTTGTCAACCTTTATCAAGCCATATCATCTATCGTGTGCAATTGTTTGGTCCACCTCACTAATATAAAATTGTGCACAATTACACATTAATTAATTTAGGTTAGTCGAGCATATAAATATGGAGTGAATGGAAATGCAATTAGCCAGGTCATAATTGGTCTGTAAAAATTCTTTCGGTTCCACTACAGTGTTATATGTTTAACATATAAAAGTAAAAAGAAAATCTAATTTACTTCCCTACAGTGTACAAACAGCATTTTATGAGCAAAAAATGAACTGCTATCAGTTGACAGATGGAGCTTTTTTACTGCAGTTATAGCTAATGATGCCTGAAATCCTAACTCGGTCTCTCAAGCTTGATGGAATCCAAACAGCCATCACACAGCTGTCACTGTTCAGAAAACTACCAGCGGGCCAATTCAAGGGCATCCTGCTCATCAGCACTTCTTAGCAAATCCTTGAGAAACCGCATCATGCTGCCATCTACTGGTCCTTTTAGTGTTTGACATGATGACAATAATATATCATGTAGGATGGTTCTCTTTTACACAGAACCACATCGAATCAAATTAGATTCCTATTAAATGGGTGCAAAAACTAAAAAAATCTTGCTACAGTAGGATAGGCTGGTAAAGAGAATGTTTGTGTAAAAAAAGGCCATAGTAAAGCAAACCCTTGGACGTATTATTAATGCATGTCAATAACATTATTTTTGGTGTTTTAGGTACATACTTAGCGATTAGTAACTAAGCATTTTCCAGGTTGTGAGTTTATGGTCTTGACATAACCCATTGACCACCACTGAAATACTTGCAGCCAAAATCCCCGTCCTTATTTATGCAAAACAGAGGTGGTCTTTAGCTTTGTAAGTTGTTGTGACGATTACATCTATTGTAGAGTGTCGGGAGACGAAAAAGTTGGTTAAACAAATACTATCCTCCTGCTAATTGGCAACACTAACATCTAGCTGTAAGATGCCTGGTTTGAGAAATTAGTTCTGGCAGCGTGTAACAGCTTGAACTCTGTACAAAGCAGCTAATTACTAACATGATCAGTCATCTCATTCTAAATCAGGTACTACACAGGATACAATACATGGAAGAAAAGTAGAAATTGATCTCTAAACGTCTCTTTTTTTTTACAACTGTACAGTTCTAACTTTGTACATTTTAGAAGTAACTTGCAGTGTGCACATTCCGCAATCATTCTAATGTATGCAGAATGTGAAACAACTGCGAACGCCTGGTGTCCAGATGTGAGCAGTGAAAGAGGATACACGTTGTAAACGACCAGGCCAATATTCACGGGGATTTCATTTGACACCTAACTGTGAAGCCGCAGTTACTATAGATGTGAGACAGTTTCTGAAGCTCAGCTATGCATCAGCTTTTCAATGTTAAAAAAAAGATGTCTGAATACCTACACTTGACTGGCTGTGGATTCTGCTGTTTTTTTCTTGGCATCTTCCAGACAGCCTCTCTCTTTTTTGCGACGTCTTCTTGCAGACTTCCACAACCATCAGCTCATTCTCATCAGTTTGGAAGATGTTCTTCTGTATTTCTATAGATTGCAATACAAAATAAAGTAAATGAATAGTTTAATAGTTTGGTCTATAAAATGTAAATTCAAAAAAGCCCACAACAGTTTTCTAAAGCCCAAGGTAACATCTTCAAATTGCGTGTTTTGTCTGACCAACAGTCCAAAACCCACAGATACATTTAATTATCACAAAAGAATAAGAAAACGAGCAAATGCTCACATTTGAGAAGCTTGGACCAGTGAACATGTGGCATTATTGCTTAAAAAAAATTACTTAAATGATACATTATTAAAAATATTTTCTGTTGAGCAAATCGCTTCAGAATATCACATATTTTAGTTACCATTATCAATAGCTTATTTGTTGTAATTGAATTGGATCAAGTCACTTCTTGAGCTGAACATAGTGACAAGTCTGAAGTGATCAGTGATGGTGCCATCAAAACAAATACTGCACATACACAGTACATAAAAGACTATTAAACAGCTACCTTAGTCATTTAACTGTAACCTAGGTAGATTTTCTATCTCATTTACGTCTAATAAGCCCTGTACTTAAATAAAACTAACTACAAATGCTATGAACACATGAAGCCAGTCACTAATTCAGTGTCTTACTGCATTGTATCTATCATTTTTCAGCAAATCTATTATGTCCTAATGAAGCCAGTTGGAGGGCTTTACACTGTGTAAAACTGCTAACTGTATATAAATGTCATATGGGTGTATTATCTGGACATAGTGTATTTTACACTGTAATCAGACACAAAATCCACCATTAAGTAGCTAGCTATGAGGCTACTTTAGCAAAAATGGCTAACACATTAGCTCTGGTTGCTGCAATCCGACAGAGAGCAATCAAGCGAGTCAGCTAGCAATTTAAACCGAAACATGTCTTCATATATAGCACACAGCTAGCCGATGTGGTCACTGTGCAACAAGAAAATGTCAACAATATTTGGGGAAAACTGACGGTACGCAAGCTAACGAGTGTCTAAACACAAGGCGTCCTCATCAGCACGTAGTAATGACTGACAAGTGCCATCTTCAGTCACTATCAGCCGTGGCTTAACATCTTAACCTACAGCTGAATTAGCCGAGCAGCTAATGTCAACTTCACTAGTTAGCTACGAAGCTAACTTACCTAGAAAACGTAAATATCCCTGTCGATTGAGATGGTCTTTATGGTCGGAATAAACGCCATTAGGTGCGATGTGTTTGTCCTCAGATGTACACCGTCTGGAGATCCGCCATTTCTTCATGAGCTGCGGTGACAAAGAAAGGCAATTAATGGTATTTTTCATAACTTAATTGATTTTCTGATTCGCCTGTGATCCAGCAGCCAGCAACAACAATAGCGCTTCCGGCCCGAAACCTTCAGAATAAAAGCGACATCTCCATAAATGGGAACGTAAAGGTTAAATTAAGCACACAACTGCACGTATTGTAGAGTTAATACTCTTTGAGCGTTACTTTATTGTTATTGTGTAATTCAATCTGTACACGTGTAAGAAGAAAAAACGTGCAAATCCAACCTTATACTGTATGATGAGGTGATTTTATGATTGGTACAAGATAATTAGACTGTGTTTGCATGTTTTTATTTCCAGTGACATTCATTTTGACATGCTTTTGCATTTAATTTAATCGGTATGGCTATTGATTTCAAAATTACAGTATTTTGAAACCTTTTTTTTTAAATAATTTAAATTCTTGGCTTTTATTCTGAAGGCCAGGGGCGCATACCGGACGTGTTATTGTAGCTGGCGGGATATATCTTGATTCCATTGTATCCCTCTCTCTTCCGTTAGTTGGGTGTTTCCGTTTCCGGAAATGATTTCCGGTTGTTATACCTCACTGAATCACTGTAGTTGTAGTTCTTATATGTAGTAGCTGAAATATCCATGTTATGATCATCTTGACTGAATTATTTCACAATTCTGGGCTTGTGTCTCTGTTATACAAACAGATCACTTTGTCAGTCCTACAAAAATACAATGCACTCATCTAATGGAAGAGAAATTGACTACCGCAGCAGACCCACTTCCAGAAAACAGTAGACAGCAGTCTGAGATTGTAACCACAGCATAGTATTTACATGACAAAATACAAAAAACATCCACTTCACTTTCACAAATTCCATGAAAAGCCTAAACTGTAAACTGAGCCCATCAGAGAATCCAGGCTGATGCAATGTAGTACAATATAACACTGTAGAAAAAGCCAAAAATACCTCAAGTATCACAAGATTATTACTGTCTCTACATGTAAAATATGGGAAAAGATGCAAATGTTTTTGCAAATGACATATGGTGCAATATACTGTATGCATATGATGACAATGATGCAAATTACTGTCTTGTGACATTTTAGGTCATTATCTGCATTTTTCAAAATAATGAAATGAGGGAGAGGCACTCTGTGAAGACTTTCATATGTCCCAAGTTGGCTTAAAATGAATTGTATTCTCTTAATTGTAATTCATGAATGCACAACAGTCCCATAAATTTGAATACTTTTCTTGTAAATGATAATTATATATATTTTATAGGGCTGTCAATCACTTAAAATATTTAATCGCGATTAATCGCACGATTGTCCGTAGTTAATCGCAATTAATCGCAACTTAATCACACTTTTTTTATCTGTTCAAAATGTACTTTAAAGGCAGATTTGTCAAGTATTTAATACTCTTATCAACATGGGAGTGGACAAATATGCTTGCTTTATTCAAATGTATGCATATATATATAATTGGAAATCAACACAAAACAATGACAAATATTGTCCAGAAACCCTCACCGGTACTGCATTTAGCATAAAAGATATGCTCTAATCATAACATGGCAAACTGCAGCCCAACAGGCAACAACAGCTGTCAGTGTGTCAGTGTGCTGACTTGTCTATGACTTGCCCCAAACTGCATGTGATTATCATAAAGTGGGCATGTCTGTAAAGGGGAGACTCATGGGTACCCATAGAACCCATTTTCATTCAGACATCTTGAGGTCAGAGGTCAAGGGACCCCTTTTGAAAATGGCCATACCAGTTTTTCCTCGCCAACATTTAGTGTAAGTTTGGAGCGTTATTTAACCTCCTTCGCAACGAGCTAGTATGACATGGTTGGTACCAATGGATTCTTTAGGTTTTCTAGTTTCATGTGATGCCAGGATCTAGCTTTAAAACTGAGCCCGCTACAACCTAAAAATCACAAGTTGCGTTAATGCGTTAAAGAAATTAGTGGTGTTAAAACGAATTTGCGTCAACACGTTATTATCGCGTTAACTTTGACAGCCCTAATATTTTACAATTGTATAAAGTACATTATAGGGGCAATACAAAGCATTATAAGCTCCCTTTACTGTTCAGTGACAAAGATGCACTCTGGGAGGGTGCATCTATAGGCCTACAGATCTAACTGGGCTTAAAACTAGGCTAACCTAAAAAATATATATAGGTTGTCCTCCTAAAAAGTTCCACGGGGTCTTTAAATAGACCTCACACCTTTAATGCGTGTCCTTATTTTACATTAAAAAAAAAATGTAGTGTTTTTTTTACAACTGGAGCCATATGGCCTCTGAATGTGCTTCAGGAGATCCATAAGGAATAGTTAGCTTTTATTTTACTGGAATTTATCTTATTGGCTATGTTTATGTTTATTTATTTTGCACAAATTAAGGCTACACAAACATAACATAAATAAATAAATAATATACAGTGCAGGAAGAGGCAAAAAACCCACTGGGCTTATCTGAAGCCTCCACCTAGAGACAAGATTAATATACAGAAATAATATGACTACATAAATAGTGATGACAAACAATCAGAACAAGATATATACTGTATAATAACAACAATAGCAATACATTATTTCAAAAAACAGTGTGCATGATGTGAATAAGCAAATATGCGTGTGTATACATCTACATTGACTCCTGGGTAATAATAATCAAACAAAACACTATGAGTGGAAAAAAACAAAAACAAAACAAAACAGATACATGGACAACATGGGGGAAAAGCAATTACAAAAAAGGCAATTAATTAAGCAACTTTTGAAACATTTAATAGATGAACAGTTTTTTGATGAGAAACCTTCACTCGTGTGAGCATTGAACCTATAAGATGCACCTTTTTAATAATAAATGATCAACAACCAACCCAGCCATATTTGGATGACTGGGACAAAAATATAAAAAAAAGGAATGGCGTGTGTGTATATTTGGCTGTGAAAACATATGAGAACCGCTGTGTGTTTTTTTATTATGGGGACTGGGCATTTATGAATAGGAGATCCTGGGATTCTGCGTCACCTCATTGGTTCATGTCACCGCAGTGTGCCTCCCCCCCCCTCAGGGCCGCCAAACAGTGAAGCCATCAGTCTGCTGCTGCTGCTGCTGCACCGGGAGGGGGATCGGCTCTCCTCACCGCGGGACTCCTCTCCTCTCCTCCTCTCCTCTCCTCTCCTCTCCTCTGGCTCTCTCTCTCTCTCTCGTGCACCGGACCGGACCGGACCATCGTACCCGGCCCTCTGCGCAGCTTTGGACGGCCACGTACTGTATGTGTTGTGTGTGTGTGCGGCAGTAAACGAGGAGGAGACGGGGTTAGAGATCTGTGTGTGTGCTTTACTGTTTGGTCCTCTCGGGGAGGAGCCAGTTGTTGATTCTACGCTGCGAGGAGAAGGCGCCGCGCACAGAAGAGGTAAGATACCGTTTACGTAATGCAAATGATTGTTTTATCTGCAGACTTCGCGCATTTAGACGGGCTTCACATTCGCTATTATTATAACTCGTGTTTATGAGGTTATATCACGGAGGTGGAGGTGAATGCGAATACGTAGCCCTTTTAAAACATGCCACTCCCTGCGATAGCACACTGATGCACTGGACAGACCCCCTCTTTAAATGATTCAAATGCAAGTATGGAAAATATTTTTTTGAATTAGATACGGAGGTTATGCAAGGCCGCCTTTGATCAGTGCGCTTATATAATAATACCAGTTTACATCCTCAACGTATGGCCTGTCCTTATGGTTTATTGTGTTATTTGGTTAAATAACACTTCTCTTATTTAATCTTAAACATATGGACCACTGAGTAATAATAATAACACTGATGTGAAATTTCACACCAAATAGGCTACTTTATGATATAATGTAAAAAAAAAAAAATAATCCCTTATATTGTGGTTATTCCAACAACATAAAGTAGCATGCAGGCTGCCAGAGGTCACTAAGGCTCAGTGTTGGGCGCCACATGGTGCAGAAACAGAATATTTTTTGGTGAGGGATGCCATGCAGGAGTGTGTGTGTTTGTATATGTGTGTGTGGGCAGGCTGAGGTCACTCTCATGCCTCTGAAACCCGCATTGCTGATGTGGGCTTGTGTCCAGTGAAGAGATATTTAATAGGTGTGCATCATCAGGTTTCCCTCCGCTATAAGGCACAACAACTCCACATCAGACATCCTCTCTGTTCGGTGATTGCATAGCAACAGCTTGTTAACAAGTGTCCTCGAAAAACGCCTCAAAACTGAGGGGACGACACGGCTGTGATAATATGGTTCATTCAAAGGACAAGATACAGAAAAAAAAAAAAAGGTGTCCCGTTTCTTGCCTGTTTGGCATTTCAAAGGAGGGGAAATGCTTCGGGGGGAGATGCTGGTGGTTGTGTAATAATCCCATCTGTCATTGTATCTGTCATCAATAGGCAGAGTAGGCCTACTACACTATGTACTGTAACATATGGACAGTCATTTGTGAAATCAGAAAGGCTATGTTACATGAAGAATAACACTGAACATGCACAAGATTACTTACAGTGCATTTTGTCCAGATTTATAGCAGTAAATGCTTAATTTTAGAGCATTAAAGTCCTCACCTCCCATTTGTTTTCAATGTAAAGAGGTTAGATTAAGTATGATTTGATGTGATATTCTCTTGACACAATGCCTGTACAGGTCAAATGTCACAGTAATAGGGCATCACTCCTTTACATTTTTCCAATTTGAGTCAATCTTCACCTGTAAATGAGTTAATGATAGTGCGCCTTTGGGTGAAAAATCAGTACAAGCTGCTTCATTATGAACAGTGCCTTCAGTGGGTATATTAAAGGGTTACTCCAGCAATTTAGTATTGCACTTCCATGAAGTTCGGGGACTCACAAGAGACAGATTAAAAAAAGAATGGTCAAAATCGGAGCAGCAGAGCTCGAGATGTCCTGACTTTTTGACTGTAGTACGGGTCAAACTGCAAAAACCCTGGATCCTACTTTTCCCATAATGCAACCAATGGCATCATTTCATTTTACCTTCACTTGCCTGGTAAATATCCATGTCTTTTGAACTCCATGCCTCCAGCTTGTAACACACGTTCAGACTAATCTACTTTATGTTAAAAGTCTCCTAGCTCAGACCGAGATAACCCCGGTGACATCATCAGGGTTAAACCGTTATTTATCGGCGTTTTCGGACCAGAGGAACTTTTTCATAGTTCTAAATCTCATACTATGCACTACAACAGGTGTACTATCATTCAACATACTTTTGTGTGAATAAACAGTAGTATGTATCTTTTCGGACGCACTGAGCTGTAATTTACGTCATCACTTCCCGAGAGCCTCCTTGCTTGTTAGAGACGTGTAACCATGGTAACCCGTGCCAACCTCATGTGGCCAAAACGACGGTTTGTGAGAATCAAAGTCTGAATTAATTTAAAATATATATATTACTCCTGGCAAAGTGAAATCTTATACTTACAATTAAAGTGAAGGGTTATTGATGTTACAGAGCTTTCTGTCAACGTCTGTTATGAACGTTGTCATCATACCGCATTGCGTTGTGGGATATTTATGCTGCCGTAGTGTCCAGCGTTGCTAATGTAATATTTCACAGTAAGTAGTATGCAATTTGCCTACTAATCGTTTCATACGATGGTTTCGGACTTACTAAAATATCTCACATACTGTTTTAGCGTACTAAATAGCATGTTGGTATGGAATTTCGGACGCAACCAATGTGTCTGCACCGCAAGAACTAGGAACGAGCGTAGTTCTGTGAACGCCGTTTTGAGGGCCTTTTTTTTTAGCTCCTATTTACTTTCCCAGCGCAAGAGGAACAGTTAGTGACGTGAGTGACGCAAGTGTACGGTGATTGGTCGAACACATGAGCCAATGCAGCACCGGTAACCACCATTTTTTAAAAACCTGTTAGCCCAGTAGCACAAAGCGCACCCACTGAGCCGAAGAACGATAGCCGATTTGAACTGAAATCGCAAAAGTTACTTTCGTGACGGCTATGTTGCTTGTGCTGATATGTGGTATGTAACAGAGCTGTTTATTTATTCTTATATTACTAAAAAAGTTAAGAGAGCTTGTGAAAGATAGCGAACTCGCTGCTTGCCGATCTCCCAGCTTGGAGATGTGTGCGAGTGGTTAACGTCATTTCGGCGTTCCTATTGGCGGTGTGAATGCAAACAGAAAAAAAGCTGTTGAAGGTATGTAGTTCTCGGGGGAGCTCCCCAGTGGGCAGGTCCTTTCAGGGAGTCCCCAGAACTGGTTGGCCTGAAAATATGTGTAAGATTGGTGGAATGCCCCTTTTAAAAGTTTCTACCTGTATTATACTTTCTGTAGAAACGTGTTCGAGTGCGTGCTGCTTTAGTTGTCAGATTTGAAATTGGTGTGAATCAGCGTGCTGAATCATGTCAGTAGGTAAGAAAACAAGACTCCAGCCAAAGCCTTTGTACATTATGTAACAGTGTCTGTGCTGGTTGCTTTTGGCCAAGGGATCAGTTTTCTTTTGCCTGTTGGAAATAAATTAAAAATGAGGGTGTGCTGCTGTGAATTAAGACTGAGACGTGTGGCTAAAGCTTTTTATTTTAGTGCACTGGCGTAGCTAATAGTACACAGAGAAGAGGTGTCGGTCAAGTCGTAAAGTGCTTCAGCAGGTCACAAGGTCAAGCAGCCATCTTGAGCTAGACCGTAGACATCCACCTCCTGCAGACACATCTCTCCTTACTGCCCCGAGACACACATGATGTGTAGTTCCTTTCCTTATTACATTGTGAATGATAGACTTGATAAGGCCATAGTTTTATAATATTATTATAATAGTCCATAGTATTCAGTAAAACTGCAGAGAGAGAGAGAGAGATACTCCAGACTAGAGTGGGTTATTTCTTTTAGCTTAACTCCCATGGGACTAAATTCAACATGATTGGTTTTTACCCTCTCCAGTGGTGTGGCTGTTTAACTCCGCGAGGTACTAGGTGTCTCCCAAACCTTTAGCAGCAGGTTATGATTCACTTTGCAGTACGATAAGTATGACACATAACTCGGAATGAATACTTCAACGTCATTGAATCTCATATTTAGGTTAGAATTTCCACATGAATGGAGGGTGAATTAGTGATTTAAGCTCTTTGTGCTCTGGCACAGAAAAGGAAAGTTCTAGGACAGATTTTGAATTTGTCCTTTAATTCTCCGTAATCCCCCGAGACGCTTTAAGAATTTGAATTCTTGTAAAGGCTTGCATGTGTTACCGGATGGTTCGTTCTCTGTGGCCAAGACTTCTCTAGAAGGGATGTGAAGTATGAGGCATCAAAGGAGCGCCGGCGTCCTGTAGTGTAAAGACGGGAGGTCAGATCTTTAAGTGTGTCTTTAGCCTCGGGAGCATTTTACGGTATACTGTATACACACACACACACACACACACACACACACACACACACACACACATACACACTCATTCATTCAAGAGAAAAGAAAATCATTAAGCTTTAAACTGAAGATGTACTCTCTCTCTTTCCGAGCAACATCTGGGTCCATCCCTGGTGTTTGATAACTATGTTCCCTTGAGCCTTCGGAGGGACGACATTAAAGACAACAGCACTCTTCTCTCCCCCTTTATCTCACCTCCACTGTCCCCTCATTGAATAGGGAGAGGTCATAAAGTTTGTTTAACATAATAATTTCGATGACATATTATCATGCGATAGATATATGAGGATGTTTCATTATTAGCTCAGCTATTAGCTCTAGAAAATAGAGATTGACACCACAATGTTTTTGGACTTTATTTGGTTCAAACGTATAAAAAGACAGTAAAATACTATTCACATGAAAGGAATGTAAAATATGTGTGAGGGTGTGGTAGAAACCTATAATGGCTTATATATTAAAACCACACCCAAATGAAATACAATATGTAAAAAAAAATATTACCATAAAAAATCACCTGTACATTTCCAATATTGGTGTTCCAAATGTTCACATGTAAAAATAAGTGTAGGAGTAAAGTTCAAACAAACAAAAAAAAAATGCAGAGAAGCAGGACTAATTCCCATATTTACAATAAGAACAACAGTTTCTTAGAGTGATCAGTTTTCTCCAAATGTTTTTGTCTCTTTTTATACATATAATGACACAGACAAATTCATTAAACTTACATTTTCATTCCATAACATAGCTCCACGAAATTTGATAGAAAACTGACCACGGGATGTTTTATAAAATGTCAATGCCTGTCTAGTTGGGTAATTATGGAATTGAGAGTTGTTAACAAAATAATATCTAAAACTATTTGGTAAATCTGCATCCTTATATCTCGCATTAAAGACAAATGTACATGTTTGAAGAATGTTGATGTCAAATATAGTCAATAACTGTAATTTAAAAAAAAAGTGTTGCACTTGGTATAACAGCATTCGAAGAAGTTGCTAATGTAATAAACTGTTTCTGTGTGTGTGTGAATGACACCGGTAACACTTTATCTCACGGTAGTCGCACGTTCGAAAACTTCCTTGAAGCTTAATGATTCTAAATCTGTGTTAAACAATTAAAAATTAAAGCAAACGTATGACTGCTCCACCATTACTTCCAATGGAAATATACCCGATTTCTTGTTGTGTATTATTTTATACACATTTTCCCAATACTTGGTAGCTATAGTGACCGACTAAACGAGGAATGATTTGTCCACAAACGTGTTTGTGATGATGTGATGACTGACCTTTTGATAGGCCAATGATGATAAAGAGGTTAAAGACGACCTATTGTGCTTATTTTCAGATGCATACTTGTATTATGGGGTTCTACTAGAACCCGTTTACATGCTTTAATGTTCAAAAAATGCTTTATTTTTCTCATACTGGCTCTTTTCATTCAGGCTCTGTCTGAAACGCTCTGTTTGAGCTCCTGACACCCCCTGCTCTGATTGGTCAACTGGCCCACTCTGTTGTGATTGGTCAACCGAATCAAACTCTTCGGACTCCGCTCCAGCTCTGCTCTAACAAGCTTTGTTTGAGGACGTGCCTAACTAGCCGCTAGGCAGGTATTATGCAAATGTGCTACATGGTGACATCACCACGTTACGGAAGAAAAGGCGGGACTTCAATCAAGGCGTTTCAGGCAGTTGAGGAGCAGTGTTTCTGTGGGAGAGAGTAACTCCCTTTGGCGTGGACTTTGGGCTTTGTAACTTTGCAGACCTTTTACTTGCACAGAAAACTATATAACCCACTAAAGGAAAGAGAGAAAGCACAATAGGTCCTCTTTAAAAGGAACACATCTTTTGATGTTTCACGTGCGCCTGTTTTGTTGTTACAAGTCTTGCTTATGTCTATATTCGGTAGTTTTCACTGACTTCGAGTCAGCCTAAACACTAACGTTCATTATGTTTGTATCAAAGCCACTGGTCATAGAGGACAAACAGCATGTCATCAGCAAGAAGCTTCTTCTTCTTCTGTCATTTCTTTCTCTGTATCCACATAATTCAAATCTGTATGTGCATGTGTGCATAATGATGTGTGTGCCTGTGTGTTTGTGTTTGTGTGTGTGTGTCAGTGGTCTTTGTTCCTGCAGTTTTTGATGGATGGATGATCTGATTCAAGATGATGATGATGATGATCTATAACAATGCAAGGATGCTCTGCACAGATTGTGAACAGGACAATTGGAGTGAAAGAACATTATCTGTGGTAAATCGAAGGTTTAGTCAGATAAACAAAAGAAAAGGAAAAATGTTTAGCCAGAAGTGTTCCGTCCAGCATCGGCCTTAATTCTGCACACCATTCTAATAATCATAACTGGTCCAAAACTAGTATTGAGTGGTATCGCTAACTGGAGTTGATTCTCAGCCCAAATCGGTCCAAGTGTGAGCCCCTAAATCCTAGTTGAATATGGCAGCCATGTGTGGACCAGAGCCAGCTCATATCTGGTCCTTTGGTGCCAAAACGCAGCAAAGTTCGCCAACATTAACAGTGAAATACAGTGTTTGTATAATGTCTTATAGAAATCTTTGTTTAATCTTAAACTTAATTGATTGTGTGTATTGTTTCTGTGAACTTTGTACTTAAATAACTAAGTACGAAGTTGTTTATTTTTCTTTGTGTGTTTATGGCAATTTTATCATTTGGGTTTGAAGACGTTGTGCTTCCTGTTGATATAATGTTCCGTCCGATCTGATTTCATATGAACAGTCTGTACAAAGTCGCTGCCTGTTTATCTCTTTATCTTTGCTCGGCTGTGTGAGAACAGGGAGGTTTGTGCAAAACGGAACATTTGTGAACATACTGATGGGAAACTTTCCCTCACAAGTTGTGACAAGTTGTTAGGCAGCGAATTGTGTTGCCTAATTACTTGGCTATCTGTCTTTTTTTTTTAGTGTGGAGTGATAATCCCTGGCTGGAGCCCACTGAGATATAATTCAAAAACACTCTATCCTCTGTGTGTGTGTGTTTGTGTGTGTGTGTGTGTGTGTGTGTGTGTCTACTCGTGCATGTATCAGTGTGCCTGCATCAATGTGTGGATACACTACAGAGACGGTATGTTCACTGCATGCATATCGAGCTCTCGTGAATGTGTTATGTGTGCGCTTTTGATCTCTTCATATGTAGGAACTATGCCTATAAATAAGCAGCAGCACAGTGATGTGTTCATCATCACAGAGGTCGGTGCTTTGGAACCTGTGCTTTGGTTGAGAACGTCGGTCCCCGTAGAGTATGGATGTTGAGGAAATTCAAGCAGATGCACAACATAGTTGCTGGGAACTGGATGCAGTGAAGCTACATTTGGTGAACATGAAACAAGAAATATGTAGAGGGAGGACTAAATCCTTTCAAACTGTTGCTGCAAAGTTATTTTTTTTTTATTAGGGATGACTTTCACTGCTTTGACTTTTTTTGACTGCAAACAAAGGTTTTCAGGAGAGATTTTGAGTCTGATTTTATAGGTACTACTAGTTTTCACGTATTAAATGTTGGAAAAAGTAAAGTGGACCTTAGAACAAACACAACCGGACTCCAAATGCTTTATTAAAGAATTTCAAACAGCTGAAATTGCAGTTGTTACCGCATTTTAGAGATGAAACAATTAATCGATTAGTTGACTAGTTGTCAACTGTTAAATTAATCGCCAACTATTTTGTTTAGGGATGCACCGATACTGATGTTTGATATCGATCCAATACTGAATCAAATGGATCGGGTATCGGTGACAATGTGCCGATCTGGTATTGGCATTATTTTAATAAATTACAATTCAGTACATTTATATCGATGTATTTAATTGTTACATTTAGTGTTACAAAGTTAGGAAAGCAATGTTAAAGTCAAGCCTGATGTTTCCTTACACATGAAAGAATGATCCCAGTCACACAGTGAGCTTGCCGGTATCAGCCGGTATCGGTGTATCCCTAATTTTGATAGTCGATTTCAGTAATTTTTTTAAGAAAAAAAGGAAAAATTCTCTGATTCCAGCTCCTTAAATGTGAATATTTTCTGGTTTCTTTACTCCTCTGTGACAGTAAACTGAATATCTTTGAGTTGTGGACAAAACAAGACATATGAGGACGTCATCTTGGGCTTTGGGAAACACTGATCAACATTTTTCCCCATTTTCCGACATTTTATAGACCAAACAACTAATCGAGAAAATAATCGACAGTGAAAATAATTGTTAGTTGCAGCCCTACCTCCTTTACTGTCACTGTTTGGTCTTTAAGGGAATTTGTCAGTACAGGAAACAGTGTGTAGGAGTTGCATGGATACTGTAGCTGTGACTTTGTCATTGTATCCTCCGTGTTGTCTGCCTGCGTGAAACAGAAAGCTTTGAATGTGTTCATAAACACCTCTCATCTCCAGTTCACATTCCTCTAGTTTTTCTGGAAGAAGACCAGGACCGATTTTTATCACAAAAGATTTGAATTTGTTTATTAACAATCTTCAGTTTCATCTCTAAAGATGTAGATATGTTATCTGGCCTTAGACTCACTCACACATTCGGTTGTCTTCTTGTCAAATTTGTATTTTTGGTTTATACATTTCTAAAGAGATTTCCTAGAAGATCCTTTCTAAGAGGATCTTGAAACTTTGCTTTCACAAATGTTGATAATTCCAGCATAAAAAAAAAAAAAATGGACAAAAACCGCCGTTTGCAATGTTCCGTGCATTTCGGCACCCGTGATGTTATTTTGTGGAGATACGGTATTTCCAGCAGAGCTACAGTGGAAAAAGATATATTGCATCTAAAATATCAACAGTAATCATCAGTTTATGGTGCCAACATTTCAAAGGGCAAGGATGTCTTTTCTTTACTCTTAAATTACCGCTAGTGTATATAATGATGTGCTGCTGCTGCAAGAAGAGCCTGCTATTCATGTCGATTTCAACATATCCACTGGACGAGAGTATAAATACAACTGTAACTCGGTCTCTATGCAAGGAGGCAGGTTAGGCACTGCAGTGTTACATAAATCCAGACTCTTTGTGCATCCCTGTTAAAAGAATGATGAAGCATATAGCTCCTGTAGCCTCTGGCTATTGCTATTCATTTGATAAAGAATGAATCACTTTTAAAGATAATAGATTTTCACTTTGGAGAACGTGAAACGGTTTAAATAGATGACTATCATATCATATTTCGTGCCGTATTCCATGGTCCGATTTGACGTTGTGTGAATACGGACACGGCTATTTTAATTGGTCCGGGGTTTGCATGAATCACCTCATGCTCTCTTTGCTCTCTGGGCCTGATTACGAGAGCTCGCTCCCTGCTGCCTAATGGAGACAGAATGAGTCGTCTGTGCTGTCTGTCTCCCGCCTCTCCTCCGCCTCACCCTCCATCCCCCCCCCCATCCTCTCTGTCAAACCAGTCACAACTCTCTCTCGTCCATCTGCTCTTTGTGTCTCATGGCTGTGACCTTATTGCTCATGTCTGAGCCTGTGTGACGGGTCGCAGAGACCCCTCTGTGTCTTTTCTGTTTGGATTTTATTCAGTATAAATGACTCTCAGGGGATTTTAAATTCAGGAGTAAAATGGCATAGCTTATGTATGAAATTGCTGTTTTTGTGACATTATTGAAAGGTCAGATTTTAAGGACTAGTTCCTTAAGATTATTGTGTCTGCCCAGGTTTACAGTAATGAGAGAGACACTATTTAATATATCTTGTGTTTATGTGGAGTAGTTTTGCCGTAAATATTAATATGATATAACAAATGAAACACCATAGCACAGATTGAGCCATCTAAGTTTTTGTTGTAAAAGCCATGTTTGCTGTTGTTGTTCTGTATAATAGGATTCTGAATCTGCAGCCAGAGGGAAATAGTTCATAGAAAGCATTTATATTCATGTGCACTGGGTTCACAGAGAGGTTTTTTCTACAGGAAAAATGTTCAAAAGAGAAGAATAGTTCAATTAGAGTATGAGTCAAAGCAAGCTGTGGCTGATTATGTGGTAAATGCCTATGAATTTAAATATTTTATTACATTTATTATTACATTTTGTTGTAAATGGCACTGATGTAGGGCTGGACAATATGGTTTAGATCATCAGTTGTTGGCTTGTTACCCCGTAAAACAAAGACTTGTCTACTTGTAACCCTTCATCACCAGTTGCATGTTACCGGTTGAGTAAAATCACCCATGAATTCACAAGAAAAGCGCAAAGATTTGAGTAAAGTCAGGGAAATAGATATATTTTTTATAACAGAAAAATGGATTTCTTGCTTTCCTTTCCTATTAATCAAATTGTGACCCTCAGATATATCTCGTGTCGTGACCTCTTTTGGGGGTCCCGACCCTCAGGTTGAGAACCTCTGGTTTAGATCAATATCATGAAATTAAATTAATATTCAAATCCAGATGTCTCAAAATATTCATATTTAATGTAGTTATAGTTTATTTCGGTCGTTTTCAACTTATACAATCAAATACACATAAACAATGCTAAAAAAAACGATAATAAGTCAATATTTTTGAAATAGTGACAAACCAAAGCAAGTTTATGCTAACCGAAAACGTATAGGCTGAAGCATTAGCTTATTACACCTACCCTTTGCACATTCATTATTTTGTACCCTTCTCATTAAATTTGTACACTAAAAATAAAAGAAACAAAATACCCCAAAAGTATATGGATGTATATCATAATATGAAAAATGTATGCGTAATGTTGCGGAAGCGTAACGCCCACCCTCCAGTTCCCTCTCAGGTTAACACTGCTTGTTTGCACTGTTAACGCTGTTAGTATCGTTAGCCGTCGCCATGTTGAGAGCCGTGTGGAGGCAATCCCTCAATCATAGATATGCTCTGAACTTCAATAAGTGTTTTTTACAGTTCACACTTTTCTTGGAATCATTTGGACGAAAAACCCAATATAATCAAATCATCATGTTGCCATTCCACTGAAAGTTGCCAAATAATTATATTGAATTATCGCCTCGCCTCTAATGCGTTTAGCAGCTCCAATTCTCACATAGGGGCTTTTTTGTCTGACAAAATATTACCTGACAAAAGTGGCAAAATGCACATCCCATCATGTCTGAATTACTGTAATTTTTTGATGTTTGTTTCCAGGGTGAGGGACTGCTAGCAGTGAAGAGGAGGCCTAAAACGATGAAGGACAGTCGGCCAGTTCAGGACTAGCTCAGACCGGGAGAACTGCAGTGGAGGAGGAGGAGGAAGAGGAGGACCGAAGAGAGACAAAGTAAATCACATGACCTCGGAGAGGCTCCAAATTAGTGATGCTCCCCTCGGGCAGGGATTACCTCCTCCTCCCCGTCGTCTACCTCTCCATCTCTCCCGCTCTTCCTCCCTCGCACTGCAGAGCAGCCGCCCGGCTCCAAGACTCTGAGCCGTGAGAGCTCGCTGTGCTAACCCACCCACCCACACACACACACACTCACACACACACACACACACACACTCTCTCTCTCTCTCTCTCTCTCTCATTCACACACACAAACACACACACGCTTCTGCATCCCGCTCATGGTCGTTGGCCCGTCCTCCTCTGCTGCTGCTCCCGCTCCAGTCCGAGACCATGAAGAGGCCCAAGCAGCAGACGGGGCCTCTGAGCTTCCTCAACTTCTTCAGCAGGAAGCCCAAAGCGGAGCCGAAGCCCGAGAGGCCGGTGGACGCCTGGCCCAGAGAGGAGGTGGCCATCACGCTGACCCCGAGCGAGCATCCAGAGCAGGTGAGACTGAGGAAGTCATCCCATATGTTGTCGTATTATTTCTACTAGTTTTGTTTTGGCTTCCGGTAGCAGTTTTTTTAGTTTTCAGAAAATGTTTGATCTTGGTTTTTATGTGTTCCAGTTTGAACTCTAGTTTTATGAAGTCTGTTAACAAGTACTATTTGGAGTTTTATCAGTAGTGTTGTCTTTAAACACGTGGACAGAAATTTGCATTTGGATGGAAATTTTGTGATGTTTCAGGTGTTTATATACAGTATGTGTTTCATTATTCTCTCTCACAGATGATTTTAAGCGCTATTATTATTATAAATAGTACTCTTACTTTTGAAACATAATGTGTATGCTTGCGATAAGTTCACTATACCTCCATATGTAGAGATATTATATGTCTAGTTTTGTTGCCAGAATCATGTCAAATGTCTCACAAAAGAAAGAAGAGCCTGAAGAGAGGCTGTAGATCATTAACTTAGTAGCTTCTGCTTGCTTCCTCCCTCTCCCGTGCTGTTACAGCCCAAATCCATTAGAGTGTTTATTTAATTAATTGGTAATTCAGAAAAATTATGTTGCCAAGAAACCAAGTCCACCAAGTACCCACCTGCATACACACTCCGCAATACAGGTTTTCACTAGAAATTTCAGGATGTTCCATGTGCTTTTATTTATTTCTTAAAATAAACCATTTTTGTGAACAGCAGCAGAATACCCTTAAAAGTCACCCTGTGTTTGAGAATATTTTTAATGTACATGATTGGCTTTGGTAAATCAGTGTATCTGTAATTGTTCCCAGGACATCACAGCAGAAGAGGCTGGAGGAGAAAGAGGAGAAGGAGGAGGTCCACCAGCAGCGGCGGCGGAGGCGGAGGCGGAGGCGGGTGAGGACGGTGCCACCGCCACAGCCGAGTGCGTCGGCGGGGCCTGCAGCGGCTCCACCGGCGTCCTGTCCCTCTCCAACTCCAGCCAGGAGCAGCTACTGGACGAACACCTGGAGGAGTGCCCACTGTGCCTGCTCAGCCAACCGCGTTGCCACTTCCCACGACTCTCCTCCTGCTCCCACCGGACGTGCTCCGACTGCCTCCGCCAGTACCTGCGCATCGAGATATCGGAGAGCCGGGTGGGCATCGCGTGCCCGCAGTGCCCCGAGACGCTGGCGCCGCTGGACGTCCGCGCCATCCTGGACGACCGGGCGCTGCTGGAGCGGTTTGAGGAGTACCAGCTGAGGCGTATCCTGGCTGCTGATCCTGATACACGCTGGTGTCCTGCGCCGGACTGCAGGTTAGAATCACAACAACACAAAATCAATAAAGTTAGTAGGCAGTATATTTTTGGCATCATTGGGCAAAAAATACCATAATAACCTTTCAGCATATTGTAATTCAAGTGTTCTGAGAGATAACTAGACTTCTGCACCTCCTCATGGCTCTGTTTTCAGGCTTAAAACATCTAGCCTGTGACGGGAGACTTTGACCAATCACAGGTTATTTCAGAGAGAGAGAGAGAGCGTTCCTATTGGCTGTACTCCGGTCATGTGACCGGTAGTTTGGCGTCCCTTCAAGAGAATTCCCAATGGCTACCGCGACACAAACTTTCTCATTTTACAGCTAAACAGTACACTACAAGATGACTCTGAGAACATTTGAGGCGAGAAATAGGCATTACAGTGACAGAATATTGATTCATATTTGATCAGCGCTGCCTAGTTTGACCGTTTTGTCGGAGTTCGCGAGTGATTGACAAACGGCTCTCATAGACGGCAGATGGACAGCAGACCTCAGATCAGCTCTGACTGCTTGTTTTTCTCTGGTCTGTGAAACCGGAGCACCGGAGGACACAGAGGCACATGATTTTTTTCAGGTTACCTGTCTCATGCACTACTGTCAGGATATAGCGACCGTTTTATAAAAATAACTTTCTTGAATCATATTTGCTCCAATCTCGCCTACTTCAGCTTTAATAAGGGAGAGGAAAATAATGAAATAATGACGAGATTGTCTCAACTTGTAGAAAATGTACTTTTTTATTGACATCACGAGTCACACAGAAACAATTCACTGTAGTGTAATTACCTTGGGAAAAAAAGAGAGCCCAAATTCAATGCTACAATGTGGCAGCTCTTGTCAAAACCCTGTCATCCCACCACCGACTTCATGTTATAAAACACAAGACTTGAATAGAATGATTGACTGAGCTTTGAAAAGATGAACTGACAGCAAGTGAAAGCTCCGTTTGAGCTTTACATGCATCCCAAGGCTGTTAAAAGTTTGATGCAACCAAAATATTTTGCAGATCCTGAAACAGAACATTGAATGATGAAGCAGGCCTGTTTTAATGAAATAAAACACATTTAGTTCATTTTCACGTATCCGCGCCGTGTTATCAATACAAAGTCGGACGACGGACGCTATAAACTGAGAGTGAAAGTGTCCGCTCCATACAGCACAGAGTAGCAGGAGTCAGATTTCACACACACGGGACGAGAGAGAGTTGACAGACAAGACGATGGCGGAGGATTTGGTGTCAAAGCAAAAAGTGAAAAAGTGAAAAAGTGAAGTGAAAAGCAAAAGCGCCTATTTGGCAATACTTCAGATTTACATTCAGTACTTTCAGGCAGCCATAACGTTAATGAGGCAATGGCCGAGCGGAGGACAGGGCTGTCACAGCAGGTGTGCACGGCGCCAGGTGGAAACCTGTAACCTCGTAGCGAAAGCTGGACCGGAGAGGCCAGACACACAGCCATCCGACGTTAAAGATCAAAGCAAGCGCTCTACAGATATCGAGCGCCGTCTTTTCTTGTAAAAAGTCCGGTGTAATCGGTAACACCAGTGTTGTCACAAGTTTATTAACCGGTGGGAAACTTTCCTCACCGTCACATCCCTAGTTTGAACTTTGGATGCAGAACACCACCAGCCGCGCGCTCCGCTGTGCTCGCGCTTTGCTCGCGCTTTTCTCGCGCTATGGTCGGCGCAGCGAAAATCTGTTGTTGCGCCGCGCAAGCCATTGGAAATAATGGGTTTCATAGCACAGTGGTGCCCTTTCTGCGTTCTGTGTGAAAGGCCCATAACTCGTATAATTGACGGCTGATTGGCAAATAATCATTTTGTCAAATAAAAAATTACTTTCTCCCGCACACACTTTTCTCTGCTTTATTAGTCAACGTTTCGGTCACCAAGGACCTTCATCAGGACATTAAGAAGATAAAATGGTGGTGTGTGCTCTTTTAAACACCACCAAATCAATGTGATTGGATGATTGGAAGTGTCTGCAATCCCTATTGGTTGAGGATGTGACATCATCACATAACCATTGTACCTTGAAATAAACAGGAAGAGATAACCATTTTGTGTCAGAAGGAGGCGGGATGTCTGTGAATTTAATTGGATAGAAATTTAAACAGGTTGACAAAGAGACTTTGTGTCGTCAAATGTATGTACATATTCTTTGAACCTTTAGCGAGCTACGGATAGCGAGCGAGCTACCTTTGTTGGAGACCCCTGACATACAATAACACCAAATACATGTTGCATTGGGAGTTAAAGGAAGAATTCACCTTTAATCCGCTTACTACAATAACACTTTGAAAATAGTTATTGTTGCCCATTTCTGGGAGCATTTTCCTTTTTTCTCGCTCCCCGAGGATAACTGGCTGAAATATGGATTACATGTCACATAGAGATGTTTAAGGCACAGCTACGATGTAATTTTATTGGAGAATCGATCGGAGCCATCGTCATAAATCATTCAGGGAGAAATCCACTGCGGGAAAGTCATAGATATGTTCTTTTTTCCCCATTTCTTTCCCCCTAGTCCCTCAATAGACCACAATGCAATGCGACCGCAAGACATGTTCCGAGTTAACTCATCTTTCTCTGCTGTTGTTTAGAACATGCACAGACACTGATCCATCGCTGGATCACCTTAATGTTCACGGAGGGGTAACGGGATAGGGCTGCTGACGGGAAATCCTAATGTGTGTGTGTGTGCGTTCTGTGAATATTTGTGGTGAAAAGCACGTATGCACCAGGGTTTCAGGCCTCAGCGCTAGACTGTCTGTCTCCCCGACTGTCAGGGCTCACAGCCCGGTCGTGATGAATGAGCGGAGCGAAAATCAATACGCCAATCTGTCTGATGCTGTGGTGAATTAAATATAACTCAGAGAAGCGAGATCGGATTTCCAAAGTATCTCCAACAAATCTGCGGAAGGAGAATGAATTATGAGTTCCAAGTATTAGAACATGTTTACAAGCGGAGGTCAGCGGAGCTTTAAATTTTGAAAATTTCCCACATAGAAGAGCCTTTGAAGTGGTGACCCATTATGTAAACTAGTCACAGTTATGGTTTGTGTATTCCCGTGCTCCCAACATACACACATTCCTCGAGATCTTAGTGACAGAAGCTTAGCTGGAGATTATGCCGGCTCTGAGAAATTGTGGCAAAATGTGGTGTTCATCCACAAGCTCGTGTCTGTGTGTGTGCACATTTTTGTCCTGTTTTTGCTGCGTATGTGATGCTAACTGTATGTGGTTTCAAATGAGAAGCTGCAAGGGATTTTTTTTTCAGCGCACACAGACAGAATCCGCAGTGTGGAAATCTTTCTGTGCCTGTGTTGATGTCAGATAACAGCATTTTTATCTGACATTACCACACTCTGACACATGAGGAAGGATTTTTGTACATGACTCCAAAAAGGAGCGTGTGTGGTCTGGTTTTCTGAGCGTAAAGATTACATTAAGTTCTCAACAAACTAATCACATAGAGATATAGAACATTTTTGTTTGAACTTCTGTCAAACATATGTTGATTAAACCAAATGGCCTGTACTATTTTATATTTGTGTACTTAAAGAGCTTTCCCGTTCACAAACAAAATGATGTTTACATTCAGTTTTTCCCACCAAAATGCATTGTGTTAATGCATTTCCTTTCTCATAAAACATTTAATTAAGACTTTAATTACATCCGCTAGAACTCTTCTTCTTCTTCCCTACCATTTGCTGTCACACTGCTATGTTACTGTGTGAAACTTTTGGCTGATACGCATGCTCGTGCGACTGTGTGCTGGTACGCATGCATGTGCATCCTTGTGCACGAGGTACAAACACAACAGGGACCAGCTCATGAAATAATTGCTCCATAGCGCTACTAGTGGTCGAAAACTCCACAGGGTACCTTTAAAGTCGCCTTCAGCTCCCAACATGTTTTGCTTGTTGTTACCTGTGCAGGATGATGTATGTGTAATGAGCTTGACACTAGAAAACTGAGTTTAATACGTGTACCTGCAAGATGATTATGTAACACCACTACGGATGTCATGAGAACAGTTACCAAGTCGATGCCAAAATTCTGAAAACGTGACTGTTCTTGCTCTTCTACAATACCGCAGGTACTGTAGGTACGGGAGATCTAACGGCGCCTCGTCGTACTGGGGACAATAAAATATTTCCCTGGTAATGCTACATTGTGAACAACAAATCTGTGTTGAAATCGGCAGGGGGAGAGTTAGTTAACGTTAGCTGTAAGCAGCCGGTGGGCAGCACAGTCCTGCTTTGCTAAATAACGGAGCTTAGAGCCAACGTTAACGGTGGATGCATTTAGTTACATTGATGCATGATGCGTTCAGGGTCTATTGAGTAAAA
This sequence comes from Sebastolobus alascanus, assembly GCA_916701645.2. Taxonomy (NCBI): domain Eukaryota; kingdom Metazoa; phylum Chordata; class Actinopteri; order Perciformes; family Sebastidae; genus Sebastolobus; species Sebastolobus alascanus. The sequence goes on along the minus strand of CAKAOJ020000096.1, from coordinate 927,816 downwards.
ACGAGTATTTGGCGAAGGTAAATTATAATATTATCATGATGTGTTCAAGTGAAATCTTGTAAAATTTAGTTTCTGGCGAGAAACTTGAGGCAAATCATCAGGGATTAACAATAAATTTGCAAAAATCAGCTTCAAATAATAAATTCATCTTGTGTCCAGTAGTTAAACTTTTGAAATGCATATTCATAGATTCAGATACAAATTATTATTCAAAGCAGAATATTTTTAGATGTCTTAAAACATGCCTGAGAGGGTGGGATCTTTAAGAATTAATATATGTATATATAAGGATGTGATTTCAAAAAGACTTATCTATTACACGGGCAAGAAATAAAAGTGCTGTAAATTCGATTGATATGAATGATGTCAGCTGTTGTTTCGTCAGAGCCTCTTTAAACATCTTTGCATGGCGGAGTGTGTAGAGGTGTTTAGAAGCCAACATAATCCACTTATTGCGGCTTTCTTTGATAAAGACATTCACTGATACCTGGAAATGTTTTTATGCATGAGCAGGTCCATGCTAGCCTTGTTGTTCAGCCAAGAGGGGTTGACTAGAGAATCAGACACAAGCTGTTTAAATCTAGTCAGACACCGGGGTGGGATCCAGGCAGCAGTCTAATTATCCTCTTATATGTGTGTGTGTGTGAGTGTGTGTGTGTGTGTGTGTGTGTGTGTGTGTGTGTGTGTGTGTGTGTGTGTGGCCCTCAGCCTGTCTCATTCATCTACCTGTCTGACAAACCTGAAAACCGCTCAAGGCTAAAGGAAAAAGCCCGGAGGAGCTTTTCAACTTACTTCACAGCAGAGCGATGCTGCCTGGATGCTAAAGGCCCCGCAAATCACTCACGGTTACTTTCACTTGTATTTGATCAGTAATCACAAGATCTTTTGAATATTAAAATTTATGTTAATGTCCCCTCCGGGGAGTGAGATTAGGACCAAAGGCGTCAAGCCTCTTGTTATCGTCATAATGCCGGCTCGAGATCTGAGGATGGAATTACTTCTGGTTCAGGTGTTGAAACCGGTCCCACGGATATCTCTCTTTGAGTTGTTATTCACTGAGGCACGCGGTTACAGTAACAAATGTACCGTTTGTGAGCAAAGACAACAATGAACAACTCGGCGTGCATCACCAGCTTTTCATAGATATTCCAGTCAGCCATCTAAAGCTGTGATATTTGAATGAAACTGCAGCCACTGCGAGTCTCAGCAGAACATGTTAGAGGGCAACACGGTGGGACAGTGAGTGTGGAGAGCACCTGGATTTAGACCCCCCACGATGCCTGATGCTGAGGCGTCCTTTAACCTCTTAAAAATCTGACCGCTATTCTGTGTTTCAGAGGATGTCGCAGGCTCACAGCCTATGAAACTTTACAGCCACAAACTAGAGACCTAGGGCATTCAGAGGATGGATGGCTTTCCTAGGTAGATTGACAATAAGGGGGTTTCTGAGCAGTTTCCAGCACAGAAGTGCGCGCCATCCAATCGCCGAAAATTGCAGTTCTTGCAGAAATCTCCAAATGTCAAAAGTTTTTGAAACCAAATCACAGCATGGCTTTGATTGGTGTTCCTCAAGGTCTTGGTGTCTTAATGTGGTATATTGGAGGGATTATTGATCATTTTTATCAATTCTCAAGTGGTAAAAAATGGTTAAATCTAGCACCAATCTGTGTAACAAATGGTATCAACCCAAAAATTGCTGCAACAACTTATGAAACATAAGTGAGCATGGAAATGACCATCATATACTTCCATCATAATGTTCTAAGCCCAAATACACTTTCACAATTTATTTAATTCATTTTTTTTCCGATTTAATAAGAATCCCAAACAACAAAGATTTGCCCTCTAGGTACGTATTAATGATGTCCACTATCATTTTTATCTCTCTCCTCAGCTTTGCGGTGATAGCTTACGGCTGTGCGGAGTGTCCCAAGCTGAGCTGTGGCCGTGAGGGATGTGACACAGAGTTCTGCTACCACTGTCGCCAGCTGTGGCACCCCAACCAGACGTGTGACCAGGCCCGGCGGCAGCGAGCTCGCCACACCTCGGGCGGCAACGATGCCTCCACGCTGTACGTCTTCAATGAAGAACCTGGAGGAGGTGAGACCAGCAGCTGCTGTTACCTTCTGTTTTAGTCTTTATTCCAAACCTTTTCATGCCAGGAACCAGAGGATTTTTTTTTTCAGTATGCTATGAATGAATATTGTGCGGACACCCCTCACATATTAACTCTGTTGCTGAAGATGCAGAGGAGATCAAAGCGTGCCCTCGCTGCGGTGCCTACATCATGAAGACCAACGATGGCAGCTGTAACCGTATGAACTGCACTGTGTGTGCCTGTCAGTTCTGCTGGCTGTGTATGCAGGAGATCACCGACGTGCACTACCTCAGGTACGCAGTTCACACTCAGCTCATTAACACACCAAACCGAACGCCCACATCTAGCTAAACAATGTCATTTTATTTACGTTGATAACAGGCAATCACACCATTAGTCTATTGACTGTTATCAAGCCATTAAAGAGACATTATTGGTCGCTATAAGCCTCATAGATGTGGGTCAGTAGGGGCCTAAACACCAATAGAATGTTTTATCATCTAGTCACATAGTTGATCACCAAAAGAAGGGTATAAAAGAACAAGACAGCGACCTCTACCGACCATAGTAACTATGATAGGATCAGGAGCGGAAATCAGGTGCTGTAGTATAGACATCGTGAAACTCCTTAGTATGGGGTGGAGGTCGGGGGTGATGGATGGGACACAAAAACCAGGGCTTTTGAGAGGAGGCCGGGGTTCGCATCCTCTGTGAAACCAACAATGTGTAGTTGTCTTCGTGTTCACAATCATTACCTTTCACTTTCACTTTTGAAATGAAGTTATTTTAAGCCGAAAACATGAGGTTTTTCCCTAAACTTAGCGAAGTGTTTTTGTTACCTAAACCTAAAGAAGTTGTAGTTTTGTTGCCTAAACCTAAATAAGCTGTTTTGTTTGTGTTCAAACGTAACGTTTCATTCAGTTTAACATGTTAGAACGTGTTGCCTTTAAGTTTCGCTTTCACTTTTACAACGTAGTAGGCGTAGTTACAGCGACTGATAACACCTATTTGATGGCCTGATAACAGTCGAATCGGGTGCACAATTAATCAACACCAAATATAATGATTGAGAAATCGTTCAAGTCATTTATCAAGCAAAACATTTGCTAGTTTCAGCTCCTTAAATGTGAAGATTTGCTGTTTCTGTCTGATTTTAAATTTAATATGTTTTGGTTTGGGGCTGTTGATTGGTCAAAACAAGCCATGTTGGCATTTTTCACTATTTTCTGACATTTTATACACCAAACTAAAATCTTAAAATAATCAACAAAATAATTGCTGAGCTATCTTGGTGTTTGGATGAAAGTACAGCACAAAAACACAAGAGAAAGAGCAGCAGAATTTGATCCTATAGTCTCACAGCAGCATTGGGTGAGAAAACGCTCCGTGGCACAAGTCCAACTTTGGCATAATATGTAAGATACTGAAGTATTTCTTCAGTTCCTCCTAAAAGACACAAACTTAAGCGTCACTAAAATGAATACACCTGTGTTCACACATCACTATTCCATCTCTGTGTTTTAAAGCAATACCCAGGTGGAGATAAAAACTGGGCCAGTCAGCAAGGCACGTCCATTATGTCATTGTTTAGAGGCTGCGCTGCTTTAAACTGGTCGTCTGGGCTTCCATTGATTTTTCCAGTCCTGGAAGAGAGTCACTGCTGACTTGTCATCAATTAATCAGCTCTATCTGCCTCCATATTTCCATGCGGCAGAATATGTAACTCAAGCTAGAAGACTAGCTCGGAGCTGAAATCTGAAGGCCGAGGTCCATTTTAGAAACTACAGCGTGCAGATATGTCACATGCGTATGTGTTGATGAATGTGTCAGATGAGAAAGAGGGTTTTTGTGTTTGTCTGCATGAGCCGCATTGTGTTTTTACACCTTCTCTCCCCCCCGCCGTCCCTTCTCCTTCTCTCTCCCCTCATCCTTGTCTGTCTGTCACACGACAAATTACAGTGAACGTCCTATTGAAGGGCAACGCTTTTAGCATCTCACAGCAAATCTGCCAGTTCAGAGCAACAGAGCACAACTTTAATATCTTCCCATAATTCCCCCCACTCACGGCTTTTAGAACCCAATAGTGACATTTGCTGCTGTAACGCTGTTACACTGAGAAATAGCATATAGCCCCGAGGTGCTATTTGTGTCGCTCATATTGTCACTGCAGCTCCGACACATTAATGGCTGCTTGATTAAGACCAGACAGCATTAATCAGAGTTGTACTGCTTTCCTCTGGCAGTTAGAATTACACCGTAACACCAAAGGCTGATACCACATTAAAGAAGCACTTTAAGGCAACACTTATTATACCTAACATCATAAGATGTGACAAAGTGTTGACTCCTCGTAAACAGACTTAAATAACCCGGCTTTTCCATTTATCTAACAGCATCATAAGTACGAGTGAGTATGTGAATGGTGGCTACAAATGACTGTAATTGAGGGAGAGAGGACGCAGCCAGAATGAGAAATGCAGAAGAGGTCATTCAGTTTGGGTAATGATGTAATGACAGCGATGAGACAGACAGTTAATGTTACCACGGTGTTGTCATTTATTTCACCTGTTTCTTAAAAAATAATCATTCAGTTTTATGCTTGTGTCAGAGTCAGATAATGCTGCATGATGCTTTTGTGATCATTATGAGTGTGTCTATGTGAGTGTACACATACAATTTATGTATATTTTAAGAATAAAGTTTATCAAAAATCTGCTTTGAGCTAAATGCTAACATCACCATGTACCAGAACTGAATCGAGGTTAAATAAATAGATATAAAGTGCTGTGTGCTGAGGTAGCAGGCTGGCTTCAGAAAGACTGATCAGATCTAGGTGATCAGGAGATCACCGAAGTCGTTAGGATTCATCCTCAGGGTCTATATTGAATTTCATGGCAATCCATCTACTAGTTTTTATGATATTTCAGTGTGGACAAACTGACAGACAGAAGGACATTGCCACCCGTACAGCCATGACGCTCATGTAGCTTAAAATGCTATATGTTATTAATATGTACCATTTATTTTCTGAACTCCGTGCTCCAGCTGATAGTTTGCATCTGATGTCCCCTGTTGTGTCCCCCGTTGTGTCTCAGTCCCTCAGGATGTACGTTCTGGGGGAAGAAGCCATGGTCTCAAACCCGCAAGGTTCTGTGGCAGGTGGGCATGTTGCTCGGAGCGCCGGTGGTCATCTCCCTTATAGCGGGCATCGCCATCCCAGTCATCATTGTGGGCATACCAATCTACATGGGCCGCAAGGTACAAAACAGCCAGTAAATCCCGTGTCATGTCAAATAAGTGGTTTGAATGGATATGCTCACTTTTTGAACGACTAGTTTTGACTAGTTGGAGTTTGTGCATGTTGCAGCAAAGACAGCAGACAGTCCAACGTGTGCAAACTGCTCCCATAGACTATAATGTTTAAAGTGAATAAATTAATCTGATTTATTCTGAATCAACCAACATCTTCCATCAGATACAATAGTATCTAAAATATCCAGTTTATTTTGCATGTAATCAACAGATGTAAAATCCGCTTTTGAACATGTTATCATGAAAATCATGCAGCTTGTTTCCTTTCCCCTCATGCATGCTGGGATGCACGTATTAGTGGACATGAATAAGTGACAGGAATAAGTGGTCGCAGAGAATGAGAACAACAAGGAACAAATTAAATTTCCATGATCTAATTTATGTTTTATTTATTGCCTTCCAGGTCCATGGTCGCTGTAAGAAAAACAATATCTCAGGAAGTAAGCACTACTTGACTGTGGCAAGTGGGGTGATGATGTCAGTGTTCGTGTCGCCGGTCATAGCAGCTGTCACTGTGGGTAAGGAACAAACAACAAACATAGTCACCTCAAGTCCTGCACACTGACAAGAGTAATTAAAGTGAAAAATGAGCTTGTTGTTTTGCAAAAGTAGTAGTGAATTAGAAGCCATCCAGTCCAAACACAGTAGTTTAGGTCAGACACCATAGGGTCTCATATGCTAAATATTTTGCTTCTATCTGAATAATAAAGCTGTAGTTCTATCAACATTTCTAATATCTGAGGATGCCGTGTTCATGTGGATCAAAAAGCCATTAAAGATAAAGATGATTCATGTGGGTTCGACCAGCACACTGGCTGCTAGCTGCGGAGTGCCTCGGATAATCCCTCCCACAGTAATGAGTAAGGACTTTGGGATCAAAGAGAGAGAGAAACGCTGCATCTTTTCACACTCTACACACACAATTTAAAACCCCAAAATGAAAGAATTAGTTCAACATTTTGGGAAATAAGCTTACTTGCTTTCCTGTCGAGAGTTAGGTAAGAAAATCGATACCACTCATATCTGTACGCTAAATATGATGCTACTGCTAACTTAGCTTAGCACAAAGACTGGCTGGTTTTGTTGCCTAGTCCTAAGCAAGTGTTTTTGTTTATTCACAACATTAAGCACGTTTATTGCGAATGAAAAGTGACGCAGAGAGGGCGGACAGAGCGTCAGTATGTGACGAGTTGAGGATAAGAACGTGTTGTACCAACAGCCTGCTAACTTAGCTTAGCACAAAGACTGGCTGGACAATCACTGATTAACACGTTATATCTCATTTGAAGTGTAAAATTGAAACATTTTACCCATCGTAAAAAAAACCACAAGGTGACATCTTTGCACTTTCGTTTTTGTACAGATTAAATTTGAACAGCTTTGGTACAGATTTGTAGAGATATAACAGGTTAACCAGTGAGCAGTGAGGCACTAGTAGGTGGATTTTGTTACCTTTCAACAGAACCAGGCTACCTGTTCCCCGTGTTTTAATCTTTGTACTAAGCTAAGCTAACTAGCTGCTGGCAGGAGCTTCACATTTACCATGCAGACATGTAAGTGGTACCAAAAATGTTAGACTATTCCTTTAATAGATCATGAGCATCTGAACATGCATCCAGGCTTCATCTGGTTTAAACAGTTAGTGTACAGCCATATGAAGCTAGGTTTCTGTATGCAAACATAGCACTTGATTTCATTACCACACACATAAAGTGCAAAGTGGCATTTCGATGACTCATGCCACTTCCTCCTTTAGGTAGCCTACCATTTGTGGCTGTGACAGAAATCCTTAAGGCTTTAACAGCTTCTCAGCTTCCCTCCGCAGTGTCACGACCATCACCGAACCGCACACTGACGGGCCCTCCCTCGGCGCACACACACTCAAACACATTTAGCCGAACTGTACTTTTCACCCTCATCTCCTTCCACCTGTGTATCTCCCCCTGTGTTTGCATCCCTGCCTCTACGCCTCATTTTTCTTTCTCTCTGCCCTGCAACTGTTGTTTTGTTTCTCATATTTCACTCACAGCTCCCCGTCTTTTTGTTTCTCTCTTTTTGACTCAGACACACACATCCTCTCGCGTTCACTCCTCTCTTTCTGTGGACTGTTAGGGCTGGCAGGCTCACCCTCTTGCCCTCGTTTCACCCTGTTGTTGAGTCAATAGCGTCCCGGTGTTCCCGCTGTGTTAATGATGTCCCTTTGTTTGGTCGGCACTCCGCTTTGTGTTCCCAAATTCCTATCTCAATCACAGGTTGCATAATCACACAGCGGAGGGAGGCTGCTGCTCATCGAGTTTGGGGGCTTGTTGATAGTACTTTTATGAAGGCTATGAAGGAGAGCGGGGAGAAATATAACTTATGATATTTTTATTTTGTCTTAATATGAAGACAGGCAATCTGTCGTAGTGAACACTTCATCTATTACTTTATTGTGTCCTCAACAACATATCAGCACCACATAGAACATAAAACATAGAGGTTTCAAAACATATGACACTTACTTGATGAATCCCAATGAATTACATAAAATATGAAGATAATAATCAAGATTCACAAACCACATAAGATCAAAGGCATGAAATAAGATTGATGAATAACAGCAATAAATATACCATAAACACGCGACATTACCTAGATATGCAGCAGATTAAAATAACAACATAAAATGGATGATTAATGCCGTATTGATTGCTTCCAAATAAATGAGAATGGAGTTAACAGTGTGCAAAGAAATAGGTTCCTGAAAGAAGGTATACGTTCCTGGAGCATATGCACTATTTAGAACAATACACTTGCATAGATATGGAGGTGAAGATGCCAAGAAAAGCTTTATAGATCAGTGTGCTCCAGAAACTTTATTGTGTGCAGTGCACAGTGAAGCCGGAGGGGCTCCCTCTTGTGTTTATTTTGGGTATTGCAGTAATAACAATTTAACATGTCTTAAAATTTAAAAACCATGAACATAAAAGTGCATTTACTAGTCACGGGGAGTACTACTCAGCTTGTGAAATCAGCTGTGTCTTTGTCAAGTCTGAGAAAATTACTCCAGTTACACTACTTGCTTTGGGCTACAAATTGTGTGAATGTGGAGTTTGAAAGATGGATGGGGGGTCTACCAAAAGATGGTATCTTGTTGCATTATGGGAAGTCCAGAATCCAGTGTCTTTGGAGCCTGACTCGTATCCTGACCTGAGCCAGAACGTGTATTGCCAAGAAGTGAAAGTCAATTGTTCGTTCCATTGCAATATCAGCGTCCAGCAGCAAAGCTACGCTTCCGCCATTTTGGACTGAAAGCGACTAGGACGCCAGTAAAACGTCCACCTAAGAAGTGCTGTACAAGTAAACAAAATTATTTCTATACTATTGTCATATTCTACCAACATGGCCTGTGTTGAACAATAAAATATTATAAATATAAGAAGCGTTCAAGTCCCCCAACTTTGTGCGGTACTAAATCACAAGAGTACTCTTTCAATAACCATTTGTATGTTATTAAAATGTATATTGACGCAAACAAGACAAATGATTAGGATAAATATTTTATGAATTGTTTTCTTATATTTTTCTGTTTCTCTGCAGGTGTGGGTGTGCCGCTAATGCTGACTTATGTGTATGGGGTCGTCCCCATGTCGCTCTGTAGGAACGGTTGGTGTCGACCGCAGACTGAACCCCAAGAAACACACAAAATCCAACTGGAGGACTTAGCCAGCTGTGAGTACACAATTTAAAGGATAGTTTGACATTTTGGGAAATACCCTTATTCGCTTTCTTGCCGAGAGTTGGATGAGAAAATGGCCACCGCTCTCATTTTTCTACGCTAACCACGGAGCTGGAGCCAGGAGGCAATTAGCTTAGCTTAGCATAAAGACTGGAAGCAGAGGGAACCGGCTCAAGAAACGTTCAAACGTACGGTTCAAACAAACAAGACGCACTGTGTCTATCAGTAAGCGTTAGAGGTGCTGTCGTGCATGTTTTTGTTTGATTTGTTTGGCCTGTTTCCAGTCTTTATGCTAAGCTGAGTGAATCATCTCCAGGCTAGCTTCATATAATGAACAAAATACGAAAGTGAATAAGCCTATATCCCAAATTATAGAGCTAGTCCTTTAACAACGGTTTAGTTAACTCTCGACAAAAATATTGGGTGCATTGAAAATTTTGCTCCAAAGCGCGACCTGATCTGATGATCTGATGTTTCTCTTATAGATCTTCTATTCTCTCATGTAGTCAGTGACCACTGGACGGGTCAGAACAACCCACCGCTCAGCGACACCAGCGTCCAGGAAGTCAGAGTCAGTGTACAGGAAGTGGGCGTCCTGCCCAGTACAAGCACCACGCCCCCGGAGCTAGATAGCTATGAGGATTTGGATGAAGCCACGAAAAGCCACGGATACACCCAGCAGGACAGCCAATCAGACTGCGAGGTGGTTATTGTGCCTGACAGCAAACACGATGACACACAATCCCTTCCTTTGAGGTAAATGTCATTTATGTTTTATTTGTATTAGTTCTTTAACCAGGAAATATTGTTTCAGCTTAGTTTTAGTTTTTCTTAAAGGATATAGTTTTTATTTGGTTTCAGTCTACTAAAACTATTTTTCACTGCTTATTTTAGTTTCAGTTTTAGTTTACCAAATAACCCTGGCTCAAAGCACCGCTGTGCCCTACAGTAAGAACAGCCTTACAGTGCTGCTGGCATGTCTATAGACTCTTAGACTTATTCTTTAATTGTTTTTGGAAACTTTTATTAAAAGTAATACCTATGTTTAAGCATATGATCCTGCCGTTGATCTGTCATGTGACTTCAGCACATTTTGACCCCTCAAGGCATTCTGTATATAAACTTCCTCAAGACAGAAACATTTCTGTTTCCCTGGCAGCTTCTGTATTGATTGCTTCCTGTCTCTCTACTGTCACCACAGGGAAGGAACCAATATTGAGGTCCGTGTGGAAATCGAGACCCATCCCAGAGGCGCCCGCCAGTCCAGCCTAAGTAGCATCCTGTCTAGCCGAAGCTTGTCAGCGGAGTCTCTGGTACACCCGCAGCCCCAGTTCCAAGACTACCTGCGTGCCTCAGAACTGGAGGAAAGACGAGAGGGGGGAGGAGGAGGAGGAGGAGAGGAGCAGGAGGGAAGAGAGAAACCAGGAGGGGAAGCAGGAGGATACGAAGGGACAGTTTACCCAGTCTTTGAAATAGACGGTGTATGAGGCCCTCCAAGTGCAGGCTTTGTACTTGGTTGAAGATTAGTCAGGTTTTATGGAAACAGAGAAATCCATGAGCCGACGTGTCGGAGGATTGACCTGAAAATCGTTGGCAAAGGCCACCTCCTGCTTCTAAGACGGGCCCTCCCACCAGTTGCCTTCTAGCTCCAGCCTCTAAAGGACGACGCGGGTTTAGAGAGAGAGCAAATGAAAGAGTGTGTGTGTGTGAGACAAATAGCATGAGACTATGACATAAACATTGGAGGGGGATAAACTGTAAAGCAGGCAGGATAGCATACATCAATGAATCTAAAACGGAAGTGACTGAGAGCATGTTTTTTGTTCTATGTTGTCCTTTCTGAAAGAGACTACACACCCCCCTCTGCCATGAATCTGTTTCATGAGGCCCTCTCTTCGTCTAGCTGTACTCTTACACTTCTTTTAGTGACCTCACCTCTCTCCCCTCACAAATAAAGAGACCCCCCACAACAAGCATGATTTGTTTTATGGGAGGAATAAGAATCTAACAACGTGTCGTGTCAGCAAGTAGACATCACAGGCTTCCCAAGCCAAGACAGTAGGGGGGGATTTTTTTTTTTTTTTTTTTTTTAAATAATGTCTCCGGTATTTTAAGAAGCAGTGGTCACACCTGAATTGGACAAACACACGACGCATGCTGCACCGTTCGATGACTCTTTTCATGAACCAGTTGAAATGACATCTGGACTCTGTTGAAGCCTGAAACTGTTGTTCTCTATTGGAGTAAAAAAAAGTGCTCTGTGACATTATGGCAGTGATTGGATCGACTGGCTGGCTTATAAATACCATTAATTATAACTATTAATCACAAATCCACAGTCTTCCATGGAAGCAGACATGAGGCAATGTCACTTTTGCATTGTTTTAGTGCAGCTTTTAGCCCTCAAGAGGCTATTTCCTTTTAAACTGCAGTCTTTTTTCTGACGAGTCTTAAATTTAAAAGTAGCTGCATGATTCTACTACTTGCCGTGTATCCAGGATTACACACACACACACACACACACACATACATATATGCCCACACACACAGCAGTCAGTGTAGTTGCAGTAGTGTGCGCTGCTGAGAGCATTAAATATAAACTTAAAGAGCCTCTCAAATGATCACAGAGCACCAAAATTACAACAGCAGCATGCCACCTCAGGCTAAACTCTTAATAACCCCTACTAGATGATCTATGAGAAACACATGACTATACATGCTCCGCTTAGCTTCCTGAGTGTGAAATACTTGTGAGAGAGATGAACTCGGACATGACGTGATAACCTGTGCTGGGTTGTGGAGAGAAATGAAATAAAGATTTCACCATGAAGGACAAAAACACAAAGCAACGTGTCTGTCAAAAATTGATTTCTCTTCATTGAAAGCTCAAGTGGAGTCGGGGAGTTCCCTGTTACCTAATATGGCACAATTGTTTTTTGGGGCATTTATTGTATAGCTTTACAGAAGAACTACAGACAGGAAACTCTGTGATAATGCAAAGGTCATACAAAGGTCACCAGTTGAAATTGAAGTGGAGATGTTGCAGGTTATGGTAATCATCTTAGACCAGTGGTTCCCAATCTGTTTGGCTTGTGACCTCTATAATGTCTTCTTGTGACCCCGTGTAACCGGCTCCAACTGTGCGTTCCAATACCCATACTACCGTACTATTTAGTATGCAAAAAAAAAATTTGGTATGTCCCAATACATAGTATGTCAAATGCCAAAAATACCAGGATGTCCTACTACATCCGGTCATATTTTGCAGTATGCAAGCCAGCATGCTTTTCTGGCTATTCTGACCCACAATCCTCTGCGATATATGAGCAAGAGGGTCAAATTTCAAGGCGCAATGTAAGGGCAGCTGCAGTACGTACTAAAAGTAAAAAGTAAAAGTACAGTATGCGATTTGGAACCTAGCCACAGTCTAGACAGTCAACAATTTTTGTTTACTTTGTGTTATTTGAATATTTTTTCTGAAGTAAAACGATCTAGTAATTCACAAGAAGAAAAAAATAAATATTAGTGGAAAGTCTGAATAGTTGAACATAACTGAAATGTGTGTTTTTTTAAATACTTTTCCCTACTGTTAATTATCTTGTGACCCCTCAGATTCATTTTATGACCCCTTGTGGGTGTCCCGATCCTCAGTTTGGGAACCGCTGTCTTAGATCACCAGGGTGCCCATGATTATTTATTTTTTTAAACTGATGATTTAATGATCAATTCATAGTTTATTTTGTTAAAAATAAATTAACTTAAAGCTAATAGTAGTACTACTGATATCCCCAACTATTACCATGCTGAAGATGAGTAACAACCACGCTGTAATAACTGGTTGTAACCAATAGAGGGCGCCAACATACAAAAAAAAAAAACTTCAAGCATTTACCTTTAAATGAAGCCTAGTTCTGTAGTTGTTATAATGAACATTTGTGCCAAAATATATTGTCAGGTATTCAGACATTAATATTTAGTACTTAACATATATGTAACCCAGCCTGGAAAAAAAGGGAATAATGGGAGGAAATGGATTAAAAGAGGCTTTCACATAGTCCAACACTATAATTTGAATTCTGTCATGAATTACAACAAAAAGAGTGTTGTTTCTAATGATGTTAAAGGGATGATGATGGCTATCTTTAAGAGCAAAACCTGGCAACAGTGCATCCACAAAAAGTCAATAAAGTGCTATGAGATAAAAAAGTGCAGTTGTAAGCTCATTATCCATGAACTCATTAGTGACACACTGCAATCATGCTGTAATGATTTTTCATTATTAAGGTCGCTCCTTCAGACTGGAGCACTTTTGGGCTGCTGTCGGCTCATCGAGGTTGGTGGAGGGACACGCCCTTAACTTTGGAGACGGTGCAGTAGGTGCATGTGCTCCTCAGCTGGTTGCCAGTCTCTCTCTTGTATAGTAGGGGGAGAGAAAACGGTTCAGGGTGGGAACTTATATATCAGTGCTCTTCGTGCTCTTTTCGTCCCCTCTTTTTTGGCGCATCCTCCGTCGAGCCCCAGCCTTGCTGTATTTACCTCCCACCGTGGTCCGGACTCGGAGACTGGGGGAACCCACCTGCCTGCCTGCCCGGAGACCTGCAGACACACCTCGGGGATGGACGCCCTCAAATCCGCCGGCAGAGCGATAATCAAGAGCCCGGGAGTCCCGCGGCACACATGGGGAACTTCCAAGCACGAAAGTGAGTGAGACAAACGTGTGTGTGTTGTGTAATGTTTGGGTTTGGTTCAGTGTTGTAAAGATTTTGGCGACGTAGCAAAGGCAGTAAAAACAGGAGAGAGGGGGGGGGGGGAGAAGGACAATGTGTGCCTCTGGCTGCTCGTAGTAAAGCTAATGTGGACTGTTGTGTGTCTTGTTGCCAAATGTAGCTTTAGCGGGATGTGCTGTAGTGTAGAAAGCTGTTCAATTACAAGCTGTAGATACTATTATATAAAGCTCAGTCTCAGTTTACTTCACTTCCTTGTGAGTGAGCTGGTTAGTCCCCCTGCCAACTGTCCCCTTACCAAAACAACTAGCATCAATTAAAACTAGCTAATTGATACCGGAAATGAGTCGAATAAGCGAGTAGTCGGTCCACTAAAGCAAACGTTTTTATGTTTTTTTTTTATAAATATTTGATTAATGTTGTAATTGTTTCATCAAGCTAAACATGCCAAATTTCCAGCTTCTCAAATGTGACGATTTTTGTGTGTGTTTTATATCATTTTTTATTGACTATCTTTGGGTTTTGGAATGTCGTCAGACAAAACAAGACATTGAACGCATCACGCCATCTTGTGATGGCCACTATCTCTCTTTTTTTGACATTTCACAGAGTAAACAATTAATTAAATAAATATTTTACAGAATAGTTAGTAATTAACATAATCATTTCTGGCAGCCCTAAAATGAAAAACTATACTAATATTCTGCCAATTTGTACAATCATACAATCAAATCTGACAACTAGAGATAAATATACTGAATGTTAGACTTAGGGCTGACCCGAATGCTTCGAAGCTTCGACCGTTGCCATGGTAATCGACCTCCAAATCGGTATTCGAGCACAGCGGCACTGTCCCGAAGCTTCAAATAGCTTCGAATATTTCTCACTGAAGCTTCGAAGCACAAAAAATGGTATTCGGGACAGCCCTAGTTAGACTGAATACTGAATACCTTTTTTAAGGAATGTAATTGGGCAGTCTATTAGGGCCGCAACTAACGATTATTTTCATTGTCGATTAATCTGTTGATTATTTTCTCGATTAATTGATGAGTTGTTTGGTCTATAAAATGTCAGAAAATGGTGCAAAATGTCAATCAGTGTTTCCCCAAACCCAAGATGACGTCCTCAAATGTCCACAACTCAAAGATATTCAGTTAACTGTCATAGAGGAGTAAAGAAAGAAAATAATCACATTTAAAGGTCCAGTGTGAAGGATCTGGTGGTATCTAGCGGTGAGGAGATTGCAACCAACTGAAACCTCTACCGTGTGCCAAGTGTGTCGGAGAGCCACGGTGGCTGACGCGAAAACGCCAATGACCCTCTATGTTGTAAGAGTAGCGTAGGTCATTTTGAGCAGAGCCAGTGCTTAGTGTGTGTGTACATAGGAAGTGAGTGGTGAAGCAAGAGAGAGAGAGAGAGAGCGGCGGCGACAGGAGCGAGTAACGTTTTCGACTCCGGCCCAAGCAGGAAAAGTTAACAGAGTTTGGTTTGTCCGTTCTGGACTACTGTAGAAACATGGCGGTGCAACATGGCGGACTCCGTGGAGAGGAGAACCCGCTCCCAAGGCCTGTTGAAAGAGGCTGGGACACACACGGGTCCTGGGGTATGGGGTATGACACAAAACGCGTTCTTGCGTTGCGATTGGCTCAATTTCGGCGAGCGTAGACCAGATTTTACAGCGCATGTGTTTTACCCAAAAGATATGACGCGTTGACGGGTGTCATCTCCTCTTTTCACCCTCCTTGCCCGCTCCCTAAACGGCTCATTCTAAGGTAACCAAAACACAATGATTCTTATTTTCAGGTGATTATACACTAAAGAAAACATACTTATTAATATTATAAAAGGCCTAAAAAGTGCCGTAGAAAAGTAGAACAAAATAATTTCTCTTCTATTGTCATATTCTACCGAAATGGCCTATGTTGAACAATAATATATTATAAATATAATTAGCGTTTTCAGTCCAAAATGGCGACAGCGGCTCTTGTCAAAAAAAACAAAAAAACACCAGAGTTTTGTCTCGTTGCTTCTATACTCTTTGGACAAACCACAATCAAATATAATTTAGTGATATACAGTACTTGATTATACTGCATTACTTTGCTAGTAGTTTTTCAAATAATTCAGAAAATGTTACAGCCTACAAAATGTGCACGGCTGCTCCTCCGTGACTACAGTGTGAAGTACAGGAGGTTGTGAGTGCCGAGCGAAGGGTCAGAGCAGCAAACCTTGTCACACCATCGGTGACGGGCTGCTTTGCTGCCTGCAGCTCTGCTGTCTCCCCTGATGTGTGAAGTGTTGTTTTGAGCGCTCCCTCCCTGCAGCTACATCGCCTGTGAGCTTCTCGCTGCCATAAATGCTAGCATGCTGTCTTTTTTTGCCTCATGCCGGATTCCTCTCCTCAGTGAATAATCGGCAGCCCGTGCCAGCTTTAATTAAACATGACTGATTAATCTCACATCCAGGAAGATGCGCTTGGTCTCTTTGGTTTCTCTAGGAAATGTTCTACATCCATTTATTGAATATTGAGTATTATTGAGTATAAATCTGTGGCATTTAAAAGTTTTCTCATTGGATTCGGGCTTTAACGAGGTTGTCTTAAATGGTTTGAGATGTTGCTGCTAAAACTTCTGATCTTGTTTTTTGTGCAAAACATTGATTGATGGGAGTTGTTATTGTTTTCGTCAACATCACCAAAGTCTCCATCATCACCGTGATGATGACAAAAGCTGACAAACAAACCATCAACATCTTGTATTGAAAGACATTGTCGGTGTCACATTGTTAGCAGGAGGCTCTGCATTGTGCTTTTCTTCTCTTATTGTTTGCATCAGAAAGAGGGAGGGAGGGAGGGGGGGGGGGAGAATAAAAGCCAAACAATGTTGTCAGAGCTGAATCCAGCTGTTTTATCTCGGCGCCTGATGACTGAAGCAATTTGTGTCTGAGAGACACCAGAGGAATCCGGCTGGAAAAATGTGAACACAGCAGTCACAAACAGTACAGGCGGACGGGGTTGACTGCTGATGTCCAGGAGCTACTTAGCAGGCAATTTGGAGAGAGGACAGCGTCTGTGTGCCGGCATGTGGCGATGCGTCAAAGCTGGCTGTCGGAATGCAAATAAAGCAACATCGCAGTAGATGCTTGGCACATCCACACACAAAAAATTAGGTGTGATTAAAGTTGGGGAAATAAAGAGATGAGTTATTTGTGTCCCGTCTATGGAGCGGTCACCTTAACCACAGTTAATGATAATATACAGTTAATTTCTTTGTGGATAAATTCTGTATAGTAACTGTGACTTGCCAAGTTGTTTAATAGAGAAATTATGTAGAAAAAAATAATGGTCCATTTGAGTTACTGTGGAAAGATCACGTGTTAAAGCATTAGCATTAGTGCTTTGTTTTAAATGAGACTATAGTGTGAAGGTGAGACGAGACAGAAGCATTTAATTGGATGATGACTTGGGTATTGTATTTTACAAAAGCACATGGAAAAAGCTTTTACTAAATATACCGGCCTGATTAATGTGGTCGCCACCTGACCTTTCTGCTGTAAGGTCAAACCTCACCTTGACTAATGTGTCTCAAAAGCCCCTTTCAGACACACACACCTCGTTAGGTTAATGGCAGTTTTACATGTCGGTCTAATGTCTGAATGAGTCCCTTATATGTTAAAGTCATGACAACAGTCTTACTAGGTCGGACCAAGCAACACATCCAACGCTGCACAAGTCTGAACTGAATGCCGTTAGGTTAACGTAAAGGCTGCAGCAGCAGCAGGGTAAATAAAATGCATGTCTCGTTCGCCTCATTAAGAGCAGTATAATGAATCCATCACTTAACTATGCACAAAGAAAACAAGAGCGGGTTGATAAACTGGAAAACACTTCAAATGAGCCAATTTAAAGTTGTTGAGGAAGTTCTTCTCAAGTCAAATCGGTCTAAAAAAAGATTATTTTCCCCCTTGTGGAGCAAAACAACCGCAGTAATAATGAGACCTCCGTACATTTTTGATTTACATTCTGCATGAACTATGAAACTATGAATATCCAGCAAACATGCTCTACGTACACCATTTGACCAAGTGGATATTAAAGTCCCAACTTAACATATCGTCATTCTATTCTTGGGTCCTCTTGGATGTCATGAAATAGGCAACAGGACGTGCTAGAAAATGTATTCAGGAATTCATCGTGAGAAGAGGTGGTGTGTCTGTCTTGCACACAACTGTCTTTATTTAACCCTTTTGAAGTCCGCAATAGTGCTTATTGTGATGTCTTTTCCCTAAAATCTGTACAAGCTAAGCTAAAAGGTTATATAAGTCAAAAAAACATATTAATGATTGAACAACATGAAATATTACTTAACACTTCATAAATAATTTGAAGTATGCACATTTTTATGAGGGGATCGAGTGCAAGGGCGTTTTAATAGTTTCGTTACATTCTGCACATAATATAACGTAATGACGTTATCACGAGTGTACAACATGATGGCGCGAAAGACGGAAGCCTCAGCTTTTTATTTTATAATTTAAACAAGATCATGCAAACAACGATCTCCCACAGCCGCCCGCAGGAGGTCCGTATTTAAGGCTTTGATGTGAAAATAACTTTTTTTAAAATGCAACGCCAATGCAGCCTGTGATTAAACGGAAAACACTCTTCTTCCTTGATACCGTGACTTTCCTGCCTACCTTCCTTTTTCTCTTGCAGCAGGTGCAAAACATTGCACAAGCAGTGTGTCAGTTTTCGTAAGGGTCTTGTCAAGTCTGTATAAAGCCAAAAGGAACATTGAGGTAATGGCCATCTAAATGCCATTACTTTAACAGTTAGGTGAGGCCAGCAATGTTACGCATTTCCTGTCTGAAAAGAGCTAAAATTGAAAGAATATTGAAATGTCCTGTTAGGTTCTGAAGTGCGTTACCGTCACCACGTATATGGCATTCCTAATGTGGGTTTTAAATACTGTATTCTGCCGACAGTGTGCAAGTCTGACTAATCCACTAGTGTCTGTAATCTCTTCTTCTGTATTTGTACAACCTCAGGATGAGACATGAGAAATAAGTAAAACCCACGATGATCGGTTGCTATACTAAGTTACACTAATGCCCCCTTTTTCACAAGTAAAAAAAACCTGGCAGAATAATTTAATTTCCACTCTACCTTACTAACATAAAAAGATCTATTTCTGGACATGCACGAGACCAGTCTTCAGATCTTCCGCCAGCAGAAAGCTGACATGCACCACACTGACCCGTCGCCCCTCGTGCCCGTCCGTTGTCATCTGTCGAGGTCAAAGCCTACTGGCAGGACGGAAGAGGACACAGCATGTGCCTGGAGTACAAGCCTTCCCTTTGGATCACGTCACGCAGAAGCAGCACGGACCTTTGTGTATATCTCAGAAGTCACACACACTTGCCCTTGGCGCCAAGGACGTCCGCGCTGTACAGTCTGCATCAATTTAAAATCGTGTAGCTTTGGGACAGACGGAGATGAATCCAGTAAGACTGTGTCCTTGGGTCTGGGATTGTTTCTTATACATTTTTTTTTAGTGGTGTAAATATCAAAGCTTGCTTCTTCTGCACAGCTGTGTGAGCAATATCAAAAGAAAAAAAAAACTGAAAATAAGTAGCTTCTTTTAGTTCTTGCATACACATCTCAAAGTGTTATTGCCGTGAGGAAAACATGCAGTTTGCACTGCTGTGCTTTGCGGTGCTTGATCTGAAATTAGTGGACCCACCAGTCGTTAGGTTGGACTGGTTGGGATCTCTGGCAGTGAATTCAGCCTGCGGTTCTATTAACGCTGACAGGAGCTTGACTGAATGACATGCAGGAGGCAGCGGTGTCAGTTAGCAGTGACCCTCGAGGAGCAATTATCTCTCAATGGCTCGTTACGACTCAGGAAGCCGTGAGTCAGGGACACGCCAGCGAAGAGGAGGAAGAGCAGAGGGGGGGAATGGTGGGAATATACGTGGAGAATGATAGAGGGAACGTCAGCAGCACATCAGGAACGAGAGGGATGAATTGTGGGATTAGTGCCTCTGCTTTCAGGGTGATCCAAAAAAAAAATGAGGAGTTGATAATTGGGCACTGATGGAGCATGTTGGATTTGTGTTATGATGCAGAATTAAAGTGTCATCAATGCTGCATTGAGCAATAAATACGGTATAATCTGTCTGTGTCGACTGGGAAACCCATTTTACACAAATCACAGAAAACCTATTTTCCAGCCATGCAGATGTTTTTTTTGTTTTTCACTGCCCATTATCTGTTTTTCTCTGAGATATGCATTTCTGAGTTTTCTGATGCCACAATACAATAGAGGGGAATGTGGTTTTGTTTGTGTTGCTCGTAGATTTCGTTATTGATTTACTTGCTGATTATTTTTTTCAATTAATTGATTGTTAAATTGATAAAATGTCCACAAATGGTGAAAAAATGTCCAAGGTGACGTCTTCTAATGTGTTGTTTTGTCGGACCAAGAGTCCAAAACCCAATATTCAGTTTACAATAATATAAAATAGGGCTGCAACTAACGATTATTTTCATTTTCTCGATTAATCGATTAGTTGTTTTGTCTATAAAATGTCAGAAAATGGTGAAAAATGTCCATCAGTGTTTCCCAAAGCCCAAGATGACGTCCTAAATTGTCTTGTTTTGTCCACAACTCAAAGATATTCAGTTTACTGTCACAGAGGAGTAAAGAAACCAGAATATATTCACATTTAAGAAGCTGGAATCAGAGAATTTAGACTTTTTTTCTTTAAAAAAAATGTACTCAAACTGATTAATCGATTATCAAAATAGTTGGCGATTAATTTAATAGTTTTTTAATCATTGCAGCTCTAATATAAAACAAAGAAAATCTGAGACGTTGGAGAAACTGACCCCTGAGAATTTTTTGCTCTTTTTTGCTTGAAAACTTGACTAAAACGATTAATCAATTATCAAAATAGTTCAACTAATCATTCACTCACTCACTCGTCAACTAATCGACCGACTAATTGATAATTCAACTAATTGTTTCAGCAATGCGGGCCTAAACCACTGAAAAAATACTGTTAAACAATTCAGTGTCCTAGTTTTCTCTGGATAATCCTCAAACTTTGCTGTGAGAAAGTTTACAGTGGAACTAATTTTGCATTATCTTTGCATCGCCTGATTGCTATGCTTTCATTAGCTGGGCCCTGGATTTATTTAGCCTAACATGATGTCTACAGGAAAGGTTGAATTTGCATATAGTACAGTATATGACCTTTTACAGCAATGCCCTGTTTACACAGTTACACACAGATAATGTACCAAGAAACGGAAGAGAATAAAGCAAGACTGAAGTTACAGAGAGTGTTTTCTCTTTTCTTCTTTTCATTTTCATCTGATTTTGCAGAATATGCCATGCAACTGATGCGCTAAAACAGTGAAAGATGAAGTCTTTTTAAACATATTAGTTATAGTGCAGAGTTTCCTATGTTAGCTCTGATAGCTCTGGCACAAGTTCCAGGCATCCAGCATTTCCAGTTTAAAGAAGAAACACTCAGTTATTGCATCTATATAGAATATAAACAGCCATTTATAACACCAGTTAAAGTCAATATGTGCTCTTAGCTGAGCTTCAGTGTATCAGACGACGATTTAACTGAGCAGATTTCCCACCTATACGCTGCATAATTCATCGCTCGCACACTCATCGTTCTCACCAGTCGCGGGCTGAGGATAGATTAGATGATAAAGTGCTGCTAATGAGTTTTCATGCAACGTGCTTTGAAATAAGAAATCAATTAGACCGGTTACCTTCCTCTAAGATCAGCACCTGCCAACGTTGGGAGGCACTGCTTGCATTGCATTGATAATTTAAGTTATTTAAACCCATTGTGTGTCCCCCAGGGTCCTTTTGAATGCACGACTCAAAAAGCTCACAATTATCTTGAGATAATCAGGATTTGGTCTCGGAAAGAAACATTTTCCCTTCAAAAAGTACTTCATAGCCATTTCCCTTTAAGGGCATTTGAAGCTTATAGCAAAATGACTCATTGAACACGATGTTCAAATGCAGTTTTATTTAGTTGTATGAATAATAGTGGCGAGGATTTGTGTGAGTGCATGACCTTTTTGACTCTTTCCACTTTGGTCGGAACAGAACTGCCTGAGCTAAATCCCCCCAACACTGTGATTAGTTGGATTATCGTCAAAGCACAGCTACCTCAGTGACAGCTCTGCACAGATGCTGTATTTGTCTGCTGCTTCCTGCTTTTTCCCCACTTAGTTTTTAAATTCTGTGGAACTTTATGCACATTATCAGTGACTGTCTTTTTTCTTTATTTCCTATTTTGTGTCTCTGATATTAGATTAAAAAAAAAAAAGTATGCTCTTTATTACCAAACGGCACTTTTTTTTAGCAATAGCGGCGGGGCTCTCAGGATGGCAATGTGTGTGTGTCTGTCTGTCTGCCCACCGCTGTGGTCCAGACTGAAATATCTCAACAACTATTAGATGGATGGATTGCCGTGAACTTTTGTTTCGACATTCCCGTCACTCTCAGGATCAATTGTAATAACTTTAGTGATACCCTGACCTTTCATCTAACTTCAACATCAGGTCAAAATTTCACTTTGTCCAATGGCTGATCTTTGTTAGCAAATATTATAATGCTTACATGCTAAACTAATATGGTGAACATTATATCTGCTAAACATCAGCATCAGTAGGCAACCTCCGGGTTTGAAAAGTGAAGCTAAGGCGGAAGTGCCTTAAACTTGCATTCTTTCTAATAGCCAGCATGGGGCGACTCCTCTGGTTGAGAAAAGAAGTCTGAATGTATAGAAGTCTATGAGAAAATGACCCTACTTCTCACTTGATTTATTACCTCAGTAAACATTGTAAACATGAGTTCATTGTCTCAATCGCTAGTTTCAAGTCTTCTTCAATAGAGCCTGATGTTCATTTAGTAAATTATGGTCCCATTTAGAGTCAAACAGACCATAAAGCAGGGTATGCTTTAGGGCGTGGCTACCTTGTGATTGACAGGTCGCTACCACGGCGATGTCCGGTCTGGGTGTTGTCCGTATTTTCGTCTTACAACTTTAACCCTTTCAAAGTGTGTTTTCACTTCATGAAAGTTAATTGTAACATTTTGGTCACCTGAAAATGTCTTATTCAGTGTTTGGTTATACTTACATAGCTCCACCCTTGTGTCACTTCTGGTTGCAAAAAAACAAGATGGTGACGGCCAAAATGCCGAACTCAAGGCTTCAAATCGGCAGTCCACAAACCAAGGGACGACGTCACGGTGACTACGTCCACTTCTTATATACAGTCTATGATCAGCATGTTAGCATGCTGATATTAGCATTTAGCTCAAAGCCTTGTTGTGTACAGTCTCAAGTACAGCCTCATAGAGTTGCTTATAGACTCTTAGTCTTCTTAGCTTGTGTTTTTACATCTTCCCGGTCAGTGGCCTGCTGTAATTTCCTTATACTAAAGCTTATATTTTTGTTAATTTCTTTAACACATGTCTGTTTTCCGTCCCCTTCGTATGAATCCAGTTCAGGTTACCAAGGTGCTGTTTTGGGTTGTCAAGAGGAGATAGAGCATTAAACGGATTTATGATATTGTCACACTGAACTAAAAATGCTTGGAGCAGGTTAAATGAAGCCCTGGAGCCTTTTTTTTATGGTTTGTTTGGGCAGCTGAGAACAATAACCTCTCGCTGGGTTGACAAGCGCTTCACCACACTAAATGCTCCTCCTGTCACACTTGTCGTCTTGTGTTTTTAATCCCGCGGTTGCTATGGGTGTTTTGAAATTTAATAATGCCTCATTCTTTTTTCCGTCGTAGGTCTGAGTTTAATCAAAGCTTAGCGGGAGGCCCTTCTGTCCTTTATTCCCCCAACTATCATTTCTGTATTAATGCCTTGAAATCCCCGACGTGCCGAGGCGATTCACCTTAATTCTTCCTTGTGGTTTAAGGATAACAGGATGTTTTGGAAATGAGGATGTATGAAGGATCTAACAAGATGTGTGTTTGTGCAGCAGCGGGGTTTTGTTTAATCTTTTAAAACCTATTTTTCATTTTGTTGGAAAGGTCACTGCAAACGTGACTTAGAATTTCCCCTCCAGGAACAACAACGTCTATATTGATTTTGTTGCATCTGAGGCTGAAAATTATCCTCCCAATAACCCAATTTCAACTAATCACTTATGAACTGAATCTAATTTCTCATGATGTTTTTTTTCACCTTTTCACATGCTGTCTCGTGCCGGTTACATTTTGAAGCTGCGAGTATATTTTTTCCGCTGTTGCACTCCACAAATATTGATTTTAAAGCCTCGGCCTCATGTTATTAAAAACTGCTCCACATCATATTCTGTATTGATTTTCTCTGTGAGACCCCTTGAGAGTTGCGTTATGGCAAGTGTACATTTTCTCATGGCCCGCATTACATATAGTATGTGCTTTAAGTGCTTCTGTTCTTCTTTTAAAGCCTTATAGGTTATCTAAGCTTACATTTTTATCTCTGTTAGCCAGTTTAACATTGACAGCTGAGGGCGTCCTTCTCTCCTACAGGCTAACACAGATTAAATATGGCTCCTTGTTTCACCTCCACAAACACGAACACCTGTAATCAAACCACAGTTTTAGTGTCTCATATACAGCTCGTTACTGTGCTGCTCTCTGCAGTCTCTCCGGAGCATTTTTTAGCACCAACAAGGTTCCCCGGCCCGAAGTGAAGTGAATTATGCAACACAAGGAAACCGAGAGACCCTGTCTTGGGACAGCTGCTGCAACAACACACACACACACACACACACACACACACTCACACACCATCACACACCATCCAGCTTCCTGTTCAGTGTGCACAGTCAAGTCCTATAACACCCGCGTCCTCTTTCTGTTTGATGTCCGTGGCAGCTGTCTGTGAAATGGGATATGCTGTCACTCCGGTGTAAGAGTCTTTCTGAGCATGTTTTCTATTGTTATTCTATTGGTGTGTGTGTGTGTGTGTGTGTGTGTGTGTGTGTGAGAGAGTGTGAGAGAGAGAGTTTAAGTGCTGCAGATGCTTGTGTATATATGTGTGTGTGTGTGCATATCAGCTGAACCTGCTCCTCCACAGGAGAGCTAAATCCCGTCTCCGTGTTCTGTTCCTCTGAAAAATTCAGACTCCCCTCACCGTTTCTGACACGTCATGTCCCCATCTGAGCTCAGCACTAAGAGCCGAGGAACCCGCTCCTAAAAATAACTTCGTACCGTCGAAAGTGAAAATGGAAAACTTCTGTAGTGCTCTATAGAAACGCAGTGTGCGTGGCATTATACTTAAACAAAGCACAAAAAAAGCCAAGTAGAAGTTATCTTGATGCACTGGTTGTCAAACGAATCGAGATGAGCTGTTGATGTTCAAACCAGCCGAGATCAGTGAATTACCTTTTGAACGGCTTCCTCTAATCTATTAAATTATGAATTAAGTATTAATTGTGAAACCAGATGATGATGATGATGGACTTTAAAAGCAGCTGAAAACTCTAAGTGAAGTGCTGCTGCTCTTTAGTTGTCTTGATTAATTTAGAATTCTTTTTGTTTATAATTTTTGTCTTAAATTATTCACATCTATTTTGCATAAAATGATTTTTTAGGCGCCCTTGGCTCAGTTGGATAAGGTCATACTGTACCATGAAAGGCCTAATTTCCACTGGGAATGTTTGGTTGATTTGCGGACTATTTTGCCCTGGGTATCACCTGTCAAGCAGCGTCTGACAGGCTGAAAAAGCTGAAAAAAGCACTTGTACCTCTTGTGCATGTTTTGAATTTTTTATATTCTCCTAAAAATGTGCTAGAAATAGCACAGAGCTCATTGTAAGCAAGATGGAAGATCAGGTCTCTCTCAAAGAAACTAAACATGATTTTACAGAACATAGGGCTTCCCCCTCTTAGTCGATTAGTCGAGTAATATCTGTCTTTTTTGGTCTTAGTTGACTAAGATGTCTTTAGTCGATTAGTCGTTTTTTATGCTTTTTTTTCATGCTTAATGACTTTTAAGAAACTTATGAGCACATCTCTGGTAAATACAAGATTTAAAGTACATGTGCATGCAGAATCTGTTTATAGGGATTACAGTATGTGCAACCTTCTAGAGCCAAATCCAGCCCAGGATCTTTGAACTCACATAATGATATTAAGAAAAAGAAAATATGTATAAATAAGTTAGATTGGGCCATATCCAAACTGTACAGCACAGCTCAAACACTCCCATTGATTAGCCCTTTAACACCCCCTGATACTCCAGGAGGGATCCGGCTGTGTCAGACCAGCATCCATCACTCAGCTGGAAGGGTTTAAAGTGGTCTACCGCATTAGAGGGGATTCCTGTGGGAAGCCCTCAAATGTTAAAGGGCCACAGATTCACTGTCTCAGATGGGATCAGCAGCTCTCGAAGGGGACTTTTTTTTTTTGCTTTGCTGTGATAATGGATGGGAAAGCTAATGATTGCTCAAGCAAAGTGCTGTTTTTCCTGGCACTCAGCTGGAGATCAGGACCGGGGAAACCTCGGGATTCTGTTTCTTCTTTTACAAGTCACAGCTTTACCCTTGAATAGAAAACAAAATATTAAATATAAACCTGTTGTTTCATGAATGGATTTGCGTCGTGGGAGCTATTTATAGTTGATGAAGATGTTGAGATGGGAGCCAGCAGACTCCGGGGGGAAAAGATCTGTATCAGCAAGGAGAGAATCATGCCCTGTTTGAATTGCTAATGAAAGCGATCCTTCCACGGTGCTGAGCAATTATGCTTTATGAATAAATAGCCACGAGGAAAGATTTCCGTATCTGCATTGTTAATGTGGTTATGTTATTTTGGCATGATTTTTCCTCTTTCTCTAGAGAATTTTACTTATAATATACCTCATAATGTAGGAGTTGATAGAGCCTTCTTTTCCTCTTCATACTTAACAATTTATTTTTGATTTTCTCCTTAGTGGTTCAGTGTCTAAAATTCCTGTTTCTACATGAAGAAACAGCTTTGAAAATGTTTGAAAAGTAATAACTGTAGGATGAAATGTGCACAGAGGTCATTGGTAAAAAGACCTATACTGTATGAAAATCTCAAAAGTGTTAATTTAACAGTCGGCAGCGGTCTACATGTCAGACAAAGACAAACAGCGGCTGCTGAGTCACTCAATAAAAATTATCCGAGGTAGTTTCAATGAACATTTACTGAGCAAGTCACCTCCATATTTAATGCCCTTTGGTCAATGATAAACTATAACTGTCAGGAGATTGTAAACAACGAACAATCTCTCCTCTGGCAGTGTTGTGTTTGATTAATTGGCGCATAGTGAAGCAGATAAATGAGCATTTAAATGGCTTTACTCAAGCTTCTTCTGAATGAAGCCCTTATTTAACAGAGGATAGGCCAGCAAGTATTCAGATCTAAACAGTTAAATTGTCAGTGCCGTTCCAAATGACCTATAGGACTGTTTTTTTTAAATTACTCAAACCGATTAATCAATTATCAAAATAGTTGGCGATTAATTTAATAGATGGCGACTAATTGATTAATCGTTGCAGCTCTAAATATGAGTTAATATGCATTCCATAAGAATATTGGTCTCTTTGTAAATGAATCCTGGCTTTTCCACCTGCTCTTACTTTGTAAATAATGACATCCTGACAGAGCAGGAAGTGAAATGTGGTGTTAAACTTTTCATTTGACGTCAACCAGATATACACTACACATCAGCACTATTTTACCTCATTTTTCTATGTGGACGAAAAACATTGTTACTTATTATAGTGAATGATATTTTCAGTTATTGTAGTGCCACTTTACACTGTGTATTGTGCATCCTGGAAATGCAATGGTGTCTTTTTTTTCTTTTTTTTTTAGAAAAAATCATTGTGTGCTTATCGGGCATAGCATCACACCAACTGTCACTGTCTGCAGAGCAAATATTATGTTTCACTGTGGGGTCCCAGCTATAAATAGAGTACAGGAAGTCATTCAGGAACAAAACTCAATCGTCTGTGTAATAACACCGGTTTGTAAAATAAGGCCATGCAGTGATAATCCCATTTCATTCTCTGGACACTTTCTGAGGCCAAAACATGCTTCTTAGAGTAGAGAAGATAACGCTGCTTTTACTGCTGCATGTGAGAACGCTGGTTTGATCCTGTCTAATTAATGATATATAGAGCCTTTGGAGGACGGTTCCTGATGGGGGGGGTGGGGGGGTTGAAGCCTACACTATGTTTTACATAATAACTGCAGTCAAAGATCATTTTGCATTCAGAACGTTATTGGAAAGTCTTTCATCAAGTTGTGATTATGTTTTCGGTTATCATTTTTAATAACTTTCTTATCGCACATACTGTGTCTTTCATGCTTCCAGGCACACTTAACCGTTTAACGCTGAAGGTTTTTAATGTCAAAGTGACACAGCTCAGTTTTTTATTAGTACTATAAAGTCCTACGTGTTTCTTTTTTTCCTCCACTTTTTGCTGTAGTTGAAGGAATAGCTTGTCATTTTGGGAAATATAGGCTACTGTACACTTTTAAATTGTTTTATAAATTAAATTAATAGCTTATAAAGTGATTGAGATAATGTTTATTTCACCTTCTAATTTGGCTAAATCCGCTACAGCTATTTATGCTAGGTCATGTCCTCTGTTAAAATGATCTTATTTCTCATTATTTCTGCTACAGATGCCAGTCACTCCACAAATTCCTATTTCTTCCGTCGCATTCCCAGTCCGTCCTAACCAGCTCCCACTTTGCAGTATAGCTCTACTTGCTCGGCCATGCATGTACTAGATAACTCACATCATCATTATGATTAAAAGCAGATAGGGTGTTGGGAAGTGAAAGCAATTAATGAGGGGTTTTGGTGAAAAAGGGGATTATTGTTGAAAGATCCACACCAGCACAGATTCATTCAAGGACCTCCGGGGCAAATAGTTGATTCATGAACCTGAATGATTTTACCCCAGCTATTTCTCCTGTCAGTGAAAATGAAATAAAAGCTTGATGACAGAAGCTTGATGACTCCACAGTGCGAGAATAGGCCTATATAAATTTTTTTTTATGTAAGTAGACACAAACCAAATAAAGTCTCTTTATAGTCCTCGAGGATTTGAATCATCCAGTTTATTGGTTTTGCTTACATTTGTCTTCCTTTTGACAGCTTTTGTCAGCAGAAAATGAAAAGCATCGCAATGAAATGAGAGCTCAATGAAATCTCTCTCTAAAAAGAGAAAAGCTTTTTTCAGCTCACACAAGAATGTTGTAATTAAACAGTGATATAGTGGGAAATAAAACGGTGGCTGTACTGGAGTTAGTGCTCATAATGAAGGAACAAAATTCATCATATTTTCAGAGGATTTTTGGTTGCTGCCTCTCCCCTGAAAAGCTTCATCGTCTTATGATTTCCATCGGTTTGCAGAATACACCATGGAGTAAAGTAGTCATATTTTTCATTATATCTGCCACTCTATCTGAGACGCTATACAAAAATGAGGTTGCAGTGAGTTTCCAAGAAAATCACCTCATCTCCTACTTATACATCAAGTGTAATGCCACTAAACATACTGGAGATGAAATGATTAGTAGATTCATCAATTAGGTGATTGCCAGAAACGTCAAGGCAACTCTTTAGATAATAGATTAATAATTAATTTTTCAAGCAGAAATGCTAAACTCTCCTCAACTCAGTCATTTGCAGCTTTTTGTAGTTGTACGTGATAGTAAATGGAAAATCTTTTAGATTTTTGAGTGTTGGTCGGACAAAACGAGCAATATGAAGATTAAGGGTGGGGGAAAAAAATCGATGCAGCATAGTATCGCGATATTTTGCGTGACAATATTGTAGCGATACACGAACGTCAAGTATCGATCTTTTATTATATAAACTATTAACCTCTTAATGTTGACGCCATGTTGCACCGCCATGTTTCTACAGTAGCCCAGAACGGACTAACCAAACACTGTTAACTTTTCCTGCTTTGGCCAGAGTCGATAACGTTACTCGTTCCCGACGCAGCCGCTCTCTCTCTCTCTTGCTTCACCACTCACTTCACACGTACACACACACCCTCTATGCACTGGCTCTGCTCCAAATGGCTCTAGAGAGGGACATTCGCGTTTTGGCGACGGCCAATGTAGCTCTCCAACATGGATACCGCCAGATCTTACACACTGGACTTTTAAAGTATCGTGATGATATCATATCGTGGGGCCTCTGGTGATTCCCACCCTAAATGAGGATGTCACTTTAGGAACAAGCATTTTTCACTATTGTGTGACATTTTATAGAAGTGCTGCATTTTCTGTCTCTGGCAAGAACGTTCCTCTTAATCTTTCGCCACACTATCTTAAGGCAGCAGGTGCTCCGTAACATTCCTGTTACGTGTGAGGACATTGAAATGAAGGGAGTCACAGTTGAGGTGGTAGCATTTTGAACATGAGGTTTTGTATTTGGGCGCATTGGATGTGTTATATTAAATTCCAGAGGTAGGGAGTTTTATTCTGCTCCAGTTCAGAGCGCTTTATCAGAGCACTTTAGGTGGTTTGTACGACTCCCTTTGAAGCCGAGCCAAGGTGTTCAGTAATGTAATGTGCAGGTACCTCCTCCGTGCTGCTGCTGGGCTGTTAGTGATAGAATCTGCGGTTGCTTAGCAACATGGGCTGTTTGATCCCATGACTCCGTCTTTGTTATTGTTGACGGTTGAGGAGTGGCTTCTGATTGATAATAAGAAATATTAATAAATATCCCCAAGCCCCTCTAGTAAGCTAATCTCTTATATGTGAAGAGGGGGATTTAAAAAAAAAAAAAATGTGTGGGTTCAATCGGAGCCAGAGGAAGTGGAGGTGAGAGAGGTGAGTGAAGGGATAGAATTAAGAAAACAGTGAGAAGAGCGAGAGCTTGAAAGGAAGGACTTAGCTTTACTTGGTTCCCCCTCAAGGCGGAATCAGGAAACCAGTTACACCCCCCCCCCCCCCCCCCCCCCCCCCCCCCTCCCCCACACACACACACACACACACACACACACACACACACACACACACACACACACACACACACACACACACACACACACACATGCCATCCCAGCCCAGCCCACCATCTTCCCTGAATGTGCGGCCTATTTTCCCTGTCAAGGTGGTGTCCTAGATTCAAAGTTCCATCGGATGAGTAAAACAGTAAGGCAGAGAGATTATATTATAAGGATGTGGAGGATGGGGGGTGTCACTTGGGTCTAAAAAGCAAGCTGAATGTTTCCTTTCTCACAGATTGGTGTTGCTCTTATTCCATTGGATTTAAGATGCTGTGAGAAAGAAAAATGGCCTACTTTCTGACCTGTAGGGAAATTGAAAAACGGGGAATACTTTTGTTATTTTGACCCTGGAGCACAGACTCATTCCAACAGTTTTTGCAATTAACTCTGATGCTGGTATCCTGAGGATATCGTGTGTGCGTGTGTGCCCCCTGCATGCCAGTGCATACGCCCATTCTTGCTGCCTGTGTTCATATCTGTGCGCCCCTGTTTGTGTTATTAATTAACAATCAGTGTAGGTGTTCAGCCAGAGCAGAATTCACCCGGGTACGATTTTGACTTCTCAGTGCAAATTAAATTAGTGAGCGTGGAGCTGAAGGAGACAGCTGGTGATAACTGCATGTAGCTGAAGGCGTGCAGAGCACATGGTACCTATTATGCTACGACGCCCGTCAACAGAGCGTCGAATATATTTTTACAATGCTCAACGTCTCCGGGCAATGGTGTTATAACTTGCATTATAACTTTTATGTGAATACACTTGAGGCTCCAGTGCAGCAAAAATGTCAAAATTGAATCGCTCTGTGCTTTCATTGTAATGCATTGATTCCTTTTGCGTGTCCCAACTGTGAGGCTTTTGTGTGAGCATAATGGAGTCAGTGCACCAGCCTGGCTGTGAAAGTGTTGCCAGGCATCAGTTTAATAAAGATGCAAACGTCATCAGTGCACCAACGCGGCCTCGCCCTCCCTAATCTCGTTTTGTGCTCTTTTTAAATTAGATCACCTCGACACACACACACACTGTTACGCTAACACACACTCACACAGCTGTTGAATGTACAGCGTATATAGAAAAATAAAAGTTCAAATGTTCAGCCTTCCTCTGTATTTTCTTCAACATGTTAAATCCAATTAGCCTCCCTCTGCTTGTGCCCGTCACTCTTATCAGTGCCGGTCCCTCTGTAGACTCACACAGGATTTATTAAAAATTTAAGCGCTCCTCTTTTTTTTTGCGGGGGGGGGGGGAATATATTGGAAACCCTGCAGCATCAACATGAAGCCCTTTTTAATAATTCATGTGTGTAGCCTGCTGAAGGCACAACATGGACTGCAGCACTTCAGCTTTGTGACATTTGAAAGAATGCAGCCATGCAATAAATCGTTTGACCAGGAGTTGCTGTATCACAGCTAGCAACTATGAAGGATTGATGTTAGGGCTGGGCGAAAGAGAAATCAAATATCACAATATTTTTGACGCCGCAATATCGATATCGAGGTATTTTTGACCAAATATACCTCAATATCGATATTGCAGATATTACACTATATTGTAGGGTTGACCATTGGTGCTTTTACAAAATATTTAGACAATGAAATTTTTGATAAATAATGATCAGTAATGTGGATATAATGACTAAGTGGGTAAAGGCAAATATTAGAACAGCTAGAACAGTCGGGTAAGTTCAGAAAATTACATCACTTTACTGTAATGTAGCCTTCAAAACCAGGAAAATACAACACTTGTGCCATATTACGATATTATGGTATCCAAAATCTAAGACAACTTACGGTGTGTTCCTTCATCATTAGCGGTCATATCTATTTATCTGTCAAACCTTGAAAAACTTCACAGCTTTTAGTAGTATGGTGGTATCAGCTAAAGCACCTTTCGAGGATTAGTTAACTCAAATCTTATCAGTGGTGCACAGTAGACGCAAGCAGATAGTTTTGGTTATATTGCCAAAGATTGTCAAATATCCACTGCTGATCATTTTGCTGCCACCGTAATAAACTGGAGGTGAAGTTTGTTTTGTGATGTTTAAAGCATAAAAAAAAAAAAACCTTTTGAAAGACTCAACAGTGAAATGCCTTTCCAGAAATAGTGTCCCTTCCTTCATTATGCCTTTGTGTTGAGTGTGCTGAGTGTTCTTGAAACCCCGTGTTCAGTAGCCGAACCTGACCTCTGACCTCCTGTGGAGCTGGGAAAGAGACGGGATGAATTTCTCCCTCATGGATCAATAGCGCATTAAAGCACCACTCTTAAATGGTTGTGAACCTGCAAGCTCAGAACAATGAATTGCTTCAAGTATTAAAGGCACACCTCCTATTAGACAAAATGTGAGACTTTTAATCATCGCACACACCTCTCGTCCGGAACAAGTCAAAAGCAACCAACCGTTGCTGCCCACCATCTAAGCAATCACATTTAATAGCATCACATGCACTCTGTGGTTCTGAAGCAGCACCCCATAGTATGATTGAAGATTATTTAATAATTCAGAGTTGTTGGAAGCGTTGTACGGGGATGGTATTCTCTGCTGTTCGCCTTCACAGCTGCATGGGGCCTGCCAGTGACAGATGGCTCAGCCCGTGTGGAGAATTTGTTGCCAGTATAGCCCAGTAGAGTGTTAGACGCTCATTGTGTGCGTCTCTTTCTCTTTCTGTCTCTCTCTCTACACGCTCGTCTCGTTCATATCAATCTCACTCTCATTTCAGTGTGCGTTATGAGCAGAAAATACCTCAGTAAGGAGAAACAGGAAACAGGTCCTATATGACTATTTATCAGTTGGTTATGCATGGTGCTGTGCGTTTGCCTTTCTCACAGCGACTTTGGTGTTAAAAGAGTGCTTTGAAATGTGGATCACGTTTCACTTATCGCTCCATTGAGTTTATCACAGAATGTGGTCTGTTGCATAGTTTTGTAAGTTATCCCCTCTCCTGATGCTCCACTGCAGGGTGTCCAGGTGTCGTTGGGAGATATTTTAAGCTCTCTGCATGGGCGCAGTCTCCCTCCCTGCCTACAGTTCTGTCTGCTCGAGGACAGCTCGGTGCTACCTGTTGGAAATCACAGCAACAGCACGACATTGCAGCAATTCTGTAAAGTCTATCAGAGCCCAGCTGATACTGGGTTTGTCGGGCCTGTGCAGCAAAATTCTCTGAGATCCATACTGTTTTCTGCTATAGAGAGAAATAGCATCCTATGGATGGTAATATATCTCAGTTAGGATGTGTTAATAAATCATACCATGTGTTTATTCTCTCAGCAGAGTTGGACTTATTATCTAATTCTTATCTTCCAGTGCACACGCAATTTTCAACTTTTCTTTTTACGCTATAGTAATAGAAAACATATTGCAGAGCTCCGACAGAGAGACATTTTAAAGCACCGCAGCAAAAATTTCATTTCATTTTAAAATGATTATATCACACGTGTTATTTGTGTAAAGTCTGACTGTATATCCACACACCACTGTCTGCTCAGCTGTGACGTTGCTCTGCTAACCTTCATGCTGTCTGTGCTGAGTATTGTAAACAGTCTTCACAACAAACAATGCATCGAAACTAACTTGAAAAACTAATTCTGGCAGACTTTTAAAGTCATAAAGTTTCTTTCAAGGTGATTTTTCCTAATATGTGAATCCCATTTTAACTTCTGATTTGATCCCATCCCAAGTGATATGACTAAGTTGATTATGTGACATCTATCATTAACAAGCATCCATCCGCAACTATTTGAAAAGCTGATAATAGTTCAGTATATTTTTTTGGACTCTTGTTCAGTGAAACACATTTCACTATTCAATTCTTTTAATTATACACCCTTATTTATCCACATCAGGACATTTTGATGATTCCTTATGTCCTGTGTTTTTGTCTCACCAGAGCTGCCAGAGAACTGGACGGACACCAAGGAGACTCTGCTGGAGGGGATGGTGTTCAATGTGAAGTACCTGGGTATGACTCTGGTGGGCCAGCCCAAAGGAGAGGACATGGCCTCGGCTGCCATTCGCAGAATTGTTGCCACGGTGAGTCACTGGTCCCTTCATGACTCATACAACCTTATAATAGAAATTATATCGACTCTTGCATGCAAATCTTGCATACTATACACTTGGATTTCATGTGAGTACTGAATACAGTACAAATGATTGTACTGATTGTGATTAGAGCTGGTAAATCGATTTAATCAATTGAATTAAAAATGAAAATCGATTTTCACTTTAACTTAGGTAATTACGGTACAGAACCGCCAAGGCTTCCCTGAGCTCCTGTAGTTCATAATAAACACAAGAGTTCTCTTCAGACACAGGTAAAATCATAGATTTATTTTATATCTGTGGGTAAAATAATAAATAAAAGTGAGGAGTTCATTCCCAGAAAAGGCACAGTCCCCTCAGCATCCTCAAGTACTTGTGCATGCCCTGAGGCATTGTAACATGCCACAGGGCATGCACAATAACATGTTTAATTTTGTTCTCAAAAGTGTTTTTTCATCAGGGATACAATTCTTTTTTTAAGAAGCATCTTCTATTTATTTTAAAAAAAAAAGTGAAGTTTGGTGAATTCCATTGTCTTTTATAGGCCTTGTTTGCTTTTAAGAAAAAAAATATTGATTAAAATCATAAATCGGGTGTGAAAAAATCTGAGATTTTTTATTTTTAGGCCATATCGCCCAGCACTAATTCTGATATTCTCAAACAATATTGCATTTAATTCTGCAGGCAAGGTCAGGACCTTCAATAGCGATGGGGAAATTTCAGTAGTGACATTGTGACGATTTCAATTACAGCGATGCTTTTTATAGGAATATTCTCTTGGGGATTTGTGAAATTACAGCCTCGAACTGCAGTGCACATCATCTGAACGACTTACAGGGGAATACTTGTCAAATTTAGATTTTTATCCATGTTATTCTGATGATCCAGGACA
Organism: Sebastolobus alascanus; assembly: GCA_916701645.2. Lineage (NCBI taxonomy): Eukaryota > Metazoa > Chordata > Actinopteri > Perciformes > Sebastidae > Sebastolobus > Sebastolobus alascanus. Next base: position 891,989 of record CAKAOJ020000096.1, on the reverse strand, counting down.
ATATTCAGTCAGGATGGTCATATTATGATAAATTGGTAAATTTTTGCACCATATTTTGTCAGGATGGTCATATTATGATAAATTGGTAAATTGTTGCACCATATTTTGTCAGGATGGTCATATTATGATAAATTGGTAAATTGTTGCACCATATTTTGTCAGGATGGTCATATTATGATAAATTGGTAAATTGTTGCACCATGTCTACAGTCCCATACAACTTGGTGTGCCACTACAGACCGCATTTGAATATGAGATTTCTTTTATGCCAGTAATTCAATCAGCCACAGTTCAGCAAATGTATTCGCATGGCCAGCAAAGCATCATAGACACCACTTTTCAATTTAGCATGCAGGACAAACACTCCATTCACGGGGAAAAAGTTTAGATTCAAATGTTCTGTAAAATATTTAACTGCCCACCAGAATGACTTTTAAAGAGGACCTATTATGCTTTTGTGCTTTTTCCCTTTCCTTTAGTTTGTTATATATTTTTGTGCATGTAAAAGGTCTGCAAAGTTATAAAGGCCAAAGTCCACGCCAAAATGAGTTACACTCCCCCACAGAAACTCTGCTCCTAACCTGCCTGAAACGCCTCGCTCATCCGTAACGTGGTGATGTCACCAAGTAACACATTTGCATAATAGAGCGCCGCAGGGATGACGTATTTTTGTGGGCCAACCAGGAAGTTAGCATCACCCTGGGTTCCCTCGACAAAAAACCAATGGGATTTTTCCTTTGGGTTTTGGATTACTGCAGAAAATAGGCTCTGTGGCAAACACGTTAATGATACGTTACACGTTTTGTTCAGCAAAATAATCTTCTTAAATGAACACCACTTTTATGATTTTTGATGTGTAAATGTAATCACCAGAAGTAAAAAGAGACAGAGTGAAAAAGGCGTAAACATGTAAACATGTTCTAGTAGAAACCCAAAATACAAGTATGCACCTGAAAATGAGCATATGTCCCCTTTAACTGAGCAATCAGTATCATTCGCCTTCAACTTTCTGTAATTCTCTCGGCATGTAGTTATAGTTGGGTCATGTTTATATCAAGGTCAGTAGCATCTGCTGCTAATCCAGGATTATCAGGGGTTGCACATGAGCAGCAGTCGAATGATGGTTTACTTAACAACACTGAGCCACACTGGGGATTTCTGAGCACGGTTTTCTACATCGATTCAGATTCCTGTCAGTTTTCACACGACTGTTTTCTGCAAACAAACTGTTGAATTTAAACCAACGAGTTCGTAGACGTACAGAAAGTATTTGCACGTTTTTATAAACGCAAACTTGAAGGCCACATTCTATCTTCCCATTTGTCTTCCACGCTCACACACGTGCACACCTTTTCAGTGAACACTGCCAACAATAAGAGCTTCTAATCTGCCGGAAGGCTTTCTCTGCAGAGAGAAAAAGCCTGGCGCAGGCAGCCTAATCATAAACCCCCCACTTCTCAATTAGAGACTGAACCGAACCTAATGGCAGGATTAAGATTCAATTGATTTACACCGGGACAGGAAACGCATCTCGGTTGTCTCTGTCTGTTCCCTTGGAAACCAATCAACCTGAATGGGATTACTGAATACATTTCTGACTTTTTCCATTTTGCTACATGCTTCAGTCAGGCTTGATAAGAGAAGACAGAGGGACCAAACGTATAGAGAAAGGCTGAACTTGGCGTATCTCAAGCTGACAGATTGGTTTTTGCCTCGTGGCGCGACATGAGTAACATGACAGAAGAAAACGTGGTTGTTAGCACTTCCTACATGAATGAGCTGCCACAGTCAGCTCTCTATTATAATGTCAGTTTTACCATATTGTAAGTACTGTAGGGTTTAAACGGAGTGTGCTGTTCCTTGTTACCATCTCAGGCATTTAGGCTCCTACAGCAAGCCACGGCACCGTTCCTGTTGTCCTTCAGAAGTCCTAGTTTTTGTTTTAAGCAAAGATCCTTTTCATCCTCTTCACCGTTGGCCTTCGTTTCACCTTCTGCAAAAAATGAAAGCCTTCTCATGCAGGGTGAACGTAGAAATGTGCAGCAACCGATGAAATCATTTCTTTTCTTCTCTCCCCTCCGTATCCCTTCAGTCACTCCACTGATTCTTAACCTGATATCATTGGGGTGTGAAGCTAAACTGCTCTCATTTGCTAGCTAATTGCATGGTGAGGAGGTCATTGTCACTGTCAACAGGCGCTCTCGCAGACCGCAAGCTCAGCACTATGGCCGTATTTTCGGAAACTCCAGATGGAGCAGAGCGGCAGGGGGAGTGAGCGGCTGCCAGCCCGACCTCGAGTTTCCTCATTCTGGGCCACACATCGCAGCTTTACTCCTCCCCCCCAGTTCTGTCACCTTTTATAAATTCCCAACGTTTCTGGGACGACTCATGCAGGCTGCCTAATTTTGCTCGGCAGCTACTGTCGCATTTGAGGGTTTTTTTGGTGTTTAATCAGACGTAAGATCATGTTATATTTATGTCAGAGTGACACTGTAGCTCTGTGGCGAGATTTTTCTCTATCTGATTTTAATGTGCATGTTTCTATATTTCATATCCACAGGCCAGAGCCGGTGCTAAGAAGTTTCGGAAAGTAACGTTGACGGTCTCCCCGAAAGGCATTATCATGACGGACACAGAGACTACAGACCTCATAGAAAATGTCTCCATATACAGGTAAATAATAAAGCTCACATAGAAACCTGCTCAGTGGGCTCCAGCAGAGTCTTTGTACTGTTCAAGACTCTATTTAGATTCCCATTCTATAAGTATTTTTAGATTTTAGACATTATGTCAAGCCGTTTACTGTTCAATAGAAATCTTATACAATGTAACAAGTGCGTGCTTTTACATGTTACAAGTGGCAGTGACCTCATTTAAGACATCATGCAAATAATTGAAAACATCATGCAAAGCATTAACCCTTTGAATAGAAATGGTCCGCCAGTGCCTACATTGGTATTTTTGCTTATTGTGATGTCATTTCTTGGAGTATCTTCAAATGCGTCATATCTCTAAAATCTGTACAACCTAAGTTACAAGGTTATATATAAGTTAATAAACCATAATAATTGATAAAAGTATTGACATTATCATACATAAAAAAAATACAACAATGTTACTAAATAAACACAGAAAACGTATTGATCCAAAATATTCTAAATGTAGAAACATGAACAAAATATTTCCTAACACTCCATAGGTTATTTAAATTATGCACATTTTTTAAGTTTTTAAGATATGATCATTTCTATGAGCAGATTGAGTGCAAAGGCATTTTGATACTTTCTTTATGTTCTGCACGTAACGTAATGTAATGGCGTCATGACGAGCGTACAAGGTGATTACACAAAAGACGGAAATCAAATATTAAAAAAAAAAAAAAAAGAATACATCTACAGAGCCTTTAGAAAGGTACCGAATAAAAGTATGGCTTTTCCTGAAAAAAAATATTCTGATTATGAATTAATCATTTAAAAAAATTCTGGCGGGTCTAAAATGAACGTTTTGTTTATAGAAGATATCAGATGTTTGGTTCCCACTTCTAACAAGGCTTGTGAGCCAATAGTAAAATTATGTCGGTATCATGTGGTATATTTGGGTCAGTTAATGTGGAAAAAACGGATAAATCGCTGAGATTGACGGTAAGTGCCTGGCAATGACTTGTTGTGAAGTAAATGCAATGGAACGGGGGAGGGAGAATGTAACATATAATGGCTGAATGTTGTAATGAATGTTGTCAATAGCACCTTTAAATGGATGACGGTTTATGAACTAAATTATTGCTATTTAACTGTGGTTCATCACCTTTGATTAACAATGCTGTTAATCCTTCAAGTCCTAAAAACAAAGAAGTGGCTTCATCTGATATGTGAAGAACCTGATATCCTCTATCTAGGTCACTTTCCCCCTCTCTGTCCACTGCCTGGGCTCCTTTTTGCAGGATTAAACCGAGCAGTTTTCTGCTCAGAGCTGTTGTGTGAGTCTCATGTTTGATCAATTCACTTGGAAACCAATAATGGGAGGGCAGGAGGGGGTCGCCGGGGGGGCATCTGATACCGTCTCTCTCTGTGTCAATGAAAGCGAACCTCTTTCAGCACCATGCAGGTTTCAGTCTACCAAATCGGTGAAGAGTGTGTGTGTGTGTAGATGGTGATGTGTTTGGCTGGCTTCCCCTCTCTGGATGGCATCCTGTAATGTAGACTGGGTCTCGTGTCATTGAGGATTACAGTCTAAATATCATATGGCTGGACTGTGATTACAGAACAGGCTGTGATAAAGAAAGACAGTGTGTGAGGGGGATACATGTGTGTGTTCGTGTGTGTGTGTGTGGGTCTGATCCACCTTATCAGCGGTAACAGACCACAGGCCAGGGGAACCAGCCACGTCTTTGATCTCCTTCTCCTCTCTCCTTATCTTCCTCTCCTCCTCCCCCTCTTTCATTTTTTTTTACTGTCTTGAAAGAAATCTTTCTTTTCATGCTCATATTAACATAAACAGAGCTCTGAACGCAGGAATACCCACGACTAATTGCCCACTTTGAAACTCGCGCTGCCAGCCGATACTCCCGAGTAATGATGCAGGAGAGCAGGGCCACATGCAGAGCTTGGGTTGACTGAGGATGGATTTATCCCCTTTATGAAACCCCACCCCCACCTCCACCTCCCTACAGGCCCGTTTCCCCTCTTCCCCCTCCTTTCTTATGTTTTATTTTAGTTGCACATAATCCACTTATTGGCCATGAAAGGCAGCAAGTGAAGGGTGAAAGAAAGTGTAGATGTGAGGATCAAATCAGACTGTTTATTGTGCATAACAAGTAACGGAGAAACGAGTTAAATAAAGGTGTGTGTGTGTGTGTGTGTCCGTGCATGGATGGACATTAGAGCATTTGCACCTCACACAGTGAGTGATGTAAATGTGTGTTTGTAGAGTTAATTGCGTATTCACACTGACTGGAAGCCGGGCTGTTACCCTGAGGCGAAGCTTAGTGGGGGATAGAAAACAGACCGGAGGGCATCGTGCCATCGCGTTGGAAATAGGATCCTCATAGCCACGACCCTCCCACTCCCATCCACCCACACACACACACATACCCACCCAAACACTAACAATGAAATATCATCCCGTATCAGTGGCATTTAAGTTTTCACAACCTGATATTGAATTCAGCAGCCTTGACAGCCACTCAGTTCTTGAGAGCACATTTTACAGTGCATCTAATTTGCAGTATCAGACGCTCAGATTAAATTATCATGAGCTTGATCTTCCAACATGAGCAAGTCTGCCTTGTAGCGCCGCTGTAGGTCTGACTGCTGGCAGGGATTAGACCAAGGACTAAACCACACACACACACACATGAGGTTTGATGATATTCTACGACAGGAAAGCTGGGTTATGGAGAGGCGAAATCCCGCCCCTTCCGGTGGACCTCATGGGACCTTATTTCGGAAACAATTTATACGGTAGTCAACAGTGATCCCGTTTGAATGGCGCCACGAATCACACATATGATGTCAATTTAAAACACAATTTTGCAAGTCAAGAAAGTCACAGTTTGTCGTAGTGTCATTTAGATTTGTGTGAAACCGCTCAGTGAGCTACATCTCTCGTCTCGCACAACATACGTCACCAGCAGCAGCTAGCTAGCTAGCTTAGCTATGACCACGCACAAATGAAACGTCATCTTAACCTGTTGTGTTTTATCCAGCGACTCCTGGTCTTTTTATCAGCTGGGAAGTGAAAGAACGAGCGAGACCCGGTGGTGCACACATTGCTTGCATCTCCCAAAGAGCAGAACATTGCGAGGTGTTCAGCTCCCATCTGGACCCGCGTTACTGATTCATATTCTGACAGGAGCTCTCAGAGACCGACCAGCATATCAATCAGCAGAACATGCAGGTCAGAAACGGAGAGCTGAAACTGTATAGCGGACACTCCACCTGTTAACGATGCACGTTGTTCTGACACACCATCGGATTTGTGAGATTTATGTCTGTCGGATCCCCTGAACACTCTTCTGTCTTTGCTCTAACGTTCATCACTTGCCATTTTCTGTTTGCTTTTTTTCACCGTTGTGCAAGAAGATGTTTTGATGACGGCTTCCCTGCAGCAAAGGCAAAATGCTGTTTTTTTCATTAATGCACTTACGTCGGGTAAAAAGTCGAACGAAAACAGTTCATTGTTGTGTTAAACAGCATACCTGCTTTATTTAGAGTATAGAGAGAATTTGAGGCTTTGATGTACGAAGTTCTATTCACGCTTTGTACTGTAAATATTTAAATATTTCCATTGATATTCCCAGCTCTGCCGCACAAACACCGGTGCTCTACACAGCGCGGAGATCAAAGGCTCGCGGTCCACAGAGCCCCATTGGAGATACGATGCAGACTGACAGCTCAGCTTCTGTTGTTCAAGCTTAGCGGAAAGTCTGTCAATTATTATGTTTTTTTTTCCTGTTGTTGTTGTTGTTTCAAGCTGAAGGCTTATTCTATGAATAAGGTCCATTGTGTGGCGCATTGATGGCAGTAATTTAATAATGAGCTGCACACATAAGGATTTTTGTTTCATCACACTCCTGGACTGGAAGAAGATGCTTGTGTGCCAAAAAGATGAAATCTTAAATGTGCATTCACTCCAATGAGAGAGATTCACATTATTCCCACATGGATGTCATATTAGAATGAGCATTTTTTTTTTTGTTAGCCTTACTGGATGATAAATGCATTGTTGTGAAACTGTTGATAATAGGAGATAGGATGTAGATTTTATAATATTCATATTGTTTACCATCATTTCTGCACAAGGCTCAATGTTAAGATTACAGTCATCGATTCTTAACTGATTCTTATTTGGTGACGTAAGGCTTGTCAGACAGGCACTCAGTGTGCACTGACCTATTTGCTCATTTTGCTTATGTTTACTGCTGAAATCTTAACAACATGTTGTGGACAATGAACAGCACTTCTTGTTGAAATGCATTTGTAAAACTCTGCCTCACAACTGGTTATCTCTGTACTGCAGTGTGCGATAAGAGAGAGGAGTGATGAGCTGCGGGCATTGGCCGTGTTTGCAGACTTTGTATCTTCAGGCTACAGTCCTCATCTGACTGTCCACGATGACTTAGAACCTTTGTGGAACCTTTATTTAAACTTTGTAGAACATGCTCAGGGTAGGATCTTTAAGTTGAACTTAGATATAGTTCTGAAAGAAAAAAAAAAATCAGTGGCAGCTTTTAAATAGCCTTTATGGAAAGGCCTTTGTCACAATATTTTCTTCTGTTTTAAAACCCTAAAACACTGAAAGAACATGCTTTACCATTACTACAGTTACTGATTTAATTACTATTGACAGAACTGCTGCTGTAATACTGCATGTCTCATTGTGAGGTATATAATGCATTACTTTATTATATAAATATTATTGAAAAACAAATTGAAATTCAGAGTGCACACCAGTGGGCTACCTCCGGGTATGAAAGGTGAAGCCAATGCTGAAGTGCCTTAAACTTGCATTCTCTCTAACAGCCAGCAGGGGGCGACTCCTCTGGTTGCAAAAAAGAAGTCTGATTGTATAGAAGTCTATGACAAAATGACCCTACTTCTCACTTGATTTATTACCTCAGCAAACATTGTAAACATGAGTTTATGGTCTCAATTGCTAGTTTCAAGTCTTCTTCAGTACAGCATGATGTTCATTTAGTAAATTATGGTCCCATTCAGAGTCAAATAGACCATAAAGCAGGGTATGATTTAGGGGCTGGCTACCTTGTGATTGACGGGCGTTGTCCGGTCTGGGAGTTGTCCGTGTTTTCGTCTTACAACTTTAACCCTTTCACAGTGTGTTTTCAGTTCTTGGAAGTTAATTATAACATTACAGTTGTACTTAGCTCCACCCTCTCGTGTCACTTCTGGTTGCAAAAAATCAAGATGGTGACGGCCAAAAGAGGTCAAGGCTTCAAAACTGCAGTCCACAAACCAATGGGTGACGTCACGGTGACTACGTCCGCTTCTTACATACTTGTCTACGGAGCACACACAGCAAGATGCCGATCTTGCTCAAACAATAAAAGCCCCCGAGAAATAAGTGAAATCAAGTTGCGCAAAACATTCTAGGCAGAAAGTAGATAATATCTCAATAAGATGATAATTATGTTTATATCAAGAAGTTTAGAAACCAAACTCAAATAGGTCAACCCTCTCCACTTTTTCTACGCTAATTTTTCTACAATTAAGGCCCAAATATAAGTTGGAGCAGAGGGGGAAAGAAGGGGAAATACAGAGCTGGGTGTCAGGGGCATTGCAATGTGGGTCATGCATCAGTGGTGCAAGCCAGCAAAGAATCTGAGAGGGAGATTCTAGTGCTGCTGATTTCATGCTTGTTGTTGTTTGATCGAATAAATTACTTTATTTTTAGTGGCCCTCTTGAAGTGGTGCAGCAAACGAGGGGCTGCCAGCTGCAGATCCCATTTTATTTACAGTGTACAAGATACGGCAGATTATATAGAAATCCACACACCACTGACTGCAGTCCCGTGGTGTCTTCCCTCACTGATGATGATGACACGCATTGAGCGACCCTGAGCATCTGAGTCTAATTGAGAAAGGATGAATTGATGTGTTCTATTCAGAGACTGTAGAGTTTCTATACCTGCATAATGAGAGTAAAAGCACCCAATCTGGTCCTTGTGCTGTTTATAATAAAGGTTGTATGTTTAATTATAGTGACAAAGGTCAAGTGCATCACTCACGGCGGCTCATTTACACATCTATTTAAAGCAACGAACATGACACACTCTGCTTGTTCGGGTAACAACCCCAGATAGACACACAGGGTGACTCGAGATCGATACCGCTTCTAATAGCCTGCATAAAATCCGACAAAACAAATCCATCGGTTTTGTGTCCGTCGCTTCAGTAAACCCGTACGAGCTGTTGTGGCTTGGTGGACTTTGCCTAGATTGGTTTTAGATAACCATAGAAAATAACTGTGGCTGTCACTGGATTTGCAGACAATTGGATTTCTTGAAAACCAGATATCAGATCCAGGAGAGATTCAGTGTGACTATTGGGAATGAGGTCTCAAGCTCAATGTAGTCACAGCGGAGATCACTTCGTAATCCAAGACTTTCCATTTATTATCGACAGTGGAAATTCTTATATTTCAACAGAAGTTGCAATATACTATGAAGTTATTTCAGAAATAAACAGTTTTCTACTTCTGATTTCCTGCATGTCTTTCTATAGTGGTTCTCAAGAGAGAAGACAAAACACTGAGGAATAGCATGCAAGTTACCTGAAGACAGTGAATTCACAACAAATACTCTTAAAGCTGGCGTTCATGCGTAAAGCCCCGACGCATGGAAAACCATGAATCCACAAAGTAACATTATATCAGGCATTTGAGTTGAATTTTGCATAAAAAACACTTTGTCTGAAAATCATAAGTACTGAAGAGCTCAGTCACAGCTTCGAGCATCTCTCATGGATGTCACTGCTGCTCATTTGTCTCCTGCTCCGCCGGTCCCAGCTGTGCGACTTAATCAGCATAATATTCAAAACCAGCACTCTCATCCTGCTATGATTGGTTTGCTTATGCATATGGAAAAGGTGGAGAGCAAAAGCAAAGTTATGGCCTAAACTTGGTTGATTTAGACTGCAGGCCAGCAGCTCATGGCACTGTACATGGTGTCCTTTGTTCTGCATGTGTGTCCTATGATTAAAAAGGATGTTTCCACCACCTTATGTGGTGGAAATTTTCCTCCTAATAAAATATAAAAGATTTTTGGAGTATTATTGCAATAAATAAGGTTGCAAATGTGGATCTCCCACCTCGCCGGGCCGGGAAGAACGAGAGATAGATAAAAGAAGTTCAGAACCCAGTGTTGTAGTCAAGACCACCTAAACACCTAAAGTGTATCGAGACCGATACAAGACCAAGACTTAGAGGGGTTGAGACCGAGTCAAGATGAAGTCCAGACCAGTGCGAGTCCCACACTTACGATAAAATGTGGAACACGCCAGCCATAAGGCACAAATTGATCCGAAGATCCACATTCCCGTAAAAACACCCACAGAAAACAAATGAAGATTCCTCTTCATTCATCTCTTTTATTGCCATATGTGTGTATGTATAATAAGAGTACCAAGAGAAATGTCTTGATAAAATAGTCAAAAGGTATTGCAGAGGTGAATTTCATGTGTGGGAATTTTCCTTTGTTTTATATGAGCAATAACAGAAATGATGTTAACAAATAAATCAGACAATGCAATATATTGATCGACCGATTTCGATTTCTACAACACAGTCAGAAGCCAATACTTGAACAGGCAGGCGTGCGTCACAAGCGTCCTTCATTCTCACCCTTAGCAGATGTCTTTGAATAAACACACAGTATTTCCTCTGCACCTTTTGTCTAGGTTGTCTATGTTTACCGTGAAACCGAGAGTAGAAGGTTGAATCCCACGACTCTGTTTTAATAACATTTTGCTGTGACACGGCCTTACCCTTTCACACAGACACAGAGACGTGCAGCTCCTTTTGGCTGCCTGGTTCCTGTCTGGTGCGATTGCTCATTTATCATCATAAATGCACTTATGTCAGGTGAAATGATAGTGTTAGTAAATTGGAATAATGTTTTTATTGTTGTTTTCTGTCTCTTCTTTTCCAGAATCTCGTACTGCACAGCAGATAAAACTCAGGATAAGGTCTTCGCATACGTCTCTCAGAGTCAGTTCAATGAGACCCTGGAGTGCCATGCATTTCTCTGCCAAAAGAAGAAGATTGTAAGTGTGCAACACTGGTGGTTTTGTTGTATATACCTGTGTATATATCTCTGTATGTAGCTCAATGTATGGAATAAATGCTCTTGGACTTTGTTGGTTTGGGGACTACATAGTACATAGTACATATAATGAACTCACTTGGGGCAGCAAGCAGCATCAATGTAGATGGTGTGTGGCTCCATCTTGTGGCAGGTAAACCTCACAGCTCACCGGTCTGTACTGTACACTATTAATCCAACATATTTTGAGAAATTGATACGATTAGAAATAGTTTATTTTCTAGGAAAAAATGGCTAAATTTATAAATCTAAATATTGCGGTAGAATCAGACTAAATATGTTAAAGCAAAACATTTTCTTGGATCACAGCTATTGATTATGTTTCATATGTCACTCTTTCTGTTTAATTTCTGTGCTACCTGCTGGAAGAGATCAGACAGGCTAGCTCTGCTTTGTCTTTCAAATCTCTTTTTAAAAACGCACTTTTTTCAGAATTGTTTTCTCTTAATCAGTTATTCTTCTGCTTTTATTCTACTTGTTGTTACTGTGTTTTAGTACTTCATACCTCGCTTGTCACTTTTACTGTACCAATTCTATTTTTAATTATTACTACCTGTTAATTTCTCTTGCTTTTTATGTGTTTGTAAAGCACTTTGTAACTTGTTTTAGAAAAGTGCTATATAAGTAAAGTTATTATTATTATTATTATTATTATTATTATTCCCCTTTTCTTTTCTTTTCTCTCCAGGCTCAGGCTGTGACATTAACGGTAGCCCAGGCCTTTAAAGTCGCCCTCGATCTTTGGGAGATTGCTCAGGAAGGTGAGTTCACTGAGCAGGAAGAAGGTGACATTGAGACAGTCTAGAAAGGTTTTTCTCTTGAACTGAAAATATGAGTAAGGAACGGCTGTAATCCATCCAATCTGTGACTCATCTAACTAAGAATCCTTTTGGTTTTCGAGCCAAGTTGGGAGGACAGTTACTGAATATGTTTAACAACCAAAGAAGGAAAATACTTGACCTCCGCAATCTCCTCTGCACTATATGAATGACACACTCTACTGTAATTCATGCACGTAAAATTGCCACTAAACTTGATTTGCTAACAACCAAAAGTTCAAACACCAACACCTTTATTTCAAGCGTCGTATAGTTTTCTTCAGGTTTAGTTTTGAGAAATGTTTTTTTTTCTCTGTCTGCAGACAAAAGCAAGAAGGCCAGGACCTGCTGTTCTTGTGCAGCAAGCAAAGGGCAGACAGAGACAACAGACACTCAGTGTGTTCCAGCAGGTACGCTCATTTCATTTTGTCCTCATCCATAATGCATCTCTGCACATCACATTACTTTCAACAGCAATGAGCAAGAGACGTGATTTTATTTGTAAGAGGTTGAACGATTGAACTGAACACAGCAGAATGTCTTGCTGATAATTACTACAAGATGAAGTTAACCTTTTATCTTCAAAGTTTTAAGCGTGGTTTCCAATTTAAGAAATAGCAACACACAATTAAATGAACCATATCAGCTTTTAGGTGATTTGAGGGGAATTTTTTATAAAGATTGAAACCGCTCTCACGTCTGTCTGTGAAATATAAAGCTAGAGCCAGAATGCGATTAGCTTAGCTTAGCATAAAGACTAGAAACGGGGGGAAACAGCTAGCCTGACTGTCTGGAGTTAAGAAACCAATCTAGGGTTTTACAGGCGGTCATGTGCCAGGAAGTTACTGTGCCCCCCCGAACAAATAGTCTGGTGCATAATTCCCCGGTAAACATAATATGTTGGTTTTACACTTTGATTTATTACACAGAAGAGTGGTATCAATGTTCTCATCTAATGCTCAGCAAGAGAGATGATAAACATATTTTCCCAGAAAGGCAAACTATTCCCTTAAACTCTTAATGAATAAATGGGTTCGAACAATCAAGTATGTGTGTGCAGCAGAAGGGTAGAAAATCAATTACCACAATAGCTTATATGGACTTTAACAACTTGCTGGAAACAAGTGAAAATACTTTTTAGAAGTGAATTTGTATGCCACACTCATCTGCACATTTCCAAAACATTTTTTTTTTAAACACACATCACACTCTGATAGACGTCTGTCCTCTAGCTAGCTGACATAACACATATAACGTTAGCAGTAAGAAAGGGTAGCAAGTAGCAGTGATGATGCTAGCACACATGGGCGCCTAGTTATAGCTAAAAAAGCGGGGGCAAGATTAATGACAGACAGGGGGAGGTATAGCAGGACATTTTTCATTTAGGCTAATTAACCCCTGAAAGAGCCATTTCCTACAATATAGAGCTTTCAGTCATGACCAATAAAGCTGCTCTTTCACTATAAAGCTCAGTTTACAGTGTTTCCCTCAGGATTTAGTTAGACTGTGGTGGGTGGACCTTGGACCCTCTAGGGGTGTCCGGTTTAAAATGTAAATTTTTTTTACATTTTAAAGTTAAATGCGTCTGGTTCACTTTGAGAGCAAAATGGAGAGACTAGATCTATGAAGAACTTTATGCTCTAGTAAACAATTTAATCATAATGATAATAATAAAAAAATGGTAATAATAAAAAAAGTCACAAAGCATGATAAAGGAGACTGGGTCTGTGTTTCAAGACGGGTCGGGTGGGTTGCCGACATGGCCGCAGACCCCTGACGCACTGAGGACAGTCCGCCCCGATTGACAATCGCGCCGGGAGCAGGGGGCCCCGTCCCTCCCTGCAGGGCGAGAGGCTTGTATCGAGCACTAGGTCCTTGGCTCTGGGAAGCATTGACGGCCCGGCGAGGAGTGTCCGGATTTCATGTGAGAAAACGGCTTAAGGACGAAAAATTTAATTTGGAACTCTTATAGTCTAGCCTAGCCTAGTAGACTACATATGAAACAGCCAGAGATACAGATACCATATACATGCTCTTCAAAGCATTTTTTTTATTTTTTTTAATCAAATTTAACTTTGATTTAGTTATGAATATTTAATGTTATGGAGAAATTCTTAATATTTGACACATTTCATGGTAGGTTTTACAATTGTAACTCGCCTGGAAGAATTCAGGTGCTGTAATTCTAGGAGGATGAGGATAAATATTATGTTATTTCAACCTACGGTATAAGGTTGGTGAGAAAGAAACTGCCTGTCACTGACATGATTACTATGATGTGATTAGTTCTGTAAAAATTACAGCTGTAATATGTTGCAGTCACTGAAATGAGACAGTAAGTAGATGCAGACTTAAAGTAAGTAAAGACCCAATTCCTCCAGACTTTCATAATCCTCAGTTTCCAGTGAACATGCTTAAGTAAATGCTACTGTAGTGAGTTGCATAATGACTTTAAAATGACCTCGTGTGTACACGTCAATGACTTGTAATTTTGTAATTTGACGCTGCACCATCTCTCACAAATTAAACTGAAGTCAATCTCTTAGGACAAATCACCTAATTATACACCGCTCATTTAGCCGTTCAGGGGAGCAGTAGCTTTTAAATACTTTCCAGTAGCCGTGACATTTATAGGTCAAAATGTTTTCCACTCCTCGGGGAGTCAAAGGGTCTGCAAGATGAGGCTTAATCATCCATTCAGTTTGTTGTTGGTTTAAGGGCTTGCTTTTCCTGCTTCTTTCAATCAAAACTGGCTCCACTTCCAGCGGTAGTAGCCTGAGGACAGAGAGAAAATGTGATGTGAAAGAAAGCCTCAAGGATCTCGGGAGGAACTCGGCACAGTATGAAAGTTTTACAGAGATGATTTAAATTGTGCCTGTTGCACAGAAAGTTGTGAGTGCCACAGGCTGGAGTTTATGTTTCACTTCTGTGCTGCAGACTGAGAGAGTTAAAGAGACAGAAAAAGCTGACAAGTCTCTCCTTCTCTCTTTTCCTCTTGTCTGTCTCACCTCCCGTGTCCCCCTGTCGACCTCTCGTCTCACACCTGCCACCTCCCTCAGATCCAGAGGCACGCAAGCCTGTTGGGATGGAGGAGAAGCTCCGGAGGCCCTTCTTCTCTGCTTCGCTCAGCTCGCCCTCGCCTCGCAGTAACCCTACTCGGAGGCGACCAATCAAACACGACTCTTGGGTAGGTCACACACCATCTGCCTCCAAACCGCTGATTGGGCCAAAAATAATGGTTAAATCGTTTTTATGGTTTATGGACAGATAGGGATGCACAGATCCAAGTTCTTCTACTCTGATACCAGATTCTGAGATAGCAACTCAGGGTACCGATCCAATACTACTACTGTCTTTTCCCCAAAGTTTAAATCTGTACGCCTCACTGCATAGAACTCATTTGGATCGTTTTATGTAAGCTAACATGAGGCCACCAAAATTGTAACACCACCTTAATAAGGCCAGTATTTGTGTCGATACCAGTCCGGTGTATCAGTTTTTTTTATGTTTTGTAAATCATTTTCTTTCTCCTTGTATTAAAATCTGCTTTGCTGTAATTTACAATGTTTACTATCAAAAAGCATCTAAAAACATTATAGTTATCTAAAATAGTCCTTGTACTATAGTATGAACAAGAGAGCAGTGTGTCCATTTGCAAACAAAACATCAAAATAAGCAAATAAACCATGACATATTCATGATTATGGGACATTTTCTTTGTCTTCTAAATTTAATTTTCTGAGACACAAATATCCAACAAACCTAGAACAACATTATTGTAATGACAGATAACTTGAACAGATGAAAGAAGCCAAATGTAGTTTGGAAAGTCAGTGTGCAACATTCAGTCTACTTTTGGCCAGTCCCAGTAAAGTAATACTGTATACTACAGTAAACATTAGCATAATACTGTAACAAAACCATTTTACTTAATTTCATGTCTTCATTTTTAAAGCTCATTTAAACATTTTGACAAATGTGATTGACAGCGAATGATAAACTTTTGAGCTACCTTTCTTATGATCTAAAATATGATTCTTTTCTAAGTACTCCAGTAATTATTTAGGTCAGGGTTGAAAATAAAATATTTTTTCACGGGGCAATTTTGGGTGATTTGTGCCTTTTGTTGTTTGAAATTTGAAGGCATTTACATACACAATCACACAATTTTTTTTCCCCCTTTATTGTGTTCTATGGGGTAAATGCCTTGAATTTAGGGGCAGTTAAGCCCTTTGACCCCAGTTATTTCTAACACTGATTTAGGTATATTTGGAGCAGTTACATGTAGTTAAATCATTTTAAATGTTCATGCTGCAGAGGCTCCTATTCTATTTCTATGGGCTCATCAGTCGTCATCCTGGTGTTACAGATTCTCAACACTAGGTGGCATCATATTCATGGGAATGACTCTCCTACAGGCTGATCTCACACAAATTCATCCCTGTTCATCATTACATATTTTCCCTGATGGGATTTGTCTCTCACTGGGAGAAGTTATGCTTTACTTGAGTCAGATTTCATCAGCTAGTCCAACTTGATCTTCACTCCTCTCTTACTTTTGTGTTGTTTATAATCCTTCCACGTTTGCCTTACATCAAGTTAAATTTTATATTATTTTCAGTGAAAATTGGACAGAATGATTTTTATTTCTTATTTTAGTATCTCATAAATTAACACAATTCAAGGCGATTTGAATTGGATCACTTGCACTCCCAAAACTAGTGCAGAGAACGTTGAGTAAAAATGTATCCTTATCCATATGTCTTCAGACTTCCGCCTTATATACAGTAAGTCATGCTATATTGTCATACAATCACAGTGATTGGAACAAAAAGTACACATCAATAATCTGCATCGTGCAGTGTTTGATTATTTAGCTCATAAATTAATTTGTGTGTCACTTGGATAAGATGAGTTATGACAAACAGCTGACTCAGCTGTGAAGAAGCTCGAAAGCACAGAAGCAGCAAAATTGCAATGTGAAGTAATTTATGTGTGTATTGATTCATATTGTTCATGTCCCAACAGGACGTGGAGGATGGACTCGACGACGCCTTCTCAAGGTAACCTTTGCTTATGACTACTAGTCTGCTGAACACTGGGGATGTATTCTTTAATTTAGGAAAGGACAGCGCACAAAATACTGAAATGTTCCCCCCTGAAAACCAAATTTATGAAACCATTTTTATGTTGACTCCATTTCCAAACGGAAATAAATCACCTTTTGAACGCTGTCGAGCCATTTTAGAGGATGACAGCTGCAGTGAGGGTGATGGTCAGCTGTCAGTAACCGTTCAGACTCTTTTAAATAAGAAAACCTTCATTTGACACATTGACTGACACAAATATTTACTGAAATGCACACACAGTGACAGAGACAACAACATTCTCCTTTTCTCAGGTAACTCCATGCAAAGAAGGTGACATTACATCCATGGCAACGGGCTGATGTTGAAAGGATGATTATGTTGATTACGTGGGAACTTAATTTGGTGTTTGAAAACGTATTTGTACAAGTCATTATGGACCACGATGATGATGATTTTATATAAAAGCTCCACAGTTAGCAGTAGAAAGAAGAAGCCAAAACTGAACATAACAAATGACTCTAGTTACTGTAGGTGTTGTAGAGAGATTCCCAAAGACTGGGTCGCGACCCAAAGGTGGGCCAAATACATTTGCAAATTTATTCCATAGATTTTAATTCAACATTTATGTCTGCAGTACATCTTTGAGCCACATGATGATGTGAATGTTCGTATTGTTCTGATAATTGTAGCCTACTTATAACATTGAATCTAATATGAAAGGCTAGTGTACATTCTGCTTGTTAAGCTGATGAGAAGAAAAAAAAACAAGACCCTTTTAACTCCACCTAATGCATTTATTTGGTCTCATTTACAAAGTATTTAACATTTATATGTTTTCAATAACACATGCATAAAACGAAGTTGGGATTTATCAAACGTATATCTCTTAGAAATGGCTGGTTTACCTATTCAAGATAATATAAGGTCATGCAGGAATGGCAGTGAAAATAGTCAGGAACGTTCATTTACGCACAAATTTGCTCCTCTCACGCTTCATAGATAAGGCCTACTGTGAGTTGGGTCGCGATGGTTTGTCGTTTTTAAAAGAGCTGAATACAACAAGGCAGTTTTCGAGTCAAGCAGTTGTCAGCTCTATTTAAAGCAAATAAATGAGCATTTCAAGTGGTTGGAGATGACTTGATACACTACCTTGTACTGCACTAGTGTTGTGATAATAGCCCAGCTTTGACTCCTACAACCCGATGCTGTAGTCCATTAACTTTTTACTGATGATTGTTACAAGCATTTTTTAAAAGCAGTTATATTATTTGAATTGCTTATATACCATATTATATGTCACTGTATAACAATGCATGTGAATAGGCAACGTATCCTCATACAACAGTTCGATATCTTACAGAAAGTTATTCCTCATTTTGTGTTCGTTGTCCCACGTTTTCCAGCAACACGTGTCAATTTCTGCTCGTTACATGCAAACACGCTTTTTAAAATAAACTTCTGTCTTCACAGGAAACAACTTAGTTAGGTTTAGGCAACAAAACTACTTAGGTTTAGGAAAAGATCGTGGTTTGGGTTAAAATAACTCCATAAGTGGTGTAACTTAAGTACGGAAGTTACATGACTAGTAAATCATGACTTCATGGTTTCACACGAGGTACGAACACCGCTCTCCTGGGCGAAAGTCTGGTGTTTTTTTGACCCAATCCGACCTCCTCCCTACGTGCCGTTTGTCACTCTTTATAATTCCTGGTTCATGATTAACATACAAATTGATTTCATGGGATATATATACGAATTACAGTGCATTACTTTTTTATAGCTGGGAATGAAGTATGAGAACAGCCTGGAATAGGCTATTGTAAACTCGTGTTAAACACTAAGCTGGTTGACTATAGAAATCATGTGTAACCAGTGAGCAGTCTGCACTCTTGTGAGATCACTGAACCATTGCAGACATTAGAAGTGACTATCTTTTCCTTTACTGCCAACATGATCGCCACCTCTCCCAACAGAGCTGTCAGGAGCACAGTGACTGAAGCCAGGAAGGGCACACACTCCACATTACATCAGCATTTGGTCTCCGAACTAGGATTACAAATGCAACACTTTTTTGTTTACTGTGAGAGTGTGACGGTCTGTGAGACTAAAATGTGAAATGTGGGTCTCGCGGGTAAAATGTGCTTTGTGTTGTAGCCTCCTTCTGAGACACACAACGACATAAAACATGATTAACGCTTACAACATCAAGCACTTGGTCCCTCCGACATACTCTGTGGTAATGTGCCTCCGTGCACAACAAGCTGTTTGGAATGTGGGTCAAACAGTCCAGCGAGTGTCTGAGCCCCCCGCGTGGCTTTTCATTTCCTCATATAACCAGCTGATATGTGTGGATGTGCTGTATTATCCCCTCCACAAAGAGAGAAGAGCAGCGGAGGGATGGTGCCTCGCACATTAAAGAGATCGCAACTCATTAAGTTGCGTCGTCTGCGGCTAATATATGTTTGTTGTGTTGGAGCATGCAACGCTTTGGTTAAAGCAAATGGGTAAATGAGGCAGAGATTACATACAGACGTGTACGTAGAAGCTGGCTGGGTGTGGAGGGAGATCAGAAGAGGAAGGCAGGTCATCCCTGAGGCTGTTCTCAGCAGGGACGAGGAAATACTGACCTAATGTGTGGATGTCAAATGGAGGAACCTTTAGATCTAAATCTGACATCCTTGAGGAAATGCTGAAGGATTGTGGGAGAGTGTTAAAGCAAACCTCCGCTGCAGAGGTCGGCAAGGATGTCAGGCTCTGCTGTGGCAAATGGTGGATAAGATCTGTCCTGAAAACGTGGAAGACTCTGTATCACATTGAGTTGTCATGGCTGTCACACCTACTCAGTGTTACTTTGGGTAGAGGAGGGCTGTGAATGTTCGGAGATCACACTTTTGACTACTGCCGTGGTCAGCCCTACGGTCAAGCATTAGATTTTGCTCGATCGCAAAGCAGTACGGCAAACGCCAATCAGGACGTGCGTACACGAATAAGTGCGGACCCCACAGTATATAAGGCAGCACACATCACTGTCCACCATCCTTTTTCTCTACAGAGGATGGTGATTTGCCCATCGGGCTGCGGCGACTAACCTCTAGCTACTCAGGATCAGCGTGGTTGGGTCGATGTTGTGTCGCGCCGCCATGCTACCAGAATGCATTGCACGACTGCTTACATAGTATGATACTAATAATACTGTTTGGTCCTCAACTGCTCTGTCCTTTTAAGAGCTTTGTGTAGCTTACGGTATAACATAAAATGTTCAAATGATTAGTCAACTATTTGATATTTAAAGATATAGCGGAGTAATGGCGTCCTGTTGCTGTTGTTTGCGCTGTTTGCGCTGTTTTTAGCACCGTTAAGTGCTAGCCGCTGGCTCAGCCGTTGCCATGTTGAGAGCCATGTGGAGGCAATCCCTCAATCACAGATTTGCTCTGAATTTAGCACCTTTTTTAAAGAGGCATCGGTTTTATTTACTTTAGGTCTGGTGTTTGTAGGCTGTCTCTCTCTCTCCAGAACAGAGAACCACTACCTCTAAGCTAATGTCTCTGCTTTGCCTCTTTAAGAGAGAGTGTGAATATAAAGATGACATTGGAGGCCAGTTTGTTGGTCTCTGGGCTGGTGATTCACTTTAAACCAGTGTGTATGTGTGTGTAGCAGCACAGCCTCGAGGGGTCACTAGCAGTGCTTTATAGTCCTGCCAAACCAGCTTCAGTAGAATCATTTTTAATTAACTGTATCAGCAGCACAGGTCGGGGTTTAGGCCTCTGTGAAAAATCCAATTGTGAGAATAGAAGATAGTTTTTTCAAGTATATTCAACTATTGACATCAACCTCAGTTCAAAGGGGTTTATTTAAATGCGTTTAATTTGTATTTAAGATTTCTTCAATTAACGGTGACCTCGGAGTTAAACTTAACTGCCAGCTTGGTACTGAGGTGCTTGAATTAAGTAACCTCCTTTAAATGTGGCGAGTTATTATTTTTTTGTATTCTAAGCTTCTTGAGTGTTTCTTTACTTCGTGCTGGGACAGCACATGCTGTTTGTGCCCTTTCTGTGAACAGTCTCTCCAGTAAGAGACATTCTGAGTGTTTTATTTATTATTTAGTCAAGTAGTCCTGATTTCCTCTGTCTTCTATCTGGCATGCAGCAACATGGAAGTAGAGGAGATGGACACCGGTAAGTGATGTGACCGGCATGCTACTTACAGTACACATGCTTGATGTTGCATGTTGCATGAGGCCTTACATTTACAATACCACTAATTTCTCTACAACACTATTTCAGTTTTGTCCAGAAATAAGCAAATCATCTAAATCAGTAGTGGTTCTCGTCTTTGGACCGTTTGTGATGCCTCAAGGACCCCCTTCATGAGGGAAACTACTGGCATCTACACGTTTGTGACTCCACCTTTACAGGAATAGTACACGTATAAAGCCACATTCAGATTATTTAGCCTGTTGACTACATCTGGAATGTAAACAAATCAGGCCAGACTTTTTTTTCTTGCAAACCTGAACTATTGATAAGCTACTATTATTTTCGGGGGTGTCGGTTGGGGGGGTTTGGTTAGGAATAAATTATTCCTTTTGTTATCTAAAAATTAGGGCTGTCAATGTTAACAAGATAATTACGTGTTAACACATATTCGTTTTAACGCCACTAATTTCTTTAATGCATGGCATGGCCATTTTCAAAGGGGTCCCTTGACCTCTGACCTCAAGATATGTGAATGAAAATGGGTTCTATGGGTACCCACGAGTCTCCCCTTTACAGACATGCCCACTTTATGATGATCACATGCAGTTTGGGGCAAGTTATAGTCAAGTCAGCACACTGACACACTGACAGCTGTTGTTGGCTGTTGGGCAATATTTCTGGACAATATTTGTCCAGAAATATCTGGACAATATTTGTTTCTGGACAATATTTGTCATTATTTTGTGTTGTTAATTGATTTCCAATAATAAATATACATACATTTGCATAAAGCAAGCATAGTATTATATACTTGACAAATCTTTAAGGTACATTTTGAACAGATAAAAAGTGTGATTCATTTGTGATTAATTAATTAACTATGGACAATCATGCGATTAATTGCAATTAAAGGTTTTAATCGATTGACAGCCCTACTAAAAATGATATTTTTGATGGTGAAATGCTTGATATTAATGACCAAAAATAGATAGATTTGTAATTTATTCAGTGTTCTGTCTTTTGAGAAACAGTGATTTAAATCCTCACCTTAGTTAAAAATCTCAACGTTTGTATTCAGTCACAAAGTTATTCATGTAGCCATTATCATCAACTGCACATCATAGACGTGATTATAGAAAAGAAAATATCATCAATCATATCAATGTGTTGTAGAAAGTAGCAGTTGCGTTCACTTCACTTGCATGCTCAAGTTATCATCTGGTCTTGATTGTGATTGTGTTGTTTGTATGAGTGACCTCATAGATATTGTAATGTCTGCCACTGATGGCTCCGTATGTTTGCCCTCCCACTCGTCGACCATCATTCCACTAATTCAAATCCTCTGCATGCTCTTACTACATTTCTTCTTCTCTCAGTTTTCAACCTTTGCATATCCTGACCTCTGTAGCAATCTTACTTTTCCCTCTTCCTCTCTTCCTGTGTCTGTCAGACTGGCCGAGCCCTGCTCCGAACCCGTCTCTGACGATGCAGCTCTGAGTCTTCAGGAGGTTTCTAACGAGAATCTGTTGTCTATCTGCAACAATTAGTTTGAATAACACGCGCCGGCAATAACTGCCCAACATACTGTACAGCACCACAGAAATTAGACAGAAATCCTACCAGAGGCCAACAAAATAACACAACACAACACAGCATACATCACTTGAACAGACAGGAAAATATATCAAGCGTCCCGATGCACAACCTGAATCAGAGAGGCTCTGTTTGAGATCCTGTGGCTGCTGCAGAGAAGACAGAATGGATACCCTGATATTATAAACTGTTATTTCTGTGAATGCCTGCCACTCAACACACACTCTACTCAGTGTAAACAGCCATCTTCAGCCAAACTCTCACAAACTGCCAGATG
Source organism: Sebastolobus alascanus (assembly GCA_916701645.2). Lineage (NCBI taxonomy): Eukaryota > Metazoa > Chordata > Actinopteri > Perciformes > Sebastidae > Sebastolobus > Sebastolobus alascanus. Next base: position 869,178 of record CAKAOJ020000096.1, on the reverse strand, counting down.
AAAGACGACGCACACAATGTGGAATACAGCACTGCGAGAAGAGCAAGAATTACAAATTTCTACTCGAAGACGTTCCCACAGAAGATTCATAAGAGACAAGAGTCTCCTTCTTTTAATCAAAATTTGTAGAAAAAAAAGGACTTTCACACATGGATTCCAAGATTTTCTCAGCATCAAGAAGTCCAGAGACGTGTGTACATAAGGCTGTCGTCTCTTTCTGGAAGTGTGAAGGCTGTCTGATGTCGTCGTCTGCTTGACGGAGTAACAGCTGCCAGACTCATGTCTAGTGTTAGAGGTCATCAGCACAGCTGGTACAAATCTTCAGCCATGATATTTCATGAATTATGCGTTCATTATTCAGTTTGTTGTGCTGATTTTAAGCAGTTCTTTGAAGAATGAAACGGCATGTGATATAGTAATTAGACATACTGTACCCATGTGTCATCTTTTTATTGATTGCAACATAAATGTGTCATAAAAAGGCCAGAAATTAAGGAAATGTTTCTGAATGAGGCATATGTGTAACATTTACAGAATGTGGTACAGTGTATACACAAATTCCCAACACAAGGACTGCTTACTTTGTGTATTCAAGTCAAGCCAAATCTCTTGGCTTGACTTGAATCTTTAGCTGATGGATTTGCTCAGTTATCATGAAGATGGTTTAGTTTGTTATATAACAGGTGGTTGTATAGATCGGGTGGGGGTGGCATCAAATAATAGAAATAAATTATCTACTAGGCCGTGTGATAACAAACTAAACAATCACCATGACAACTGAGCAACTTTATCTGCTAAAGAAGGCCATGAGATGTTGTTAAAAGCTTTGGAAGGTCAAGAATCAACCTTCAAGCTTAGTTTTGCCCTGTTGTGTTAGACACTAGTCTCAGCAATGCACTTGACAAACAACTACAGTTTGGTATTTAAAGGGTTACTCCAGTGATTTAGTATTGCACTTTCATAACGTTGGGTGACTCAAAAGAGACAGATTATTAAAAGAATGATCAAAATTTAAGCAGCAGATTACGAGATCTCCTCACTTGTACTCTCTTGTATGGGCCAAGCTCCAAAAACATCGGATCCTACATTTCCCATAATGCAATTCGATAGTGTCTTTTATTAGACCCCAGGGATGTCACGATACCAGAAATTTAGTATGAACGATTCTCGATACCAATTCAATACCACGGTAAAAAACAAAAGTAAAACAATAAATCTCATGTACTGCAACATCCACTCCTTTATTACCATTTGCATACTGGTTTTTGTTAGGAAGTTAAACTGGTCATAATTCCCTGTCTATCATCTATTTTATATTGCTGTGAAAATATCTTCAAACAACTGTATTTATTGAAGTTTCTCACCAAAAACTACATTTTACAAGATTTGAACACATCACGATAACATTAGAATTTACCTTTACCCAATCCAATTTCTTTTACTAAAGAGAGCCTGAACACATCATAATGTAATCAATTGCACCTGCCATTAAAGTTAGCTGTTAGCTCTGTGCAGGACTGTGCTGCTTACCGGCTGCTAACAGCTAACGTTACTAGCTCTTGTCCTGCTGATTTAAACATGGATTTGTTGCTCGCAATGTAGCATTATCAGGGGAAAAATAGGGTGCGTCCCCTGGACGTGTCAATAGTGAGTTTACTGCGTCCCAAACACATTTTCTGTCGTCCCTGGGATGCTGTTAGTCTCCAGCCCTTACGGTATCCGCTATACTGTAGATAAACGAGTACCGTCACGTTTTCAGAATTTTGGCATCGACTTGGTTCTGAAGTATTGGTTCTCGTGACATCCCTATTAGACCTGCCTGGTAAACACCCACGTATTCCAAGCTCCATGCTTCCAGTTTGTTAGACGGGCTTTGAGTTAAAAAAAAACATAAGAAAGAAGATAACCGGGTTGCCTTCACTATGACATCATCTGGGTTATATTCACAAACCAAGACATTATACAACTGTTTTCGCAGTTTTCGAGTAGTACTAATCATTACGGACAAACTGAACTTGATGTGTAAAATTGATGGAGTGCCCCTTTAAGGTAAACACATCTTAATCTAGTTTTAAAGATGTTGAATCCACCAAAAAAAACACAACAATTCAATAATGAAAATGAATATTCCATTGATAACCCTTGCGCTTGCTTGCTTTATGTTAACATTGTCAATAGATTATGTTTGCAATGTAAAGAAATCAATATTCACCACTCAACAGCAAACCTTTCTCCCGCAGAAACAGGCTGACAGTTCCTGTAACAATCACTTTCAGTGCTGTCTCGTATGAATATGGCTTATGTAACCAAAATATAATGACTATTTTGCATTCTGCTGTCTCCTCAATCAGTTAGCTGCCACTGTACATAAACATGATGCTCCTGTTAAAGAACAGCGATGATGTAAGGTTACAAGGACAAGTGTATGCCAAGGCCAGACTATTAGAGTATAGAAACCTATTTCCATATGCTGTATTTTTTCAATGTCAGAGCTCTGTAATTTATGTATGCATATTGTATCATTATACAAGAAGTAGGATTACTAGAATCAGGGCTTCACACAGGTTGTTTTTTAAAAAAAGTAATTATCACTCTTGTTGAGATGTGAAAGTGTAGATGCTTGTATGTTTTGCATTAGCTTAGACAATTTGTACAAATGTACTCCTATGTGTTTTTTATGACTGTAGGAATTGCTTTATTTTTTCAAAGTAGCCACCAGTATCCCACGTACAGTTACTGAGTGAAAGTCCACCTGTTACAGTGATCGACACAGTTCACATTTCCCTCTCTTAACTGCAATCGGTGCCACACAACACGCCCTTTGTTCCAAATCTTATTATAGACGATTTGTTGCTCTGCTAAGACTCAAATTATTTTTATCCGCCGCTTAGATGACACTCGCTGTCAAGAGGATATTGTATTGTGCCCCAGTCTGGCTGAAGTGGTCCTTCTCTCTGTATTCATGGCGTCATGACTGAGGCGGGAGATAGCGTGGGCTCAGTGTCGTTGTCATGACACCCGCTGCAGAATAATTGGATTGCTTTATCAGGTTACGCCACGAAGCTTAATTGCATTGTTTCGTTCCTGACTGGCTGAAATGCCGACTCCGTTGCATCTTCGAAAAAGAAAGCTCTATACTGTTTTGGGTATCATAAATAGCCTCCAGCATGTCTACGGAGGATCTATCGAGCCATGTTTGCAATCGAGTATTGACTGTTCAGCCGAGCGCACAGTCGAAATGCAACGTTGTCATTTTGCCTTACCTTTCTCTCCCAACATCTTTCCTCACGAGTAGAAATTATTTCCTCACCTTTTCAGCTCCGTCATTGACTTGACTTGATTGATTCGTGTGTGGATGCTTCAGTATCTGCTGAATCAGTGCTGTTGGGTGATATTTGGAGATGGGCTGTTGTCCAGGAGCTCTCGGACTCTGAATTGGTTTTCAGTAATGACAACCAACAAACAGAGTTTTACTCATTAGGATAAAAGCTCGAGTTGTTTCACCACAAGCTGCATTGTTATCCAATGCAGTGAACTATAAGGGGAGCTATTAGTTATTACACTTGGATATAGTCTTCAACCAGATGAAGGTCTTTCTAGCCCATTTGTGCCCAAAGACTATATTTAGTATGATAAGGAAAAATGCCACAACATATGTTCTGATTGGTCAGAAGTTTTTAAATTCGGTACGGACATACTTTGGCAAGTATCTAATAGTACAACTTTGAAATTATCACATGAAAAATCACACTTTTATTAAAGGGACTCAATGTAAGAATCAGTAATTGCTTGTTAACAGCGACACCTGTGGCCGATAAGTCAACGACAGTCAGCGTCCTGTTGCTATTCCTCGCACTACGTAGACGTGAGCGAACATTGGTCAAAACAGTGAGGCGACACACACCAGACTGAACGTGATTGACAGGCATCATGTTGATTAGCATTAGCAACATTAGCCAGCTAAAACCACAATATCACTGTATATTTCACATGCTTGGCAGTAATGTTAGCTTACCAAACGAAGGTCCCTCCGTGAGTCAAAGGCCCGGCCGATGTTGATCCTAGTGTGCTTAACTAACTCTCTTCTGCTCTGCTGCTCGCTCGTTTTCTCACACACTCGCTGCCGCTCTCTCTCTCTTGCTTCACCACTCACTTCCCACGTGCACGCACACTCCCACAACACTTGTTTTCCCCCCGACGTCTGTCACATTCCTGTTTTGCAAGACGGGTTTCACTAGATATAACTTTGTTTTTTTTGTGCTTCCGTGGACTTTGTGTTGGAATCTGAGTTGTGGTGGTTTGTTTGTTGGCTTTAGCTGACTCCATTTCTAACCGAATGTTAGCTATGGTTGCACACTGGAGTTGAAAATGAGGCACTCGCCAGCGCACATGACATCACATCCATTGGATTTTCCCAGAAAACGGGCCTGGGTTCTTCACATTAAAAGCAGTCTACCGGCTCATAGAGGAAACCCAGAAAGTCGTGGAAGATCTTGTTTTTATGTTAGGTTACAACCTGTTCACACATTGGCAATAATAAACGATTAAAACATGTTTATACGTGTAAAAAGTTACATCAAGTCCCTCTAATAGTCAAAGTCAGGATCTTTGAAAAATGAGGACAAACACTAACATTGTGTTTATTAAATGTTTTCCATATGAAATTTTTTTTTTTACACTGCATACGTGTGCATATCTTTGATATTCAACTTGTTATGAGTTCATAGATACCATATACTTGATTGTGCTCCCTGTAGTTTCTGAGACACAGACATTTTCTTATCATATTATAAGTAGTCTTTGGGCACATGGGACTACTGTTTTTTCCTTAAATATAATGAGAGTCTAACAGTAGTCCCATGTGCCCAAAGACTAGATATAGTATGATAAGAAAAACCCACTTTTCAGCCGAACGGTTTGACCCAAAGGAAAAAAATAATTTCAGTTGCAGGCACAAATGGGTTAACTGATTTTCAAGCATAAAAAGCAGTGTAATAAAATGTTATTTTGCAGCCAAGTCCCTCTGGGTTATTATTTAGAATTGATCATTCCCTGTATAAATTGTATTATGGCACGAATTGATCTGCTAGACTGAGGTTTTGTTTCATGTATTCAGTATTCTGTATACAGCACACTGATACCCAGCTAATGTTGAATGGTGCAGCCGGGGACAGACCTGCACTTGGAGGTATAACATGCCAATTTGAGTCCGGAGTGCACTGAATACAAATCGGCCTGCTAAGGATTGAGGCCAGAAAACATTAGAGGCTTTCAGAATTTTTCAGATAAGCTATTATTGTCCAAATTCACCACTGATGTTTACAATATCGGTTTACTTTTCAAAGAAGGTGCTTATTTTCTATCTATGCAATTAGTGGGTTTCCAACAGTGTTGTGTTATGATAATAGCAATTTGTGTAGAAACCACAAGCAGTTGTCCTAAACTGTGTAAAAAATTGACATAATTTGGAAACTGTTATGGTTTGTTACATATTTATGCATAATTAAAGACTTTGTACAAATACTTCATTGCATTTTCTTATTGAATATAAAAGGCCATTTGCAGAAGCCGGTGTTTTGCTGGACTCAGGCTTCTTCTGTCATATACTGTATAATACAGTATAATTTATCGTGGCACCTCTGCTCATCTGTCCAGAACATTTCAGTTTAAACATGAAATTTTAATCCATACAGTTTTTCCAGCTCACTCTGGTCGATCCAAAGCAAGGACAGTCTCTTGTTTGGCCGTATGACTGACACAATCGCATCGATATGTTCCTTCATTCAGCCCTCTGATGATCTCATCTCATGATTGAAAATGTAAATAATGCATACCAGGTGCAAGGCAACAATATCTTGTCTGTTTTCTCAATCAGAAATAATAATAAAAAAAAAAAAAGTCTACGTGAACTTTGATTCCTAACCCAGGCAATTCAGTTTCAGGTACAATTAATATTTGCTGCACCTATAATTTTTTCAGAAAGATTTATCACACTGCCAACCCGAGTAATCTTTAAAGGGGAGCACCACCTAAATGAAGACTTCCAATATGTTATTTCCATGGCCTAGGAAAGTTCAATCAATATTTGTGATCATGAGTTACTCTCATGAGTTGTTATTTTATAATCATCATAAATAAAGGTACAACTTCTGCACAGCGCGATTGGTTGATGCCTGTATTCGCGCTGCGCAGGCTCCGAAAAATCAACCTCATTCTGAAAACAATGACAACGGTTCGAAAAAATATACTGACCAAAAATGCCCCCGTTGTGTAAAGGCTGTTAGACAAATAGGATTAACATGTACTGTATGAATTTTGAAAATGGCCGAACAGTAGTTGCCCTTTAAATATGCTATATAGACAAAGAACCTGATGCAAAGGAGGTTTCTGTTGGATAAAAATGGATAAAAAATCAATAATCCCTCCAAAATACCACATTAAGACACCAAGACCTTGAGGAACATCATAGAATAAACTTTTGACATTTTGAGATTTCTGTAAGAATTATATTTTTCGGTGATTGGACGGCAAGCACATCTGTTCTGGAACCTACTCAGAAACCCCCTTATTATCATTCTACCTAGAAAAGCCATCCATCCTCTGAATGCTCTAGGTCTCTAGTTTGTGGTTTTTAAAGTAATTAGGCTGTTACTATCTTAGAGGTCACAAAAGGTCATTTTATACAGTGATGTCAAGTTTCCAAAAATTGTCTCATTACAATGAAATGGCTCCTATAAGATCTAACATCATCACACATGAATATAATTGGGCTCATTGGATCCACAAGAGTCTCTGCTTTACAGTGATACCCAATTTTTGCAATTCCAAGACTGTTGAGTGACCCCAATATTCAAATACACCATTTTAGAATAGGTGAAAATAACACATTCATATGTGTTATTAATTCATTATTATGTGTTATTATTATTGCATTAAAAAGTGCATGTTTTTGCATGTGTCCATGCCAGTTTTTCATGTAGCATGACATGGTTGATAGCAATGGATTCCGTAGGTTTTCTAGTTTCATATGATATCTGTACGTTCACTCTCTTTGAGCCTGCTACAGCCTCTGAAATACAGTAAAGTCGGTCGGGATCGCTCGCGATCCGGTGGGTCTCAGGGGGTTAAGGAATAAATATTTATGTTCACCTGGAACACTTCACAGAAAAGTTGTCAAGGGTTCAGATAAGCTTTTATCCCTCATATTTTGCAGGTGTAAAACCCAATCAAATCAAATTTGTGTGTGCGTGTTCTGTGAGACGGCAGTGCTCTGTGTGAGTGTTTGTTTAGTCTGATGACTGTTTACAGAGGTATGCAAATATCATTTTAATTTGTAAAGATGTGGAGGCTGCATCGTGGCGGGGTGCCTCCAGTTTTGTTACCAGACTGTGGAGCAATAACAGTGGGGGAAAGATCAGAGGGGTTTGAAAAGTAGTACAGTAGTCTGTAATCTGTGTTTGTAAGATCATGTGTGATAAATACATATGACAGAAAACAGTATTTTTTTCACATTTATCAACCCGTCCACTTTTATCATCCCGTGGGGAGGACAACAGTGGATCCTCTGCTCTTAAAAGTTTGATTTCTAATCCTGGAGGACTGGACTGTCCAGAAAACTCAAATGTGATCACGCTGTCTCTGTGGAGAATCAGAAAAAGATCAGCCTCCAGTGAGCACCAAAGAAAAAGCTGTAGAAAAAAGTGCACTTTGATATTTTCAGAGAAGTCACTGGAGACTGAGAAGCTGCTTGGTGTTATTTCATGTGCTGCATTGACAACCACAGACACATCAATGCTGCTTGTTTGCTGCTTCTGTGAGCTGTGGCATTGCATTTGTGTGGCGACAACAATTCACAATTTCAGTTTTTTTAAAATGCTTCTGATGTTGGCTTTGTTGTGATCAGTATACCAGAATGACTGGTCAATGACAAGAGCCGGTCTGCTTTTCTCCACTTCATCTGCTTAGTGCTCTCCTGGCTGATCACTTACAGATGTGAGCTCACGGCAGACAGAGTCATCAGAGTCTACAGCGGCAAGTCAAATCCTGTTTTTATGGACAAAATCGTAGTGTCATGGACTGAATATTTTAGTGTGTTGCGGAGGTGTGGACTCGAGTCACAGAACAAATTTGATGACATTCCCAACTATTCTCACAGTACAGTTTATGTAATTCACGAGACACTATTTTAGGAATTCTTGTTTAACTTTGGGGCAAAATGTTCATTACCAGTGTGTAATTTGTCTGTGGTGTCCTGGGATCTGCTAATGAACAGCTCATTTAGTATTCATAACTGTGTCATTAATTGCTAAATGTCTATTTAATACAATTTTGAAATGGCTAATTCACTACTGATAAGGTGTTCCACACTACTCTAATGGCTTAATGTGTTGGTAATGGCTGTACCGTTTGATATTGAGGATCTATTGAGACTGGCTTGTGGAGGTCAGATAGGCTAAAGTTTTAACTACTGGAATATGGAGGGAAAGTGTTCCCATTGCAGGTTATTTAGCACATAGCAGTGTGTAGTTTTATGATGTATTTAGAGTGTAAAATGGAACATTTTTTCATGTGTAACATTTTAGGACACGCACAAGCATCAGTTTTCACCTTCAACAAACCTTTTACCTCTGAAAAACTCTTACAATGATCAGTAACGGGTTGTTTTTTTTAGCGAATTTAGCGAAAATATGTAAATTTTGACTATCTATTTGAATATCAGGCCTTCTTGTTCATCTATTTCTGCTCAAGGTAGAAATAAAGTACATGTGGAGAACAGAGGATAATGTCGCTGCACATGGAGACGTGGGGCCTTCAATAATGAAAGTAGACTCCTATGCAAACCCTATATTTATAAATCTATTTATTTATTTATAGGTGCAGTATATACTTGGCTCTCTGAGTCACATCTAACCAAAGCTTATCTCAGCCGTAACAACAGCCCATAAATCAACCTGAACAACTAATGGAAAGCAGTCTGCAGAGACAAAGTTAAGGGGAAAAAGGAGGGTGTACAATATTACCTATTAATCCCAGAGAGGCTGTAACCACTTTCTATTTCAGGATGAGCTGTATTCTTAGGTAAGTCTGTTTAATTACATTTTTGATGAGGAACATTCTAGTTTAAAGGCCATGTGAAGTAGCTCATTAAATTTGTATGGCAGTAGTGTTGTCTCGTAACCTCTGCTTCATTGTAGCAATTGTTGTTGAGATAACTCCTTGATTTTGAGGTTTTATTATAGTAAATATAGAGTAAAGTGAGCAGATGGGTGCAGTAGCTTCATATGTGTTTGCAATCAATGAACCGTAGGAATATCCTGTAATCTTTGGTAGTGTGACCGATGTCAGTCTAATACTATCTTGGATTTCCACTGAGCTTTCTCCCGGTCAAATCATGTTCCGCATCACTGACAGCATCAATGCAGCCGTTCGACTCAAGAACTCTTGAATTGAAGAGTTTTAACAAGACACGAGCTTAAAAAATCCCTGCCTGTTATCCCCTACATCATCCACCGACTATAATTTTTAACCACCATATTATTAGCAAATTAATTTGTAGCACTTTTAAGGCATTACCTGCATTAAAACACGTTTTGTGACACAGCTTGGCAAGCAATTTGTGCATGAAGTGCTGTTTTCTACCGTACTGTAAGTCTCAGGCCAGCATTTAATGCACAAAATGCATCTTTGTGACAGTTGACGAGCATTTTGTGTGTGAATGTGCGTTTTGTGGGGAAGTGGAAGTGATTTATGCACTTCAGTGAGAGAAATTCCATTACATTAGCTGCAACTTGGTGATGGGACATTCAAAAGAGGGTTTATTTTACACTTCAGGGAATACAATTGTCAGGAAATGTACAAGATCTGAAATGAAACGCTGGATGATGAAAGATAACGTCCTGTTCTAAAAGCAGGCAGAATAGAAGAAATACATGAACGGCTTTACAGGACTGCAATCATGTTTATTTCTCCATTTTTGGCACCTAACTCCGAATGCACATCGAATGCTATTCTACAGGCAAATTACCTGCATGCAACTTTAGTAAATGGATGAAATATGTACAGACATAATGCTTGTTATTTATGAAATATGAAAAAAATACAATGTCGTCCAGAAAATGGTATTTTAATATTATTAGAAAAAAATAAGACATGTCGTTGTGGCGGTTCTTACAAATGAACACGTATTCTCTCCTTATTAACTGCCCACAGCAGTCCGATAATATGAGACAATATATTAACACTATTTGCAATGAAAAAATGTTGATTTATTTAGAGCTGAGTTGCCTATAACAGGAGAACGTGGTGGTGTCTAATTGCACATGCCAATATCAAAAATACACTGCGAATTTAAAGTCATGAAGACCGGCCTCCCAGAGATGGTTGTGTGTTTAGTATTGCAATAACATACCAAGAACCTGGCAAAGTCATCCATGTTAACTGCACCGTGGGTTAACTTTAGTTTAGTACTATCAACCTGCAGGAGTAGGTTTCTGTTAGCTACTGTACTGTATGGTGTGTGTGTGTGTGTGTGTGTGTGTGTGTAGGGTCATGTGTCTGTAGTTTAGTGTTTTCCTACAAATGCTGTGTACATGCATGTGTGTCTTTTGCAAAGACAGCCTCAGCCAACCTTATTCACTGATGATGACCCTCAGAAACGATACATGTTTTCAGCTTTTTTTCCTCATCAGTGAGAAAGGTGGAAAAATGCATTGATGGTAGAAGAGAGACAGGAATTTAACTTCAGCTTCCTTCTTCTCAAACTTCAATGATGTTGATAGACGGCACAGAAGGATGAAACTGCAACAGAGAAGATCATCGTGATTTTACTTTCTCCTCTACAATAAAGACATACTTTGATCATAGAAGACACTGTTATAGTAAAAAAAAATAGAGGAGCCATGAACCCAGGTAGTATTATTTAAATGCTGGAAGACATTGATAATCTGCATTCCATTTAACCGCCGGAAGATTACCGCCGGCACAGTAAAAGTAAAAAGGTGTATTTATTGTTGCATTTCACACCATTGTTCAGTGCTATAATTTTCCCCCAATCGTTCTTTTCATTCACAATTTTTTCTAAATCTCTCTTTTTTACTGCCTGGTTTTGAATGAATTGAGGAACATTCAAAATGAACATTTTTTATTCATAGAAATGTCAGAAATACATCAAATTTACAGTAGATATAAGGACTTGCATTTATATAGCGCCTTTTTAGGTTTCCGGCCACTCAAAGCGCTTTACGCTACATGCCAGCATTCACCCATTCACACACTGATGGCAGAGCCTGCCATGCAAGGTGCCAGCCTGCCCATTCGGATCTTATCTAAAGTCATTCACACGTCCGAGGGCACAGCCTCTCGCACTAGCCATCAGTGAGACTAGATACCTTCAGGACTTTTGCTGAACCGTGTACGCTATTGACTGATACTAGAGAGTCTCTGAAGTCCTCATCAGAACGTCTCTGACAGAAACCTTACATCAGCATCCGACCACCTAATGAGGACTGGAAGGAGAGATAAGCCAACACACGAGGAATCCTGCAACGATTGCCCCTCGGCTATTTTATATTTAAACTCAATATGTTGCTACGTTAAATCTCCGCCAGAGGTCAACACTCACAATGCAAATGACCTTGATTATCGATCGGCCGTGGTCTCATTACTGAGCTGTGACTGCATACATCTGTCCACTGCTATCTGTTACTTTTGAAAAGCTTCACTTGTGTCTCGATTATATACTGTAAGGCATGGTACGGTCTGTTCTTTAATTTACTACTAAGCATCGAAGGATTTCAACCTTAAACCAACTCTGTATTGTTATAGCACATGCAACGTATATATTCCATAACAGACCTGCTGTTTGTAAGTATTTTGCACTGTTGGAGACTGCAGTTGAGGAATGGATCCTTGGAGATTCCTGTGATTACATCTGTAGGAAATATACCATTTCCATTAGGTGCTTTTTTGAATACAAGATGTATTCTTTTCCCCCAGTGGAATGCTATTTGATGGGGAAGGTTGCATTTTATACATCAGATTTACAACAGTATACTGTATACAAGAGTTCTTCTCTGAAATGGATAATTGCCACACAGTATATAAGGTCAAGCTTAAATAAGCTACAGTATATGGTCGCGACGTGTTCCAGCAACAGTGCTGTCTATGTTCAGTAAAGGTAAATTCAAGCTTTAAACTAAGGTAAGGCAAAGTTTACTGTAATGCATACTGTCCGGGTTATGTACCAGAAATTAGTAAGCATTTACATATAGCATGGTCTAGAACCATAGACTGTATATAAGAGGTAGATGTAGTCGTGATTTGGTTTGTGGACTGCCGTTTTGAAGCCTCGAGCTGGGCATTTTGGCCGATGGCATCTTGTTTTTTTGCAACCAGAAGTGACACGAGAGGGTGGGGCGAGAGGATGGAACGAAGTACAACCGAACGCTGAATAAGACATTTTTAGGCGATCAAAATGTTACAATTAACTTTCATGAACTGAAAGCACACTGTGAAAGGGTTACAGTTGTAAGACAAAACACGGTCAACTCCCAGACTGGACAATGGTAGCGACCTGAATGGGACCATAATTTACTAAATGAACTTCATGCTGTATTGAAGAAGACTTGAAACTAGCGATTGAGACCATAAACTCATGTTTACAATGTTTACTGATGTAATAAATCAAGTGAGAAGTAGGGTCATTTTCTCATAGACTTCTATACAATCAGAATCTTTTTGCAACCAGAGGAGTCGCCCCCTGCTGGCTATTAGAAAGAATGCAGGTTTAAGGCACTTCAGTATTGGCTTCTCTTTTCAGAACCGGAGGTTGCCCACTGTCTACAACAGATTTATGTCACTGTGAATGAAATTAAATCTTCCAAAAAATTATTTGATTAAAAAGGAAAATATAAAGTTACATTTTTTTTTTCCAGTGATAACTTTACTTTAAAAGAAAACCTATTTTCTAATTAAACACATAAGCATTCTCCACATGCCTCCACATGCAAATTGCATTTGGTAATCAAATAAATGTCAATTCTTGTCTTGCATTTTAATCATTGTAACAGCTGCTTGCTGTTTAATCTATTTTATATGAGAATGTGTGCACGAGTAAAGCACAAGAGAGAAGGTTCGATACTGGGCGATATTTTACTTATTGATCAAGCATCATCTCCCAATATATCCGTCATTAATCACGGCTTATTGGAGCTCTTTGTTTTCCAGCAGAGCCAGATGTACCTGCATCCTACAAAACTACAGTAATCATGTTAATAACCAGCATAACCAAGTTAGCAGTTGTGAAGTGCCAAAGAGGTTAACGTCAGTGTGAGTTGGCTGATTACAAAGATTAGATTACATTAATGTTATTCACTGGAGGAAAGTGTCTCTGCAGGAAGATGCTTTACAACACGGAACAAAAATTAGACGTGTTGACATGTCTCAGTAAGAAAAGAAAATGTGAATATAATGGTGCCTTCAAATGAAACTCGTCTTGTACACGATATGCTTGGCGTTCAAATGGTTAAGTCGTGAGAACACTGCTGCTAAGCAACAGCAATATTAACGTTACTGTCGGCGTCTAGAAGCAGTTAATGCAAAGGCATAATGACAGAGGAAAAAGATGAGGCCGTTGGGAATATCCACCTTTTTCTCAGACCTATTATAAAATTACGAAGAAAAACAATATATGATTAAAATTACAATATATTCACTTATTATGCACCGAAAAATGAACTTCCATGGACTCCGCCATTTCTGACAACGTCAACAAACGCGTCACAACTCGTGAACTCTGAGCTTTCAGAAACTTTCCACTTACGAGGTCGTGAATACCACAAGAGGGGGGCGTTCGTATGGACTGTTCTCGTGAACACGGTAAACACGACCCCTTTTGAAGGCACCATAACAAGAATAATGATGGCTGAATGCCATTTAGAGGCTTCATTTTTCCGGGTGGTGCTTTTGTGCATGCCGACTCACGCAGACAGACAGAGAGACAGAGAGACAGAGAGACAGAGAGACAGAGAGACAGAGAGACAGAGAGACGCTGCTGGTGTATGTATACAGCTGCTTGAAAGAGCCGTTATGTGGGCCTGTATTCAGAGGAGTCGCGCTCACCTTGCTCCTCAGCAGCCCTCCGCTGTGGTGCTCCGGTGTGCTCCCCACCGACGACGGCTTGGCCTTCTCCTTACTGTTGCTGGAGTCGTTGTCCTTGATGATGTCATACTGCCGGCAGAACAGGGCAATAACGGCTGTCGGGAGGTTGAGAGATGGGCACGTGCGCAACACACACACACACACACACATACACACACACACACACACACACACACAAACGAGGAGAGGAATTCAGTGGCGAGGCGGCAACTGTCACTCACAGACATGTCACCACTTCCTCTAACTGAGCACGCTGAAAGGCCATGTGGATAATGGCATTCCACTCCCAAGGGAGTGTGATGGCGGTGCCTTTATCTCATGGCTTGGAAGACAGTAATTCTCCACGGAGTTTGCTTTGCTACAATATGCAATCTACCAGATGCAGCTCTGCCTCCAGTTTGGATAAGCGCTATATGCTCACAATTAACGTCCTCTCTTCACTGAAGTTATGCATTTCTATGAGAATGATATCATTAATATTCAGAAACTGATACGGAGTTCTGGTAATGACGACAACTAGGGAGCGGGGAGAAATGGAAAGCGTATAGCGTAACTCATTTAATTAACACATTATTATTCATGCAGCATGTAAGTGCTCTGCAATATTGCAGCTACATGTCATTGTCTCTTTGTAGCAGAGGACTTGTCCGCATTCAAACGGCTGATTACAGTTTATTGTTATGGTGTTTTAAAGGACCAGTGTGTAACAATTAGGGGGATCTTTTGGCAGAAATGGAGTATAATATTAATATGTATGTTTTCTTTGGTGTATAATCACCTGATAATAAGAATCGTCATGTTTTTGTTAGCTTAGAATGAGCCGTTTATATCTACATAGGGAGCGGGTACCCTCTTCACGGAGTCCGCCATGTTTCTACGGACAAACCAAACACTGTTAACTTTTCCTGCTTGGGCCGGAGACAATAACGCTACTCCGCTGTCATCGCCGCAGCTCTCTCTCTCTCTTGCTTCACCACTCACTTCCCACGTACACACACTCTACTGCACGCACTGGCTCTGCTCCAATTGGCTCTAGAGAGGACCATTCGCGTTTTTGCGTTGGCCACCTTAGCTCTCCAATACGCTTGGCACACAGGAGAGGCTTCAGTTGGTTGCAATCTCCTCACCTCACCGCTAGATACCGCCAGATCCTACGCACTGGACCTTTAATGTGATCTTTTCCTAAGCAAAAACGTCAGCTGCTCTGCAAAAAGTTTTTTTAAGGTCTTCACAACATTTTAAGCACAATTTCAGCCAACAGACCCTCACTACACAGATAGCAGATGAGATTGCATCGTATTAAAGCAATTAGCTAATTACTTTATAATTCAATTGACTTTTTCCTGACCTAGACCAGGCAGCGGAAAGTAACAGAGATAAAAGATAAAAGGAAAAAGAACAAAATAGATTTAATAAGATCAGGAAAGAACAAATACATGCAGAAGTTAACAACTATCTTTTGTAGATTGTGATCGTTTGAAATGCAGGGAATAAGGTGACTTTAAACAGGACTGGCTGCAAATGAGCGGTCCATTACGAATGCGCCACATGAGGAGTTTTCATTCTTTCACTCCCACCCGTCACAGCCTCCGTGTTACTTTGCTTTCTCTCATTAGTATTATTTAACATCTCATTCTGGTGCTCGGGGGTGGGAAACCCCCGCTCCTGGCAGCCTGTCAGTTATGACACTTCTCATTGTGCCTCAACACTTCATTAATCAGCACACTTCCTCGGAGGAGTAGAAACTCCTACATGGATGGAGAGCTTAGATGCAGAGAATGCTCAGAGAAGCGTGATGCTGTTGGTTTGACATCGCCGTCGCAAAAAAAGCCTAAAAAAGGAGACGGGACGTTCAGAGTTGGCAGATTCGTTTTTCAGTCAGGGTTTTTGGACTTTAACTTCCACTTAACAGGGATCCTAAAGGTCTTTTTCTGCATGACTGTCCATTTATTAGCATCTTATTGATTGTTGTGTCAATGTATTGATGTAACTACAAGATAATCTACAGTGTGAATACATTGTGTGCACCTTTAGTCTATATCATTGAGGCTGACAATAAATACTAACACGTTGCAGATCCAGTGGAAAGAATCCAATTATATTTTTGCTTATTTAGCAAGATTTTAATGTCATTTCACTATTGACAACAACTGATCAATAACATCTTGTGCTTTCCATTGGATTTATAGATATTAGACAATATTGAATTTCCAATCAGGCCATTAATAACACTTAAAAGATATAAGACACATTGAAGTGCTCTGAGAGATAACTAGATTTCTGCACCTCCTCATGGCTCTGTTTTCAGTCTTTAAAAAGTCTATTCCATGATGGGAGATTTTGGCCAATCACAGGTCATTTCAGAGAGAGAGAGAGAGCGTTCCTACTGGCTGTTCATTCAACGGAGGCAGCTCTCAATCACTCGCAAACTCCGATCAAACGGTCAAACTAGGCAGCGCTGATCAGATATAAATGAATATTCTGTTACTGTAATGCCTATTTCTTGCCTCAAATGTTTTCAGAAACATCTTGTAGTGTACTGTTTATCTGTAAAATGAGAAAATTTGCTCCGGCTGGTGGGCGGTGCTTGGTATTTCCTCAACTGATCTCAACATGGCTGCTGGGTCAAAAACGTTCTCATTTTACAGCTATCAGTACACTACAAAATGATTCTGAAATCATTTTATGTGAGAAATAGGCATTACAGTAACAGAACATTGATTCATATGCTCATTGATTCATCTGCTCAGAGACGTCAGGCTCCAGCTCGGCTCTGATTGTTTGTTTTCCTCCGGTCTGTGAAATCTTGCAGATGCCATTAGGAGCACCGGAGGAGACCGGAGGACACAGAGGACACATGATTTTTTTCAGATTACCTGTCTCATGCACTACTGTCAGGATATAGTGATCGTTTTAAAAAAATAGCTTTTTTTAATCATATTTGCTCCATTTATACCCACTGCTGCTTGAAGTGTTTTTACTCTTCTTTCACTTTGAGTTCTTTCTCTTAAAACTGAACCATTATCAACCACACACACAGTCTGCAAACCTACCTGCCCACATGACCAAGACCACCACAATTATGATCATCTCTCCTGTTTGTAGATGCCGGGACTTGTCCAGGCCCTGCACAGTGGGGTCATCTATAGGAGAGAGCACAGACAGGACAGCTGCAGTCAACACTAAACACTAAACACTAAACACAGAGTACTGAACATTTTGTCCTTCCCTTTATTCATATGGAAGGGACAACATATGAAATACATTGGGCATTAATATTCCCTCCAATAGAACAAAATCCCAAACAAGGATTGAATTGAAACACCTTGACATAGTGTCAGTAAAACTGAACACTATACCTTCACAAAAGTAGAGCTACTTTACTGGATTTCCTGATAATGTGCAGTAAAGATCTTAAACTCACATTATGTCGATAAGGACTGGCTAAATTGGACGCTCCCTTTATCGCTCATGACTGTTATGCCATTTAACAAAAAACGTAGAAGTCAGAAAAATGTGGAGGGCATAACCACAAATCAATCCCGTAGCATTAATCCTCCTTTAAGTGGATTGACTATGGGCCTATTTCCACTCTGCAAACTATCTCCTCACCCGCATGGATGGAACTCTTCCAGAGCGCCACTCTTCCCAATTGCCTCTTTTAGTGAATCAAGTTGTCAAGAAACTGGCATCGAATGCCAGATTGTCAGCTCTCTTCGCATGATCGCTATTACCGATTGGGGTCAATTATACTGCCACGTTTTTTTAAAGTCTTGGTAGTCGTGAGTGGAGACAGGGAAGGAGTACATCATAGTATAAATTTAAAAAAATAACCTCAAATCACAGAAAAGTGCTTGATATTTCTATGTATTGAAGGTACAGTGTGTAGGATTTGGCAGCATCTAGCGCATGTAGGTTTCTTGCCGAAACAAAACACCGGCAATAAACCTACACATGACTGCCAGGACGAAAGATATTCACTTGATTCGACAAACAGACTGCTGAAGCTTCACATTTGCTGCTACTGAACTATTTAATGCATTTTTGCTGTAGATTTTCTCCCCTATCTCTCACAGTGTAGATGCTCGGTATCACTTCTTCACAGCCAGTGTGAAGAGGAGAAACGATTACAGCGATCCAACTCTTTCAACATATGACGTGAATGAGTGTTGCAAGATAAACTTGGAAAAAAATCCCAACCGATCCTTTGATTGCGTCTTCCCATCGCACAGTGAGCTCTAGAGTTGATGTCAGGCTGCACATTACGCTTAAATGCCAGGTCAGGGCTCGGGTCAGCGCAGAGTACGTCTGGTGCTCCTTCGAGATGCTCTCCAGTTTAATAATCCCACATCTCCTCTATCTGTCTGAACCCAACCAACTGAATAAGCATATAGTTCTGCATATATGAAAATAGAGTTATTTCTCTGCATAGAGAAACTACTGATAGTTTAGTAATGAATTTAATCTTTGAGGCTTCTGTATTCTGCAAGACTTTCCAACTGAACTTCTTGCTCTTGTTTACCGTTTTCTAGTTGATCTAATGACCCCACTTAATTAAAAAAAAAAGTGCTTTGGTACATGCATACTGCGTAGCATTCTGATATACAGTATGTGCATATTTGATGCAATAGGTTTCATTCATAGAATTGCCAGATGACCTGAATATCATGTCCTGCTGCTGTATATCATACATATTTCATGTTGTGGCACCACACGCTCATATGCCGCATGATTCTCTGCTATAGCGGAGAGAGAACGAGGCGGATTGCGGTGCCTCCGGCGCAACCGAAGAGTTTGTGTTGAGATAATTAGTCGACCTTCCTTCTGCTCACCCCAAATCCCACGCTGTTGTTTGTGGCTGTGAACTGTGTCGGGAAACCGTGTAACAACACACTAGGGGTGCTGTACTGGTGTCACGAAGATGCATCATGTGATTTACTCTTGCGTTATGTCTCCTAGAAACTGAACAATTTAAAAACATAAGTTTCCCAGCTGCCTTAAACGTGTGAGTTAAACCAGAGGTTCTCAATATTTTTTCAGCCAAGGACCCCTTACAAGATAGAGAATATACCGGGGCCCTCCTCATGTGTGTCCCTTGAAAAAATTTGACATAGCCTTTTTTTTACACCTCTATAATCTTAGTTATGTAAAAGAACAACACAAGAGAAATGCATTAGAAAGATATTAGACATGTATTATTTGCAGATTCTAGGAGTTACAGAGTTTTTGGATTAGAACGTAATCTATGAACTATTACACAGACCCAGTCGTCAGAAAAAATGTTGGAATTGTGCATTTCAATGATGATATTTCATGGTTAATGTTGTGAAACGATTGGTTAGGTTAAGGCAACAAAACTACTTGTTTAAGGTTGGAAAAAACATCATGGATTGTTAAAATAATAATGTACCAACGTGACATAACAACGTAACTAGTGTAAATAAATAACTACAGGCCTTAGTGGACTTTCTTACATAATATTACATAAAAAGCGTAAAAGTCAACTTTTACTTTTGGTTTCAGACGGGACACGAACAGCGGTCTCCTTGGTGAAAGTCCTGCGTTTGTTTGACCCATCCACCACACCTCCCGTCTAGGGGTGTAAGAAAATATAGAAAAAATTGAATATAGTGATATTATGTTATGTGATACTGTGTGGATTCTCAAAAACACTGTATCGATTTTTAATGAATAGTTTACATATAAAGATTAGCTCAGTCAATACTTTATTTAATTTGCAAAGAGATGCGCCCTCTCAAAGTAGTGCTATGATCTTGGATGTTACAGTTACTGAGATAAATGCAGATTCCACTGTTCTGATTGCAAAAAAAAGTCAACTTTTTTTACTCAGATTTTATGAATATGGTGGTGTGTGCTTTATACTATGACAATTTTCCTAAAATGAAATAAAAAAATCACAATATATCGCCTTACTTACAGTATTGCAATATATCGCAATGTATTGAATCGTAACCCCCGTATCATGATACGTATCGTATCGCCAGATTCTTGCCAATACACATCCCTACTCCCGTCCACAAGTAGAGGACGTTTGTGCTTGTTATACTCATTATTATACCACGTAACTTTCAATAACGGTCACTCGATATACTTTGTGACTTAATTGCTCTGACGGAATGCAAAAACGTCCACATTCAACGAATCCATTGTTTCCAGAAACAAACAATGCCAACATTTTTGTCCTGGCGACTGGTGATGATTATACTGCACATTTAAAAATTAAAATATTATTCGTTGAACTATGAAGCCTTTTGTAAAAAAAAAAAGAAAATAAAATGATATCATGATAATTTAAATGAATGAATCTGAAAACTTTTCATGGACCCCCTGGCAGAGTGCCACGGACCCCAGGGGGTCCCCGGACCCCACTTTGAGAATCACTGAGTTAAACTACAGTTGAGTACAGTGCAGTATTGGCTTGTATGTATATACAACATGAACTAA
The DNA here is from genome assembly GCA_916701645.2 of Sebastolobus alascanus. Taxonomy (NCBI): domain Eukaryota; kingdom Metazoa; phylum Chordata; class Actinopteri; order Perciformes; family Sebastidae; genus Sebastolobus; species Sebastolobus alascanus. The sequence continues at coordinate 848,556 of CAKAOJ020000096.1, read as the reverse complement.
AGATGGAAAATTGTGACTAAAGTCAAAAGAATGTTTTGCAGGGAGCAAACCGAGTGTAGCGTACCTTTTGTCTCGGTGCTGTTAATGGGAGAGCCTTTAGGTGTAGCTTCTGACTCAGCAGAGACAGCTTGGCATCTCTTTGATGTATCACACAGTAATTGTGTCTAAGGGGACCACCTACCTAGTCAGATTTGACTGCTCAAGGCATCCATCCTTTGAAAATATTCCTTTGCTCTCCTGTGTGAAACACTTTGACAGCTCAGTGGCAGCAGGTAACATTTTAAGCGGCTTCATTTCTTTCGGTTGGGAATGAATTATATAACGTATTTGGAGATTTTTGTATTGACTGTGGTATCACTGTTCATGCAAATGAATACAGCATGGTAATTTCCCCCACTTTTATCACAGAACTCACCTACAGTATAATTGATCTTACATTGTAAATCCCTTATATTTCAAAAAGTCCCTTCATTATGCTGGAATTATACCTCAGTGGAACGAATTCTATTTGAGCTCTTCAGAAATATGTTTACTTTGTAAGTGCACACACATTGCTAAATTAATGGAATACTAATAAACTGCTCCTCTGACAACAACACAACACATACCTCCCTCTTGAAGGGCAGGCAAAGCACACAAATATATCCTTTGATTAAAAGCTTTCTATGGAAATAATGAATTTGAAATAGACTTTGGAAAGACATATTGATCCTTGGAAAGAAAAAAAAAATCCACAGTAGCCTATTTAAATTCAAATTCTCCAGCAACACGTATATCTTGCCAGGAAATGCTTTATATAAAATAGATTGATTCTGAATCTGTCTGGGGCCAGGTATACATTCAGTTGCATATGCACAAATCACATTATCAAAGAGAATTGCATTGAGGGAAAAAAATAAAAGCATTATTGATTCATGGGTATCATAGCTCTGGCTCTTGGGAATGCCTGGAATATACCGCAAATCAATTTAGTTTCAATAGGAGGCACTTGGCTGTGACAACGGATCCCTGAAATGGCTCTGTGATGCTGCAGCCAACTAGATTAAAATGGCTTTTTAAGGAACAATGGTCAGCAGCAAGTTCCTGAACCAAAAAATGTCACATTACATTAAGGTGCATTAAGGTTTATGACGGACGCATATGTTGCTATTTTAGGAGGAAACCTTGTAAACATCCTTTCAGAGAGGGCAAAAGCGACAAATTTAATTTTCAGAAGAAAAAAATGGAAATTCTTTTTCAGGGGTTGTGAATTATTATTGTGGCTAAAAGAGGTGTCTCAGACGAGTATGTAGGAGAATTTAAAGGGCCGGTGTGTAGCATTTCAGGGGATCTATTAGCAGAAATTGAATATAATATTAATAATTATGTTTTCGTTAGTGTATAATCACCTGAAACTAAGAATCGTTGTGTTTTCGTTAGCTTAGAATGAGCCCTTCATATCTACATAGGGAGCGGGTCCTATTCATGGAGTCCGCCATGTTGCTCTGCCATGTTTCTACAGTAGACCAGAACGGACAAACCAAACACTGGTTCTAGAGAGAGCCTTTCACGTTTTTACGTTACCTGAATCCACCGTAGTTCTCCGACGCGCTTGTGAAACTGCGGTAACGTGAGCCGCAGAGTGCAAAACCGTGGTACTGCCAGCCGCCGTCTGACTTTCGTTGCTCCTAAAGTAGTGTTATTATAGTAAGTACGACCTCTGAGCGAGGCGAACGGCGTTACTACCTTTTGCGGCTCACGTTACCGCAGTCTTGGGAAGGGAGGAGTGAGCGGAGGGGTACTCAGTTGGTTGTAATCTGCAACCACACCACTAGATGCCGCCAAATCCTACACACTGTATCTTTAATTTGTGTAATTGATGTAGTAAAAGTACATTTACAAAAGTATATTTGCACTTGATGACATGATTCTAATATCCAGGGATAGTATATTATCTTATCCTATCTTATCTTATCTTATCTTATCTTTGTAGCAGTTTTATACAGGATTGAAAACACAACACAGGTAAAGCGTCAAACATTTAGCATGCATGCATGTTTTTATCCTACTCCTTGCTCAAGTAAACTCCCCTGAACCAGAGTGTATATAGTGGAGTTGATACATGTAAGTATTAACTTAACTGATGTAGATTTAGTGAATATTTTTAGGATATGTCTCTATCTCTGAAGTACTGTTAGTTATGTGTTGTTGCTGTTGTTGTGGTTTACTTACATCACTTTAAGGCTACATGTTACTTTTTTTTATGTTGTTTTACTGTTAATGAGGTTGCTGTGTTTGTCTTTGTAGTCATTCAGCTAGAGTCTTTATTTGAAACTGGGATAGGACTATTAGTCGCAGCTGCTATACAGTATGTGGATTTTTCTAAGGTGATGTGTGCATTGCGTGTGCGTCTTCAGTCCGCAATACATTTGCAGACAACATCAGAGTGAAAATATACGACGACACAGAGCCAAACATGAAAAGAGAAGTTGAGTAATAAAGTTGACGAGTGTTAAGTAAAGAAACTTGATGTGATTGGACTTTGAAACTGGGGCATGAGAAGTCAGCAGTGCTGGAATTAGATTTATGGGAAGCTGACACTGATTGCTTCTACACTTACAAAAAAAACAAACTCCCACAAATGAAGCTTAATCACTGAGTCGCCTGTTTTCTGACCCACTTGGATGACTCCTGATTAATGTTGCCCAGTGAGTCTTGAAAAAGTGGTAAGGCACTGACCATAAGTCTTTTCATGCTCAGCACTTTATTTAGATAGTTATTGTTAGTTAGGTTTCTAAAATCCATTGCTTTTAACATCAAATATAAGTACAGTTTCCAGAGTATTTAATGTAAAGCAATGGGGTCTGTATTAGAGGTCGACCGATATGGGTTTTTTATGGCCGATGCCGATGCCGATTTTTTACAGAATCAGGACAGCCGATGGCCGATATATGATGCCGATTTTTTTTTTGCCGATATGTTTGTCTGGATTTCTTTTTTTCCTCCATCTGATAAAATATAACAGCTTAATAATAACAAATAATACACAAAATGTCTTAACTTAAGTAAACATTTATTGAACAACACTTATGGTCTGTCTCTCCAATTTGCACTTTGTGTCTGCACTGCAGTGCATATTTTATTTTGTGCATGATGGTTAATAGTAGTAATAGTACAGGGCTCAAAACCATTTAAGCACCTTTCCAAAACTATCCTAAAGCATGTTTTTTATTTATTTTTGTTGACAGACACTGTTACAAGTTATATGGCCATAATCTAAGTGATCAAAACATAATAATAACTTTGTTCACTCGTATTACACAGCCTGCTGCTCATATCTGCTGCGGAATACACACAGGCCAGTGACGTCATAGAGGCTGTGTAGGACCCATAGACCGTAGAGACGTTTAATGAGGAAGTGAACTTTTTGCTAAATGTTTCGACAAATTGCTCGTGTTTCCGCCCTCACACGCAAACTTGCACTTATGACAAGCATTGTCAGCATCAACTATAGTAAAGTGTAATCACGCTTTATAAGTTTAGTTTTCTCCGCCATAGTTACTAAGAGTAGAAGCTCTATGTGTCTGCGCTGCCGCAGCGTGTCTGTGAGAGCTGCTCCGCTCCGCACGCAGCTAACGTCACCGACGGAGAGAAATTCTCCGTTACCAAAAACAGAATTGATTACGTCGGAGCATTTCATATCTAACCAATTAAATATATAGGGCTTTGAAAGAGAAGAATTTAAGCCTACCGGTTTCTCCCGGCAGAATGGCAATTTGATTGACACACAAGGGGCGGTGTCACACGTGTTCCACAGCAACAACAACACTGGCTGCCCGCAGGTGTGCCTGCTTGATAATCGGCTTAATATGCTCAGGCATCGGCCGATGCCGATTATGAAAAAATGTCAAACAATCGGCCCGATTAATCGGCCGACCGATAAATCGGTCGACCTCTAGTCTGTATTAGCCTAATGGACAGTGTGCAGGCTCTTGCGTTGAACTTGAGCCTGGATTAGTTTTTCTCTTTCGCCGATCTTGCCAGCTTAACTAATGGTACCAAACCTGAGTCAGCTGAAGAGAAACGTCTATGATTCACTTGCATCAGCACTTCCTATATTCACAACCTCAACCACACCATAAGATAAAAAAAAAAACGTTTGAAGTATCAGGCCTGTTTCTAGACCGATGTCAAATGTTAATGTGAGTTAATGTGTTTGTCTCATCCCAGAAGATTTGCAAAGGAATGACCCCTCCCAGCTGCTTATGCATTATAAAAAGCAAAATAGCTTTTTCTCACACTGTCCTCATCTGTGTGCTGTAAGAAATTGAGAGCTACTGAAGCTATTGTCTATTGGTCACGGTCTTCATATTTCCTCCAGCCAATGAGCTCAGATGCTGAATCCAAAGTGCTTCAGAGTGTCTCAGAATCCTGATTAGGCACCCGGAGTTGCATAAATTCAGAGGAGCTCGCCTGCAGCCATGCTTGAAGAGTCTGTCAATAATGAATTGGTCTCTGGGAGGAGAAAATAAACCTGCGTAGAGCCACCTCAGAGAGAGACGTTGTGAGAGGAGGCTTCAGGTTACCTGCACTTATGTGGCCACTGGCCTTTAACTGTGCCTCATTTTCAATGGGAGCGTGCTTAAAAGCATTCAACAGCCAGGGGGGAGGCTTTAGAGCAACAGCAGGAAAAGCGTCTGTAATGGGTTGCTCCTGCCTGTGCCTCGGGGGGAAAAAGCCTGTAGATGTACACCATGTAGTGTAGAATTAAAAGCCAAGCATTGTGTTACGTAACAGAGTGAGGTGAAACACTGTGAAAAGGTTGTTGCAGTGACCTATTGTGACCTTATCAACCATACTGCATTTTGACAAACTTTATTGTTGACTTTATTGACACTAATACAATACCTGGCAGTTAAATGATCATTGTGTTATTATTATCAAATACCATAAAGACACCAAAACGCAAAACAAATTTATCCTACTAACAAGTATTGCCGGTGTATTCAAAGCCTCATCATATAGCTTATACAGTATCTCTGCGCCCTGGAACTACATTATCATTAAAACACGATTAAAACCATATAACAGAGCCACACTGCTACACTGGATCACATTTCTTCACTACAATGAATCTCCACATTGCATTTTTAAATTCTAATGACACTAATGTCACTCAGTGCAGCCTTGTTTTGTGTTTTTAGCCATGCTAGCAGCATATCTCACAATATCTCAACAACTATTGGATAGATTGCCATGAAACTGGGTACAGTACACTGGAAAACCTCCGGGTCTGAAAAGTGAAGCCAATGCTGAAGTGCCTTAAACTTGTATTTCTTTCTAATAGCCAGCAGGGGGCGACTCCTCTGGTTGCAAAAAGAAGTCTGATTGTATAGAAGTCTATGAGAAAATGACCCTACTTCTCACTTGATTTATTACCTCAGTAAACATTGTAAACATGAGTTTATGTTCTCAATCGCTAGTTTCAAGTCTTCTTCAATACAGCATGATGTTCATTTAGTAAATTATGGTCCCATTTAGAGTCAAATAGACCATACAGCAGAGGATGCTTTAGAGCGTGGCTACCTTGTGATTGACTGGTCGCTACCACGGCTATCACGCTCTATTATTATCCTTGAACACAGACAGATACTTCGCCATAGGTAATTGTAAACACCTGTATGTCAGAGCAGCCTACCTTGATTGGAGCTGTTGGAGGGGAAGCGGTCCGTCTTCTTGAGGGTGCGAAAATGGACTTTCTTGCTGGCTTGGCTCTCCCCATAGAGGCCGATTGACTGGACCTGGATGATGTAGTCCGTCTCCTCCTCCAGGTCCCAAAGGACACAAGAGCGGCTGGTTGTGTTGACTTCTCGAATGAACCGCTGCATGTGTCCGTCCTGCCTCTAGGGATCGGAAGAGGGATAATCAATACAGTGGTCAATGAGGTGATCGAGGTGACCAGCCTTGCAAATGTCTCTCTGAGGAAGCCACTCTCCACTGTAAAAAAGTCTTTTAGTAAGAATTTTTATCTTTACAATAGCATAAAAAGCTAAAAACAATAATGCAGCCTATCTATTTATGGGCCATGATAATGTGAGACGGAGGTGACCAACCATAGAATCTTCAAGGTGCCGGAGAACGACATGCTGAGTACTTTATTATGTTAACAGTTGGCAATTTAGTTCCGCCACATGGAGTCTTGACTGCGGAGTCAATATTCGGATTAATTTCGACTGCGAGTGTCTTGCATCACAAGCTTTCAGAGTTTGTCTCTGACAATCAGAGTGTTATTGGAGCAATCAAGACCTAAAGCTGTGAGAATCATTCCTCCTGCTTGCATGCAGAGCTCTCTTCTTAGTGTGCTCTCTAGAAGTGGCGTTGGGCCAGATGTCTGTTTTTATGGCCATGCTTGACTGACAGATCTGATTAAAAAAGCTCATTATTCTCTGTAAACAATGGATAATGAAATTATTAAACCAAACATGTTCAAATTCAGCTGCATAACATGACGAACAGCCGTTTGGGTGTCGTGTACAATCCATCAGTCACACTGATAGCAAAGTTAAATGGCTGCATGATGTCTTGAGATGCATAAACACAATTACAGCAGAATATGACATTTAGTCATTCAGTGTTAACATTCATTGGTTTTCCTATTTTAAGCCTTTGAAATCATTTTAGCCTTAAAAAATGCAGTTTGGCAGCTTCACACAGTCCCTCTGCACCCCTCGTTTTCTCTTGTCAAATCGACCGTGCCAAGTTTTATTCTGACTCCAAGCTTGAAGGCAAGATTTAGTCAGCCTTTCTGCATGCTAAGCAAAGCTTTAAGGGGTTCCTAAGAATATACATTAACACATCTTTATTCACCCCAGGGATCTTGTGCATATGTGCCACTTCTTACTCAGTATGCTGGAAAAACTCGTGATACGTAGTGAGGTGTTTGCTGAGCACACATAATCTCCTCTGTGGACTTTAGTCGGCGAATATATTATCATTTCATTGTCCGAAAAAATAGGTTTTCAGTCGCCCATACCCATTTGAATCTCAACGCGTTCCACGGGCTGTCAGGAACTGTGACAGCGTAGGAAATGGGTTCCAGGTGCACCTCTTCATACTGGCTGCCAACAGGTGTGCCAACAGAATTTCAACAGGATATGATGAAGGCTCAATGCCAAACCACAAAATGGCTGTAGCCAAAAATAAAACTAATGCAATTTCCTCTTTTTGTGGGGGTGGGGGGGTGGGATGTCCTGCTAACCTGTCCATAGTCTCGCTGATTTAGGTCACACGTTTTAGGACTTACCTGTTGCGAGATCGAGAAGCCAATTATTATATCTCCTTCTGGAACCTCCCAGGACACGGTTGCCGAGTCGGCCCGCAGGTGCATGACGGACACATTGACGGGAGCTGGTGGCCGGTCTGAAAGGAAACAGAAACAGAGGGGTCTGTTAATCCACCCACTCCTCTAGATATTAAAATATCCATGCCATACGTGTCCACACTGCACCTGCAAAGTCTCAAGCATCGTGTTGGCAACCTGAACTCGGTAATACAGTCGCACATTAACGTTATAGCAGCATCAGACTGTCGTACCCAACTAAATCTCAGCCTATAGATCAAACAGTCGGCTATTAACACGTTGGTTATTTACAGACAATGCTTAACCTAACCTGATTCTATCAAATATGTATAGAAGTCTGGATAAGCGGTATCTGGACACTGTGTTGGACGAGAGAAGACTGAAGGGACTTTCTAAAAACTCTAAAAAAATATTCATCCACATAAAAATGTTATCAATAAGCCCTTTATAAAAACAAAATATTAGAACTCTAATAGAGTAATATTTGTAATGTGTACTGTTGAGGGGAGGCCACAGATAACAACACATTACTGTATCAATTCCTCTGACCAAACAATTCGATTACAAATGAGTACATTAAAAGTAAACACCTCAGTGAACTCATCTAGCCGTTTAAATAAACTGCTTGCTTGCATGTTATTGTGAACCTGCAGAACTAGTAAAAATCACAGATATCTATCAATTTTTCACGTTTTCCCTGCTTCACCTCTAAACAGCCTTTTCTGTCGACCCGACCAAAGTAACCGCTTTGTCTATTTCATGTCCACCTCCCACGGACAGGGTTACGTTTCTTCACCCTGTCGCTTTGCAGCCATCTATCTTGATTTTGGTTGCCGTTGGAAACGCTGATTGCAAAGTGGGACAAAAGCCCGCGAAGCAAAAGGCAGGAGAAACCGAGTGCGACAGATCTAATAGAGGGCCCCCGTATGGCTTCACAGTCTCCAAGCAATCGCTCGGATCAGATGGATAGGCGAGATGGGATTGGCCTGGAGGACATCCTCAGGGCTTTTGTCGTTAACGTGGCTCTAATGGACTTTGTGTGTTGTTGCAGAAAGTAACTGAAGCAATGTTGAGAGGGTCAAGTGAGTTGAGCTGTCAGATATGTGAAAAATAATGAGAAAAAAGAATAGTCTCTTATGGGGTTGGCATCGGAGAAGACAATACTTAAACGCTTCTCCTAATGAGATGTAACTACAGTATCGCAGTTACTCTTTAAGTACCAGTCGTACGATTTTCAGTCACAGCTTTCTGTAGCAGTTCATTACCAAGAGAGTGCTAATTGACAGTTGTACAGTCAATTTGTATTTCAAACGCTTTTATTAACTCATGGAACACGGGCGTAATAACCCGTACCACAGTAATCTTGAGATGAGAGCCAAAGGCATGTGCGGTACAGGGACAATATTTCATCCAAAAAGTGCTCTTGAGAGAGAGAGATGAAACACGAAATGATGAAATCGGGAGCTATTTCAAATGATTTGCCGTTTTGTAGCTGGGTCCCTCTCACATCACTCTCTTATCTCCCAGCGTCTCCCCTTTTATCTCTCCCTCTCTCTCGCTTCTTGCACTTCTGTCTGTTTTGTTTTTATCTCTGAGACGATCAACGGCGGCCTCCGTGATCGGTGCAAAAGGTGACATGGAGGCAGATCTCGAGACCCTCAGACGAGGCTATCGGTCTCTCTGCCTCAGAGCCTTGTGGCATTATGAACCACAGGGCAGGGGGGGGGGGTCAAGGTCAAACACAGGCGCGGCGCTCGGCTCCTCGGGCTCATGACGCCCTCAGAGATTGGTTTGTGGGGGGGAGCGAATGAGATGGACAGGAGTTAGAGAGCACAAGAGGAGATTAATGTTCCAAGTGTAGAGAGAGCGGGAGAGACGAGGGCTCGGCCGTTGGTAGCACTGGTATAAAGAGGTTAAGAGGTCACATCCGTCTCATCTTGTCCATTAAATGAGAAGATTATTTATGGAAGCAGGTACTACTTCTGTGTTAAGATAGACGTGCAGAGGGTTAAGAGGGAGGGCGAGTCACATATAGTATACATTGTCCTTGATCTTTGGAGAGCTATGGGGAATGAGTCACACATATTTTTACAATAATGGCTCCTGTGTCCTTGTGTTTAGATGATAATTTTGTGTCATGAACATTTGATGATCATGCAAATGATCTTATAATTGAATCAGTAATCTTACATCACAACATGCTGGGCCACTAATTGGCTGAAATCTTACAAAGCTAATCAACAAATTGCATAATTGAACCACCAAGATTACATTTTTCTCTTCATGTATCACAATGAACAGCCTTGCATTTCTTAAAAGCCACACATAATTTTTTATTCTCGCAACTGCATCATCCCCAATACACGCATTGCCAAAGATAACAATGACATTCATTTGTTTTGGATCAAATCTGACAGTTAAACACTATGAGGCTTAGACTGCCGTCAGCACGTGTCGTACAAGTGCACACGCTTCAGAATCAGGTGCAAACATTTATCTAAGACGGGACACGTTCATTTCTCCCAAAGCTCATTGTCCTTTAGGTAATGGGGGTTACAGACGAAAAAAAAAGCAGCCAGTAACCATGATGCATCGTCTGCGGCTCATTTACCGGTGATGGAGCAAGTGACGGTTCAGTTGAAGTAGGCCATGAATCATCACTAATGTATGTACTGAAGAGCCCTCTGCATGTATGATGTTGTTGCCATTACAGGCGGTTGAGCAGGAGTTTATTTACATCTGGGTAAGGTGACTTTCTGGACTGTAGAACATAAAGATTTCTATGAGATGAAGACAGCTGAAACTAACGTTGTTGTATTAATTTATATCATATTTTAGAAGCTCACAGTAAATAATAAGAAATAGTAGTATCGCGCTATTATGTTTTGTGATACTGTATCGATTCTCAAAAACACTATTGATTTTAATTAATAGTTTAAAAAATATATATATGTATGTATATATATGCAGTCTGTATATACAGTATATGTATGTATATATGTTTATATATGTATATACAGTATGTGTATATATATGTATGCGAATATATGTACATATATCTATATATTTAACATAACACTGTCTGTTTACATTTTTTTATTTACTTAATTTGTTTACCTGAAGGATCCTGCAAGTACTTTAATTATTATTATTTATTTATTTTTTAGTTTTACTTATTTATTGATAAATATTTATTTTTTCTGTTTTATTGATATAGATAATATCAATTCCTTTGTTCAGATAACACAAAACGTGGTGCTATGATGTTGGATGTTACAAGGAATGTTCTGATTGCAAATAAAAGTCAACTATTTTTGACTCAGATTTTATGCATATGGTGGCGTGTACTCTATACTATGACAGCTTCCTAAAATGAGATTTTTTTTAAAATTCGCAATATATCACCTTGCTTACAGTATCGAAATATATTGAATCGTAACCCCAGTATCATGCTACGTATCGTATCGCCAGACTCTTGCCAATTCACAGCCCTATCATGAGCAGACAACAGATGATAACGGGATTTTCTAAAGTAAATATTTGTATTGATGTGAAGTCCAATCCTCCCCCTCTAGCTTGTTTGATATCCCCTTCTGCAGTACCAAGTGTCATTGTGGATATTTCAATATTTGTTATCGACCACGTGTCCTCCCGAGTAAGCCCCACGCCACACAACGCCTTATGTAAGATCTGAGATCAAACAGCAATAGGTCACGGCGGCCGAGGCGTGCGCCAGTGCAAACAAATGGTAAGACCCTCTTGGGATGTGGGCGCACTGCCAGGAGGAATCATAGCGTGTATAGCCAAAGCCCAGCGCATTAGCTACTCCCCATCCACCCGGAGTGCACAGAGAGAGATAGTGAAAGTGCTGGTGGATCTCTGAATGGCTGACGAGCCACGTGGAAAAGAGCCCAGTTGGATTTGTCAGAGCGAGGTATCCCGTAGTTTGCCCTCCATATTTGCTTGCAAAGCACAACAGCGCAGTATATGCTGATATAAGCATAGTTAGTTTATTGCTTGCTTATACTGTATATCCAGAGCAGAGCAGATTGTTTTTTTTATGGACAAACTACCATTTTTGATTCATCCCAATAATGCCAGTGCAGCTTTTGATCACAGACCACCTTGGATAACCATGACACATTGATTAAACAGAAAAAAAAATGACATGTGAGTAGAAGATTGGATCCTGATTTAGCAGGAACATAATCTGACAGATGACATGTCATCTCCATTTTGCGTACAGTTTGCTGCCGCCTGAAGAAAAGCATTCAGGTTGAAATGCGTAGCCAATGCAAAAAGCAATATATCCGCCTTCTTGTGTTTTGCTTTTTGCATCTGATGTGAGTTATTGGATGATAACACTCATGAGCAAATACCAATATGCACTTAGGGATCTGCAATGTACTGTTTAAAGGCCCTTAAATCTCATCACTGTTTGTGAATAGATGCTGTATCCGGATGCAAGGCATCGTAATTCTTTGCATTTCTTTTAGAAAGTGTGATAGCAGAGTCAGCGACCTATTCTGGCTCCAGTTAGTATCAGGAATCCTCTGCAGATTTACTTCTTTTGAAGGGTAACTTGGGTATTTTTAAACCTGGACCCTTTATTCCCATGTTTTGTGTCTAACTGACTAATAGGGACAACAGTTTGTGACATTGGTCCAGTATTGAGGGGTAACACTGTAACCGACAGCTGCTCACAGGCTGCAAGATGGTGCTATTGGGGCTAGCTGCCACCGTGCTTGTTTTTACCGTGACAGGCTCTGATTGTTATTATAAGTGTCTGACATTATGGAAAGAGTCTCGCTCAAGGAGAAGTCTCGTTCTGAAATCTGGCGAGGTGACGTGTTGCCGGAAGACAACGGTGGGATAGAGGAATACATCCATGGTGGAAACGCGAACGCCGGCCGGGCAGAGTTTGTTGTGTTGGAGTACAGAAAGCGTAGCTCAGTGTTATGTAAAAGATTTTCAATGTCATGGCTGAGTATTTAGATTATTTCGACAATGTGGATGCTTGCATGTCTTACACTATTCTTATATCGCCTTTATTTTTTTATTTTTTTTTACAGATATTCTGATTTTACAAAGAGATTTCTCCTTGAGCGGGACTTGGACACAATAACAAATAGACCAGATCAAGCGAAAGGTAAGGAAGACATTTTATTTTTCTGTAGGGTCCTTTCCATAATGTTGTCAGATACTTCTAATAACAATCTGAGCATTTCAGTGGCAAAAACAAGCACTTTTAAGGCCGGGCCAGACTGGGCACGGCAGCAGTGCGTGGCAGCTAACACGCTGAACTGTTGCGTCTCTCAGGCATAAGGTGTCCACACTGGCAGCTTTTCTGCTGCTGCAGCTGCTGCAGCTGCTGCAGCAGCAGAATCACGGCCAGTGTGTCCCGGCCGTTGGAGAACGTAACTTTACATTGACGCTGCTCACTTGCCCTCGCAGCTCGTTTCACGACTGCCGCCTACAGCGCTCTCCCTCAATACTGGACCATTTTCAGAAATTTTACATTTCATTTTTCAATTCATTTACTGTTAAAAGTGTTGGCAATTTGCTCTGTCACTCCGTTAATATCCCAGATGGAGACAGAAGCTGCTACTTCTTATTTTAAAAACAGTGTCAAGTCTGACATGAATTAGTGCTCAGCTCATTATGCAGTAATAAATGTTCATAAATGTTCTGAATGATTCATCACACAATAAAACTCCCAAAGGTACATAATTCATATTGCTTCAAATGCTTTTAAAATAGAAAACACTGGTTTACCAAGGTTGAGGACTGTATTATTGATCATATTTCAATCTCAATTACCTCTAAGCTGGTGACAGTTTGAAGGGCTGCTTGTAATGTAATCCTTTTCTAATACTTCTAATACCTTAGTCCCTAGATAGATAATATATTCACTGACATATTATAACTAAAGGCAGTAATAGGTGCTGTGAATTTTGATGTGTTGCCCAGTCAATCTTCAAACAGCTTCATCTGGATGTGTTTCCAACCAAGTCGTGGGAAGTCTAATGCACAGCAGGAGGTTGTCGCACAGCTGCTTACAGGCCCCGGTGTTACAAATCGCCTGGTAGTGGAGCTCTTAAGCAACGTCGTGCTGATTTTATCGCAGCCGCAGCACCGTCTGCCCTCATATTACCTATGAAGACCAATTTTTACTTGTTTCTCATTTCTTGAACTTCTGAGATTTTGCCTTTCTTTCACATTTCATGCCGTTTGGGAGCAGCGACTTTATGTAATCTTTGATTAAATCTCTACTTCACTAGTATCTCTCTAGTGCAGCAACAACAGCATGTAGTAGCTACTGTATGTAGATGGATTTTGATGGAAGGACTTGTCCAGCCAGGCGTAGCGAAGTCCGATGCTTTTTCCTACATTTCCGAGCCTCTCTACAGTAGAGGCACTCGCCGTCCCTCCCTTTAGGTACACTCTGTCTTCTCTCTCACTGACTCAGAGGCTGTGAAACGGCAGTGGGACCAGATGGGACCAGGTGCCATTCTAAGGTTAATGTAATCACTGGCCAAACCCCAAGGCTTTCCAGCCGCAAGCTAACATTACTTCATCATCCCAAAACTGTAAAGTCTAGCATGCAGGAGCGGATTTATGAACCAGTTGTTTGTACCATTCATTTTACTGGCTACAGTGGTGTGTTTATGTCTAAACAAGACACCAACAAGTGTGAGCTACTCTATGCTTTTCCAAACACTGATATAAAATCGTGTTTCTGTATCTTTGCATGTGTAAAATGTCTACCATGTGACAGCAGATACAATTATGACAACATGAGCAAACATTGGCCGTCACTCTGATGGATTTAGCTCTAATACAGGACGTCTATTTGTCAAGAATGTGTCACCAGGTTTATGAACAGCAGATTGCCAATTTGAAGAATGATACGAGCCTGGCCATCCAAATAAATCCAATATATTCTAATTCGCTTTTGCAGAGAGCCTAAAGCTCTGATTTTGTGGGATTTATTTTCGAGCATGCTTGTTTTCAGACTGTGTAAACGTAAATATTAAGTATTTCTTGTCAGGTTGGACTAAGAAAAATCAAACACCTTGTGTTTACACTGTTTGACTTAGGAAGATTGCATCTTACTAGAATTTTTCTCTTCACCTAAAAATCGGAAGCTAAACATCGACTTTAATACATGATTATCTGGACCGCATGCTTAAAGGAGCAGCGTGTAGGATCTGGCGGTGTGTAGCGGTGAGGTTGCAGATTGCAACCAACTGAAACCTGAATGGCCCTCTCTAGAGCCAGTTGTTGTAAGAGTAGCTTAGGTCATTTGGAGTAGAGCCAGTGCTTAGAGTCTGTGTACGTGGAAAGTGAGTGGTGAAGCAAGAGAGAGAGAGAGCGGCGACGGCAGCAGCGAGTAACATTATCGACTCCGGCCCAAGTAGGAAGAGTTAACAGAGTTTGGTTTGTCCATTCTGGACCACTGTAGAAACATGGCGGTGCAACATGGTGGACTCCGTGGAGAGGACCCGCTTCCTATGTAGGTATAAATGGCTAATTGTAAGGTAACGAAAACACAACGATTCTTATATTCAGGTGATTATACACTAAAGAAAACATACTTATTAATATTATATTCCATTTCTGCCAATAGATCCCCTTAATTGTTACACACTGGTACTTTAATGGATGAATGAAACGCTTTGAGAACAAAAGTCCACCATTACATAATTTAGGGATGCACAATATATATCGTGCCAGGTAAATTATCGGCCGATAATGTGAAATCTATATTGTGTATAATTCCGATAATGACATTATAGCCGATAAATCATCGGCTGACAATACAAAGCCAAATTGCTGTCATTGATTTAACAAGCGTAGCATCTAAACGCTCCGATACAGTAGGTGGCGGTATGCACCTTTAAAGCTGGTTTGCGATCCGCCAATAAACTCAGAGACCTCCGGGTCTGAGAAGTGAAGCCAATGCAGAAGTGCCTTAAACTTGCATTCTTTCTAATAGCCAGCAGGGGGCGACTTATCTGGTTGAAAAAAGAAGTCTGAATGTATAGAAGTCTATGAGAAAATGACCCTACTTCTCACTTGATTTATCGCCCGAAAATCTCTTGTTCAGCATTTGGTTATACTTAGCTCCACCCTCTCGTGTCACTTCTGGTTGCAAAAAAACAAGATGGCGACGGCCAAAATGCCGAACTCAAAGCTTCAAAACGGCAATCCACAAACCAATGGATGACATCACGGTGACTACGTCCACTTCTTATATACAGTCTTTGCTAGAGAGCCAACATGTCCCCAGGTTTGGATGTTTTTCACAGTTTCAGAGGAAGCCAACATGATTGCAAATTGCAATACAAGTTGTTTTTTTAATCTAGAAAAACTAAATGAACATTTGAAGAGTCAGAACTGTTCTTTGTTTTTGTTGTTTTAACAATAGTGATGTCATTTACATTTGGTTAAGTCAGAGCTATGGAATATTAAATCATCCATCTTTGCTCACTACATCTTAGCCTTTCTTACCCTCAGGTGTGCATAAACTACAGGTTATGAACTTCTATTTAAGACACAAAAATGTGAAATTATCGTTATCTGTATCTGCCATGAGAAGCAGGTAATTATCGGTTATTGGTATCGTGCATCCTTAACATAATTTTAGTATCACTTTCGAAATATTTAAGCAAATACTATTTATTGTATTAGCTAAGAAAGACTTCACTGAAATGCTCCATTTTCCTGCTTCGTTGACATTTTTATGGACATCCTCACTGAGCAGCTTCCAATTAATTTAGAGCTTCCTCTGAATGTCACCGTGAATCCCATAGTCTCATAGCATGCATGCAGCTGGCCGTAACTAATTCAACATTTATTTTTCATTTACTTTGAAGCTCATTGCAACAGCCAGATTCATATTTATGAGTGACATGTTTATTATTTTAATATTGGCTTCTCCTGCTCTTGACAGCCCTGTGCAGAACTCCACCGAGATCAGAGGTGCTTCTGCGTTTCACATGCCAGCGCAGGAACATGACAAAAGCTCTGAATATTTGTATCAGGCAGACAGTGCACGCACCCGCAGATACAGCGAGGTGCCAATCTGATTTTCTCAAGGCGCTATCACATGTTAGACTCGGTTCCCTTGAGAGGCGAGGGAGGCAGTGATAGAGGGAGACAGGTAGATAAAGAGGCAGAGATACTGTAGAGGCACGCATGCAGAGGCAGATAGAGAAGATTCCTGGTACAGATTCACAAAAGATTAAGTCTGAAGCTGAGCTTGCAATGGAGAGAATGCAAAAAAAAATAATGATTCTGGGTGTATATGCATACCTACAGTTGAAGCGATCTCACTGAACACAGTGTTGGCTCTGCAACTGGTGTTTCTATGGCACATTATAAAGCGAATGCTTTTACACATTTTCACATTAGTGCCATGATTTAAGAATGAAATGGCATCTCTTTATTCATAAGATTGAGAGAAAGTGCCTCTCAAATCTGCATGCACAATGAGAAAAGGCTGGACTATAGTGCAAATTCTCCTTTTAGGAAATTATTTACTTATTTTTTATATTTTATATTGTTTTTATTAGATGCATAAGTAGGGCAAACATGGTTATTCTTATATGGTTATGAATTTAAATGTAAAATGTTTTAAAATAGACACCATGTCTTGTTTTTTTTGTAAATCATTCAAAGAAAATAAAGGTTTAACAGCCCATCTTGCACCTAAACATGCTTGCAATCTATTCTTTATCAGGTTAAACAGTAGGTGAGTAGACCTGAGTATAAAAACATAGGTGTTGTTTGATTTATGTGAATGAAAGGTGGAATCAAGTGCATCATCAGGTGCAGATTAAAACGCAACAAAAGCCTCGTTAGACTCTTAACAAACACAGCTTTATAATACTCCACAAAGTGCACAATAATCGATTTGACTCCTCTGCTATAGAGGCTTATAATACTTACTCGCTCCCACCAAGAACACGTCGCTGCCAAAAAGCAACAGGACCACGGAGTTGACCAAAACAAGCAGGCGAGCCATGTCTCCGGCGCAGGTGCTCTTCTTTAGATTAAAAACGCAGATCTCCTATATATGCTTGAAGGGCAACTATAGTTCATTTTTTTTTTTTTTTTTTTATAACATGTTGATGAATGAATGAACGAACGAACGGCTGCTGGCTGAATCGGACTCGAGCTGGTCAGTAAATAGACAGCCAGTGAAAGTACGTAACAGATGATGATGTCTTCAGAAACATTTTGTCGAGCCGAGTCTTCATTGAGGGTTTTTTTTTTTTTTTTTTTTTTTAAATCCACAAGTCCTTCATAGCTGGTATTAAAAACTGTAGTCGTCCATCATCATCATAATGCCCGGGTTCTAGCTCAGGTATGAATATAGAGAGAGAGAAGATGACGCTCACAGGTTCCTCCGGTCCGCCGCGGGGCTGATTCAGCACCATGGACAGCGCCGAAGTTTACACACTGCCGTCGCGCTCCCCAGCTCTCCGTGTTTACAGCTGTTTATTCACGCAAGCGGCGGGGGTTGGTGTAATTCCTGCAGTCCTTTTCCGGTATAGCTTTCCCCCCCTCAAGTAGCCTATGAGACCCTCAGGTTTCTAGCACTCTCAAGTGCACGCGCAGCATACCGTGATTAATGCTCCACGTGTCAGCCATACGCCTACACTGTAGCTCCAAGTGCTTTAATATTTAATAAGCAATAAGATAATATTTACTGCAACACGGTGGAGTGTTGATATTACAGAGTGTTTTCATGTTGAGTTGAATGACCCTGAGACATAATGTTTATAGCTATCATAAAAGACCATTAATAAAACACCATAGATAGATAGATAGATAGATAGATAGATAGATAGATAGATAGATAGATAGATAGATAGATAGATAGATAGATAGATAGATAGATAGATACTTTATTCGTCCCCGTGGGGAAATTGGTTTGCAGCACAATCA
Source organism: Sebastolobus alascanus (assembly GCA_916701645.2). NCBI lineage: Eukaryota > Metazoa > Chordata > Actinopteri > Perciformes > Sebastidae > Sebastolobus > Sebastolobus alascanus. Next base: position 830,261 of record CAKAOJ020000096.1, on the reverse strand, counting down.
CAAGACATTTCATAAAAAAAACTTGCGTTACCCAGACCAGAGCAGCTGGACATCCTTTGTGACCAGGAAGGAGTGGTCAAAGTGCAGGGGGGATGAAGTGCTAGTGCATTTGCTGTTTAAAAACTTAATAGCTTGTGGGACAAATGAAAACTTGGATCTGTTTTTAGTGAATAGAGGGGGGGGCAATACCGTCGCCCAGATGGCATTAATTTAAATGAGGAGGCAAGGGAGTGCCTCTGGTCACCACCCACAATATTGTTCCTTCTTCACTGTTCTGTCTCTGTAGATAAATTCCATACTCGGTGACGTGATCCCTCGCAGTTTGCTGGCCACTGACGGTCTTTTTCTGTGCCTCAGTAGCGTTACCAAACCAGCAGATGATACAGAAGGTTAAAACACTTTCCATATTATATAGTATTGCTCTACTTCATTCACTAAACTTGTGGTAAGAAATGTAATAACCATAAAGTGTTTTTTATTCCCCCTGTGTTCTGGATACACAACCCCAGCAGCAGCAGGTCCTTCACCCATCATACACTGCGCAGCCCCCCCCCCCCCCCCCCTATAAGACGCACCATGTTATCAGGAAGATGAATCATGTTGATAAGCTGAGTGCAATGCCTCATGGGACAAGCGCTGCATCAGATTGCTTGTCTATGGCGAATCTGACAGGCTATACTGCAGTCTTTATTCATGAAGAAGTCATCAAATGTGTGGCAGACTTATGGGAGAGAATTATTAATCAGAAGATGTAAATCACATCATGCAAATATGATTTTATAACTGCAATTAAAGGAGAAAATAACTCAGAAGACAGGAGTGCTATGTTTTGGCAAGAATCTGGCGAAACGATACGTATCATGATACAGGGGTTACAATTCAATATATCGCGATATATTGCGATTCTTTACATCTAATTTTAGAAAACTGTGATAGTATAAAGAAGACACCACCTTATGCAAAAAATCTGAGTAATAAAGTTAACTTTTTTATGCAATCAGAACAGTGGGATCTGCATTTATCACAGTACATCATAGCACGACTGAGTTAATCTTTGCAAGTAAATTATTAATTAAAAGTCGATACAGTATCACAAATCATAATATTGCGATACTCATTATTTTTTTATATTTTCTTACACCCCTAGAAGACAGAAGAAGTGTGTTGCCCCTTTCAAAACTTGCATGACTGAGTTAATCTTTGCAAGTAAATTATTAATTAAAAATCGATACAGTATCACAAATCATAATATTGCGATACTCATTATTTTTTTATATTTTCTTACACCCCTAGAAGACAGAAGAAGTGTGTTGCCCCTTTCAAAACTTGCATGACTGAGTTAATCTTTGCAAGTAAATTATTAATTAAAAATCGATACAGTATCACAAATCATAATATTGCGATACTCATTATTTTTTTATATTTTCTTACACCCCTAGAAGACAGAAGAAGTGTGTTGCCCCTTTCAAAACTTTATTTTTTTCATCTTTTTCTGTTAGATCAACCACTCGAAACCTTTTAGTGGTCAAGAAAGATTGTTTCCCCCCCCTCTCTGAGGCGTTGCCATGGTTTCTATGTGCTCGCCAGTCCTCTCTGTGAGCCGGAGCAGACGGCTTTTGTGAAAGCATATAAAGCCAGATATTAGATATTGGAGTTACCATGACAGCTGTCTATTTGGAGCTGACTTTTTTTTGGGCTTTCAACTCAATATGAGACACTGAAACGCAGGGTTACTGTGGTTAGCACTAACTTCTTTTGTGTTGTGTTTTTTCTATAAAGTCGGTGTATTATAGAGGTTCAATTGTGAGAATGAGGCTCCAATGAACAGACTGTTCTGTTTCTTTTCACCTTGTGTATTCAGCAGCGTTTAGCCTCCTTCCAGTTATTTATTGAGCTCATCTGTAACACAAAATCGATTGAATTTTCTTGCCGTAAATGTCGTCTTACCGCTTAGAGGTTTTCAGTTAGTTACACAATAATTGCACAACAAACAACCTATTGCCTCAGCGTGAGACTCAAAATCAGGATGAAGTCATTTTGTTGTGATGTGTGATTTGTGCTTAAACCTGCAGTAGGCAGAATATTTTTGGCATCATTGGGCAAAAATTCCATAATGACCTTTCAGCAAAATTTGCTCCGGCTGGTGGGCGGTGCTTGGTATTTCCTCAACTGATCTCAACATGGCTGCTGGGTCACAAACTTTCTCATTTTACAGCTAAACAGTACACTACAAGATGTTTTTGAAAACGTTTGAGGCGAGAAATAGACATTACAGTAACAGAATATTGATTCATATTTGATCAGCGCTGCCTAGTTTGACCGTTTGATTGGAGTTCGCGGGTGATTGACAGCTGCTCAGAGACGGCAAAGCTCCAGCTCGGCTCTGATTGGTTGTGTTACTCTGGTTTGTGAAATCTTGTAGATGCCATTAGGAGCACCGGAGGACACAGAGGCACATGATTTTTTTTCAGATTACCTGTCTCATGCACTACTGTCAGGATATAGCGACCGTTTTATAAAATAACTTTTTTTGAATCATATTTGCTCCATTTCTACCCACTGCTGCTTTAACATTCTTTCAAGTAAGTTGTGATGATTTTCAGAGGAGAGAGAGAGTTCTTGACTGACTGCTGGGGATTTATATACCTCGCCCCTAAAGAAATCCTCTTGCAGTCTCTTTTCAGTCCCGTGAGATGTTAGCCATCGACGGATCCCACGTTAAGCAGAAATACCACAGAGTGATGTAGCACTATAGCCCTACAATCTGTAGCAGTAACATTAGCCAAAACGTATTCAAAGTCTTGGCAGCATTACTTACCTCCAAGTTACTTTAATCGCTGAGTAGTAGAGGATGTAAATGTGTCATAACAGTAAGTTGCTGACTCGTTGCAATACAACTTATGAAAAGATTTTATCAAGTCCAAAACAACTCCATCAGTGTAGATCATCTACTTCTGTATCACTGTGAAAGAAAGGCACCATTATTGTTTCACATGAATCAGCACATTGAGGAACAATGGAGGGAATGTCTTTCTGCTTCACTGTTTTTTCCACATTTTTCTTGATCAAAATAAATCTGTCAGCCCTTAGATAACTTTCTCTGTCAGTTACATCAGAGTCCACCGTAATCAAAAGGCAGTCAGTGAAGGCAGCAGTCAGATGCTGTAGTCTGTAGAATTAAGTGGGAATGAAAGGTTGAGTTTACGCTGGATTTAAGCTTTGAGTATCTCATAGTATTTTAAGTAAGACATATTTCATAATTGAACAAAGTGGTAGATACATTGGGAATGATTTACAGCAGCATTAAAAAGAAACGAGAGAATGTTGGAAAGATAACGGGAAAGTGTGCTATAAGGAATCCAATGAACGGCTTATAATGGAGCCAACATTTTCTATCCAAGCAGCACTCAGGCTTATGGCTTTTTGATTTTACACAGCAGCACTCAACACGTCCTGCACTTCAATTCTGCTTCTAATTTTGGATCGAATTGTTTGTGTTTTTACATAATTGCTCGACTGCACCGGTAGCCCCTGTTGCTCAGCTGTTTACTGAACGAGGGAGAGTATTCCTTCATGTTGGGTGTAATTTTGGCTCCGCTAAATTAATTCAAGCTCTGTGCAGAAATTCACCATAATGGATGGATTTTCCCTCTCAGTGGGGGAGTGTGACTGAATATTTGTGTGATACTATATCAGAGTTACACTCCTGGAAACACGTACACCCCTGCAGGGTTTGGAATATTGAAACAAAGAATTGCTCTATAACAGACTGCGTGGTTCTATATTACACAAAATCAAGATATTATGGATGCTGTGTCCACAGGCAAAGGGATGGAAGAGCCGCCGTCTCACCAAAGGTTATGCTGCTTGCTGTGTTTTTCTCTGAATTGATATGAGATCTTTCCATTCAGGGTCAGATGTCGACTTCCTGTGTTTGCAGTACATTTTGTATTTTACAGATTGCATACAGAAATGCCAGCAGTTTGACGATGTATATCTCGTTGCTGTCAAGTACTTTAAAAGTAGACATGGTGGAGTTTTCTCATGTTGTCAGATTGCCGTCAGCTCGGCGTCAGAGACATTTATTGTACTATGGTGGAGGTGCATGTACGTTTGAAAAAAAAGTAATCTGTGTATTGACAGGGTAGTTCATTAAAGGTTCTCTATAAGATATCCATAGCATTAATATAGCAGCAAACAACTATTTGTTATGTAAAAATATAGAGGAGTAATGTCTACCTGAGCAGAGAATGAAGTATCTCTCCCCCTGTGTGTGTTGTAATCCGAGTTTATCTGTGCTTTGTTCACATAGCCGCACCAGCCTTTTAGTGCATGGTTGTGCATGTGAGCGTGCCCCACTAGCTAGCTCACGGTCGCCGCTCTGCACTGCTCTCATACTGCGGTTACAGCTGATAACACCGTCCCGACCGACGGCGCCATTTCGGAAGTGTAGCGCCCACCCTCCGGTTTCCCCCCTGGTTAAATGGTAAATGGACTTGCATTTAAAAGCGCTTAGGTTAACACAGGTTACAGGTTAACACTGTTAGCTCTGTCAACATTATTGCCGTTGTTTTCACTGTTAACGCTGTTGGTTACAAGCCGCCGGCTCAACCGTCGCCATGTTGAGAGCCATGCAGAGGCAATAAAAATGCTCCTTAAATGTTTAGCTTTTATTTCCTCTAAGACCGTGGTTCCCAACCTTTTTTGTCCCAGCAGCTCTATCCTATGAGCTCAAGTGTTCATGGACACCACCTGTCATGTTCCAAATGTATTCATTTTAATGGATTTAAAATGTGATGTGTTGATTATATAAATGGAGATATTGTCTCAATTATTATTACATAGAAGACAAAGTTATCCTGTGTGTGTGAAAACATGTTTAGGCCACTAAACTGTGTCACCTTCCCATTACTGGACTGTCGGATTATTCTCACACACTGATAAGGGAATGATTTCATGCAGGTAATGTCTTAAAGAGCTTGTTTTTAAAGAATAAATTAAGAAAGTTTAAGTGCAGAAGACAAACACATCCGGGTTTTGAACCCCATTCATCCCCGTTCCCCTGCTTTACGTCACATTTACCTCTGTATTCCTTAGTCATCGTTTAATTTTAAAAACTTTCTAACAATATGTCATGAGGACAGGGTTAAGAATACCAAAAATAACTTCACCTGGCAGGAGGAAAGACTCGAATTGTTAATTGCTTGGTGTTCAGTGCCCAAAAGAACTTTATAAGTAATGAGAAGGCGGAAAGATGGCAGGGCTTTAATAAGTGACTGCAGACTTTGACTGTTTATAGTTCATTTTGTCCATCTTCCTGATGACTCTCAGGTACTTTCAATGTAAGATTGGAAACGTTATGCTGGGTGACACCTTCCAAAGTCCAAAGAGTTTTCTGGCTCGAAGGTAAAGCAGTTTAGTCACCATTAAGTAAAATGGCATGACGGGATAAAAGCATTGTGTATACCCCCCCGCAGTATATTATACATTAATTATACTTTGTGTTAAAGGTTCTCTATGATATCCAGAGCATTAATATAGCATCAAACAGCTATTTGCTATGTAAAGATATAGAGGAGTAACTTGAGCAGAGAATGAAGTCGCTCTCAACTCTGTGTGTGTTGTCATCTGAACCTCTCTGTGCTACTGTTATGTTGACATAGCCGGGCTGGCTGCACGTGCTTTTTAGTGCATATTAGTGCATGTTAGTGCATGTGAGCGTGCCCCATTAGCTCATGTCTCTTACAGCTGATAACGCCCACCCTCCGGTCCCCCCCCAGGTTAACACTGTTGGCTCTGTCGGCAGAGTTGCAACTGTTACTGTGTGCTGTTAGCACCATTAGCTGCTAGCAGTGGGCAGCCTCCAGGTTTGAAAAGTGAAGCCAATGCTGAAGTGCCTTAAACTGGCATTCTTTCTAATAGCCAGCAGGAGGCGACTCCTCTGGGTGCAAAAAGAAGTCTGATTGTATAGAAGTCTATGAGAAAATGACCCTACTTCTCACTTGATTTATTACCTCAGTAAACATGAGATTATGGTCTCAATCGCTAGTTTCAAGTCTTCTTCATTACAGCATGATGTTCATTTAGTAAATTATGGTCCCATTTAGAGCAAAATAGATCATAAAGCAGGGTATGCTTTAGGGTGTGGCAACCTTGTGGTTGACAGGTCGCTACCACGGCGTTGTCCGGTCTGGGAGTTGTCCGTGTTAATCCTTTCACAGTGTGTATTCAGTTCATGAAAGTTAATTCTAACATTTTGGTTACCTAAAAATGTCTCATTCAGCGTTTAGTTGTACTTAGCTCCACCCTCTCGTGTCACTTCTGGTTGCAAAAAAACCACATGGTGACGGACAAAAACCAAGATGGCGATGGCCAAAATCGAGGCTTCAACATGGCAGTCCACAAACCAACGAGTGACGTCATGATGACTACGTCCACTTCTTATATACAGTCTACGGCTGCTAGCCGCCGGCTCAGCCGTCGCCATGTGGAGAGCTGTTTGGAGGAACTAGATACGCTCTGAAATTCGTATTGAGCACCTTCTAAAGAAATTGTAAATGCACAAGACAAAATAAAGAATGAAACAAAGTTTACTAAATACAAATCATTCTGACAATTTCCAGATCACGTTGACAAAACATTTTCCTCTTTTTGACATTGAATGTAGAAACGGGTGGAGAGAAAGCATAGCGGAAGAGTCAGCCAACCAAGGTCAAAGCCACATACATGAATATTTACGTTGACATTTGGTGCACAAACCACCGGGAGAAGTGGAGATGGTGACAGCAGGGATCTTTAAAATGGGCAGGAGCACGGCGCTGCATACTGATCAGGGATGATAAGCTGTCCTGTTGGTGAGCTAACAAAAGACTCATATGTCCATGACACAAGGTACCAGATGTTACGTAAGCTGGGTGAAATGTAGCCGAGTGTTTTACTGTCCAGTGAAAGGTTTATGTGGTCGTATGGAGTTGATTTAGCTGAGAGATAGATGCTCGCACTACTACCAGAATTCATTAATTAGTCCGATTCTTCATATTCTCTTAAAGCTAATCCGATCATTTCATCCTATAAGGCTTAACAGTGGAGACAGAAGGCCTAAGAGAACATTAAATGGTCACATTTCAGCCCACATTGCGTAGGCCAGCACTATCCTTCAGTACTTTTTACTGCACCAGCGCACATATAATTAAATTTCCCTGTAGTTACCGGTGCCCTTGACTCATCATTGAGCACAACCACGGTGGTCAATTACCAGATACATTTGAGTGGGTGATGGGGTTCCTGCTACCTCGTGGCTTTAAGGCTTCCTACAGTAAATTAATTGACATAGACTCGTATATCAAGAGAAAATATCAATCTAGCAGATGGTTTCCTAAATCCAGTCCCAATCAGTCCAACGAAAGGAAGCAGGCCTCCATAAATTTTGCTCCTGTGTGCTTTTTGTTTTGGCTTCACCAAAGAAAACTCCATTTGCATGAATGGCCTCCACATAAGAGTTAATTTTGGTTATAAAAGAAGCGAATATAATCAGCCTACTGTATAGATCTATACAACATAAGCCAAGTAAAGAGTGCTCTCTTCTTCTTCTTCATCATTTTCTTTTGTTTTATGTTTAGCACTGAGTGCTCACTCCTGGCTAGCAATAGAGACAGCAAAGTGTTTCCTGCGCCAAAGAGCTATTTTCGTGTTTGACTGATGGAGGTGTACAAAGAAGATTTGTTTTTAATTGTTTGTAAAAAGTTAAGGACACAAAACTTTATATCAGGAGCAAATGAGCCCAAAAACTTTAGGTATTTTTTGCAGAGGGAGTGACAACAGTAATGAGTTTTACTCTTTGTGCACCTGATTCAACTGTTATCAGGCCATTAAATAGGCGTTATCGGTCGCTATAAGCACCATAGATGTGGGTCATTAGGGGCCTACTACGCCTACTACGTTGTAAAAGTGAAAGTGAAACTTAAAAGCAACACATTCTAACTTGTAAAACTGAATGAAAATTAAGTTTAGGCAACAAAAACACTTAAATTTAGGGAAAAACATTGTGTTTTGGCTTAAAATAACTATGTTTCAAAGGGGAAAGTGAAACTTAACTCTTAGAAACACATTTTTGGTTTCACACAGGATGCAAGCTCCAGCCTCCTGTGTGAAAACCCTGTGTTTTTGTGTCCCATCCATCGCCATCCATGATGGTAGTAGGCACCTACTGACCCACATCTATGGTGCTTATAGCGACTGATAACGCCTATTTAATAGCCTGAAAATAGTAGTCAAATCAGAGAACAGATTCATTGTGTATACACAAGAATTTAAATAATTAAAATCTGTGAATTGGGTGAAACTTTTGTACATCATGAGTTTACAAGCCCTAGTTTCCCTCTCAAAAAATCCTTCTCTTTGTGTTAAGATACAAATGCTCATTTTGCAAAATGCTTCATAGATATCTTCTTTCGTCGTTTCAAGAGCCCTCACATCTATTGGACCAAACAGTCTTGATTGATGGCCTCCATTAATATAACGACATCAAAGCCCAGGAGAGAAACATGTTTATGAGGAGCATAATCCCAATTGAACGCCATTGAAAACAAGCAACATTATCGGAAGATGAAAGCGCATCTCTAATCATCTGTGGCGAAGTGCTCGTCTCTGTCTCAGAGGACAGCGCGGAGTCGCCCTCAGAAGATGCTAATGATGTGTTGCCTTCTGCAGGGATCACTCATCAATCTGTGTGTGAGCCGCCGTTTCCCGTCATTATTCCTCTAAAGGCAGCAGCGACAAACAGAAGGAGGGGAGAGGGTGATTAGGCCTCCCAACCTTTACCCCACGTGTCTTGTCATCTTGCGTTAACATCACGGCTCATTTCAAGGTGAGGCTGCTTATCAATCATACGGCAGCGTGAGACGTGATTAATGGTAGTTCACTCAGTTCATCAGCTGACAGACGGATGCTATTATGATCCGCGCCTGTGGGGTAGAAAAAGTGAACAAATATTGGCTGTGTCCCATAACATCTACAGTATCTTGCACAGAATGGAAATATTTCATCTTATGCTCAACGGATGGATTCCTAGCATATCTAATAGATAATCCACCACTGTTGTATTTAGTTAAACAGCAGAATTAGCAAAGAAAAATGCATATATTGATAAAAGTGTGACAAGCAGGGTAATGCCATTGTTCTACAGTAAGAAAGAAGACTTTATATTATAATAATGTGTTCCTTTTGAGCCTTCCTTAACTGAATTTTGAATGTAAGATCATCTTAAATGTCTTCCAGCCTCCCAAAACACATGTGCTTGTAGATAGAAAGCCAGACGGATAAAGACCAGATGAATACAGATAACTGTGATAGGATCAGTGCATGGGAGGGTGGACCAGTGGTTAGAGAGACCACAGCTGGAATGACTCAGACGACCATGCAGGATATGTGAGGTTGTACACAGTTGGACACTTTACCACAAAGCAGAAGGTTTGAGAGTAGACTGAGGTTGAATGTTATGAAAAAAAAAGAAGAGAAATTCGAGTCTATGTACACGAATCAAATAGATTAAATTTCGTGACTACTTCACGAACTGCCGTGAGACTGTGTTGGAGGTACTTATCCATAATCAGTGTATTACCTACAGTAGATGACGGTCGGCACGCCCCAGTTTGGAGAAGCAGACAGAAGTACTGACACAGTAGCAAAGATAATGCAGTGAAAATATTCCAAATATAACATACACTTAAACTGATTGTGATTTTTTTAGGTGTGTAAAATACGTTTTTTTTTTTTTTTTTTACATCTACTGTAGGTAATACACTATGACTATGGATGAGTACCTCATACAGCCCCACTTCAAAACACCCAAATTATCTCTTTAAATGGCTTACATCTGGCTGAGGAGCTTGGTTGTATTTCATTCCCCATCTCTCTCTCTCTCTCTCCTCATTTCCTGTCATTAAAATGCCCAAAACATGATTTAAAAAAAGAAGAAAAAATCAAAATATGACACACAATGTTGGCATTGTACTGATATATCATTTGAAGTATGATTTTACAGATTGTTTTGAATGAAGGAAATTAGACTTTTCTCACTTCCCCTCAGGAATTGACCAGTATTCTACTGTCCTCTTACAACATAAGTGGTACATCAGTCTCTTTGCAGTTTACAGTAGAGTACATCATGTTAAACTGTGTGACACTGACCTCTGCAGGATGACAAGGTATAGTAATAACTGCAACACTGTGCAACTTCTCTTCTTTCAGTTTTCTGCATTTTCTCAGGCTCAGACTTTCCTTAACCAACGTGTCAGGAAAAGAAAAGTAACCACGGGACTATGGGGAACTGTAAATTTCCATAATTGATGAAGGTAAACATCCAAGACACCACAGGTGTTAAAAAGTCCAAACTTTCATTAAACTGTCTTTCCTTGCATTCATAGGAAAGATTGATATTAAACAGACTGCCAGTGTTGCAGCTATCTGATGCTGATGCTGGAATGCTTTTAATGGAATTGATGTAAGGTTCTGTTGATACAGAGCTCTTCTATTGTTGTGTCCGTTGGAAACTCTCCAGAGTTTATTTCTTTAAAAAGCCCTGAGCTCATTCATATAAAAACCTTTCCCATCGCTGTTACAGGGTGTTTTTGATGATACAACAGGAAACCTGGCCAGTAGTACATAAATACAGCATGAAGTCACTCCGTAATAGTAATTAGTATAAGTAATAATATCTCTTGATTTATGGCAAGTAACACTTACCGTGATGATGGTGCATCTTATGTTTACTATTGATGAATGAGCGTTGGTGAATATTTCAAATGTTTTTAGTTTTTTTTTCTCATTTTATTTGCAGTATATATTATATTAGATAAAAAATAAAAGTCACTCTCTCTTCTGTTATCAACCATAACAGGAAAAAAAACAGAATGTTTCTCAACCACCAAACACCAACCAGATGTTATTAAACATACAAAAAAATGTGAAGACCTCAACCTATTTGGCGTGTGAGGGCGTTCTAGTTGTGTGGCATTTGAGGAATGCTGATTCACACTTCCTGTTTCCTGTCCATTCAGGAAGCGGCGGGGTTTAACCCCTGGCTGCTGCGGCCATTCCACTCTCTTATCTTCAAGATACTGTCTGGGCCCCCAAGAGACGGTTTAGCTCGGTGATCAAAACCACTGTAATTTAGTAGAGTCGGTTGCTTTTTAAGGCTTCCTGTAGGAAACTCTTGTCTCTCGCACTCGATACTGAGGTAAACTTTCATGTCGTAACATTAATGTTTTACCTTTCAGTTGTTTTCACTCATAACTGTTGCATTTTCCTCCATTCAACCATGTATTAAACATGATTCAAGCTAAAATTAAAATCCCAGACTTTCATTTGGTCTGCAAAAGTGATTATGTGTGATTGTTATGTTTGTACGGGACATCCTGTGCATACAACGCCTCGTTCAGAGTGCTGTCTTTATAATGTGACATTGCTAAAAAAAAAAGAAGAAAGCCTTTAAACATGTCTCTCCTTGTAAACTTTTATGTTAAAGGACCAGTGTGTAAAATTTAGGGGGATCTATTAGCAGAACTGGAATATAATATTTGACGTGCAGAAGTCTAGTTTTCTCTCAGAGCACTTGGATTACAATATGCTGAAAGGGTATTATGGAATTTTTGTCTAATGATGGCAAAAATATTCTGCCTACTGCAGGTTTAAGCATACTAAGTGCATGATAGAAACGATTATAGCCTCTAAAACCTTGATTAGATATGCATGTGAAGAATGTTTTATGGCACTTTAATTAAACCAAGAGGAATAAGATTCAAGAACAAAATAAAAAGTCCTAAATAATGTAAATATTTTTATTTACAAAAAACATATATGCAAGTATAAATTCTCTTTAGAAAGCCCCGTTCTTTTTTTATGTATCTGCTGAATGACTGAATGATTTAAAAAAAAAAAGTGCAAAGTATTGTGCTTGTATTCTCAGGCTGCTTGTTTCGGTACCATGCAGATGTTTCATCTGTAACTTTACCTGTGTCAACTTCCTCGAGTCCAGAGGCCTTTTTACATCATGCATGTACTGTATTTGTATTTTCATATTTCTTCTTTTAATCATCGTATATTAATCCTGATTATGTCTCCTCATACTCCATGGCACTGTGATAAAACATTTCCTTTCCTTTCTGACTTTATCATGTCTCAGATGCTCTTAGCTGCTAGAGACAGAATAGCTTTTACATTCACTCAGAAGGTAGGCGTAAAAAATTTGTCACGTTTAAAAAAAAAAAAAATTGCGTTAGTTAAAAGACATTTGATTGGTCCTCGTCCTCTATAGGTTCAAGTCTAACAGCTCTCTTTAGGACCTTTTGCTGTCTTCGGGTTATCAACAGGAAACGTTTTCTTTAATCACGGCTGCATCTCATATTGTCCCTCTGTGGCGATAAAGAAGTCGTAGAGAGTGTTCTGCAGAAATTCAAACGTGGGCCGGTCCTCAGGCCTCTGCCTCCAGCACATACTCATAATGTCATAGAGTTCCGCGGGGCAGCCGTCCGGACACGGCATCCTGTACGACCTGTCCAGGCTCCTGATCACCTCTGGGTTGGTCATACCTGATTAGGAAAAAGAAAATTTAGCCAGTATGAGATTTTGATATATCCTTAGTCATCATATTGTGCAATTTACTAAGCTGCAAATGAACAATGCAGCTTTTTCATTGGTTTCTAAACAATATAATAAGACGTACATTTTTCTCTCTTCTTTAATTTATTTTTCACTTGTCGTACCTGGGTAGGGTATTCTTCCGTAGGTGACTATCTCTGTGAGGAGGATCCCAAAGGACCACACGTCAGATTTGATGCTGAATGTGCCAAAATTGATGGCCTCTGGAGCCGTCCATTTGATGGGAAATTTAGCGCCTATAGTTGTCAGAAAGAGGGTGAAAAAAAGCAGAGGAAGTTGTGTTACTGGGTGACGTCTCTAGAGAATATGTAGGTGTGTGTATTCCTCTTAATGTGGGGCGATATGACGACATGTAGCCTGAGATGGTAGAGATTTGATTACCTGTTGAGAGATTACTGTACTAGTTAGATGTGGCAGTCTCTTTATTATCTTGTATTTGTCCTTTTCTCGCTATGGCGGTAAATATTGGACTGAGGGGATTTTTGCATCAATGTGATACATTTGTCAGGTAATTCACTGGATTACTCAAAAACATTCCCATCATCATTATGTCTAAAAATGGTTTCTCAATTGAATTTATCAAATATTTACTATATCGCAATATATATTGTTATCACAATATAAAATTATTTATACTGTGATGGAATATTTTATCCACATCGCCCACCTCTGGGCCTCTACACTATATTGTAGCATAGGACAGATGTTTGCATGTAAACCACAGCATTTTTGTCAGAATAATAGTTGAGATAATGTGCATCTAGTTTAAGGATTTGAATGATGTATTCAGGGTCACAACCACCATTGACTCTGAGGTCATGTCTCATGTCAACCTGGGGAGAGTTAACATTCCACAATAAAAAATTTCACATGTTGGGTGTTTCATAGGTTGATTGCAGTATTTTTAGAGATATTATTGAAACAGTATTACAGTAGTCCACCTCAACGCCCCACAATAGCTCTTGCATCTTCTACATAAAAAAGGCACTTGTGACAAAGCTCTCAAACACGCTTTTTAGCTGTTTATTTGGAAGGGTTGCACTTCCAGCATGCTGTATATCTCTCGTTACTTTTGAGTTTGAAAGCACTTATTGTAAGTCGCTTTGGACAAAAAATGTCTACCAAATGAATGTGATGTAATTCAAACCTTCATGTTGCTGAACTTTAAAGAAAAATACAAATTAACAGTCAACTTAAAGGGACTATTTGTAACTTATCACGCGCATAAATCATAACGGGTCGGAGTCCCATGCGCGCTCGCGTGTGGGTACGCGAGCGCGCAGCAGCGCTGCTCCTGCTGCCTGCTGCCTGCTGCCTGCTTGCACACCGCGCTCGTTCTCACCCGCTCGGCTCGCTCCAACTCCACGTGCACGCGCGCACACTGCAGAAGAGTTAGTTTAGCTCTGAGAATATCTAGTGAATATGCAGTGGACGTTTTTGAAGAAATAAATGCTGCCGCTCCTCCAGACCAACAGAGGTTTCCCGTGTCTTGTGAAGTGACGGGGCTCCGCAGCAAGTTACGTTATCGTCCCGACCGGGTGTCGGTGTCTCCCCCACCCCCCCCCCCCCGTTCCCTCCGCGGTCGGCAGGCTGAGAAAGGAAAAGCCAGCACTAGAATCAGCATTGATCCATGGAGAGACCCTCCTCTGGTCAGCTAACATTACTGCCAAGCAGGTGAAATATAGAGTGATATTGTGTGTTAGCTGACGTGTGTCGCCTTACTGTTTAGACCGGTGCTCGTTCATGTCAATGTAGCGCGAACACAAGCGCGAGCGACAGGACGCTGACTTTCGTTGACATTGCGGCCACAGGTGTCGCTGTGAACAAGCAATTTCAGATTCTTACATATAGCCCCTTTAATAGGTAGAAAATGAAAAAATCCATATAATTAAAGGAAAATGTAGAATATTCCTTTTTGATGTCTGGTTCATAGACTGTATATAAGAAGTGGACGCAGTCATCGTAACGCCACCCATTGGTTTGTGGACTGCCGTTTTGAAGCCTCGAGTTCGTCATTTTGGCTGTCGGTATCTTGATTATTTGCAACCAGAAGTGACACAAGAGGGTGGAGCTAAGCACATGCACTGCCGAATGCCAAGACATTTTTAAGCGACCGAAATGTTACAATTAACTTTTATGAACTGAAAATACACTTTGAAAGGGTTAAAGCTCAACGCCGTGGTAGCAACTTGTCAATCACAAGGTAGCCACACCCTAAAGCATACCCTGCTTTATGGTCTATTTTGCTCTAAATGGGACCATAATTTACTAAATGAACATCATGCTGTATTAAAGAAGACTTGAAATTAGCGATTGAGACCATAAACTCATGTTTACAATGTTTACTGAGGTAATAAATCAAGTGAGAAGTAGGGTCATTTTCTCATAGACTTATATACAATCAGACCTCTTTTTGCACCCAGAGGAGTCGCCTCCTGCTGGCTATTAGAAAGAATGTAAGTTTAAGGCACTTCTGCATTGGCTTCACTTTTCAGAACCGGAAGTTGCCCACTGGTATGGTTGAATTTTAGTGGGGTGGAAGAGGGTGCACTGGGGGCTTGAACTCATGACCTCAGTATTTCTAAACATCCTGGCTACGGCCCTGGATGCATTTATTGTCCAATGTGGCGCAACACTGCACATACTGCACCTTCTTGAGCTGTGTATTCTGACTCGATGATCCTGGCCAGGCCAAAGTCTGCTATCTTGCAGTTCAGGGTGTCGCTGACCAGTATGTTGGCTGCACGCACGTCTCGGTGGATGTAGTTCTTCGTCTCGATGTACGCCATGCCTTCAGCTATCTGTCGTACAGAGAGAAAGACGGGGGATATTGGAAAAAAGCTTCTTAATTAAGGGAATTATCAGATCAAATGCAAAGTCAGAGAATGAAGATGTGAGTCATTCATTTGTCACAAGAAATAAGACAACTTGAAAGATATCCTTTTATTTCTTTGGTCAGTGTGTACAGTACAATCATGCGGCTACAGCATGTGTGTATACGTATGTGTCAATACTTGTGTATGATAATGGTAGCAAAGTGGGTTTAACAGGATGTTCCAACTCTCAGGAAGTCAAAAGGCTTTTTTTTTGGAAGGGCAAAAGAGTTCTGAGGGAGCTCGCTGTAGATGGAAAAATAACATGATTTCCTGTCCGGATGTTAATAATTGACGTAGGGTGAGGCTTTCAAGCCCGACGAGCTAAAACAGCACCACAGAAACCACACAGCTACTGCTGACAGTTTCCACGTGTATTCACATCATATCTGCTGTCAAAGCAGCGTACTATAGCAGACGTTTAAAGTGCTACAGAGGAGCTTGTGTGTATAAATAGGCTTTGAGGTAAGTGAGAAGGCTAGTGTTGTTGTTGTTGTCAGAAAACGCAGTTACTGACTAATAACTAATGTCATGTTGTGGTGAACAACAGCAGTACAGCAGTGAAAGAAATGTTTAGAAATAAAAAGACGGAAGCGCTCACAGGCAAAGTAGAAAAAAAGTTCCTGTTATATCAAATTTTCTGATAAAAAGCTTTCATTATATCATTGAGAGGTGTGGGTTAGCACTGTGATGAAAAGGTCACATACAAGATACGACTGCACATTCACAGAGATCATAATGTTGAAATGGTGCATTTCCCACCTGCGCTGACATGTCTATCAGCTTATTTATCTTCAGCTTTTTCCCTTCGTCTGATTTCAGAAAGTCCAGAAGACATCCTGCAAATGAGAGAAGGAGATGGATAACTTTACCATAACGAATCAAAAATTAAAGATAACATTTTTAAAGACATTTTGTTCTTTCGCAGAAACTTCTCACAATTAAACAAGTTACACAGAAAGAAATGAGGCGTCTTATACTGGAGTAGTGTTGCGTGATACTAAGTGATAAGGGTGCAATCATTACTTTTATATACAATAATTCAAACACCTGCTCAATACAATACAATTCAATACAACAACCCTGCAATAAATATTATATTTGTGAAGCCTTTTGATTTTAATTTATTTTGATTTCTAGTACATTTTAGTTGATGGAGTTCTTTTAAGTCTATAGTTTATAGTTTTCGGGTCACCCCAACAAACCTTACTGCATAATGTAATCCAATACAAGAACACCTCATATTATGGACTCAAAAATTACCATAAAATTGAATCAACTCTCTGACACAGTGTCATAAATTGAATATTATAAACTTCACAAAGGTATTAATTCCTTTGGATTTGATTGCATTATATTGAAGTGTTCATTTTATTGTGGCCACTCCATGTATGTGTTTTGTTCACGAGGGAAGTCGTGAGTTGTTTAAACAAAAACTGACAAATTAAAAGGATGCACTGATACCGACTCAAAGAGCTGGATTGGTTGTCGGTGACAATGGAGCCGATCTATTCAATTCAATTCTATGTTTACATACTATACACATTATTTACTTGAATTTTAATTCCTTTTGAAGCTTTGACCAATTTGTTGCTGCATTAATAAGGTTTACATTTGAAATGTTGTTCCTCTTAATTTTGAAGATTTTTTACCAAGTTATTGGCGTATGATTTATTATTTTAATAATAAAAAAGAAGTAAATAAATGTATATCTTTGTATTTAATTATTACATTTAGTTTTACAAAGTTAAGAAAGTGATGTTTAAGTCAAGCCTGATGTTGTCTTACACATAAAAGAATGATCCAAGTCACTTCCACACAGTGAGGCATACAGCTTATTAATTAAACACTGGTATGGGATCGGTACTCTGTATCGGCCGATATCCAAAGCCCAGGTATCGCTATCGGTATCGGGACTGAAAAAGTCGGATCGGTGCATCCTTATTTAAAAGTAAATGTAAATATGTTAAGCAAATGGTTTTGTCCACGTTTTCAAATTGCTTTGGAGCTAGAGCTGCAACAATTAATCTATTTAATCAATGGGCCGATCGACAGAAAATCGATCTGCAACTATTATAATGATCAACAGTTTGTCATTTTTTCAAGCAAAAATGTCAAATATTCTCTGGTTCCAGCTTCTCAAATGTGAGGATTGTTCTGCTTTTCTCTGTTTCGTATCATTATAATATATTTGTAGGCGTATCACAATGTATCACCCCTCATTGGAGAGACTTTAACCATAAAAAATCTCCCCGTTCTTCCTCTCTCTCTCTGTCTCACCGTTGATCATGAACTCAGTGACAATGAGAATGGGCTCCTTAGTGACCACAGCGTGGAGGCGCACCAGTCGTTCATGCTGCAGCTGCTTCATCAGGTTGGCCTCCTGCAGGAAGGCCTCCGGCTCCATCGTCCCCTCCTTTAATGTCTTAATAGCGACCTTCTGGGTGTTCTTATAGTAACCTGCAGTGGGAGTTAAAAAGGGGAGCTTAACTCACTTTACTGGCTCATAAAATGTTGCCAATGACAGGATGAATTGTTAGCTTTCTCTCACCCATCCACACTTCTCCAAACTGCCCGGCCCCCAGTTTCTTCACCATTTTCAGGGTGACTCTGGGGATCTCCCACTCGTCGTGTGCCCACGGTTGCTCGGGTTCCGTGTCCTTACAAGGAGCATACAGCCGCAGACACAAACCGTCTGCTGTACCTGCACCCAAAAGTGGATGTATTAAACAATATATATTTTGATGTTGCGCTAAATTTAGTTAGTGAAACGGTCCGATAAGATCTCGTTTCCTGAAATAATCTTGAAAGCATGCTCTTTCTCATGAGTTGCTGTGAATCGGCAGCCATTCTAGAGATTTGGGCTTCTTATCTTGTGGTTTAGAGTGGAAAGACTACAGTATCACTCCTCTCACACAGGAAATGCACAACGCATCACAAGGGTCTAACTTCCCCCTTCGATTCAAAGTCAGTGCACACGTCTTTGAATTCACAGCAGTGAACCAAATCTGAATCCAAATCAAGACACAATGTTTTATGTTTTATAATTACTGATTAGGAGACATTTCGAAGACCCACTTCTTTTTAAACGATGCAGCAGAATTAGATGAAAGCTCATTACTTACGGGTGTAGTATTTAACCAGTTCCTGTAGGGTTGGGAACGAGTTGGAGGGGGAGATGTAGTAGCCACCTTTGTCCAGACAGCGGATCTTGTAGTGTTTTACCACATCTCCTTGTTCTGGGTTGTAATCTCTGACTGACAGTGAGAAGGAACCTATACGGGGAACACCAACTGGTCGTACAGTTACATGTAGTTTTGAAATTTGACATGTTCACATGTTTCTGAAATTCAGATTTGCGGCGTGATCACAAGGGCTGCTTCCTCTTAGTCTATTAGTCGACGAAGATTTCTTTAGTTGATTAGTCCTTTTTTAAGCTTTTTTTCATCCTGAATGACTTATTTCTTTTTTTTATGCACTTTGTTTATTGATTTTTCACACACAAAATGGCACAAATGTTAAAGCACTTAACGAGTGACAATGACATGTCATAGTAGTGTAATAGAAGAAACAAATTACAACACCTAGCAACTACCAGGAAAACACAACACAAACATCCAGCTTGGTCATATTACACATACTGCGGTAAGCATAACAACCTCAGCCTTCAGGTCAAAATAAAAAACAAAAAATAATAGTAAGATAAAATGGGGTCTCATTTGGGGATAACTGGGAATCTCATTTTCAAACTGTAAATTGTTGAAAGAATTTTTCATTCACAGAGTGTGAGATGCTAACGATGGTGATTTCCATCTCATTGTTATTAAACGTTTAGCCAATAATGTTACATAAGCCATCAGATCTACTTGTAGCCTATAGGCAAAGGCAACTTAGGGATGCCAAATAGAGCACTAATGGCATCAGGTTCAATGAGGGTCCCAGTTACCTCCGTCAGAGTACTGAAAATCGCAGTCCAGTAGTTATGCAGAGAGGTACACGATCAAAACCACATGGACCTGGTTTGCAGGTGTATGATGACATTTTTTCACAAGAGGGATCAATATTGTCATAAATTTTAGAAAGCCTAGCTTTGGTCCAGTGAGTGCGATGAATGACTTTACATTGAATTAAAACATGTCTGGCGCAGACAGATATGAATGACTTATTTCTAAGAAACTTATGAGCACATCTCTGGTAAACACAATATTTAAATTGTGTGATTCTCTGTGGAGAAACTCAGTTTCACAGATCTGTCAATTAAATCAACTAATCGATTATTCGACAGAATCATTTGAGTGTTAGTCGACTAAGAATTTCTTTGGTCGAGGAGAGCCCTAGTGATCACAAAAAAGAGGCTGATGGTGGATACCTTTACAGGTCTCACTCTCTCGAACTAGAAAGGCGCCCGGTTTATTTCCAGGAGCTAAAAGCAGTCGTTCAGTCTCTCTCCTACTAAGGTCCCTGAAAAACCATCTGCAGAAGAGAGAACCAGAAGAACACACGTTATGTAACCAATTAACAACATATACAGATGTATTTAACACTCCCTAAAAAATTTTGATTAGGGCTGTCAAAGTTAACGCAAATTCGTTTTAACACCACTGATTTCTTTAACGCATTACCGCAACTTCCGATTTTTAATTAGAACTTCTTAAAAATCTGACTGGCCGCCGTCTGGCCCGGACGCTTTTCGAACTTTCGTAGCAGGCTCATTTTTTAAAGCTAGAGTGAAGATACCAACATCATATGAAACTAGAAAACCAAAGGAATCCATTGGTACCATGTCATGCTTAGGCATAGCTTGTTGTGAAGGAGGTTAAATAATGCTCCAAACTTAGGCTAAATTTTGGTGAGGAAAAACTGACATGGCCGTTCAAGGGGTCCCTTGACCTCTGATCTCATGATTTGTGAATGAAAGTGGGTTCTATGGGTGCCCACGAGTCTCCACTTAACTATAACAGTGTTTGTCATTGTTTTGTGTTGGTAATTGATTTACAATAATAAATATATACATACATTTGAATAAAGCAAGCAAATTTGCCCATATTTGCTCCCGTGTTACTACAAATCTCCCTTTAAGGTACATTTTGAACCGATAAAAAATGTGCGATTAATTTGCGATTAATCACGATTAACTATGGACAATCATGCGATTAATCGCGATTAAATATTTGAATCGATTGACAGCCCTAATTCTGATAAAATGTATGAAATTGCCTCTTACTTTTCCACCTCCAGTGTATCTGCTCTGGCTACATAATTACATGGTATGAAGCCCTCCTGTCCAGTCACCACTGATTTGGCCACCCACCATTCTCCGTTTCTACAAACAGACAAACAATCGCAGATCATTTACATTTCTTCAGGTTAGAGGCACAAAGCTACTGTATACATCCTGTATACTCGGGACTACTTACTCTTGTAAAACCTTTAGTTTGTCTCCCTTTTTGAAAGAAAGATCGCTGTCGTTGTTCGCTTTAAAGTCATGTTGTGCCACAAACAGAATTTCATCTAAAGACAAGTAAAACAAAGTTACTTCAAAGGAAGTGATCTGCAAATAAGAACCAGTGATTTCAATTTATTAATTGTGAACGCGAACAATTTTTTTTTTTTGGTTGCTACTCTGGACATACAAGTTAATATCGGGGAAGTATATAGCTCAAGCGTAAGTACAGCATGGTTTTTACATTGCGTGTGTGTGTGACATGAAACGACTTTCTGTCGTTATAACAATCTCATCTTTTCCCCTGAAGAGAACAGAGGAAACGCTACCAAGATTTCAATCGCTAAATGTAGCCTCCTCTCACTCGAGTAATGTCTCTCTGCTCAGCAGCATAAACGCAGGCCTAGAAAGTCTGTTATATGCATTGTGTTCAGTGATTACCATCATCCAAACAGGTGTTTTCACTTCGTGCCTAAAGAACAGAAAAATATATATTTTTTTGATATTCAAAATGTGCAGTAAGTCAATGAAAAACACTGGCAAAAGTCATTAAACTAGATTCATTTCATATTCCAGTAAATGGCTGTACTTTGTGCTTAGTTCAAGTGAAGGGAAATCTACTCACTATGTGAACCGACGAGTTGGAGTCCTGAGAGTTGGGTTTTCTTTTGAAGAACTTGTCATCATTTACTTCTTTCTGGCCACTGCAAGCGCAGCCCATCCTGCATGTACAATGGCAATCCTCTTCAGTTCTACTGCGCACTACTAACAAGATTTACTCAGTGTAATAGTAAAAAACAATGTCGTGCAGTTCATTTTACATGATCAAATACCACCAGTTCCTGCTAATAGCCTCCAGATAGAACATGTTCATTACCTGATAAAGCAGATGAGCTTCACTGAAGCTGTGTTCACTCTCCTCTCCTCCCACAGCAGGGCCCGCTCTGTGAGTTCATGCCCGGCGCTGAAAAATGTAATTTAATTCTCTCAAAATCAGCTAAATCATCATCAGTGGAGAGGCTCTTTTCTAGTTTTGTGACTTGGTTACAAGTGCGCTTAAAGCTTAAATCGCTTCTCATAAGAGGAAGTGGAAAATGTGTTTTCATCTTTATGTGGTAGCGTTTGCATGTACAGTTTATAATAGTCATGTCAGAGTTAAAAATAGAGAAAAAATAAAGTGCTAAAAATAACCTGCTGTTCCTGGATCTACTGTATTTGAAGAGACAGTTTTATGAGATGTATATATTAAACTTTTAGATTAGGGCTGTCAACGTTATCGCAATAACAACGCGTTAACGCTAATTTCTTCAACGCATTATCGCAACTTGCGATTTCTAGTTTGTAGTGGGCTCAGTTTTAAAGCTAGAGTGAAAATACTGGCATCATTTGAAACTAGAAACTATATTAAACTATACAAAAAAAACCTAAGGAATCCAGTGGTACCAACCACGTCATACTAGCTTGTCGTGAAGGAGGTTAAATAACGCTCCAAAGAAAACACTAAATTTTGGTGAGGAAAAACTGGCATGGCCATTTTCAAAGGGGTCCCTTGACCTCTGACCTTTTTGCATAAAGCAAGCATTTTTGCCCACTCCCATGTTGATAAGAGTATTAAATACTTGACAAATCTCCCTTTAAGGTACATTTTGAACAGATAAAAAATTTGCGATCAATCAAGATTAAATATTTTAATCGATTGACAGCCCTAATTTAGATAGATGATGAATTGAAAAAAAAAAGTTACACTGAACATCAGTCATAAGAATAGTTGTAAGAGCCAGTTTAAGCCCCGTTGCTATTAGTTGAATAACCTGAATGGATTCAAGTTTATCACAGAAATTAAAACACCTCAGAGTGTAGGAGGCCTGGACTTAGTAGTTACACATCATTTGTCTTGCTGTTCATTGAATGGCTTTTGATGTCAGCGTGTTTGTCTCAGCACTGTAACAGGAATATTCCAAAACATATATATACTTTTTTGCCATAAAATCACATATAAAACAACTGTCATGGTGACAATCTTAGAGCTTTTATCGTCTAAAAATATCTGATGACGTGTAATTAAAATTGTGGTGGTAATATTGCAAACTTTCTATAATCTTTATATTTATTATATAATATTTAAGTGTAGCTTTATAAGGAAAATTAGCTTCATGTTCACTGATCTTTGCAACCTTATGAATACTTTAAGCGCGATTTTTCCTACACACTATAAGAATTGTATTTCGCCTACATTTATTTTCATGTATAAAGTCATGATAGTTTGTAACCACTTGTGTGATTAACTCTCTTTTAACACGTTTTTTGTTTCCAAATGTACATGTTATACTCTTATGATGTGACTTTACGGCCTACCGGTAAAAATCTATGAGTGTTCTTCCATTTAAAACCTTATAACATTTATTAAATTCACTCTTTTTAAGTCTAAATGTGACACTATTTGGTATGATTGTTCATTACTTCCACTTCTGTTAGCAGTCTGTAGTGTGAGACAAACGTACAGCAGATAAATACCTTGAACTTGTCCCCCGACTTGTGTCTTCAAAAGTACTCCAGATGCAAAATGTCTTCAATTTCCTTATTGAAAACCAACTGCATGTCAGTGTGTCACTCTCACTTGCTCGTGTCTGAGTCTCTCTCTCTCTCCTTTCTTTTCTTTTTTTCTCTCTCTCTCTCTCTCTCCGTGAAGACCAGGGCCTCCCCTGGGGGACTACATTGAGTTTACCGTAAATAGATAACAGTTTGTCTATTTATTTTTGTCCAGTAATTCCCTTTTCCCTCGCCTCTGCAGCAGATCACCTAACAAAAACAGTACAAAGATACTTGCTGATTAAACTTCTATTACTTTTAATCAAACCGTCAACAGGTCAATGAATGAAGTGGATGAATAAAATTCATCTTTAGTCTTCAGACTCACAAATGCAGCAGAAATAAGGTCAAATTACAAAGAGGAGGAAGTTTACTTCTTAATACAGACAGTTGTATTTCAATATGTATTGGTGGACAGTCCATAATTTGTGTTAATATGTAAAAATGTCCTTGCGTATCGACTGAGATCTGCAGTGGAAAATGTACAGTGCTGTGTGGGTGATCAGCGTTGAGCATAGGTGTGGTTGAGTGCTGCGTACTATATATAAAAGAGAAAGCATGCTTTCCATGACATATTTCTAAGTTCCTCTTGAGGTTTAAGCCGCTGTGTTGTTTACCTCTACAATTAGCAAAGCGTGATACATGTTTACGTGTGTAAAGCAGTACACATTCTTGCCACAAGATGGACTGGTGAACTGGCCTTCAAACCCTCTAAGTGCAAAACGGTATTGGAGTATCTGGCTCATGGGAAGAATGGACATATTATTCTCATATACCTCTACAAGGTCAAAGATCAAATTGAAGTAAAAAAGAATATATGTATTGATTATAAGGTGATAAAACCCAATCTTTTAATGGTGAAACTTTTTTACGTCAAGAAATGATAATAATTATTGCACCGTTAATCATACTGTGCTACATGTAGATCTGCAAATGATGTCTATCCACATTTTGTCCTATTTTTTTTTCTACTTAAACATATGTCAAGGTTCATCTTTTTAGATGAAAGTGTCCTTCTCTCCTTGTAATAATGCTTTTACCTTTATTACCTGCTGACCATAAATTAAAAATTAAAAAAACATATTACATATACAGTATATACATACAGACACAGTTTTGAGCAGATACCAAGTAATACCAAAATCAATACTGATATTATTTTAACATTAAGAGCAGCTGACGTAGTGTCATGTAGAGGACAGCCACTATAAGGTAAAGACATCCTTAATCGCTCATTTTGGCCGTTGCTGATGTCAATTTGGCTGCCACTTGGTAAATAACAAAAGTTTAAGGTGTGAATCGTGTGTACTAATGAGGTGATGCAGAGGCAAAAAGCACTGAGAGTGTTCATGTGGCCAGAGCGTAATCTAATATGAGACAGATCCATTTTTGTTTTGGTATTGACTCTATTTACGCTTGTAGCAATACTTAGTATCAGTGGTACTTTAGGTGTCAATCCACCAACCTTACTTTTAGTGCCCTTTGGGGAGGACTCTTATAGCCGCTCCTACACAAATGTCTTAATTTGTATTTTATTTCATTTTATTCTTTGTTTTAGTTTATTTACAGTGCAAATAAATGAGCAATAAACAATTCATAAACAGATAATTGTATGATGAGAATTATAAAATACATTCAAAGTCTATGTCGTGATTCTGTATTCACACATTAAGCAGTCCATAAAAGTCTGAGGTTCACCGTACTGTGTGTTGTCTGCTTGTTGCTGTTCCCCAGTGTTGACACTAGAGGGCGTAGAAAGTCACGTTTTAAACCGTGACTCACCTAGTAAGTAGGTCCATTTCAAGACACTTTTTCCAGCTTTTCCCTAAATTCACGCCATTTCTATGAATAGATAACCCTTACATTGACCTCCTGTATAGAAATGATTCAATAGAGTGTTGAACTTCGGGGATTTCTATTGCGTAATGCTCGTCTATCTGTATCTGGTGCGGAGGCCAGTGTGCGGATGTGAATACAGATGCAGAGTCTGTGACATTGGGAGAAAAAAAAAAAAATCGCAAGCTGATGTGAGGTCAATCTATCAAAGTGTAACAATGCTTTGGGTTTTCACACCAGTTAACCAGGTCTTTCCTATTCTCACCGCACAATGCACCGAAGAGGGAATTCACCCCTCTTCTTCTTCAGCGATGGAAACAATAAACACAAAACAATATGTCCTTGAGTTATCTGGCGGTAATTATGACCCTTTTGTTTCTGGTTTGCATGCTAAATGACTATTAAATGTTATTAAGGAGGAATCAAAGAAGCCTGTGAGGAAGATATCATTCAGAGTGTGTTGTAAGCTATAAGTGCGGGGAACAATAAATCTTACAGCACCGGAAGTGTTTGTTTCCTATGGGGGGCTTTATACAACACGCAACGTGGGGATATTACTCTCTGGGCAACACTTCACAGGTTTTTGTTTGGACCACCTGTGCTGTGTGTGGGGACTGTGCTGTGCTGTAGTTCTCTGAAGGAACAACCTCACTTCACTGCACACACACACACACACACACACACACAGGCTGCAGGTGCATGGTGAGTGTTATTGAGTGCGTCCTGGTTACTAACTGCTGTTTCTCTTTATGCTCCCTTCTTCTGGTTTTCCATCAGCCCTTGTTTTCTTCCCAGGGCTCGGCGGATGCTTGTGTACAGCCCTGTTGGGGTCCCCAGACATTGCATCCTGCCTGCAGAAGGGTCATAAGTGGCCCCACAGGATAACCTGAACAACGGTGGGAAAGAAAGGGAGCGTGGGTCCTCCTTTACTAACGCAGTTCGGGCCAAAAGCGTACACGCTGCCAATGAGCGTTTCAATTCCAATGTGAGTGTGCACTGCATGTGACTGAAAATATGTGCTTATGTGCGTCTTTTAGATGTTTGTGGGGTCAAACTGGACATTCGTTATCTAAAATACAGAAAACAATTGAATATTTACTAGAAGCTGCACAGTAAGTGCTCAGTCGGTGTTTATCAAAGCTTTGATTTATTCACACACACACACACACATCAACACACACACTTTCCTCAATTTTGATCCTCCTCTACATCACAAGAGGCCCCTCGTTGACTTCCTGTCTGTGTGGGAACCATTTCTATCCTCTGTCACACATGGAGCGAGAGAAGGTCTCGCTCCTGCATTTGCCTTAAAAAGACAAAGTGATTGTCAATAAACAAGGAACAATTGAACTCCCCCGTGCATTCAATGGGCACTTCTGCTGTTCCGCTGGGATGTTCATGAGTTTTGGGCGAGCTTCACTTTTCCTATTGCTTTTCCTCCGTTAGTCAGCAGACACCAAGAAGCACGCTGGTGAAACTGCTTTATTTGTGGTGTTTACTGTAATGGCAGCACTTCCTGCATATTTAAAGGCATTTTAGTGCTGATTTAAAGTTTATCTATTCTTTTATGCGTTCTTGTTGTTGTTTGTTAAACCTGCAGTAGGCAGAATGTTTTTGGCATCATTGAGCAAAAAATTCCATAATAACCTCTCAGCATATTGTAATTCAAGTGTTCTGAGAGAAAACTAGACTTCTGCACCTCCTCATGGTTCTGTTTTCAGGCTTTAAAAAATCTAGAGAGAGCGTTCCTATTTGCTGTTCATTCAACTGTCAATCACTCGCAACCTCCAATCAAACGGTCAAACTAGGCAGCGCTGATCAAATATGAATCAATATTCTGTTACTGTAATGCCTATAGAAACATCTTGTAGTGTACTGTTTAGCTGTAAAATGAGAAAGATTGCTCCGGCTGGTGGGCGGTGCTTGGTATTTCCTCAACTGATCTCAACTTGGCTGCCGGGTCAAACTTTCTCATTTTACAGCTAAACAGTACACTACAAGATGTTTCTGAAAACATTTTATGCGAGAAATAAGTATTACAGTAACAGAATATTGATTCCTATTTGATCAGCGCTGCCTAGTTTGACCGTCTGATCGGAGTTTGCGAGTGATTGACAGCTGCTCAGAGACGGCAAGGCTCTGATTGGTTGTTTTCCTCCGGTCTGTGAAATCTTGGAGATGCCATTAGGAGCACCGGAGGACACAGAGGCACATGATTTTTTTCAGATTACCTGTGTTATGCACTACTTTCAGGATATAGTGATTGTTTTATAAAAATAACTTTTTTTAATCACATTTGCTCCAATTCTACCCACTGCTGCTTTTACTTTTATATGTACAGTAAAATGACCCATTGCTAAGATATTTGAAGTACCAAAAACTCAGTTTTTTAACCAGTACCTGTCACACTCTTTGTTTTACAGACGCGTGAGCAGTTGGGTCTCCAGTATTGCAGTTGGGAGCAGGTCTGTGCAGCTGTTCCAGAGGCAAGTTGCTCTGAGGTAAACATGGCTGCGGGAAAGCCCCTTATTATTGTGCTCCGGATGACGTTCCTCACTCTTCCAGTGTTTACCGTGGAAATAACTCTGTGCCAGCAGGCAGGTGCTTCCTCAAAAAAAACAAAAAAAAACTCTCAGCTTTTCCAGAAGATTTGAGGATTGATTTCATCTCAACAACGCAAACATTAGTGCAGCATTGTGAGTAGGCTATATGAAGGAGGTAATATGATAAATATTTATTAGAGGAATAGTATCATTGTATTTCATTTAGAAACTGATGTTTTTTTTTCAACATTTACTTTTAAAACAGGTCTTACTGAGTATCCTACTGTTTATCACATTTCCTCCTTGAGGAACAATGTCACATTACGCTCACAGCAGTCCTACTTTCACATGAATGTGGTCAGCCGGTATCTTGAGCTTGCTGACATAGCTGTTTATTTATCATTATACTTTCTTACTAATGTACTCAGAAAAACATCTAGAGAAAGAGGCATTTTGGAGTGATAAAATGAAAAAAATAATGTTTGTTTGCTTTGTTTGTTATTGTTTTTTAGCCAGAAGGAGGCAGAAGAAACCCAAACAAGCTGACAGAATGCCCCGACACACATTAGCTAGTAAAGTTGTTTAAGTAAGCACGTTAGCCTACGGACTCATCCAGCAGACATGGAGCAGTGTTATCATCCCGTCTTGATCTCGGTGTTATAGCTCCGAGATATTGGACTTTCCTTTAGCAGCTAGATGCTAAAACAGTAAAATGTTGGACTTTAAAACTAAACAATGAGCATTAATTGGTTTAAGGTGAGACACCCCAGGCAAAAACATTGTTTTTCATACAGATTTGGGGCTATTTTGCTTCCAGAACATGTCTTCTTTCAGACTAGTTGAAGGAAAAGATCCAAAAGAAAAACATAACAATTGCTAACAGGACAACTGATAAATAAAGAGGACATTTTGGAGCTTAATTTCGGTAGAAAATAACTGTTTTCCCTTCAGGCTTTGTGCCAAGCTAAGATAAATACAACCTTATTGATTTTTTTTGTTTTCCCTCTTCAACACTAGTGTGAAAGGGAATAAGCATACTTCCCAAAAGTACTGTTGCATGCAGGCAGCACATGCAGTAAAAACAATTTTAAAGGGCTGCTCGACATGTTCTTGTGTCCATAAGAAAGCTTGAGAAGAGTGGCCTGCCCCTCCCTGTGGTGTTATGCAGTCAATCAGAGTGACACCAATTATGTATGTCACATGACCACCAGAGACCGCAACTGGAAACTCTGAGAGAGGCACATCCATCAGCTGTGTCTAATGGCGCTCACAGTAGAAAGGAGAGTGTGAATGAAGTCTCAATAGGCACTCATTCACCATACCTTTCCACACAAGCTGATTATACTTGTGTGTGGGATATATATTATGATTTCAAGTATTTTATAGCCAGATATGGAGTCAGATCAGTCTCAATATTAATTTCATGTGCACAGAAGGATTCACAAATGTATTTTGGTCGGGATTTATATATAAATGACTCTCCAAAAATATTTTTGAATGCCCAGAAAAATGTTTATTGTTAAATATATAATATAAATAATATAAATGGAAAAAAAAATCTAAATATAAAAAAGTTTCACAAATGTATTTCTGATGCACACACATCTTGTTTTAAATAAATGTAATAGAAATCGACAAATATATGCATTTAAAACAATTTGCAATTTTCATCAAAAACATATTTGGATGTTGTTACATTTATTTATAAACTATTGAACCTGCATTTACAAACTACTTGTCATATGTGAACTTCATTGCATTCGTGTGTGGGTTTTTTGAGACTCCCTCCCATGACTCTGTGCATTAATTCAACAGGAAATTCTCTGCAGCCAATCACATCTCTCCCTCCCTCCTTTTCAGCTAATCACATGAGCGCATCCCGACGCGTGGTCTGGAGCTGGAGGTCCGGGGGGTGACAGGTCAGAGGTCAACCCCAACATGGCGTCTTTACGTCCCCTTTCGCCACGCCATGCTCCCGCTGGAAATGTAAGCGTCTTGCTCTCGGCCTGCTTTAATAAATATGTTTGAGTTATGAATGCTTGCTACGTTAGCGACGTGGCATGCTGGATGTATTATGTTTTACATTTAATATTAGCGTTAGGCTAACACTTAGCTATGTAATGCTAATAAACTTAGCTAACTTCGCTAGCTAACGTTAGCCATAATATGGGCCTAGTAACTAACATAAGAAAACATAACCTTACCTGTAATTCACTTGCAACTAGCTTACCTGTTTTAATATATGCAGTACAGTAAGTAAATAGGTAGCTGACCCAGCTGTTGGGTGCAGTACTGACCACATGAGATGGCTAATGGATTTAGATAGCTACAAACTTAATGTTGACATTAGCTCGAGAGTGAATAAAATTGCCTTTTACAATATTTTGAAGTTGTCATGTTTTGTGCTGTCATCTTAGCCAGCAGCTAACAAACAGTCAGTCTGATACATATTTTTCATGTTTTATTTATTTATTTATTTATCCATCCATCCATCCCCTAGGAGTCACTGAAGCCTGACATCCTTCAGAGACTGTATATAGACTGGTACACATCTTGGAGAGGCAACCTCTTGACATGGAAGGGTTAGAGTCTGTGTGCCATCAGAAACCACCACGAGCTCATCAGGTATGTATGTCTGCATGCTGTCTTGTATGTATGTAAACTGTTAATTTCATTTTTTTCAATTTCTAGTATCTTATGTTTTGTGTATTGTATCCCATCATTGTCTATCTTTGACATTACATTGTAACCAGAATAGATCACATTGAACTTCATTGAATTAGAGCGCCATGAACTGATTTTGTTTTGCTTACATTCCCACAGATACAGTATTGTATTGCGAGGGGTATGCTACTAGAGATGTTGTTTGTTGTTTGTGATGCCGACCGATTAATTATGTTTACTTTGTGGTCATTCATTAGGTTGCCCTAGTTAGAGCAACTCACATTATATTTCTCAGTAATGCCACAGTTAGTTGACTGAGTTAATTTTTTTCTGTGGGATCACCGCAGCCCCTAGACAGTGTCTTTAGCCCACTAACGTTAGCTACGCAAGCTAAGCAGTGTTAACTTTGCTGACGTTACTTGTTTCACCAGCTCAGAAGCGCTCAGTTTCTTCCTGAACTCCTAGATATCGTTGTCAAAAGTAACATTGCATAGAAATTAAAGGTAAAAGTAGAACATTGTACACTTCTTAGGATAAGTTACATTCAAACATGCACGTATTGTAGGGAGACGCCACCGCAGTAATGACGACTTGTTTACTTCCGGTACTTCCCCGGATTTGTGTATATTAACTTTGAGGTTGGGCTTTTAACCTATGTAACAACTTTCCTTAAAGTGTCCATCTATCTTTTTCAGTGAGCTTTAACTTACAACTATTCCTCACTGGTAATGTAGTTTATCAGTGCTGAACTTCAGTTTTCATGAGACTCGTCTGAGCTGTCATCAGATCCCGTTATATTCAATGGTTCTGTAGTGACTTGAGTAGTTTTCTTATTGTTGCACATGTCATTTGGGCATTGATTGTTTTGGCCCCTACAGAACTTTGTCAGTTGACTTATATTCATCATCAAAGTGCTGATATGCTGTTATATTTCTGCTTGTATGTGTAGATTATGTACCTGAAGGTAGCAGACAACAACCGGTCCGATACCCACTTGGCCTTCTTCAACAAAGCTGTGAAAAAGCACAGGATTCCTCTGAGGTATTAACATTGTTTCAAATGTATGTTATTAATATTAGTGTGATTCAGTGTTATTATAGTAAACTGAAATTAATCGAAAATAAGCAGTGAAAAATATGTTTAGTAAACTGAAACTAAATAAAAACTAAATCCTTTAAGAAAAACTGAAACTATACTGAAACGATATTTCCTGGGTAAAAACTAATACAAATAAAAATGAACGTAAATTCATTTCAGTTTTAGCTTTTTTAGCTCTAATATATCACAACCGAAGCAAAAGTATGACAGTATGAATTTTCGTCAACACTTGTGACTTTGAACCACAGCAATTAAACGGACTTGACATTCCAGGAGATGGCGCTGTGCCGCAATTGCTTCACTAAAGTAGAGCGAAGATTAAACAAACATTATGGCCATTCCTACACAGTTCTCCAACCATGTATTTTGTATGTATATGTAGCTACATACTTCTGAGACATTATAGCTGGCCCTAACAAAAGCAAACTAAATCTACTGTAAAACTAAATATATGAAAACTAAATCTTTCTGAAAACTAACTAAAATTAAATTGAAAATTCAAAACTATTATAACCTTGGGACCTATCCATAGAATTTATATGCTCCCCTCAAATAGCTGCATCAGTTAAAACCCACTTGAACTTTATTATTGAGACAGCTCTTTCATTGTAAATATTGTAGAGCTTTGTTGTTAGTTCAAATTTGAACTGTTGCATGAAATTTCATTTTAAGTGGAGGTTATACCCACAGAAAATATCAGTGTCATCATATGGTGACTAAAGCCATAAATATTACAGAAAGAAAATTACAATTAACTATGGAAGTGCCAAGAGAAGAGCCATTTGGAATTACCGTTTATGCATAATTCATCCATAAAATGTGGTCTTTATTAAACTAATAACATTCAAATAATTGTTTTCCAAATTGATGTATTAATTATATTATCTCAATATTAAAAATCCAAATAGGAAGTAGTATGTGAATCCCTCCGCAAATTACCTCGACAAAAGCGATTACAAGTCAGATTTTTCCCATCAATGAGTTGAAATTGTAGTTAGTGGTTAGTTGTGCCTTGTTCTGTATTAAAAACGTGAAAAATATTGGTTACTATCTCAATATGAAATGTCCCAGTTTATTTCCTGTCTCAGTGTACGGTCACGTCCGAAATTCCATACTAACATGCTATTTAGTACGCCAAAACAGTATGTGAGACTTTTCAGTATATTCGAAACCTTAGTATGGAACCAATAGTAGGTGAAATATGACCATATGCAATGCTGGACACAACGGCGGCATAAATATCCCACAATGCAATGCGGTAGTGACGACAACGGATGTTGACGAACAGCTCTGTAACATCAATAACGCAACAATTTAACTTAATGTATGGATTCCACTTTGCTGGGCGTAATATATATTTTAAATGAATTTAGACTGCGATTTTCACAAACCGTTGTTTTGGCCACATGAGGTTGGCACAGGTTACCATGGTTACACGTCTCCAGCCGGCAAGGAGGCTCTCAGGAAGTGACGACATAAATTACTGCTCAGTACATCCGAAAAGATACATACTACTGTTTATTCATACAAAAGTATGTTGAACAATAGTACACATATTGAGTATGTAGTGCATAGTATGTGACTTCAATTCTGCATAATTATTTCCTTGATTAGGCAACACACTATGTTTTATTTTCAGAGTGAGAGGAGGTCATGGAGGAGAGGATGTGGGAGTTAATGTTCTCAGTTCGTGGAGCTTACATTAACGGCTTCATTGCAGGGAAAAGCATTCACAATCAACGGTGAGTTAAACCTCTTTTTGGAAGCTTTAAGATAATATTTATTAATAAAATAGAGATTTCCTTTAAAAACCTCCATAAGCAATTATTAAGAACAGACAATTCCTTCATAAAGAAAATGAGAATTTGCACAGAAATGTTTATGAACATTTTAAAGCAGAACTTTTAAAACTCCCTCCATGATGTGTACTCACTCTTGTGCCCGTATTCAGTTAGTAACATAGTGAACAGTTCCTTAAAGGATATTAAAGTATATGTTATGAAAACTCTTTTTTTCAAATACAGAATTGATGTGTTCATGTGTTACAGGTGTGTATTACAGCACCCTGCTCGACATCAGCAACATTCTGCGGCCGCTACGTTTTCCTGCGGTCTTCAGTGAGACGTGGGCCAACCATCCCATCAGGACGGAGCAAAACCTGACACCAAATCAGTTGTGGCAGGTTGGCCTGGCCCTTAATCCTGTTGCAGATCCTGATCTTGAGGTAAGTTATGCATTATTAAAATGTCTTGTCACAATGTTGATCCTTAATCAATAGAAAAAAAGCCCTAACCTTTAGTTCTGATCTTTAACGTTAACATAAGTCCACTCCCGTTCTTGGATTCAATAAGCTTTGGCTTGGTGCAATAAAAGGGTTGTTTCCACCAAAACTGCACAGAACTTTGGGAAAGTGCTTATGTGCACCTCTAGTGAAGTGGAAACAAACCGAGCATAGCCGAGTCTTTTCCATAATATTCCATGATTACTTTCACATTTTTCCACAACCATTCCTTTTATTTATAGAAAATTGCATCTCCCTTTTCTTTATTACCTGTTTTGTAATAAGTAGTTGTGAGGACAAAGTGCTTGTTTACATGTGTTTATTTAATAACATTTAATATGCATAATGTTAATACACACAATCTTCTGTTGTCAGGGTGTACTCATGGGAGGATAGTGGATACACGAGTGAGCCCCATCCTGGGGTCCCTACACCGGACAGTCCTCGCTCAGATCCTGAAACGATGCAACAAGACAACATTGATCCATTGCAACAGTCCGAATATTTCGGAGTGGACATTTCTCAATACATTGAGCACTTAACTTGAGGCAAGTTTAAATCACACGCTGGGTGTGTCACTATTTCAGTTGTTTGCCACTGATGGGAGTCGGGACCCCGAGTCTGGTGTTTAGTTTAGTTTAATTCTTGTAGAGCCTCTGTGGGTAGAAATGTGTCACTAGAAACTGAATTTGAATCATTTTATATTTGATTTATTAATTAAGTTTCAAATTATGCTATTCAGTTTCTCTAATGCAATTATTCAAGTTGGGCAATTCATTTTCAAATCTTAATGATTCAAATTCAGTTTCTAGTGACAAATTTCTGCCCATACGCCACCTCCACTTCCCTTTTGGTTACTGCAGTGTCCTCTAGTGTCACTGACCTAGAATATTAATCGACCAGGTATGGACGTTCTCAATTGTTCAGCCTGCACTAGTTTCTAAAGACTGAAGCTAATGTGACAGATTTACACTGTTGTGCTAACATTTATTAGTTTTGTTATATTTTTGATAATAGCTAGGATTAGGGCACATCTATCCACATTTCCTCTTGCAGGAATGAACTAGGTGGAAATGTAAGAGTCAAATAGAGAACATCAACAGGTGCTAAATAAAATAAAAAATCAAGGTAAGAGTCAAACAGAAGATCTTAGATCGAAAACATTTAAGCTTACTTGGGAGCTTTTTAATATGGTGTGCGGATCTTCTGTTTGACTGTTATCTTGATTTTTATTTTATTTAGCATCTGTTGAAGTTCTCTATTTGACTCTTGCATTTCCACCTAGTTCATTCCTCCAAGAGGAAATGTGGCTAGATGTGCCCTAAACATAGCTATTATCAAAAATATAACAAAACTAATAAATGTTAGCACAACAGTGGAAATCTGTCACATTAGCTTCCGTCTTTAGAAACTAGTGCAGGCTGAACAATTGAGAACGTTCATACTTGGTAGATGAATAGTCTAGGTCAGTGATAGATGGAAGAAAATGACACTAGAGGACACTGCAGTAACCAAAAGGGAAGTGGAGGAGACGTATGGGCCGAAATGTGTCACTAGAAACTGAATTTGAAGACTAAATAAGAAATCCATCACAATAATAAATAAATCACTGTGGATAAAGTGCTTGCTGTTCAATAGTCTAACATCCTGGGGGTAAAAACTGTCTTTGAGGCTGCTGAGAGACTACGCAACTGATGGTTAGAGACCAGAGTCCTGGACTACGAAGCAGGATTTTGAGTTAGCGAGGTAACTTCAGGGTTAACTTTGGGTTTTCAGTCCTACTACTGTGGTTCACTTCTTACTGGGGTAGATCGCAATGGTAACTTATGCTGAACGCCTAACGCTCCTGAGCAGGTTATGTTCCAGATCAAGACCAATCAAAGCTAGGTGTGCGGATCGTATGATATTACACACATACAAAGAAGTTTAAGTCATACTCCAGGCTAAAAACACAGTTTAAACTGACAAATGCAGGAAGGACAGCTGGCTGTATGCTGTAGGTGCTTACCGCTTTGAATTATGTTTTTGTATTTATTTTTTTTTACTTTCTCTCAAGTCCGTTTCACACCACTGGAGACAGGGACGCAGCTGAAAGAAGGCTGAAATACTCATACATGCCACATCATTATCCAAGGGCACAATGTACTGTAATCTATTCGTCCATTCTATTTTGAAAGCTGTTTACATCACTGCCCCATCTAGACCACTATGTGTGACTTTTGAGTATTTTGTTAAATTTATAAGTCTGTTAATTAACAGACTTATTAATTGAACGGCCTGAAAAGTCAGATATAGTCGTCTAGATGGGGCAGTGATGTATAAATTGCTTTCAAAATAGAACAGTTGAATAGATTACACTTCACTATGCCCTTTGGTAATGATGTGGCGTGTATGTCTATGTCAGCCTTCTTTCAGCTGCGTCTCCGGTGGTGTGAAACGGACTTGGGACCAAGTAAAACAAATAATTCAAAGCAGTAAGCACCTACAGCATACAGCCAGCTGTCCTTCCTGCATTTGTCAGTTTAAACTGTGTTGCTTTTAGCCTGGATTATGACTTAAGCCTCTTATGTGTGTAATATTATCATACAATCCGCGCACCGAGCTTGGGTTGGTCAGTAGACGGTGCTGTCATACTAGTTGATCTCTTATCTGGAATATAACCTGCTCCGGAGCAGGTTAGGAGTTCAGCATAAGTTACCATGGCAATCTACCCCGGTAAGAAGTGAACCACATTCGTAGAACGGAAAATCCAGATTTAAACCTGAAATTACCTCGCTAACCCTACGTCTTTGTTTGTTCTTAAACCTGAACCCTATTTTCCCATTTTTTGTGTCGAAGTGACTAATTGGGAAAAACAATTTCTGAAATTGGTCCAGTGTTAACAGAGTACGCTGCAGCCGCTAAACGAGCTGTAATGTAATCATTTGAGACGGGCTCAGACTGTTGTAAGTGTGAGACAACATTATGAAAAGGACCCTACAGAGAAATAAAACTTTTTTCTTACATTTTGCTTCCTGTTTGTCATTGTGTCATGTGACTTGTTGCCGAAAGAGACAACGGTGGAAACATGAGAGAGTGGAGAGAGGAGTGCCACTGGACACCGGTGTTGTCAGCTTGTTGTGTTGGTGTACAGAAAGTGTAGCTTAGTGTTGTCTAATAGATTTCAATGTCATGGCTGAATATTTAGCTAATTTCGACAATGTGCATGTGACGCAAGGTTTCAGAACGAGACTTCTCCAAACAGACCGGATCAAGCGAAATGTAAGAAAAATGTATTATTTCTCTGTAGGGTCCTTTCCATAATTATTATACTTATAATAACGATCTGAGTCCGTCAGTGGTAAAAACAAGCACTTTTAGTGAACGTAAACTAACGGTACCAGGTTGCCCCAAGTGATTACATTACAGCCCGTTTAGCAGCTGCAGCGTACTCCCTAAACTGGACCAATTTCCAAAATTGTTGTCCCTATTAGTCACTTGCACACAAAAAGATCAGAAAATAGGGTCCAGGTTAAAAAAATATATTTACCTTTTAAATGCAGAGCCATAGTCGACATCTTGTAGGTCTGGTAGTGGCCAGAGAGCTTCAGTTTGAAGAAGCAGGTGTAGGTTTGTAAGGTTACAAGCAGCTCCCACCCAACTCAGAACCTCATGAGGTCACGCAGCACCTTCGGTGACACTATGGAAGAGAAAATTGTATGCATGGGACACCTCAAATGCATTTCATCAAAACTTGCCAAATTATCGCATATACCATGCATAGATTTATATCTGTACCCTGAATTTATGCATATTATTTTTTATCAGAACTGCCATCTCTTCAGCTTTGCTACACTCTCTCCTTTTGTCCATTCTTAGTCCTAGCACTCAAAACAACTAGGTGCAAATTGAGATGATAAATGCAATACAAGCAGAAATAAGAAGAGTGTTACCTTACTCGATGAATTTCCTCAAAAAACCCAGCGACGAGACCGACTTTCTCCGATGGAGCAGGGTCGTCCTCGTTGCTGTCACGTTTGGGTTGTGGCCAGTGAACGTTCTGGATCACCGTCTACAGGGGATCAAATACAAATGTGTTTCATGCTAAAATATAAACTCATGTTAGATGCTGCAGAATGATCTTAAAATCTTACAGCATTGTTTTTAGATCTACACATACTGGTAACTAGAGGCTTAACAAATGAAAGTCTTTGCAAACAAATACCAACAATAACATTAAATACACAAGGCAGCTTACCTGTGGCTCCTCGTTCGACTCCCTTGGGAAAATTATGGGGTGGACATCTGGCCTATTTGAAAGAAGCGGCCAAATTCTTGTTTCTTTAAGGCCTTTCCGGATCTGTTTAATAGGCTGCCTAACAAGGTGAAGTACCTGCAAACACAATTGACAGGACAGAAGGCAACATTTACACCGAGGCACTACGTTAATGGAAAGACCCCACAGGTGCAGATGTGGCATGAGTTACAACGCTAACCTCCAATATACATCCTAATTGGTTAGACTCTCATGTTACCATTATACTGTTTCAATAAGGTAATTTATAAAATGATTACTGTGTGAAATGTGAAAGCAGTTCCTGAAACAGCCAGTCGTGATGGTGGAGGTTGGAACAGGGAGATCCCAGGACCGGCAAAGATCAGTCGCACTGGTGTTTTCTTCTGCAGTAAGTTCTGCATTCTTGAGCTAAAACAGACACACATTCACAAAAAGAGGAAAGAATTTAAGAACTACATGCCTTCACAAAAAATGCAAAAGGTTCAATATAAATAGCCAACATCTGGAGTTCAGAGGGACGCAAAAAGCTTGGGAAATCACGACTTGCCAAACATCCCAGCACTGACCCATGAATTGACTCTATTTGATAATGTGTAATAAGACCAGTGGTGGAAAGTAACTAAGTACATTTACTTTAGTACTGTCCATTTTATGCTACTTTATACTTCTACTCTACTACATCTCAGAGGGAAATATTGTACTTTTTACTTCACTACATTTATTATACAGCTGTAGTTACTGATTTTACAAACAAAACATGTCATCAACTTATTAAATATGATGCATTGTTATATATTAAAGGTCCACATCCCTGGGAGAGCCCCTGAAGTTTCTCAATTTTGTATATCTTGTAGCACACGATAACTTATCTTGTGTATATAAGATAAAACAATATATATAATATTTTGGGACCTTGGAGTTTCCATAATTAAACACTCTGAAAGGGGTCATTTAGCATATTGAGGACTTTTACCTTAAGTACATTTTGCTGATCTAGTACTTTTACTCATGTAGAATTCTGAATTCCAGACTTCTACTTGTAACAGAGTATTTTTACAGTGTGGTATTGTTACTTTTACTTAAGTAAATGATCTGAGTACTTTTTCCACCACTGCAGATGACAAAACACATGTAGCACTGTGGTGCATTGGTGTACGACATGCCAACTTGTTAATCACCAAACCAATTGTTGGTCACGATGGTCAATATCAGGATAGTCCTGCAGGGTCAGAGCTGATGATGCGAGTGTCGGTGCTCCCACCAGTCAACAGAGTCACCACAGGCA
This sequence comes from Sebastolobus alascanus, assembly GCA_916701645.2. Lineage (NCBI taxonomy): Eukaryota > Metazoa > Chordata > Actinopteri > Perciformes > Sebastidae > Sebastolobus > Sebastolobus alascanus. The sequence continues at coordinate 790,716 of CAKAOJ020000096.1, read as the reverse complement.
AACTGAGTTCTGAGAGAGAACCTGATGTTCTTTTCTTCAAATAAGGTTGTAAGAGCCGCCGAGCCTTAATAAAAAAAAGAGAAAATATATTAGACACCATGTAATGCCATCACATCAATGTAGGTCAAGCAACACTGAGCAGTCTGTTTAGAAACATGCATGATCAGCTGAGTGTTCACACGTCAATAATATTCCCTCGTTTGATTAAATTAATGTCAAAAGAAAGAATGCAACAATTAATAGTGCGACTGGATTGTGATGATCATGTTTTATCATGAAAAGATAATGTATGACACAATTCAATCAAGTGGTCACTGGAGACGCATTTCTAATGCCAGGTGTGAACAGACGTATTTAAAGCTATCCACTAGGGCTACTCGATTATGGCAAAAATCATAATCACGATCATTCTGGTCAATATTGAGATTACGATTATTTAACTGGATTACTCATGACTTTGGAAACATCATGCATTTAGAAAGAACATTTTGTACCCTGCATTTTAAAGTTAAATGCATCAATCTGGTGCACTTCGAGAGCAAAAGGCTAGATCTATGAAGAAATGTGTGCTCTTGTAAACAATTTAATCATAAACACATTGGACATGACTGATATGTTTCAACCACAGATGGTCTTCCTCAGGTTAAAGTGAAGAAGTGAACACACCTGTATTTAATAGTCCATTAATGACGAAACATCAGAGCATTATCTCCTGATTAGCCTAAATGAGTCATCTGATATGAGACATTTTCAGATTTGCTGATTTATTTGCCAAATTATAATATAGGAGACAATAAGCAAAGAATGTAATCTACAAAATTAATATAATATTTTGTGATCACACTTGAGAGATACAGACTGGGAATGTTGTCTGGTATTTATGTGGCATGTTATCTAATCAGGAGATGACTTGTCATTTCATCACAAATAAATACAGGCGTATATTCACTTCTTTAACTTTACCCGAGGGAGACCACCTGTGGTTGAAATACAGTAATTCCAGTCATATCCACATTAAATAAAGGACTTGGGGGGAAAAAGACAGTAGTGTTTAATATATTTGATTAAATTACTCACTACTCAAGTCATTTTTTCAGTAAATACGTTTGTACTCTTATTTAAGTATTTATATTGATGACTACTTTTACTTCTACTTGAGTACTTTTTTTTACAAAGTAACTACTTTTACTTGAGTGCAGTTTTTGGCTACTCTACCACCACTGAAGCACTAAGCATCCTCTTCCCAAGGGCTAGCTCGAATGAGCCCTTTGGCGTGAACTGACCGGGTCCCAAAAGGACATAAATATACACCAATCAGCCATAACATTAGGACAGCATGGGCAACTGCGATGCACTGTGTGTTCTGACACCTTTCTATCAGAACCAGCATTAACGTTTTTCAGCAATTTGAGCTACAGTAGCTCTTCTATTGGATCGGACAACACGGGCCAGCCTTTGCTCCCCACATGCATCAATGAGCCTTGGGTCTGACCCTGTCACCGGTTCACCTTCCTATGTCCTGACCCCTGCAGACTGGTAACATCTCACAAGAGCTGCAGTTCTGGAGATGCTCTGACCCAGTCGTTAGCCATCACAATTTGGCCCTTGTCAAAGTCGCTCACATCCTGATGCTTGCCCATTTTTTTCTGCTTCCAACACTAAGTTCCAAGTTCAAAATGTTTTTTCATTTCGTTTCATTTCAAAATTTATTTCGAACATGTAAAATAATAATAATAATTAAAAAAAAAAGAGAATCATCATCCATCAAGTGGACTGCCAGAAAAAAAGCAGTATCCACATACAATGAAAATCATAAGCAAAAGAAATTGTCAAAATGTTCACTTGCTGTCTAATATATATCACCCCCACTGCCAGGTGCCATTGTAACGAGATGTTATCATAACCAATGTTATTCACTTCACCTGTCAGTGGTCTTAATGTTATGGCTGATCGGTGTATATATACATATGATATAGTCGGTGGTTAGGAATAACAGCTGGTTCAGGTTAAGGTAAGGGGGAAACAGTATTCGACACAACACCGCAATACCTTGTCCTACCAAATGTAGAAAAAGTAAATTAAATGCATTAACGTTACCTTCTCGTGGCACAAAAGCCCGTGCTGCTAACCTAATTAGCATGCTAGCTAAAGTTAGCTAATGTATCTAGTCAAGTTACGCAACACAATTAACGCTGAACCGACAGGTTTCAAATAATTCTAGAACTGACTGAGCTAACGTCGTAACTTAGCAACACAATTCATTCATAATTCAACAACATTTCTTGACTTAAAACAAGCTAAACATATTGTTTCACTCACATGTGGAGTGAGCGCCACTACCAGACGCCATCTTGATGTTGACCACGCTCCGGACACGCAGAACGTCGTAACCCGCAAATTGCGAAAAGTGCATAAACTCTCGCGAGACTTGCTGCCAGACGACCTATCCTTAACCAAGGATGCTCTATAACTTAAAATACATTCACATCTCTGGATGACACTGTCGATCAGCAGTTGTAGTGTCCAGTGTCACTTCTGTAGGAGATATTGATCATTTGCAATTTCATGGAATTTTGCACACAATTACATTTTTAGTATGGAAATATTTGTGATTGTGGTGAAGTGGTGGTCAAGGCTATTTCATCATGGCACGTGTGCTGTAAAGTAAGCATTACGTTTTCACTGTTTATCATAAACCATTTTGATGTGGTTGTAATATTGGTCATCATTCACATCATGAAATCGTGAAATGTCACAGTTTTGAATTTTGTTTTGAATTTGAATGGTGTCTTACAAAAGAATAACAAAAATTACTTTGAAGTACTTTTTATTTCAGAGACAATAATTACAGTACATTCAGCAAAGGTAATAACCTCTGTACCAGAGAGAATAGTGCATTTTCTTACAGATAAACACTGTTGAATGGTCTAAAATATAGAACAATAGGAGAGCCTGTCATGATACATAAAACCCTGCAATGACTTTTGCTACTTTCCAGAGACGTTAATCATCATTCAGTTTTGCTCTTTAAATCTGGCACTAAAATACTGCAATGAACAGTACTGCATCTGCACAATATTAAGTTAAACATTCAAAATGAATATTATCAGCATTTTCTGGCTTTCCAGAAATATCAACTAGAAAAATATATAATATTAATTTTAACTTTGGAACCAAAAATCACCAAATAATACTTTTGATTACATAAAATACATTCAGACTCGATTAATCCTGCAAATACATGTTGCAAAAATGGTGTAAATATACTGCAGTAATTTGAAGAAATACAGCAAATGTACATGTATGACATTTTTATGTCATTAATGTAACAGTCGTCGATTCTATCAAGTACCATAACGCATAGATTATCATTAGTGCCATGTGCCTGTCTGAGGCTCAGAGTTCCAGTAGGTAACATGTACATATTGCATGAAGTCCCATTTAGTTTAGCATTAAAACTACATATATACATTCAAGTTTTTAAGATTCCTTTTTCATACAACTGCATGATCAGTAGTGCATGAGTTCAGTCTCAGCATTATTAATGCTGGAACAAAGTGCTTGTGATTCTTTAGTGCTTGTTTAACAAGAAGTTCTAGTTAAAAAATGAGAATAATCTAGATAAATCCCTCTACAGTTCTTGTTAGGCCTTGCTTGTAGCAGCAATATTATTAGCTGTCTTCTTATTATTTTCTACCTTGTTTTACTCCTGCATCTCACTCTCTATCAGATCCCCTGAGCCTTTGCAGAGTCAATTTATGAAGAAATATTATTCAAAGTCTTTGACTCGAGGCTTTTAACTTCTTCTTGGTTGTTTATATCAGTCTCAGAATCTTCACCATCGGCGTAAACGCCGTCATCAGATTCTGCCTTCACTTTGATCAAAGAATCCAGTGTGATTAATGTCATTTTCTCTTGATTATCTGTCTTGCTTGGAACTACATCTTGCTCTCCATAATCTTCCTCTGGCTTGTCTGAATCTTCCTCTGGTTCGTCGTCATCTTCCTCTGCTTCATCTTCTCCGTCAGCTGAATCTCCCAGGTTTCCCCTCCAGTCTTTACTGGCTGCCTCACTTACCTCCTCCTCTTTTTCGGAGGCTTCGACATCTTCATTGTTATCGTGGCTTCCGTTTGGGATGTTAATACATTCACATTGTGTCACATTTGTTCCTTGTTCGTCATCATCTGCATCTTCCACTGGTTTGTCTTCTTCGTTGTTTTCTGATATTTCCTCTACATCCTCATCTGGCTTCAGCTCCACCACATCATCGGGCCCCACCGTTTCATCGTTTGTCTCGGTAATAGCATCAGTCATGTCACCTTCTTCTTCTTCACCTTCTGTAAGTTGCTCTGCGTTACCTTCATCAGCTTCATCTTCTGTGTTATCGTTGGATTCTTCCCCTCCTTCTCCAACCTCCTCTCCTGCAGATGCACCTTCTGCTCCACATTCGTCTCCACCGTCACTTTCATTGACCTCATTCCCTGTCATTTCAGGCTCTCTCGCTTCTTCTTCTGCTGTTTCGCCTTCTTCAGTCTCGTCTCCTGTTGCTGCAGCACTTTCATTATCAGCAGATTCCTCCCCCTCATGATCAGCCTTTTCTGATTCCTCTCCAGTTGTTTCACCCTCTTCTACGTCCCCATTGTGAGATTTATTATCGTCTTCTTCCTCGCCTTTTTCTTCTTCTTGAGCAAAATCTTCAGCTGCACTGCTTTCTGCCCTTTTTTCAGATAATTCTGTGTCGCGGAGCTCTTCAACTGATGCCACTTCAACATGTTCCGACTCACTTAACGTCTCGTTTTCATCCGTAGCCGCTTGATCCTCTTCTGCATTTTCATCCTCTCCTGCACTCTCATCTATAGGCTTGGTTTCTGAATGCTCTTCTCCTGATTCATTATCATTTGTAACTTCTTTTGAAGAATCCTCTTCTCCTGCGGTCTCATTCGCATCCGTCGTTGCGTTGTTTACTGATTCGTCTTCATCTATGGCTGATTCATCGCTCTCCTCCGCTGATTCATTTTCAGTCGCAGCTTTGGAGCTTTCTTCTATTGCAGATTCAAGTTCAGCCTCTTCATTTGATTCATTTTCAGCTCCACTGATTTCCTCTTCGCCTGAATTTTTTTCTTTTTCTGTGGCCGTGGTGACCTCAACAGTCTCCTCCTCAGCGTCATCCTCATCCGTGGTAACGGCCTCTTTTTCCATAGCAACCTCATCTTCCAGTGTTGTTGCTGCTGCTTCGGATGCTTCTTTTGGCAGTTCGTCAGCTTTGGTTGTGTCATCATTCTCCCCTGTAGTTTCATCGTTATTTGCGGTGGCATCCACGCCTTCTGCAGAATCATCTTCAGCAGCAATTTCTTCCACATCTTCAGTTGTCCCTGCTTCCACAGCCTCCTCTTCGTCAGATTCATGTCCACTTGTGGCGGCCACATCTTCTGCTGCATTCTCCTCTTCACCAGCTTCTTCCTTCATTTCATCCTCACTGGTGACAGCAATCTCTTTTTCTTCAGCAACCTCATCTTCACTTGCTGCTTCGTCAGCCGTTTCCTTCTCATCTGACTCGGACTCATCCGCACTGGTGTCTTCCACGGCTGCATCTCGGTCAGATTCGTGTTCGGTTGTAGCTTCAACATCAGCCTGTTCTGCTGCGCTGTTATCTTCAGCTTCACTTGTGACATTAGTATCTTTCTCCACGGCACTTTCACCTTCAGCTGTCGCTGCTTCATCGTCGTCTGCAGTTTCATCTTCATCGTCCGCGGCAGCCTCGTCCTCGTCAGATTCATCTTCAGTTGTGGCTGCAGTATTTTCCTCCGCAAGCTTTTCCTTTGGGTCTTCTTCCACAGCTTCCTCGTTGTCAGATTCATTTTCAGTTGTGCCTGCCTCTTCTGCTTCAGTTTCATCGTCGGCAGTGTGTTTCTTTGATTCATCTTCACTTATGACATCCATTTCCTTTTCTGCGGCAGTCTCTTCAGCTGGGGCTGCTTCAGCTGGTTCCTTTGACAGTTCATCACCCGAGACATCATTCTCCTCCGCAGCTTCATCGTCATTTGTGGTGGTATCTTCTTCTATATCATCATCACTGGCGGCAGCAGTCTCTGCTCCGTCGTCAACCATCCCTGCGTCCACAGCTTCCTTTTCAGTGGTGGCCTCTTCTGCTGCAATTTCATCTTCAGCAATCTCTTCTTTTGACTCATCTTCACTTGTGATTTCTTTTTCTACAACCATCTCATCTTCATTTTCAGCTTCTTCAGCCGGTTCTTTAGGCGATTCATCCGCTGTGGCTGTGTCCTTGTTCTCATCTGCAGACTCATCGGCAGTGGTGGCCAGAATTTCTTCTTTCGCAGCTTCTTCGTTGTCAGATTCATTTTCAGCTGTGGCTGTCTCTTCTGCCGCAATCTCATCTTCAGCAGTCTCTTCCTTGGATTCATCTTCACTGGTGATTTCTTTTTCATCTTCAGTTTCTGCTTCTTCAGCCGGTTCTTTTGACGATTCATCAGCTGTGGCATCGTTCTCATCTGCAGACTCCTCCGCACTCGTGGCAGCAATCTCCTCCTCTTCATCGACTGCTCGTTCTTCCACAGCCTCATCTTTGTCAGATTCATGTTCAATTGTGGCAGCAATCTCCTCCTCATCATCGACTGCTCCTTCTTCCACAGCCTCATCTTTGTCAGATTCATGTTCACTTGTGGCTGCCATAGTGGTCTCTTCTGCATTTTCATCTTCAGCTTCAGAAGCAGTTTCAGCAGCCTCTTCCTTAAGCTCCTTTTCTACAGCAAGCTCATCTTCAGTTGTTGCTTCTTCAGCTGGTTCCTTTGACGATTCATCACCTGTGGCGTCGTTCTCTTCTGCAGCTTCGTCTTCATTTGTGGTGGCACCTAAACTCTCTGCAGAATCCTCATCACTGGTGGCAGCAGCCGCTTCCACGTCTTCAACTGCCCCTGCTACCACAGCCTCCTCATGTTCAGACTCATGTTCAGTTGTGTCTGCCACACTCTCTACTACGTTCTCATCTTCAGCAGCCTCTTCTTTCCATTCATCTTCACTTGTGATCTCCTTTTCAACAGAAATCTCATCTTCAGTTTCTGCTTTTTCCTCTGATGATTCATCAGCTGTGTCATTGTTCTCATCTGCAACGGTGGCCAGAATGTCTTCTTCCACAGCTTCGTCATTGTCAGATTGATTTTCAGTTGTTGCTGCCACAGCCGTCTCTTCTTCTGCAATTTCGTCTTCAGCAGTCGCTTCCTTTGATTCATCCTCACTTTCTTTTTCTAAAGCCATCTCATCTTCGGTTGCTTCTTCAGCCGGTTCTTTTAATAATTCATCAGCTGTGGCTGTGTCGTCGTTCTCGTCTGCAGACTCCTCCGCACTCGTGGCAGCAATCTCCTCCTCTTCATCGACTGTCCCTTCTTCCACAGCCTCCTCTTTGTCAGATTCATGTTCACTCGTGGCAGCAATCTCCTCCTCTTCATCAACTGTTCCTTCTTCCACAGCCTCCAATTTGTCAGATTCATGTTCACTCGTGGCAGCAATCTTCTCCTCTTCATCAACTGTTCCTTCTTCCACAGCCTCCTCTTTGTCAGATTCATGTTCACTCGTGGCAGCAATCTCCTCCTCTTCATTGACTGCTCCTTCTTCCACAGCCTCATCTTTGTCAAATTCATGTTCACTTGTGGCTGCCATAGTGGTCTCTTCTGCATTTTCATCTTCAGCTGTGGCAGCTTCAGCAGCCTCTTCCTTAAGCTCCTTTTCTACAGCAAGCTCATCTTCAGTTGCTTCTTCAGCTGGTTCCTTTGACAATTCATCATCACCTGTGGCATCACTCTCCTCTGCAGCTTCGTCATCATTTGAGGTGGCACCTAAACTCTCTGCAGAATCCTCATCACTGGTGGCAGCAGCCGCTTCCACGTCTTCAACTGCCCCTGCTACCACAGCCTCCTCATGTTCAGACTCATGTTCAGTTGTGTCTGCCACACTCTCTACTGCGTTCTCATCTTCAGCAGCCTCTTCTTTCAATTCATCTTCACTTGTGATCTCCTTTTCAACAGAAATCTCATCTTCAGTTTCTGCTTTTTCCTCTGATGATTCATCAGCTGTGTCATTGATCTCATCTGCAGCGGTGGCCAGAATGTCTTCTTCCACAGCTTCGTCATTGTCAGATTGATTTTCAGTTGTTGCTGCCACAGCCGTCTCTTCTTCTGCAATTTCGTCTTCAGCAGTCTCTTCCTTTGATTCATCCTCACTTTCTTTTTCTACAGCCATCTCATCTTCGGCTGCTTCTTCAGCCGGTTCTTTTAATAATTCATCAGCTGTGGCTGTGTCGTCGTTCTCGTCTGCAGACTCCTCCGCACTCGTGGCAGCAATCTCCTCCTCGTCATCGACTGCTCCTTCTTCCGCAGCCTCATCTTTGTCAGATTCTTCTTCACTTGTGGCTCCCACAGCTGTCTCTTCTGCATTTTCATCTTCAGCAGCCTCTTCCTTAAGTTCGTCTTCACTTTTAACAGCAATCTCCTTTTCTACAACAAGCTCGTCTTCAGTTTCTGCTTCTTCAGCTGGTTCCCTCGACGATTCATCAGCTGCGTCGTCGTTCTTATCTGCACTTGTGGAAGCAAGTTCTTCTTCATCATCAATTGTCTCTTCTTCCACAGCCACCTCTTTGTCTGACTCATGTTCACTTGTGGCTCCCATAGTGGTCTCTTCTGCATTTTCATCTTCAGCAGCCTCTTCCTTAAGCTCGTCCTCACTTGTTACAGCAATCTCCTTTTGCTCATCTTCAGTTGTTGCTTCTACAGCTGGTTCCCCTGAAAATTCATCAGCTGTGTCATTGTTCTCATCTGCACTCTTCAGCTCTTCTTCATCATCAATCGTGTCCTCTTCCACAGCCGCCTCTTTGTCAGATTCATGTTCACTTGTGGATGTCACATCAGCCTCTTCTTCTGCATTTTCACTTTCTGCTGTGGCGGCTTCAGCAGCCTCTTCCTTCAGTTCATCTTCACTGGCGGCAGCAATCTCTTCTTCATTATCAGCTGTCCCAGCTTCTTCTTTGTCCGATTCGTGCTCAGTTAAGGCTGCCACAGAAGCCTCTTCTGCTGCAATTTCATCTCCAGCAGTCTCGTCCTTTGATTCATCTTCACTTGTGATCTCCTTTTCTACAACCATCTCACCTTCAGTTGTTGCTTCTTCAGCCGGTTCTTTTAATGGTTCATCAGCTGTGTCGTCGTTCTCGTCTGCAGACTCCTCCGCACTCGTGGCAGCAATCTCCTCCTCTTCATCGACTGTCCCTTCTTCCGCATCCTCATCTTTGTCAGACTCATGTTCACTCGTGGCTGCCATAGTGGTCTCTTCTGCATTTTCATCTTCAGCCGCCTCTTCCATAAGTTCATCTTCACATGCGACAGCAATCTCATCTTCAACTTTTGCTGCTTCAGCTGGTTCTTTTGATTCATCAGCATCTGCAGACTCCTCTGCACTCGTGGCAGGAACCTCTTCATCATTATCAACCATCTCTGCCTCCACGGCCTCGTCTTTGTCAGACTCCTCTTCGGTTGCGGCTGCCACATCATCCACTTCTCCTGCATCTTCATCTTCAGCGGCGGTGGCTTCAGCGGCCTCTTCCTTCGACTCATCCACGGCAATCTCTCTTACTACATTCATCTCATCTTCGGTTTCTGCTTCGTCGGCTGGTTCCTTTGACGATTCCTCAGTCGTTTCATGGTTCTCTTCTGCCTTCACCAGCTGCTGTGTGCCCACATTCTCTACCGGGGATTCATCTTCAACCGCGCCTATGTCCGCAATCTCATTTTCTGCCCTTTCATCTTCGGTTTCGCTTATTTCCTCATTGTCATCCACAGAAAAGGCTTTTACTGTTTCTTCATCAACAGGCAATTCTTCTTCTTCTGCTTCATTGTTTTCAGACTCATCTTCTTGATCTTGACACACGTCATCTGCTGCAACTGCAAAGTCATCCTCAGTATCACGGTGTACTTCATCCCCTTCTATTTCTCTCACAGCGTTGTCAATAACTTTTTCTACAAGTGTTTCTGCTGCTTTTGTTTCCATATCATTTTCAGAGAAAGATGTACAGGTGATTGCCGGCACATTGCCAGGATCACTGTTCTTCATCATCAGAATCCTCTTCAGGTCAAAGTCCATGACGACAGGTGCAGCGTTCCTGACTTCTGCAGGAAGTGGCGGCCGAGACGTCATTTTTTTCTCAATGCACGTTTCACATGGACAGTAGTCATCGTCGTTTTCACTGCGCTGGTCACTGTAAGACGTGCCTGTCGCTGAATCATCACTTTTTTCTGCCTCAGGATCGATCGATTGTTTGAGCATAACCTTCAGCCGCCGTCTTCCTTCTTCCTTTTTTGTGGTTGAAGTGCGGGACTTCGCTTCTTTAGGAGGTCTCGGTAGGCCTTGAATTTTCCTCAGTTCCCTGTTTATACTTGCTTGGATTCTTTTGTGCACCTCGGCTTTGAGTTCACTTATCATCACGTCAAGCTGCTCGTTATTATCCAAGTTCCACCTGTCTTTGAACTCTCTCATTGCGTCGATATAATGCGTCATGAACTGCTTTTCTATTTTGGTCAATAAGGTTAAGACCCAAACAGGATCGGGGTTTTGAGAAATCCTTTCGTTTCCTGAGCTGTTGTTTGAGGAGGGAGGCGTTTCAGACAGTTCTCTCTGACTATCGTCGCTTCTGATTGTGTCATCTGTTGCCGGATCGTCTTCCTTTTGCTTTTCCTCATCTACTTCTCTCTCAGATGTCCGCTCCGCTTCTGCTTCATCTTCGCAGACTTCTTGTACTTTCCTTAACGTGTCTGCACTCCTATGTGGTTGCGACGCGTTACCGTTCACGCCATCGCTGCTGTTCCCGGAGCCTGGGGAGCCACTGTTGACGTCCACGCCGGAGGACGACGTGTGATTGAATTCATCGTCCACAGAGCGGTGATCGCACGTCTTTAACACATGCTCGGTTTCTGGAGGATCACGAAGCCAAAGCGATTGGAGAATATTCATCAGCTCTTTGTATCTTTCAGTCTTTTCGTTTGCATTTTCAGGATTGTGGTCTATTAACTGCAGCTTCACAAGGCAATCCAGAAGGCCTCTGGCTGAAGTACTTAGTTTACGGCCATACACGGGAGACATTTCTGGTAAACTGTTGCATCTGTCCTGCTTTGGACTTAAAAGTACTTTCATCACCTGCACGGAGGAGTTAAATATCTTTGAGGCATCATCTCTCCGAGTGTTACCTGCATTTGGTGCCTCTGTGCTTGTTTGGCAGTCATCATTCGGGCCGCTGTTCATCACGACTCCTTCATTTGTGTCTTTTTTAGTCTCCGCCGCAGAGTCGTTTTCATTATCCTCCACTCTGTTTGTTTTCTCTCCATTTTTTTGTCCAAGACAGTTGTCATTAAAGTCCTCCATGTCGTACATACACACATCACCATCTGCCGGCATCGAATTCAGCCATTCATTCACAACCTCAGTAGGGGATGCATTTGGGAGGCTAGACGGGACCAGCTCAAAGTCATCAGCGTTCGTGTTCTTGTGTCTGCGTTTGCTGCTTTTGTCACTTTTGTTATCCTTGACGCTCCCAATGTCTGCAGCGTCCAGAGGACCATTTGTTATCCTCACACTGGATTTGGATTCTTTAGTGGCTGGAGTCTCACCCATCTCATTGACTGAACTGGAAAGAGTTTGTGACATATCGCTTTCGTCCGACTCCGCGTGGCCAATCGCGTGACGTTTATTTCCTTTTGGTTGCTGTGCACTCTGACGGGTTTCCGACGCAGCAGATTTTGCAACAGACTTTGGTTTGTCTTGCCTGCTTGACTTGCTCATCTTAGAGTTACAGCTCCTCTTGTCGACCGTATCTTGTTTCTCTTCCGCGTGCAAGCTAGACGTGAGCTCACTCTCGTCTTCAGGATTTACAACTTCCTCTGCAGTTATTGGCGAAACACTGGTCTTCTCCTCCGCAGGAACATGAACGGACTCCTCTTTATTTCCCACACATTCATCAGCTACTTTGGATTTTCGAGATTTCACTGAGAGACTCGACTTGATAGATAAGGAAGTTTTTGGCCGCACTTCACTTTTCTTTTCTCTAACCTCCGACGCCGTTGACTTATTTGAGCGTGCTGAAACCTTAGACTTTGACGACATGGCTGTAGGCGCTCTGTCTTCACTTTCCTCAACTTTCACAGCGGGGATTTCAGATCGATTGGATCTCGCAGACACGGGGCTACGAGTTCTCTCTTCCTTTTTGTGATTATTTTCATCAACAAGAACAAAAGATACTTTTGATTTCTTTGACATATTTGACTTTGCTGACATGGCACTCGAAGCCCTCTCAGATTTCTCTTCATTTCCTTCACAGGGAGTGTCCGACGTTTCTATAGTAGGAATTTCAGAAGCTGTTAATTTGTTTGATTTTGCCGATTTAGTTGACATTGCACTACGTGCTCTTACATCAGTTTCTTCGTCATGTGCAGTCATTTCACTGAGGGTCATTTCAGATACGTTGGACCTCATGGTTTTTGTAGAAACATTTGACTTCATAGACAAAACACTTGGAGTCCTCTCTGTTTGATCGACCTCTTCTGTCTGTTCCGAAACCTTTGATTTCCTCGACCTCTGAGACAGTTCCGACTTTAAGGATTTAACTGACATGACACTTGGAGTTCTCTCTTCAACTTCATCTCGACCTTCTTCTTCCCCGTTTCTATTTGGAAGGCCGTGAGAAGCTTTTGATTTTGTAGATATCGACGTTACATTTGACTTCACCGATTTGGCAGACATCGAGCTCATTGCTCTCGTCTCTGTGTCTTCTTCAGTGTTTTCATCATCAGCGCTGTTGGCGCCATCGTCCGCAGCTTTTGATTTCTTCGATACCGCTGAAGCATTCGACTTTCTTGATTTTGCTGATTTGACGGAGGTACTGCTTGGCGCTCGCTCCGTAGCCTCCTCATGATTCTCTTCCCCTTGAGCATTAGAGGCTTTCGACTTACTAGACTTTGCAGAAATATGTGACTGTGTTGATTTGGCAGATCTGGCTGATTTAGCCGACAGGGTGCTCGGTGGTCTTCGCGCAGTTTCCTCGTCATTTGATGTGTTTTCTTCTGAAGGGACTTTTGACGTACTTGATTTTGCAGATGTGGCTGACGAACAAACTTCAGAAGCATTTGATTTTGCAGATTTTGCTGAAGCGTCTGACTTTGCTGATTTCGCTGATGTGGCACTTCTAGTTTCATCAGCAGTAACACCAGAGGCTTGTGACTTCAGAGATCTTTCAGAAACATGAGACTGAACCGATCTGACTGAAATGCAGCTTGCTGCTCTTTTTTCTTTGTTATTCTCTTCATCGGGGCTCCCAGAGCTTTCTTCAGCTGGAGCATCGGAACATTTTGATCTGGCAGAGATGTTGGACTTGACTGACTGAGCTGACAGTGAGCCCACTCTCCCTTCAGTCACTGCATCAGCGATTCCAGTGCTGTGTTCAGAAGCTTTGGATTTCCTAGATATTTCAGAAACATTTGACTTTGTTGATTTGATTGACATGTTGCTTGAAGCTCTTTCCACAGATTCATCAGCATTTTCTTCAGCTGGGGCAGACGAAACTTCCGACTTGTTTGATTTTGCAGAAATAGTTGACTTTGCAGACATCGCGCTCTCTGCTCTGTCTGGAGTTTCTTCCTCATCATTGCTCCCCTCAGTAGTATTAGTATCAGGAGGAGCTTTAGAAGCATTTGATTTTATGGATGCTGTAGAAGCATGTGATTTAGGTCTGGCGACGCTTTCTTCAACAGCCGAACATTTTGATCTTTCAGAAACACTTGACCTGACTGAGTGGACCGAACTTACTGATCTGCTTTCGTCAAGCTCCTCTTCATTTGGCTTTTCAGGAGAATCAACAATGTGATCAGGAGGAATGTCAGAGGCTTTCAATTTCTTAGATACTGCAGAAACATTTGACTTTGCTGATTTTGCTGATCTGACTGATATACTGCTTGGAGCTCTCTCTGCATGTTCCTCATGATCAGATATATTCTCCTCAGCTGGATCCTCCAGTCCTTTTGACTTAGTAGACAATACAGAAATAGTTGACTTTGCAGTTTTGGCTGACATGGCACTCTGTGCTCTCTCTTGATCTTCCTCTTCACCATCTCCTTCATCAGGAGTGCCAGTAGTTTTGACAGACTGAACTTCAGAAGTTTTTGATTTGGCAGATTTTGTAGAAGCACGCGACTTTGCTGATTTAGCTGACAAAGCACTCGGTGCTCTCTCTGCAGACTTTATAGATATTTCAGAAACATGTGACTGGAGTGATCTGGCTGACATGCTGCTCGCTGCTCTTTCTTCAGTTTGATCTTCTTCAGCTGCAACATGAGCAGAACATTTTGACTTATTTGACCTTGCAGAAATGCTTGATTTAACTGACTGGACAGACATTGTGCTCACTGATCTCCCTTCAGTCTCTCCTTCAGAAGCGTCATCACAGTTTTCAGAAGGAATTGCAGAACCTCTTGATTTCTTAGACATAGCTGAAGCATTTGACTTTGCAGACTTAGCAGATGTAGTTGACATATTGCTTGGAGCGCTGTCTCCGTGTTCTGACATATTAGATTTGGCAGAAATATTTGACTGTGTTGATTTGGGTGACACATTTGACCGTGCCGATCTCGCTGACAGCGCACTAGGTCCTCTCTCTTCCTCACATTCAGTAACAGTTTCTGAACCGTCGCAGCATTTTGACTTACTTGATCTTGCTGAAATGTTAGACTTGCTGGATTTTTCTGAAATGCAGCGCGGTGCTCTCTCTGCAGACTTTATAGATATTTCAGAAAAGTGTGACTGGACTGATCTGGCTGACATGCTGCTCGCTGGTCTTTCCTCAGTTTGCTCTTCATCAGCTGTATCATGAGCAGAACATTTTGACTTATTTGATCTTGCAGAAATGCTTGATTTAAATGACTGGACAGACATTGAGCTCTCTGATCCCCCTTCAGTCTCTCCTTCAGAAGTGTCATCACAGTTTTCAGAAGGAATTGCAGAACCTCTTGATTTCTTAGACATCGCTGAAGCATTTGACTTTGCGGATTTAGCAGATGTAGTTGACATGTTGCTCGGAGGTCTTTCTCCGTGTTCTGACATTTTAGATTTGGCAGAAATATTTGACCGTGCTGATTTCAGTGACAGCGCACTAGGTCCTCTCTCTTCCTCACATTCAGTAACAGTTTCTGAACCGTCGCAGCATTTTGACTTTCTAGATCTTGCTGAAATGTTAGACTTGCTGGATTTTTCTGATATGCAGCTCGTTGCTCTCTCTGCAGACTTTATAGATATTTCAGAAACGTGTGACTGGACTGATTTGGCTGACATGCTGCTCGCTGCTCTTTCCCCAGTTTGCTCCTTGTCATTTTCTTCATCGGGGCTCTCAGAGCTTTCTTCAGCTGGAACATGAGCAGAACACTTTGACTTATTTGACCTTGCAGAAATACTTGATTTAACTGACTGGACAGACATTGAGCTCGTTGCCCTCCCTTCACTCTCCCCTTCAACAACTCTTTCCTCAGGATCGTCAACACCGTCTTCCAGGGGAACTTCAGAAACCTTAGATCTTCTAGATCTTGCAGAAACATTTGACTTTGCTGATTTTGCTGATCTGACTGATTTACTGCTTACAGCTCTCCCTGCATGTTCCTCATGATCAGATATATTCTCCTCAGCTGGATCCTCCGGTCCTTTTGACTTAGTAGACATTACAGAAATAGTTGACTTTGCAGTTTTGGCTGACATGGCACTCTGTGCTCTCTCTTGAGCTCCCTCTTCATCATCTCCTTCATCAGTTTTGCCAGACTGAACTTCAGAAGCCTTTGAATTCTTAGATAATGCTGAAACATTTGACTTTGCTGATTTAGTTGACAAACCACTCGGTGCTCTCTCTGCAGACTTTATAGATATTTCAGAAACGTGTGACTGGACTGATCTGGCTGACATGCTGCTCGCTGCTCTTTCTTCAGTTTGCTCTTCTTCAGCTGCAACATGAGCAGAACATTTTGACTTATTTGATCTTGCAGAAATGCTTGATTTAACTGACTGGACAGACATTGAGCTCACTGATCTCCCTTCAGTCTCTCCTTCAGAAGCGTCACCACAGTTTTCAGAAGGAATTGCAGCACCTCTTGATTTCTTAGACATCGCTGAAGCATTTGACTTTGCAGACTTAGCAGATGTAGTTGAAATATTGCTTGGAGAGCTTTCTCCATGTTCTGACATATTAGATTTGGCGGAAATATTTGACTGTGTTGATTTGGGTGACACATTTGACCGTGCTGATTTCACTGACAGCGCACTAGGTCCTCTCTCTTCCTCACATTCAGTAACAGTTTCTCCATCTGAACCGTCGCAGCATTTTGACTTACTTGATCTTGCTGAAATGTTAGACTTGCTGGATTTTTCTGATATGCAGCTCGGTGCTCTCTCTGCAGACTTTATAGATATTTCAGAAACGTGTGACTGGACTGATTTGGCTGACATGCTGCTCGCTGCTCTTTCCCCAGTTTGCTCCTTGTCATTTTCTTCATCGGGGCTCTCAGAGCTTTCTTCAGCTGGAACATGAGCAGAACATTTTGACTTATTTGACCTTGCAGAAATACTTGATTTAACTGACTGGACAGACATTGAGCTCATTGCCCTCCCTTCACTCTCCCCTTCAACAACTCTTTCCTCAGGATCGTCAACACCGTCTTCCAAGGGAACTTCAGAAACTTTCGATCTTCTAGATGTTGCAGAAACATTTGACATTGCAGTTTTGGCTGACATGCTGCTCGCTGCTCTTTCTTCAGTTTGCTCTTCTTCAGCTGCAACATGAGCAGAACATTTCGACTTATTTGATCTTGCAGAAATGCTTGATTTAACTGACTGGACAGACGTTGAGCTCACTGCGTCATCACAGTTTTCAGAAGGAATTGCAGAACCTCTTGATTTCTTAGACATCGCTGAAGCATTTGACTTTGCAGATTTAGCAGATGTAGTTGACATGTTGCTTTGAGCTCTTTCTCCATGTTCTTCTGACATATTAGATTTGGCAGAAATATTTGACCGTGCTGATTTGGCTGACTTCATAGATATCACTGACAGCGTACTTGGAGCTCTCTCCACAGTGTCCACTTCCTCCTCCGCCTCACTGTCAGCTTTAATTGACGACACTCCTGACAAAGCACGAGGCGTTCTTGCATCTGTGTCTTGCACTTCCGCTGCATCCTCAATTTCAGAGGTTTTAGACTTTGCTGATTTTGCTGACAAAGCACTAAATGCCCTTTCTTGAGTAATTTCTTCATCTTGAAGCTTAGATGCTGTAAATCTTGCAGAGGTATTGGATTTGGTTGACATGACACTTGGCACTCTCTCTTGATCTCCTCCAGCCTCTTCAGCTCCCTCCCCTCCCTCAAAATTTTCATCGGCATTGTTCGACGTCCCTTGCTCAGCCTCCTCCTCCTCATCTGGTTCTTTATCTGGGAGAGAAGATACTCTTGATCCCTTTTCGTGCGCTTGCATGTCCTCAGCTGTAACATCTAAAGCATCGGAGGCATTTGAATGAACTGACATGGCACTTTTGGATCTTTTCTCCTCTACATCTTCAGACTCTGTATTCTGTGTTTCTTCAGATGCATTTGATTTGACAGACATGGCACTTGATTGATCTCTTTGTATCCCACCTTCCTCTCCGGATTGGGCCTTGATTTGTCCTTTTGTGTCTTCTTCAAGATCTTTAGACACTTTGCACTTACAAGCGTATGATTTTGGGGATTTTCTCGACTTGCTTGAGTGCCCCGAAGCATTGGATGTTCTATCTGCGGGGCTCAGGGATATTTGTTGCACAGGCGATGCTGTAGCTAACACTGCACTTCCGGTGGTCTCTTCCCTTTCAGGTTTACTAGTCTGAGAAGAAGCACTCAGTGGGACATCATCCTCATCATTTTGATCCTCCTCGTGGTTTGTTAACACCTCAGAGGAAGCACTAGAAGCAGATTCAGTTTGTTCTTTTTGCTCTGGTGTTTCAACTTCGACCTGATCATTTGGGGGACTGTCAACACACGCCTCACAGTTGTCCGGTGTGGAGGATTGCACCTTGCACTTTGGTGAGCAACTATCACTCCTGATGGTGCAGTACTCCACAATTTCAGCCGCCTCGACAGTCTGCTCCACACAAGTTTCTCTCTCCACCACTTGTTCTATATGCTCTTCGCTAGTTTGCCTTTCAACCACCGTCTTCCTAGAGACCACCGTATGCGAAGATGCACTTGAGCTGGAAGTCCGAATGCAGCGAGTCGCTCCGTGTGTCCCTGGGACGTTTTTCCAGATGTCGTAATCATGGCAGCGTCTGCAGCATTGAGCACAGTGAGGCTCCTCCGCATGTCTTCGCCTCGCGACGTAAGCCTCGTCTTGCTCACTTGCAGAGATGTTTTCAGATTCTGAATGGCTTCTATCGCTAACCTGTGCAAAACAGGGGTTATTGTGTCCTTGCAGGAACTCACAGGTCCCGCCTGTTGTCTTTCTCACTTTTGTCGACCAATGTAATGTTTCGGCGTTTTGTAGCCGGAAGCGCACTTTCATTTCCATAGACAAACTGCCATCTTTATTAACGCGAACGCGCTTCTCTATATCATCGTCTCTCACTCCATCAGCGGTGTGTGGGGGGGAGTCCACGTTATCTGGAGAGTCGGTTCCATCCGGTAATGACTTGTCGGACGACACCGACTGCCTGGTGGATCTGTTGTCAGATTCCTTCTTTGTTGGAAGTCCTTGGTTTACCATCAAGACACAAAAAGAAGACAGAAGAAAAAAAAGATGAGATAGCTCATTGTGTGCAATACAATTATACTGAATTAGAATGTAACTAGTAATTAATTTAAGATACGTAATTCAGCAATGTGACAATTAACTGTTTCTTCTACCGTCATGTCCTTCATTGCAGCCACTGGAGCGAGACATCACACTCGGAAGTTTGTCGTCTGACATTTTCCCAAAGTTCTCCACGATGGACGAGTGAGACGGCTCACGTCCCACACAGACGAGCACACTGGGGCACTGCATGAGACTCTGAACGTTGTCAATCTGGAACAGAAGAACAGAAAGTATAAGTTAAGAGTGAGCCGGTTTACTGAATCAACTTATATATAATAGCAAAAGTTTAAACAAAAAATAATAGGCTGAGGGATTGCAAGCATGTTTGATTTGAAACAGTTTGGATTAAATGGCATGGACAAACCAACATTTTAATTAGATGAGGAATTTTACCAGGTAGATTTCTGGCTGAAATTAAATATTCTTTTTTTTTTCAGTCCTTGTCAGCCTTTATAGGCACTGTAGGTGTGAGCAAACTGAATGCATAATACTTAAAGCTTGGGTTTATAGTGTTGTTCCAATGCAGTTTTTGTTATATTTGTTGAATTTCTCATTATATCCCGACAGCAATCAATAAATCAAATACTCTGACAAAATAAAAGAAAAAAAAATCCGGTATCTGTGGCTGGCGCAGGAGAAATAAAGTAAGTAAAGTACAGTAATAAACATGCTCAATTTAGCGACTTTTGGAGCTAGTGCTTCTAGTTGGTAACACTGGGCTGGGTTTTTCGGTTGGATCATTTTTAAAATCTAGTGTACTCTTGCTAGTTTCTCAGGATTACCGACCCTACCTTTAAGGAAGTAGAATGAGGCGTATCTAAAGAGGCCTCCTGCATTAACAGGGACAACATGTTTACTGTTGTCTTGTGTTTCTTATATAGTATAACATTTGCCATTGGGTGGACATTTGTAACCCTACATCTGAGTGCATATTTATGAGACTGTGGTCATAGTGGGGGTTAAACACTGCAGTGTTAGTGCTATATTTTACCCACTGATCTGCAAAACCTGTCCTTTAATGTAGTTCTTATTTGACCAGGATTGAAGCTTCTTTGGCCACTTTCCATATCACTTTTTTTTATCACTCAAATAGTATCAAGTAGGGGTTTTATGTTTTTAATATTGTTAATATCAAAAGTGTCCAGTAACCAAGTTTTAAAACACTATTGTGTTAGTTTGTAGTCATGATTTTAGTAAATGTCTGTTCTTTTACTAAACATATAGGACTATAGCGATTAGAAAATATTCATAGGGAAACATTTGACAGGTGTTATGATGATAATATTATAATTGGGTCTATGCATTGCCCCCTGTTTTGTGCAACTCAATGCTCTAAATCCCTGCAAAAGGCTGTGAGTCAAGCTGTGAGTCAAAGACAAGATAACAAATCCTAATCCAGGATGATCTCAGGGAAACGTCACAATGACGGTGCAGTATTGCAACGCTGAGCTGCCATTGTCACTTGTAAGGGCCATGGGTAATCCTCAGCAGCATTTCAGGCTTGTTGAGTACGAGAAAGTAGAAGGCTAAATGATATAGACAAGCAAAGACAGTGCATTGTAATCCATTAACACAACATCATTACTTTGATTTACTTTGCTTTAGGACAACTCCTACTCCTACAATGTATAATGCAACAGAAACACTAACTGTGGCTTCCAATACCCATACTACCATACCATTTAGTATGCCAGAAAAAGATTTAGTGTGTCCCAATACATAGTATGTCAAATGCAGTACCAGGATGTCCTACTACATCTGGTCGCATTTTGCAGTATGCAAGCCAGCATGCTTTTCTGGCTATTCTGACGCTCAATCCTCTGCACAGCAGGTATATGAGCAAGAGGGTCAAATGTTATGACAAAGTAGTATGTCCCAATTGTATGCTTACTGCATGCAACAGTACGTACTTTTTAAGGGCAGCTGCAGTATGTGCTAAAAGTAAAAAGAAAAAGTATGCGATTTGGAACGCAGCCTAAGTCTCTCTTTATGCCCGTTGGTATTGCCAGGTGATTAACAAGAGTGGATGGCTAATATCATGCAAGCTAATCATCTTCATTATCACAGCGAGGTGAATTAAATTATAAATCTTCTGCCTCAGAGGTGATTAGCCTGAATGACTGAATGCTAATCTAAGGGGTGAGTGTGCACTGACCTGTTTTCCCTAGCATCTCCATTCAAAGGCCTCATAAAAGTAGCTACTGCATTTTGCTTCGATACTGATAAACACATCTTGCATCTCCAAGTTTACATTTTCAGAGCATGTCATCTTTCAGGTTATGGGATTACACTTTTTTTTGCAAATTTTTTACTCATAAATTACTACTAAAACACTTTCAAACCCCACTCAGTTGTTTAAAAATGCACTGTCACAGGTTAAAAAGCTGCTACTTCTATATCTTAAACTACTTCTACATCTTAAAATAACAAGGAAACACAGATAATACTATATTAAATCAATATATATGTATAATTTCTATTGCATATTATTTATTGTGCGGCGTAGTAGTAAATAGATTGTATAAAACACTGCTCTTCCTATTTGTTTCATTTATGTAAGTGTGCTTTTGCGTTTTCATGACACACAATATTGAATCCTGCTGCCTCTGTTCACGAGTACTGACAGCTATGCAACTCAGAGAAACATGCAGACTAAAATATTGAGAGTTTTGTTGATTTTATTTTTGCTTGTAAGCAGTCAGTTTTGATGAAAGTGCAGTTTTGAATTTTAAATCCGATGCCGGTGAAAGCAGATGAATGGCTTCATCCGTGGTCACACAAAGCCGAGGTGAAGATAATTAATTGCCGCTGTGGAAGACACATTTCTGAGACACCTCCGGTATCAAAGTAGGGGAGTGGAGTTTCAACGTTGACCTGTTTTCTCTTTCTCAAAAATAGCTCTGATTTGACCAAGATTAATGAGGTTTGGAGAGATACCCACAATCTGATGCATGTATGTGTGAGGGAATATCCCCGTTTCATTCCCTCATGCACGCTCTCAAAATATTTATCCTGCTAGACTTAGATTATAATGAACTACTAAGTGCAAACTAAGTTAAACTAATATTGTATGAGTGTATTTGTTCTGTAAATGTCAACAGATTGCACAGATTTACAGTGGGATTTCTTCCTAGATGAAATTATCATACTGGTAAATTAAACTGAACAGTCAAACACAAATAAAACAGAATATCATGTGGATGGTAATAACATCAGTTATTGGACGTTTCCGTACATTTCAGTGTGATTTTAGAGCACAAGGCAGACCTATTCCTATTGCAGATATGCTTTTGGCACAGTATGGAATTGTTATTTGGAGATGGAAAATGATTTCAAAGTTAGCATAAATCATGCTACAATGTCAAAAATAAAGAGGGTGCATGTTTTAGAAGAACTATCCAATGTCATTATTTATTTCCATGGCAATAGATGCAGTAGTCTAATTCATTTTTTTTTATATTTAGTGTCCAGATGAAGAGTGTTTTTTTCAATATAGAGACAATAATGCTATACATTTAATACTTTTTAATATAATATAGTATGTTTATTGTGAAAATCCACCCAGGACATTAAAAGAGTATATGTTTTAAAATTGAATGTCATTATAAAATAACTTTAAAATGGTGTGTTTGCAGTGCAGTGGGGCTCATGGTGGACAAAGCTCTCAACTGGGATTTGGTAGTCCTGTCACTAGAGGCCTCTCTTTCACTCTGCTTTTCAATCTCAGGCATGAAAAACAGCAACGTGTAACAACACTTTAAACCACCATACTTCTGAGAGTACTTTTTAAAGCCACGCAACTTGTAGCACTGCTATTCATTTTAGAATTGAACCTTTTCAATTCAGTAAAACACAAGGGACGGTATTCACTTCGCGTCAAGCACAGAAACTTCCTCTTGGAAAAAGAAGTTTTCTGAACACAATAGATTAAAATCTCATACAAACCCTGTACTACCAAACTCTGCAGGTTACGTGAGAGAACTTTAAAAGTAGATGAAAACTAAACGTATCTTTTCATAATCTTCTAGTTCCAGGTGTTTATGACGTTACCTTGCGGCCCTCCAGGGTGCACAGCTTCCTGACGTGGTACTGCATGAGCTCCGAAACCTCCTCTAAGAAAAGCCCGAAGCTGCGTAGACTCCTGCGGTGCAAGACGATGGTCTTCCTGGATGAGGGGTCGCTGTTCTTCACCAGCACCACCCTCTTATTGTACCTGTGGTGATGATGGATGTGGCCTGAATGGGCCACAGGGTGCTCCTCCTCCGGCTTGGTCGGTCCCCTGAGAACATGCTGGTGAGGATGATGGTGGTGATACGCTGTGTGATTGTGACACAGAGGAGTCTCTAACGCTTCCAGGGCCTGGGTGTGTCTATACTCGGAGCAAAGGTAGCATTCCTCCGGAGGTTCATGCTGGGCCACCATGCCATGGTGGTGGATCCTGGGGAGCCAGCTGGTGTGATGCTTGAAGGGGAGAGAGGACTTGTGGGAGCCTTCGCCACCTACAGCATTGAAGCACTGGAAGCTGCGTTTGTGGGAGGACATTTTGGCTGAAGGATGATCTCAGGTGAGCAGAAGTAGAGGGCAGGTTGTCAGGGGCTTGTCATGTTTTTCCTGCGCTGCCTAGGGAAAGATGTTGCACCACACATCTGCATCGCCCCACTCATCCCAGGCTGAAAGAGAAATGAAAACAAGAGGTGAGAAAACAGAACAGGTCAAGAAGAACAAGCTAGAACGCAGCGATTAGTTTAAGGTGCAGCGTGTAACATCTGGCAGCATCTAGCGGAGAGGTTGCAGATTTCAACCTCTCCCGTGTGTCAAGCGCGTAGGAAAACCACGGTGGCCGACGTGAAAACGCGAATGACCTTATCTAGAGCTGTTGTAAGAGTAGCGGAGATCATTTGGAGAATACCAGAGCCAGCGCGTGGAGTGTGTCTACATAGGAAGTGAGTGGTGAAGCAAGAGAGAGAAAGAGGTGGCGAATGTGTGTGATGTTGTGAGCTAGTGGAGCAGAAGACAGAGTTAGTTTAGCTTTGAGAATATCAAATGAAGAAGTGCAGAAATAAATGCTGCAGCTCCTCAAGACCAACAGAGGTTTCCCGTGTCTCGTTTCCCGGCAGCTGAGTGGAGCGACGGGGGTTAACTCCGGAGCGAGGAAAAGTTAACACATTGGTTTATACATTCTGGGGTAGTGTAGAAACATGGCGGCCGGCTCCGTAAAGAGGACCCGCTGCATGTGTAGATATAAACGGCTCATTCTAAGGTAACGAAAACACAACGATTCTTATTTTCAAGTGATTATACACTAAAAAATACATGCTTATTAATATTATGTTCCATTTCTGCCAATACATCCCCCTAAATGTTACACACCGGTCCTCTGAATGTTCAAGGCAAAGCAAAAGAAACAAAAAGATGACAGAAATTCACGTGTCCTTTACAACCTTTTCTCCTGCGTGCAGACAGTGAACTTGCCCATTTTAGCTTTTCCTGGAAAACCAGCATGGCTCCTCAGTACTTAAGTCTAAATTAGGACCTAAACATGTGTTGGCAGCTGATATTAAGGTTCGTCTGAAACAGAAAGTCCTTACAAAAAAACACCTTTAAGGCTGCAGGTGTAACCAGCAAAATACTGTTTTAAGTGTATCTTGTTTCTAGAGGTCAAGGCAACTGGATGTACTTCTAGATATCTTAAGAGAGTCTTTGTAGACATTAAGCTTGTGGACAATTATTTTGTTGGCATCTGGTCACAGACTAACATGCTCTCATATACTTTTTCATACTTAATATACACCAGGCCTATAACAGCCTGAAAAAAGTATTAAAAAAATAATAAAAATGTCTTCCCGTTCATCAACGTTACCACTCACGCTATTGACGCTGTTACGGACTGTAACAAGCATATAATTATGTTTTTATTTAAATAACCATGAATAATCATTCTAAGATTATGGGTGTTAACATTGTTTGATTATTAGAAGATCATAATTTTATTAGTAGGCTACTCAGCCCATTCACTTGTATGTCTTGTTAAGCACGTAAATACTTATTTTGTTAAAAAGTTTTAACCCAGGCTGTGTAAATAGAGGGGATTTAGAGAGTCAAGCTGGATAAAAAAGATGTTAAATGCAACAAAACGTTGTATTTATTAAAACAGCATACTACAAAGATTAAAAATATGTACTTTTTTCACATTTAAATAAGGAAAATAGGAAATGTAAATGTCCGGCCCCTTGTCACTTCACTGTTTTTCAAATCTGGCCCTTCTAAAAAAAGTAACTGTTATACACCTTTTCATGTACACTGTGCTGTTATATTGGTTGACACAAAACAGACAAATATACTCAGACTAAGAATAGAGTTATTCACAGTTTAGCAGCTGTTGAAATCACTCGCCGCCATTGCGAATATCTCGTACATTTTAAAGCTGGATACACATGACAGGGTTGTTACATACTGTACGTACAGGCTGCTGACGAGATCAAAGATTAAATGAAGACAAGGATAATGAGGATACAGCCACAAATAAATCCCCCAAGTGACTTTAAATAACAAGCTTAGCTCTCTGCTAGCAGCGAAAGTGGACATTACCTCGGTGATTGTCACTGTCACTGCAGAAAATACATCCTTAGCCAGCTTTTCCCTGCAATCAATAACGCAAGGATTACCTATAAAAAGCAGCGATATCTGCAATAAGGACAATGCTTTCTCACTGTGACGGTACTAGGAGGTAAAGATAATTCAATGGGATGCAAGCCCACTAGGAAATGCAAATTCTGTGGCTATAAAATAGGCTAAGCTTGACTGACACGTATAAAGAAAATGTTTGGCTGTTTTCCTTCTTGTTGTATTAGCAATGTGTAGACAAGTGAAGCAGCAAGTGT
Organism: Sebastolobus alascanus; assembly: GCA_916701645.2. Classification (NCBI taxonomy): domain Eukaryota; kingdom Metazoa; phylum Chordata; class Actinopteri; order Perciformes; family Sebastidae; genus Sebastolobus; species Sebastolobus alascanus. Next base: position 764,935 of record CAKAOJ020000096.1, on the reverse strand, counting down.
TTCCTCTAGCTGAACATCTTGGCAGAGTAATTGATTGCTGTAAATACTCTTATATGTCACGTTGCCAACCTCGGCCCTTAAGTCTTGAGGTTGAACCTACAGTGTACCCATGTATAGCCCACACAGTCATTTTGATTGTCTTGTAATTTGAATATTTTGTCCTCAGTTAACTGAATTCAGAGTGATGTTATAATAATATAAATCATATCCTCTTCTACAGTAAAGCAGCCCTGCAGCCAGTTAAACTTTAATTTCTGACACTGGATGCTGATATTGTCCATCATATGTTCCGTGACCTCAGGAGCAAGCCAAAGCATAACATCCAATATGAAATAACAAAAATGCATGGCTACTGATAGAAATGGCAACAGATTTTTTACATTACAGGTAACACAGGAGGGTCTGTGATCATAATAAAAAAAGGTACAGGGAAGGTATATACTTGTATGTAAAGATAACGCACCATACTGTAAGGCAGTTCTGTCTGTTACAGTTTGCAAAGTTGCAGAATGTAGTTTTAGTAGTATTTCAAAAAACATGGCAGAGACGATTATTCTGCAAACCAGCTGCGACTCAGCGAATTACAGACGCAAAAAGTATTTCTCTTTTTATTTATTCGCCATGACCAGGAAACATATGTGGCCTTGGATCCCTAGAATAATGCTATTTATCCCTAAGGTGTCATGTTTGCCAACTGAGGCTCCTAAAAAACAAAGTTCAAACAAGGAAAATAAAAATCACATCCTGCACACAGGCCAGCCTGAGTTCATCCAGTTTAACGTGGATCATTGCATCCTTTCTTTGTGCGAATCACACAAACAAACTAACATCCTAACTTAATTTGATCTTTTGCAAGTGCAGTTTCCAGTGTCATTCTTTTAGTTATTAGTCTATATTTCTGTTGCTATGTAAATAACATTTAATCTACACAAGATAGTCCAGCCAAAATACACAGTATTTAGACTAAGTATGTATACTCACATGATCCACAAGCATAGAATACTGAAAATAAATAGTCCCAAAGCCGCAGCATGTAAGATGTAAACTCCCAAAGAAACAGCAGAGCTGTTGCAAGCGGAGAAGCGAGAAACCAGTTCAAAAGCCTCCCTCCAGAAGCGGGCCCATCTGCTAATCACACACATGGGAAGCTAAGGATAGAATGAAAAGCCCTGCTAATCACTCTGAGATTGGACTGAGACCTGCTTTGGACACATGACATGGACATCACCCTTGCATAAAGGGAGTTAAACACGCTTTTAGAAAGCAGCTGACGGCTCAGTGGCAATCTATGACTAAGCATAGTGCTCCTTCTTTCATCTGTCACCTTTAGTCCCTTCAGTCAGCATTATACGGCTGCAGTTTCTGCTGGGGTTTTTATCTCCAACACTACATATTGGTTAGGGTATTTTTTTATGTGTTATACCTGATCAAGATAGAACATATGCAAAATATGCAAAAATGTTATTATACACCAACTTGTCTTGTTATAATGTGAAATGATTCTTGGTATGTTGATACAGTAACTAGAAATAAGTTGGTATGTCAATAATGACAAAAAATATTATATTTAATTATATGATTTTGGGCTAAACAAATGGAATTGACTTAACTTCATTATAACTGAACATTTTGCCAATTGTTATAATATTATCAGGATAGCAATTTGAAGCACAGACTGACTTTTGTTTTACTTCCTTTCATTTCCCAGAATGACTTTCAACAGCACTGATCTGCACTGCGCTCATACACCAGTTACCGCTAATAGCGCCATCCCAACCCACGGCGTCGTCACAGAAGCGGAGCGCCCACCCTCCGGTTCCCCCCTCAGGTAAACACTGTTAGTTCTGTTAACACTGTTGGCGTTGTTTGCACTGTTAGCATTGTTAGCTGCTAGCCGCCGGCAAAGCCGTCACCATGTTGAGAGCCGTGTGGAGGCAATCCTAGAAATCTGTCGTACAGTAAGAGGCAGAGCTTTCAATTCAGCTTCCCAAAGTGACATTTTTGACAATGAGTGACAAACCCATCACTCAGATCAGAGTTAAAAATGTGTCAATTAATAAAATACAGCGCAACACTTTAAATTAAGCTTTTAATGTTCGATTTATATCCTGCACTACTTTACACATGTATCGTGCGAAAGTATTCTAGATTGTTTTATTTAATTTGTCACGTAAAGTGTCTTTGAATATCTTGAAAAGCGCTCAATAAATAAAATTTCATATAGTTATTATTATTAACAATAATAATAAACTAAATGTGTTACATTTATCAACCTGAACAACATCACAGCCATCAGATCAGCAAGTTTTCCATTGATATTCAGTCAAAATGTCCCTTGCCCATTTCATACCAGCTCTCCTAATTGCTGCGTCATGCCGTGTGATCATCACCAAGAAAAAACAAAGCGGATACAAATGTAGATCAAACAGAAAACAAAGCGTCGTCTCAAGGGTCATATCAAGATAAATGGGGGAAAGATGGCAGCGTTTAAATTACCCATTTGTTTTCCGTGGCACTGTGATACTAATGAGAGAGGCACTGCCCCCCCGGCTAATTGGCCCACATCCACACAGCTGTCTGGTTGGCAAAGCCTCCTCAGTCAGCCTGTTGTGACAGAGCTGGTAAAACGCTCACAAGGCTCAAAGGCCAAAATCATGTAATCGTACATGTCACCTGCATTTCTTACATGTGAAAGGTACAGCGTGTTTTAGAGACTGTACTTCCCTCGTCCAAATATCACTCGGGGTCAGCTCGCTCTTTTCAAGGACAAAGGAACTGCCACAGCATACACGAGGGGTTACCCTTATCAGAGGCCCACAGACGGCATGCCGATCCCTCCCTGTGAGTTTCAAGAAGTGCTTCATCACGGGAGCACCCACTCCCACGGGGCGTGCACAAACACACGCACAGCGGGGCCAAGTCCCCCGTGCCGCTTCAGTCTTAAGGAGCTTGGTGTGTCATGTCAGGGTGGAGGTGACTCGAGGAGGGCAGATTTATCGTGTCCTGACTCACGGGAAGAAAACAGCAGAAAGACCCTCCTGCTGAGTCATGACTGCAACTGCTGAGAACGTGGTTTTGTCTGTCTCTGTGGGCTTTCCTGTGCGAGGAAGGTACCTCCCCTCGCTCCTTCGGGTCAAGCGAAAGAGGTTACGATCAGTCTGAGTCAGCTGAGTGGAGTCATCGTGAAGAGATGATTTATCTTTTCATTAAATTCTGACGCAAATATTTCCCCCCATACGAGGTCATTCACTCGTCTGTGATCAAACTACTCCATCCACCGCTTATCAGAGCTTAATGTGCCACAGAGAAATGATTCACCAGAACCTGTAGTCTGCATTAAATTGAATTAAATATGATTAGCAGGCATTTTAGTCTCCAGTCAGCTGTCTAGCCTCCACTCCACCATGCCATTGAACACAGTCACAGCAGGGAGCCCTGAAGCTTATCATCCGTCAAGCTCACACGTGAGCACTGATGCTCCGGCTTAGCACCCCCCCCCCCCTCCTGGCTGCAGTTAAAATATCAGGGCTAATTAGTGCGCAACCTGCTGTGCAGTAGGACTCCTGCTACTGTATGTTAGTCACAGTCCTACTAAAGCTCTAGTTGAAGCATTGATAAATGGCCCCAGTTAAAGGGTAAGACTTGGACGTTTAATCCCAAGTTTAAGGATGAATATAAGATGTGATGAATACTCTCACTTAAATGGTACACATGATGGTCACAAATACTGCATTAATTTAAGCTAAAAATGTAGATATTGCAAATCAAAAGCAATTACAGTTAAGCTTTCGTGATGAGATATTGAGTAATCATTCAAATTATGACATACAAGTACACAACAAATACTAGCAACTTGTTTTTTTACAGCAAAAAGAATGAGAAAAAATAAATACAAACAGTACAGTTCTAGGATTTCAAGAAGTGTGTTTATCTGATATCAATAGTCTGTATTTTTCCAAGTTCAATGCTGGCACCTCTTAAATGTGATTTAAAAATACTATTTAGAAAAAAACAACACTTGCCAATGTGAAAGCTGTCCATCCATCCGTTGTTCATGTACTGTATACCTCCGTCTATCCCTCCAACCTGAGGAATAGATCGCCTGTCCCTGCATGTTAAAAAAGAGATGATGAATAAGTTAAGTAAGTAAACCAAAAAAATATATAAGGAACAAATTCATTCATTCAGTGACAGAGTTTAATATACAGTATACGATTAAGAAGCTGTGCCAATCTCATGGTCCAGACGGGCTTTACCTCTGTATACACTTTAACCTTTACCGGTCACAGTGAGGTCACAGTGAGGTCACAGTGAGGATCACAGGGATGGCGTGTAAATATAACCAAGAGAAGAAGCCTTGACCACACATTTATACACCGAGCACATTCGTACAATCCTCCAGTAGCAGGCCCTGGCTCTGGACAAATCCTATTATACTTACAGAAAACCAATGGAGAATGCTAATTTTAATGTCCTGTTATTTTTTATCCATTTATTATTTCTTGTGTTTAACACCACCACCATAAATTTAAATAAAACAACAGGTTAATGCTTGTGTCAATGCATGTGTGCCTGTGCATGTGTGTGTGTGTGTGTGTGCATGCTGCATGCCATGGGGATATTGTGCATCTGTGTGCATGTGCAATAATTGTATGGCCATCACCATTTATATTTTCAGAACAAAAGGCACTATTTTTAAACCTGCTAACATAAAAACATGTTATTTGACAATCCTATTAGTGAGATCTAAAAGTGCTCACACAGCTCTCTTCAAACCAGGCAGTGAAGAATATAGTAAATATGTATTAAATATCTATGCTTTTCTGAATCTCTAATAAGAAGAAATTGTTACCAGATGAAACATTTTTTCACCATAACTACATCTACATATCTCCATGGCAGTAATACTCATTATTTGTTGAAATTAATGATTTCAGACACTGCCTCTGGCTGCATTTTCTGCTCAAGGAAATGGCATCTAAATAGTGGTTTCTGGTTTTACAGCAAATATTAACAGTCTGCCCTGACCCATACATGACAGTCTCCAGTATATATGCTGTGCTATCTACGTTTGTTTTTTGAGTATGATAAACTAAAATAAATGACTATATAGCACAGGCTACATAATCTCCACCTCTTTTTTAATGTAAGTCACTAAAACATTTACCTTTATTATCTTTACTATCAAAATAATAGTCATCAACGTTAGCATAATGACAACATGCTTGTCCTCTTTTAACACCTTTTTAACACCGTCTTTCGTGAAATACTGAAATAGGGGTGATACTGTGCTTAAAACGTGTACATAACTGAAACAGTAGCAATGGCTTTGCATTTGGAAATTTAATAAGTTAACATTATGTTCTCCTTGTCTCAGATCCGCTAATCAGCCATTAAGTCTCGTATGTGGTGAGCGTAAAGACATGCATAACAAAAAAAAAAACCTGTCAGAAGTGGGATTCGAACCCACGCCTCCAGAGGAGACTGCGACCTGAACGCAGCGCCTTAGACCGCTCGGCCATCCTGACAACTGTGCAATATCGGCCCACATCTTGATATATATACGTAGGTGCATATGACTACTGATTACGCCGTTAGGCAAAGTTATTAAGGTGCATATAGAACCACCAAACATATGAATATAAATGCAAAAACGGTAAGAATGATACTTAAGCTTAACTGGCTTATAAGATAACTTGCATGGATGTAGCTAAAGGAAGCTAACATCTAAATTAACGTTAGCCCGACTCTCACATACCGGGATTCCGGTGTACCGACAGGAAACAGACAGTCCTGGAATAACGTTAAAATAAAGGACGGGGAATTTATTGCCCAGGAGAGAGTTAGCTACACAGTACCCACCTCTGCCGTGGCTTCATGGGGATACGTCATGGTTAGAAGGGCTGTATGCTGCAGCTTCTCTCATGGCCACTAGATGCTAACTCACAGTAAACAACATCAGCTCAATGGAAGAATCCTCCAACTTCTCCATGTAGTCCGTTTTCAGGCATATTTCCTTGTGTTTTGTGTCGCCATTCCTGCAAGACATGTGCGAACGGCAGGAGTCAAACCAAACGCTTCCGATTGGTTCAAAGGTCAGACAAACCAATTTGCAACAAATAGGTCGGTAGCACGCAAATTGCGAAACTCTCGCGAGATAGTTATAGTTAGGCATTAACCTCGGATAGTTATGGTTTGGCAGTGACCCAGAATAGTTAAGGTTAGGCATTGACTTCGAATAGTTAAAGTGGCAGTAGGCAACAATTTTTTGGCATAATTTGGCAAAAATTCCATAATAACCTTACAGCATATTGTAATTCAATTGGTCTGAGAGAAAACTAGACTTCTGCTCCTCATCATGGCTCTGTTTTCAGGCTTTAGAAAAATCTAGCCCGTGACGGCAGATTTTGATCAATCAAAGGTCATTTCAGAGAGAGAGAGCGTTCCTATTGGCTGTGCTCCGGTCATGTGACCAGAACTTGGCTTCCTTCAACAGATTTTACAATGGCGGCTGCGTCACAAACTTTCTCATTTTACAGCTAAACAGTACGATACAAGATGATTCTGAAAACATTTGAGGCGAGAAATAGTCATTACAGTAACAGAATATTGATTCATATTTGATCAGCGCTGTCTAGTTTGACCGTTTGGTCGGAGATCGCGAGTGATTGACAGCCGGCTGTCATAGACTGCAGCCGGCAGCGGACCTTGTTTTCCTCCGGTAAGTGAAATCCTTCAGATGCCGTTAGGAGCACCGGAGGACTCAGTATGACACAGAGGAACATGATTTTTTTTCAGGTTACCTCTTTCATGTACTACTGTCACGATTATAGCGGCCGTTTTCTAAAAATAACTTTTTTAAATCATATTTGCACCAATATCGCATACTGCAGCTTTAAGGTTAGGATAGGTCATCGGGCCACAAGTCTCGCGAGAGTTTTTGCTGAGATTTTGCAAGTTTTACAATTTGCGGGTTGCCTTCTAGACAGGACCCAACAAAAGTAATTGAGCCTTAAAAAAGTTGCTTGAAAAACATCTGAGCAAAGTTAGAGCAACATTGCTGGCCACATTCTGCAGAAAAACATGAGAAATTGACAGAGTTTAATGAATTAAGACGTATATCAATCTATCTATCTTCATGTCACTCTACCTTTCAATTAAGATCATAATTGCATCAAAATAAGTTATGGTTCAAACATGTTTTTCTCTTAAAATTGGCTACACATGCCATTGATGGTGGTGATAGTGTAGCCCACATATCTTATGCTAATGTTTAATTTTTATGTCTGAGAGGCACTCTCGCCTGTAGAATTATTATCCCACTACTAAGCAGAAATTGGTCAGTTTATAGATGGCATAAGTTAGCCTATAAGGTCATGGGCTATTGTAATTAATGGGTTTTTATAGATTCTTAGTTCCAAACATCTTGGGAAAACTGCCCTGTGAAAGTGCAAACTGTGTAATATTTTGCAGAAGCACAATATACTTAACTACAGGGTCAAGTCTTGCAGTTAGTGTATTGTGCTTAAAAGAGTGATTCTGGAAAACGTCTTGATATAAGTTTATTTATTGTTGGTTTTGAAGTGAAGAAGCATTTGAGGTGTCCAGGGAGCCTAAATATGAAATGGCTCTAGCCCATATATTATATGTTTGAATGTTGTCTTGTGTAATATGGTAGCATCTGTGTTGGAAAATGAATACTCACACTGTAAGTTGAGACCAATGGCTAGGGAGTTCAGGCTCTGTGTGCCCACTTGTAAGTCACAGTGGATACGTGACTGTAGCTGCTTTATTTGCTTATCACTGCTCTTATGTATTCCGCCATCTGTAATACACATAGACCTATCCAGCTCATATCCTGTTTTGAACCTGTCAACATGGTACTTCAGTTGAAGTGTCTGAACTCTGGGGACAACTGTGTGAGTCATTTCCATGTGTCTCATTTTTGATGTTGAGTCTTTAAGGAAACGGGGCTGAGCCTCCAGCAGGAAGGGATTCCTCCGAGCTCAGACATCAACAACATCCCGAATATTACACCCGTAACGTAAAGGTCGGAGGAATGGGAGGGAGCATGGAAATGATGCCAGAGTGACCCGTTGCCAAGGTCAGCCGGGAGCGTTCTTACCCAGAAATTCTGAGTATAAACAGTGAACATCAAGGCAGCGGAAATGCCGTGTGTCATGACTGACGTACTTTATCTCTGAATAAGCAGCTGTAATGGGGTTTGTTGTTCCCGTATGTAGGAACTTGCATCACTGATCAGTCATCTTACATGACTCTTACACTTACTTCAGGCCCCTGGGTGATGGAGACTTAAATTATAATTCCAGAGATGTGGGCAGGATGTCTTTGTGCACTTGCTTTTTTTTTCCTGATGAATACTAATAAATATGAATTAGGGCTAACAATTATTTTCAGTAACGATTAACCTGATTATTTTCTTGGTTAATCTAGAATAATTTCCATAAAAGGACAGAAAAATTAAATAAAAATGCCAATCTTTTGATTTTCTGGCGATTCTCAACATATAAAAAATAATAACCACTGAAACTGAAAGTAATAAAAAGTACAAATGTACAGTAGGCCTACGTGTACTGATATCAGATCCACAATAGTTCAACATAAAAACTTTTCAAATATGAAAGAAAGGGGTCCTAAAATCTTCACAAATATGGTCACATTTTTTGGTAACTTTACAAGTGTATGGTAGCGCATTTAATTAAAATACTTTTTTTGACATACTATAGTATGACTTTTTTCGACATACTATAGTATGACTTTTTTTTACTCTGTTTTCGAAATACTATACTATGACTTTTTTTTCGACATGCTATACTATAGACATTTTTTCGACATACTATACTGTGACTTTTTATCGACATATTATACGATGACTTTTTTTCGACATTATTCAATGACTTTTTTTCGACATACTATACTATGACATTTTTTTAATTCTTTTTTTCGACATACTATGGCTTATTTTCGAAATACTATACAATAACTTTTTCGAAATATTATACTATGATTTTTTTCCGACATACTGTACTATGACTTTTTTTTAGATATACTATGCTATAACTTTTTTTCACTCTTTTTTTGACATTGTATACTATGACTTTTTTAACTCTTTTTTCGACATACTATAGTATGACTTTTTTTTTCGACATACTATACTATGACATTTTCGACATACTATACTATGAATTTTTTTTCAACATACTATACTATGACTTTTTTTCAACAAACTATAATATGACTTTTTTACACTTTTTTCGACATATGACTTATTTTCGACATACTATACTATGACTTTTTTCAACATACTATACTATGACTTTTTTTCACTCTTTTTATTGACATACTATGACTTTTTGTTAGTCTTTTTTCGACATACTATAATATGACTTTTTCGACATACTATATATTATAATACTATGACTTTTTTTACTCCTTTTTCGACATGCTATACTATGACTTTCTTTTCGGCATACTTTACTGTGACTTTTTTCGACAAACTATACTATGACTTTTTTTCAACATACTATAGTGTGACTTTTTTTTCAACATACTATAATATGACTTTTTGTTGACATACTATACTATGACTTTTTTTTCGGCATACTACAGTATGACTTTTTTCGATGGCGTAAAATTTCATAAAAAAAGTCATACTATAGTATGTCGGAAATTTTTATAAAAAAAAAGTCATACTATAGTATGTTGAAAAATTTCATGAAAAAAAAGTCATAGTATAGTATGTTGATAATTTTATGAAAAAAAATCATACTATAGTATGTCGAAAATTTGCATGAAAAAAAAGTCATAGTATAGTATGTCGAAAATTTCTTAAATAAAAAAAGTCATGGTATAGTATGTCGAAAATTTCTATGAAAAAAGTCACAGTATATAGTATGTCGAAAATTTTCATTAAAAAAAAGTCATAGTATAGTATGTCCTAAATTTTCATGAAAAAAAGTCATACTATAATATGTCGAAATTTTTCATTAAAAAAAAGCCATACTATAGTACGTAGAAAATGTTATGAAAAAAAGTCTTACCATAGTATGTCGAAAATTTTCATGAAATAAAAAAAGTCATAGTATAGTATATCGAAAATTTTATGAAAAAAAGTCATACTATAGTATGTTCAAAATGTTATGAAAAAAAAAGTCATAGTATAGTATGTCAAAAATCTTATGAAAAAAAGTCATAGTATAGTATGTCGAAAATTTTATGAAAAAAAAGTCGTAGTATAGTATGTCAAAAATCTTCATTGAATAAAAGTCATAGTATAATATGTCGAAAATGTTCATGAAAAAAAAGTCATAGTATAGTATGTCGAAAATTTCTATGAAAAAAGTCATAGTTTATAGTATGTCGAAAATTTTCATAAAAAAAGTCATAGTATAGTATGGCGAAAATTTTATGAAAAATAAGTCATAGTATAGTATGTCGAAAATTTTCATGGAAAAAAAGTCATACTAGAGTATGTCGAAATTTTTCATGAAAAAAAGTCATACTATAGTATGACGAAAATTTCTATGAAAAATAAGTCATACTAGAGTATGTCGAAAATTTTCATTAAAAAAAGTCATAGTATATTATGTCGAAAATTTTATGAAAAATAAGTCATACTAGAGTATGTCGAAAATTTTCATGGAAAAAAAGTCATACTAGAGTATGTCCAAAATTTTATGAAAAAATAGTCATAGTATAGAATCTCGAACATTTTCATCAAAGATTGTTATAGTATAGTATGTCGAAAATTTTCATGAAAAAAAAGTCATATTATAGTATGTCGAAAATTTTCATGAAAAAAAGTCATACTATAGTATGTTGAAAATTTTTGTGAAAAAATGTCATTGTATAGAATGTCGAAAATTTTCATGAGAAAAGGCATAGTATAGTCTATCGATTAATTTTGTGAAAAAAAAAAACTCAGTTTAAAATTTCAACAAATGTCATGAAAAAAAAGTCATACTGTAGTATGTCGAAAATTTTCATGAAAAAATGTCATAGTATAGAATGTCGAAAATGTTCACGACAACGGGCATAGTATAGTATGTCGAAAATTTTGTGGAAAAAATAGTCATACAATACTATGTCGATAATTTTCATGAAAAAAAAGTCATAGTATAGTATGTCGAAAATTTCTTAAAAAAAAAATGTCATAGTATAGTATGTCGATTAATTTTTTGGGAAAAAAAGTCATAGTTTAGAATTTCAAAAATGTTCATGAAAAAAAAGTCATACTATAGTATGTCGAAAATTATCATGAAAAAAGTCATACTTTAGTATGTCAAAATTTTTCGTGAAAAATGTCATAGTATAGAATATCGAAAATTTTCATGAAAAAGGGCATAGTATAGTATTTCGCTTAATTTTGTGGAAAAAAAGTCATAGTTTCGAATTTCGAAATATTTTCGTGAAAAATGTCATAGTATAGAATTTCGAAAATTTTCATGAAAAAAAAGTCATACTATATTATGTCGAAATTTTTCATGAAAAAAGTCATACTATAGTATGTCGAAAATTTTCATGAAAAAAAGTCATACTATAGTATGTCGAAATTTTTCATGAAAAAAAAGCCATACTATAGTACGTAGAAAATTATTTGAAAAAAAGTCATACTATATTATGTCGAAATTTTTCATGAAAAAAAAGCCATACTTTAGTACGTAGAACATTTTATGAAAAAAAGTCATACCATAGTATGTCGAAAATTTTCATGAAATAAAAAAAGTCATATTATATGATGTTGAAAATTTTATGAAAAATAAGTCATTGTATAGTATGTCGAAAATTTTCATGGAAAAAAAGTCATACTAGAGTATGTCAAAAATCTTATGAAAAAAAGTCATAGTATAGTATGTTGAAAATTTTATGAAAAAAAAGTCATAGTATAGTATGTCAAAAATCTTCATCGAATAAAAGTCATATTATAATATGTCGAAAATGTTCATGAAAAAAAAGTCATAGTATAGTATGTCGAAAATTTCTATGAAAAAAGTCATAGTATATAGCATGTCGAAAATTTTCATAAAAAAAAGTCATAGTATAGTATGTCGAAAATTTTCATGGAAAAAAAGTCATACTAGAGTATGTCGAAATTTTTCATGAAAAAAAAGTCATACTATAGTATGTCGAAAATTTTCATGAAAAAAAGTCATACTATAGTATGTCGAAATTTTTCATGAAAAAAAAGCCATACTTTAGTACGTAGAAAATTTTATGAAAAAAAGTCATACCATAGTATGTCGAAAATTTTCATGAAATAAAAAATGTCATAGTATAGTAGGTCGAAATTTTTATGAAAAAAAGTCATACTTTAGTATGTCCAAAATGTTATGAAAAAAAAAGTCATAGTATAGTATGTCAAAAATCTTATGAAAAAAAGTCATAGTATAGTATGTCGAAAATTTTATGAAAAAAAAGTCATACTTTAGTATATCAAAATTTTTCGTGAAAAATGTCATAATATAGAATATCGAAAATTTTCATGAAAAAGGGCATAGTATAGTATGTCGATTAATTTTGTGGAAAAAAAGTCATAGTTTAGAATTTCGAAAATTTTCATGAAAAAAAAGTCATACTATAGTATGTCGACATTTTTCATGAAAAAAAAGTCATACTATAGTATGTCGAAAATTTTCATGAAAAATAGTCATACTATAGTACGTCGAAATTTTTCATGAAAAAAAAGCCATACTATAGTACGTAGAAAATTTTATGAAAAAAAGTCATACTATAGTGTGTCGAAATTTTTCATGAAAAAAAAGTCATACTATAGTGTGTCGAAATTTTTCATGAAAAAAAAGCCATACTTTAGTACGTAGAAAATTTTATGAAAAAAAAAGTCATAGTATAGTATGTCAAAAATCTTATGAAAAAAAGTCATAGTATAGTATGTCGAAAATTTTATGAAAAAAAAGTCATACTTTAGTATATCAAAATTTTTCGTGAAAAATGTCATAATATAGAATATCGAAAATTTTCATGAAAAAGGGCATAGTATAGTATGTCGATTAATTTTGTGGAAAAAAAGTCATAGTTTAGAATTTCGAAAATTTTCATGAAAAAAAAGTCATACTATAGTATGTCGACATTTTTCATGAAAAAAAAGTCATACTATAGTATGTCGAAAATTTTCATGAAAAAAAGTCATACTATAGTACGTCGAAATTTTTCATGAAAAAAAAGCCATACTATAGTACGTAGAAAATTTTATGAAAAAAAGTCATACTATAGTGTGTCGAAATTTTTCATGAAAAAAAAGCCATACTTTAGTACGTAGAAAATTTTATGAAAAAAAGTCATACCATAGTATGTCGAAAATTTTCATGAAAAAAAAGTCACACTATAGTATGTTGAAAATTTTCATGAAAAAAAAGTCATACAATACTATGCCGATAATTTTCATGAAAAACAAGTCATAGTATAGTATGTCGAAAATTTCTTAAAAAAAAAATGTCATAGTATAGTATGTCGATTAATTTTTTGGAAAAAAAAGCCATAGTTTAGAATTTCAAAAATGTTCATGAAAAAAAAGTCATACTATAGTATGTCGAAAATTTTCATGAAAAAAAAGTCATACTTTAGTATGTCAAAATTTTTCGTGAAAAATGTCATAGTATAGAAAATCGAACATTTTCATGAAAAAGGGCATAGTATAGTATGTCGATTAATTTTGTGGAAAAAAAGTCATAGTTTAGAATTTCGAAAATTTTCATGAAAAAAAAGTCATACTATAGTATGTCGACATTTTTCATGAAAAAAAAGTCATACTATAGTATGTCGAAAATTTTCATGAAAAAAAGTCATACTATAGTATGTCGAAATTTTTCATGAAAAAAAAGCCATACTATAGTACGTAGAAAATGTTATGAAAAAAAGTCATACTATAGTGTGTCGAAATTTTTCATGAAAAAAAAGCCATACTTTAGTACGTAGAAAATTTTATGAAAAAAAAGTCATACTATAGTATGTCGACATTTTTCATGAAAAAAAAGTCATACTATAGTATGTCGAAAATTTTCATTAAAAAAAGTCATACTATAGTATGTCGAAATTTTTCATGAAAAAAAGCCATACTATAGTACGTAGAAAATGTTATGAAAAAAAGTCATACTATAGTGTGTCGAAATTTTTTATGAAAAAAAAGTCATACAATACTATGCCGATAATTTTCACGAAAAACAAGTCATAGTATAGTATGTCAAAAATTTCTTAAAAAAAAAATGTCATAGTATAGTATGTCGATTAATTTTTTGGAAAAAAAAGCCATAGTTTAGAATTTCAAAAATGTTCATGAAAAAAAAGTCATACTATAGTATGTCGAAATTTTTCATGAAAAAAAAGCCATACTATAGTACGTAGAAAATTTTATGAAAAAAAGTCATACTATAGTGTGTCGAAATTTTTCATGAAAAAAAAGCCATACTTTAGTACGTAGAAAATTTTATGAAAAAAAGTCATACCATAGTATGTCGAAAATTTTCATGAAAAAAAAGTCACACTATAGTATGTCGAAATTTTTCATGAAAAAAAAGTCATACTATAGTATGAAATTTTCATGAAAAAAAGTCATACTATAGTATGTCGAAATTTTTCATGAAAAAAAAGCCATACTTTAGTACGTAGAAAATTTTATGAAAAAAAGTCATACCATAGTATGTCGAAAATTTTCATGAAATAAAAAATGTCATAGTATAGTAGGTCGAAATTTTTATGAAAAAAAGTCATACTTTAGTATGTCCAAAATGTTATGAAAAAAAAAGTCATAGTATAGTATGTCAAAAATCTTATGAAAAAAAGTCATAGTATAGTATGTCGAAAATTTTATGAAAAAAAAGTCATACTTTAGTATATCAAAATTTTTCGTGAAAAATGTCATAATATAGAATATCGAAAATATTCATGAAAAAGGGCATAGTGTAGTATGTCGATTAATTTTGTGGAAAAAAAGTCATAGTTTAGAATTTCGAAAATTTTCATGAAAAAAAAGTCATACTATAGTATGTTGACATTTTTCATGAAAAAAAAGTCATACTATAGTATGTCGAAAATTTTCATGAAAAAAAGTCATACTATAGTACGTCGAAATTTTTCATGAAAAAAAAGCCATACTATAGTACGTAGAAAATTTTATGAAAAAAAGTCATACTATAGTGTGTCGAAATTTTTCATGAAAAAAAAGCCATACTTTAGTACGTAGAAAATTTTATGAAAAAAAGTCATACCATAGTATGTCGAAAATTTTCATGAAAAAAAAGTCACACTATAGTATGTCGAAATTTTTCATGAAAAAAAAGTCATACTATAGTATGTCGAAAATTTTCATGAAAAAAAGTCATACTATAGTATGTCGAAATTTTTCATGAAAAAAAAGCCATACTTTAGTACGTAGAAAATTTTATGAAAAAAAGTCATACCATAGTATGTCGAAAATTTTCATGAAATAAAAAATGTCATAGTATAGTAGGTCGAAATTTTTATGAAAAAAAGTCATACTTTAGTATGTCCAAAATGTTATGAAAAAAAAAGTCATAGTATAGTATGTCAAAAATCTTATGAAAAAAAGTCATAGTATAGTATGTCGAACATTTTATGAAAAAAAAGTCATACTTTAGTATATCAAAATTTTTCGTGAAAAATGTCATAATATAGAATATCGAAAATTTCATGAAAAAGGGCATAGTATAGTATGTCGATTAATTTTGTGGAAAAAAAGTCATAGTTTAGAATTTCGAAAATTTTCATGAAAAAAAAGTCATACTATTGTATGTCGACATTTTTCATGAAAAAAAAGTCATACTATAGTATGTCGAAAATTTTCATGAAAAAAAGTCATACTATAGTACGTCGAAATTTTTCATGAAAAAAAAGTCATACTATAGTACGTAGAAAATTTTATGAAAAAAAGTCATACTATAGTGTGTCGAAATTTTTCATGAAAAAAAAGTCATACAATACTATGCCGATAATTTTCATGAAAAACAAGTCATACTATAGTATGTCGAAAATTTCTTAAAAAAAAAATGTCATAGTATAGTATGTCGATTAATTTTTTGGAAAAAAAAGCCATAGTTTAGAATTTCAAAAATGTTCATGAAAAAAAAGTCATACTATAGTATGTCGAAAATTTTCATGAAAAAAAAGTCATACTTTAGTATGTCAAAATTTTTCGTGAAAAATGTCATAGTATAGAAAATCGAACATTTTCATGAAAAAGGGCATAGTATAGTATGTCGATTAATTTTGTGGAAAAAAAGTCATAGTTTAGAATTTCGAAAATTTTCATGAAAAAAAAGTCATACTATAGTATGTCGAAAATTTTCATGAAAAAAAGTCATACTATAGTATGTCGAAATTTTTCATGAAAAAAAAGCCATACTATAGTACGTAGAAAATGTTATGAAAAAAAGTCATACTATAGTGTGTCGAAATTTTTCATGAAAAAAAAGCCATACTTTAGTACGTAGAAAATTTTATGAAAAAAAAGTCATACTATAGTATGTCGACATTTTTCATGAAAAAAAAGTCATACTATAGTATGTCGAAAATTTTCATTAAAAAAAGTCATACTATAGTATGTCGAAATTTTTCATGAAAAAAAGCCATAATATAGTACGTAGAAAATGTTATGAAAAAAAGTCATACTATAGTGTGTCGAAATTTTTCATGAAAAATAAGCCATACTTTAGTACATAGAAAATTTTATGAAAAAAAAGTCATACAATACTATGCCGATAATTTTCACGAAAAACAAGTCATAGTATAGTATGTCGAAAATTTCTTTAAAAAAAAATGTCATATTATAGTATGTCGATTAATTTTTTGGAAAAAAAAGTCATAGTTTAGAATTTCAAAAATGTTCATGAAAAAAAAGTCATACTATAGTATGTCGAAAATTTTCATGAAAAAGTCATACTATAGTATGTCGAAATTTTTCATGAAAAAAAAGCCATACTATAGTACGTAGAAAATGTTATGAAAAAAAGTCATACTATAGTGTGTCGAAATTTTTCATGAAAATAAAGCCATACTTTAGTACATAGAAAATTTTATGAAAAAAAAGTCATACAATACTATGCCGATAATTTTCACGAAAAACAAGTCATAGTATAGTATGTCGAAAATTTCTTAAAAAAAAAATATCATAGTATAGTATGTCGATTAATTTTTTGGAAAAAAAAGTCATAGTTTAGAATTTCAAAAATGTTCATGAAAAAAAAGTCATACTATAGTATGTCGAAAATTTTCATGAAAAAAAGTCATACTATAGTATGTCGAAATTTTTCATGAAAAAAAAGTCATACTATAGTATGTCGAAAATTTTCATGAAAAAAAGTCATACTATAGTACGTCGAAATTTTTCATGAAAAAAAAGCCATGCTATAGTACGTAGAAAATTTTATGAAAAAAAAGTCATACTTTAGTATGTCAAAATTTTTCGTGAAAAATGTCATAGTATAGAATATCGAAAATTTTCATGAAAAAGGGCATAGTATAGTATTTCGCTTAATTTTGTGGAAAAAAAGTCATAGTTTCGAATTTCGAAATATTTTAATGAAAAAAAGTCATACTATAGTATGTCGAAAATTTTCATGAAAAAAAAGTCATACTTTAGTATGTCAATTTTTCGTGAAAAATGTCATAGTATAGAATTTCGAAAATTTTCATGAAAAAAAAGTCATACTATATTATGTCGAAATTTTTCATGAAAAAAAAGTCATACTATAGTATGTCGAAAATTTTCATGAAAAAAAGTCATACTATAGTATGTCGAAATTTTTCATGAAAAAAAGCCATACTATAGTACGTAGAAAAATTATATGAAAAAAAGTCATACTAATTATGTCGAAATTTTTCATGAAAAAAAAGCAAACTTATATGTAGAACATTTTATGAAAAAAAAGTCATACCATAGTATGTCGAAAATTTTCATGAAAAAAAAGTCATACTATAAGATGTTGAAATTTTTCATGAAAAAAAAGCCATACTATAGTACGTCGAAAATTTTATGAAAAAAAGTCATACTATAGTATGTCGAAATTTTTCATGAAAAAAAAGCCATACTTTAGTACGTAGAAAATTTTACGAAAAAAAGTCATACCATAGTATGTCGAAAATTTTCATGAAATAAAAAAAGTCATAGTATAGTAGGTCGAAATTTTTATGAAAAAAAGTCATAGTATAGTATGTCGAAAATTTTATGAAAAAAAAGTCATACTTTAGTATATCAAAATTTTTCGTGAAAAATGTCATAATATAGAATATCGAACATTTTCATGAAAAAGGGCATAGTATAGTATGTCGATTAATTTTGTGGAAAAAAAGTCATAGTTTAGAATTTCGAAAATTTTCATGAAAAAAAAGTCATACTATAGTATGTCG
Organism: Sebastolobus alascanus; assembly: GCA_916701645.2. Lineage (NCBI taxonomy): Eukaryota > Metazoa > Chordata > Actinopteri > Perciformes > Sebastidae > Sebastolobus > Sebastolobus alascanus. Next base: position 746,536 of record CAKAOJ020000096.1, on the reverse strand, counting down.
ACATTTTTCATGAAAAAAAAGTCATACTATAGTATGTCGAAAATTTTCATGAAAAAAAGTCATACTATAGTCAACGAAATTTTTCATGAAAAAAAGCCATACTATAGTATGTCGAAAATTTTCATGAAAAAAAGTCATACTATAGTATGTCGAAATTTGTCATGAAAAAAAAGCCATACTTTAGTACGTAGAAAATTTTATGAAAAAAAGTCATAACATAGTATGTCGAAAATTTTCATGAAATAAAAAATGTCATAGTATAGTAGGTCGAAATTTTTATGAAAAAAAGTCATACTTTAATATGTCCAAAATGTTATGAAAAAAAAAGTCATAGTATAGTATGTCAAAAATCTTATGAAAAAAAGTCATAGTATAGTATGTCGAAAATTTTATGAAAAAAAAGTCATACTTTAGTATATCAAAATTTTTCGTGAAAAATGTCATAATATAGAATATCGAAAATTTTCATGAAAAAGGGCATAGTGTAGTATGTCGATTAATTTTGTGGAAAAAAAGTCATAGTTTAGAATTTCGAAAATTTTCATGAAAAAAAAGTCATACTATAGTATGTCGACATTTTTCATGAAAAAAAAGTCATACTATAGTATGTCGAAAATTTTCATGAAAAAAAGTCATACTATAGTACGTCGAAATTTTTCATGAAAAAAAAGCCATACTATAGTACGTAGAAAATTTTATGAAAAAAAGTCATACTATAGTGTGTCGAAATTTTTCATGAAAAAAAAGCCATACTTTAGTACGTAGAAAATTTTATGAAAAAAAGTCATACCATAGTATGTCGAAAATTTTCATGAAAAAAAAGTCACACTATAGTATGTCGAAATTTTTCATGAAAAAAAAGTCATACTATAGTATGTCGAAAATTTTCATGAAAAAAAGTCATACTATAGTATGTCGAAATTTTTCATGAAAAAAAAGCCATACTTTAGTACGTAGAAAATTTTATGAAAAAAAGTCATACCATAGTATGTCGAAAAATTTTCATGAAATAAAAAATGTCATAGTATAGTAGGTCGAAATTTTTATGAAAAAAAGTCATACTTTAGTATGTCCAAAATGTTATGAAAAAAAAAGTCATAGTATAGTATGTCAAAAATCTTATGAAAAAAAGTCATAGTATAGTATGTCGAAAATTTTATGAAAAAAAAGTCCTACTTTAGTATATCAAAATTTTTCGTGAAAAATGTCATAATATAGAATATCGAAAATATTCATGAAAAAGGGCATAGTGTAGTATGTCGATTAATTTTGTGGAAAAAAAGTCATAGTTTAGAATTTCGAAAATTTTCATGAAAAAAAAGTCATACTATAGTATGTTGACATTTTTCATGAAAAAAAAGTCATACTATAGTATGTCGAAAATTTTCATGAAAAAAAGTCATACTATAGTACGTCGAAATTTTTCATGAAAAAAAAGCCATACTATAGTACGTAGAAAATTTTATGAAAAAAAGTCATACTATAGTGTGTCGAAATTTTTCATGAAAAAAAAGCCATACTTTAGTACGTAGAAAATTTTATGAAAAAAAGTCATACCATAGTATGTCGAAAATTTTCATGAAAAAAAAGTCACACTATAGTATGTCGAAATTTTTCATGAAAAAAAAGTCATACTATAGTATGTCGAAAATTTTCATGAAAAAAAGTCATACTATAGTATGTCGAAATTTTTCATGAAAAAAAAGCCATACTTTAGTACGTAGAAAATTTTATGAAAAAAAGTCATACCATAGTATGTCGAAAATTTTCATGAAATAAAAAATGTCATAGTATAGTAGGTCGAAATTTTTATGAAAAAAAGTCATACTTTAGTATGTCCAAAATGTTATGAAAAAAAAAGTCATAGTATAGTATGTCAAAAATCTTATGAAAAAAAGTCATAGTATAGTATGTCGAAAATTTTATGAAAAAAAAGTCATACTTTAGTATATCAAAATTTTTCGTGAAAAATGTCATAATATAGAATATCGAAAATTTCATGAAAAAGGGCATAGTATAGTATGTCGATTAATTTTGTGAAAAAAAAGTCATAGTATAGTATGTCGAAAATTTTCATGAAAAAAAGTCATACTATAGTATGTCGAAATTGTTCATGAAAAAAAAGCCATACTATAGTACTTAGAAAATTTTATGAAAAAAAGTCATACTATAGTATGTCGAAATTTTTCATGAAAAAAAAGCCATACTTTAGTACGTAGAAAATTTTGTAAGAAAAAGTCATACCATAGTATGTCGAAAATTTACATGAAAAAAAAGTCATACAATACTATGCCGATAATTTTCATGAAAAACAAGTCATAGTATAGTATGTCGAAAATTTCTTAAAAAAAAAATGTCATAGTATAGTATGTCGATTAATTTTTTGGAAAAAAAAGTCATAGTTTAGAATTTCAAAAATGTTCATGAAAAAAAAGTCATACTATAGTATGTCGAAAATTTTCATGAAAAAAAGTCATACTATAGTATGTCGAAATTTTTCATGAAAAAAAAGTCATACTATAGTATGTCGAAAATTTTCATGAAAAAAAGTCATACTATAGTATGTCGAAATTTTTCATGAAAAAAAAGCCATACTTTAGTACGTAGAAAATTTTGTGAGAAAAAGTCATACCATAGTATGTTGAAAATTTTCATGAAAAAAAAGTCATACAATACTATGCCGATAATTTTCATGAAAAACAAGTCATAGTATAGTATGTCGAAAATTTCTTAAAAAAAAAATGTCATAGTATAGTATGTCGATTAATTTTTTGGAAAAAAAAGCCATAGTTTAGAATTTCAAAAATGTTCATGAAAAAAAAGTCATACTATAGTATGTCGAAAATTTTCATGAAAAAAAAGTCATACTTTAGTCAAAATTTTTCGTGAAAAATGTCATAGTATAGAAAATCGAACATTTTCATGAAAAAGGGCATAGTATAGTATGTCGATTAATTTTGTGGAAAAAATGTCATAGTTTAGAATTTCGAAAATTTTCATGAAAAAAAAGTCATACTATAGTATGTCGACATTTTTCATGAAAAAAAAGTCATACTATAGTATGTCGAAAATTTTCATGAAAAAAAGTCATACTATAGTATGTCGAAATTTTTCATGAAAAAAAAGCCATACTATAGTACGTAGAAAATGTTATGAAAAAAAGTCATACTATAGTGTGTCGAAATTTTTCATGAAAAAAAAGCCATACTTTAGTACGTAGAAAATTTTATGAAAAAAAAGTCATACTATAGTATGTCGACATTTTTCATGAAAAAAAAGTCATACTATAGTATGTCGAAAATTTTCATGAAAAAAAGTCATACTATAGTATGTCGAAATTTTTCATGAAAAAAAAGCCATACTATAGTACGTCGAAAATTTTATGAAAAAAAGTCATACTATAGTATGTCGAAATTTTTCATGAAAAAAAAGCCATACTTTAGTACGTAGAAAATTTTATGAAAAAAAGTCATACCATAGTATGTCGAAAATTTTCATGAAATAAAAAGTCATAGTATAGTAGGTCGAAATTTTTATGAAAAAAAAGTCATAGTATAGTATGTCGAAAATTTTATGAAAAAAAAGTCATACTTAGTATATCAAAATTTTTCGTGAAAAATGTCATAATATAGAATATCGAAAATTTTCATGAAAAAGGGCATAGTATAGTATGTCGATAATTTCTGTGGAAAAAAAGTCATAGTATAGAATTCGAAATTTTTCATGAAAAAAAAGTCATACTATAGTATGTCGACATTTTCATGAAAAAAAGTCATACTATAGTATGTCGAAAATTTTCATGAAAAAAAGTCCATACTATAGTACTTCGAAATTTTTCATGAAAAAAAGCCATACTATAGTACGTAGAAAATTTTATGAAAAAAAGTCATACTATAGTGTGTCGAAATTTTTCATTGAAAAAAAGCCATACATAGTACGTAGAAAATTTTATGAAAAAAAGTCATACCATAGTATGTCGAAAATTTCATGAAAAAAAGTCATACTATAGTATGTCGAAAATTTCATGAAAAAAAAATGTCATAGTATAGTATGTCGAAAATTTTATGAAAAAAAGGTCATACTTAGTATGTCGAAAATGTTTCATGAAAAAAAAAGTCATAGTATAGTATGTCGAAAATTTCTTAAAAAAAAAATGTCATAGTATAGTATGTCGATTAATTTTTTGGAAAAAAAAGCCATAGTTTAGAATTTCAAAAATGTTCATGAAAAAAAAGTCATACTATAGTATGTCGAAAATTTTCATGAAAAAAAAGTCATACTTTAGTCAAAATTTTTCGTGAAAAATGTCATAGTATAGAAAATCGAACATTTTCATGAAAAAGGGCATAGTATAGTATGTCGATTAATTTTGTGGAAAAAATGTCATAGTTTAGAATTTCGAAAATTTTCATGAAAAAAAAGTCATACTATAGTATGTCGACATTTTTCATGAAAAAAAAGTCATACTATAGTATGTCGAAAATTTTCATGAAAAAAAGTCATACTATAGTATGTCGAAATTTTTCATGAAAAAAAAGCCATACTATAGTACGTAGAAAATGTTATGAAAAAAAGTCATACTATAGTGTGTCGAAATTTTTCATGAAAAAAAAGCCATACTTTAGTATGTTGAAAATTTTATGAAAAAAAGTCATAGTATAGTATGTCAAAATTTTCATGAAAAAAGTCATATTATAGTATGTCGAAAATGTTCATGAAAAAAAGTCATAGTATAGTATGTCGAAAATTTCTATGAAAAAAAGTCATAGTCTATAGAATCTCGAAAATTTTCATGAAAAAAAAGGCATAGCTATAGTATGTCGAAATTTTCATGAAAAAAAGTCATACTAGAGTATGTCGAAATTTTTCATGAAAAAAAAAGCCATACTATAGTACGTAGAAATTTTATGAAAAAAAGTCATACTATAGTATGTCGAAAATTTTCATGAAAAAAAAGTCGCACTATAGTATGTCGAAATTTTTCATGAAAAAAAAGTCATACTATAGTATGTCGAAATTTTCATGAAAAAAAAGTCATACTATAGTATGTCGAAAATTTTCATGAAAAAAAGTCATACTATAGTATGTCGAAATTTTTCATGAAAAAAAAGCCATACTTTAGTACGTAGAAAATTTTATGAAAAAAAGTCATAACATAGTATGTCGAAAATTTTCATGAAATAAAAAATGTCATAGTATAGTAGGTCGAAATTTTTATGAAAAAAAGTCATACTTTAATATGTCCAAAATGTTATGAAAAAAAAAGTCATAGTATAGTATGTCAAAAATCTTATGAAAAAAAGTCATAGTATAGTATGTCGAAAATTTTATGAAAAAAAAGTCATACTTTAGTATATCAAAATTTTTCGTGAAAAATGTCATAATATAGAATATCGAAAATTTTCATGAAAAAGGGCATAGTGTAGTATGTCGATTAATTTTGTGGAAAAAAAGTCATAGTTTAGAATTTCGAAAATTTTCATGAAAAAAAAGTCATACTATAGTATGTCGACATTTTTCATGAAAAAAAAGTCATACTATAGTATGTCGAAAATTTTCATGAAAAAAAGTCATACTATAGTCAACGAAATTTTTCATGAAAAAAAGCCATACTATAGTACGTAGAAAATTTTATGAAAAAAAGTCATACTATAGTGTGTCGAAATTTTTCATTGAAAGAAAGCCATACTTTAGTACGTAGAAAATTTTATGAAAAAAAGTCACACCATAGTATGTCGAAAATTTTCATGAAAAACAAGTCATAGTATAGTATGTCGAAAATTTCTTAAAAAAAAAATGTCATAGTATAGTATGTCGATTAATTTTTTGGAAAAAAAGCCATAGTTTAGAATTTCAAAAATGTTCATGAAAAACAAGTCATAGTATAGTATGTCGAAAATTTCTTAAAAAAAAAATGTCATAGTATAGTATGTCGATTAATTTTTTGGAAAAAAAGCCATAGTTTAGAATTTCAAAAATGTTCATGAAAAAAAAGTCATACTATAGTATGTCGAAAATTTTCATGAAAAAAAAGTCATACTTTAGTATGTCAAAATTTTTCGTGAAAAATGTCATAGTATAGAAAATCGAACATTTTCATGAAAAAGGGCATAGTATAGTATGTCGATTAATTTTGTGGAAAAAAGTCATAGTTTAGAATTTCAAAAATTTTCATGAAAAAAAAGTCATACTATAGTATGTCGACATTTTTCATGAAAAAAAAGTCATACTATAGTATGTCGAAAATTTTCATGAAAAAAAGTCATACTATAGTATGTCGAAATTGTTCATGAAAAAAAAGCCATACTATAGTACGTAGAAAATGTTATGAAAAAAAGTCATACTATAGTGTGTCGAAATTTTTCATGAAAAAAAAGCCATACTTTAGTACGTAGAAAATTTTATGAAAAAAAAGTCATACTATAGTATGTCGACATTTTTCATGAAAAAAAAGTCATACTATAGTATGTCGAAAATGTTATGAAAAAAAGTCATACTATAGTGTGTCGAAATTTTTCATTCAAAAAAAGCCATACTTTAGTACATAGAAAATTTTATGAAAAAAAAGTCATACAATACTATGCCGATAATTTTCACGAAAAACAAGTCATAGTATAGTATGTCGAAAATTTCTTAAAAAAAAAATGTCATAGTATAGTATGTCGATTAATTTTTTGGAAAAAAAAGTCATAGTTTAGAATTTCAAAAATGTTCATGAAAAAAAAGTCATACTATAGTATGTCGAAAATTTTCATGAAAAAAAGTCATACTATAGTATGTTGAAATTTTTCATGAAAAAAAAGTCATACTATAGTATGTCGAAAATTTTCATGAAAAAAAGTCATACTATAGTATGTCGAAATTGTTCATGAAAAAAAAGCCATACTATAGTACTTAGAAAATTTTGTAAGAAAAAGTCATACCATAGTATGTCGAAAATTTTCATGAAAAAAAAGTCATACAATACTATGCCGATAATTTTCATGAAAAACAAGTCATAGTATAGTATGTCGAAAATTTCTTAAAAAAAAAATGTCATAGTATAGTATGTCGATTAATTTTTTGGAAAAAAAAGCCATAGTTTAGAATTTCAAAAATGTTCATGAAAAAAAAGTCATACTATAGTATGTCGAAAATTTTCATGAAAAAAAAGTCATACTTTAGTATGTCAAAATTTTTCGTGAAAAATGTCATAGTATAGAAAATCGAACATTTTCATGAAAAAGGGCATAGTATAGTATGTCGATTAATTTTGTGGAAAAAAAGTCATAGTTTAGAATTTCGAAAATTTTCATGAAAAAAAAGTCATACTATAGTATGTCGACATTTTTCATGAAAAAAAAGTCATACTATAGTATGTCGAAAATTTTCATGAAAAAAAGTCATACTATAGTATGTCGAAATTGTTCATGAAAAAAAAGCCATACTATAGTACGTAGAAAATGTTATGAAAAAAAGTCATACTATAGTGTGTCGAAATTTTTCATGAAAAAAAAGCCATACTTTAGTACGTAGAAAATTTTATGAAAAAAAAGTCATACTATAGTATGTCGAAATTTTTCATGAAAAAAAGTCATACTATAGTATGTTGAAATTTTTCATGAAAAAAAAGTCATAGTATAGTAGGTCGAAATTTTTATGAAAAAAAGTCATAGTATAGTATGTCGAAAATTTTATGAAAAAAAAGTCATACTTTAGTATATCAAAATTTTTCGTGAAAAATGTCATAATATAGAATATCGAACATTTTCATGAAAAAGGGCATAGTATAGTATGTCGATTAATTTTGTGGAAAAAAAGTCATAGTTTAGAATTTCGAAAATTTTCATGAAAAAAAAGTCATACTATAGTATGTCGACATTTTTCATGAAAAAAAAGTCATACTATAGTATGTCGAAAATTTTCATGAAAAAAAGTCATACTATAGTCAACGAAATTTTTCATGAAAAAAAGCCATACTATAGTACGTAGAAAATTTTATGAAAAAAAGTCATACTATAGTGTGTCGAAATTTTTCATTGAAAAAAAGCCATACTTTAGTACGTAGAAAATTTTATGAAAAAAAGTCACACCATAGTATGTCGAAAATTTTCATGAAAAACAAGTCATAGTATAGTATGTCGAAAATTTCTTAAAAAAAAAATGTCATAGTATAGTATGTCGATTAATTTTTTGGAAAAAAAAGCCATAGTTTAGAATTTCAAAAATGTTCATGAAAAAAAAGTCATACTATAGTATGTCGAAAATTTTCATGAAAAAAAGTCATACTTTAGTATGTCAAAATTTTTCGTGAAAAATGTCATAGTATAGAAAATCGAACATTTTCATGAAAAAGGGCATAGTATAGTATGTCGATTAATTTTGTGGAAAAAAAGTCATAGTTTAGAATTTCAAAAATTTTCATGAAAAAAAAGTCATACTATAGTATGTCGACATTTTTCATGAAAAAAAAGTCATACTATAGTATGTCGAAAATTTTCATGAAAAAAAGTCATACTATAGTATGTCGAAATTTTTCATGAAAAAAAAGCCATACTATAGTACGTAGAAAATGTTATGAAAAAAAGTCATACTATAGTGTGTCGAAATTTTTCATGAAAAAAAAGCCATACTTTAGTACATAGAAAATTTTATGAAAAAAAAGTCATACAATACTATGCCGATAATTTTCACGAAAAACAAGTCATAGTATAGTATGTCGAAAATTTCTTAAAAAAAAAATGTCATAGTATAGTATGTCGATTAATTTTTTGGAAAAAAAGTCATAGTTTAGAATTTCAAAAATGTTCATGAAAAAAAAGTCATACTATAGTATGTCGAAAATTTTCATGAAAAAAAGTCATACTATAGTATGTCGAAATTTTTCATGAAAAAAAAGTCATACTATAGTATGTCGAAAATTTTCATGAAAAAAAGTCTTACTATAGTATGTCGAAATTTTTCATGAAAGAAAAGCCATACTATAGTACTTAGAAAATTTTATGAAAAAAAGTCATACTATAGTATGTCGAAATTTTTCATGAAAAACAAGCCATACTTTAGTACGTAGAAAATTTTGTGAGAAAAAGTCATACCATAGTATGTCGAAAATTTTCATGAAAAAAAAGTCACACTATAGTATGTCGAAAATTTTCATGAAAAAAAAGTCATACAATACTATGCCGATAATTTTCATGAAAAACAAGTCATAGTATAGTATGTCCAAAATTTCTTAAAAAAAAAATGTCATAGTATAGTATGTCGATTAATTTTTTGGAAAAAAAAGCCATAGTTTAGAATTTCAAAAATGTTCATGAAAAAAAAGTCATACTATAGTATGTCGAAAATTTTCATGAAAAAAAAGTCATACTTTAGTATGTCAAAATTTTTCGTGAAAAATGTCATAGTATAGAAAATCGAACATTTTCATGAAAAAGGGCATAGTATAGTATGTCGATTAATTTTGTGGAAAAAAAGTCATAGTTTAGAATTTCGAAAATTTTCATGAAAAAAAAGTCATACTATAGTATGTCGACATTTTTCATGAAAAAAAAGTCATACTATAGTATGTCGAAAATTTTCATGAAAAAAAGTCATACTATAGTATGTCAAAATTGTTCATGAAAAAAAAGCCATACTATAGTACTTAGAAAATGTTATGAAAAAAAGTCATACTATAGTGTGTCGAAATTTTTCATTGAAAAAAAGCCATACTTTAGTACGTAGAAAATTTTATGAAAAAAAGTCACACCATAGTATGTCGAAAATTTTCATGAAAAACAAGTCATAGTATAGTATGTCGAAAATTTCTTAAAAAAAAAATGTCATAGTATAGTATGTCGATTAATTTTTTGGAAAAAAAAGCCATAGTTTAGAATTTCAAAAATGTTCATGAAAAAAAAGTCATACTATAGTATGTCGAAAATTTTCATGAAAAAAAAGTCATACTTTAGTATGTCAATTTTTCGTGAAAAATGTCATAGTATAGAAAATCGAACATTTTCATGAAAAAGGGCATAGTATAGTATGTCGATTAATTTTGTGGAAAAAAAGTCATAGTTTAGAATTTCGAAAATTTTCATGAAAAAAAAGTCATACTATAGTATGTCGACATTTTTCATGAAAAAAAAGTCATACTATAGTATGTCGAAAATTTTCATGAAAAAAAGTCATACTATAGTATGTCGAAATTGTTCATGAAAAAAAAGCCATACTATAGTACGTAGAAAATGTTATGAAAAAAAGTCATACTATAGTGTGTCGAAATTTTTCATGAAAAAAAAGCCATACTATAGTACGTAGAAAATGTTATGAAAAAAAGTCATACTATAGTGTGTCGAAATTTTTCATGAAAAAAAAGCCATACTTTAGTACATAGAAAATTTTATGAAAAAAAAGTCATACAATACTATGCCGATAATTTTCACGAAAAACAAGTCATAGTATAGTATGTCGAAAATTTCTTAAAAAAAAAATGTCATAGTATAGTATGTCGATTAATTTTTTGGAAAAAAAAGTCATGGTTTAGAATTTCAAAAATGTTCATGAAAAAAAAGCCATACTATAGTACTTAGAAAATTTTATGAAAAAAAGTCATACTATAGTATGTCGAAATTTTTCATGAAAAAAAAGCCATACTTTAGTACGTAGAAAATTTTGTGAGAAAAAGTCATACCATAGTATGTCGAAAATTTTCATGAAAAAAAAGTCACACTATAGTATGTCGAAAATTTTCATGAAAAAAAAGTCATACAATACTATGCCGATAATTTTCATGAAAAACAAGTCATAGTATAGTATGTCGAAAATTTCTATGAAAAAAGTCATAGTATATAGCATGTCGAAAATTTTCATGGAAAAAAAGTCACACTAGAGTATGTCGAAATTTTTCATGAAAAATAAGTCATATTATAATATGTCGAAAATTTTCATGAAAAAAAAGTTATACTATAGTATGTCGAAATTTTTCGTCAAAAAATGTCATAGTATAGAATGTCGAAAATTTTCATGAAAAAAGACATAGTATAGTATGTCGAAAATATTCATGAAAAAAGGTCATACTACAGTATGTCGATTAATTTTCGTGAAAAAATGTCAAAGCATAGAATGTCGAAAATTTTCATGAAAAAAGGCATAGTATAGTATGTCAATTCATTTTGTGGAAAAAAACCTCATAGTTTAGAATTTCAAAAATGTTCATGAATAAAAGGTCATACTATAGTACATCGAAAATTTTCATGAAAAAAGGTCATACTATAGTATGTCGATTAATTTTCGTGAAAAAATGTCAAAGCATAGAATGTCGAAAATTTTCATGAAAAAAGGCATTGTATAGTATGTCGATTAATTTTGTGGAAAAAAACCTCATAGTTTAGAATTTCGAAAATTTTCATGAAAAAAGTCATACTATAGTATGTCGAAAATGTTCGTAAAAAAATGTAAAAGTATAGAATGTCGAAAATTTTCATGAAAAAGGCATAGTAGTCTGTCGATTAATTTTGTGGAAAAAAAACTCAGTTTAAAATTTCGAAAATTTTCATGAAAAAAGTCATACTATAGTATGTCAAAAAAATTTCGTAAAAAAATGTCAAAGTATAAAATGTCGAAACTTTTCATGAAAAAAGGCATAGTATAGTCTGTCGATTAATTTGGTGGAAAAAAAACTCAGTTCAAAATTTCGAAAATTTTCATGAAAAATGTCATACTATAGTATGTCGAAAATTTTCATGAAAAAATGTCATAGTATAGAATGTTGAAAATTTTCATGAAAAAAGGCATAGTATAGTCTGTCGATTAATTTGGTGGAAAAAAAACTGAGTTTAAAATTTTGAAAATTTCATGAAAAAAGTCATACTATAGTATGTCGAAAATCTTCGTAAAAAAATGTCATAGTATGGAATGTCGAAAATGTTCATGAAAAAAGGCATAGTATAGTCTGTCGATTAATTTGTTGGAAAAAAAACTCAGTTTAAAAATTTCGAAAATTTTCATGAAAAAAGTCATACTTTAGTATGTCGAAAATTTTCGTGAAGAAATGTGATAGTATAGAATGTCGAAAATTTTCATGAAAAAAGGCATAGTATAGTCTGTCGATTAATGTGGCGGAAAAAAAACTCAGTTTAAAATTTCGAAAATTTTCATGAAAAAAGTCATACTATAGTATGTCGAAAGTTTTCGTAAAAAAATGTCAAAGTATAGAATGTCAAATTTTCATGAAAAAAGGCATAGTATAGTCTGTCGATTAATTTGATGGAAAAAAAACTCAGTTTAAAATTTAGAAAATTTCATGAAAAAAGTCATACTATAGTATGTCGAAAATTTTCGTGAAAAAATGTCACAGTATAGAATGTCGAACATTTTCACAAAAAAATGCATAGTATAGTCTGTCGATTATTTTGTTGGAAAAAAAACTCAGTTTAAAATTTTGAAAATTTTCATGAAAAAAGTCATACTATAGTATGTCGAAAATTTTCGTAAAAAAATGTCACAGGATAGAATGTCGAACATTTTCATGAAAAAAGGTATAGTATAGTCTGTTGATTAAATTAGTGGAAAAAAAACTCAGTTTAAAATTTCGAAAATTTTCATAAAAAAAGTCATACTATAGTATGTCGAAGGTTTTCGTAAAAAAATGTCAAAGTATAGACTGTCGAAAATTTTCATGAAAAAAGGCATAGTATAGTCTGTCGATTAATGTGGTGGAAAAAAAACTCAGTTTAAAATTTTGAAAATGTCATGAAAAAAGTCAGTATGACTTTTTTCATGACATTTTCAAAATAGTATGTCGAAAATTTTCGTAAAAAAATGTCATAGTATAGAATGTCGAAAATCTTCATGAAAAAAGGCATAGTATAGTCTGTCGATTAATTTGGTGGAAAAAAAACTTAGTTTAAAATTTCGAATATTTTAATGAAAAAAGTCATACTATAGTATGTTGAACATTTTCGTAAAAAATAGTCACAGTATAGAATGTCGAACATTTCTATGAAAAAAGGCATAGTTTAGTCTGTCGATTAATTTGGTGGAAAAAAAACTCAGTTTAATATTTTGAAAATTTCATGAAAAAAGTCATACTATAGTATGTCGAAAATTTTCGTAAAAAAATGTCATAGTATAGAATGTCGAAAATTTTCATGAAAAAAGGTATAGTATAGTCTGTCGATTAATTTGGTAGAAAAAAAACTCAGTTTAAAATTTTGAAATTTTCATGAAAAAAGTCATACTATAGTATGTCGAAAATTTTCGTAAAAAAATGTCATAGTATAGAATGTCGAAAATGTTCATGAAAAAAGGCATAGTATAGTCTGTCGATTAATTTGGTGGAAAAAAAACTCATTTTAAAATTTCGAAAATTTTCATGAAAAAAGTCATACTATAGTATGTCGAAAATTTTCATATATCATACTATACTATAACTTTTTTTTCGACATACTAGAATATGACTTTTTTTTACATAATTTTCCAACATAATATACTATGACTTTTTTTCGACATACTATTCTATGAGGTTTTTTTCGACATACTATAGTATGACTTTTTTCATAAAATTTTCGACAAACACTGACTTTTTTTCATTAAAATTTTCAACATACTATAGGATGACTTTTTTTTCAAAGAAATTTTTGACATACTATACTATGACTTTATTTTCTGAAAGTTTTTGACATACTATACGATTACTTTATTTTTCAAAGAAATTTTCGACATACTATAATATGACTCTCTTTCATAAAACTTTCAACATACTATACTATGATTTTTTTTTCATAAAACTTTCAACATACTATACTCACTTTTTTTCATAAAATTTTCGACAAACAATTCTATGACTTTTTTTTTATAAAATGATCCTCATACTGTACTATAACTTTTTTTTCATAAAATTTTCAACACATTATACTCTTACTTTTTTTTCATAAATTTTCGACATACTGTAGTATGACTTTTTTCAAAGAAATTTTCGAAATACTATACTATGACTTTTTTTTCATAGACATTTTCGACATACTATACTGACTTTTTTTTCATAGAAATTTGACATACTATACTATGACTTTTTTCATAAATTTTCGACATACTATACTATGACTTTTTTTCTATGAAAATTTTCGACATCCTATACTACGACTTTTTTTTCATAAAAATTTTCGACATACTATACTATGACTTTTTTTATAGAAATTTTCGACATACTATACTATGACTTTTTTTTCATAAATGTTTCGACAAACTGTATTATGACTTTTTTTTCATAACATTTTCGACATACAATATTATGACTTTTTTTCCATAAAACTTTCGACATAAGATACTATAACTTTTTTTCATAACATTTTTGACATACTATACTATGACTTTTTTTTCATAAATTTTCAACATACTATACTATCACTATTTTTCCATGAAAATTTTCGACATACAATACTATGCCTTTTTTTTCATAGAAATTTTCGACATACTTTACTATAACTTTTTTTTCAAAAAATGTTCGACATACTATACTATGACTTTTTTTTCATAAATTTTCCACATATTATAGTATGATTTTTTTTTCATAAATTTTCCACATACTATAGTATGACTTTTTTTTCATGGAAATTTTCGACATACTATACTATGACTTTTTTTTATGAAAATTTTCGACATACTATACTATGACTTTTTTTTTCATAGAAATTTTCGACATACTGTACTATGACTTTTTTTTCATAGAAATTTTCTACATACTATGACTTTTTTTCATAGAAATTTTTGACATCCTATACTATGACTTTTTTTCATAAATGTTTCGACATACTGTATTATGACTTTTTTTTCATAACATTTTCGACATACAATATTATGACTTTTTTTCCATAAAACTTTCGACATAAGATACTATAACTTTTTTTCATAACATTTTTGACATACTATACTATGACTTTTTTTTCATAAAATTTTCAACGTACTATACTATGACTTTTTTTCCATAAATTTTCAACATACTATACTATGACTATTTTTCCATGAAAATTTTCGACATACAATACTATGCCTTTTTTTTCATAGAAATTTTCGACATACTTTACTATAACTTTTTTTTCAAAAAATGTTCGACATACTATACTATGACTTTTTTTTCATAAATTTTCCACATATTATAGTATGACTTTTTTTTCTTAGAAATTTTCGACATACTATACTATGACTTTTTTTTCATAAATTTTCCACATATTATAGTATGACTTTTTTTTCATAGAAATTTTTGACATACTATACTATGACTTTTTTTCATAAATTTTCGACATACTACACTATGACTTTTTTTCTATGAAAATTTTCGACATCCTATACTATGCCTTTTTTTTCATAGAAATTTTCGACATACTATACTATGACTATTTTTCCATGAAAATTTTCGACATACAATACTATGACTTTTTTTTCATAGAAATTTTCGACATACTTTACTATAACTTTTTTAAAAAAAAATTTCGACATACTATACTATGACTTTTTTTCATAAATTTTCCACATATTATAGTATGATTTTTTTTTTCATAAATTTTCCACATACTATAGTATGACTTTTTTTTCATGGAAATTTTCGACATACTATACTATGACTTTTTTTTATGAAAATTTTCGACATACTATACTATGACTTTTTTTTTCATAGAAATTTTCGACATACTGTACTATGACTTTTTTTTCATAGAAATTTTCGACATACTATGACTTTTTTTCATAGAAATTTTTGACATACTATACTATGACTTTTTTTCATAAATGTTTCGACATACTGTATTATGACCTTTTTTTTCATAACATTTTCGACATACAATATTATGACTTTTTTTCCATAAAACTTTCGACATAAGATACTATAACTTTTTTTCATAACATTTTTGACATACTATACTATGACTTTTTTTTCATAAAATTTTCAACGTACTATACTATGACTTTTTTTTCATAAATTTTCAACATACTATACTATGACTATTTTTCCATGAAAATTTTCGACATACAATACTACGCCTTTTTTTTCATAGAAATTTTCGACATACTCTACTATAACTTTTTTTTCAAAAAATTTTCGACATACTATACTATGACTTTTTTTTCATAAATTTTCCACATATTATAGTATGACTTTTTTTTCATGAAAATTTTCGACATACTATACTATGACTTTTTTTTATGAAAATTTTCGACATACTATACTATGACATTTTTTTTCATAGAAATTTTCGACATACTGTACTATGACTTTTTTTTCATAGAAATTTTCGACATACTATACTATGACTTTTTTTCATAAATTTTCCACATATTATAGTATGATTTTTTTTTCATACATTTTCCACATACTATAGTATGACTTTTTTTTCATGAACATTTTCGACATACTATACTATGACTTTTTTCATAAATTTTCGACATACTATACTATGACTTTTTTTCTATGAAAATTTTCGACATACTATACTATGACTTTTTTTCATAAATTTTCGACATACTATACTATGACTTTTTTTTCATACATTTTCGACATAATATACTATGACTTTTTTTATAGAAATTTTCGACATACTATACTATGACTTTTTTTTCATAAATGTTTCGACAAACTGTATTATGACTTTTTTTTCATAACATTTTCGACATACAATACTTATGACTTTTTTTCCATAAACTTTCGACATAAGATACTATAACTTTTTTTCATAACATTTTTCGACATACTATACTATGACTTTTTTTTCATAAATTTTCAACATACTATACTATCACTATTTTTCCATGAAAATTTTCGACATACAATACTATGACTTTTTTTTCATAGAAATTTTCGACATACTTTACTATAACTTTTTTTTCAAAAAATGTTCGACATACTATACTATGACTTTTTTTTCATAAATTTTCCACATATTATAGTATGATTTTTTTTTCATAAATTTTCCACATACTATAGTATGACTTTTTTTTCATGGAAATTTTCGACATACTATACTATGACTTTTTTTTATGAAATTTTCGACATACTATACTATGACTTTTTTTTTCATAGAAATTTTCGACATACTGTACTATGACTTTTTTTTCATAGAAATTTTCTACATACTATGACTTTTTTTCATAGAAATTTTTGACATCCTATACTATGACTTTTTTTCATAAATGTTTCGACATACTGTATTATGACTTTTTTTTTCATAACATTTTCGACATACAATATTATGACTTTTTTTCCATAAAACTTTCGACATAAGATACTATAACTTTTTTTCATAACATTTTTGACATACTATACTATGACTTTTTTTTCATAAAATTTTCAACGTACTATACTATGACTTTTTTTCCATAAATTTTCAACATACTATACTATGACTATTTTTCCATGAAATTTTCGACATACAATACTATGCCTTTTTTTTCATAGAAATTTTCGACATACTTTACTATAACTTTTTTTTCAAAAAATGTTCGACATACTATACTATGACTTTTTTTTCATAAATTTTCCACATATTATAGTATGACTTTTTTTTCTTAGAAATTTTCGACATACTATACTATGACTTTTTTTTCATAAATTTTCCACATAATATAGTATGACTTTTTTTTCATAGAAATTTTTGACATACTATACTATGACTTTTTTTTCATAGAAATTTTCAACATACTTTACTATAACTTTTTTTTTTTAAAATTTCGATATACTATACTATGACTTTTTTTCATAAATTTTCCACATATTATAGTATGATTTTTTTTCATACATTTTCCACATACTATAGTATGACTTTTTTTTCATGAAAATTTTCGACATACTATACTATGACTTTTTTTTATGAAAATTTTCGACATACTATACTATGACTTTTTTTTTCATAGAAATTTTCGACATACTATCCTATGACTTTTTTTTCTTCAAATTTTCGACATACTGTACTATGACTTTTTTTTCATAGAAATTTTCGACATACTATGACTTTTTTTCATAGAAATTTTCGACATACTATACTATGACTTTTTTTTCATAAATTTTCCACATATTATAGTATGACTTTTTTTTCATAGAAATTTTTGACATACTATACTATGACTTTTTTTCATAAATTTTCGACATACTATACTATGACTTTTTTTCTATGAAAATTTTCGACATACTATACTATGACTTTTTTTTCATAAATTTTCGACATACTATACTATGACTTTTTTTTCATAGAAATTTTCTACATACAATACTATGACTTTTTTTCATAAAATTTTCGACATACTATACTATGACTTTTTTTCATAAATTTTCGACATACTATACTATGCTTTTTTTTCATAAATTTTCGACATACTATACTATGACTTTTTTTTCATAGAATTTTCGACATACTATACTATGACTTTTTTTTCATAGAAATTTTCTACATACAATACTATGACTTTTTTTTCGTAAAAATTTTCGACATATTTTTCATAAAATTTTCGACATACTATACTATGACTTTTTTTCATTCAATTTTCGACATACTATACTATGACTTTTTTTTCATAGAAATTTTCTACATACAATACTATGACTTTTTTTTCGACATACTATACTATGACTTTTTTTTCATAGAAATTTTCGACATACTATACTATGACTTTTTTTCATGAAATTTTCGACATACTATACTATGACTTTTTTTTCATAAAATTTTCACATACTATATTATGACTTTTTTTTCATAAAATTTCGACATACTATACTATGACTTTTTTTCATAAATTTTCGACATACTATACTATGACTTTTTTTTTCATAAAATTTTCGACATACTATACTATGACTTTTTTTTCATAGAATTTTCGACATACTATACTATGACTTTTTTTCATGAAAATTTTTGACATACTATACTATGACTTTTTTTTCATAGAAATTTTCGACATACTATACTATGACTTTTTTTCATAGAAATTTTCGACATACAATACTATGACTTTTTTTCATAGAAATTTTCGACATACTATACTATGACTTTTTTTTCATAAATTTTCGACATACTATACTATGACTTTTTTTTCATGAAATTTTCGACATCCTATACTATGCCTTTTTTTTCATAGAAATTTTTGACATACTATACTATGACTTTTTTTTCATGAAAATTTTCGACATACTATCCTATGACTTTTTTTTCTTCAAATTTTCGACATACTGTACTATAACTTTTTTTTCATAAAATTTTCGACATCCTATACTGTGACTTTTTTTCATAAATTTTCCACATATTATAGTATGACTTTTTTTCCATAAATTTTCCACATACAATACTATGGCTTTTTTTTCATAGAAATTTTCGACATACTTTACTATAACTTTTTTTTAAAAAATTTCGACAAACTATACTATGACTTTTTTTCATAAATTTTCCACATATTATAGTATTATTTTTTTTTCATAAATTTTCCACATACTATAGTATGACTTTTTTTTCATGAAAATTTTCGACATACTATACTATGACTTTTTTTTATGAACATTTTCGACATACTATGACTTTTTTTTTCATAGAAATTTTCGACATACTGTACTATGACTTTTTTTCTATGAAAATTTTCGACATCCTATACTATGCCTTTTTTTTCATAGAAATTTTTGACATACTATACTATGACTTTTTTTTCATAGAAATTTTCGACATACTATACTATGACTTTTTTTTCATAAAATTTTCGACATACAATATTATGACTTTTTTTTCATAAAACTTTCGACATAAGATACTATTACTTTTTTTTCATAACATTTTTTACGGACTATACTATGACTTTTTTTTCATAACATTTTTTACGGACTATACTATGACTTTTTTTTTCATAGAAATTTTCGACATACTATACTATTTACTTTTTTTTCCATGAAAATTTTCGACATACTATAGTATAACTTTTTTTTCATATAAACTTTCGACATACTATACTATGACTATTTTTCCATGAAAATTTTCAACATACTATACTATGACTTTTTTTTCATAGAAATTTCGACATACTTTACTATAACTTTTTTTAAAAAACATTTCGACATACTATACTATGACTTTTTTCATAAATTTTCCACATATTATAGTATGATTTTTTTTTCATAAATTTTCCACATACTATATTATGACTTTTTTTTATGAAAATTTTCGACATACTATACTATGACTTTTTTTTATGAAAATTTTCGACATACTATACTATGACTTTTTTTTTCATAGAAATTTTCGACATACTGTACTATGACTTTTTTTTCATAGAAATTTTCGACATACTATACTATGACTTTTTTTCATAGAAATTTTCGACATACTATACTATGACTTTTTTTCATAAATTTTCGACATACTATACTATGACTTTTTTTCTATGAAAATTTTCGACATCCTATACTATGCCTTTTTTTTCATAGAAATTTTCGACATACTATACTATGACTTTTTTTTCATAAAATTTTCGACATACAATATTATGACTTTTTTTTCATAAAACTTTCGACATAAGATACTATAACTTTTTTTTCATAACATTTTTTACGGACTACACTATGACTTTTTTTTCATAACATTTTTTACGGACTATACTATGACTTTTTTTTTCATAAATTTTCAACATACTATACTATTTACTTTTTTTTCCATGAAAATTTTCGACATACTATAGTATAACTTTTTTTTCATATAAACTTTCAACATACTATACTATGACTATTTTTCCATGAAAATTTTCGACATACTATACTATGACTTTTTTTTCATAGAAATTTTCGACATACTTTACTATAACTTTTTTTTAAAAACATTTCGACATACTATACTATGACTTTTTTCATAAATTTTCCACATATTATAGTATGATTTTTTTTTCATAAATTTTCCACATACTATATTATGACTTTTTTTTATGAAAATTTTCGACATACTATACTATGACTTTTTTTTATGAAAATTTTCGACATACTATACTATGACTTTTTTTTTCATAGAAATTTTCGACATACTGTACTATGACTTTTTTTTCATAGAAATTTTCGACATACTATACTATGACTTTTTTTCATAGAAATTTTCGACATACTATACTATGACTTTTTTTCATAAATTTTCGACATACTATACTATGACTTTTTTTCTATGAAAATTTTCGACATCCTATACTATGCCTTTTTTTTCATAGAAATTTTTGACATACTATACTATGACTTTTTTTTCATAGAAATTTTCGACATACTATACTATGACTTTTTTTCATAAAATTTTCGACATACAATATTATGACTTTTTTTTCATAAAACTTTCGACATAAGATACTATAACTTTTTTTCATAACATTTTTTACGTACTATAGTATTACTTTTTTTTTCATAAATTTTCAAAATACTATACTATTTACTTTTTTTTCCATGAAAATTTTCGACATACTATAGTATAATTTTTTTTCATATTAATTTTCGACATACTTTACTATAACTTTTTTTTCAAAAAGTTTCGACACTTAATATATAATTACTTTTTTTACATAACATTTTTGACATACTATATTAAGACTTTTTTTTCATGAACAGTTTCGACATACTATCCTATGACTTTTTTTATTAAAATTTTCGACATACTATACTATAACTTTTTTTTCATAAAATTTTCGACATACTATACTGTGACTTTTTTTCATAAATTTTCCACGTTATAGTATGACTTTTTTTACATACATTTTCCACATACTATAGTATGACTTTTTTCATGAAAATTTTCGACATACTATACTATGACTTTTTTTCATGAAATATTTCGCCATACTGTACTATGACTTTTTTTTAGATGAAATTTTTTGACATACTGTACTATGAATTTTTTCCTTTAAATTTTTCAACATACAATAGTATGACTTTTTTTACATGACATTTTTTGACGTAATATACTATGACTTATTTTTACATTAAATTTTTGAAATACTACACTATGAATTTTTTTAAATTAAATGTTTTGACATACTATACTATGACTTGTTTTTTCGACATACTATTACTATGAATTTTTTTCCCACATGATATACTATGACTTTTTTCCCACATACTATAGTATAATTTTTTTTTCAACATACTATAGTATGATTTTTTTTTTCGACAATGACTTTTTCCGACCTACTATACGATGACTTTTTTCAACATACTATACTATGACTTTTTTTTTAAATACTATACTGACTTTTTTTTCGACATACCATACTATGACGTTTTTTCCACATACTATACTATGACTGTTTTTCATGAAATTTTTCGACCTACTATACTATGACTTTTTTCATTATACTATACTATGACTTTTTTTCCCCACACTATACTATGATTTGTTTTTACCCTTTTTTTTGACATACTATATTATGACTTTTTTTCATTTAATATTTCCATATGCTATGACTTTTTTCATGACATTTTTCGACATATTATAGTATGACTTTTTTTTAACTCTCTTTTTCGACAAACTATACTATAACTTTTTTTTTCGAAATACTATACCATAACTTTTTTTACTCTTGTTTTCGACATACTATACTAAGACTTTTTTTCCAACATGTTATGACTTTTTTTACTCTTTGTTTTACATACTATGCTATGACTTCTTTTCGACATACTATACTATACCTTTTTTTACATACTATAATATGATTTTTTCGACATGCTATACTATGACTTTTTTACGACATACTATAAAATTACTTATTTGCGATATACTGTAGTATACTATCATTTTTTCGACATGGTATACCAAGACTTTTTTTTCGACATTTCATACTATGATCGGTTTTTACCCTTTTTTTGACATAATATACTTTTTTTTTTTCAACAAACTATACTGTGACTTTTTTTCGACATACTATATTGACTTTTTTTTACTCTTTTTTTCAACATACTATGCTATGATTTTTTTCAACATATTATACTATGACTTTTCCACATACTATACTACGACTTTTTTTTAATACTATACTTGACATTTTTTTACTCTTTTTCGACATACTATATTGTGAAGTTTTTTTCAACATGCTACACTGTGACTTTTTTTCAACATACTATACTATGACATTTTTTTCCAACATTATATACCATGACTTCTTTTTTCGACATATTATACTTTGACTTTTTTCGACATACTATACTATGACATTTTTTTTCATAGAAATTTTCGACATACTGTACTATGACTTTTTTTTCATAGAAATTTTCGACATACTATACTATGACTTTTTTTCATAAATTTTCCACATATTATAGTATGATTTTTTTTTCATACATTTTCCACATACTATAGTATGACTTTTTTTTCATGAACATTTTCGACATACTATACTATGACTTTTTTTTATGAAAATTTTCGACATACTATACTATGACTTTTTTTTTCATAGAAATTTTCGACATACTATACTATGACTATTTTTCCATGAAAATTTTCGACATACAATACTATGACTTTTTTTTCATAGAAATTTTCAACATACTTTACTATAACTTTTTTTTTTAAAAATTTCGACATACTCTACTATGACTTTTTTTCATAAATTTTCCACATATTATAGTATGATTTTTTTTTCATAAATTTTCCACATACTATAGTATGACTTTTTTTTCATGGAAATTTTCGACATACTATACTATGACTTTTTTTTATGAATTTTCGACATACTATACTATGACTTTTTTTTTCATAGAAATTTTCGACATACTGTACTATGACTTTTTTTTCATAGAAATTTTCGACATACTATGACTTTTTTTCATAGAAATTTTTGACATACTATACTATGACTTTTTTTCATAAATTTTCGACATACTATACTATGACTTTTTTTCTATGAAAATTTTCGACATCCTATACTATGCCTTTTTTTTCATAGAAATTTTTGACATACTATACTATGACTTTTTTTTCATGAAAATTTTCGACATACTATCCTATGACTTTTTTTTCTTCAAATTTTCGACATACTGTACTATAACTTTTTTTTCATAAAATGTTCGACATCCTATACTGTGACTTTTTTTCATAAATTTTCCACATATTATAGTATGACTTTTTTTCCATAAATTTTCCACATACAATACTATGACTTTTTTTTCATAGAAATTTTCGACATACTTTACTATAACTTTTTTTTTAAAAAATTTCGACAAACTATACTATGACTTTTTTTCATAAATTTTCCACATATTATAGTATTATTTTTTTTTCATAAATTTTCCACATACTATAGTATGACTTTTTTTTCATGAAAATTTTCGACATACTATACTATGACTTTTTTTTATGAACATTTTCGACATACTATACTATGACTTTTTTTTTCATAGAAATTTTCGACATACTGTACTATGACTTTTTTTTCATAGAAATTTTCGAATACTATACTATGACTTTTTTTCATAGAAATTTTCGACATACTATACTATGACTTTTTTTCATACATTTTCGACATACTATACTATGACTTTTTTTCTATGAAAATTTTCGACATCCTATACTATGCCTTTTTTTTCATAGAAATTTTTGACATACTATACTATGACTTTTTTTTCATAGAAATTTTCGACATACTATACTATGACTTTTTTTTCATAAAATTTTCGACATACAATATTATGACTTTTTTTTCATAAAACTTTCGACATAAGATACTATAACTTTCTTTTCATAACATTTTTTACGGACTATACTATGACTTTTTTTTCATAACATTTTTTACGGACTATACTATGACTTTTTTTTTCATAAATTTTCAACATACTATACTATTTACTTTTTTTTCCATGAAAATTTTCGACATACTATAGTATAACTTTTTTTTCATATAAACTTTCGACATACTATACTATGACTATTTTTCCATGAAAATTTTCGACATACTATACTATGACTTTTTTTTCATAGAAATTTTCGACATACTTTACTATAACTTTTTTTAAAAAACATTTCGACATACTATACTATGACTTTTTTCATAAATTTTCCACATATTATAGTATGATTTTTTTTTCATAAATTTTCCACATACTATATTATGACTTTTTTTTATGAAAATTTTCGACATACTATACTATGACTTTTTTTTATGAAAATTTTCGACATACTATACTATGACTTTTTTTTTCATAGAAATTTTCGACATACTGTACTATGACTTTTTTTTCATAGAAATTTTCGACATACTATACTATGACTTTTTTTCATAGAAATTTTCGACATACTATACTATGACTTTTTTTCATAAATTTTCGACATACTATACTATGACTTTTTTTCTATGAAAATTTTCGACATCCTATACTATGCCTTTTTTTTCATAGAAATTTTCGACATACTATACTATGACTTTTTTTTCATAAAACTTTCGACATAAGATACTATAACTTTTTTTTCATAACATTTTTTACGGACTATACTATGACTTTTTTTTCATAACATTTTTTACGGACTATACTATGACTTTTTTTTTCATAAATTTTCAACATACTATACTATTTACTTTTTTTTCCATGAAAATTTTCGACATACTATAGTATAACTTTTTTTTCATATAAACTTTCGACATACTATACTATGACTTTTTTTTTCATAGAAATTTTCGACATACTGTACTATGACTTTTTTTTCATAGAAATTTTCGACATACTTTACTATAACTTTTTTTAAAAAACATTTCGACATACTATACTATGACTTTTTTCATAAATTTTCCACATATTATAGTATGATTTTTTTTTCATAAATTTTCCACATACTATATTATGACTTTTTTTTATGAAAATTTTCGACATACTATACTATGACTTTTTTTTATGAAAATTTTCGACATACTATACTATGACTTTTTTTTTCATAGAAATTTTCGACATACTGTACTATGACTTTTTTTTCATAGAAATTTTCGACATACTATACTATGACTTTTTTTCATAGAAATTTTCGACATACTATACTATGACTTTTTTCATAAATTTTCGACATACTATACTATGACTTTTTTTCTATGAAAATTTTCGACATCCTATACTATGCCTTTTTTTTCATAGAAATTTTTGACATACTATACTATGACTTTTTTTTCATAGAAATTTTCGACATACTATACTATGACTTTTTTTCATAAAATTTTCGACATACAATATTATGAATTTTTTTTCATAAAACTTTCGACATAAGATACTATAACTTTTTTTTCATAACATTTTTTACGTACTAGAGTATGACTTTTTTTTTCATAAATTTTCAAAATACTATACTATTTACTTTTTTTTCCATGAAAATTTTCGACATACTATAGTATAATTTTTTTTCATATTAATTTTCGACATACTTTACTATAACTTTTTTTTCAAAAAGTTTCGACACTTAATATATAATTACTTTTTTTACATAACATTTTTGACATACTATATTAAGACTTTTTTTTCATGAACATTTTCGACATACTATCCTATGACTTTTTTTTCTTAAAATTTTCGACATACTATACTATAACTTTTTTTTCATAAAATTTTCGACATACTATACTGTGACTTTTTTTCATAAATTTTCCACATATTATAGTATGACTTTTTTTCCATACATTTTCCACATACTATAGTATGACTTTTTTTTCATGAAAATTTTCGACATACTATACTATGACTTTTTTTCATGAAATATTTCGCCATACTGTACTATGACTTTTTTTTAGATGAAATTTTTTGACATACTGTACTATGAATTTTTTCCTTTAAATTTTTCAACATACAATAGTATGACTTTTTTTACATGACATTTTTTGACGTAATATACTATGACTTATTTTTACATTAAATTTTTGACATACTACACTATGAATTTTTTTAAATTAAATGTTTTGACATACTATACTATGACTTGTTTTTTCGACATACTATTACTATGAATTTTTTTCCCACATGATATACTATGACTTTTTTCCCACATACTATAGTATAATTTTTTTTTCAACATACTATAGTATGATTTTTTTTTTCGACAATGACTTTTTCCGACATACTATACGATGACTTTTTTCAACATACTATACTATGACTTTTTTTTTAAATACTATACTGACTTTTTTTTCGACATACCATACTATAACGTTTTTTCCACATACTATACTATGACTGTTTTTCATGAAATTTTTCGACCTACTATACTATGACTTTTTTTCATTATACTATACTATGACTTTTTTTCCCCACACTATACTATGATTTGTTTTTACCCTTTTTTTTGACATACTATATTATGACTTTTTTTCATTTAATATTTCCATATGCTATGACTTTTTTCATGACATTTTTCGACATATTATAGTATGACTTTTTTTTAACTCTCTTTTTCGACAAACTATACTATAACTTTTTTTTTCGAAATACTATACCATAACTTTTTTTACTCTTGTTTTCGACATACTATACTAAGACTTTTTTTCCAACATGTTATGACTTTTTTTACTCTTTGTTTTACATACTATGCTATGACTTCTTTTCGACATACTATACTATACCTTTTTTTACATACTATAATATGATTTTTTCGACATGCTATACTATGACTTTTTTACGACATACTATAAAATTACTTATTTGCGATATACTGTAGTATACTATCATTTTTTCGACATGGTATACCAAGACTTTTTTTTCGACATTTCATACTATGATCTGTTTTTACCCTTTTTTTGACATAATATACTTTTTTTTTTTCAACAAACTATACTGTGATTTTTTTGCGACATACTATATTGACTTTTTTTTACTCTTTTTTTCAACATACTATGCTATGATTTTTTTCAACATATTATACTATGACTTTTCCACATACTATACTACGACTTTTTTTTAATACTATACTTGACATTTTTTTACTCTTTTTCGACATACTATATTGTGAAGTTTTTTTCAACATGCTACACTGTGACTTTTTTTCAACATACTATACTATGACATTTTTTTCCAACATTATATACCATGACTTCTTTTTTCGACATATTATACTATGACTTTTTTTTCCAACATTATATACCATGACTTCTTTTTTCGACATATTATACTTTGACTTTTTTCGACATACTATACTATGACTTTTTTTTTTTAAATACTATACTATGACTTTTTGCGACATACTTTATTATGACTTCTTTGAGACATATTATACTATGACTTTTCCACATATTATACTACGACTTTTTTTTTTTAAATCTCTTTTTCGATAAACTATACTATCCAAACACAGACAACAACAGGTAGACTTGTACAGTTCAACGACTTAACCCTGAGATCCCGACTGACTTTACTGTCTTTCAGAGGCTGTGGCAGGTTCAGTTTTAGAGCTGGAGTGAAGGTACAGATATCACATGAAACTAAGGAGCTATGAAACCTAAGGAATCCATTGGTAACAACCTTGTCATGGTAGCATGTCAGGAAGGAGCGGAGGCTCAGTAGCGCTCCAAAGTTAGCCTAAATTTTGGCAAGGAAAAACTGGCATGGTCATTTTCACAGGTGTCCCTTTACCTCTCACCTCAAGATATGTTTATGAAAATGGGTTCTATGGGTACCCACAAGTCTCCCCTTTACAGACATGCCCATTTTGTCAGAATCCCATGCAGTTTTGGGCAGAAACCATGAAGTTGTTTGCATGGAGTTAGTTATTTTCGCCTATTCCAAAATGAACAACAGAAGTGCTCGCCATCCAATTGCCGAAAAATGCAATTCTTGCAGAAATCACAAAATGTCAAAAGTTTTTGTTACCAAATCACAGCATGACTTTTTCTATGGTGTTCTTCAAGGTCTTGGTGATTTGATGTGGTATTTTGGTGGGATTTTTTGATCATTTTTATCAATTCTCGAGTGGTCAAAATTGGTTAAATTTAGCACCAAATGGTATCATCCAAATATTGCTGCAACCACTTATGAGACATAAGTGAGCATGGGAATGGCCATCATATAATTCCATCATAATGTTCTAAGCCCTTATACACTTTCACAATTTATTTTAATTCATTAATTCATGTTAGTTTCTGATTTTTGACTAGAACAACTTGACACACAGTGCTGAGCTGCATCACAAATGAATCTTCAGGTTCCCAGCTTTCAGATGATGTACACCACTTCTATGTGACATCTACTGCTGACCTGCTATCTCTCCCTAAAAAAAACCTGTCCCCACTGAACAAGACGAAAACAGGTCTATTGTGCATCTTAGAGGGTTAATAAACAAAAGGCTTTCACCTGAGAATCCAAAACTGCAGGCAGGTAACAGCAGGCAGGTAACAGGCAGGTAGGTAACAGCAGGCAGGTAACAGCAGGCAGGTAACAGGCAGGTAACAGCAGGCAGGTAGGTAACAGGCAGAACAGGTAACGGGCAAACAAAACTCCATGAATGACGAAAACAAACCATCAAAGAACAAAGGAACTGAGGTGGTATAAATAGTGATTAACTAGGGAAGTGAGAAAAGGTGAGCAGGAGGTGAAGTGAGTGCAGAACTAATTAGGGACAGGTGAACCAGATCAGGGCGGGGCAGACAATCAAAAAGACAGGAAAACACAGACAAACTTAACATGACACCAGAGGAGAGTGACTTTCAAAATAAAACAGGAAACAAACTACAACCAAAACCCAGGACCATGACAGTCACATACTATACTATGACTATTTCATGACAGTTTTAATGGCGTAATGTACTGTGACATATTTATGGCATACTATACTATGACGTGTTTTTAATGACATTTTTATATCATACTATGACTTTTTGTACTTTTTTCGACATAGGCCTACTAAACTATCACTTTTTTTTCAACATATGATACTATGACTTTTTTATGACTTGTCGACATACTTTTTATGGCATACTATATTATGACTTTTTCGACATACTACTGACTTTTTTTTTTTTTTTTTTTTTACAACATTTTTTCTCACATACTATACTATGACATTTTTTACAACATACTATACCATGACAGTTTTTATGACATTTTTATGGCTTACTATACTATGAGATTTTTTGGGACATTTTTATGGAATACTATACTGACAGTTTTTTATGACATTTCATAGCATACTATTCTACAACATTTTTATGACTTTTTTTCTGACATACTATACTATGACACTTTTTATGAAATTTTTATGGCAAACTATACAATTACTTTTTTATGACATACTATTAGGATAATAAAGTTATTCATCTCAATTTAACTCTTACTGGGACTGATCACATCTGCTTCACAATATGATACAACTGTAAAATGGTATCCACGCTAATTTTATGAATGATATTTGTTGAAATATTTCGAACTTAATGGCTCTCAGAGTTTCTCACAAGCTGTCAGCAGGCAGCCCGGCTTGCTTTGTCTAACCTACACAGTAGCTGTTAAAAGGGGCTCTCTCACACTGCTGAACTTATAACATCACTCATCTAAATCATTAGTGCGTCTGCTTTTCAGGATGCACACTGAGTAAACTCTGTTGGTGCAGGATGAGGGGGGCCAGAGCCACGATGGCAGTATGTGGGCCCACTAAGATGGAAAAGATGGAGAGTGACTTAAGATCAAAGACATGTAGCCCCTGCCCTTTTAAAGAGCAATGTCCAGATTCACTTAAGGTTAGGACACGGTATTAGCTCATGTTTTTCAAAACTGTGATTGAAAAGAGATCGAGAAATCAGCAATTAGCCATATCCTTTACAGTTTAACTGCATGTCACATCCCAGTCTTGATTAAACAAAGTTGTCAGAAAATGAAAAACACTGCACTAAATATTATAATTAGCTCAATTAAAACATGAATCAAAATTCCGTAATGCCTCCTCCAGTTCTTCCCACAATGCGGGATCACACGCGGAACAGATAAGGTTGTTCTATCTCTTAAATGGAACAACCACATTGCAATTAGGAAGCACAATAGGAACATCCTCCTCCACATTGAGGTGAAGAGTTACACCACCCCTGGGAGAATCTGCAGCAGTCAAAAACAAGCCAGATAGCGCTGCAGCATACATACACCAGTGCAAACCATGCTATTAGAGAGAGAGAGAGAGAGAGAGAGGGACCAATGCGGGCCAGGTTGTAGAAATAGGACATGCACTGCAATTTTACATCACTTGTTTTAAAAAAATAATAAATTTGTGCTATTTTATAAGTTTATAAACCTCTTGACTTTTCAGCGTTGTTTCTAATTTGAGAACACCTTTTAATGCACAACCGCAAAGCTCTTATTAAAGTGGGGAGTTTACTGAAATGCACATAGTTTTGGAAGACATTTTCTCAATCCTTTTTTTCCTGCAGAGGAGCACAAGCTTTAGCGCCTGTGCCGATTTGGTAATCAGGCCGCGCTTATGGGTAAATGGAAATCTAGCCTTCTCCTTCCCTGGGTTGGCAGCCATGTGCTGGCCTCCCTCTGCGCTTTTGCTGGTCGCCTGTATCTGCTTAGAACAGGTGCCGGATCCCGTTCAGCTGCAGCATTCACTGCACAGGTACGGGTGGGAGGCCCTTGGCTGCTCGTACAGTCCCCCAAGTTTTCCAGGGGTCCCCATCTGTGTCCCCGCACATCCTCTGCCACATGGCACCTGTCCCTCGACGAGTCTGGTCCATTCTTCGTCCGGCGACGTACACGCCTGCCTGCCACCCCACACTCTGCCTGTTGTTGAGCCACAATGAGATGAAGAATAGCTGCACCCATAATCCCTTGCTGTGAGATGTGTGTGTGTGTGTGTGTGTTTTTTTCCTCCTTCTTTTCCTCCTTTGGCCAGATTTAGGGCCAAGTACAAATTGTAAACAGGTTATTATGCTGCTGTAACACACTCCAACTGGAAATGCACTCCGACAACATTTAGTGTTTACTGATGTAAGTGTGTCTTTATCCGTCGCACAGAGTAGTTTAATTTGGTGCAAAGTTCGCTGCATTTACTGCGACGAGGACGTTGTAATGGGTTTGTTGTTTTCTATTTGCAAGGCTCAACAGGAAAGACATGATTATTCCACCAGAAGCACTTGGAACGATAACTTTGCTTCATCTAATCGCAAACTTGTGATACGTGCAACTGTATATATTAAGTTATATAATAGTAAAGTAAGCCAGCATGTCTTCATGCAGCAACAATACAATGTTACTCAAACACACCGTGACATACATACAGTATCTATAGGTTTAAAGGGCATGTCAGTCTCAAGCATTATATGCCTTAGTCACGTAGTTCAAATCAGCCACTTCCTCTTGACCTACAGTTAATACGCAAATAACGTCATATAGCACAAACGGTCGACCTCCAAATGTGACGCGATTGGACGGCTCCCCCGCCGGCTACACAATGGATGCTGGACCAACCAGACAGTCAGCCTCCTCCGTGCCTCCGGAGGACACGATATTTAAAGTGATCACTGCTCACCTCGGCCCCAGCAGATGGATAATACTTTACACAGCTGTGCAAAGCTCTGCGCACCCGTCCACACACACACACACACCGAGCTTTACGTTGTTACCTTGGTGTTGAGTTAAACCGCCGAGTTGTTTGTTTGCCCAGGGAAGTGACATGACGGCAGAGGAGGAAATAGGAAACATAACAGACTACCTGACAGACTCATTCCACAGGCTTGACCTGAGACTGGAACTGAGCCAGTCAGCAATCAGAGAGAAATAACAAGAGGAGGCGCTTTTGTTTGTTCAGCCTATATCCCTTATATTTGCAAATATTGTAAATCTTATGATCCTGCAAATGTGTGAAAGATTCAATTAGTTAAATTAAAGGGATTGCTCCCTTCTCACAGAAGAAGGGGCTTTACGGATGACTCCTGCAAGCGCCTGTGTATAAAGAGTAAAGTTTATACAGTTCACAACAATGTCACGCCCGGTGTTTGTTGACACGTTATTTTCTCTTTCCTTTCTTGTTGATTTATTGCAGCTAAAACAGCAGCAATGGCTGTCTCAGGTTTTTCAGCAGAAGCCTCCGACTAAAAGGTTACGTTGACGATGAGTCAACTTCTAGGGAGGAAAGGATGGAGGCCGACAAGTTGAGTGTTTTGCCCTCACTTCCCGAAAAAGAAAAGTCACAGGATCCACAAATCTTAGTAAAAACTCCTGTAGAGCTCTTCTGGGCATTTTGTCAAAGGGATTTTGGTGCCTAATCAAAGATAAGTGTTATTATCCACAGGGGATTAGTGCTTAGTAGGGTAGCTTGTCATTGGAAACTACTGTGTACTTAATGGTTTAGACACCAATTTTTAATTACTTATCACTGCGGAGGCACTTTGATAAGAAGGTTGATCACATTTTTAAAAAACAGCAGCATCATTATATATGATTTTAATAGGAAATGCATACTGTATATTATAGCTTATTATAGTAGCCACTGTGAAAAGATGTAACATGTATTTGATGTGTTCGCTGTCCTGTGAAAACCTAACCAAATCTATCTCTAATTTTGTTTATGAAAATTGAAATGTTCCTTTATGGCTTCAGAAAATTCTTGTCCTTCATCGGCTAAATAAACTGTTAAAAATAACAACATTAGATTATCTGAAAAATGCAATGTCACTAAGCTGAAAACAGGACTGTTTTTATTAGTTTATATTGCTCGTATTATTATTCCCTGACTAAATCTCTGTAGTGGCCGTAATGAGTCGTTTGGACGTGAAACACCACTAAAATATCAAAGCGTATGGGAATTATATGATATAATGTTGAAAACACTTCTTTATTCTGCAATTTATGCTCAAGTACCGTCTTCCTGTGTTGCACTAGTCTGAGCCTAATGTGATGATGCTTTGTTGACGCTTGAGTCTTTGTCCTTGTCCGTGTTACAGTGTCCTACCCTGAGGTGGTGGATGTGATTGTTGAGACATTTTAGTGCGTCTTTACCAAGGGAGTCTGCAGCAGCACCCTGAGCTGACCCCGACAATTCTGGGGCTGATGGCGCACCAAAGACTACTTTCTCACCCCGTGTGCCTGGGGCACCACCCGTCCCGCTCCCCCATCCAAAATATGGTCGCACTCAAATGGACCCTCCGCAGAGTTTTGAACCCCTGCAGGCACAAAGGGTAATGATCTAACCCCGAAGAAATGAGCACGACGTCGGCCGGCTGCAAACACTGGTGCTTGATGAATGTTGTCAGTTTAATCACAAGGTGTGTCAAAAGCACACGATCATGGTTGGGTACACAGAGAGGTCATTTTAGGTAACCTACATATTTTCACCACAAGTGTTGTTTTCTGGTTTCAGAGTAAGAAACCGGCTCATTGCTGTGTGGATGTTTGCGGTGTGTCAAGGTACGACAGGCCAGGTTGACAAAGCCTCTCCTGAAAAATGGTGGGTAAGTAAGGACGGGTAAGTAAGATGCTAATCAGCACGGCAGCGTTTCCTCCCGCTTGCTGAACAGCGGGTTCCCTTCCCTCTCTCTGGCTCTTTAATGCAGGGCCCAGCCAGGCCCAAACATCCTGACGGAGAGAGGCTTTTCCCTTATCAGTCAGGAAACACCGCTCCTCCGCCACATCCTCTTTACAAGAAGCACGACTCAACCGTTCCCAAAAAAATGCAGGAAGACCAGCCAGACTCCAGGATTTGTCAAAAGCCCCCTGAATTCCTTTTATCGAAAAAGAAAAATTCAAGAGAACAGAGAGGGTGAGAGGGGAGGAGAAGAGAGGGGGGGGGCTAAAAAAAAAAAAAAAAACGAGAAAAATGAGGAGGGTGTAAAACAGTCAACGAAGCCCTGGGATTTATTTTTTTATTTATTCTGCACAGATTACGAAAGGTCTGCATCAGCAAGATAGAACACGGGGTGAGGGGGTGGGGGTGGACGTGGGGTCCGGAGTGCCTAAGAATGGCACCCAGAATAAGACTCCGGGAAAACAAAGGACTGGTTGAGATGGAGGCGGGTGGCGACGGCTGTGCCTGTTTTACACTAATCCTCTGAACCGGGACGAAATGAAAGCGAGAGGAGACGGATGGAGAAGGATGATGTGATGGAGGGTGGAAAAAGCAAGCAAGGGAAGTGAGTGTCAGAATGGGCCACTTGCTGTACAACAGCTAGACAAGAGTCCAAATAGAAGAATATGTGGTGTTCAAAGATGGACAAATAACACACCATGTGTTCCCCATTTGTGTGTGAAAACCTGAAAAACAAAAACTACTTTTCTTTCTTTTATTAATTCAGGATTCTGGTTGTATTAATTAGTATGTATATGAGTAGAAGTGTGTTTTCAAGTGTATCAGTTATTACCGATACCTCATACTTCTTTTGTTGTGGTATGCATTATCCAAGTAGCAACTGCGTTAATATAAAAATTGAACTTTATTTTAAATTATTGTCTTTCACAAACCTAAATCAGCATACAGTTATAGTTACCATTATTATTTTTCATCGTAGAGGTTATGATTATATATTATTAAGTACTTGAGAGGAAGTATAAATGCCTTTTTTCTTCATTATACACTGTTTTTGTTAAATTGCATAAGAAATGTCCAACTAAAACCTCATTCAATTACAACTACTGAGGTAAGACTCCCAAACTAGTG
Source organism: Sebastolobus alascanus (assembly GCA_916701645.2). NCBI lineage: Eukaryota > Metazoa > Chordata > Actinopteri > Perciformes > Sebastidae > Sebastolobus > Sebastolobus alascanus. The sequence goes on along the minus strand of CAKAOJ020000096.1, from coordinate 710,990 downwards.
AGAGAGGGAACATATGATACAAACATTCGAATGGGAAAGCGTCGATAATAGCATTACAGTTAGCATTTATGCGGAAACATCAAAGGTTTTAAATTAGCTTCTAAAGAGCGTCTGTACATGCCGCGGCGGCAACAGTAACTGGTGACATTTACAAGTGGACAACAAGTCTTTACGATTGTTCCTCTGGTTTAGAAATTTCTTGACAACTGGAGGTGGCATACTATAGTATTTTGTGTCTGCATCCCTGAGGTGTCCATCTCCCTTTCTTCACATTCCTCCAATTGCTCTTTGTTCTTTCCTCGGCTCCGGACAATCATATTGCTCAGTAATCAGTTCAGGTTTTAGTCACGGCGAGATGATGTTGCTCATAGATGCTAATGTGGGATTTGAAATTACACATGAGAGCACAGAAATCTTCCCCTTACTGACACCCAAGTGCAACGTTATCCCAAATTTCTTCACCCATTTTAAACCCAGTAGTGTCTCTGACCAGCCACCAGTGTAATAGATGCTGTAACGAAGCTTACGAGATGCCGTAGTTGTTGTAGTAGGCCGCCGTTGCGTCCGCGAGCACCGAAATGAGGCTGGATTCTGTGGTGCTACTGGGACACGCGGAAGCAGTGGCGGCGGACGCCACCTGGATGTGTCCTGTAACAGTCATGCCGCCGCTGCCCTGCTCAAGATGGAAGCCGGTCCCAGTGGAGTTCAGGTACTGGTCAAACTCGTTGCGGTCCACCTCGCCCAGAAGCTCCGCCTGGCTCAGCTGGTCTAGAGTCTCCAGGTGACCCTGTGTCTCTGGTGGCGGGGACAGCTGACCCAGGTGGCCCTGGTGGAGCCCGTGGTGTATCTGGGGGAAAGATGAGGTACTGTAGTAAGACAGCGGAGGGCCGTGGATCAGTCCACCGCCGGTTTGGGACATGTGAGAGATGTGACCTATGTGTGTGCCCCCGCAGTGGATTTGGGTCTGGGTGTAGTCAGTGTGGTAAGGGGGAGGGCTGCCCATGTGTGTCTGATTCTGGTGGTGCTCATCTGGGCAGGAGGAGGAGCAGGAGGAGCTACCAGATGTTGAGTAGTAAGAAGGGGGCACATGCTCGTGGTCCATGGCATCTAAGGGGGACATCTCGGGGGGAGTGGGCAGACCGTAGGGGTAGGTGTCAAAGCTGCTGTTGGAACCGGCCGGGTCTCTGAAGCTTCTGACGCTGGGCAGAGCGGGGCTGGGGCTGGAGAACCTGATACCAGCGGGGCTGCCCTCGTCTTTGTCGAGGGGGTGACAGAGGACTCGCTGGTCGGGCAGGGCGTTCTGATCAGGGGCCAGCCCGCTCAGGAGGAAGCCGGGGTCCACTCGCTTGCAGATGCGTTTCAGCTGTTTCTTCCGGCGAGGCCGGTACTTGTAGTTGGGGTAGTCCTGCATGTGCTGCACCCGCAGCCTCTCTGCTTCCTCCACATAGGGCCTCTTATCAGGGGGAGTCAGGGCCTTCCAGGACTTGCCTGCAAAAAGAAAAGACAAGATTTATTTATTTTTTTAAATTTCAACTACAAATCTTGAATAGGTTTCAACAGATTAGTTCCCAACTTAAATCTGCACCTTTTTTTTATTTGTAAAATAAATGTTTCTATAATCAAAAACAATAAATGTTTAAAGTCCGTTATAACTACACAATATTAAAATGACAGAATCTATTTATAATCTAAACATACTAATAATTTCTACAACCTGTAAAATATCCATGTTCTCAATCATTTTCAAAGTTTTAGGCTTTTATTGGATAATTAAGATATTAAATTCCTATGAATAATGGTGGGATAACATGTTTTCCAAAATTAAACAAAGCTTAAATAGCACTATAAAAGAGACATCACAAGAATAATAAGATAAGTCTTCCTTTACTTTAAAACAAGGACGTGTAATTGTCATTTACTTCTCAAGTGTGTGATATTTGTTTCTTAAAAAAAAACCCATCTCTATTAAAACTTTCACCTTAATAAACAGCTACCATTTAAGTTCTTAATTGTTTTAAAGGAGTTTCCTTCAAGTAATGAACGCCCTATTTTAAGATAAACACAAGTGTCAATTTTACCTTTATTTATGAAAGCATATTTTACACGTATTGCTGTTCTGGAATTGGCTTTAAGATGATTTCCGATGTGTGAGAGAGAGCCAGATTTTGAGCTTAACATTAAGCACTAATCCAAGCAGCCTAAATCCAACGGAAAAATCATACATTTCTGTCTTTTTCTATGTCCATAGTCTTAACGAATTTTACGTTTTTACGGAGACATTAACTTTTAAATTTAGGCGATTTGGTCGACGCGCTTCATCCTATAATGGCTGTGAAGTTGCGCGATTAATTTACCTGGTTTAACCTGTGATCAACTGCGATTAAACACGTTGATGTTTTTTCTTTAACACCTTTTAAAATACATTTTTTTTTTTTCAGATTTTAATTTAGGCTATACTTTTTCGTGTTGGAAACAACTTAAAAAAACTTTTGTAAAACAGCCGAGGCCTGAGGGGAATTATAAATGTGTGGGCCGTTAAAAAAGTAGCAATAATAATAATAATGACAATAATAATACAATATATAATTCGTAGATTAATAATATATATATTTAAAAAAAAAACAAAAAAAAAAACAACTTTAAATAACTTCATCTCACCCAACATTTTGCTGAGCTCGGCATTGTGCAGGTCTGGGTTTTGAACCGCCAGCCGTTTGCGCTCGTCTTTGGCCCACACCATGAACGCGTTCATGGGCCGTCTGATCCTGGGCTCCGGCGCCTTGTCCGCGGGGGTCCGGTGCGGGCCGTGTCCGTCGGCCACGTCCCCGTCTCCCGGAGGACACTCGAAGGACTCCGGCCACGACGAGTACGCGCTGATGAGGGCTGCCATCTGCGCTCTCTCTCTCTCTCCTCTCTCCAAAACTTAAGATGCGCTTCTCGCTCTGCCTCTCTTGACAAGTTCTCCGTGGAGGTTCACCGGAGGCTGATTTAAAAAAAAAGGTGAGAAAAAAAAACTACAGAAACTGCTTTTAAAAAAAAATCAAAAAAAATCCAGCTGTGTTTTTACACACTGACTAGATCACTGGAGCTACAGGCTACAGTCAGATGTGAGAACAGGTTTCAGGAGAAAACCACAGATATGCTCAGGATGATGCTGCTGCTCCTCCTCGTGAGTTATGATTCAGTCTTTCCTTGGTGGATGGGGGAGCGCTTTATATTTGAGGAGCAGGTTCCAAGAGAAGCCCCGGAGGACTCTCGGCTCCTCCTTTTGATTGCAAGTTGAGCCCCGTGAAAGAGAAGAGAGAGAGAAGAGAGAGAGAGAGAAGCATTTCAACACCACTAACTACTTAAACTGGCCTCACAACAAAGCAACACCTTCCACTGACAGATAACGAACAAACTAAACTTAAGTCACTGAGCAGGTTATGATGATTTTTTTTAAGTTATTGTTTTTATAGGGGTAAATTGGGTTCAATTAAAGTTGGTCAAACTGAGAAAAAAAAAATTATGTAATGCAATAATTTGCAGCCATTATAGAACTCCCATTTCTAATTTTACATAATGCTGATGTGATGACAGAGAGGGATTTGGCAACATCAGTGATTTTCCTAGCCAACAAGGAAACCTTCTGCTGACAAACTTCTCTAACCTGTTCAGCAGTTTACTCAGACATTACACAGCACAACTGCACTGGTTAAGATTTCTACTAGCATGACAGTCTGTCATGGTCCACGCAAAAGAAAACACAACACTCCCAAAAAAACAAAGAGAAAACTTTTCTTCCTATGTTTTTATAGTCAACGGTAATGTTCCAAATATATATTTTTCCACATAATTCCTGTTAAACGTCTAAATGCAGAAGCCAATATTAAAGTGACATCCCCTCAGAGGAGCAGAGGAGCTCTTTTTTGGGTGCAGATCAACGTGGAACCTCTGAACACATCTGTGGGTGACAGAGGGGATAAAACCACTGAACACACACACTACAAACAAATCAGTTTCCTTCTGTGGCCAGAGGCGGGTGCATATCAAATCCAGGAGTTCCTGTTGACAGGATACTCTTGAGCTGCAGCCATGGAGTAGCTCTCACTCTCTCTCACACACACACACACACTGCTCAAACATAGCTACTGGTCACAGGTCAGATAGTATATTGGTTTGTAATATTAAAAGAGGGAGTAACCTGACTACATACTGGGGTTTTAACTAAAACTTTTTTTTTTCTTTAACTTCAGAGTTAAACCCAACCACAGGCAACACGGATCTAAAGTTGTAATACACACCCTTTGGTTGGTCCTGCCTCCCCAACTATCAAACTGAAGTGTCAGCTCTGCCCCCCCCCCCCCCCCCCCCCCGTCACCACCACACAGGAACAGGATACGGCACCTGAAGCCACAGATAGTGTGTAAAGCAGGCACATCGGTGATATATAGGGCCGCACTTGCTGCTCTGACATGATGTGAAACTAGTAAAAGTCATAACAGAGCAAGTGTGAGCTGACAGGGGGGGGGGGGGGGGGCACGGAAGTGAGACTGTACAGTATGTCAGACAGCAGACAGACAATGTGACAGAGAGACAAGTTTCACATCGTATCTGCAATTTGGAGCTCTGAGTTGGGGGTTTTCTGAAATGACTAATAGCTCTACGTGTTAACCGCTGTGTGGGTGGGAGCTGCATCAGCCTGCTGTTGTTGTTCACCCTTTCAGTGTAAAAGACATGTGGCTACTGGAGACCTGAGGAGGGGGTTCGTCTCTTATGTATGGGCTGTATGAGGAAATGTCACTATGGTAACATAATTCAGTCAGTTTATGAATGAATTCCTGTTTTACACATTATTAGGCTATCACTTTTATTAATGTTATTTCTCTCAGTCATACATTCCAATGTATAATTTTAAAGTAATTTTCAAAATAAAAGCGAGCAGCATCATTATGTGCAAATATGTCAGTAAACGATGGTGGTTGAACAAATACACAGTATATTCATACTGTGATTTGTGACTTTTAAAAGGGAAATAAATCTGTTATTATTATTTCTTAACATAAAACATGATAGCCATATCAGCTGGAGAGCCATTTTTTTGTAACAAGGCATCTTTAATTAAAAAAAAACATTAAACTATATGGACTAATGGGTCTTGTAATTAACTGAATTGAATCTCATAATGACTCTATAGTGTATGGGAGGAAATGTAGAGAAAAACACCTGAGATGCTTACGGTAATGGGCAGGCTCTGTTTACATCAGAGTTTTTCGTAACTTACAAATCCAAAACAGTGACGAGGAAAGGAATGCCGTGTTGTTTTGACGTGTAGGACGGGGACGCAGTAGTTTCCTTTTTCCTCCTTTGACTCACACCACCCACTCTCATCGCCGAACAAGACTGGCTTGTTCAGACTTCGTCTGTCAAGTCAAAGAAAAGATTTAGTAACCTCATAAATCACATTTGGAAGTGGAAAGGGTGACGGGTGTGAGTACCAACTATGTTAGGAGGTAGAAATCTGTTTTCAGATTACCTTTACAGCTGATAAGTTCATATACGCTACTCACTGCTTGACTGAAGTAAAGCTATTTCTCCTCAACACTCTCCTGTTTTCTTAATAATTTCACCTACATTTCACTCCACCTATGAAGGGAAAAAAAACAATCAAACACACATACATTGCTATTTGGATTTATTTAAAAAGTGATTTGATCCCGTTAAAGCACCAACGTTTGTCTGTTTTCTTACAGCTCATGAATGTGTCAGACAAACGTTTTCCAGATTTCTAGCAAAACTGCATCTGTTCATATTCGTCAAGACGTATATATATCACATCGAGGAGATTAACGTCTTCTGTTTTTACAAAACTAGCAAAAACTGTCTCTGGGTCACTTTCATTTAAGGAGATATCGGTTATCTGAGGAATAAGATGCTTGAAACTAATTGCTGGCAAGAAAATAAAATCCACTGTGAAAGCTAAATAAATAGTAATGTTGATGCATATAAGATGGTAAGACAGAAATAATGGTACTTGGAAAGAAAAAAAAAAATTGATATAGTGTTTGCAAAACAACAAAAAAATATAACTTTTTTTTCCTAAAGAGTTTGGTAGTATTTTAGAATTTAGAAATATGGATCCTTTGTATTCAATAATACATAAGACAAGACATGCCAGCGCTCATCTAATCATTTCTAAATTTGATGGAAAAACAGGCTCATTTTAAAAAGTATATTAACTTATGATGTCTGTATGAATATATTTTAGACATTGTGCACATGTAGAGAAGAGGATTTATCTGATAGATGAAAGAATAGTAATTTGCTTCTTGCCCTCAATGAGTGGATCAACAATACTCTCATGTCTGTCCGTTGAATATGAAGCTACAGCCTTCAGTCGGTTAGCTTAGCTTAGCTTAGCATAAACAGGGCTCAACAATAAGGATTGCCCGCTTGCCGGGGGGCAAGTAAAATGCAACTTTGGGCAAGTGGTAAAAAATAATTCAACGCATCGTTTTTTCCCCGGAGGAGCTGATGACGGAAGTAGCTAAGGAGAGAGAGACATCTCGCTTCCGTCTCATCTCATCTCATTTGAGGTTTTAATGGGCAGCTTCAAGTATTTTTATGTCATCAAATGTCTATCCTCCTTTTTCTCGTCACTGTAGCGAAGTGTTCTTCATGGACAGATTATTAGACTGTATCTATACAAGACATTTGACTTTCTCATAAAGGCAATCACAATGAAGCCTAAAGGACTGGTGGCATTGGAGGCCAATTACTACTAATCCCATCCTATTCTTGATGTTTCCTTTTCTTTTTCTTCTCCTTTTTGGACTTCTTCTCTACCAGCTCCTCCTCCTCTTTAACTACATCGTCCACTTCCTCTCTGCGTTTCTTCTTCTTCTTTTTGTCAACAACCTCAGATTCTACAGTTGGATCCTCGGTTGATCCGTGTCCATTTAGTAGCTCAGTTTCCTTATTTTGTTTTTCAAGCTTCTTCTTCCTCTTCTTCTTGGACGGAGGCAGCTCCTCACAGTTCTGCTCCACACCGGAGGTGGAGCTACACGTCTCATTTGCAGCTCCTTCGCTTTCGACCATTTTCCTCTTTTTCTTCTTTTTCCCTGAACGCTCCTGCTGTTGGTCCTCATCGTCCTCTATTACGATGATAGGAGCGGCGGTGCTGTTCTCTTCTACCACTTCCAGATCATCTGCTGACTTTTTGCTCTTCTTCTTGTTCTTCTTTTTCTTTTTGGGCTCTTCCGAGTCGTGGATGAGGATGGGACTTTGTTCCTCAGATGGACCCGATGTCTCGTCGGTTTCCATTGAGGGTGCTGTACTCTGGGCCTGTCCACGAGCCTTCTTCAACTGAGCCATTCGCTGTGCAAAATACTCCTGCATAGTGAGAGTACTTTTCACAGTGTTGGTGATGGACTCTGTATCCAGTTCAAAGGCAGCAGGAGTAAAAGTCTCCTCCGTCTCACCCTGAGAATCACTGCTGTTGTTCTCCTAGACCAAAAACACACATGAGAAGACACAGTTAGGATTTAATGCAGCATGTAGACAATCTACACAGAAATAGACACACAATGGCGGACCGAGGAGCTTAAGTGATCGTCAATCATCATGCAGAGATTAACCAGGCAGATTTTAGTGAGTGAAAAGAGCCCAAAATAGGATGTTGAGCTAACAATAGGTGTTAAAGGATCATCTTAAAATAAGCATCGCTGGACCTAATTGTCACACATTGTGACATTTATCATCATCTTCTTAAAACACAATGCAGCTCCACACATCCAGCTGTGTGTCCTTGCACAGTCAGCTCCTGAATGGCTACCTCTCTGTCTGACTAAAAAAAACATACCTTATTTAATAAATAAACCACAAGTGTCGACATTGTGACACTACACAACTGCTATCGCATCAAATATAAAGCATTTGGAAACCATTTCACATGGTTTAGAAATATTTTTTTCATTCATTATACTAGATTCAATCAAAATAATTCGACCCATTTTGGGATCAAAGTGGAAGCTGCTCGGAGCAAAAAAGGCTTCCGCTGATTCCAGTTAGGCAGTCAGGAGGTGATCCGTTTGCTAAAAAACACTGAAAATAGTTGTTAAAAAAGGAGGAAAGAGAAGTACTCATTCATTTGCTTTGGTTAAACCGTCTCCAATCTGGGGACGCGAGTCAGTCTGGTCACCAGCTTTATTAAACAGCGACCACTTTTCAACTGTGAGGTACAACACGGTCGAGATTTTAACTCTACAGCAGGAACAATTTGTCACCTCACCCCTGCGACCCATTTGTCTTCATTTTCCTAATGGCCTACTCAATGCATAATGATTTGTCCAGAAGAATACAGGAGCTCCTCCTGAGGATCGCACTAAACAATGCTTCCGCTCTGAGTATTGCCTCAGAGATGGCGAGGTGGACGGCATTTTTCAAACCCTACAGATTAGAGATGAATTGAAAACACCGTGTTGTGTCGAGTCACCTCTTGGTTTGGCCTTTAAGCTTTTACATTCAGATTACACTACTTTGACCCTCGACGCTGATTGAGATAGACAAGCTAACTGATGGGCTGGTAAAACAATGTGGATGTAGATCCGAACAAGTCTCGTGGGACTTAAATAGACTGAAATGCGGAGTGACGTTACTACGTATGCACTGGGCTTCCTCGTATACTGTACCTATATTTGTTTTGTTTTTTTAGGATTATCAAAAGTGCCAAACTAGCCACCAGGGACTTAAGTGAAACCCTACAAGCTATTATTCTTAACCCACTAAAAGTCTCTTTATAGTCAATATATTTCCATAAGGGGAAACAACCATTGTTTTGTGGCCTAATATATTGATTAATATGGTAAGAAATGATTGCTCTGCAAATATACCCCTGGTTCAATACTTTTTTTAAGGCTATAAATTATGCCTGTAAAATCATGATTTGACCAAGTTTTTGAGTATTACATGACTTACTGCATATTCCAACACGTTCTCATCCCAACTCTTTACATACTGGCAATTTATCAGACCCCTCGGCGTGACTTTTCGCTCGCAGTAAACACGTCCTTAATGTTGTGAATTAAAGAAAAACACTTGCTTAGGTTTAGACAACAAAACCATTTAGTCAGGTTTAGGAAAAAACATCATGGTTGGGCTTAAAAATGACTACATTTGTACAGTGAAAAGTAGCGTACGGGACACCAACAGCGCAACCTGGATGTAAGCCCTGTGTTGTTGGACCCCTTCACCTCACCTCCCTCCCGCGTGTCTCTTTCGCTCTGTCACCACAGAGCTTTCCCTGAGCGTTTAATATTGACGAGGACGGGTTTATATTGTAGTTAAAGGAAAGCCCGGTGCATCGCATACCGGCACTAAAGGGTTCCTTGTGCGGCGGTATCGTGACAAAGCGTCTGTATTTGACGCCCTGGGAATGAGAACGGGCTGCATATTCCTCTGACTGTCATTGCATCTTAAAAGGATGGATTCAGAAGCCTCACACACAGTTGAGGCTAAATGACCGGGCAGGTGTTCAAGCGGACCACAAAGTTTTCCGCCACCTCAGACCTCGACTAGAATAACCCCAACTTCTAACAAGGGGGAGAAGGCCCTTCAGGTGAGGTGCCATTAAACAAAACTTTCCAACTTCCCAGAGAAAATCTATACTCCCCGTTACTGCACAATGGCATCCTCTCTGCTTGGGAGAGAGGAGATGGGGCTTAGAGCTGACAGCGCCAAACAACATGTAACTGGGATTTGGGAAGATGGCTGGGGGCCACTTTAGAACTGCCTGTGAAATTACTCTCAAGAGAGGGTGAATGAGCGAGGGGGGGGGAAAAAAAAGAGAGGAGAGTGACTGAGAGAGAAACATCTCCTTCATCAGGGGCAAGTGGCTGGAGCTGCTTGGTCCGTGGTTTGTCCTCACTGCCTGGGGATCTCCATTAGACCCTGATCCGACAGGACACGCATACGTACAGCGTATGGATGTAGAGCTGCAGATCCAGTCAGCATTACTGGCAGCCCTGGAGATTTCTGTTTGGCGAGTGTCGAGGGCAACATGTAACTAAGACACAACTCGGCAGTTATGTTTGAGATCTTCTTTCCCCATTTCCAGGTGTGTGTTATTTTCTCTAGCCTGTTATTATCACTCACCATTTCTGTGCGAGTGCCACCCCATATAAGTGTACAGCAGACATGAGACAAAACCCTCAGACCAGAATAAATGTATCCCGATAAAAGCTCCATGATAAAAAAAAAAAAAAAACACAACTAAATGCAGCAATCACAAAAAGCCATTTTATGAATTTGTAATATAATATCAAAATGTAAGCGGCATCAATACTTTACCATGCTTAATTTCCTTAATACATTAAACAAAAATATGACAAAATTTCAGGCAACTTTTCAGTTACAGTGACTGCTTATCTTCAAGACCAGTGACATTTTCTTCTTTAAGAGTTTGAAGAGGGCTGCAACTATCATTGTTGATTAATCTGTCGATTATTTTCTCGATTATTATTTATCGATTAGTTGTTTGGTCAATAAAATGTCAGAAAATGGTGAAAAATGTCCATCAGTGTTTCCCAAAGCCCAAGATGACCTCCTCAAATGTCTTGTTTTGTCCACAACTCAAAGATATTCAGTTCGTAGGGGATTAAAGAAACCAGAAAATATTCACATTTAATAAGCTGGAATCAGAGAACTTGAATGTTTCTTCTTAAAAAATTACTCAAACAAATTAATCGATTATCAAAATAGTTGGTAATTTATTTAGTAGTTGTCAACTAATCGATTAATCGTTGCAGCTCTATGTATTACGTAATATTAAATTAAACATCTGCAGTGCTAATTTACATTCCTAAATTGTTAATGGTCAGTCAAAGCACTGCGCAAAGCAACTGCAGAAAGTCTTGAGTTGTAATAAATGGTAGCTTTATGCAGTTCATTTTTCAGCAGAGGTTTGCAGTCCATTTCTATATTTTCAGTTTGTCAGTCACTAGTTTTACTGGTTAGGTAAAGCCCTGGCAACAAAAGACTAAACCTTAAATAAACAGTGCATAGTGGAGTAAGTCAAACTTTCTCATTCCATAAGAGAATAATGCCACAGTGGTTTAGATTTTTTTTCTTGTAATACCGATCCTTAAAAAGAAAAACTAAATTTAACGTAACTCGTTTTACTATTTCAATGTTAAAACCAAATTTTCAAGAGCAAAGTTTATTTCCTTTAATAATAAATTACCTATAAAAATGGGATTTGGTCAAGAAGGGACACAACCATGTATAATTTATAAAATCAGTTTACATAATTCCTGGAACGAGAGAAGAATGATTGAAAAGGCCGTCCCGGGCTACAACACAGTGGGGTTGGAGAACACACCTATAACCAGTCGTGTCTACTCCTCCTCCTCCTCCACCTCCTCCACCTCCTCCTCCTCCCGGACCCAGAACCCCAGGAAAAGGATGCGCTCCGTGCACTGTGTGCAGTTCTGAGATAAGGCTCCTTCGGCAGAGGAGCGGTCTGGCTGGCTATCGGGCCCTTCCTGCTCCGCTCTCTCCCCTGGCGGGGGCTGGGGCTGGGCAGGGAACACAGGGAGGGCCCGCAGAGGGTCCCAGAGAAAAGGAGAGGGTGGGAAGACATTCAACAGGCCGCCTCCTTCAAGACACTCCAGTTCCATCTCTCCCCGCTAATGTAGCCGATGGAAAGCCAACGGTAAGACATGCGCCAAGGTGCCAAGATACCGAGGCCAACATATTCAGGAGGAGAGTCTATCAAGCCAGCAGAGGGATGGTGGAAACGGTTCACTGGAGTGCATGTGAAACTTTTATAACTCAACAAGATCGGCAAAGAAATTTAATTGACTGCTCGCTAGATCTGAAACGTTTACAGAGCATGTAAAGCTCATTTTTTGTCTATTTATTTCTAAAGAGAATAAAATGACAGAATCGGTACTGTTAGGGATGTCTAATTAAGATTTTAACACCTGATTCCAATCCAAGGCCTTTAAAACGGAGTCTTTGCTAATACAGAGTCAACTTCTTTTAATCTTACCCCTCCATTGTTCAGCTTCAAACAACACACTTAAGTACTAGAATACATGAAAGTAGGCCTACCTAAGTAGTAAATGTGTATTTTTGTGAATGGCTCTGCATTTAGAAAATATCGACCTTTAGTGGTTTCCTATAGAGTTTCTCTATTTTTATATATTATCTGTACATAGACGATGAGCTCTGGTATGGATCTGTTGAGGTAGGATGGTTTGGTTTTTAGCCTGCAAAATGTCGCTGAAATATAGCAAAATATAACAACTCACTTTTTGACGATCGCAGTCGAGGTGGATTTCACTGACTGAAACTGAAACCGGTTGGAGTCACGATGGGTCATAACAAAGGACTGGACTGTGTGTAGCCAGTGGGTCCATTAAATGCTTGGATTGCACAGGACAAGCCTAATATTTTCATTCGCCCCACTAACGCCTTGATTCCACACAGTTTTGTTTTGCGTCCATAAATCTGTATAGTATACGGATACGGACCCGAGTGTTCAACGCAAGGAAATGCATCTCTTTATGGATGGATAGAAACACCACGGCAGATATGGGAGAGAAGTTACTGCAAAAAAGCGTTTTTATATCTATGATTTACTCTCCGTTTTTTTTCTGTCCAGTCTAGACGAGTCACATTTATACATTTTTTCAAAGTGAAAAGTTCGACGGCATATTTTGCTAACATCGGTAGCATGCTAGCTGTGTAACATATAGAGTACATGCATAGTGGTTCATACGTCTTTTAACAAAATAGTTCACAAAACTGCTTAATATGCCATCAAAAGTTTCCCTTTGAATTACATCCATCAATCGGTTATTTATTTGCCCTTTTCCACAGGAAGTTAGCATAACATGCGGGCTGAAAAAAACGGAAGGAGGAGTTTCACAAACACATCGGAGATCATGGGAGTTTCCCACAGGAATTAATGAACTTACGTACACGGAGGCGTAAAGGATAACAAGTGGGCGTCATATACAGCTTCTCAAAGGGTTTATTCTTTTCTCTGTTTCAAATTACTTTATTTATCTTTGTGTATTTTAACTGTGGGACAAAATAAGGAATCTGAAGACATCCATCCAACTCACGAGGAGCATTCGTCACGACTAAATGGTTAGTTGCAGCCCTAATTCCAGGCATTGCCAATTTAGCAATTAATAATCACCCTCCCTCCAACTCTTATCATGAACATGGTCATGGTCCTGGAAAATTGTGTAGCAAAGCAAAGCATTGGTATTTTTGGCAGCTCCTTTTCTCTTGCTGCAACGATAAAACCAGTGAATGCGGTTACTTAAAAAATGGGTGTAAACTGGGGCATGAAAGTTGTTTTTTATGCACAACCCAACTGACGCGTAACTTTACATTTTTGGATAACCGTTTAAGGGAAACTTAGGTCAAATAACAATTAATTCGTTAACATTCCATATTAAAACCTGTCTAAGACACCCATCAGATTAAAAGGAGGTGTTCGTTCTTGTTGACTGAATTTTTTAAAATGGGCATTTCTTGGTAGCCCCCAAAAAATAGTAACAAGGTCAGCCTTTCCATGCACTACCAGCCCTTCAAGTCCCTCAAGGTACAGGTATGAGGTTTAAAAATAAGAGAAATAATGAAAAATTGCGACTGGTTATATACAGTATGTGGTGATAAATGTGTGTCAGAAAAAAAACTAAAACTCATGGAGTAGTGTAAAACTGATTCAAATGCATGCGTATCAGACTTACTAAAAGTTATGAAAAAACTTAAGATAAATATGTCTTACTAATCAGCTTTTAAAAAAAAAAACGGTATAAAGTCACCTTCTGGCTCACATGTTAATTAGCATTTGACAAAGCTGCAGTTGCCCATTTATTTTCTTAAAAACTGCCCGTTTGCATTACTTGCCGTTTTTTTTTTTCCAATAATTTCTAGCCAATATTGGTTGGGTCTGTAATTGCATGAGTGTGCCCTCATTGTCCTGCCACAATAATAAATTTGGCGATACTCAAGGTCTATGGATCAGGCCCTGATTAGCCAGCTGTCTCTCCCTGATGAGCACACAAGTCCAGCAGCCCATCCTTCATGAGCCTGATGTGGGCGGACAGAAAAACAGGTGGATACCTTATTCCCTGGTAAATAAGCAAACCCTTCGGTTGACCATCAATATTCTTTTTAAGTAATGTCACTGCCTCCGATGTGATCCTAATATTTTACTTCCTTTTCTTCGGAAATTACACAAAGTAACAAAGTTAAAAACTATAAAAATGATGTGCCGTAACATTAAACACCACACACGGAAGCTTCCACAAAGCAATACTTTTGCTAAAGGCAGACTTTCTGTGCGTAGTTAAGACAAAACACACAAAAAAATGGGGTTTGAAAAATTGCACTTTGTGCCCGGTGCGAGAACGTTTATCATAAGTAACAAATGAAGACAACATTATGCATGCAGCGTGACGGCCTTGTGCTTGTTCAACATTGCAAACACTTGCCGACAATGCCCCCCCCTCAAGAGCATAGGGTGCCCCCACCCCAACCCCAGAGAGGGAAGATGTGGTGATTATTTTCCCCAGCTGTGATTTATTAGATTAAAGAGTCAGTGATTAAACGGTAGTCGGCGGCTGTAAACAGCCGAGAGGGCTGGAAATCTTTGGGCGGTTAGCTTCACCAGGCGGTAATTACCCCGGCCCCATGTATTCTACCTCAGGCCCGTAACTAAGAGACGGACGCCCTCTTTTTCTTTTTTGTCCTGCGCTAATCTGTAAGTGTCAGCGAGCTGGCATGGCCAGGAGGGAGCAGTCCACAGAACTGCCAGGGAGGTAGGTGGTAAATGTGTGTGTGTGTGTGTGTGTGTGTCTTTGCAGCAGGGGGTGGAGTGTAGGGGGGGGGGGGGGTCGCTTGGCGGGTCTTGATATTTTCGGCGGTAGAAGCAAAAGGGCCTGTCAACAAACATGCTAAAGAAAGGGAGCGCTTTCGCTTGAGGCAATTAGATGTTATCTGAGAATGAATTAGAGCTCTTCAGCTTCACAATAAGCCTGCATGAGTGCACCGGCCCCATTCAAACTGCGACAACCAATCTGCGACAACGCACGTTTACACCGGTAACCCCTTTCAACACATCAATGCTGAGGTTGATGGACAACTGAGCCAAAAAAGAAGTAAATCTCTGCTTCGGTGCCGTATTTCTATTTATACTGTCGATTATACGATGTAGTGGAACTCAGCAGTAATAATGCGAAGAACATAAGTTAACAATAAAACAGAGTGATACAAATGTAGAGATTTAAAATAACAGAAACGGAAGTTAAAAACAGTAAAACTTGTCTGTCTGCTTACTCGCATGAAGTCAAGCTGAAATAAAACAGAAGTCTTAGTCCTAGATGATTATAGCAATTACAGATATGTTAATAGACCACTTTATGACTCATCTACATCAACCAGCGCGGATACTAATAATGTCGACACGCTTCCAAAATAACAATTCAACATGAACTCACTTCACAGTTCACGGCCTCGGCAGCAACCTGTGAAACCCGTTCTAGAGTTGAAGACAATTTCTTTAGTGAAAAGACATTTGGCCTCTGCGCCGTCAGCAAAGTTTCACCCGCTCGACTCCGCCCACCGGCTCCCTGGCGCCTTGCCGACGCATCTGCCAAACGCTCGAGCCCCCCCCAACCCTCGCCGCCCCTGCCCCATATTCCTTAAGATGGTGGTATCGGGGGAGCCCCCGCTGACGTGCGATCCTTCATGTGGACGACGCGTGGGCAGGGAAAAACTTGCAACAGGTGCCACCCGATGAGGCCTGATCCTCGGCCCTTTGTGCCTGAGCAGGAGTGGGAGTGGGAGAGGCCGCGGGGGTCACGCTGACCCCGAGAGCCGGGTGAGCCATGCCGACCGTCTGACTGGAGGGCTCAGACGTCAAAACAAGCCGCGTACCAAATTATACACTACCATTTTTCTTCCCTGACACTTTTAAGGAGTACAGAACTAATGAACGGGTCGACGTTGTAACAATTTTTGAGGTTTCTCATATCTCTGTCGACCGCAAAACTTAATTCATTTTAGATATGAATGTTTTTTTTTTTAACTGTACTGATTAAGAGGCTGAATCAGTAAGCTGGAAATTACATTTTGCTGATTGCATTAAACTACAGTAAAATTATATTATGCTGGGGATTCTTCACAAAATCAATATCTGTAAGACTAAATGTAAAAAACTGAAATATTGAAATCTAATTTTATTTTCTTAAACATTTATTACAACGACAAAGTCTGAATGTCGGTATCTAAGGTATGGCCATTTTGCAGTCATAATATACTTTCATTAGAAATAGGTTTTTAAAAAAATAGCTTTAAAAGTAAGAAAAACAAACCAATAATTAAAAAAAGAAGATCAAATTTTGTCTTTTTCAAAACACACACCCCCCCCCCCCGCCCCCCCCAAAAGAAACGTAGAAGCAAATGTAGGTGGAAAAATAAAACTATGGCTTGTTTCCACCTTTCAACTGAGCTGGCGGCTTTAAAAAATGACTAACTTTTGTTGATATATGAATCGGCGGGGAGTCTATTTATCAGCAGGCCCTCTGCGGTCGCCCGCTTGGGTCCCTCAAGTCACAAGCCGCGTCGCTCCCCTTTGACTGATTAATTAGCCAATCAGAGGACATTTTTCACTGGGCGGCAGAATGGTTTATTTCAGCTAATGCCGGGCTTTCGAGCCGAGGCCCGTTGGAGCCTCGTCGGCTCTTTCGGCCTGCCTGAGTGGCCGGGCAGAGGGGCAAGGGAGATAAATCAAGCCGGGCTGGCCCTCCATGTGGCTCCCCTAACTAAACCCCCAGAGGAGGGCACGGTGGCGGAGAAGGAGGAGGAAGGTAGAGGGGGGGACGCAGGACGGCCAGGGGCACTGCTCGCCCGCCGATAAGCACGGGGAGCACAGGGCTGCCAAAGTGCCTTCATTTAGAAGTGGCCGGGGCTTTTTGATATCTCGGCAGAGAGAGCCTGTCGTTTGTCATGCTGTGAGTAATTGTGTTGAGGGGCACAAGAGGAAGCGGGAGATGGAGGGGGGCTCGCGAGCGTGGGACGGGTGATGGATAACAGAGAGCCACGTAGATGGACAGGTGCTCCACCGCTACTTGATAACCCTCACCGGTCAGGGAGTGTAAATAATGGCTTTAAGCATACATTTTCAGGCGGCTACACGGTACGGTGGAATGAGGTTGTGGGTGAAATGGTGGTCATCCGTTTATCCTGTAGATCAGTTGTTCGGATTTCACAAAATAATGTGTCGGAAATGGGTAAATTCAATTATATGTTTGTAACCGAGGTCAGAGTTAGTGGTGGTGTACCGGAGTGCATTATATTGAGTGTGTTTCTAATTTTTTATCCTCCCTATTTACATGTATGAGAATATTAGAAGCACCTCTCAATATAATGCACAACACCACCGCTAACTATGACCTCGACGCTAAAACGTATGAATGATTTAACACGTCTATGACAAGTGGCAAAGAAAAATAAAAAACTGAATACGATAGGCATCGTAAAATTAGACTTCATGGCAGAACAGTTGTAATGGATTGCATTAGATTGTACAGGTGTAGCCAATAAAGTTGACACTGAGTGTTTGCGTTGGTATGCTTTTAATATTTTAGTACTCTCTCTTCCATTTCTAAGTAGGGCCTGGTATTAAACCTCAATACAGTTTGAATACCGTCTAAAATGTGTTTTTTTATCAATGATTAAAAAGTGTAAATTATCCAAAGTTGACATCGACATGCTTGCATAGGCTTGTTCTATTATTCTCTGATCAGATATCTGATGAGGATGAAATTATTGAAATTTTCTTAATAAATGCCCCTTTTTTTTTTTTTACTTTAAGCCTACTGAGCGGTTGGACGTGGACATTTTATGGTTGTGCGTCACACAGCTAGGGTCTTAATTTTCTTTTTCCTCCTGCATCTAAGTGCATTTATGGTTGTTTGAAGAATATCAAAAGCTCTCCTCCAGCATTTTAGTTTCAACTCCAAAAGACATTTTTATTAGGGCTGTCAATCAATTAAAATATTTAATCGTGATTAATCAAATTTTTTTTATCTCTTCAAAATGTACCTTAAAGGGAGATTTGTCAAGTATTTAATACTCTTATCAACATGGGAGTGGACAAATATGCTTGCTTTATACAAATGTTTGTTTATATTTATTATTAGAAATCAATTAACAATGACAAATATTGTCCAGAAACCCTCACAGTTACTGCATTTAGCATAAAAAATATGCTCAAATCATAACATGGAAAACTCAAACCCAACAGGCAACAACAGCTGTCAGTGTGTCAGTGTGCTGACTTGACTATGACTTGCCCCAAACTACATGTGATTATCATAAAGTGGGCATGTCTGTAAAGGAGACACTCGTTGGTACCCATAGAACCCATTTTTATTCACATATCTTGAGGTCAGAGGTCAAGGGACCCCTTTGAAAATGGCCATGACGGTTTTTCCTCTCCAAAATTTAGCGTTAAGTTTGGAGCGTTATTTAGCCTCTAGCTTTAAAACTGAGCCCGCTACAACCTAAAAATCCCAAGTTGTGTTAATGTGTTAAAGAAATTAGTGGCGTTAAAATGAATTTGCGTTAACATGTTATCGCGTTAACTTTGACAGCCCTAATTTTTATACAAAATACATCCGTTAAAATGGAAAATGCTACAAATTTGTAAGTTATCTTTAAATTAAAAAGGGCGATTTTAACCCAAAGCACAGCTCTACTTTCTCTACAGGGCAGGAGGTTTACACAAAAAAAACGGTAGTTCAAGGTGAAACACGGATGAAACGCAGTGGCTGCCTCTCTAGAGCCAATTAACATGAGGGGGTTAATAATCTGTCCCATGTGCTCATTTGGTCTTTTCAACACATCCAGCGCCGCCTTTGACGAACAGGGGCGTGCGGGACAGCCGAGTGTGTGTGCGTCTGTCTGTCTGCGTTTCAGGGAGCGTTGTGAGCAGCGATAAGAGGCGAGCAGGAAGCACATCACTGCGGAGGAAGGAAAACCCCAGCAGTGTGCGGGGGGGGGGGGACTGGGGACTGGTGGAAGGGAGGCTGGAGAGACAGCAGTGGGTGGTGGGTGAAGTGCTGGGAGATTCATGAGCAGTTCTGGAGATCCAGATTTATTCGGGTCTTTTGGCCTCACCTTGTCAGCATGCAGATATGTGATAATGGTGCAAACCCCCCCCTGCCAATCCACTCCACCACTAAACCGAGGCCCCTAATGTTGATATGGTCACTACTTAGGAATACAACTCTTCAGGGTACTGAGATTATCGCATGCGTGTATATATTGTAGAGCGTGTTTTGTGCCGTAACAGTAATGGTGGACTCCTGTAAGCACAGATCGGGGTGCGCTGAGGGTCACTGGCAGTGTCACGGACACACTCGCAGGAGATCCTGGACAATGCCTACAGCTTGATTGGTCCATCACCCTCTTTACCTCTTCCCAGCAACCTCAGATGTTGCTGGGCTTCAACACGAGGCCTCGTGGGATGCCATTGTAATTGTGTTCGGTGTTTTCGATATGGTCAATGGTGTCCCTCCTGGCTGAAAAATAACAACCCATAACCAAACGATTAGGGGGGAAATGACGGTGTGTATTGCTCGCATTTCCAATGTTAATCAGCTTGGGAGCGGCGAGCCATTGTGATGCTATGGCTCGGTACCTGAGGGGGGGAATAGAAAAGGTTTTTCTCGTGCAATTTATGGATTTTTAAGATGCCAATTTCTTCAAGCCAAATGCTTGAGATAAACAGGGGAAGCCAACAAGAGGCTTTTCTGTGTCTCGGAGTCCAAAAGCTACATTTGTTATTGTCCTTCTGGCTCTGTGTGGAGTCAGCAGAACTTTCGACACCAAAAATACCACTTCATTAAATGGAGATTTATTAATTCATAACAGAAGTGTCTGCTTGCATCACTACTCATGTCTTTATAATGATAATCCCACAGTTTATGTTCATGCAAAATAGGAAAAATGGCCCATCTGTTAGCATCTAAAACATTTAATATCTAAATATACAGTACTTATTTAACCTGATGGTTTTATTGGTCAGATTTCAACTGAGTAAGGCAGGTAATGGGTGGCGTGACTCAGTTATAGTCCATGTAAATTTATAAATAACTTCAACTGTACTTTTGGTGCACAGCAAGTTTTATTAGCGGATACTTGTGTTTAATTCGACAAAAATAAAACCCCATTTCGAATTAAACAGACCATAAAATGGAAGAGACTAAACACAGGTTAATTCATTAATAAGTACGTTTTTTTTTTCGATAAGTAAGCCAAAGGAACTCACCAGGGCCTGAAATGCAACATGCACCTGTTTGAGCCCTGTAAGCTACGTTTCAAAAAGCACGAGAGCCAGCAAAACGCCAAATGGCAAAGTGACGTTTGAAGTGACCGACCACCGACGCCGAGAGCAAAAAAGAGAACTTTTTTTTGCAAGCATCATCATTTGAGATTTCCGCACACCTCACCCCAATTTTGATTTGCCTTTAATAATGCCCGCTGGCATTCTAACTACCTGGTGTGAGCGCTCCAAGACAGAAGTAGAGAAGAGGGGGGGGGGGGGTGCGGACAGAGGAGTAAGGGGGTAAGAGTGCAAATCTCTTAACTGGATTTAGGTGCTCTTGCAGCCGTCGTTGGCCTGGTGGCGGTGTTAAAGCTCCGCGATGTTACATGGCTAATCTAGGGCCACGGGCTGCTCAGGAGCTGGGCCTGTAGAAGCAACTGATGGAGGCATCAGCACCAGTGGTCATCCTTAATCACCAAGACAGAGGCAGATAAGCTCGAGCCACCTGGCCAGAGGTATGTCATCTCCTCCCCCCGGTGCACACTTGACATCGACTGGGTTAAGAAAGATCACCGGTGTGCTCAGTTTAGAAAACTACTGTTTCACTGCAAAAAGAGTAAATTACACCTTGGTTTAGAAATATTCTCTACAGATATTTTGTAAATGTAAAATGTAAAATTGTTTGTGTACATAGTACAGCACAGCACACAGTGAAGTTTAGCTACTGCATTAAACCCATCCTGGTATATATTAGGAGCAGTGGTCCTTTCCAGGTCCCAGTCCAAACACTGTCCTTAGTCCGTATGAGGACTTGAACCCCGGCGACCCTCCGGTTCCCAAGCCAAGTCCCTAAGGCGGAGCTTCTGCTGCCCTGAACTGGACCTTTTATAACTGGATATATAATGCACTTTGACAGGATAAAACTGACTGGATCTAATTAATATAATCATATATTACAGGCATTAGATATGACCATATTTCCTATTTTGGATATTATTACTACACAAAAAAAGTCCTAGAGACAAGTATTTCTGATCATAAACTGATTACTTGAACACACTTTGGAACTATGGAAATAAGTTATTTTAGCTTTTAGGGTATTTTTTTTATTCAATCATCTTTCGTTTCTGTGATATATTCAGATACGTGTTTTATGTGTAGCTTGTTTTATGACAGAAATGAAACCAAGCCAATCGACGGTGTGTGTGATTTTTGACCGGATTAAAAAAATATATATACAGTATATATATTATTTGCCTTTGTTTGAAACAATTAATTAAGATGGAAATTTGGAAAAGTGCTGCCTATATTCAACTTTAAGGCAAAAGAGGATTTGTGGAAATAAATGTAAATAATCTTGATCTTTCTCTTACCTGCTCTTGGTGATTGGCAGATCTTCCTCTCTTCCCAAAGATACAGTTAAGGTCTGTTTCACTACGGGAAGACAGGTCCTTTCCTAGTAGGGGAAAAATAAAAAAAAAATGTCAAAACCATACAGCAACTTAAAACTCAGTTTGCTTTTTTAGCTCTATTATTCTGGCATCTAGAAAGAAACAAGACTAAGTCAAACAACAGGATAGAATGACACAGAAATTGCCAATTTTCTTTGAAAAAAAAAAAAAGTCATTTCTGGCATAAACTAGAGGGTCTTTACGTTTGCAAGTGTACCAAAAGGTGGACAGAAACAATTCATAGTCACATTTAACACACAGACAGCAACAAAATAAATACATTTAAAATGCAGACATCTAAAGGGCGACTATTTTACCTAGGTAACCTGTAATGTTGAAAGCATGAGTATGTTTGTTTGTCTGTATGTGTGTGTGTGTTGGGGTGTAGAGGTAGGGGGAGGTGGTCTGTTGAGCAAAGGTTTGCGTGGTTTGCTTCTAGCTCCTGGGATAAAACGGCAAAGAAAAATAAACCGACGACAAGATCTGCCACGCCACGCCTCCGGATTCCCATTTTCAAGCCGGGCCTCAAAGACTCCTGGAGCACACAGTCGCCTGTCTCGAGCCCAGGTCCTGTTCGTACAGCTGCATCCTCTTCCTTCAGCGGGGCTCTGATAACATTTGGTTATTTATTGCTTTTAAACCTCTATCTCCCCTACACGCTTGGCTTTGAAAGTCACTGCACATGCAGGTCTAAGAAGTAAAACCGAGAAAGTATGTTGGAAAACTAAAATAAATGAGGGTAGGGGGTTGCCTGTGGTGTTTGTCATCTAGTGAACTCGGGTCGAACGTAAAATTGTGCCCAATCTGACCTTTCTGCTGTTTGGATGAGGAAGTACCCTTCAAAAATTCTCAGGCTTTCAGGTGAAAGAGCAAATAACAACGTTCTGATAAAAAAAGGAGCCTAAATGTTCAAAAGGTGGCTGAATGCCATTACGCTGTCGTGCAGTGGAAAGTGTTAGTGAACACATGCTGGTTTCCAAGGACACAGTTGAAATGGCAACAACTGTCAGTACAGATAACTAGTCAAACCAGACCAACAGATCACCGAGGCTCTACAGAGAAATACAGAATTTGACAAATAAAAATTTAACAGATCACTTAAAAAAAGCAAAATAAGATTGATGGTGTCCAGTCATATAAATAGTAGAGAAGTGCAGGGATGACGTATTTTTGTAAGTAAGCATCGCCCTGGTTCCCTCGACAAAAAGCCAATGGGATCTTTCCATTGGGTTTTGGATTATTGTAGAAAATAAACTCTGTGGCAAACAAACGTTTATGATACTTCACGTTTTGTACCGTAAGATAATCTTCACAAAGGAAAAAACACTTATGATCTTTGAAGCGTAAATGCAATCGTAAGAAGTAAAAAGCTAACTTTCGGCTATAGACGAACTACACCACGGTCGCATGAGCGTGAGTATACACGAGACCGTAAAGGCGGACGAGTCGGCGTGATGACGTTTTGTAGTCTCATTTAGCCGCTTGTTAGCAACCGCCTTTTTTAAGATACGTAAAAGCTTCAAAATTCACGAGTGGGATATTTACCAACGTTAAAATGTTTTAAGCTTGTGTTAACCACAGACAAAAAACCCATTGACTTCCAGACGAGGGAACCAGAAGTGCTAAAATGCTAACTCATTTCCGGGTTTTAGGACTCATTCCTGCTCCACCCTATTAATCACGGAACTGTAGGTAGATGTGATGTTTCTAGGGGATCAAATAACACAACTTACTACCTGTAGCCCTCAGCTCTTTAGCTTGACAATATGCTGGAGTTCATATGTCATGTTTTCTCAAAACCTTTCAGTTTACAGACTCATACTGACTGAAATGTAGAGCTGCATCCTCTTAGTCAATTAATCTTTCCTTTTTTTATGCTTTTTTTCATGCTGAATATTTCCAAAAAACGTATGAGCACATCTCTGGTAAACACAAGATTTACAGAGGTGCTTTTGTGTGATTCTTTGTGGAGAAACTCAGTTTTACAGATCTCAAATCAACCTATCAGTGTAATTTTCATTGTCGATTAATCTGTCGATTATTTTCTCTCCCAAAGCCCAAGGTGACGTCCTCAAATGTCTTGTTTTGTCCACAACTCAAAGATATTCGGTTTACTGTCATAGAGGAGTAAAGAAACCAGAACATATTCACATTTAAGAAGCTGGAATCAGAGAATTTTGACTATTTTTCTTTAAAAAATTACTCAAACCTATTATCAAAATAGTTGGCGATTAATTTAATAGTTGACAACTAATCGATTAATCGTCGCTGCTCTACTGAAATGCGAACATTTGTTTTGTTGAAAGCCCGAGACCGCGATAAAGCCAACCGCACGGTACAACGGATGGAGAGCTGTAGTTAAATTCTGCATCAACTGCCCTCGCTGCCCTGACAGGTGATAGATGGAGGTAGCAATTAAAACTGGGTTACTGGTTTATGCTGTGGGCCCCGGACCTAAGCAGCAGAGATTTTGGTGCCTTTCCCCACAAACAAAGGCCATCAATCCTCAGCGCTGGCAGTGAGGGAACCAGCCTGAACAGGATATCAATAAAAAAAGCAGGAGTAAGAGAGTAAGGAGGAGGCCTGCGCTGAGACGGAGAGGGAGATGTTTGGAAGATGCTTCTGTGGCCACATTTTTTTTTTGCATCAGTGTTTTTACAGATTTCATATCAAATTAACCAATTATTAATAAATGACTAGATAAGACTAGTATTTAAGAAGGCATACATTGAATTTAATAACCAGTTAGAGACTTAGCAAAACATATCTCTTAATATTATATTTTCAATAAGGTTTTTAAATGGTAGATTCAATGGTTGACCTTTGACAGGTCTCTGCACATCCAGAACTATGAGTAGTACCTGACTTGACTTTTTCAACCTCTCATGTAACAAGCTTAGCAACACTAAATCTATTACCAAGCCTTAACTTGGCAACAGCTTCAAAGGGAGGGGAGCCGGCATCGGAGCAGTCAGTGGAGGCATGCAAACAGGCGTGGCGGGTTATGTGTTGCCAGGTAACCCTTTGGTTGCCCATGCCGATCCAGACCGCAAGCTGGACACAGAAATGCAATGCCAGATGACGGGAGATAATTAGAAAAATGATAAATGCATCAATAAAATAGGACTGTAGCCGTCTAATATCACTGTGAGAGGACCATAAATATATTATATATATATATATGTATATATATATATATATATATATATATATATATATATATATAAATATTTCCTACATGTAGACGTCCATCTCGAAACTGACAGTTGATGCCTGTCGGACCACTTCTGGCAGGCGGAGCACTCGACTCTCAAGTTTCCAATCAAGTTGTTGCATGACAACTGTTGCCGCCTCGTTTGAGTAGAAACAAGTTAAAGCGGTGTTATGTTGCCAAAGACACGTCTACTCTACCACCTGCAGAGCCACAAACTGGCTCGAGGTTGAATTCCAGTGAAAACATTCCCACCTTCATGTTCCCATGAACCGTCTCCTGCTCTACTTTTTGACAGTCTGAGAAAATAAATGTACCGTAAGAGAGCTGATGTCAAACGTCTTAATGTCACAAACAGTAGCAGCGTCAGCCATGGGCTACCTGCTCTTTAGCTTCCCCGTTTATAAACAGCTGCTGGTGATAATGGACGGGATCTCCTCAAATTAATTAGAACTTAAAGTCCTGCTGGATCAGACTTAATTAATTGACGACGGGTTGGGGTACAAGTGTATCCTAATGCAAAGACGACAAAAGAGGCCCAAGTTCACAGTCAACACTAGGGCTGACCCGAATGCTTCGAAAATCAGTATTCGAATGCTGCGTTTTACTATTTGTTTTTATAGAAGTATGTAATAATAATGTATATATCCCAAAATAGCCCATTAAATAAGGAATAATCCCACAACATTATTGATGTTCAACATTAATTATTATGAATTATTCTCAGACGGATATCGCTCTGTGTAGAGGTGCGTGTGCGTACAGTAGTGCAGCAGCGGCGCTGTCCCGGCTTAGCGTTGCGGCACGTTGCGAAGCTTCAAATACCTTTGAATATTTATCACTGAAGCTTCGAAGCCCAAAAAATGGTATTCGGGGCAGCCCTAGTCAACACAAAGGTCCAGTGATAAACAACAGACAAATGCGGCTGTCAAAATGACAAAAACACTTGAGCGAGGTATTGTTTTCAGTGCTTTTTAGTGGGGTCAATGAGGCCGTTTTGAGGGGGAAGAGAGGTGGTCCAAACAGAAGTGGAGCAACTCAATAAGCTCACAGTTTGGTGAGAGTCACAGCACAGGGTTAACATTTTGATGCCATCAAGATTAATTTTGACAAATTTTTAACTAAAAAGATTTCAATGCAAAATGCAAATAATATCTTACATTCTCATCATGCCTAGATGATATGTCCTCATAAACCCTTTGAACTCTGCAATAGAAACTAAAAGGTTATGTCCGTCAATAAACCAAACAACTGAATATTTCTCAACACTCCATAAGTTGATTGAACTATGCACATTTTTTTTAGTTTTTGAGATTTGCTCATTTTATCAGCAGATCAAGTGCAAAGGCGTTTTGATAGTTTTGTTACGTTCCGCACAGAACGTAATGATGACGCGAAAGACAGAAGCCTTAACTTTCTCCTGCAAAAAAAAAAATGAATGCTCTCGCCATTATGGTTTTTATTTTACATTGATTTAAACAGGAACATGCTAACAACGATCTCCCGCGGCCATTACGGGGCAATACTCTGGTGCCGCCGCGCATTTCGCCATGTTTTGTACCGCACGTTACGTAATGACGTCATCGTGAGCGTAAAAGGTGATGACTTGAACCACAGAGGCCGTAGCTTTCTGCTACAAAAAGAATGAATGCGCTCGCTATTATGGTTTTTATTTTAGATTGATTTAAACCGGAACATGCAAACAATGATCTCCCGTTTTTATAGGGTTAAGAAAAACTTCAAAGACACTGAACTTAGTTGGTCACTAATCCATTTTCAATATGGTTTCCTATATGGTAAATGGTGTTGTGCTGTAACATTTAACGATGTGAAGTGATATTTAGAGACGACATGGATGCAGTCCAGTATGGAACACCAACTGACGCAGATGTGCCTCCGAGTGAGAAAAGTCTGAATTTGAGCACAAATTCGCCGTTATAGCAAATTGTATGACTTAAATAAAGTATGTTTAGAGAGCATCCGGAGGTTAAATCATCACAGCCCTAATGTCCGTGCTTCATGTCTTAAGTGCGCCTCGTATGGTGCATCTGATCCACCAGGGACTTGGTCTTTTTCTGGCTCCTGCCAAATTAAGATCACAAAAACAGGGTGAGAGGGTCTGGGGAAGAGACCGAGGCCACGTTTTATCTGGCAGGGTCATCTAATGGGTCACGCAGCCTCTGGGAGGTGTTGTTTTTGGGGGGCCGGTAAATGGACATGCCAGATGCCCCAAACAGGAAACAGGAAGTTGCTATTGAATGACGTAAAATATAAAAGGCTCTTCCAGGTGAGGCAAAAGTTGAGATATTTTGTTTTCCCCATGTATGCTGACCTCATGAGGTACATTTGGACCCAATAACAAAAACGGTTATAGATTAATTACTTTAACACGTGTTACTATCTGATGAGCTTGCACTACTTTCTGGCAAAAGGACTTGCAGAATTACTGTAATAAAATAAAATTCATTAATATCAGCTACGCATTGCAAGTCCAACATCAAAAAACACCATTACCAATGAATACCCTGACAGTCTGATTAAGAAGTTGTGCTTGTAATCACTCAACTATGCTCAAACGAAGCAGCTCAGCAGTAAAATATGGGCTAGTGGTTATTCATTTTGGTCTCCAGTGGTCCTGAACACCAAATTCCTCCTCGTGCCTATCAGTGTACCGGCCTTGACCAGCAAATCTTGACTTCCTGACGTGTAAAGGAGTAATGAAAGTAGAAGGAAGAGTTATTAATAACCTCCCCTAGCACTGACCCGGGCCGACTGACCCAGCACAGCCTGTCAGATCTCTGATCAGCATCTGTGGTCTCAGCCAAGTGCACAAGGCTCAACGAGGGGGGATAAGGAGGCTTTCTGTCTGTCTAGGTGGATTGCAGGAAAGGTGGAAAGCTAACAAAAAAGTGGAGGCACACACTTGAGTTGTTGCTGGCAAAAAAAAAAAAAAAAAACGGTTGTCCTGAAACAAAGAACCGTTGATCCAGTCTGGCTGAGTTTGATACTACAGAAACAGTTTCACACGTAATCAATGTAATGGCTGCTGGGAACGAGAAAAGAAAACACTGTGTGCACAAATAGCACCCTCCCGAGCTATGTTTATCCCTCTGATCTCTGCCTGCTCCTGTAAAGACCTGTCGGCTGCCAAAAGATCAACTCACCTTTAGTGAACTTCATGTAATGGACCCTCTTTTTGGAGGTCTTGGACTTCTCCTCCAAGCTGAATCCTTTCGGCTCCACTGGTGGTGGAGGTTCTATAGATAATAAAGGAAATATAATAAAATAAATATAGGCACATGTAGTTAGAAATTTAAGATGTTCACTATCATTGCACATCTTTACCAACTCGGATAAAACAGTATTCTATATGTGCTTTGTTTCCCAGGCCGGTGATAATGAAGATGTTCATTGTATGACAGTGACTGCAGCCAACTGTTTTCTCTCCTAAATGTTGCAGTGCAGCTCCCTCTACTGGCCAACAGATGGACTAAAATACACAGAAAAAGCTGCACTGCGATTTGGTGTAGTCGTGTAGTTTGTACAGAGCGACAGTGTCGGGAAGGTTACTACTGAAAGTCAGTATAAATCATGTATTAACTCTACATAATGCAGTGCCAGTGTGAGCCACATGTGACACATATTTAGTGCATGGCCTACTTTATATTACTACCCAGCAGTTAAAGAGAAATAGAAATGTAATCACAAATACATATGAAAATGCTATATCCTTCGGCCAGATCTAATCAACTACTAACAAAGTGCATGAACACACTGTGAAAGCTGTGGTGTTTTCAAGGGGCAGTAAACTTTAAAAGGGATAGTTTTGGTGTTTTGAAGTCGGGTTGTATGAGGTACTTATCCATAGTTATTTTAATACCTACAGTAGATAGAGGTCGGGCCCCAGTTTGGAGGAACGACACAGAACCAATGCAATGTAGTGCTGTGGACGGGGCCGGCAGTAAAACATATTTTAGCCACCTAAAAGAAAATACCAACTAAAAAAATCAATATCAGTTTAAGTGTTAGCTATATTTACAATATTTTCTCTGATTTACCTTGCCACGAGACAGCTATACAGTCCATACTGTATATCCGACAGGGAACTGAAACCGTTATCTATGCGCTCGTCAAAGCAACCAGGCTCCATTGAAAAAAAACGTAATTTGACCTTGCAGAACACGGGGGGCTGCTGGTCTACTGCTGCCTCGATTGGTTAGTTTGTTTGTGTTATTGTGTGACTTTGGTTAGTCCAGATTCATCAGAGCACAAAATAGCACAAACAAAATCTAACCGAACGAGGCAGCGGTAGACCAGCAGCCCCCGTGTTATGCGAGGTAGAATTACAGTTTTTTTTTCAATGGAGTCTCGTGGCTTTGGCGAGAGCATAGATGGATACAACGGCTTCAGTTCAGGTTAAGTGGTGAAAATATTCTAAATATAGCGTACACTTAAACTGATATTGATTTATTTTTTTTAGGTGGGCCTTTCTTTTAGGTGGCTAAAATACGTTTTGCTGCCGGCCTCGTCCACAGCAGTACATTGCTTTGGTTCCTATACGGTAACTCCTGTCTGCTTCTCCAAACTGGGGGCGTGCCGACCATCATCTACTGTAGGTAATACACTGACTATGGATAAGTACCTCATACAACCCCACTTCAAAATACCCAAACTGTCCCTTTAAGGGCCTTGTTTTTGGCTTCCAAATCAATTAAAACATTTTCTTCAGGCATTAGATTGTGAAGAACAAGTGACAGACGCCGTTTTGTACAGTACACAGTACCACCCCATGAAGTTGACCACCACAAATAAATTCACAACCTGTTTGTAAACAGTACATCTTAACACTGCTGTTTGTACATACCAGTACTGCTGTTTTGACCATGGCAGTTGTTTAGTTGCGCAAGAAGCTCATTGAAATCATCTTGGTGGGCGATCCAGTTATCCTGTGAACACACCAGATGTCAATACAACAGAAACGACAATAACTTCAAAAGTAATACGGGAGATAATTATGGATTTGTATACTCAGTTGTCAGTTTATTAGGTACACATAGCTAGAAATATTGCAGTCTAAAACAACAGTCTGCCATAATTCATGAAGGTTTTTGTTGAAACTGTTTAAGAGGGGCGTTGATTCAACTGTGTGGTCATTTTGAAGGATGTAGTTTGTGGTGCTGTTGAATAGTATTGTGTAATACCGATAGATGTTTCTATTATTTTGTCCAGCCCATTTATATGAATGAGGGTACTCTAAATAGCAGAATCATTTCTCTGTATAATGTAATAGTTTTACTATGGTGCTTAAATCAGGTATTAAGGGGACAGTCTTAGTATTTGTGGAGTAAGACTGTCATTCAAATCTGTACTGAAATACATATAGAGAGAGACTGCAATATTCCTCAAGAAAAATGATGTTGTTGTTCAAGTAGATTAAATACAGCCCCTCACAGCACAAAAAACAACAACTGTTCATGCATTAAAATATACATCTACACATAATTGAGTAATGCAATCACTATGATGATATTGATCTGATAACATATTCTATTTAGGTTCTCTTGGAAAAATCACTCAGAGATAGACTTATTTGTTTTAGGGTGTGTTAAAATAAAAAAAAAATGGTAAAAAAAAATGAAGAGAGCAACAAAAATATTTCATTCACTTATTAAGTCACAAAGTGTTAAATGTGCTCACCTCATGGCTGACACTGGTTCCGAGGCCATAGTGGTTGTTTTTAACTTTTACTTTGATATTGTCAGTGGAGCCTTGCTCGCTTCTGCCCAGGCCCTACACATGAAAAGAAAGGACATAACATGTGTCACCAACTCATCCATTCTTTGCCAATGTCTTAAGACATCGCCACTGTTGACCCAACCTGAAAGATCCACCTCACCTTGCCCTTGGACCAGCCCATTCGCTCCAGCATCTTCTGGCCGAATTTGGAGTCATCTTTACTCCAGGCGCTGTTCCTGGGGTCGACAGACCACTTCTGTTTCCTCCGGGCTGGATAGAGAGCAGCAACATCATTACATAACAGCCATCCAACAAAATATTACATAACAAGCAGGACACTGCAAGGTGATGCTGACTAGACCCTATGCACACACACAAAAACGTTTTTACTGTGCACAATCTAGATAAGACAGATAATATTTTTTTTTGCACTACTATATCATACATTATAATATACTCTGCCATATATTAATATACTCTGCTATATTTGCACTACTATTTGCACACTGTCACTTCACTGCTGTACTTATGTTATCTTATTTTTATTTTATTTCACTTTATTCTATTTGATTGTATCTTTTTTAAGGTGTATTGGTGTTGGGACTTGTTGTCTAAGCTACTGGATGCCTAAATTTCCTTCGGGATTAATAAAGTATCTATCTATCTATCTATCTATCTATCTATCTAATGCGTCAAACTATTGTTATCACAGAGGTAGATATCAGACTGTGATACTGTCCTGTGCCTTATTCCATTTAAATAAGCAGCACACACATTTCAAAACCTGTAGTATACTGGTCTTACTTAGTCAACAAACCAGGTTTCAGCCCAGACAATCAGAACAATGAGTTGTCATGTCCATGTAAACAATGGTTGACAACTGTCAGCATAAGGGGAAACAGAGCAGAAGCAATGCTTTACACTCCATCGTCCCACCATGCTTTAAGATAACAATATGCCATAGCTTATAACGAGTTTATTAAATAGAGAGCAGACAAATGAATACAAGTATTCGGCCAATTGAAGACAACACAGTTAGCTAAACTGAGCTAATGACTCGTTACTGCAGTTAAGATGCAGTTAGAAGAGTAAACACGTGTTTACACAGACTGCTGTAGCGATGCTAATGCTAATGTTAGCTACCGGAAATAGTTTAAGTTTTACGAAACACTGAACACTTCCGGGAGAAAGCCTCTCGGCAGATGGTAGCGGTGGTTTTTAGCGAACACAAAACACAAACAGACATATCCTTACATTGAAATAAAAAGGGAAATATCCGTCAAAACTCTAGAAGAAATGTACATACGCTCAGCAAGCATGGACATCCTGGGGTCCTTAAACAGCTTGACGTGTGTCGCGTAGGGTTCCCAGAAAAATGCCTGAAGACAATATATGACCACGCCGGTTGTGTGTCGTAAAAATATCTTGATTAAAAAAATATATATTTACCGTGTATCCCATTCCATACCTTGAAAGTATATTAATTAGTCTATTATTTTGACAATTTATATTATCGTTATTTTATAAGTGTCACTGCAAATGATTATTTCAGCCAACAGAGAGCGCCATAGCAACACAGCCTCAGCATATAAATACATGCTACAGTGTACTGCTAGGTCACAAAGGTTCAATGAACCCAAAACTACAGCCCAATAATATAATACATAATATACAGTATATCATATTGATCAAATATAATTTTCGTATTCACCAGAAATGTAACAATTACAATTGTTTGTATAAAAACAAATATGCCTACTGCAACATATATTATCATTGAAACAAGGATAAAATGTTTTAATGCAGACTATTTTAATAATAATAATAATAATGAATTTAACTTATATAGCACACTTTAAAATACAACGAAATCTCAAGGTGCTTCACAACAAGGGCAAAACAATCACAGACAACATTAAAACAATTTACACAAGAAACACAATTAAAAGCGTCAAAAAGGGACAAATAAAATGATAGACAAATTCCTTCCTGATGTAAGTTAAAAGCATAAAATACTATGAAATCATAGTGATTATAAAACCTTAGGGGAAAGCTAAAAGGAACAGGTGAGTTTTAAGATTAGATTTAAAAGCAGCAAGTGAGTCTGAGGCCCTGATTGTTCCTGGGAGCTGGTTCCACAGGCGTGGCCCCAGCGACGAGAAGGCACGATCCCCCATGGTTGCCAGCTTAGCCGTGGCACGGTGAGGAGGTTAGACTGCATGTCTTCCAATACACAGTACTTGTATATGCCAATACCAATATACTGTATGTAGGCCTATCAGCCAATATCAGCTGATATCAGCCCACTAATTTATTCCTCAAGCTCCACCCAAAACTACGATTTGCCCAACTCAAACAAACATTGCTTAATGTGCTCTTGCAGACAATGTCACAATGTTTGTGATTCTCTAAGCCTCAGCTGTACTAGATCACATTTCAACAGTTTTTGGTACAGAGCCACTTCTTGTAGGCCTACTGACAGAAATATCACAGCAACTAGTGATCATGAACATTTTAATACAGTGCAGAGAGCCGGGAACCTGCTTTAAATGATGGGAACAAAGAAGTGGACGAGCATCACTTTGTCCTCTCTGAACACGGCTCCAAACACTCATTTAGCCTAGATTTCAGGAGCAGCACTTCCGACTGGACCGACATGAATATTGAAGTCCCCTTATGTAACTTGAAATCAATCTAAGACAACATACTAAC
Source organism: Sebastolobus alascanus (assembly GCA_916701645.2). Lineage (NCBI taxonomy): Eukaryota > Metazoa > Chordata > Actinopteri > Perciformes > Sebastidae > Sebastolobus > Sebastolobus alascanus. The sequence goes on along the minus strand of CAKAOJ020000096.1, from coordinate 677,548 downwards.
CCAAATAAACAACCAGTAACCAAGGTATTGTAAGAAAGCTATAGCTACCAGATAAAGGACAGTAGTAGCAACAGTAACATTAGTGGACAGTGGTAGTTTCTAGGATGTAACTGGATGGTTGCTTCGGTTTCACTTCTAGTTGCTGCTAGAGGGTTATAGTAGGAGCCCCTGTGTTTGCAGCTTCAGATTATTAACTAATTCCAGTTAAACTCTGTAAAAGTGAGCGTCCTTGAGCTACTTATGGGTTATAAAAGCTTTCTCGGGACATTTATAAGTCATATCAAAAGGAAAGACTTTAGTCTTGATATGATGCTGCCAGTGTTCACATTTCTTGTGTGTCTAAGGGCACAAGAAATGGCAGCAATATTTATTTATGCTAAAAAAGCCCCAGGAAGATGTTTGTTTTGAAAAAAGGCTGACTTGAGTCACCTTCAGGAGTTGTTTGCCTTAGGAAGGAGCCAATACTTAAATCGTTTATGTCACTAAGGAAGCTTTTTTTCCAATGGGAATTCTTAAAAGAGAAAGATTGATATCAAATGAAGAAACGATTTGACGGTAAAGGTTTTTTGTGCGATACCTGCAGGGAAACATTGTGATCAGACAAATGCAAAAGCTAATATTAATGTGTCTCAGTGTTATTAGTTCAGATTTCCTCTCTTAGAAACTAACACCAGTCTAGTCTCTGTAACACACGTGTCCTCTCCTGAGATGTAATTATCTTTATCCCGGCATTGCTAGTCTGTACAGCGAAAATTATACCATACTGCACCAGTCTAAATGCGCACGTCCACTAAACATATCCACTTTTTACTTTTTATTCCTTTAATCTTTAGGTCTAATCAACACATCTAGAAATAAAAGAATGAGTTAAATATATATATTTAATATGATAAAATTCCTCCTTGCCTATTTTCTTGAGCTTATAGATGTTCAACCTAATCACTTAGTTTTTTTTGTTTGTTTGGAGTTTAAGAGTTTAAGCTTGAACATATATCTCCTTGGAAACTATACTCTGTAAAATGATAATGGTCATGTACTATATAAGGTCAGATACTTGCAATCTTATATGCCACAGCATCCTGTCCTAATTGCACATCTTTACCTGTTAAAGTGAACAAGATCATCACATCTGCTGTTCAAGAGTTGGACATCCGTTTGTTTCTATAATGGTCAAGGTTGAGTAGTGTGAAGCTCTAATCTGACCCCAAATCTGCTGTTAAAATTACCACCTCTAGCACAGGATTAAGGAGAGGTTGTGTAACAGTGTCAGAAGCCTGAAAGGGATCAGCAGTGAAAGTGAATACTGGCAACCTGACTGTGTGTTACAAAGGAGCTGACAATAGGAAACATGATACCTTGCGGTATCGCTGCATCTGACCTTGTATTTTTTTTCCTTCCTTCAAAGAGTTCTCTGTATTTTACAGCCATTATGTCCTGAAAATCCTTAAAATGATTTTAAAAATGCTTCAGTATATAAATATATTAAATAAGCCTATATACTTGAACATCCACAAATCTTTATATATTTCAAAGCATGTATATGTATCTTTTCCTATGCAGAATGTTAAATTAATTAATCTGTAAGTATGTTTTATTTTATTGATTATGTGTTTGCTGGCTTTTTTAATTCTTTATTTATTTATTTATTTATTTATTTATTTATTTATTTATTTATTTATTTATTTATTTATAATATATTTATATTTGATTTTTATTTTATTTTATTTTATTTTATTTTATTTATTTATTTATTTATTTATTTTTATTTTTATTTTTATTTTTATTTTTATTTTTATTTTATTTTTATTTTATTTATTTATTTATTTGCATTTGGTTATTTACATTATTTATTTTATTTTTTTTTAAATCTTATTACTTAATTTTGAACCATCTTTCCCTGTGTAGATATGTTATTATACATTATTTTGTCTAGGCAGTGAGGGGGGTTGGAGAAAGTGAAAATGCTCTGTGTTAAATATCTGTGAATAATATTCTTTTTCTTAAATTAGAATATTATAGAAAAAATGCTTTAGTATGCACTCGCAATGTAAAGGTCACAGCAGGTCAAAAACATCCTTCAAAATGTACAGCTCAGGGATCATTGAGTCGTAGAGCTCATAAATGTGACCATGATCCCAAAAGCAATAAAAAAAACAATGAAACAACAGAAGACATTAAAAGCATGAAGTCTGTAAAAAGGGCTAAAATGTTTTTGCTTCTTAATGAAGTCACTTCTGTCACAAATAAGAAATAAAGAAGCAACAAGCCTGTACTGTTTGGACTCTATAACTGTAAGGGAGTGATATACAGTCGGCCTTTACATTTCTCTTGAGGCTAGGACGGTGAGGGGAAGGTGAGAGGAAGGTGGTGGTGGTGGGGTCTTGGGCTCTATTACCATGGCAACAGGTCTCCATGTGGAATAACAGCTGTGGCACAGAGTGTTATGGCGTTTCTGGACCACTGCCCAGCAGCCCCCCCCCCCCCACCCCGCCCCGCCCCGGGGCCTTCTTTATGTCTCGTCCTTCACTTTCTGTCCAACGTAAGCCGCTGCACACTGTGTGTGAATCTTATTACACGATGACGAACAAAACACTGGGGGCCAAGGGGACCGATGGAGCCTTCTGATTGGCCGGAGGGAGGCGGGCCTGCAAGCGTGTGTGCACACACACCCATGGAGACTGTCTTACATAAGAGGCAAGGTTTCCCTTACTAGAAAGAGAACAAGGAGTAGAGAGTGGACACCCTATCACATGCCTCCTTGTTTCTGTTTCAAAACACCTTCCTCCGCCACCCTCCAATGGAAAGCTTCGCCTGTGAGGCACCACATGTTCGGTCACATTCACAGGCCTGCAAAACAAGATTTGCATGTAGGGGTGTGTAGCCTCCGAAACAGGTCTGCATTACATTTGCTTGGTGCTTTTATGTGATGTAAATCCTGATAGATATATGTTCAATTTCCAGTCATACGTTCAGTTATACTCTCAATTCTTTAAGTTAAGTTCTTTAATCTTTCTTTGTGAACTGAACCCCTTTTATAATTAACAAAAGACCACAAACATACTAAAAAAATGCTGCTATTTTGCATTCAAAGTGACAGGACATGCCAGTTAGTATGATTAAGGTACTTTAGAGTCCATTTCCACGAGGTGTTAACTTTGCTTTGTCTTCCCCCGTTACACAAGCTGCAAAATCTCTTTAGAAAATTATTATTATTATTATTATTTGCAGAACCTCTGCTGGATGGGAGAAAAGTGTGAAATCATTCCTACTTACAAGGATGTGTGAAAATGCCTGCAGACACTTTCTGAAGCTTTGTTGAAATTTGTGATTGAAAATTATAATTTTTCATCTGAGCACACCTGCAGTTTTATTGACACACATTCACAGAGGAGAGGTGCTCATTAGTGACGAGTGTTTGGTTGAAATGAAAGCCTGCGTGCTCTTCAGTCTGAGTGGTTTATGATTGAAAACTCACCTTATTTAACATTTAATTCAGCTGAATGAAGCGAATCTCTCGCTGCAACTCAGGCCGTCTGTGCTCTTTTCTCTCTGCAGCACAACTGCAAAACAAAACCAGGCAAGGTCACTCGGAACAGCTGCAATTACTGACACAGAGAAATTGAAGAAAGGCTATCTGGCGTGGTGTAGTGAAGGACACTGCTGTCCTCAGGGTTACATTTTATGATCCCATTCGCTGAAGAAAATACGGCAGCTTGGGTTTAGTACGTTTATTGATGTGCTGAGGAGGACACTTTTCTCATCGGGGTCAGTCTTTTCTGCCTTCTGACCAGACTGTGGCTTAAATATCAGTATATATGCTCGCAATATTAACCCTACTGCCCTCTACTAAATCATATTGGGGAATACAAAAGTGGATATTTGTGTCAGTTCGACACACTGGAGAAAAAACAGACAGTTTGGTGAAACTTCATACTATAATTTGTGTCTGACTTACTGCTAATGTGGGACTCACTTTGCAATAAATATGAAATATGAAGGCAGTATAGGGTAAGATTATGTTTTTACCCAGTGTAGTATAGTGTACACTATATTTATTGTTACTGTTCATCCACATCCCATATTAAAACATGCAATTGACTTACTTTTTTACCATGCTGAAACGACTTATCAACAACCTAATTTGCTGAAGTCAGTGTACATTATATCATTTAAAGTAAAATACGGCTGCACAAGCACAATGATTGTGAGTATGATTCACAAAACAGGAATTTCAGTTTGAGGCCAACAAGTTTAGCTGCAGCCTGCACAGGTCAGGAGAAAGACGAGTAAAGTGGGTTCGTGTCGTGCAAGAATGACAACTTGCCAGCTGGATGTGTTTTCTCAAATTCCCACGTACGCAAACTCTTGAGATTCTTCTTCAAGTCGTGCATCACTTTGAGTTCTGGTTTGGACACACAGAAGGTTATTTATAGATTATAATTACAGGTTATAGCAGTGCCAAAGGCACAAGATCAATCCTTCACATGTTGCACTGAAACAGCGTCTCTCTGCATATTTTCTCATTTATGCAAGCAGACAATACTGGTTTCAACCTGTTCAGAAACGCAAGATTTTTTCCCCCTATAGTCAGATTAAAGCAGCAGTAGGTAGAAACGGAGCAAAAATGTTTAAAAAAAAGTTATTTTTATAAAATGTTCACTTTATCCCGATAGTAGTGCATGAGACAAGTAATCTGAAAAAAAATCATGTGCCTCTGTGTCCTCCGGTTTCCTCCGGTGCTCCTAATGGCATTTGCGAGATTTCACAGACCAGAGGCAAACAACCAATCAGTTACACACTGCCAGTAATGCTGGAAGTGATATTCACCTAATGCTCGACAGCTTGCATAACTCACAATCCAATAAGACTGCTTGGCTTCTTTATAACAAAATCTAAATCATTTAACAATTACTGAAGATGTTCTCCCGAGATAAGTGTTCACTGTGAGGACATTTTGTACTCACATGTTAAACATGGCATGTTCTCAAACACGAGAACTGAGGCAACATTGCCTGCGGTGAATTTATGTAAGAGAGTCTCGACGAACTTGTTTACTTGATTCAATTCTCTTCACGTTGTGCAGGTGTGAAAATGACAGCAGAAACGAGCAGGGGGTCATGTGGAAAAAGGTTTTATTGTCAAAGCTCGTTGTGCGATCGAAAGAACAGACAGACTTTCAAATAGAAACCAATTTCATCATTTCTCATACAAAATGTTGAAACACAGAAAACCACAAAATGTGGCCAAACGGGGCGTCACATTTCCCTTGTGTGTCAAAATAATCCCACAGAGTGGATGAAAAAAAATAAAATAACATAGAAGTGGACAGAAACAAGAGTGCTAAGAAATGCTTTCACTTGACGAAGCTCCCACACGTTTAACACCAACAGACAGAATAAATAATGGAATAAACAGAAGAACAATTCTTAAGGATGACCGCTCCGCGCTGCTCCAAATACAGATGAACCGTATCAGCAATCGCCCCCCCGCAGGTGATTAGACTCACTCGTCAGTAATTTTAAGGTATGAATCTGTCTAAAGTGCATCAAAGGACACAGTTTGTGTATTTGTACACCTCTCAATAGAAAGTTACTTGATTGTAGCCCCCAGAACACCTGACAACCCTTTGAAATTTAGCAGAAAACAAAACCCTTTGGAAAACTGGTGGAAACGCTTACAAATACACAATGCAACATTCTCAGTTTGCTAAATTGATTTTTTTGCAACATTTGCAAAAGTTTTGCGCAACACATCAACATGCAAGGCATCTTCCTTTTCATCCAAACAAGTTTCCACAGGCCACGTTATCCCTGATACTGCTGACAACCTTCCACTGCTCTTCGCCCAGAATCTCAAAGCAGAAAAAAAATGAGGAAAAATAAAAAAGAGCGAAGCAGGGATAGATGGACAGGAGCGGGGAGGATTGTCTAGCCCGCACTGACCTTTACATTCTGGAGACACGGTGGCCTTGTGCCAGGCCAAGCAGAGCCCTTCTGAATTTACAGAGAGAAGTGAGAGAACGACTATGTACAGGCCAAGTTTCTATATTCTCTTTGGTCAGTCTTTACATTATGTACAAAGAATACTCGGACCGCCGCCGCGCGCCCTCAGTTGGCACGAGCCATGCGCGTCTCCGCGTCGAAGAAGTTGAGCATCGTCTGGACGAGCTCTGGGAGATCGTAATCGTGCTTCCAGCCCCAGTCCTTCCGCGCGTTGCAGTCGTCGAAGTCCATTGGCCAACTGTCAGCTGGAAAGAAACACGAACGAGACATAATTAACTTTAGAAAAAAACATGCTGGTTTTGATTTACAGCCTCAGCATCACTTTATCTGATTAAAGTTAACTAACTTCAGATCTGTATTTAGCCTCTTTTCCTTAAAGCGAGACTGCAACTTATGAAAGACGACAAAAAACACAATCTTCCTCTTGCAAATGAAAAAAGAACAATTCATGAGAAATTAAACGGACCTTTGCTCAGTTTAATACACTCAAAGGTTTTGCTGCTGCAGTCTTACTTGGTCTGGTATGACCAGTAGCTTACGGTGGCTAATGTTAGCTAACTAAAAACTCGCTTATTGACTTCATGCATGTCACAGATAACAAATGATGATGTCTTTAAAGTGTCTGACTCGACAGAATCCATGGAAATGAAGGTGAAAATGTGCATTTTTCCCGTATCTATCAGTTATTCAGCAAAAGTTTAATAGTTTAACAAATCGAACTTACCGATGGCCTGCCGTACGTGGTCAATGTCGTACGTGACCTCCAGCTCGGGCATCTGCTTCTGGAGCTCCTGGGCCAGTTCCTCGGGGGTGAAGCTCATGGCGTTGATGTTGTAGGTCCTCATGCTCAGCATGTCAGCCGGCGACTCCATCACCTCCAGCGTTGCGCGCAGGCAGTCGTCGATGTACATCATGGGCAGCCGCGTGTCGTGTTTCAAGTTGCACTCGAACTTGCCGCTTTTGATCGCATCCTGGAAAATCTGGACGGCGTAGTCTGGTCGGAGACGGATATAAAAACATTAGGGTTACACAAATTCGGGAAAAATGGTGACCTGTACAATAAAAAAAAGGAAAAAAGTGCAACGGTGCAGAAGTATTTGAATGTGTGGAGGAGGAGGGTGTGATAGCTGTTCAGACAAGTGAAAATATGGCTTTGGAGTGCATCCAGTTGTCCGCCGGCCTAAAAATACAACAAGCCACAACAATTCTCTGGTATAAGACGGTTGCATAACGAACTTGCGACGTGCCCTGTAGATCTGAACTTCATCTCTCTCACCTGTTGTGCCGCCGCCAGGCGTGGAGTCCGCAGAGATGATTCCTGGGTAGCGGAGACAGCGGAAGTCCAGGCCGTAACGGTGGTGGTAGTACTGTCGAAGAACAGGGAGGAAACCGTTATTGAAAACATACTGAAAATATTCAACGGGTTCTCGTGCTACATTATTATATATATGTAGTAATTCAACAATTTAAAAAATGGGATTAGAAGAATAAAGTCATGTTAGATTGCCAATATAACCAGAGGAGAGTTTACAGTTTATGTGGGGACAAAAAGGAGGAAAGAAATCTGAGCTCTAACCTCTCCCATCAGCTCAGCGTGGACTTTGGAGACGCCATAGATGGTGCGAGGTCTCTGCACGCAGAGATCTGGCGTGGGGTTGCGGGGAGAAGTGGGGCCAAAGGCGCCGATGGTGCTGGGGACAAACAGACGCAAGCCGTGCTCTGCTGCGATGTCCAAGATGTTGTGAAGCCCTGAGGAACAGACAAGAGAACCATATTATTAGGACGCCGCGTGAAAGGGAAAATCGTCACAATCTTTACACCCAATAAGATGAGAGCGCTCACCGGTGATGTTTACAGAGCGCGCCAGGGCCACGTTAGCCTCTCCAACAGCGCTGAGGAGGGCGCTGTAGTGAACCAGCCAAGTGATGCGGTTGTTCACCACAATTTCCCGCAGGTTCTTGTAGTCCAGGATGTCGGAGTAGATGAAGGGGCCTGATGGCGATAGAGGTGAAGGAAGATTTTATAAATCAACTTTTCAATCCATCTCGTATGAAGTATTTATTTGAAGCAGTGAGTATGTGTGGCTTGTGTTTCAATGCCAGCTGTTAATAGTCTCCTCATCTGTCCTTCCCCTTTCTTAGAAGCAATTCTCAAAACCGCAATTAACCAGCTCTTAATATGTTGACGTCCAAGTCTCCCCCGTTAACATGTCTTCCAGTTCAACCTTGTTTACAAGTCGAAGCCGTTACATTCATTACGTCCCTGGACAGCTCATTACTGGACATCAGCAGAGCAAAGTCAACCGTGCGTCACGTATTGATTTGGAGGAATTCACCGACAACATTTTGTGGGTTGATGTGACTTCCTCTTGTGCATGAATGACAGAAAATCAATGAGGCTTTATTTGCCAACGCTGTTCTTCTGTCATTTGGCAATAAAGCTATGGTACATTTGTAACACATTAACAACCTTCATTGCCAAACGCCTGATTTTTTAAGGGGATGTGGTGTTCGTCAGAGCTGCACTCACCAGAGGAAACGCAACTTTGTGCTCTTTGAGGTGATGAAAGACTGTCTAGACACTAGATGCACTTGTTTGCCAAATGAATGCAATCAGATACACTGCCCTTGAATCTGGACTTTCTTGAAAGTAAAAAATTAACCATAGAGAAAAAATGACTAATTTCAGCCGAAATCTGCAGACTCTAATGCAGCACGGTATTTGAGTTGACTCACCGCTGCTGAACACGTTGCTTGAAGGTTTCCTGATGTCAGACAGAATGACGTTGTTCTTTCCAAACCTCTTTCTGTGGAAACAGAAAGTCAATGTTATACAACTCGAAAATTCACCAGAAACTGTTCTCACATTGTACACCGCAATGTATTTGGCATTCGCCAGCTGTAATCGAATGATGCGCAAAACAAACAAATTAGAAATCTTACCTCAACAGTTTGGCGAGCCCCACTCCGAGCTGTCCCAGGCCACCTGCGTTAGACGGAGAGAGACACAGAAACACTTGAGCGTCATGCACACATCAGCAGCAGCTAATAATCATCAGGGCTGGTTGCCATGGAGACTGAAGTAACTAAGAGTGGGCCATAAGAAAGAAAAAAGGTCAGAGCACTTGACGCCTACACTTAGTGTTTTTAACTGTCATCCTTTGTCTTGTTAAAAAATCCTGCTGGTCTTGGATCCCTGCAGAGCAAACACTAATCTTCATCTTGCATGATAATTTAAAAAAAATGAGAAAAAAAAAGCCGCGTACCTGTAATGAGCACCTTGGGGTGGTCCGTTTCGGAGAAGGACACGGAGTGGAAGCTGGCGTCAGACGTCACCTGGCGAGGGGAGAAGCTGATGTTGCGTACAGCCACCGTTAGGGGCTTGCAGCCGCACCCCGGGGTGCTGAGCAGGGCCTGCTTGGCCACCTTGCTGAGGGTTCTGATGACAGGCATGCTGGTACCTGTGGAGGGGGGGAGGGGGGGGAAAGTGTTCACGCTTTAGGGTGAAATCTGTCAAATTCCACAGGCATGAGAGACATTCAGTGTGTTTTTTTTTTCTTTTCTTCAAGGAGCAGGACAAGTTATTTTCCCCCACTAAAATATTTTTAATATGTTTGACTGCCATCATCCGGTGGCCTCTTTCAGTACATTTTCTGGCCAAGGCTTGAAGGTCTGTAAGGGCTTTGGGCTCCTCTCCAGACCTCAGGCGCCAAGAGACAGACAGACAGACAGTCAGTCAGAGGAGGACTGGCACTGAGGGAGACCTTTTAATTTACTCTCTTTGCAAATGCAAGTGAGGGAAAACGGTGAAACTCGCGCAAGTGACGAATCAACAGGAAAAGCAACAATGAAAACGCCTGAGATGCCAGAAAACGCGCCAGTGGAGAGGACACGTAGGCTTTGGCTTGATGCAAATGATGAGCTATTGTTTCCAAAGAGGCGCAACGGAGCACTCCAGCGCATAGCAACACCCCCCCCCCCCCCCCCCCCCCAAACCGCAAACACTCTCACTCACAGCCTGTTCACTTTTACTTTTAACACTTTTATGGGGCATTTACTCTAGATCATTTTCATCATGCATTTCATTTTTTTTTTTTAAGAGTCGCACACGACTACTGAGAAGATGGAACACTGAGTCAGCACATTTAAAGCAGCCCTCCAAAGCGCAACCTACTATCCTTTAACAGCGCAGAAGGTTTAAACTAAAGAAAACGCACCCATCCCTTCATTTGTTCACCATTTGAGCCGCGTAACCTTTTTCAGAAGTGTACTTACCGAGAGCGAGCTGCGAGCTTTCCAAAAAAGAGGAAGGAAGAGAGTAACTTGAGAGTTTTTATACTGCCCTGCCTTCAGGGAGAGCCAATCAGGGAGAGAGGGCGTACAGTAGACGAAAACACAGCAGGTCGACTATCACTCACAGGATTTGGAAAATATTTTTTGGAACGTTTTAGGGAACTTTAGGGGTCTTTATTTGTCTTGGAAACCTTATAGATGATTTGTCATTTGGAGTAAAAATGTTATATCATGTAATATGTTCAAGACTCTTAACCCCTATAAGGGGAGATAATAGATTGAGCATCAACAGTAAAACTTCATGTTTTAGACTATTTTTGCGCAAAAAAGCCGTGCGCTCTTGTTCCATCTTCCATTTGGCACCGACCCTTTGCACCCCTCACAACATGTTCCACTGTTGTGTACATGTGATTCAGTTGTGTAATAGGAGGCTCAGACTATAGCTGTTCCCATGTGGCAACTAATGCGCGCGTTGTGGTGGATCTTTTAAGAAATGTCTATAATTTGGTCCCTTAATGAAAGGGTTGCTGATCTCCATTTGGCCACGTTGACTGTGGTGGTGATGAGCAGTCTGGAGGAGCTTGACGATTTTTTTTTTTTTTTGAATGAGTGACAACCAGCTTTTAGATACTGTATGACACATTTCTAAAAATGGGGATCTGTGTGAGACAGTCAGCCATCCAGATAAAAATGAAACCAAGCAGTGCGCCGGAGTGAAGCTGTCTGTTGGCACACAGCCAGAGCTCAATACGTCACTGTTACACTAGCAGCTATAATAATAATAATATAATTAAGAATGGCTCTTTGATTTGGCTAAAAAAAACAACAACAACATTATAATTATATATAAAAGAAGGACATTAATAAAGGCAGCAGGTGGTCGCGGAAGACAAATTACGCACACGATTGTACACATTGATAAATCAGATTCACATTGTTTAAAACACATTTCAGTATTCTAAATGTTGACCGGGCTAATATAGAGGAAATGTAACGGGATCAGTTTACTCACCGGTTAGTCTTCAGGTCTCTATGAGAAGCAGAAACTCCTCGTCTGACTCGCTTTAAGATGAGAGTGAGATGCTGTTTCCTCCTTCCAGGCGCTCTGACGCGATGCCTGCGTTATCTCGGGTCGTTGTTGCATCAGCTTCGTCTTCGGGGCTATATATCAGCGGCCATCTGGTTTTCAGAGGAAGCCGGCTTTCTCTCGGATTGGCGGAGCCTCGGAGGTGCGGTCCTCCCTCACCAGACCACTCCCACTCGAGAGTCACATCGTCAGATACCTAAGCGCCCCGCTGCTCCGTTCTCAGCCCGCCTGCCGATCCGATTTGCGCGTCCATTCACTGCCGGTCTAATCCGAGGCCTCTAGCAGCCCACGGCTTTTAGGCGTTGTCTCCAAAAAACTGATTCTACACGCGGTGATTGATAGATTACTGTGTGTAGTAGCCTCATCACTGATGGAGCCTTATAGTGTAGGGGATACAAAAAAAGGTGGAGGATACTTTATTTTTTTATATCATATAAATGTGGTGTATGAAATGTCAGAGAATAGTAAAAAAAGTGCACATCATAATTTCCCAGAGCTTAAATTTACCCATTTAAACAGTTTGTTTTGCCAAACCAACAGTCTGAAACCTAAATGTATTGAGTTTACTATCATAGAAGGTCGAGAAAACCAGCAAATATTCACATTTGAGGAGCGGAACGCAGTTGCATTTTGTTCTTGAAAAAATACTGAAGCGATTAATTGATTATTAAAACTGCTGCTGATTTGATTTTCTGTGGATTGACTAATCAATTAAAGGGGACCTATAATGCTTTTGTGCTTTCTCCCTTTCCTTTAGTGGGTTATATAGTTTTTTGTGCAGGTTAAAGGTCTCGAAAAGTTACAAAGCCCAAAGTCCAGGCCAAAGGGAGTTACTCTCCCCCGCAGAAACACTGCTCCTGAACAGCCTGAAAAGCATCGCTTTGAGTCCCGCCTTTTCTTCCGTAACGTGGTGATGTCACCAATACCTGCCTAGCGGCTAGTCTGGCACACCCTCAAACAAAGCTAGTCAGAGCGGAGCGGGAACAGTGAAAAGAGGTGCGGCAGCACAGCCGGTATGAGAAAAACAAAGTGTTTTTTGAACATTAAAGCATGTGAAAGTGTTCTAGTAGAAACCTGAAATACAAGTATGCACCTGAAAATGAGCATAATAGGTCCTCCTTAAGTGACAAATATTATACTCTATGCCGTACAGGCTATATTTTTACGTCAATATTTGTTTAAATTGTGAGTAAAAGTATTTTTTTTCCGACAGGTTGTGTTTGTAGAAGTCTTAGATGAAGCCATAAGAACATTAATTATATTTCTCCAAGCATCCAGAGATGGTTTAGGCTTCAACTTGCAGGGTATACGAAGTACTAATAAGAGTACTTTTTAAGTTCTGTGGGTTTGAACATTTGGCCACACAGTCCTTGAGTATTTTCATTTTATTCAAATTTTTACTTCACGCAAATGTTGTACTTTTTACTCCACTCGATTGTCTGACAGCTTTAGTTACTTTTCAGATTACAGTCTTTCTTATCCTTCCTGTCAAGTGAAAACCACTTATCTCTTATCTTATATCTTATTTCCCGATAAACTGAGGGATTAAGTGTTCCTTTATGCGTTCAGAAAAATACCTCTTAATAGTTACCCTCTTGGATTAGCTGGAAAAATGCATAGTCACAGGGCTGAAAACATGGCTGTTTTTTGTCGAGTCGTGAGAAATGCGTGGTTCTCACAGGACAGCGACGCGTACAGACATATGATGATTTTATAGAATATGATGCATTGCTGTAGATTAAACTACCCAACAGTATGAAGTAGTTCAAATTAGCGCAACCTTTAACATCTACAGCAGAAAAATGTAATGCAAACACTGACAGGGACCATTTTCTGAAGAACGAGCACTTTTACTTTTGATACTTTGAGTAAATTTTGAGGTTTCTTTAGTTCTGAATGTTGGTAGTGAAGTACTTTGACAGTGTGGTATTGCTACTTTTACTTCAGTAAAGGATCTGAGTACTTCTTCCACCACTGAGAGCAGGACAGTAACAATAAGTAGGAGCAAATAACCTCACGTGTCTATACTGCATATATTAAAGGCCTATACAAATACTGACACAAGTCAATGAGTAATTTAAACGTAGCTGGATGAAGCAAAAACAAAAGGATAAACCTGATACATCCTCGTAATGATTAGCAAATTATGTTGTTTGTAAAGGCACTTCGCACCAAATCGCTGTGGCCGCATTGCAGGGTTTCGTGACCTTACAGGAAAATGGGGAGTGCCTCTTTGATTTGAATGTGAAGTGATCTGTGTTTATCAAGGGAAAGGCAAATTCTGTGTGACTTTGAGGTTTGTTTGCAGTAGATAGAAGAGGGCCAAAGAGGGTGACGATGTCTCCGATTGGAGCGAGCAATGGGCGGGCTTAAGACCTGCGCTGGCGTGTGAGTGGTGGACGGGTGCACACCCCCACGCCCCCGTCATCACCGGGCAGGAAAACAAGTTAATGAGTAAACTGACACACTTCTGCTAAAAACAAAACCAGGTCATCTTCAAGGAAATCTTGGATTGCGTCCATTTGCAGACATATTAAGTTTCCACTCCTCGTTACCAGGGAACATGAGAGGAAATGATACCCGATGACTGTAAGATGACACAGTTTCTTTTTTAGTGTCGGTGTAATGAAGGTGAAGCAAAGTCTAACCCCAGCTGAGAACATCTGGGCAGCAAAGACACATGATTTCCAGTTGACACCTAAGCGACCTCCATTGTTCCGAGAGGCTTTCAGCCCTGAAATCAGAGTAGTGAAACACACGCAAGGCCACATTAACATGGAGACAAGAGTGATGGCTGCACTGTAAACACTGGCTGCCATCACATGCCTCCGCGAAGCATCTGATCCCTGGCTATTTATTCCCCAGTCACCTCGTCAGATGATCCTCTCGTCACAGCGATGGGAAGATATTTAGTGAGGTGGCTGGGGGTGCTGTTTACTAATCTGGATAAGGGGACGGTATGGGAAAATTCAATTCTATGTCACCTGCCATTACAGTGGAAACATGCTCCTTCGTCACTGAGCGATGACAGACGCGACCTCGACGATGAAATGAAACATATTGTAGATAATTTATGTAAAACTGTTTCTTCTTTTTGGCCATTTGGTGGGCAGTGGAACATAGAGTTGTTATGATCAACGTCTTGGCATTTCTTAGCTCATTAGCTGCTAAACGCTCCACTATGTTCACCGGCTAACGGCTGGGACAGACAGGGCGCGTGAGCAGTGCGTGACGGCGGCCTCGCTGAACTGCCACGTGTCTCACGTGTGTGGCGTCCACACCAGCAGCTTTTCTGCTGCTGCTGCTTATGAAAGTCAAACTCTATGTAGAAAGAAAGAGTTCTTTCTACATAGTTTGCCTTTCATAATGGCCATTTCATTTCATTATAAATGTCACCTATATTTATTTTAGATAGAAAAAGGTTAAGAAGCGTGTGCTCATTTTTAAATAATAGTAATAATCCACAATTAAAACCCCGTACTTTATTCATTCACGGAGCCCTGCAAGTCACTGCATTTTCTACAACACTGTCCTGTAAATATTTCAGAATAAAAGCCTTATGTAAAAAATGAAGGAATTCTGTCCACAGACAAAAAGGCTTGATGGTTTCTATTTTGCCCTAGATATATTATATAATATTCGCAGGCTAGTATTTTGCATTTCATGTCGTTTACTCGTTACGCCCCCGGTGTGTGAAAGGCCTTAAGACTGAAAAAAATCTAAACTGGGAATTACACAAATCTTGCAGCGAGAAGAAAAAAATCATCAAATAATTACAAAATCAAACTTCTTCTGTACTATAATTTTTAATGGCTTGAAAACTTAAAAAAACAAAACATTTAATCTTTTGAACAATAATATAATTTTACAGATCAGCAGTGATAAAAGTACTTAAATGTTTATTTTGAATTCTGATTTTGCAGTAAGGCATTGCACAAACAATAGAGTTTTGTTGACTCTGACAAAGCAACGATCATTTAAGGATAACATTATGCATAATGCAAGCATAGGAAATTTGCACAATTGTAAATCACACCATTACCTCGATTGAATGCATTGTTCCATTCATGCACACACACACACAAAGCAACGGTAGGTAAGGTGTCTTTTTTTTTGGCAAAATGAAAACATTTAAATGGTGCAGTTATAATCAACTTTCCCTTTATAAAGCAGTTTAATGTAGTGGCTGGAATCAGTTTAGTTTAGTGTGATAATTACATCATTCTTAGATTAAATGCATGAAGATGACGTGGACACAAGCAGAGAAAATGCAGTTTCTCATTGGCAAAACAAATAAAACTGGCCAATGATGACCACTGTGGATTTAATTTAACCCTACAACTGCCCTTTTCTTTGTATTTAAAGTGAAGCATATAGCTCTCTTAATAGTATTATTCTAATGGAAGCTACTTTCACCAACAGACAGCATTGAAATTTGAGCTTTAATGTCACCATGCCAACAGAATTCAGGTCATTGTATTAAACACGTTTAGCTGCTTTAGACTTACTGAGTGTGATTAAAACGTTTAGAAGAAACAACAGCAATGTTTTGTGTGGCGTTCCCGGTCATGCTAGAACGAGTCCTGCGTTGGTGAGAAAAGGATGACTTCGGATGCGAGACACTGACACTGAAGTGATGAATGACCCCATGACACACCGTTTGTGCCATCTGCACAGACTAAGTCTAATAGCTTGAGTTTGTTGATATACTGGCATGCTTTCAAATTTAATATTGAGACATTTATCGTCTAATATGGCGACAGCTGGTGAGTACCGACAACAAAAATGATGCTAATTACGATTCTAATTATATGGTTCTGATATTGTATAAGCCTTTCACACAAAGTGCATTCGTTTTGGATTTTCAACTACAAAACAGCAGATGTGCATTTTGTTTAATAACGTACTTGAACGCAACAATTATTATAGAACTTTAATAACCAGAATATATATCGCTCTTTAAAGCAATATATCCCATTCATTTCCAAACCTCCGTCCACTCTGTAAAGTCTTGCTAATAATCACACGACCAACATGGCCAACATTACAAGACCCTCGTACTGTTACGCATAATGATATTTGAAAAAAAACATAACCAGGCAAGCGAACGTTATATAAGTTTGTATTGAATAAGTCTTTCCTAGCCGTGCACCCTCACTGGAATGTCAAGTAATGATCAGATAAAGATATTTCGGTCGGATCCTTATCAAACAACCCTCCCCTCTCATTATACAGTACAGCAGGTGCTGACCCTACCTACGCTTATTATATCATCTCATCGTGCAGCAAAGTGACATGCTGCCTTACGGGCAACCTATATGTTGCCATAGTTACTCTGCAGTGCTTCAGTGGCGTATACATTCAGCAGGATGTTTGGTAGAAGACGTGTACCCTGTAGCATATACTGTACATACCCTCCTGAGAGAGATCAATGCCCAAATATACATCTATTAAAACACACAGGGAGGGAACGGACTGAATGTTTATGTGTGAATGATTCAGCGGGTGTGAGACGTGGGGGTTTGATGAGGCACGGAGCAGCTGTGAAATCAGCTGACAAGCCAAAGCCTAATTTAAAGAACTGAACAGTACATACAGTGCAGTGTAGACAAGTATTTGGAGAACATACAATGACACATTCCTCTGCAGGATGAAGATTTCCATGTGAAGGTGTGACCTGCCTTTAACCTTTGTGGGTGTTTTCACTTCTAGATCTGCTCATCTATCAAATATCTGTGATATTATGGGATAATTATGATCAGTATTCTTCAGTTCAAGGACAAGTGAGTTTGCTTTTGTTTAGTCTGTTTTTTTCAATGTACTACTTACAGGCGTTTACTTTTAGTCAAAAAATGAGTGAAAAAAATGCCCATCCAAACGTCCCAGAGCCCAAGGTGACATTTTTCAAATTGGTCGTTTTGTTCGAACCAACAGTCCCAAAACACAAAGACATTAAATTTACAGTGATTCATGACATAGAAGAGCAGCAAATTATCACATTTTTAGAATGTGGAACCAGCAAATGTTTGGCATATTTGCTTGAAAAGTTACTGAAATTATGGATTAATTATCGAAATAGCTGCCAATTATTTTTTGGACGACTGACTGATTAATCGTTTCAGCTCTGTATTCGATGAGATGATGAGCAGCACTCTGAAATAACTGGCTGTGTTTAGTTTTCCTCGTATCTTTCCCTCTCACTCCTGCTCAGTTTCAATTACACAACGTGGTAAAATTGGCTAAAAAAATTCTGTTTTTATGAATGTAACGTGTCAGTCCATTCAGTGTCGTAAGCTGTGTGAAAGATAAGGACATGAACGGAAAATCTAAGAGAGGCTGATTTTGAAATTAATTTTCGGATTTTTAGGGCCGTTCCATTTAATTTTTCACCTTTGCGGGAAACCAAAATGTTTCCTCATCAGTCATGTACAAAATCCCAAATCATAATTGTTTGAATTACATATTCTCAAACATCTGAAAATAATTTAAACCTAACCGACATTGATCTGTGTTTGTAATTAGTTATATGTTCACATTTTCTACCTCTTTCTTCCATCTCGCAGCTCTCACTCTCTCTCTCTGTCTGTCTCTATGGCGTCTGCAGCAGAGGATCTTCAGTCTCCAGCTGGGCCAGCTGCCTGCGCAAGCTGTTTACTTTGTTCTGAAGCTCCTTGTTGTATTCAATTATGTGCACCATTTCCTCGTAGGCCTCGTCCAAACACTTGAAGGAGCGGTTCCAACGCAGGAACACTCCTGTAATAGAGGAAAGGGAAGAACACTGTAAGTAATTTATAAAGAACAAGAAGTTTCTCTTCTTCCTTGTATGCCCTGCTAGCGGCTCTGCTTTGATCTAAATGCTAAAATGAACACAATCACAACGCTAACATGCTGATTTTAGCACCATCACAGTTTAGCATGTTGGCGGTGAGAGTAATAAACACACATGAAGGTTCTTGAGGCTGAATGTCAAATAGTCAATACTAAAAAAGCAGAGCACTGATTGTGCAAAACCTTCCTCGTCTACACATTCTTTATATGATGGTGGGTGGGGGACTTTCACAGAGGAACTTGTGGGGCTGTTATACTGGAAACACAAGTGTGACTACAGAGATGTGACTGGAATGTACAACACGGTAGGGAGGTGACTCGTTTGTCATACTGACAGCGAGCGAGGCTACGAACTGAGCTTCTTCAAATCAAACCATGTGGCAAGACAGTAAAACACTTGTACTTAACAGGGATTTACTGCTGCATCCATATCACTTATCTCACTCATTACTGAGACCTCAATCATTTTGTCATGTTATTTATTTATAAGGGCCGTCAAATTTAACGTGTTAACGCAAAATTAGTTTTAAC
The DNA here is from genome assembly GCA_916701645.2 of Sebastolobus alascanus. Classification (NCBI taxonomy): domain Eukaryota; kingdom Metazoa; phylum Chordata; class Actinopteri; order Perciformes; family Sebastidae; genus Sebastolobus; species Sebastolobus alascanus. The sequence continues at coordinate 658,808 of CAKAOJ020000096.1, read as the reverse complement.
ACCATTAATTTCTTTAACGCATTAATGCAATTGATGTTTCGGAGGTTGTAGCGGGCTCAGTTTTAAAGCTAGACTATAAAAGCTAGAAGATACTGATATCACATGAAACTAAAAACCAGAGGAATCCACTGGTACCAGCAATGTCATACTAGCTTGTCGCTAAGGCTAAATAACGATCCAAACATGCGCTAAATTAAGGCGAGGAAAAACTGTAATGGCCATTTTGAAAGGGGGTCCCTTGACCTCTGACCTCAAGATATGTGACTGAAAATGGGTTCTATGGGTACCCACGAGTCTCCCCTTTACAGACATGCCCAATTTATGATAATCACATGCAGATTGGGGCAAGTCATAGTCAAGTGAGGGTTTCTGGACAATATTTGTCATTGTTTTGTGTTGTTAATTGATTTCCAATAATAAATATATACATACATTTGCATAAAGCAAGTATATTTGCCTACTCCCATGTTGATAAGAGCATTAAATACTTGACAAATCTCCTATTAAGTTACATTTTGAACAGATAAAAAAAATGTGTGATTAATTTGCGATTAATCACGATGAACTATTTGAATTGATTGACAGCCCTATTATTCATATTTGGGTAGATGATAGTTTTATTGCACTTGAAATGTTGGAATTAATACAATTATAAAAAACTTTTGTGCCTCTAAATTTGAAATGGTGGATTGCAGTGGTTCTTTAGTTTTCGATTCCAGGTTAGTAGAAACAAAATACACATATTATAAAATAAAGGCAGCAGACTGGGAGATAATGTGTGAGTTTGTGACACAAACATTACCGACAAGATTTAAGCATCTTTGTCTCTGGATTACACAGTAAATACTAGGCAATTGCAGCTCAAGATTCCCATGAATCCAGCTCAACATGGACAACACTGCTCTGCATTTTTTTGTAAAATCTCATCAAACTTCATTCCAAATCTAAACAAACGACACAACAGCTTCAATGAAGCACAGCAAGTGTGCCCTCAGAAATAGCATGTAATTCTATAAAGATATCCTGCACACCATCAGTCCATGTTAAATCAGTCAACACGAAGAGCTCCAGATATAGACTTCCATGAGGTCTTTTAAGTTGGCCCAGGAGTCAGCGGCATTCTCCGTGAAAGCGTTGCGTAAGCAGGATGTCTGTTGCATTTTCACGTGCTTCAGTAGGTTCTCATAGGTCATATAGAGTGAGGGAGGTGCGGAGGCTTTAAACAGGAAGGGGGGGCCCCTCAAACAGGTTCGCCTGAACCTACTGACCCCTCATCTGTCTAGACCCCCTCCCCCCTACTTTTCTTTATGAATGGCGCTTGCTTTGAGCTGTTTAGAGATTCAGCAATTTCAAGCACAGAGTCCGCTGGGACTTTTTCTGGAGTTAACGTCACTGAACCAGCAATTGTTGAAATCAACTAAATCCTTCTCATTTAATAAACAATTTCAAAGAAAGAAAAAAATACACGTTTTATCACATTTTCTATCACCGTTGTGCTGGGAAAACCCCTACCACATTCGACACCGAGCTGCTTAAAACATAGTCAGTTAGAAAGCGATGATACTAACTAATTCTGAATTAGGGATGCACCGATACCGATACAGGATCGGATATCGGTGACAATGGGGCCGGTCTATTCAATTCAATTTCATGTTTATATACATTATATACTGGAATTTTAATTCCGGTTTAAGTTTTGACCAATTTGTTGCTGTGTTAAAAATGTTTACACTTGAATTGTAATTCCTGTTAATTTAGAAGATTTTTTACCAAGTTGCTGGTGTACGATTTATTATTTAAATAATAAAGAACAATTAAATAAATGTATATCTATGTATTCATAGGTCACATTTTGTTTTACAAAGTTAGGAAAGAGATGTTTAAGTCAGGCCTGATGTTGCCTTACACATAAAAGAATGATCCCAGTCACTCCCACACAGTGAGGCATACAGCTTATTAATTAAACACTGGTATTGGCTCGGTGCATGCAATGAAGTCATTTCATATCCCAGAATTCATGAAATGTAAACCAGGACCATAAATCACAAGAAAAAGACAGCAGCCTGATACAATCTCATTCTCACACTGTAACACGGAGGTTAAGTTTCATACTCGAGGGCACTGAGAGAGAAAAGAGCAGTATGCATTCATTTCACCCACGCAGATTTTCTTAAGCATCGAGGAACAATCGCTGTATCACTGCTTGCTCATTTTGTTTACCACCATTTGGTGCTTTGAAATGTAACATAAATAACTTCAAATTAACAAGGTGGCAGAAGTGTTTAAAAATAATTCAGACATCAAATTTACAGCTTAAATTTAAAAAAGCTTCTTAATCAGTTGAAATGAAGTGATCAAGTACACATTTATGTAGTATCTGTAACAATCTGACTTCAGTTATAAAGTCATTCTAATTGATAGTTTGCGGCGCAATATAGGCCTTAAATTCATAAATGAACTGTATGAGATTGTTGCTGTGGACGAGTAGAAAAGTGTGCCACAGGACTAAGATTAGCGTGCATGTGACTGATAACTGATAACTGGTAGTAGACCATCACCGTCACTGGGCTCAGGTGTCAGTGAAGACGTCGTCTGTGCAGCCTATAAAAAGACAAACAAGCGAGCAAAACACATCGTCGAGATGCCTTCGGAAGCAATCTGAGCGATGTTGAAAATGTGAAGGCGCTGGAAGCCAAATGAGGGGGAAAATGTCCTATTATATGTTATATAATGACTATTATATATAGTCGTTTTATAAGAGCTTTTACATGAGCTAAACGGCCACACGCAGAGTTTGACCGCTCCATGTAACATAAGGCAGGGTGGGCGTTCACTGCTGAGAGAGTCAGGAGACTAAATACCAAATCTTATTATTCATATGCTCATTATTTTATTATTGCTTTTTTACTATACAATATCATTTAAGTTGTAGATAAACTGTTTGTTATTTACTGAATGTTTATTTTCACAGAGAGAGGCAATTCCTGTGGTTACAATGTCATATTAAAAAGAACAAAATTATGGCCCGTCATGTTGATAATTGTGTCTCGCATGGTTTGCTGTCGTTGTGACAAATGTCCCCTTAAAATAAAATATATGCACGCCTGCATGAATGTATGTATCTTTGAACATAGGGACAAAAGTAACTGGGGGGACCAAAATATGTATGTTGCAGTATTTATTAGTGGCCTATCAGCGGTGCAAATGGGGAAATCAATGGCGCCCCCATGTGGTGGAATTACAGAATTTCTGTCTGAGTAAAAACAATAAGGGATGAGACTATGAACAGCGTTCCTGCAGGCTATCACAGCAGTTTTCCCACACGTTGCTAACAACTGTTTTAGGCGTTAGTCATGGGTTTTAGCCGTTAACTAAGTCAGACTTGGTCTGTCTTCAGCCCGAGCTTAAACCAACAGCATCAACCCCACAAATTAACATGAGTCAATATTAGGATTGCTAGAGGTGTAACCTTGGCACAAATTTACCATTTAAACAAAACTTGCAGTGTACATCAGTATTTGGAGAGCATTATAATGATGACACATTCCTCTGCAGGATGAAGATTTTTCCATGCAAAGGTGTGACCTGCCTTAAACCTTTGTGGGTGTTTTCACCTCTACGTCTGCTCATCTATTAAATAGATGAGATATTAAGGGATCAGTATTCTAAATTTTCAGTACAAAGACAAGTTGAGTTTGCTTCCGTTTAGTCTGTTTTTCAATGTGTTGCTAAAAGTGTTTAATTTCCCTATAACAAAAACAAAACAAAATGGTTGCTTAACGGGACCCAGGCCCTTAGGAGTGGTCTCTACGGACTAGTGTGGACTGAGATTTCGAGGTATGTAGGTTTTAGTGTTTAAGATGCCATTATCCCATCATTATGCCCGATTACCCTTGTTATATATATATCTGTATAAACCTTCTGTGCCCTTCCGTTTTTTTTTTTAAATTTAATTTTGTATATGTATGTGTATGTGCATATGTATATTTTATATATTTTTATTTAATTATTATTGTTTATTTATATATTTTCTCTCTTTATTTTGTTTTTGGCTCTTGTGTGTGGAGAATGTGTTGAGGGTAAGTTGGAAAAGAGGGTACATATTTGTATTATGCTCCTTAATCCTTGATTGTTTGACCCTTTGGAAATCAATAAATATACTCTTTGAAAAAAGTGTTGTGAAACACAGTTGTTTATCGCAGGGTTTTACAAATGTAATGGACTGAGATTACCTTCTCTTTAATAGCCAGAAGCTTTTAGGTCACCTACTGCATATAATCTCAGTCGCTGCATGTCTTTTGTGTTTGTTTCTTACCTTCCCACAGCAGCAGACTCTGAGGGGCCACGGAGGGCCAGATCACGAGACTGTTGGCCTCGTAGAGCGGGTTGGTCAGACGCTCCAGTTCTTGAGGCCGGTTCACCCACGACCAAAGGGACACAGTCTTCTCAGGCAGAGACAGCTTGACTCTATGAAAAAAGGGGTGAGAGGGTGTTAGGTTAACTAATAAGAACAGTGGTTGTAACCTGTACAAGGACACATCCCTGGATGAACAAGGACAATCTTGATTCTTCTTTCTCTCAATAGAAATTTTAGTCAGTCTGTCAATAATGAATAAAGAAATAAAACTAAATTAATAAATATTAGATACTAGGGCTGTCAAAGTAAACGCAATAATAACGCGTTAACGCAAATTTGTTTTAACGCCACTAATTTCTTTAACGCGTTAACGCAATCGATTTTCCGGAGGTTGTACCGGGCTCAGATTGAAAGCTAGAGTAAAGATATATAGATAGGATAGATAGGCATCATATAAAAATACAAAACCTAAGGAATCCATTGGTACCAACCAAGTCAGACTAGAACATTGTGTACATTTTGAACAGAAAAAACATTTGCGATTAATTTGCGATTAATCACGATTAAATATTCTAATTGATTGACAGCCCTCTTAAATACTAAATAAAATGAATGATAATTTTTAAAAAAAGTACCACCTGCAAACTTTATATCGGAGAATAAATTATTTCAATTGTGTGAATAATTAGTCAAACTTAATAAGAATACATTTCCAAAGACCAATCTGACTTCAATATGACAGTACACCACCTCAGAGTGTTCAGATTAGTTTGCTAGAATAATCACGCTGGTATGATCATACATATCAAAGGGTTAAATTAAACAGTTATGTTATTTTGGGGGAAAATATGAAAATATGGAGATATTATTTATAAACTATATTGCCCATCCCTATTACAGACCAAAACCAATAAGCATATGGCTGACATAAGCTTGTAGACCAACCTCAACAGACTTCAGACTCACCTCTCAGCCGTACTGTTGCCCAGGAAGGTGCCAAACTGAGAAGCATAGGCGTGTTCGAAGATCAGCACCAGGAAGCTCTCGCTGAATTCAAAGGAGCACGGAAACTGGCGAAGGATCTGCCACACGCAGTCCAAGAAGAGCAGGAAGGCGGGAGCCTCCTGACGAGGCTTGCTGTTGGAGTAGGCCGACTGGGCGCAGCGCTGCTGGAACGGGTGACCCGCCTGGGACAGATGGTCAAAAGGTGAGAGGGGTCGTGAGGAGGAATGCAAAGATCATGTGCATCATGATATTATAATGCTTACTGGTTACTATACCTGCATGGAAAGGCTTATGTGTGTACGTAAAGAACAAAGTGTGTGTTATTTCAAGCTTTTAAAATGAGATATTCTTATAATTCGGAGTAATTAAGTTTATCAAAAAGGTGAAAAAAGATCTGGGCTGTGCTTCAAAGGTCAGATGAGCTGACTGTACCTGGAGCCACTCTCGCTCCACCAGGCCCTGGAAGCCTCTGATGGTCCTGCAGGCCGGATCAAGGATGATCTGAGCCAAGGAGGTCACCTGCAGGGTGGAGTCTGTCCCCTCTGTACCGTGAACGAGCACCGACGCTCCCTCCCTGAGACGAACACACATGACTACGGTTGGTAATTGTCACCTGCTACACAGGTTCAATACTGAACACTCTGGTTTTCGTGATGCAGTCGTACAGAGCAGAATTGTGAACGTAATGCTTATGTTGCTTACTGGTCCAGGATTAGTATAACAAGCAAATCAAATATTGTTCTCTGACCTGTCGATACACTGGGCAGCCAGGCAGGCGGTGGTGAGGATCTCCTTGACATGAGTCTGCCAGTTGGAAGCCTCTAGTTTGCTCAACCAGCGGTCCATACTGTGCGACTGGTCGTTACACGCCTCTACCAGCTTTATCAGACTTTCCTGGAGGATGTTAGACCTGGAAATGACACATTTGTCACAATACTGTACTACAAGAAATGTCTGAATAGCTCATATATATTGAATATAAATACCAGTCATATAAAAAAATCTAAGTTTTTGACATATAATATCAGTATCACATTCTATCTATCAAAGACAGCGTCTTGTAGAACTCAGCACGAAGATTAGTTGTTACTTGATGGATCCACTGAAGCCTTTAGGGCCTGTGTCCATATAGCGTCTTCTTCTGGCGGAAAAGTGGCGAAAAGTGGAGCGCTTCATTCCAGCGTTTCAGAGAAAAAGCGCTCAGAGCGTTTTTTTAATGTCTGCAGGCTGCATGGTGTGTTTACCGCTGTGACCACCAGCAGCCCTCGTCCCATGTCATGTTGTTTTTTCATACGTCAGCGGACTAATTTGCCTCATCTTCGCAGGTCTTTAGACCGCGGTGGAAACGCAAACAACAATGGGCTGAAGGAACCTTTTAGTTCCTTGAAAAGTAGATCGAGGCAAGGACTAAAAGTCCTGGGAACTTTTGGTGGAAACCCGGCTTATGACAACAATATCTTGACAACATATCACCACTGTTGTACGATAGACTAGCGTTGCCTTTTGCTTTTTATTATCTATTTGGGCTACTATCTATTTGTTTGTTCACCATGAGCACCAACCCGGAGGAGGCATGCCCTCACACTTTGTATGAATGAGCTTGTCACCGCATACGGCGATAAAAGCACAACACTCACCAGCGACATTCAGTGTCCGCCCGGCCGATCTGCCCCCACAAATGGGCTTTTTGGTCTTTGTTATGATCCTGTCTGTCTGACATATAAAGCTCAGGATAGACAGACACGGCCAAAACAAGCTTCTCCTCCATTTTCTAAAGTGACGTCACCGGCACATTTCTGAAAAGTTCAGAGATTTTCAACAAGAAGCGCTCGGAGCGGCCGCACAAAACAGGCAGAGCGCTCAGAAAAAAGACACCAGTTGCAGTCTCGAGGCGGCCGCTCTCTTCATTGGGAACAAATTGAAAAAAGACACTGGCGTTCGGAAATAAACACTAGATGGACACAGGCGCTCACTGACCACTCACCTTTCGATTGCCTTGTGGATCCTCCTCCACTGGGGGTAGTTAGCCTCAGACTCGAATCCTCCACCTCGAGCTTTGGCCTGCTGGGCAACATTGATGGTGCGCGTGTCAATGATGTAGCCACGTTTGCCTGGCCGCAGGGTGGCGTTGATCAGCTTCTCGTCTTCCTTACACCGTCGCCCGTTGGTGCCCGTCAGCGGCTGCCCCGCTCGCATCATCACCTGAAAGTGGAAGTGATTTGAGGCCAATTTATAAAAGTAAACATTCCATACAAATGAAACTAAACCAGACAGACAGTGAATCCACAGAGAATATTTTGCAGCATAAAATCATATAATCTCCATTTGTGCTCACCATGCCATTCTTCTTGTGGTAGTAGCTAAGTACCGGAAAACGGCCACTGTGACGGAAGGTAGCTGCTTTCCTCAGTGTGTCATCATCAACATCTTTGGGCACTGCCACTAGAGGGGGGTATGATGGACACACACCGAAGTCTTTGTTGACTTCACTCAGTCTCCACTCATCTGTCTGATGAAAGGGATGGTGGTAGGTTAAAAGAAAGGTGTTAAGCATGTACAACAGAGGGCTGGGAGAATATTGAGTGTGAAATATTTTTTTGCTACTAATTATATTCATACCATGGACTCCAAATCTTTAAAGGCATCCTTTGGAAGAAATGATTTCCAGCCATCTTCTATGACTTCAAACATGGGCCGGTAGAAGAAAGGGTACATCAGGGAGAGTGAATCTAGCGTGGACAGAGCCTAGAGAGGAATAAAGAATATCTATTAGTTATTCGCATGTAGAATTTCATTTGACATTAAAAACAGGACAACCTTTCAGACAGTAAAGGTTAACATTGTGCAGTTAAAAACAGTTATGTGTAATCTGTATTAGCTATTTGACGTGAAAATGTTTTTTTTTTTTTTTTACCTCAATTGAGCTGGCAATGTTGAGACACTCCTCCATGCCAGGGATGTCGAGCTGGATCACCCTCAGGTCTTTGCATTTGACTATGATGCTTCCCAGAGACCCCACAAATCTGAAAGGAAGGGGAAGATTTTATTGGTTAAAAGGTGAGCACAGCAGAAAGAACGACTGGAAAGACACAAAGGCTCAATGCTGGCACTGTTTCCTCAGAGCAAAAATGCCCCTGTATGAGTGTGAGGAAACAAATATTTTTATTGCATCACAGATAGGACACGCATCGTTATTAGTGAAAAACAAAAAATCTTAAATAAGGTAATCATAAATCATGCATAAATAAAGAATAAATTTAAAAGCAATATTGTGTGGTCTGTTCTTTCTTACATGATAATTTCTGTATTTTAAATCAGGCTCTATTTTTCACCTCTCTACCATGATAACGAGATAGACAGCTTTTTCAAGTCACTCATGTGATGATATTCATGATTATCCCGAAAGTGGAAATTCACCTCAATCAACTTATTGTGGGTGGTTTTTTTTTTTTTTATCACAATCCGCAATAAAATCATATATTCTACCATGCATAGTTGTGGGTAAATACTGAGAACATATTTCCACAATAAGTCTGTGCTAATTAATCAAAATAGGGTGCTAGGATAGTGCATTCATGTGCAATCATTAGTTTGTTTGTTTATGATTTTGAACACCCAACGTTTAATGCTCAATGCGGTTTACAGCTCCTCACACTTGTCAACCACACAAAATAAATGCTCAACCTGTGGGAAACACTGTAGTGACACAGCCCACAGTCAGACTCAAACTTCCTGTCACAGCAGTTTCAGATCCTCTCTCCACTGCAAAAGTCGAGCGTAAGCACACTAAAGATCTGGTGCATGCGATGCACAGAGTTGCAGTGGAAAAACTGGGTGTAACCGCATGAGCCAAACACTTTACTTTCACTGCGTTTCCTCCCTTGTTACTCAAAGTTATTTAACCAAATACATGTCCTGTTGTTCTGTTTCTATTTACATGATGGGTTTTTATAAAGAAGTCATACAATGCAAAAACACACTGCTTAACTTCCCTCTTTTCATGTGTTGTTGTTGTCTTTTTTTTTTAAAATAACTATTGAAACTGCAATGTGACAGTGACATTGCCTGAAAAACAATTAAGGAAAAAGGTGTAAAATCGTCATAATAAGAAGCTCCTCACCTTTTCTCTATGGAGTCGATGTTTGAGTGGAGCAGCCACAGCTCCTCTGTGTTGTCCTGTCTGGAGGAGAGAATCAGGTGGTGACCGGTCAAACACAGGGTCCCCTCCACAGTGGGCATGAAAGGCCGATGTAGGACGACTCCATCCACCCTGGGTGTCTTTATCAGCTCTGCAAACTCCATCACCTAACCTGAATAAAGACAGCAAACAGCCCAGAGATAGAAAAGATGAGGGTGAAGGGTTTTTTTCAAGCATATTGACAACGCTACAGATTAGCTAACGTTGCTACCGCTAAAACAGACTAACTCAAGCCCTGCTGTGCTGCTTTTTAAAGGCAGATATCGAGCAAAGTCAATGCCAATTCACATTAAACCAACAAATGCTGCAACAATGTCAGGCTAGCTACAGTTAGCTTCATTCAGGAAACGCAGTGGCTAACGTTAGCTGGTTAGACCGTATAAACTGTCCGTCATTTTTATATTTACGTCAAATTGTGAACGTAATACATACTGTAAATGTACAGAACAAAAACGTACGTTTTTCATTGACGCTAAAATGATTTATCGTACAATTACCTGACTGTCTTTTCGTTTTATTTGTTGTTGGGCGAGACTGGTACGTCCACATAAACAAGCCGACTGGAAACAACTGATTTGGGATTTGGGCTCAGGATTTTTTTGCATAACACATTCCCAAATTATTATTTTAAAAAGTAAAAAAATAATTTACTCTGTGCTTTACTACGATTTTGAACATTAACGTTACAGTTAAATGTGAGTTTATGACTTCAACTCGGGACTCAATGGGACAAAAAATATGAGATTAAATATGAGTGTATGTAAAAATGTAGGTTTTTATCTCATTCATCCAGGTAGTACGTTGAGTCAAACTGAAATTACCCATTGGATTTACAAATAATTTTAATCATCTGGTAGCTTTGTCATTTCAGAGCTGTACTTCAGTTCAAGGGAATAATATTTGTACAGAATATTTGTTGTATAATGAAATAAAAACCTATTCATTTCCTCCATGGCATTGGTACATTGCATATTTTCACAATCCTGCTGTAGCCTCTATGTGAAGCTGCTTTTATTTTTTTAGCCTAATCCATGTATCATTTATTCATCCCATGCTGTGTGAAACACCTAACAATATTAAAAAGGGACACTAGATGGTGACATTGAAAGATTTTTGTGAGACTCTTGGCGTTAAAGGGCTGATCTGCAAGGCCCCATAATTCAATAACACCTTGATTTAAGATGCCTGAAAGGTACATCCTGTGCATGTGATCATGAGAAATACATTATTATTATTATATATTAAGAAATGTGAGTGTGTTTTTTTTTAAAAAATTTTTTTATAACAAATCACAGACTCAAAAGCAGATTCTTGGTTGGTCAGTCAGACTGCCTACCTGGTGACTGTGACCTGTAAATAACTATTGACAGGCAGCAAAACCAGGCAGACTAAATCCAATAAAAACAGAAGGCAGGTTCATGAACAGACTGGACACTAGAGGGCAAAGACGTCAAGGCTACTTAGACAATCTAATAAAAGGAAAAATAAGTTGCCATCTATAGTGTGTATACAGTATTACTAGACTAGACTAGGGGGGGAAACAGGAAGAAACCTTGGGAGGGAGACTTCAGAAAGAGACCCATGGGGATGGAGTATGAGCAAATTATGGCAATTACAGTAAAAATGAACAAAGATTTTTAACAGTTAATCTAATATTAAGATGTCCAATGAAACATGTCCGATGTCAGCTCTCACTATCCTAATCCTATATCCAAGACCTAACACAGTGGGCAGTGGCAGACCAGACACACCAGACTTCAGTATTGTGACGCACATATGACCTTGGAGGAGGGACCCGCAGGTTAAGAATGACCATAGTAGTGAATCATGTAGGATCCTAACAGCTGGATGACGTGCTCCATCAACTAGACTCCACTATTGCTAACTGCACTCTCCTGCATTATAGAAACTCAAGTCATTTAATGATTAATCCAGTGAAACAGAAAGCTATGCTCACTCATAGAAGAGTCTAGATTTGAAGATCAGAAGAGAGACAGCTTCCCTAATAGCAGCTGGGAGTTGATTCGGTAGGAAAAAGAATGTTGCCTGAGGATTTTGTCAGTAGTTCTTATAGCGAGGCGGCCTTCCTGCTGAGATCTTAAAGCACACACCTTGAATGGCAGACTCCCTAAAGAGGTGAACACTTTTGGAGAGAGAGAAGAAGAAGGAGAGCAGATGACTAGGCAAAGGCTAGGGCAGGGCAGTGTGTGTGGGTATGTGTGTGATGTGATGTATTGCAAATCAGCACCATATTTGCTTCCGTTGCAGCCTGTCTGGGCTTCACAATAGATGGTTTGCTCAGCTCACATCATAGAGAACTCATGTACAGACGCCAGGGCTCGATTGAATGTGAAACCCGGCGTTGCTTTACAAACCAAATAACTGCCCGTCCTCTGAGGAAAAGATGCTTTGCTGTGGCTTTTTAAAAAAAAAGAAAAAAAAAGAAGATGGGCTGAGAAAAAAAAAAATAGCTTTCAAAGCAAATATTCAGCCCTACGCAGGACAGAATAGAGTAATCTAACCTCTATGTTTTATTTAACAGGATGCTTAGACAAATCTATTGGTGCAGGAGGAGATGATTCACTTTAGCGTCTGAAAGGTTCAGTGATAAAATGTTAACTTGTATGTCAGCAGCTGAATGTTTGAAGAGATAACACTTGATGAAACACTCTTTGCTCACTGTGCCTCAGAGGAATCCAGCGAACAAATATTAATAAACTTGTCAAACTACATGTTCCGTTAAAAGTGTATTGGATGAGTAACTACAAACTGTGATCAAGTTGTTATCAATGAGTCTCGAAATCTGAACGCTCACTCACGTCACACGGATCAGATTTTGACATTTTTCTTGACGGGCTTTGAGCAATTTTGGGACATCATAGAGCAAATATTAGTGACTGACAGTTTGTGCCCACACACCTACTGTACACCATTACTCACCCAGTCTTTTCATTCAGCGTCTTATAAAGACAATGTCTCATCCAACCTGCTGTTCTGAATGGTTCGCCTGGTGTTTGTTCTGCTGTGTGATGTTATTTTGGGCATGTCCAGTGAATCAGAGCAGTCTGTCACGACAGATAATGATGACTTAAACGTGGGCGCACAGTCTAATACCAAAATTAGTTGTGTAAGCTGCTCTGTGACAAACATCACTCAAAGCTCCAACAATAGCCTCTGAAAGTTTGTTTTTTTTCTTCCAAGTTTTATATGAATGTAGCTGTATTGGCTGTGGTACTGTAATGGTAATACTTTGTTTTTGTTGTTGGTACATTTAAGATATTCTGTATCACACGAAAGAGTTTTGCGTTGAGACATTTACATTTACAGCTAGTTATCACCTCACACCTCAAAAAACTGTGAAAAAGTGTAAAAGCTCTCGAGGGGGTAGGAAGTGGGGAAAGACCTATACTACTCTTAGGGCGCTTTCACAAGACATAGTCCGTTTGGCTAGTATGAATCAAAGTTAAATTTATACTTTTGGTTCGTTTTCTATTTAGTCTGGCTCGGTTTCACAGTGCACAATCAAAACGCACCAAATAAGAAAAAATATTTTCTGAGGGGCGTGTACGAAGGAGCAAATTTATCCTTTTCATATTGAGAGCTGCCACTTCTATGCAGGGAATCGCAGACTTTGATGCTGTCTAAGTTTTTTCACTTGACTGCGCACAAATCTCTTTTCCTCCAGTTTATGACTTTATAAACTGTTTTTGTGGGCTTTATTTAATATATTCTGTGTGTTCTCTTCGGCCCAGATATCAAGCGAACATCGGACTTAATGTTAACCTGTTGTTTACCTGTCTCCATCTCAACAAATGCCCACACAGGTAGCCTGCGTTTAGGTTCATTTGGAAACGGTCCGAGACCCCCTCTCGCAAGCGGTCTTGGACCAGTTGTTTTGATCCGCACCCGAGTACGATTACTGCATTCACAACCGCCCAAAACGAACTGCACAAGAGGTTGAACCGCACCAAAGTTTAATTAAAACGGACTAAATGTTGGCAACAACTGGCTCTAGGGCCATTCACATTTTCGCGTCGGCCACAGTTCTTCTACACGCTTGGCACACGGGAGAGGTTTGAATTGGTTGCAATCTGCAACCTCACCACTAGATGTCACTAAATACACACCAGTCCTTTAATGCCTTGCTAAATATTAGTAGTGGTAATCTGTTAATTATTAATGCATCTTTAGAATGTGTTGCACTATATTGATAAGTGCATTATGGAGGTTAAAATGATGAGTTGGTTGCTATAGTCGTCATTACTTTAAAATCATAAATGTATCATTATTTTGTCAGTTTTATGGTCTATGTTGCTTCACTTTTAGATGCACAGCTGTAAATTTGGGCACCCTGATGAGATTTGACATGAGCGCCAATCTGATGAATGTTATTTAGCACAGTATCGCCGCCAATCTTTGAAATGCCTCTACAGTTTAGTTACGCTGAAAATCTCCCTCTTTTCAAACCTCAAGTGTCAGTTTCTCTTCTGCCTTGCTGTAAAATCCACCAACATGGAAGTGAGCACATACATCGCTTGTTTTATACGTTGCATTTGTTGTGTTGTGCTAAGTCTTTGTATGGCATAGTGACCTAAACACCTTGGTAAGCCTCAGCTGCAGGAACACTCACACATAACTGGAAAAAAAAAGACTTGTCATCGGCTTCTCATTGCCGCTTGTATTGATTACACACCTCTGAAGTACAAAACGTAAAATAGCCTTGTGCCCACAATGCATCATTGATTTGCTCCACCTGAACACTTCACTCACAGGATGCAGGATTTCCATTTCAAGTACAGCTGGCTAGAAAGTATTACAACTCCCTCCATGTGTGGAAACCACACACACACACACTGTCTGATTTATTTAGCCTACGCTCCCTAACCAGCCTTCATCCTGATCTCTTCCTCGAGACGCCTCGGCCTTTTTCTTTCTACTCCTGCCTTATATTCACCCACTCTCTCTGTCTCACACACTCACGTTAGGCCTGTGGTTTGTTTTTGTTTCAAATGACTAATGTCTGTTTGTTGCCCTGTAAGGCGGTTTGTGACAAATTGGTTAAAAAGTGCTTTATAATTTGAATTGATGTCATCTGATTGGATTCTTTTTTTATTGTTGCTGAGAGGCCTGTGCTGCATTAACCATCTCCTGTGGATATTAGAGCTGCATCTGGTGTGCTGCTCACAAGGCACCGTGGAGGCCTAACAGACCTGAGGAAATGAAGGCTACTCAGATGAAACAGGCTTCATGATACCGTTCTCTCTTGTGTTCATTCTTCGATCACATTTAAAGAATGTTTCCCCGGTTATCTGGCCCAGAGGAACGGCTGCACCCTGATTCTTTTTTCATGCAGCATCACTTCTAAAACAAAGGATTTTCCTTCTACCGCTGCTTATCATCCTCAATAGATAAAGAAAACTGACCTTACATGATGTATACGTACCAGACATGCTGGGACATACCACACGTTTTGTAGATTATGATTGTTTCTTTGATAGCTTTCAAAAATAACAAAAAAAATAAAAATGTTTTATTCTAACTGAGTCTATAACGTACACACAAAGAGTGTTTTTGATGTATTGTGAGGTATATCATAATGACTGGGAGGAAACATATGGGTGTTTTGATGTGAAACCAGAGAAGACCTGGTCCAATGAACCCCATCAGAAATAATTAAGTGAGTTAATGTAGCTCTGGGCTCCTTCTCACTGGTCCACTGGTGTCTCTACACAGAGAGAGAAAGTAAAGTCTGCAAACCAGTCATGCTTCTCCTCTCTGTAATGCGTTGACATTTTGCTCCTATGTGATTTGTCATTAGTCATGAGACCAGCAGAGGTGAACATGATGATAACATTAAAGTCTCCCTCCACTCAAAAATGTGTTACGCTTAATGTTACCTCACTTGGATGTTTGAGCTTCACGGTGCAGAACGATGCATGTGCAGGGTTTGACACCAGAAGGCTGTATTTGCATATTTATGGATTTTTCGATGCAGGAGAAGGAGAAGATGTAATTTTAAGATTGTAAACCAGGTAATCCTACTTTTTTGTGAAAAAAAAAATGTAAGACACAAATCATTATTCAAAGCAGAGTCTTTTTATATGTCTTAAAACATGTCTGGAGGGGATCTTTAAAAACTACATTAATGCAAATGGTTTCATGGTAAATGTAAAATTTAAGTATTGTCTCTTCTTAGATGAATACAAAAAAATAACATTATGTAAACATTCAACAATCTATTGAAATGCCTGAATATCAAGTCCTTGATCCAGGCTGCTCGATGACATGCTATGGTGTCTGCACTTCACATGATGTACTCATACTAATGCACTGTAGTATAATAAGTGTCGCAGACATCTTAGTTATCCCCTTAACACTCTGACGGCCAGCCGGCGGGGCCCGGCCGCTATTCTGTCTTTCAGAGTTTTCAAGCTCGAAGATACTGGTATTATATGAAACTAGAAAGCCTAAAGAATCCATTGGGAAGAACCATTTTCATGCTTGCTTGTCGGGAAGAATGCTAAATACATAACGCTACAAAGTTGTGCAAAATTTTTGCGAGGAAAACTGGCATAGCCATTTTCAAAGGGGTCCCTTAACCTCTGACCTCAAGATATGTGAATGAAAATGGGTTCTATGGGTACCCATGAAACTTTACAACCACAAACTAGAGACCTGGGGCATTCAGAGGATGGATGGCTTAGGTATATTGACAATAAGGGGGTTTCTGAGCAGTTTCCAGAACAGAAGTGCTCGCCATCCAATCGCCGAAAAATGCAATTCTTGCAGAAATCTCCAAATGTCAAAGGTTTTTGATACCAAATCACAGCATGGCTTTTTCTATGGTGTTCCTCAAGGTCTTGGTGTCTTAATGTGGTATTTTGGAGGGATTTTTGTTCATTTTTATCAATTCTCGAGTGGTAAAAAATGGTTAAATTTAGCACCAAATCTTTGTAACAAATGGTATCAACCCCAAAATTGTTGCAATAACTTATGAGACATAGATAGAACTTTGGGAATGACCATCACAAACTTATTTTATCATGTTCTACGCTCTTATACATTTTCACAATTTATTTTAATGTATTAATTCATTTATTAATTCATTTCTTATTAATGACTAGAACAACTTGACACACAGTGCTGAGCTGCACCTCAAAGTATTCTTCAGGTTCCCAGCTTTCAGATGATGTCCACCACTTCTATGTGACATCTACTGTCCCCCACCCCGACCCCTCTAAAAAAGAGGGTGGAATGGTGAGGGGTTAATGTCTTCACCTGTGTTTGGATTGAGCTCCACTCAGGTTAACTACGGTATATTATCACAATAAAGTGAAAGTGCAAGCAAAATGGCTTTGAATGTGATCAGTAGTCTATACTTATAACATCACTCTAGTGAAGGTCAGAAAGGAGGAGCTTTGTAATGTAATGCTGGAATGATATAATGAATGTAGAACTTTGTGTGTGTGTTAGGTGTATGCTCTTGTATGTCTAAAATAGTGAGGGCAAATTCAAGTTTCAGACAAATAGAAATGATGTTTGGTTTAATCAAGAAACCATAAAACATGCTGGTGATGGTAGTCACTCTGTTTATAGATTGATATCGTAAAACTGTTTTTCCCTTCAACTTTCTTTTAATCTTTTACACTCATATTTTGTAGTTTTAGATTTTTTTCGTGTGTGAGCTACGTATGACTTGTCTGTGTGTTTGTAAACCAGCTTGCCTCAAATTGCCCCTTGAGGGTCAAATTAAGTATTTTTTGACTTGAACTGAATTGAGTTTTATATCTTGGGGGTGACACAAGATGTGACATGTCCTTACTTCCTCTGAGGGCTGTTTGACACTTAAGACTGTGTATTAGGGTTAGAGGTTAAGACCAGAATAGATTTAAAGAGGACCTATTATGCTTCTTTGTGCCTTTTCCCTTTGCTTTAGTGTGTTATATAGTTTTTTGTGCATGTAAAAGGTCTGCAAAGTAACAAAGCCCAAAGTCCACGCCAAAGGGAGTTACACTCCCCCACAGAAACACTGCTCCTGAACTGCCTGAAACGCCTTGATTGAAGTCCCGCCTTTTCTTCCGTAACGTGATGATGTCACCAAGTAACACATTTACATATGGTGCCTTCAAATGAAACTCGTGAGCTCGTGTTTACAACATGGGAAGTCGTGTACACAATAATGCTTGGCGTTCAAGTGGTTGAGTCGTGAGATAACTGCTGCTAAGCAACGGCAAAATGAACGTTACTGTCGGTGTCTCGAAGCCACAGAGGCTAACAATTTAGCAAGATAGCAAGCGGGTAAAATAATGCAGGAAATGCAAAGGCAGCATTTTCCTCAGACCTATTATAAAATTACGAAGAAAAACGATTTACGACTAAAATTACAATATATTCACTTATTATGTATCGTAAAAATACCTCCGCCATTTCTGTCAACGTCAACAAACATGTCACAACTCGTGAACTCGGAGCTTTCAGAAACTTTCCACTTACGAGGTTGTGAATACCACAAGAGGGGGGCGTTCATGTGGACTCTTCTCGTAAACACGGTAAACACCCAATTTGAAGACACCATTAATACCTGCCTAGCGGCTAGTTTGGCACGCCCTCAAACAAAGCTAGTTAGAGCGGAGCTGGAGCGGAGTCCGAAGAGTTTGGTTCGGTTGACCGATCACAACAGTGGGCCAGCTGACCTGCAGCACAGCCGGTATGAGGAAGGTAAAGCGTTTTTTGAACATTAAGGCATGTAAACACGTTCTAGTAGAAACCCAAAATACAAGTATGCACCTGAAAATAATCATAATAGGTCCTCTTTAAGTTTCTTCAATGAGGATCCTCAGAGAGAGAGCCCTCTCAGATCCGGCTTCCAGACAGGCGATCAGATCAGACACGAATCTCACACTGGATGTGACCCTGCAGTCTAATCACAGTGTTGTGGAGCCTGCAGCGGAATCACCGGCTCTTCACTCGCACATACTACCGGAGGGGAAAACGTCACTTTTCAGCAAATGCTTAACGCTTTGAATGCTGCTGGGGAAAAAAAATGCTGCAGAAAGGAGAGAAAACCCAACATGTCTCTTAGCAACCATTCTATAGATCTATTACGTCTTTTACCCGGGGGAGATGCTGTGTAGAAGCTGCCTATAGCTTCCCATTTTGTCGTGCCATTAATTCCAGTTAACTCCCAATTAAAAATACAGAGATATAAATGCTAAAAAGCACAGTATAGGTCACGAGAAATATAAGCTAAATAAAAATGTATAGAGCTCGTTGTGGGATGCTTTTTCTTTTCGTCAGTAGGAGAGCTTTTGTTTTTCTGTTTCTTCCTCCTCCAAAAAGTGACCCCACTCTGTGTCACTGTGACTGATTCAAATGTTCACACAACAGGAAGAGACTTCCTTTGGTGGTGATGAGGCATGTTGCATTACATCATGCAGTCCTCTCCCGCATATTATTTGGGGGCTTCAAACGCGACACTAGATGGCAACCACGTTGAGAGGGAGAGACGGTGTGCGTGCGTGCCAGTGTGTGTGTGTGTGTGTGTGAGAGTGAGAGAGTGAGAGAGGGAGAGGGAGAGGAGGGGGGATGAATAACGTCGGGGTGGGACAGTGGAGGGACGGTCTGCTCATGGCACTCGGCTTGCAGCTGGAGGAGAGCTGCAGAGAGGGGAAACAACTGCGCAGCGTGGGATGAGATTAACGCACAGGTACCAAAAAAAAATCGGTCGACCACAGCTGGATGCGTGAGGTCCAAATGAAATTGTTTGAACTTGTAGATTAGATTTTTTTTGGCTACCAGGAGGGGAATAGTTCTGCAGTAGAGAGAGAGAGAGAGGGAGGAAAGCCAGACGAGATGCGCTGCGTCCGCGGCGCCACCGGCGCGCTATCCGGGGACCGAGTGAGCGACGGCGACGCGCTGACACCCCGCTTCTAGATGGCTCCAACATTCGGGGTGCAAAACAGGTGTCAGGGAAGTGTCGTCACGAACCCCGGAAGCCGGAGGAGGTGGGAACATCAGAGGGAAAGATGGCAGCGAAATCCGATGGTCGCGGGGTCGTCACCGGTTTCGCCCAGCTGCACAACCTGGACGAGGTGGTGGGGACGGGAGAGGACGACAATCGGAACAGCAGCTCATTCCACATCTGCCACTGCTGCAACACCTCGTCGTGCTACTGGGGCTGCCGGAGCGCCTGCCTGCATTACCTCCGGGGGAAGGGGAGAGGGAAGGGGAAGGAGAAGGGGAGAGATGCGGCGGCGGCGGCGCGGCCACCGCGGGAGGAGCGCCTCTGGCTGGACTGCCTGTGGATCGTCCTGGCGCTGCTGGTCTTCTTCTGGGACGTGGGGACCGATCTGTGGCTGGCCGTCGACTACTACCACAGGCAGGACTTCCTGTGGTCGGCCCTGACCCTGTTCTTCGTGCTGGTGCCCTCGGTCCTGGTCCAGATCCTGAGCTTCAGGTGGTTCGTGCAGGATTACACCGGGGGCGGACTGGGCTCCGTGGAGGGGCTGAGTAGCCGGAGAGCCACGGCCAGTCTGCAAAGAGACAGGTGCTGCCGCCTCTCCGTCTGGGTCTGGCAGACCCTCATACACATCTTTCAGTTGGGACAAGTGTGGAGGTAAGACGAACTTCCAAGTTCTGCCTTTAAAAGAATCCAAAAACCTCCAGAGCGCAGTGTTTCCAGCTCCCCCCTCTCTCTCTCTCTCTCCATCTCTCTCTCTCTCTCTCCATTCACTCAGCCTCCTAACCTCCTCTTGACTGTCACCTGGTATAACCCGTTGTTGTGTACATGACTGGGGTGAAAATCAGCACCGTGGTGATGCCATTACGCTCGCCTCACATGCAGTCTCCACTGTGTGGTGTCACCCGTGTATTTGCATTATCAGTGTATTCAATAAGCATTTTGCACCATGCCCTCATCCAGATGTGTCCACATCAAACTGCACAGAAATCGCACCGCTGTGATTATTTCATCACGGTGCGCCATTGCGCTTGTGTGGAGAGGGAAGGGGGCTATTTGTCCAAAGACAGACAGGTAGTAGCCGAGAGCTTAGGTGCGTGTGTGTGTGTGTGTGTGTGTGTGTGTGTGTCAGGCACGGTCGCCTCGTTTCACCCTGTCTCCCTCCTCTCCACCCCCCCGCGTCAAATACTCCAACTCTGCAACTAGAGGCCAGACGAACATCTGTTTTCACGGCTCACAAAACTACATCTCCCCCCCCCCCACAGACATGATGTCATCGATTCCTCTGCGACGCTCGACATCTTCGGTCCCCAAATCCCGCTTTTTTTTTTTTTTTTTTTCTTTCTTTGAGGCCATGCAAATCGATGCGTCCGGGGGACACTCAAGGTGTCTGCGCGTAATGTGTGGCATGTAGCTGCCACAGTAGTAGTAAAATGTGACACCGGCGGTGCGCGCAGCTTATCTGCTCCATTTGGGGCTGTTCGGTCGGAGCTTCTGAGCAGCAGCGAGTTGTTTTTGGTGCAGACAGACGCAGTGGCTGGCATTTAATGGGGGGGGGGGGGGGGGGGGGGGAGTAACGCATGACGGCTGCTCTGAGAGGATTGCCAGCGGCTGGGCAAAAAAAGAAAAGAAATGTAAAACAGCAGAGACCCGGAGGATGGGGGTCACTCACATCCTGACTTTCAGCTTCTCAGTCGACGTTCGTTGTGTTTTTGTGCATCACATACTGACCACTGATCATGTGTTATTTGTGTTTGACGGCTGCCTCTGCTCCTCATCAGACCGATGGATTTTCTATGACATGATTGTGTTGCGGCTGCATGAGAACATCTGTGCCACAGGCTAAATTACTCACATGCAGCAGACTAAGAGTCAAATCTGAGCTGAAACTCACTGACCTTTTTTTGAAAAAAAAAAAAAAAAAATGCCACAAGCCTTAGATGGGAAACCTTCTCATCCTGTTTTACCTATCCCCCCCCCCCCTCTCTCCCAATTTAGTCTAAAAATAAGCCTCATTTCCTTTCAATGTAGGGCTGAAAAGAGCATCTCTTATGTTCAAGTTAAATATAGTGCATGCCGGTGCATCCCCCTATCAAGATGGGTTTTCCCAGAATGAGACGATCCGCTCTGCATTCCTCATCACCTGAAGGCTATTATATTGATCAGCTGCAGTCGTATGGGCTCACGTTTATTTACCCTTCTGTGGTTCGATTGATTGCATTTGCTCATATCTGTAGTGGGAAGAAGATGGTGTGAGAGTGCTGGGAACTGTTGCACGTAGTCACTGGTTGTGTTGGTGGTTTAGTGGTTGATAAGTATGCATGTAAAGTGAGGGCAACTCAAAGTGTCTAACCTCTGTTGCACAAAATAAGAGACGGCTTTCTGTGGTGTCACTGGACAGGATGTAGCGGTGTCCGGGGGGGGGGGGGGACAAAAAGCACTCGAGTCAAATCTAACTAGCACATTAGGTGTTTGGTCATGTCTCACACCGTTCTTGTGTGCATGCTTTGAAACCTTAATCAGTGAGCTTTGGAGGTGTTGGCAGTTGGATTGTTTCCTTTGGACAGACCTAAGTTAGCTGTTTCCCCCTTTGTGTTAAGCTAAGCTAAATGGTGCTCCTAATGGCATCTGCAAGATTTCACAGACCGGAGGAAAACAACCAATAAGAGCCGAGCTGGAGCCTGCCGTCTTTGAGCAGCTGTCAATCACTCGCCAACTCCGATCAAACGGTCAAACTAGGCAGCGCTGATCAAATGTGAATCAATATTCTGTTACTGTAATGCCTATTTCTCGCCTCAAATGTTTTCAGAAACATCTTGTAGTGTACTGTTTAGCTGTAAAATGAGAAAGTTTGTGACCCGGCCGCCGCGTTGAGATCAGTTGAGGAAACACCAAGCACCGCCCACCAGCCGGAGCAAACTTTCTCATTGTAACATGAGCCGCCGAGTGCTAAACTGTGGTAACGGCGTTCGCCTCGCTCAGAGGCGCTCATCTAACTTATCTTATCTAACACTACTTTAGGAGCAATGTCAAGTCAGACGGCGGCTGGCGGTACCACAATTTTGCACTCTGCGGTTCACGTTAGCACAGTTTCGCAAGCGTGTCAGAGAACTACGGTGGCCTTCAGGTAACGTAAAAAAACGCTAAAGGCTCTCTCTAGAGCCAGTGTTTGGTTTGTCCGTTCTATAGAAACATGGCGGACTCCATGAAGAGGACCCGCTCCCTATGTAGATATGAATGGCTCATTCTAAGCTAAGGAAAACACAACAACTCTTAGTTATTATATTCCCTTTCTGCTAATAGATAGATCCCCCAAAATGTTACACACTGTTCCTTAAAAAAAGTTGTTAACCAAATACTTGGTTGTGTCTTCAGGTATTCTTGTGGATATAAATATCCTTTTTTTCAATTATGATGGCTCATATATTTAATAAAAATGTAACTATGAACCAAACTAAATCAAAGTAAAAAAAAAAAAATCGCAAAATTGCATTGCAACTTGCTTCTAAGGAACTCAAGTAAACATAATGTGTTGGTGTGTATGTTGTGACAGCACTAAGCCTGGGGCGAAGGATCATTGTCAGGCCACTGTCTCCCTTCGGACATGATCCGCCTGGTTGCTGGTTCGGGGGGGTTGAGGGTCAAAAGCTGCTCTTGTCAGCTTAGTGAGAGTTCACAGCCTCAAAGACCCGCTGGGCTAACACTTGATATGGAGATTATTATTATCCACTGTGAGAGGCCAGACAGCCAATAGGTAGCATATGTTATCATGTTATATTTTTTTTATTATGGGGCGTGATTATATATTAAACAGTGCTGTGCTTTGCTTAGGCTTTAGTTACCATCATATGGTGCAACTCATTGTCTGAATTCGTCATATTATTTTGTCATCGCGTAGGGGAATAAATGATCGTTTTCAAAGACAGGATTTCAAAGCAACTGTCAGCATTCTTAATGAGACGCTACAGTATCGGTTTGTGAAATGTTTTGCCTTCATTAATAGAAGAGAACGAGATGAAGAGCTGACAGGAGTCAAAAACACTGCCTCATCATGTCTCATTACTCAATCCGATTTTCATTTCATTCAATTTGCTGCCTCTCCCTCCGTGCACCTGAGGACAGGGCCGCTGACAGAATCGCCGAGCTTGTTTTTGCAGTTATTTCCTTGTTAATTGTTGACGGAGCAGGGGAGGATCCCTCTCCCGTCTGTAATCCCACTCTTTCACCGGCTCTCCGCGGCTCTGTCATGTCGTCCTCCCTGTGAATCCCCGACGCTGCTGCTGCTGACGGTGTCCCCTTAAGCTTTAGAGATTCTGCTCACATACTCTCCGGCTCACAGTGGATCACACATACACAGAGGTCTCCTGGCGGTACGATGGACAGCTTAATCAGTGTAAACCCAAATTAGCATCTGACTGGAAAAAGAGCTGCATCCGTCTTCGCTCCCCCTCCCCGAGGAAATCCGCGTAGAAAGTTTTGGAAGCTCTTTGTTGTTGGGAAATCCCAGCAGAATCGTTGTCGGGTTGTTGTCGTCTTCTTCCCTTTTAATTTGTCGGGGGTGACAATATTGTATAATAGGACATTTTCGGTAGCTTTTCGCAAACTGAGCAACATTTCAAGCCTCCAGTTAACCACCGAGCAGTGTGCATTTCAACATCGCATCTCTTCTGTAGCCCTTTCAACGTGGTTAAACTATAAATAACCATGATGATGTCAGAGACGTGGACATTTAGGAGGCAGGGAGGTCTAATGAAAACTAATGGAAATGTATTATGGGAATGCATTATGGGAAATGTAGGATCCAGGGTTTTTGGAGCTTGACCAATACTAGAGACTAAATGTATCTTAGCGATCTTAGCTTTGATTTCGACCATTCTTTTTTAAAGTTGTCTCTTGTGAGTTCCTTAACTTTATGGAAGCACAAAACTAAATTGCTCGAGTGCCCCTTTACACACTTGTAAATTCTCAAAACATGAATCAGAGAATGTAAATCTAACAACACATAGTTCGTCTAAGACGGCGCGCAACTCTGGGATCTGAAAAGTGAAGCCAGTGCTGAAGTGCCTTAAACTTGCATTCTTTCTAATAGCCAGCAGGGGCCAACTCCTCTGGTCGCAAAAAGAAGTCTGATTGTATAGAAGTCTATGAGAAAATGACCCTACTTCTCACTTGATTTATTACCTCAGTAAACATCGTAAACGTGAGTTTATGGTCTCAATCGCTAGTTTCAAGTCTTCTTCAATACAGCATGATGTTCATTTAGTAAATTATGGTCCCATTTAGAGTCAAATAGACCATAAATCAGGGGATGCTTTAGGGCGTTGATACCTTGTGATTGACTACCACGGCGTTGTCCGGTCTGCGTGTTGTCCGTGTTTTCGTCTTACAACGTTACCCCTTTCACAGTGTCTTTTCAGTTCATGAAAGTTAATTATAACCTTTTTGGTTGCTTAAAAATGTCTTATTCAGTGTTTGGTTGTACTTTGTGTCACTTCTGCTTGCAAAGAACCAAGATGGCGACGGCCAAGAACCAAGATGGCGACGGCCAAAATGCCAAATTCGAGGCTTCAAAACGGCAGTCCACAAACCAATGTGTGACATCACGGTGACTACGTCCACTTCTTAAATACAGTCTATGGTCTAAGACAACCATGTTCGTTTAACCTTTTAAACCCTGTTGCCCCATCTCAACCTGGACATCTAAAACCATTTAGATGTGTTTTGATTCGCTAGCAGTGTAACTTGGAGATTCTGTAAGCGTCTCATGAGGAAAAGGCTTATAGACCACTTTTGCAGGGATCTGGGTGAGGGGCTCATCCTTGGTTTACCAGTTCTTGTAGGTTCAACAGATTCAATGCATTGAACAAGACTCGGGAGCTGTCCAGTGCTGAAACTGGGACTCAATCACAGACAAAGAGTCATCTATTTACATGGAGGTTTGCGTTTTCAACAATGACCAAATAAAACACTAAAAAATGTAAGATTAGAGTGTAATGAACAGTAAATGAATAAAATAAAATGGTAAAATAGCACATTTATCTCGCCAATAAGCAAAAAACAGTACACCATACCAGCAGAAGGAGCAAAGCTTTGAAATAAAGATAACATTTCTTAAAAGTAATGTACAAGTCGACAGCAGATGGTCGGCTTTAATGCATTTAATTGGCATTTTCAACTTCTCACATGCCAAATTAAACTATAGTATTGTAGGATGTGTGTACATGAGAGTGTATTGATTTATACTGTCTCATTTGGTGTCATACAGTCCCCCAGACAAATACAACACTTTGTTGCACAGCCTCCTAACCACAATGAAGATGGTATCGAGATGATATGGGTCATGTTTTCATATTCTGAAATTAGATATTAGGCTTAATATTGTATTCAGTAGACAATTGGACTCTTGCTGTGTATAGTGAAGGGTGGAACAGACTTTGGAGTGAAATGTTGGCCTTGTTGGTTTGAGTTTGTATCATTTGAGTAACATTAAAATAGAGTTGATAGTAGATAGTCGGGTTTTCAGTAGGGTTACTGAGAAAGATGTATGATAATGCCTGCTATTTTACATGATGTTACATTGTGTCCACGATAGAGTGCGTGGGTTGTGTTGTTGCTTGTTTGACAGTGAAGTATGAAAACATAATATATTCCAGTTAAGTGCCAAAATGCAATGCCCTTCAAAATTGCTAAACTTCCATATGTGTAGGGGTCAAATGAGACCACAATGAGAATGATAAATATTCTGGTAAATACCTTCATATTATTGTATTATTAACATCAACATGTATTTGTATAGCCCTTTATACAATAACCAAAAGGTACCCAAAGTGCTTTATATTAACGTCAAGAAATAACAGGAATAAAAACACAACATATCATAAAATCATAAAAAAGGTACTCAAAAGTAGCAAGAGCAGGATAAACAGTAACAAACTCAGCAGAGGTAGACGGCAAGCCACACACAACGGCGCCATCTTAACAGTATGTATGTATTACTGAAACTGTACATTCGTCTTGGCTATCGAGGGATTCTCCAGTTCTGCGGCAGCCAAAAAAGTGGGCCCCCCCCCCCCCCCCACCCCTCCTTGTAAAACATGTTTTAACACCACACATCTGATGCTTGGATTACGCTTTAATCCAGAACAAGAGCGGGCGCACCACCGAGCAACACGAAGGAATCGCCTCATGGTTGACATCTGCCTCTGTTTCCCAGCCTGGTAAATATTAATACAGACTGGGAAGGAGTCGACAAAAGCCTCTCTTGGCTGGCTGGGCTGCTTGTAGTTGCCAACATAAGGTTTGTACATGCAGCGAGGCGAGACGTTGAGATGATACAATGCAACCAGCTGCCCTGTCAAGGAAAAAAACAGCTGACGGGGTGAAAGAGGGAAGAGATGGAGGCTTGGATAAATTGGTGACGATCCATATAATTATGTATTGAGAGTTTCAAATGGCGAAAAAAATGGGAACATCTTGTTGCCTCTACAGTCGGGGTATTTTTGGAGTGAAGGAAATAACTGATAGACGGCCGGGTTTTTACTGCTTATTCAGTTTGCTGGCAGAGTAAATAAGGCTCGGAATCTCCTTAAAAATCCAATTGTTTCCCATTGTTGTAAAGGCACATGAAAAAAAAATGCGTGTCTCGATGTTTGCACGTTTCATTTTTTATAAGAAATACATTAAAATAACGGTTCCTCGAATGCATTTGATTCTACAGAGAACAAAAGATGAAAAGAGCACACGGGCACAGACAGAAAACACTTACACATCTGACTCTGGTGTGTGTTATTTACAGACAGCACATTAAAACTTCCATCGCAGCTCTGGAACGTATCAGCGCAACGCTACTCATTTTCTCATTAGCACTGATAACAGGGGACAAACCTTTAAAGCCACGCGCTCCGAGAAAACCCCCCAATTACGTGACGGAGGAGCCGATCAAAATGCAAGAGAAGCCGGCTTTCTCGGGAACGTATCGCAGCCGGGGGGTAAAGAGACAGAAAGGCATAAATGACACCGAAATGTGTGCTTCAGTATTTCAAGTAGCAGAGGAAGAGAGAGAGGGATCTGAAAAAAAAAAGGGATTCAATTGCTGTTTTGGTTCAGTCATCAGGATTTGAGTTCAAGCTGAGTTATTGAATTAGAGAGTATTGCTGGAAAATGTTTGATTCAGCATGCTGTATTTGTTGCAATCCAAATGTTCCACCTCTTAATAAACAGACAGATGCACTATTAAGCTATAACAGAATGTTGTAAGTGACCTTATGTATGTGAGGGTAAATAAATAAGTAGCTAACATGTTAGCTGATTGCAGTCCTATTTCCATAAGCGATGACGCCGGCTGTTGCTGCAGAGAGGTCTTGAGTCCAATGCATGAATGCGGATAAAGAGCCCATGATGATGCTTGATTTAACCGCCTCAGGCCTGCCTCCTGAGCAAAACTGTATTTTGCAGTAGAAGCCCGAAGGCCCCGGTGTTACATCCTTGCCGCCTCTCAACACTGGTCAACAGACAGAGACCGGGCTGAAGGAATATTAAGCACGCGGGCAGATGGGCGACCAGACAGAGATTTGTATGCAGGTCACATACATATGTGTACGCGCACATACACAAACCGCTCCTCAGGGGAGTTGAGAGTGGCTATTTTTTTTCTTATATGCCTCCTTGTATGCAGTCTCACATCGCGGCCTCTCTCTTGCTCACGGACACACACAAACACCTTGGCAGAATTAGAAATCTCCATGTCCTGTTTCTTTAGGCGCTTAGATCAGAGAGAGGTGGCGAAGCCTGTGGACGATGAACTCCTCCCGCCACCCTCCCCCTGGCTCTCTCCTTTAACGAAAAGTCATCTCCTGCACACTTCCCCTCAGAGCACACGCATTAAAACTATTAAAAACACATCAGTGAGCCACACTGGGGTGCACTGGGTGACATGTTTGTTCATTATAATAAACGTGGGCACTGGAGTTTATTTTGATTCAATCCACAGACTGTGTATAAAGATGGACGACGCGTCTCCACTTCCTCCCACTGTGCAAAAGTGAAGCCAAAATATCCTGGATACGGGAGCTGCCATCTTGAGATTTTGATGTCATTTGGAGCCAGAGTCTGCCCAATAGTGATCGGGGGGCTGGAGCTGTGGCATCAAGGTCCCGCCCAAGCCAATCACGAGCTGAGCACGGTCGCAGCTTGCTAGCGTGAGAGCCACCTAGCTGCTACGTTAGCACCATGGCAAAGAACGTAGCCAATGGAAAAATCCCATTGGCTTTTTTTCGAGGGAACCAGGGCGATGCTACCTTCCTGGTTGGCCTACAAAAATACACCATCCCTGCACCACTCCAATATACAGTAGGGAAGTCAGAAAGTATTGAGAGACAGATTATTGCGTTGTTGGTTTTGGTCTTTTCATTCAAATCCTCTAAATCTGACTCGTACTTTCCAGATCCAGAGTATTTTTCAATTTGCTTCCGTGCATGTTAACATGTTTGCACTCGTCTTTTCTGCTCGCTACAGTTTGTAGCTTGCGTGCTTGGGGAACTTGGCTCACGACGATGTACGGTTTATTGACTTTGAAGTCTGTTTGTTCACTGTGGTGTGTGCCTAGTTCTGTTTTGCAATTAAGTTGGCTGCATCGGTTCAATTCTCTGCCCTCCCTACAGCTGTCTATTATTTCATTCCTTCTCTAAATAAAAATCTAAATCTGCCTCGTTGCAACTTTTCCTTTGAGCTCGCTCAGGAGCTCTAACAACAAACACACCGTGCACATTCCTGTGATGTATATTTTTTCACATTAGTCCGCTGCATATTCTGCTCAGAGAAAATCATTACCTGGACCCAGAGGATATCCAGTGCGAGTTGAAACGCTCGCACACAAAGGCTATTTTTCATCTGGAAACCCCCAGCCTAATAGTTGTGTTCCTAATATATATTTATCCTTCCCTTTCTCCTGAAATAGGCGAGGCCTACTCTCCCAGACGTACTATTTCAGATCATCATGTGTTCTCCCCGTACACTCTCTCTATCCATTAGTGCTCTTCGTAAGCTCAAGCCACCACATTACCATCTGTTCTCGCTGCGAAGTTAACATATGTTTTTATTTTTATCCCTCCCTATCACTTACACCTATTAATGTTCTTAGGCTCCTCATAAAGCCTTTTATCCTCCTTCATCCATCCTGGAAGGAGACACCACACTGGGTGTTCCTCTGTGCTGTCTTATCCTCTCCTCATTTGCTGTAGTTAGAGGGATCGGGCTTTCTGCACCGCTCAAACGCTGTGTCCCTTACCACTAGTTAAAGTCATCATGCTACCTCCCTCCCCTCCATCTTTCTCTGTATATCTTTGCCTCTCTCCCTGTGTTGCCTTCACATAAAGCTGCACTTGACCTCCATTTCTGTCAAGGAAATTGGAGCATCTGGCTCCTGCCCCATTACAACTCAGCACCTCCTCCCTCCCTCCCTCCCTCCCGTATCCTGCCATACCACCCATCTTTTACTCCCTACAGAGCCCATTTCTAGATCTCCCACATTCCGTCGTCCTGCTTCCTCTTTCTGACAAAACGTCTCATTTCTACGGGAAACTGTTACACCTCGGTTCATGAGTCAACCTGTGGCTTAATGGCTCTCCTCTCACACTGCACGCCATTCGTTTGGATTTGCAGCTTTTCACAGGCACTTATTTATGGTCTGTTGAAAAGACTACACACAATAGAGCAAATCAATACAGAATGCTGCAAAAGAGAGAGGTTATAACCAACTTTTGAAGGGTCTTTAAAGGTGCGTTAAATAAGATTTTGATATGACCACTGAATCCAATTACTCCTCTATTGTGAAACGGTTGCTAGTGCCGCAGATCCCACTGAGAATCAGCCCCGCGATGCAGCGCCGTGCAGCTGTCAGCCACTTTTCAGCTCAAGTCAAAACAATGTTGTTTCACATACGACTGTGGAAAGCTGCACTCGGCCTGGGAGATCACATAAGCTGGTTGTACGCAACCCTGCCCAGTGTGAAGTGGAAGAAAACAAGTGGCAGGTGGAGAAAGTCGAACATTTAGGAAGATAAAAAAAGACCCAGATATTTTCCTCAGGAGTTGGACACCCCAACCAAGGATAAAAAAAATATGGTAAATACTGGACTTTCGTGAAATAATAATAATTTTCTTTGCAAAGTGCTTTACAGGGAAAAGAAAACAAACAATAAAATAAAAGGCAAATGCAACTGAAAATGCAGTAGATTATTAAAAAATGAGATTATCAAACACACGAGGAGTCAGCGTTGCCAGATGGGAAATGATTAAACTATGATACCAGAGGCTTAAAAGGGTCGTATTTTGAGGACAATTATCGTACGCGAGTCACAACCATGACAACAAATAGATGTAAAAGTATAATTATATACAAAACAGGTATTTAAACAACTTTTTCACTAATTTTCTTAATCTCTCCGGGGGAGAAAACAACAGCTGTGCTCGCGAGTCACGTCCATCAGCATCATAGCCTACGCCAAGCATGATTGGCTGGAAAGAGTTCACGTGAGAAGAGATGGCTGAAAAAGACGTAGGATCCAGGGATGTATAAAGAGACGGTATAGGATCCATATTTTGCTATCTAGAAATGAATTAAAATGACATAGCTTAGACTAAAACCAACTACAAATTGTAAGTGTCATAAAATGGTCAAATTATTGTACATTATGGCACTTTTGTACATCGTACAGAGGGCAAAAATTATCGTACAAATACGAATTATCACACATCTGGCAACGCTGCAAGGAGTATAGTTTGCCAGAAAAAGGGCTCCAATGGGATGCCCATACAGTGACCTGTTTCTGCTCACCAGGTAGCCATAAGACCATGGCCTGATAGTATCAAGGCTCTTTGCTGTGAGTTTGTCTGACCCTAGTGGACTTTAATGCTGCTTTAAGGAGGCTATCTCAGGAGAGCGTAACTTACAGTGTGAACCAACTAAAGACAAGAAAAGACCAAACAGCCAGGGGTTGTGCATGAGGAAAAGGCTTTTTTTTTTTTGCAATGAGAGAAATCTGATTGCAAACGAGGTGCTCCATCGAAGAGTGTCTACAGTTTGTGGGTGGGAAGCCGGTGAGGGATCAAATACTTTTCTTGCAGTTTTGTCGGGGCAGGGGGGTGTTGGGTCTTGGGAGGAAGCGCGAACCTCTGCATGAACTTTGCCCCCTGCCGTCAGGTGAAAAGAAGCGGCTGGCCGCTCCATGTGAATCGGCGGAGTCACATGACTGTCCGCACCCTAGCAGGGACCACAGTGTGATGGTAATTGGCCAGTTCAAATTTGGAGAAGAAAATGCAGACAAATACAGATAGATGTCCTGATAATTACATTATGTTTTAACCATTTTAACTAATTTAGTAGCACACATGAATGCTTTTGAATTTGTTAGTACGTGGGACCATTACTGTATGTCCACACTATCATACTGATAAAAAATAATGTCAGTTAACTCACATTTCATTAAAGAGAATACAGTTAAAGTGTTAATCAAAACCTAATTAAAAAATATAATATATATACTGTACACTTTTTTTTCAAAATCTGGATCTGAGGAGCGTCTACACACACGCAGACACTCACTTCCCAGCTCTTTTTGATGCTGTCTGTGTTTTATTCATATCTGGGCTGTGCCTTGGAAGCTGCATCAGCAGTGCTCAGAGAAGACCACCATTGTTTGAGTCTAATCATGGCCGACGCTCCAGGCGTCAGTTTGATAAACAGACAATCTCTGCTTATAAATAATTGAACAGCCCCGTTAGTTCTCTCGCTCTCACAGTGTCACACTCGCAGGGTTTCACAGTCGTCTCCTCTCAGTCTTGTATTTGCATGGTGATACCCTGCTTAGTGAGCTGTTACACTCGCTGAGAAATGAGCAACATGAAGATATGCTGCACGCAAAGCCAAAGGAGCACACTCCTTTCACAAAATCAGCGCCGTTGTGCAGAGTGTGCATGCTGTCTCAGCTCACTAAGCAGGGTGTCACCGTGCTAATATGAGAATGAGGAGAGATGATGACAAAACCATGCAAACGCTGTGACAGTGAGAGAACCGAGTCAAATACGCTCCTGTAGCTTTTGTTAACACGCAAACATAAACACACGCAAGAGTAAATTACGAGAGCACCAGAACTTCTATCATAAGGAACAGTGTCAACAGATTATCAGCTATAAAACACATAACAGATATTAGTGAGAGTATGAGTGTGTCTGTATGAGCATGTGTAGATTTTCCATCTTTCCATTTGGTGGTTTGTGGGTATCAGCATTTATGCAGTCAGTCGGCCCATTATGTATACTGTACATGTGAGTGTTTGAATGAAACAATGATGTGTTGCCTATGGCTAAAAAATTAGTATTCCTTCACATGTGAATTCAAAGTGTGCTATATAATTCAATATGAATATATTTGTTTTACGTGTAGAAAACTAGAATTTTTTAAGATTTTCTAAGGGAATGGTTTAACATTTTGGGCAATACACTTATTTGCTTACTTGCAGAGAGTTAGATGAGAAGATCAATACCACTCTCCATGTCTGTGGATTCAAAATAAAGCTAAAGCCAGGAGACGGTTAGCTTAGCTTAGCATAAAGACTGGCCAAAAAAATAGTCTCGCCTATTACACTTTGATTTATGTATAGATTAAACAAACAACACATTTGTTAACTTTAGAGATGCTGGTAGGTAGTTTCCTTTAACCACTGGACAGAATCACGCTAGCTGTTTCCCCCAGTTTCCAATCTTTCATCTAAGCTAACAATTTCCTGGCTCCAGCTTCATAGTTAACAGACAGATGTGAGAGTGGTATTGATCTTCTTATCTAACTCTTAGCGAATAAGCGTATTTCCCAAATGTTGATCTATTCCTTTAAAAATTGTAACATGTTTTCTCCATAGACTTTATATAAGAAGTGGACGTAGTTACAGTGACGTAACCCGTTTGTATGTGGACCGCCGTTTTGAAGCCTCGAGTTCGGCATTTTGGCTGTCGCCATCTTGTTTTTTTGCAACCAATCAATCACAAGGTAGCCACGCCTTAAAGCATACCTTGCTTTATGGTGTATTTGACTCTAAATGGGACCATAATTTACTAAATGAACATCATGCTGTATTGCAGAAGACTTGAAACTAGAGATTGAGACCATAAACTCATGTTTACTATGTTTACTGAGGTAATAAATCAAGTGAGAAGTAGGGTCATTTTCTCATAGACTTCTATAAAATCAGACTTCTTTTTGCAACCAGAGGAGTCGCCCCCTGCTGGCTGTTAGAGAGAATGCAAGTTTAAGGCACTTCCTCATTGGCTTCACTTTTCAGACCTCGAAGGTTGCCCACTGGATTTTGCAGTATATGTAAACCAGCTTGCATCCTTGTGCTTTGAATTCATGCTGAAATGTTTCATTTCCGGTAAAAAATAATCTGATCTGGCCCACATAATGTTAGAGGCCTCATCATATTTAGGACAGCCCATATTCGGGCCTCCTGCTCAGCAGTCCATCCCTGTCCTTCCTGTGTCCTTCCTCTCTTCCTTATGATTGTGGCTGGGTGACTTTTTCCTTTCGTCAGGTGACCGTGGCGAGCCAGGAGAGCTAAATTGGGGTCTTGAGGGGGACCCGAGAGCGTCGCACTAGAGAGGTCATCAGCTCAGGAGTCCAACAGTGATCAGTTAGATGTCACATATCACCACCTCTTCAGGCCTGACAGGCCACGGGTCCACACCAAGTGTGCTTCAGATGTTGAAACTCAGACCTATTTTCTTTGCTTCCTGGTTATTTTATGTGACTCTTGTACCTCTTTGTGTCCCTCTGTTTCTGTTTCTATTTGTATTTGCTCTTTACCTACCTTTTACTCCCAGCGTCTCCTCCCTCTTTGCCTCCATCGCTCTTTTTCTTCTCTTCTCTTCTCTTTCGTTTCCGCTGCATCCTCGCTCCCCATCTGTTTGCCCTCAGAGTGAATAACCGCCTATATGCTTCGGGCCCTGCGGGGTATTTAAATACACTGTGATCAGTATGCTTGTGTGTTCACGCAAAAGCAACAAGAGCTCACTGATGTCACTCATCTGTCACTACCTCTCATATGCATACACACACAAGAAAAAAAGTGTCTCTTATAACTTCAGCCACCTGCCTCTCACTCCTGCCGATACGTGTAAATGTGTATGCGAGCATGTATGCATGCAAATGGGCGAGCGTGAGTGCGAACGCATGCATAGGAGGTGTGAATGTTCTTCTGCCGTATGCTACGATGAGTGTTGAGAAGCACTTGACTCATCTCGTATGGTACAGTGTAAAACATCTTGCGGCGTGCTTTGACGCGAAGTTTCGGCTGCGCAGAAAGACATGGTGTAACGTTGTTAATCAGATTATTACAGATCCTCATTAGTGGAAGTCGTTTTGAAAGACAACATGTATAGCAAGCGAGCAAACATACTGGATTCATGTAGCACTTTACAAAGCAGAAATTACAAAGTGCTGGAGAAAAGATGAAAGACGGGGGATAAAAGGAGACAGAGAAGACTATATATATGAAAACAGGCAGAATTAGGTGTAGCTACAACCCACAAAATAAAAGGTATAAAATCAAAGAGGAAGCCAAATGAAACCAGTCAGTTTTGAGAAGTTTTAACACTTTGTGAGAGGTTGTTCCAGAGTCGAGCAACAGCAGCAATAGCACGATCGCCTGTAGTTTTCAGTCTTGACCTTGGAACAGCCAGAAGGGCACAACAACTCCTGACGAGGGGCTTGACCATGAAATGCCTCGTCTGCTAAGAAGCGACATTATATAATCTCTCCTATAACTGATAGGGAGCCAATGGAGGGAAGCTAAAACTGGAGTAATGTGTGATCTACGTCTTGTTTTGAGACGTCTTAGACCAGACGGAGTCGAGATAGAGAGGATTTGCTAAGAAGGCAGGTGAACAAGGCGTCACATAATAAAAGCATGGGTGCCTTTTTCCAAATCTTTTGGCTGAAAGAAGGATCTGACTCTTTGAAACGTCATATGGTTGGGTTTCTACTAGAACATGTTTACATACTGTCTGTCTGAATATACCTGTATTCACCCTCTATCTGAAACGCTCTATTTTAGCGCCTGTCTCTTTAAGACCCCCTCCTGTGGGCGGTATATTCTAATAAGCCTGCATGTGACATAGGAAGGGGAGCCAAATCTGAATGGCTTGTTGAATCACATGTTGTATGATCTAGGCAGCCCACAATAAACTGACTGGAAATGTGTATGTACGCATGCACTACCAAGTTATTCCATGATATGTCCCCTTTAAGTAATTGTGCATACTTTAACAGTATCTAGGCCAATAAAACCAATCTGTTTTGTCATAGTCAAGCTGTAGAAAATACAGCTGTGTGTCGTCAGCATAGAATTGACCCTTGTGGCACACCGTTTATTAAAGGGGCCAATGATGAAACATGATCTTTTATGGAGACACAGAATATTCAGTCGGACGAGATTGGACAAAACCACTCGTACGTGGATCCAGATATCCCTTATGTCTCTGTATAAAATACACAAATGAATAAATATTATGTTTGTGCACACACATGCTTGAGTGCTGGCATTTAGTGCAAGTGCCATACATGTCTAAGCACATGCATACACTATACTAACACACACACATACACACATATCCATTTACTGCAATTTCCTCAATATATATACACACATATACATAACTACCAT
Source organism: Sebastolobus alascanus (assembly GCA_916701645.2). Taxonomy (NCBI): domain Eukaryota; kingdom Metazoa; phylum Chordata; class Actinopteri; order Perciformes; family Sebastidae; genus Sebastolobus; species Sebastolobus alascanus. The sequence goes on along the minus strand of CAKAOJ020000096.1, from coordinate 622,579 downwards.
AAGGTAGTAGATTTCTAATATCTAGAATATATTTATATATTGTGGATGAACATTGTTCTACTTTATACTTTGTCAGCAGGATGAAATGGAGTCAGTGAGATATTTTCAGCCACCGTGTCTGAGTGGATTAGTCCAGTATTCCTTTAAGGGACATAACAGTTTAAAAACTGCTATTGCAACTCCCGTGCCTCTATATGGATTACAGGTTTGGAATAAAAACAAAAAAAGCAGACCATAAATATCTCTTTCAAAGTTAGAGCTGTTGATTTTATTGACTTAACACATTTAGCTATTATAAATTATGTAAGGAACACAAACAGAGCCGACGGTTTGCATCTAATCTTTAATTAAGACTATCTGCTATAATGTATTTGCAGCGTTTCTTAGACTGCTCATACTTGGACAAGGACACACAAGCCAAACAACCTTGCCTACACAAAGAGTCTTTTCTCCTCTATGTCTCTTTCTCTCGGCTACACATGCAGCACTCCTGATTAGCCATATGGCTACTTTACACGTTTTTAACCCCAGTGAGTAGTGACAGGCAAACACGTCTCCTCACACTTCCAATCTTTGTCATGGCGCCACTTTTCGACCTGAAAATTTTGAAGGCAAACCCCTCTTTCTATGTTTGTCTCCCCTCACATTTTCGCAATAAATGGATTTATGCTCTGTGGAGTTTTTTTATGGAGAACGAGACAAAGATTAGCAGGATGTTTAATCATGGAGCCTTTTGAAATAAGCTTAACATTTATCCGAGTGCGAGGCAAAAAAAAAACCAGTATGGGAATTCTTTTCGTCTGTACCGACGACAAAGGTCCTTGGGAATTCAAAATCAAGCGGCACTGTCAGATCTTTGGGTGTCTGTTTATTGATTTATTTGGGACTCTTTTTGATATTGTGTTTTCTGTGCAGGACTTTGAGGCTTTTCCCAAGCCATTTATGTCCAAGAGAGACAAGGTTGTTTGTTTATTTATTTTTTTTGTCCTCTCTGGCATTTTTCCCTCACTGCCACAAGAGATTCCAGACTGGTCTTTGTCTTTTTTGGCATGGTCGAGCTCTCCTCTCTCTCACCTCCCCACTGGGCACAAATCTCTGCTCTTTGAAGACAAGTGAATGTAACAAAACATGGAGCAATATGCAGCAGCGCTGTCATGCACCAGTGGCTCGCAGCACACATAGAATCTGCACAGTGATGGGTTTCTGCTCCTATGTGCAGTGTGCACCTGGAGCATTCTCACCCACAAATGAGACCTTTAGGCAGCTTCTCATCAAGACTTTAGTTCAGAGGATCATCTATAGCACCTACTGGGACAGGTGTGTCCTACCAGGCCGCTCTTACTTACGGTAAACCTCTCTCCGCCTCAGCACAAATGCATTTGTACTAATTTGTCAGTATAGCCGCTGAAGGTGACCTTAAACCATTACAATCTTTACTTTTTTTTTTCTCTCACCTCAGTAGTCTCACCTTTAGTGTAAACACTATATTTACATGATTATCAGAAATTTCGTTTTTAGGCCTTGAATCTTGGTTTTAATTAGAGCTAGCCAGATAAATTGGTCTGACCGATATACATCGGCCAGTATTAGCTTAGTGCAGGTATACAGTATGTAAAAACTTGGCCGATAGATTGTTAGCAGATTTTTTTCAACTCTAGAATATTGATATATCAGTCTGAAAAATCCAGTATCAGTCAGGCTATAGTTTTATAGATAAGAAGGGTTATCTGCCTAAATTTGGTGAGAAAAATGACTGAAGCCTTCTGGTTATACTATTTGATCATTTCCAGACACGTTCTAAAAAAGTGACTGTATGTAAATGTTTTTTAAAGTGCAAGCATAGATGTGGGGAAAGCAGGTGTATATATGTTGACATACATATATTATATATTATGATGATTTTGTGGTTGAAAGGTAATGTACCTTTTAATCATATCGCACGATCTTCCTCAGCAGATACAGTCCAGTTGTCGTAGCATAAATGTTCAATTTTCCATAGTTCTGAGAATTTTCAGGACTTCTTATCCATGTTGGCTTTAAAAGTTCATATTGTGTAGTTTCCAAAGTCAAGAATTAAAGGTAGGGTTTGGTTGTGCTGTTCAAATACATTTTTTGTTATATTTGTTGAAATTGTCATTACCTCCCGACAGCAATCAATAAATCAAATGCTCTGACAAAAAAAGAGAAAAAAATCCGGTATCTGTCGCAGGACTGTAATAAGCCTTTCTAATCATTTCATTCGGCTTGAGTGTAATGATTGGATGGGCTACCTGCCCGCCTGCGTGCACTCATTGCGCGTCACCAGAGTCTACCACAAGCTGCTAGCTTGACGGCTGTGATTACTAACAATCGCCATGTTTGCAGTTCACGTTCATTAATGATAATTTTGGGGGAGTGGCTTTAGAGGGAGGCCTGAAGCGACGGACTGTCAGTGTTGCGGACTTGACAACTTTCTCGCTAGATTCAGACTCACTTTGGAGCTCGTGCTGCTAGCTATGTTCATTGGGAAAGAGTTGGCAACACTGGGCTGGGTTTTTCGGTTGGATCAATTTTAAAATCTAGTATACTCTTGCTAGTTTCTCAGCATTACCGACCCTACCTTTAACTTTCAATTTCACCTTTTAAGCAAACTTGGATGACAAAGTAGTGTCCCTTGTTACACCGTTTTGACAAATGTTAAGTTAACTTTATTAATCAAACATTTGACAATTTGCTTTAACCAAAATATTACATAATTATATACTGTAAGGCCAGATAGAGCACAGGATCTGACACACTGGAGTAGGAGGGCCAATCATAATATTTTTCACACCTGATTTCCCACAAAAAAACGACAGGTTGCTTAAACTCAAACATCCTCCAAAACACACGAGGACATGACCTCAGTGACCTCTGCGTAACCAAAAACAAAACACGTAGCTTTAGAGTGCTTCTGATTCCAAGACAGACAACAGCTTTGAAGTCCTTCCTTGTGAAGAGAAATCTTGATATTAATCATTAATTACATTAATTATATTACAGTATTATGCTGTAATTCATATAGAACATAAATCTTTGCAAATCGTTAACTGCACTGAAGGATTCAGACGGACATTTCTCATCTCTCTGATTTGTGTGGGAGAAGCTTTTGTGCCTTTAGAGAACAGACTAGTCTTTGGCCATGTAATTGTTGTATATTTGCAGTTTGACTTATTAAAGCACACATCAAATAAATGGTTGGGTTGGAACAGCTCAAATGGGCATTTTGGACATTTAGAAAGTCTATAGTCACACTATAACTGAGTGTCATTTAAACTGTTACAATTATATCATTATATTACATTATATCATTACATGACTCTTAATAACCCCCTGAATAATAATGAGTTTTGCCCATCATGACTCCACCATCTGCGTATAAGTTGCACATACCTGTTTACATTATATACCAAGCCAAATGCTGTCATTGCTGTACAGTCATTTTTACACTTCAGCTGCCTGTGTGTGTGTCTGTGTTTGTGTGTGTGTGTGTGTGTGTGTGTGTGTGTGTGTGTGTGTGTGTGTGTGTGTGTGTGTGTGTGTGTGCAGGCTGGCTTGTTTGTGCCTTCCCCTCCTGGATGTGGACTGTTGATGATGATTTGATGTGTCAGGTTTCATTTACACCTGTCCTTTACCAGAGACACTGTGAAATTAATTGAGCCAAAACATTAATTTGCTCAAGGTTTCTCAAAGTGTCCAACCAGACATTAACATGCTTCACATCAAAGCTTTTTTTTTCTTCTCCTAAATCTGTGTGCAATAGAGAGGAAATACATGAGCAGAGCAAAAATATCTGTGTTGTGTGAGTGTGTGTGTGTGTGTGTGTGTGTGTGTGATTGAAGGAGTGAAAGACAAAGACAGAAAGGACGAAGAGATCACAGGAAAGCGCTGCAGTGGCAGTTGATTATGAGGTTGTGAAAACGCTCCGTCTGCTGCTTTTGTTTTTGCGAGAGACTCCCTGAATTCATTTGTTCTACAGTGAGAATTATTAAATAGATCATCTGACACCGCAGTAATAATGCAATTAATTATTCGCCGCTGAACTCCCCGTACAGTTTTAATTAGCTCTTTGCGCAGCATCTGCCCATCAGAATTATAACAAAAAAAAAAAAATCTGACACTTCATTTTGCAAGTGTCAGAACTGTTGGTGAATTTATCATGGCGGTGTTGGTGGAGAGCGTACAGTATGATCTGTAAATAAAGCTGTTAAAGATAAAGTTTCTGGATTTGTAGACATTTTGGGGGATTTACAGGAAAACTGGTGACTTTGGGCCTTTTTTTATGATCTATTGTGTTTCGTAAAATGTATATATGCTCTCTAAATCATTGCTTGAATACTGAAATTTCACTATGAAAAAAAACGCACCCCCCAAAGACATCTTCTCAAGCAGTTGGAGGCTGGAGTGAGTTGTGAATATATTTGATAAAGTGTGCAAAATAAGATAAAGTGTGATACGTGAGGATTCTTTGGCAGAGCCATCATTTTACTGGGGAGGTCTTGTGGTGGTGAAGGAGTGAATAACAAGCCTCGATGAAAATCTGAGCGTATGTGATCTGGAGCGGGATTCCTGATGAGCTCACTGGAAGGTAGGACCCATTGCCACAGCTGGTTCTGATGAAAACCGGAGGTGGAGGTGGATTGCATCAATCGGTCACTGAGATGACAGCTGACAGCAGAGGTCTTGGCACAATCCGATTGGTTTAGGTGAAAATAGTAAACGCCCTCTGTCAGCTGATTGAGTTGGAAGCGGGAAAGGGTGAAAAAAGCTTCAGTAGGCAGAAAGTTTTTGGCATTATTGGGCAAAAATTCCATAATAACCTTTCAGCGTATTGTAGTTCAAGTGTTCTGAGAGAAAACTAGACTTCTGCACCTCCTCATGGCTCTGTTTTCAGGCTTTAAAAAATCTAGCCCGTGACGGGAGATTTTGGCCAATCACAGGTCATTTCAGAGAGAGCGTTCCTATTGAGCGTTCCTATTGGCTGTGCTCCGGCTGGTGGGCGGTGCTTGGTATTTCTTCAACTTATCTCAACATGGCTGCCGGGTCACAAACTTTCTCATTTTAGAGCTAAACAGTACACAGATGTTTGTGAGAACATCTGAGGCGAGAAATAGGCATTACAGCAACAGAATATTGATTCATATTTGATCAGCGCTGCTTAGTTTGACCGTTTGATAGGAGTTTGCGAGTGATTGACAGCTGCTCAGAGACGGCAAGGCCCCAGCTCGGCTCTGATTGGTTGTTTTCCTCCGGTATGTGAAATCTTGCAGATGCCATTAGGAGCACCGGAGGACACAGCGGCACATGATTTTTTTTCAGATTATCTGTCTCATGCACTACTGTCAGGATATAGTGACTTTTCTATAAAATAACTTTTTTTTTTATCATATTTGCTCCATTTCTACCCACTGCAGCTTTAATTAATAGTGTGAAAGATAAGAGTTACTTGTCTTTTCATATCTGCAGCTATGTGTCTAGTCAAATTAGTCATATTCAAAATTCTCATGTTTTAGAGCCTCTTACTGCGACAGATTTTGAAGTTTCCTTCTCTCCATACTGTAGGCTACTGTCGAAGGCAGTACTGTGTGTATGGAGAACTGTTAATGAGGTAATGCCCTGCTTCAAACTGTGACCTAGATTTATAGTGGAGGCCAGCACTGACCAGTCAGACCAACGCTGCTGCACAGTGGCAGCGCTCCTGCTTTCATCTCAAACACACTCAGCTCCAGCCATGCGTAGAGAAAGGAAGAACCGAAAGGAAGAACCAAAAGCACAAACTCCTGTCCACTGTATGTCTCCTTCTCTCTCTTAGAAATCAGTGGAAGTGTTCAACGGTAGCCTATTTATTGAGGTTAGACTTTGGCGATTAGACTCGATGAGAGGCATCCTCATTAAAAGTAGGCCATGTGAAGATAGGACAGGATCCCATGAAATCTAGATGCTGCTGTTGGTTGAGAACCCACAGAACCTTAAACTGTATCAACAGTAAATTCAAAAGGAAAAATATCCCAGTGAAGACTTTAACTGGCAGGCGATGTATTGATGATGAAGACTAAGACGAGATCGAATAGCACAGGTGAATACTGTAAAACTTCGATTAGACCACGAGTCCCTTTTGCTCGCTGAGTTTGGCTGTGTTTTGACAAATAAACGCAGGTTTCAATTAGACGCCGAGTAACTTTTGTCATGCTACACATCGTTAGATTGGTTGGATTCTCAACAATTCAATCGTTCAGTTCTTTTTACGGAAACCATGAGCACAAAAGTATAATTCATTCAGATTTACCCACATGGTAAATCCGCATATGTGTCCATTCTTCAATTATTTATATTCCTTTAGTACGTAAGGGTTCACAAATCAAAAGAATCAAAACATTTTTTTTCCATTTAAATTAATCCAAGTTGTGAATATTGTCATGTGCAGTCCATTGCTCGCTGTCTGCTAACTTCATTCGACAAACGAAGACCGCACTTTAACCGACATAAACAATATTTTCTCTTCTTCCTGCACCGTGTTGTTGGGTATGCTTGTTTTCGTGGTCTTGCTGGCTACAGATTTAAAGTGTCCCCACCTGTTTAGTTTTCACCCCTTTTCCTTTTCAGTATGCCAAATAGGTTCGTCGCTGACGGGCAGTTGGGTTTTACGAGGATACAGAGAGGTGTTGTGTCGGTATGGGTCGTTAAAGAGGACCTATTATGCTCATTTTCAGGTGCATACTTGTATTTTGGGTTTCTGCTAGAACATGTTTACGTGCTTTATTGTTGAAAAAACGCTTTATTTTTCCCATACTGGCTGTGCTGCAGCACCTCTTTTCACCCTCTGTCTTAAACGCTCTGTTTGAGCTCCCGACCTCCTTCCCGAAAAGCCCAATCTGCTCTGATTGGTCAGCTGGCCCACTCTGTTGTGATTGGTCAACTGAACCAAACTCTTCAGACTCCGCTCCAGCTCCGCTTTAACTATCTTTGTTTGAGGGCGTGCCAAACTAGCCGCTAGGCAGGTATTATGCTAATGTGTTACTTGGTGACATCACCCCGTTACAGAAGAAAAGGCGGGACTTCAAGCAAAGCGTTTCAGGCAGTTCAGGAGCAGTGTTTCTGTGGGGGAGAGTAACTCCCTTTGGCGTGGACTTTGGGCTTTGTAACTTTGCAGACCTTTTACATGCACAAAAAAACTATATAACACACTAAAGGAAAGGGGAAAAGCACAAAAGCGTAATAGGTCCACTTTAAACATCTCGGAGCTAGATCAAATTAGTGATTTGTAATTGATATGTTATTTGATAGCCTAATTTTTATATAAAAGAAATTGAAGGCCTGTCCCATATAGACGCCTTTCCCATATGGCCGGTTGAGTTCAGTGATTGAAGCAAATAAAAGCCCAGTTGCAGCAGCAGTCATTGCAATTTTTACGGTATTCACATATTTGTTTTCACAATGCACTGTGGCAGGGGCACCCATGTGCACCCTGTTGTGTCCAGTGAGGTAGAAAACATTGTCTACTCACAGCCATCCACCTGTCTGACCTGCTGACCGCGATGCTACAGTGTGCAGCCTTGTCACAGCGTGACCTCGGTGACTCGCAGCAGTGTGAGCAGTCTGCCTCTGCAACCCACTCTGCTCCTGCTCACCCACTGACATAAGTTTTGTCTCACTATGCTTGTCTGCCATCCCTCTGTTTGCTCTCCACGCTCACATTTTTACTGCTTTCTCTCCTCCAGGGCCTCTATTTTTTTTTTTCTCTCACATTTCTGCTCATACAGTCACCTCTTTCTTTTTTTTCCTCTCTCTTTCTATCTCCCATTCCTCTGCTTCTTTTCCCAGACCTACCCCGGTGTGCCTTGGCGGGCAGCAGGCGCTGACAGTTGTATTAGCAGTCGATTGCGAGGTCACTTTCGCTCAGCCCCACTGAGACTCAACAGCACTGTCTGAAACACAGAAACAAAGAGAGAGGAAGATGAGGAGGTAGTAAATGGAAAATATTGAAAAACAGACATAGGAGACCGGAATATATATAAATATATATATAAAACGAGGTGGATACATCATTTTCAAGCGCACTGAGTATATTATTTCCTGCTGTGTAAAACGAAATAAAAAATCAAATCCTTTCGACATCGGGCTCGGATGATTTCCATGACACTCGGTGAACTCCGCCTACATATGTTTATGTTTATTTGCACTAGTCCTTTCAGCTTGAGTAAGGGAAGTGTGAGACTGAGTGGGTGTAAAATCTAATGTGGAGAGCCCCGCCATCTCTTGATTGACATTTAATCGCCATGGCAACGAGTGGGCTGAGAGTGACTGCTCCCCTGAGAGCTTTTAGTCGCCAGGTTGCAAGAAAGAAGGAGACTGAGGACTTTCTAACTGAGCCTGTCGTTTTCCACTGCTTTTTTTTTCTTTTTTCTAAAGAGTCTGCACCAAAAAACAAACACCTTACACCCTCTAAACCCTCCCCCTATGCAGATGTTCACCCCCCCTCCACCCCACCCCCCAAACCAGATGTTACCCCCTATTCAAATGCGGCAGCGAGGCGTGATTAAGTGAAAGACGACCCTGACTGTCGCAGCGTTTTGGGTGCTAAGCTCCAACTCTCAGCTGGACGTCGGCTTCCAGCTGCATTGTGTTGATTACAAGGTTCTGTGGTAGAGCTCAGGTTCAGAGGAACAGCGCGATGACGGCGACGCTCTCTGGCCTCCAGATGGTGTTTGTCTTGGTGTTGTGATCTGACTCTACAGTGTTGACTCACCCCACAGTCTCCCATCGCCTGCACCTCTCCACTCTCAGACACTTGTCTCCTTGCAAGCTTTGCACAAAGTGTGGAATCAGTGTGAACCGTTGAGCAAACAGCGATATGAGCAGTCGCTCCTCACGTTTGTGGGCGGAATCCTGATTAAGAGAGGAAAGGCGGGTGGGCGGGAGGACGGGGAATCCCTAAGAATCATAACTGTAATGCAGTGTTTGTTTTCCATATCTGCTGTGTGCAGACCAGCATCTCTCACCCAGACTATCCGGTTCCATTTCATCTGCAGGTATCAATGGATGCGGCTGTTCAAAAGCTCACACAGTCACATCTAGTTACCATAGCATCCGCTCTGCGAGTACAAACCCCCCTGCTGAGGTCCAAGTGCGGGGGCGTTTCGAGCCCAATGCAGATGGTGTCATTCCAACGTGCTACCTAGCAGGGGTCCACTCAACTTATTGGAGAGTCTGGGTGGGCGGACAAGATGTTTTGTCTTAGTCTGCTTATTCTGCAGGGTGATGAGAGGCAAGAGCCTCCCACAGAGCTGCTCTGTTCCTGCTTGAGGGGGCAGAGCAGAGCACTGGTCAATAACATCATGTAGTTTTTATGGACTCTACCTCATTCCTTACACACTAGTTAGTCAAAACTCCTTAGTTTTGTAGCTTTATACCCCTTCAGGCTTCTGAACATTATTCAAAAGAAACAAGAACTGCTCACAGCTCATAAACATGTAGAACCTGTGAGAAGGGGTCATGAATTGGCATTGCTGTAAACCAAACACGTTGAGAAGCACTGGTTTAAGCAATGACTGAGAACTGCAACAGGATCCAGGAAGATATTCTAGGGATTGAAACTGATAGCACTAACAAGATTAACACCTTGTTTTGGTGTTACAGTTCAGGGGAAATAATAATAATAATTCTCATTAAAACACCTCTATTTTAATCTGACAATGATAACAGATGGGTTATATGGCCTCTATAGCTGTAGGAAAGACTTACTCGAGTTATTAAATCCTAAAAGTGTAACTTCAGGAATTTTTAGTTTCAGTTCAGTATCAACCTGGACCCTATTCTCCCATGTTTTCGTGTTTAAGTGCCTAATGGGGACAACATTTTTTGAAATTGGTCCAGTATTTTGGGATAACGCTGCAAAACGAGCTGCGAGGGCAAGTGAGCAGCATTAATATGATGTTATGAAGACCTATAGTGCTCGTTTTTGCCACTGATGGGCTCAGATTGTTATTATAAGTGTCTGACAACATTATGGAAAGAACCCTACAGAGAAATAAAAACTTTTTCTTTACCTTTCGCTTGATTCGGTCTGTTTGTTATTGTGTCCAAGTCCCGCTCAAGGAGAAGTCTCGTATCTGAATATCCGTATACTCTGGCTCAAATTAATACGGGCGGCCATCGAATTCAAAGACCTCATCCACATTGTCGAAATCATCTAAATATTCAGCCGTGACATTGAAAATCTTTTAGATAACACTAAGTGTGATGACCCCTGGTGTCATCTGGGGTTTCCCCATTACTAACCTGTGTCTGCAGCTGATTGATTGGAGTAAAGTTGAAATTTCGGGCCCAAGTATTCCAAATTACTCCAATCAATCATCACACTGAGCTACGCTTCTGTACTCCAAAACAACAAACGGTGCCCGGTTGGCACTCACGCTTCCACCATGGATGTATTCCACTATTCCACCGTTGTCTTCCAGCAACACGTCACCTCGCCAGATTTCAGAACGAGACTTCTCCTTGAGACTCTTTCCCTAATGTTGTGAGACACTTTTAGTGGAGTTTTAGTGGAAGTTAATAACAGTGCCAACTTTCCCTGATATGAATACACTGCAGACCGTGAGCGGCTGCCTTCTACAGCACTCTCGCTCGGTATTGGACCAATTTCAGAAATTGTTGTCCCTATTAGTCACTTAGACACAAAAACGTGGGAAAACAGGATCCAGGTTGAAAAATACCGAAGTTACTCTTTAACTCTATATGTTAATTCTTGAAACTTAAATCCCCCCCCTTCAGCTCCACTGAATTGTGAAAAAGTAAGAAAGATTGCAGAGTTATAATGCAAGCTGGGCTTGGTGTAATTCTTGACATTTTAAGTGGAGACGATGGCCTCTTAATGATGTGCCTCCTCTGGATCAATGCACAGAGGATGACGAGCTGTATTAATGACCTATATAACACGTCCCAGCAGCTCAGTCTTATTTTAGTTTTATTTCCTAGAGTACACTGCAACCAGAGAGCTCATGTGAATATCTTGCGACTGGGCTCCACCCACCATTGCATGGCCTCTCTTTTTCTATTCGCCTGTCAGGTATCGTTCTGGTTACAGGCAGCCCCTCTGAGGATTGGGTAAAGGAGCTGTGTGTAAGGCCCGAGGCTGTGCCGCTACTGAGCCAGTTCTTCGCGTCTCCCTGGAAATTACAGTTTCTCTCCCAGTCACTAACTCACACGCAGCCTGGTGGACAAAGAGGAACTTGACAAGGGGCAGAGGGATCTGGGGTTAGGGGGATGATGGTGGACTTTAGACAGAAGCTCTGGTACTACTACATGCTTTATTTGAGAGTAAATCCGGCTAACCCAGTCTAGCCACATTATTGTGAAATTGCATTGTCTATTATTACACTGATGCAGTGCTTTATGGTGTGACATAAAATGTAAAATAGGCAGTGTGGTGCTGATAACTACGAGGAAAAAATAAAGATTCAAATGTAGTTCTGATATACATTTTCGGTATGTGGACTGCCGTTTTGAAGCCTCGAGTTCGGCATTTTGGCCGTTGCCATCTTGGTTTTGAGTGTGACAAGAGAGGGTGGAGCTAACAAGTAGCCTACATTCATCAATAAAGAGGTTACGAAGTTAACATGTATATAGTCAACATATATGAATAAATATTGCAACAACAAACAGCATACACAAAACAGCACACATGCACAAATAAAAGAGGCAAAAAAAGAGTCTTGTTACCATTTTTAAAAAAGTGAAAAACAACACTTGAATCAGTGAAGCTGAGTCATACAGTCGGGGAAAACCTGAAATTGTGTTTATTAATGACACGATAGCAAGAGGCTCTGCTATGCTGCTGACCTCAGATCTCCACCACAGTAACTTCAATGCTACACTTCTGCAGAATTAGTAATATTTTCGATGAATTTGTTCATTTGAAGTGTTTAACTTCTTGGCTAAACTACACTTGGGTGCGCACCTACAAACACATTGGCTGTCATGCACAGTAATATCTTATCTGACTGCCAAAGTAAAGAGGGATATAAGCCAATGCATCCCGTTATTGTAAGAAAAAAAGGCCTCAGATGTGTGCCATTGTTGCTCCATTTAACACAAATTTACTAAAGGCGGGATGTGCTTTTACCAGACCCTCTTATGTTTGAAGCACTAATTAAAAGTGACTCAACTGTGGGAGAGAGTCTCATTGTCTGCATAAACTGAAAAGTTTATGAAAGCTATGCATTCTTCTCCATTCTCACCATGATTGTATTCTATGGATTTAACACCGGACACAATTGTACATCTTTACAAAAGATGAATAAAGTGCATACTGTAGAAGACAAAGGTGTGCTTATACAGTATGTTCCTGATTTATTAGGCCCATAAAACATTTGAGTAAAGGTGAAAGACTTTAACTCTTTAACATTAATGTTACTACTTGTTGATACATAATGAAGTGTGCTGTTTATGTTTAATCCTTTATACATAAAAAAGATTTGCGTGCTGCTACATCGCATTTTCCACATTAAGAAAACATCAAGGAAAGAAGAGCGAGAAAACAGTTTGTAATCGCACTGGCGGTGTCTTTCATAATAACATCCTTGACGAAGTTGGGTAAAAGGACCGAGAGTGGAAAGCAAAGAAATGAGGAATTGACGGTATAAAAACTCAAGACGGGTTCAGAGTGGGTCACAACTAGAGGAGTCATGAAAGAGACTTTCTAACACGTCTCGGCCCATGCACTATGCATAGAGGTTTTGATCTCAGTCTCCAGCCCTCATGGATGCCTACTGATCTTGCTGTGAGTTTTATTGCTTTTAAATCCTGCCATCACATCTTTTTACAATGTCTACACAGCGTGACTTGACCCGGTTAAAGCTATTCCTGTCTCGGTGGCAGTATTTCTTTTATTTATTTGTTCCATTTCTGGCCTTGAATTGCACTTGTAAGATGAGGACTTCACAGGGTCAAATATAGTATTGCAAGGTTAGATAATATCAGCCGATTAGACTGTTATCAGGCCATTCAAATAGGCATTATTGGTCGCTATAAGCACCACGGATGTGGGTCAGTTGGGACCTACTACACCTAATAGTAGGTTTTTTTATCATCTATTTACATGGTAGATCACCGAAAGAAGTTTTAAAAGAACATGACAGCGACCTCTAGCGACCGTAGTAGTCGTATAGACGGCAGGAAACTGCATATTGGGTGGAGGTTGGGGCAACGGATGGGACACAAAACACAGGGTTTCCACCCAGGAGGCTGGGGTTTGCATCCCAAGTGAAACTTTCACAAGCACTAAGTTTCACTTTCTCTTTTTGAAACGTAGTCTTAACTTAACCTTAAAGTGTTTTTGTTGCCTAAACCTAAAGAAGTTGTAATTATGTTGACTAAACCTAAAGAAGCCTTTTTGTTTGTGTTCAAAATGTAGCGTTTCATTCAGTTTTACGTGTTGCTTTTAAGTTTTGCTTTCACTTTTACAACGTAGTAGGTGTAGTAGGCCCCTACTGACCCACATCTATGGTGCTTATAGCGGTAGATAACGCCTATTTAATGGCCCGATAACAGTCGAATCGGGTCCAGCCAGCAATATAGCCTAACCATGCTGGTTAAGGATGTGTCGATGCTTTTCTCGTGAATGCGTCTGTGGGTACAATGTTGATCTTTACAAAGATTTTATTAGCTTGACCAGTGTGAGTGCCAGACCTCCCACACTTGAATTTTGACACCACTCTCATGTCTGTATGGTAAATATGAAGGCACTGATAATGTTGCTTAGCCAAAAAATAAATTGATCTCAACTCTAAAAACACAGTCACAGAAGACGATATAGAAACTTCAACTCATCCTCCAAGTTATTTCTCATTCCCGTTTGTCCTTTGGATCTGTAAGGGTGGTACGCCGGTGGTCCCTGGTCTGACTCTGGGTCAGTGCACAGCCTCACAAGGTGAGCAACCGCCATTAAAGCCTCCACTAATGACTTATTGACCGGGCGCCACTGAGCATGCTCCACCCAGGGTGCTTCAAAGGTAGCGCTGGCAGGGCTGTGATGTGTTGTTCGATGGGACAAGACCGTTTGAAGTCAACTCTGCTTCGTCGTCTTGCACTCAGGCACCGGCAGACACTGTGCAGAACGCAGTAAAGATAGGGGAAGCCAAGACAACACAAGCCTCTGAAGTTGCACAGGAACCTTCGAGCTGAATGTACTGTCATATAGCTGAAGTATAGGGAGACTTCTCCTTTGAAATAGCTCTATATTTTGAGCTGCATATATATTTATAGCCTAGACTCTACTGTATGTGTCGCATTACTGAGTGCACAGTCCTGTTTTTGTGTATGTTTACTGAATACAGCTCGTGTGTGTCTTTTCTTTCAGACTTGGTTCCATTTACAGCAGTGTGCTTTTTGTGTGCCACGGTGTGTGCGCTATAGTGCTGTTTATACCCCGGCCTGCTTTAGGAGCGCAACCCGACCGTAACATATTGAGCCTTTCTGAAGACATTTCTCTCTCTTGTGTGCTGCCTTTGATGGAAGTGTGTCACAGACTTGAGATGCAGCCGTTTGATGTGGTCTGATGTGAATTGGGGAGGTGACCTGGGTGCAAACACAGATAAGCAGGCCTGCGCACACTGGCTAATTATCCACCCCCAGATGTTTAGTTTTGGGATGCGCTGCAAACCCTGGCACAGTGGGAATCCATATAACGAGACACCAACAAGGAAATAAGGTTACGAGAATTAGCTTGTTTATTAACTGGGCCCCTCTTAGCGCCTCGTTCCTTCTTCTATCTGTTCATTGTGAAAAGTTTGGAACACTAGCTGGCCTCGTATTTGCTGTGTTGGAATTTGATTAAACACAATGTAGGAGTAATGCAATATATCCCAGATAGCAACCACATTAGGGCCGATTCTGGCTGAGGTCACTGCTGACTTTGGTGAAAGATTATGGAGCATACCCGGTATATCGAGACGAATTGCGGTTCTAATGGCGAGGCGGTGCGCATACATGAATGGCCGGATATCAGTAGTCAGCTGGTAGCCAAACAGCTGATGAATGAGCCAGTAGTTGTGAAACATGAATGAATCAGCTGATGACTGAACGAATGCGACGGTCCACGTGAGACCAAGCCTTTGCTGTCCGTTCGCACGAAAAGGCGTATGAATGACACGATAATGCGCATGGCATTTAGCGTGCAATAAGAACGCCTCTCTTGGTTTTGGCGTGTCATTTGTACGCCATGTAGTCTGTACTGACTGCAGTGTAAAGCATCCGCGTAAATATGCTATGATCAGTGAGGTAGAATAAAAAGAGAGAAAGAGCGCTTTCTCTGATGGATGGGAGGGGAAGTGGATGGGTCCAACAAACACAACTTTCAACAAGGAGACCGGTGTTCAAGACCGGTGTTTTGTTTTGTAAATTACGTTAGTGACGTTTGTGACGTGTTTTTTAGTGACATTTGTGACGTGTTTTCCGTACTTATGTTACGTTGTTTCCATACGTATTTAATAGTTTACATACTCATATTAAGCCCATCCATGACATTTTTCCTAAACCTAACTAAGTGGTTTTGTTGCCTAAACCTGACTGTGGACATTAGTTTTGTTTTGTGGAGTAAAAATGACATGCGAGAAGCGGCGTCCTCATGACAAGCGGAATGTCTATTTATAGGCCTTCCCTTGAGACCGGGTTGGAAAAACGACAGTATTGGTTGTTTGTCCTCATCAGAGTAAAAGATATTTGAAATGCTGTTGCTTCTATATTCTTAGTTATGTCTACTCACATCAATCACGCTCCATCTTGCTATGTGGGCACATACACCTGCAAGGAAAGTGTAGGAGTCTTGTGATATCAGTCACATTGACTCCTGATTTCGAAAACTGGCTTTTCGGATGCCAGATGTGTTATCATTTATTAAAAAGTGAATTTTCTTGCGATCATTTTTGCAAAACAAAAAACCTCGTGAATTAATTAGAGCATATAATTCCTTCAACGTCTGACACATGCAAACAGTTGTCTGGGACATAACAGATGGCTCTATTGCGATAGCAAATGGTGACACAGTTGTATGTGGATCACACTTGGGCATATCAAACAACACAGCGTGTGGATGTTGATTTTCTCTACGTATCCTGTGGATGAACAGTGTATTGTCCTCTTGGCAGGAAGAAAAATCTTACAATACAGTCATGTTAACAGTGTAGCGGCTTCAAAACTTCACGGTCAACCAGTTTCACGCCAAAATGTTTTAAGTGTAGTGAGCTAGAGGAGCAAAGAGAGAGTAGGGTCCTCACCCCGTATGGCCTCTTGGGCAAACACAGGTACCAACACACTGTAGCTCTTTTAGGTTCAGCTGTCCACTTTAGATATAGATCGACATTCCCTTGTCAGACGAGCACCTTAGCCCACAGCGAGGGAGACAAAGATGTCAATGTGTCCTCTATCTCTTTCTGTTTCTCCATCTCTGTAACTGTCTGTCGGTCTCTTTCAAGTTTCACGTGCTTCCAGGGCGCATATATTGACAGCTTGTTTTTCCCCACAAAGTGCTGAGTTTTCGAGAGACTGTCGCTTCCCATTTGCTATTTAATATTTCAGTGCGAGGTGTTTCTGGGGGTTGTTGCTACAGGGACTGGGGCTTTGGTGACTTGCATGAAAAACAATTTGTGTGCTGCATAGTCGCTGATGTGAAAAAGTTTGAATGAAAAATACGGTTTTGATGATAGTTGGGACAAATTGTCTTTTATCAAGAATTGCATCTTCATTTAAACTACTGTGGGAAATGTAAATCATGTCGCAGCTCTGGGTTTGACAACTGATTTACTGTTTGCAAGCTCCGCCCCCCCCCCCCCATAGTTACTGTTGCTATAAAACTGAGGCTAAAGCTGCAATTCCCGGTCCAAAAGATCTATGTACAAGACAGCGTTGTTCTTACCGTCCTGCAGTGTAGAACTAGTTAGTCCTTGCATTACAAGAAAAATGACATCAGTTTGTTATTTTGTTATAGCCTATAACTTGGCTGCTTAGCTTACACACTTGTTCGTATTTTCAAACAATGTTTTCACAGGACAGGACACCTCGAGCTGCAAACAAGGTTGATTATGACTTTTTCTATTATGCATTTTTGATCCATGGAGGTTTTACACTTGTAAAACTTTCCTTTAGCCGAGAAAACCGATTTTAAATGTGACGTCATCACAATGTAAATGGGGCCTATGGGCCGAGTGGGAACTCGCGGGTGTACTACATCCATGGTAGTAAGCTAGTTAACTGGGCATGTTAACGATTGCAGCTTGTTTTGGAGCACATAAATGCACTGTTTAATCTGTTCCTTACATTTTTGCTCTCGTGTTTTTGTTTTTTTGAAAGGGAAAAATATTCCCCAAACTCATTAAATGCAGAGTATCTCTCTTACTTCAGGTATGCAGCTTTGGCATGTTGAGAAACCCAAAGCATGACAGGTAGGCTATGCCGTGAGGGGTTTAGGTCGATCAATCACTGCTATTTGGACGGTGTCCAAATGAGAGAAGTTCATAGAAGGTTACTCATCAATTTCACCATGATCCTTTTCATCTGCAGATCAATTCTACCAAATAATGTACAGCTCTCACTGTGTCTCAATATAGCGAGACAGGAGAACATTGCTTTTACATTGCTTCCAACAGGAGCCTGTGTGATTTAGATTTCCCTCCTTGATGTTAAAGCATGAGTAGGGTTTTGCCTCCCCTCCCTGAGAGAGCGCTGGAGTAATAGCAGCTGCTCAGTCCTGATTAGAGCCACCGTCCTTCCAGAGCCAGGCCCACACATCTCTGTCCTACTTTCTCTTCCTCTCCTCCTCCTCCTCCTCCCGATCTTCCTCTCTCCCTATAAAGTCATGCTCCTTGCT
Organism: Sebastolobus alascanus; assembly: GCA_916701645.2. Taxonomy (NCBI): domain Eukaryota; kingdom Metazoa; phylum Chordata; class Actinopteri; order Perciformes; family Sebastidae; genus Sebastolobus; species Sebastolobus alascanus. Next base: position 604,698 of record CAKAOJ020000096.1, on the reverse strand, counting down.
GCTGCTTTAAGAATCACAAAATCACGCTGCACGCTGATCCTTGCGTCTTTTTATTTCAAAGCCCCTGTTGGTTGTCCACCCACCCAAAACTTCTTATCCTACGAGAAGATCTGCAGCATTTTTAGCTTAGTGTGAAAAATCCACACATGCATATCCACATGCACACAGGCCCACGTAAGGTTAATCTTAGGAAATAAATTTGTCTAAATTTGTTTTACAAAACACCTACATACACACCCACAGATGTGCACATAAACACACACACCACAGTCATGAGTCATAGCAAATGCTGGAACCCTGGCGAGGTATCTCTGAATTGGAGGATCCCATCCTACAACAAACAACCAATCTGTGTTAGAGCTCAGCTGTGTGTTGTACTTTTTATGGTTTGTGAGTATCACCAGGCTGTGGCTCCCATCATTTAAAAGACCAATTTGAAAGAGTTTGCTCTTATGTGTTGTGACTGTGTGTGACCTCAGGCTGTTCTCATACACCGTTCGTAGCTATACCTACGAAAAGCAATTTGTAAATATCCCACAAAATCAATTCGTATGTAATCCACGTAATTGTGAATCACGAAGTATAAAGAGCAACGAACGCCACATAAGGAGGCAGTCAGGGTGGATGGGTGGGTCAAAAAACACCGGACTGTCACCCAGGAGACTGTTGTTTGTATCCCGTGTGAAACCAGACGTCAACGTTGATTTATTTGTCACGTTCTGGAGTTATTTTAACCCAAACCACAGACTTTTCCTAAACCTAAGTAGTTTTGTTGCCTAACCCTAAGTAGTTTTTGTCACGTAACTTCCGTACTTAAGTTACACCACTTCCGGAGTTATTTTAACCCAAACCCAAACTTTTCCTTAACCTAACTAAGTAGTGTTGTTGCCTAAACCTAACCAAGTTGTTTTCTGTCAAGACAGAAGTTTATTTTGAAAAGACTGGAAATTGACATGTGCTTCACGTGTTGCGCGACTTTCGTGGGAAAACGAACAAAAAATGAGTAATAACTTTTCGTAAGATATCATACGAACCGTTGTATGAGGATACGTTGGTGATATTCAACATGTCACTTGGGCAGTCGCAAGCTGTATTTATGAATGAAAGGTCTTCCACCACCTCAACCAAAGTGATGTTTCAGATCATCTTTTACAGGCACATATTTCTGTGTGTACTGTTTTTTTTGTTAAAATGATGACCAGACAGGCTCCTCTGACTCAAATTACCACAGGATCAGGGTGAGTCGAGCTGCTACGCGTGGGATGGGATGCTTTTTATGAAAAAGTTAAAACCACTTTCATTTTGGAGAGTCTGCTGCAACTTTAGTGGGATGCAATATTGGCTCACAGACCTCAGTAATTTGGTTCAGTTAATTACAGCAGTTACACAGCCCAGACAGCTGATGGTCAGTCTTTAGGTACAATTAACATTTTATTTCAATTCATTTAAAAAATGAAAGAAAAAGAAAATGCAATATATTCCATGCCAAATGACTCATTTCACACTTGGAAAAGATTTTTAATAAACTCAGTGTGGGAGTCCCAAAACAACATTGGTTTGGCTGGTTGGTCTTGGCAGAGTCAACGTGACGCTGCATGAATAAAATAAAATAAAAGGCAGGAAAAGCCTAATGAAGAAAACAAAAATAGAAAAAAACAAAACAAAGGAGGAACAGCAGAGGATGAAAGCGAGAAGGAGGAGTGAGAGTAGCTTCCTGTCCCTTTTCCCCCGGGCTGAGTAGGAGCAGATTGTTGAGCCTGAGGTTGGACATGCTCGGGGGTTTTGTGAATGAAATGGACGCCTTGGCACCGTGCCCGTACATTACGCAGCTAGGTTTTCTCCTGTCTTCCTTCCCATCCCTCCTCCGCTGTCCTCTCTCGCCCTCCTATTCATCAGGAGACTTCCCAGACTGCAACATGTTGGAGTCCAGTTACCATCACTTAGCAACTCCCAGGAGTCACCGGCTCTCTGATGCTCTCTCAGTCGCTCTCCTCCCTCTGTCTCTTTGTCTCAGTTAAACTCAAATAAGCTTCAAATTATAGGTAATATTATTGAAGCAGTATCTGTATGTTCTGTTTAGTCATGTGTTTGTACATTTTATACCGTAAAACTAAATGTTTACCGGCATAGAAATTAAATGCGAAGTCAACTTCATTTGTAACATTATGGATTATTATTATTATTGATATTATTTATTATTATTACAATACAAAAGTTGTAAAATAAATGATACATTGTTCGTATATAATTTAGGATGCCATATGCATTAGTTACTTCATGTTAATTGCAGTGCATTATGTGAGGTAACGCTGATATACAGTATATTTACTGACTATAAACATGGTGTCATTTTCTTCTCACTGCAGTTTTTTTTTTTTGAATCAGAAAATAAATAAAGACATAAAGAAATAAATACATATATTAACTTTTCATATGTTTTCATGATGTCTGTATATTTGTGGCCATAGAAATAAAAACAAAATCAGTTCCATCTTAGATGTACGGTATCTTTTCCACTCTGACCATTACTTACTGCTTCTTCTCATTCACTTACTCAGCCCACATTTACAGGCAATCTCTCTCTCTCTCTCTCACAGACACACAAACACACACACGACATCATTTAAACTCTCATCCAAACAACCACAGAGCCTCTCTTCTTTCTTCCTATCTCTCTCCGTCCACCCACTGAACGTAAAGTGCCCTGCAGCGGTAATGGCCAACCTGTGTTTCACCATGTCACATGACATGCGGAACAAGCCTTAATGGAGCGAAACACGGCTCCATTCAGGTTTACAAGCGTACTAGTTCTTTCAGATAGGAAGGAATGCATGAGAGCGAGTGAAAATATAGTGTTACTGTAACATAGTAGCTGAACAAACTCTATTTAAAGCTTTCCACTTCACTGGACCGCAGTTAGAAAACATGGTGACTCATGCAGAGGTGTGTCTAGGAGGTGGCGAAGGGTGGGCTTTGTGATCCTGCAAAACTGGTTAGGTGCCACCCTGAAATCCTCAGTTATGATTGGCTAATAGTCATTTTGGTTTATCTCACAACTAGATGTTCTGGAAACAGGCGACTAAAAATAATGATAATCACATGCAGTTTGGGACAAGTCATAGTCAAGTCAGCACACTGACACACTGACAGCTGTTGTTGCCTGTTGGGTTTGAGTTTGTCATGTTATGATTTGAGCATATTTTTTACGCTAAATGCAGTACCTGTGAGGGTTTCTGGACAACATTTGTCATTGTTTTGTGTTGTTAATTGATTTCCAGTAATAAATACATACATTTGCATGACGCAAGCATATTTGCCCACTCCTATGTTGATAAGAGTATTAAATACTTGACAAATTTCTCTTTAAGGTTAATTGCTTAATTAAGATTAATCGCGATGAACTATGGACAATCATGCGTTTAATCGCGATTAAATATTTTAATCAATTGACGGCCCTAATATTTAAATGAATAAGCCTATATAAGTTTGTGCCAGTGATGTTTTGACAATTGAATCTTGCCAATTCAGCCACAGCTCACTGTCCAGCATGTTTTATACTATAGACGACGTACAAGATTTGTACCTGTCAGATTGTGTATTTTTTGACGTCCCGTTAAGATTACATCGCTGCCTTTAGACTATTCTGTAAAAAAGACACACATCTTGTCATGTTGTCAACACACCATACATACTACACTCTTTTCAACACACAGCATGTATCTTATCTCACATCACAGCCCTTTCCTTTTCATCCCGAGGCACAGACAAGGCGATATAGCTGCTATCATACACACACTTCTTTTACTGATATGACAAGTATTACTGCATGAGGGATGTTTTGCGTCCACTCAAACAGCCAATCATTTACTCCTTGCACTGATGAAGTCCCCTCATATGGGGGCGGAGGCCTAGATCCGGTGTCCGGAGGGGGGCTTTGCCCTGTCAGCATCCGATCTTCCCCGCATAGATTCATGGCAGAAAGGAAAGGTTCCCAGGATACCTCTATCGATCTGATCCCATCCCCCCACGTCTCTGTTTTCTTTCTGTCCTCCATCTAACCATCCCCCAGAAGGTATAGAGCACACCCAGGAGTTATCATCCTAGCTGAGTGTGTGCATGTGTGTTGTGTATGCTACTCTGCATGTGCTCGTATGTTTGTGTGTGTGTGCGTTTTTTAAGAGCTGGAAAAGCTGACACCGTGAATCCAGGCTGCTGTCTCAGAGGATTTATATCATATTGTGTTAGCCGGTGTTCGGGTGATGGGAGGAAGCTGTTTATGGGGCCGAAAATGCTGGAATGGGCAGGGGAGATTTTTTTTTTCCACCACAACTTTGTGTGTGTGTGTGTGTGTGTGTGTGTGTGTGTGTGTGTGTGTGTGTATGTTCCTCAAGGAAACAATGATGACTCTTAATTTTTTCCCCCATTGTCAGTAACTATATCTCTCTCAGTCTGTTGTGCAGCAGCCCCGCTGCACCAGTGCGTGTCTGTGACCTCAAAGTACCTCGCATAGCTAAAGCATCTCTGGATTAGTTGTTATGGTGGCCACTTAATGTGCTTTCCTCCGTCTCTGTCTGTCTCTATCTCCCGTTCCCTGCGCCTGCCAGGCTGACATTTTGATCCGTCACAACAGGTTTCGCTCAGCGGGCCTGTCAGTGACTAGCAGTCGGGGGCTCACACATATGCTTTGTGTCATTGGATCCCCTCAGGTTAGCATGGGACTCGGGGCTTTCCCATAGTGACACCGTCTGATGGTGTGAAGCCTAGTGTAAAAATGTGATTCTGCGCGCACGCGTGTGTGTGTGTATGTAATTTCTTCTACTTGGGAAAGAGACGTATGTTTAATGCATCAGTCATATTCCTGACATGCTTTGGGAACTGACATGTTGGTCTGTGCTAGAGCCTAATAGGGTTGCGTCTGTGCACACGTTTTGATATATATATGTGTGTGTGTGACAGAGAGAATGTGCACACTGATACAACAGTGTAGCAATATGATAAGCTTGTTGAAATTGATCCTGTGTGTTTCACTAAGGCCCTGTCTACACATATACAGATATTTTTAAAAACAGATATTTTCCCCTCGGTTTAAAAAAAAAAAATATGTCCACACGACCTTCGTTTTACAAAATATCGTCCACACACGAAAGGCAAAAACGACTCCAAACGCTAGCCGTGATATTTACATCTCACCACAAGTGAGATCACAAGTTAAGGGTCAAGGAATTTTGTTACCACCCTTCTCTCTCCCTTTCCGTCGGCTTCATTACAGTCAGTTCGTCATTGTCGGTGGGTGGCTGAGATTCCTGGTCGAACTGCATGACTGTCATCACTCTGTTGTCATCAACTGTCTCTTTACATGCATAAATGAGGAAAGGGAGGTCATTCAGGTTTATGTCCGTAGCCCTTCTGAGTGCTCCAACCCTCGCCTTCAATCGCCCAAAAGCACATTCAATCACCATTCGGCCATCGACATGTTTAATGTGTTCCCTGCTTTGGCGTCCTGTGACTGGAACATTTTTTCAAATGTAAAGTAGTAATTAGTCCGAGCAGTGCTAACAAAATGTAAAAAAGATGGTAGTCCGCCATCTTTGTTACACAAAGCAACAATGGTCATGCGCGAAATGAGGAGAGGACGTCATCGTTTCCCAAACGCTCTGTTCTACACGTCCACACATTCAAAATCTGCATTTTAGAAGGCCTTTTCAAAAATACCTGTTTTTTTTACTCAAAACTCTGTTTGCGTGTGTACGAGAGGCCAAAATGTAGAGGGAAATATCCGTATTTAAAAATATCTGTATACGTGTAGACAGGGCCTAAGTGTGTGTATGTGTCCCCAACGCGTTCTCATCCCAACTCACATACGTCACATACTGAGGGTTTGTCAGACACCTCGGCGTCACTTTTCGGTCGCATGTAAACGTGTTGTTGTGAATTAAACCTAATCACTTGCTTAGGTTTAGGCAACCAAACCACTTAATTAGGTTTAGGAAAAAACAACATGATTGGGCTTAAAATTACTACGTTTTTACAGTGCAAATGTGACTTGATGTTGTGATCACGGGACACGAATGAACAGCTGACCGTAACGTGAAAGTTAACTGTCTTGTTGGACCCATCCACCTCCCCTGCCGTCCCGCCCGCCCTGCACGTCTCTTTCGCTCGCTTTCACTACGTCACCACAGCACTTTCTCTGAGCGTTTACTGTTGTCGCAGATGGGTTTACATTGTAGTTAATGGAAAGCCCGGTGCGTCTCCGACCAGAGCTGAAGGGTACCTTGTGCAGTGGTATTGAATGGCGACGGCCATGACACAGCGTCTGTATTTTGACGCCCTGTGAAAGAGAACGGGCTGGTGTCCCTACGAGCCTCAATAGCGACAGCGGTGTCACTTATGATGGATGAGGTGACATGTACTGCGTGTCAATAACGAGCCAGCTCGCTTTCCTCTCACAGGTACGCACCTTCCTCTTAGAGGAGAAGAGCTCCTACCTTTCAAATTAGCGCGTTGTGTGACAAATCTTCCTCTCCAGTCAGTGCACGGTGTGAAAATAGGGCAGTTTTGAGGCTGCTGTGTGTGGGAGCTTTCCGCATTTTCCCGGGGGTATATTCCCTAAAGAGGAAGATTAATATATCAATGGATGACTTGATCATAGTCAAACATACACATTTGCTGGTGTGTGTGTGTGTGCGTGCCCGTGCATGCGCTTGCGAGCGAGAGCATGTGCGCAGTTCTACGGAGGAGCCGCCTCCTTTATTTGCATGTCTGGAGCGAACATCTATCATCATCATCAAGGCGCTGCAAAACAGCGAGGCAGGCAGACGCCGCCGCCGCCGCTCTCGGGAGAGAGACTGAACACACTTTCAAACCTTTGCTGTAGCGTTATCAAACGTTTCCTAAATGCCTTCACCTCGGGGGGGGGGGGGAAGGCACACTATACGCACACGCATGCACAGATGCAAACAGACAGATTCTGTTTTGACTGTATTTTCCCATCATTCACCTTGTCACACACAAACCCCCCATCATTAAAGATATAATATGAAAAACACCTGAAGAACCAAATAAATAGGCCGCCTAATAATATTTATTCAAAAAAATCCTCCTCATTAAAATGCTCTTCTCCTTCATCTACAGCAATTTTTTTTTTTTTTTTTTGAATGCTGATGGCCAGAGTGGCTCAATCCATTTTTGGCGAGCCAGAGGGGATTACAGGGCAGTATTAGAGAGGAGAGGGGGGGAACGCTGCAATGGTAGCGCCTGATAGATAGAGGAGCGAGAGACAGTGTGTGTGAGCGGAATAGTAAAAAGAGCCCCCGAGACGAGGAGGGGCGGGGTGCACGGGAGGAAGGGAGCGCGAGCGAAGGAGGGAGGAGTGCGGTGGAGTGGAGGCACAGAGCCAGAAAATTGCATTGCGTGCTCGGTGATTAGTTTACCTCCTGGGTCTCATTCTCTCTCACTCCCCTCCTCTCACTCTCCTCTCACTCCCCAGGTTCTTTTCTACCTCTAGTAGCTTTTCCTTGTGTCTTTGTCTCTTGCCACTTTCCTCGCCTCTCGCCTCCTTCCACTTCCTCTGTCACTACATCACACTGTCACTTCTCTCTATTCTCTCCTCCTCTCGCCTGCTCTCCTCCACTTTCTTGGCGGTTATCTCCCACTGCCTCTCCTCTCTATCTCTGTCTCACCCCACCCTCACCCCCCCCCTCTTTTCCTCCTTGTGTGCTGACTTGGCTCTCGCCTCCATTCTTGTGTTATCTTCAGGGCTTGAAAAATGCATAATGCCACCTAACCTGCAAGCAAGCCCATCAAAACCTTGAGAAAAAAAAAAAAAATGCAGCGAGGTGATTATGTATTTTTTGGTTATGTGATAGTGGCGGTAAAAACTCACAGGCACAAAGGAGATTTGCGCCGAGAACTTTCAATCAGTCGGTAAGTCAGGGAGGCATTTTAACACCGTAAGCCAGCCCTGCTAATTATAGTCTTAAGAGCAATAAACATGAGCTTCAAGTGTCTCGCTCAGTACAACAGAAGTGCTGACACTGAATGGAAGCCAGCCTCCGCGCGGCCCTTTTTGGTTTGGTGCTCTTTGAAAAGCAAGTGGGTCAAGCCTTTTCTTCTTAATCCGTTCATAATCTGGCCCTTCTTCTAGTTGAAGAGCAGCCACAAAAACAGTGCAGGATGGGTGATAGACAGACAGCAAGGGAAAGAGGATTTCACTTCAGGCTATCGGGGTATTTCTCTCCAAAGAAAGCATTTTAAGGAAGCAGAAGGCCACAGAGTTACTGTAATAACCGTCTATCCTAATATTAAAGATCATTCTGTCAATTTTTTCTCAGCGGCAGGGGGAGTCACATAGCTGCACCTTTTGTACGTGTGTGTGATTCGATAATGTGCATGGCATTCAGCATGCAATAAGAATGCCTTTCTTGCTTGAAGCCTTGTGTTTGTTGGACCCATCCATCTCCCCTTCCACCTGCCCCGTGTGTCTCTTTCGCTCTTTAAACTACGTCGCCACACTCCCGGCGCACTTTCCCTGAGCGTTTACTGTTACCACGGATGGGCTTACATTGTAGTTAAAGGAAAGCCAGATGCGTTTTATACCAACGCTAAAGGGTTCCGCCTTGTGCGGCGCTATCGAACGCCGACGGCTTTGACAAAGAATCTGCATTTCATGCCCTGGGAATGAGAATGGGCTGAGAGAGCGGTTACGTTAGTGACGTGTTTTCCGTACTTATGTTCCATTGTTTCTGTACGTATTGTATTTAGTTAACATACTTATTTTAAGCCCAACCATGACGTTTTTCCTAAACCTAACTAAGTGGTTTTGTGCCTAAACCTAACTAGCGGACGTCATCGTATTTTTGTTGCGTTGCGTACAAATGACACACGAAAAGCCTAAAATGCATCCTCATGACATGAGGGAATGTCGTGTTATTTATACGCCTTCCTGTAAAACCGGGTTGGTGTGTGTGTGGGTGGGTATGTGTGTGTGCCTCAGGTAAAAGTTCTACAGTACATTTGATATGAGGAGCTGTGAAACCAGCTGTAATGCATGGCGTGTGTTTGAGAAGGTAATTCAGAAATATCACTGCAACTGACACGTTAACCTTTGAAAAAAAAAAAAATAAAAATCAAAAAGCTTTGACTATATCCTGGAAAAACTCAAATCAAAAGGAAAGAATATGAGAGTGGAGGTTATCCCAGCATGCAGTGGGTGAGAAGCACCTTAAATTGTTCATTTACATCGAGTACCATTTAATTTTCTGTACATGTTTTAGCGCTGAATCATTTTTCTAATCTAATCTAATTTGCTCATTTGTAAGTATAAACTATAAACAAATGAATAAATAAATATACATGTAGCCTATGCCAACATATACAATAGGAGACTTTGTTGAGACTGTGTTTCCTCCGCTGCGTTTCAGCACCCGGGACAGCGCCGAACACACACACACACACACAGCCTCTACACACAGAACAAACAGCGCTATCCGTCTGAGAATAACTCAGACTAATTAATGTTGATGCAAAATGAATAATGCAGGATTACTATTCCTTATTTCATGTGCTATTTGGGATTTTTTTTGGGTAATGCATATTAAAAAAAAATAAACACATTTTAAAAAACAATGCATTCGAACTCTGATTTGGACGTTGATTACCATGGCAACAGTTGAAGCTTTAAAGCATTTGGGTTAGCCTTAGGTTAGGTTTTGGACTGATTGTCGGGCAAAATAAGATATTAAGACATAACCCAGGGCTTTAGGAAACAGCGATGGGTATTTTTCGCTATTTTCTGACATTATATATATATATATATAGATTAATCAAAACAATATTCAGCAGATTAATCGTAATGAAAATAATCGTTTGTTTATTAGGTAAGGGATAATGTACAGCGAGCCGGTCATTGTTGTGAAAGAATTTGTTAAAGGTGTTAGTAAATCTGCAAGTATCTTTCAGTGCTGGACTTTTTGTTCTCTAATTGAAAAAAGATTCAGACGTGCAAAACCAGGTGACATCTGGTTGATAAGTGACAACAAGACTATACTCGAGTAACCACAGAAGGCAAAAACAAACTAATACTGCTGCTGGATGCAATTATGAATAAAAAAACCCCCAAAAAACAAAACAAACATTGCTGTTTTGGGGAGAAGTAGTTCAGGCTTATGGGTGCCTTCAGGTTTGCTGTATACTTTCAATCTCTGTGTAATGTGTTGGTCAGAGACACATTATGTAGTTTTAATTTTAACTGTTGAATCAGATTAATCATTTCATTAAGCCTGCCTTTCATTTGATTACCCATCTGGATATTGGATAGTGCAGCCCCATTGCTGTTGATAGCTGCTAATGCCCAGCTGAAGTGATCAATAGCGTCCTGTATCTGAAAGGCAAGGCAGCATCTCTTCTCTTTAGCACTGATACAGAATCCGCACCTCCTTATCCACATCATGCCTCAGTCCATTATTGGAGAATGACCCCGAATTATCTCAGATCAGCCTGAATCTCTGGCTGTCGTCCAGCTAAAAGGCAGAGAGGCCTTATCCTTTCTCCTCCTCCCTCATCCACTATCATCTTACATCCTTTCCTCCCATTTCTTCTTTTACCCTCTTCTCTCTGCTTCCCACTCGTCTTAGTGTTGGCACAATGTCACGTGATCACAGTGCAATGAGTTTGGGGTACCTGAGGACCGTTGCTAATGGTGACAAATGACTGGCTGTGCAGAGAGGAAAAGAGAAAGCGTACACAGCAGAGGCGAGGGGAGAGCTGCTATACATGCTGGGGGTCAGTGTTTATGCTCTTTGCACAGATAGAGAAGCTTTTTGACACCGAGAGTTAGATGAATAGATCTACAGCCAGTAGACCGTTAGCTTAGCTTAGCATAAAAACAGGACTGTTTCTTCCTACCCCCCCTACTTTCCAGGGCCCTTGCTCGGACTACACCCATCTTCAAACTCGACCTTCATTTTGAGCTTAACTTTACACCTGCAAACTTTTGTGATGCCAAATCATGCCAGGGGTGTAAAGAGAGGAGGACAATGGCCCCCTTTGCATGCTTTTCCTACTGTTGACTATGCAAAATGTTTTCTCTGAAAAAGGCCCATTATTCCTCGGTGATTTCCAATGAAGTCATAAAGTAAATAAACAAATCACCACATGAAATGATGTGTATGTATGACGCGTTATAATTACAGTGATAATATTTAGTCAAGACGTCAGAGGTGGTTAACCAGTACACACTCCAAGAACTGACAGGGTGGAGCAGACTTGACACGGCGTCTCTCATCTCGGCTTGCCGCTCCCCATCGCTTTCAGCTCGCATCATGTCAACCCCGGTCTCCGTTCGACATTCCAGCAGCTCTCGGTGTAGCAAAGGCACCGGTCGCAGATCGTTGTGTGTTTGTATGCGAGCGTGTCTGACTCGCCTGTGGGACTCAAATCTCAACTCTGCCAGCCTTTCATCCAGGGCTCTTCACCGCCATAAGGAGGATAAAGACATATCTGATGTAGGCTCAGTGGTGCACTGTTAAATAGGAAGCCCATTGAGCCGCATTGAGCCGCAAAGTGTTTCTAGAAAAATCCCTCGTCTTGACATACATAAACGTTATAATTTTTTTTTTTTGAAAGCACCTATGTTATACTTCTATTTCCTATCCCTTTCCCATAGAAGCTAGATGCTGAGTTGGAGAGATGTTCGCTATAACAGTTTTCTTTGGCGCTGTACAATTTTGTGAATGATGAATAACACAACACTGACATCACTGTTAAGCTCCCGCCGGAGCTGTGATACTTTCCCTCACTGTGAATGGCAAAAAGAATGGCAGATTTGTGAGACGGCGAGCTGAAGTGTCCTTGAGCAAGACACTGAATCCCCGCCAGTTTTTCTATGGCGGACCCGTACTGCTGACCTCACTACGGCTGAGTGAGAAACTTTAAAAAATCAGTACTAGAAACACTACTAATACATAGACAGCGATCTGTGTGTTCCCGCTGCTACCATCCCAGCGAGTTACATACTTTCATAGTAAGCCACAAAGATTTTTGTTTCAGATTTTTGCTGCATGCCGTTTATAAAGGCTGCATAGGAGCATTAAAGAGGGCAATATTGTGTGAGTTTCCTGTTCTAAGTGAGTATGATTGCTACTTCATACTTCTGTTGAAAGAAGTAACTTTAAACTTAGAGCAGCTGAAGGGCAAACTTTCTTACCTCTGCATGCCTGGCCACCTGTTTCGTTTGAAGCATACTGACTCCTTCAGGCAGGCAGAGGGCTGTGCAGACCTAGAGGGAAGAATTGGGAAATAAATTGATCTTCATCGTGTCCCTTTTCCACACTTATACAGTAACAGCTACACACTAGAAAGATATAGGGCAGACTTTAAAAGCAATGGACATGGAGAAACCACTGGATTAGAAATAGAGGAATGTCATATAACGTGGATAAGGACCAGAAGGCCTGAGAAATCTTCTGACCAGAGCTTCCAGATCAATATGCAGTAGGGCATTGTTGATTAATCTGTCAATAATTCTTCATTAATTCAGTTAATCGTTTGGTCTATAAAACATCAGAAACAGTTTGAAAAATATCCATTACAATTTCCTGACATTAGATCACATCAACAGTTCAAAACCCGAACATATTCTATTCACTACAATGTATAACAAGGAAAAGTAGTAAATTCTCAAATTTAAGTAGTTAGAAACATCAAATGTTTGTCAATTAATCGATACATTTTCGATTAAAATCTACTGATTAATAAATTGACTCATCGTTACAAGCTCTAATATGCAGGTATATTGAGTTCCTTGTAATATGTAATTGCTTTGTCAAAATATGTTGAATGGTTTGCAACTCTTTTCAAGGTTTTAGTCCTGACCTGTACTTTCATGTCAGCATCTAGTAAAGGGCAATTTTTTTTTTTTCAAATGGTGGTTTGAAACAATATGTCACGGTTTAGAGAGCAGAACAAGCAGGGAGGACCAAAACACAGACAACAGCTGGCTGACTGCATTGAAATTATTTAATAAATAAAACTGCAATACAAAGTGCAGGCAGGTAACAGCACACAGGTAGAATAAATAGTGAGACTAATGGGGAAGTGGGAACAGGTGTAACTGATCAGGGCGGGGTGGACAAATCAAAACTGGCGGGAAAACACAAGGCAGGAAGTGAGGGAGAGGTGAGTAACAAAATAAAACAGGAAACACTAAACATGAATGAGTGAAATGAAAAAACAAAGCATAGCCTAAGGGCAGGGCAGATTATGACACAATATTCTTAGACAACATAAAGAGAAAAAAAAACATGGGGTGTTTTTTTAAAGTTGCATTCATGATGGACAGCTGATGTAATCTAACTGGGCAATGAGATGAAAAAGCACCAAAAGGGTGGAGACAGAGTAATACAGTGCAGGAGGAGAGGAAACAGAATGGCCATGTATAGGCAGTGCTGTACCTCCCACTAACCCTGCAACGCTTCCCTCAGAAAAAAAATCAAAGGAAGAAGACAAATTTCAGCACTCAGAAATTGAATTCGAGGCAGGGTGTTCGAGTTATGAAAAGAGAGAAAGACACAGAGAAGCAAAGATACAGAGCAAAACAGGGAAAGGAAATTTAAATCTCCCCGATAAAAGAGGTTTAAACCTCATTGAGAGTCGATGTGCGGCCCTCGGAGTGACTCAGGGTGTGACTCACTGCAGCTGGCATTGCCTCCACCTTAATCACTCACACACACACACACACACACATACACACACACACACACACACACACACACACACACACACACACACACACACACTTTTTCATAAACCCTCAGGCCTTGCGTATGTTTCGTGTCCCCCCGTGCTTATAGCGTTCTGCCGGATTCCACCTGTTAGCAGACGATGCATAAGCTCTGCTTCACGCCGCCGTACTTGAGATCTTCTTAAGAATCAGCTTATGACAAGATATGAATGCGGTCGGAGCTGCTGAGCCTTCCCACGAGCATGACTTAGAAGACAGATGCTGTTAAACTTGGCTAGGTCTGTGTGTGTGTGTGTGTGTGTGTGTGTGTGTGTGTGTGTGTGTGTGTGTGTGTGTGTGTGTGTGTGTGTGTGTGATCCTTCTAACCACCCACTTGAGGGATTAGTGTAACGGTGGTCGGATGACTCATTGGTCAATGACTTTGGAGGAGAGGGAGGAACAACACGGCCAAGTCGTCCACATGGTGTGTGTGTGTGTGTGTGTGTGTGTGTGTGTGTGTGTGTGTGTTTCCACCTGTCCCTCACTGCTGCGGTTCAAGATGTCTACTCAAGCAAACCTAGAGTTTCATATCTTACAGTGACGTCTGCCTTTGGTTAGTCAATTTCTTTCTGAAGATGGTTCGTGCGTGTGTGTGTGTGTGTGTGTGTGTGTGTGTGTGTGTGGGGGGGGGGGGGGGGGGGGTGTTAATGGTTGCCCATGTCTCGACAGCAATGGCAGACGGCTGAGCTTGGAACACGACCCGGCACAGCGTCGAGCTGTTAGGCCATGCGTACGCTGCTTAACGAGCCATGAGCGATCGCTATGATCTCGCCACAAATAATTCATGAGGAGCCCTGTAGAGGAGCTATGGAGCTAAAAGGGAAGGGGGGGGGGGGGGGGCAACAAGGAGTGGACCGCAGCCTAAGTGGTGCGAGGGCGGGAGGCGAGGAAGACAGAGCGAGATCCATCTGACAAATGTGTCTGGAATAGAAAGGAAATCCCCTATTACCTACAGCACTGACAAGTATGCTTGTGAGCGCATGTGTATGTGTGTGTGTGTGTGTGTGTATTTTTAGAGAGCCATTTGTGTTACTACATCTGAAAAAAGGCACAGCGGGAGTGTTAACAGTGTGCATCACAATGGCGGGATGTGTGTGAGATCCTTTGGGAAGGCATGCGTGTGTTGGAGAGACGTGATGGAGTGAGTTCAGATTTTTTTGACAGCTGTGAAACCGAAAGTGTTCAACTGTACATGTTTTTTTTTTTGGGCTGAAACCTGGGGAATATGAACTAATAAAGTGTACTATCACAGAGGGAAAAGGGTGGATGTGAATGTGTACAGTCAGTGAGAGCTCATTTACTTTTTTGTGCTTGAATATCGGAGCTGAAGTGTGAATTATTGCGCACGCTGAAGGCTGTCAATTTAAAATGAATGATAGGACATAGTGTTGACGCTAAACTAAATTAAGGTGAGCACCACTGCTGATCCTAAGCCAGTGGTGAGGAAATATCAGACCGGATATCCATACCTTGTTATAACGACCATGACGATTAAAATGTTTCAGCCATGTTAGTGGATGCTCTAGGAATAGCATCGTCGGTCTGTTAGTGAAATGTCTCGACAACTATTGGATGGATTGCTATGTAATTCGGTACAGACTCCCAGTGTTGCCAGATCAGATTGACAGTTTCCAGCCCAATCACAACTTAAAACCTGCCCAATTCAATAAAAAACAACCCAAATCATAACCTTGCCAGATCCCCGTGTAAAACCATAAAACCATTACATGCGCAATAGAAAACACATCATAAGCACACTAAGCTTCATATCTGCATTAAATAACCAAAGGTAAAATGTTAGATAAATAGGCTATTGCAACCCACAAAGAGTGCCGTCAGACAAACAAATATAGAAATGATCATGTCAATGTTAATGATGATGACATCAACGTAAGTAGGTCCTCCGTTATCCCTAACGAGCGGAAATGGTGACAGAAGTGCCATGGGATCATTGAATCGATATATCGATCCAGATGGATGCATCGTTGCACCCCTACTAGCGCCGTGATCATCATGTGATCAAGTTTTCATTTGTATAATACTTTGTTTTATGACCAAATACCTGCAAAACTGATGACATTCCCATCAGCTGCAGCTGTAGCTAAACATCAGCATGTTAGCATGCCGCCATTAGCATTTAGCTCAAAGCACCGCCGTGCCTCAGTACAGCCTCACAGTGCTGCTATAACATGGCTGTAGAGTCGTGTTTTTTCAAAGCGAGACAGCTATGGAGACCATGAAGATTACTGTTTCTGATGGAGACACTACAGACCAGTGAGACGTATCAGTGGAACACACAGACTAATGGAAATTGGGGGGATGGAGACAAAGAGCCTGTGCAGGTCTCTGTGGCATGTCATTAGTGAGGGAGAGGGGTTGACTTGCTCCGTCTGACATTTACCAGTCCAACTGAAAATGTCACGGAATGCCAGCCTTTACGTCTGGATATAATGGTGCCTCTTACAGCCCAGAGCTATTGATCCCAAAAAAAACTTTTGTCCATTTTGCCCCCTCTCTTGTTCCCACTGTCCCGAGAAAGACCAGCATCCCTGTGCTCCTAAAGTCCCTCGCCCAGCCGGAGCTTTCTCTATTTGTGTTGCTCCATGCATTAGCAGCCTTGGCTCAGTTGGTCAACGTATTCTCATACAACGATATGATATCATACAAAAGAGTTATTCCTCCTCCTTCGTTCGTTTCCTACGAATGTCCAGAAACACGTGTCAATTTCCGCTTGTTACATGCTACAAACTTTTCAAAATACACTTCCGTCTTCACAGGAAACAACTTCCTTAGGGTTTAGGCAAGAAAGCTACTTAGTTAGGCTTAGAAAAAGATTGACTTGGTTAGGTTTAGGCAACAAAACTACTTAATTAGGTTTAGGCAAGAAAACTCCTTAGGAAAAGATAGTGGTTTGACTTAAAATAACACCGGAAGTGGCGTTACTTAAGTACGTAACTTACGTGACAAATAAATCAACGTTGACTTCTTGTTTCACACGGGACACGAACGCCGGTCTCCTGGGCAAAAGTCCCAGTGTTTTTTGACCCACCAATCCACCCTCCTCCCTATGTTCGCCACTATTTATATTTCCTGATTAACGATTATGTTAATTACACACAAATTGATTTTGTGGGATATATACGAATTACAGTGCATTACTTTCCGTACGTATAGCTATGAATAGTGTATGAGATCAGCCTCAGTGGGTAGAGGATGCCAGAACAGTGCTGGGGACAGAGGAAATCAATCCAGGGGGGATATTTTGTGTATGTTTTGTCACAGTAAAGCGTGGATAATGACTGTATACAATATGTTTCCTCTACATGGTATGACAAAACGTATGAATGTTGGTTATAGAGATTCACTGTATATTTGTTAGCCACATCGTTATATGACTCATCAAGTCTCTACACTAATGTTGTGGCTACAGTTGCTGTGTTCATTTCTTTAGTTTCTTTCCCACCTTGAGAGGAAACTCGCTGTCTTTTCAGGTTAGCTAATTGACTGACTGACTGGCTGGCTAGCTGATGGGACCATGTAGAGTTTGCCAACTTTGTCAGAAAAAGAAAAGGGAAGCAGAGGGAGCTTTGTTGCGGGCCGAAAAAAAAGAAAGACCAATCCAATTTAGTTTCCTAGTTTGTGCTCAGATGTGTCTTATTTCCTTATAAATGTCACATTTATATTCTTTTTTTGTGTGATCTCTCACCAGAGCATGCCGATTTTCTTGGCCATGAAATCATTATTTAGTGATCACAAGAAAAGTCGTAACAACCTTGATTCAATTATCTCGAGATCAACGTGTCAAATCAAAAATAATGCCTAACATTTTCTCATGTTGGTAAGATAATTATTTTGTGATCCCAGGAAGACAAACAATTCCCCCAGGCCTTCCACGTGTATCTCACGTTCCCATTATCACATTTAACTGAAGGGTCTGGTGAGTTGTATTGTATGTACGCAGAATAGGAAGTGGTTAATGCTTAAATCTCTTCGCCAAAAGCAATCAGACCCTACTAGGCGATGCATTCTTTACAGTGCACTGCTCTCAGCCTCATTTCAAATTAAACAGTAATCTCTTCCCCAATAGCTAATGCAGAAGCTAATTATGTTGAAAACCACTCATAAGCAGTTTCTGTTTTTGTTTGCTATGCTGCAGTGCATTTCTGTCTCACTTTTAGGAACTGAGTTTAGATCCATGGCCTCTCAATTTGTTTTGGGGAGTGCTTCTGTCTAGTCTATTTCTGTCCTTGCTACACTATTGTCCTCGGTTGACTGCCTCCACATCAAGTGCTGGATTTATTTGGCCACTCTGCCAGCTCAGGCAGATAGGCCCTGCAGCTATACCACCCAATATGCAATGGCTGTATCCACTCTTAAAATAACTGTATACTGGTTTCAGAGATTTTCTCTCTTGGTTAACATGTTTGAAGAGCTGAAGTTGTTTACAGATTGCAGAGGATAAAAGCCCGCCAGATTGCAGTTTTCCTTCTTTTTGTTGCCTTGATTTTCTTTTGTTGGATGGATTGGTGTTTTCTAGCGTTCATTTTACAAGATTGCGGTGTGATGTTCCCTGTCCAAAGCTTCGAAATGTTTTCCTCATGATCACTCGTCGTCTCCTTCGGCGCACGTTAATTGGCGGCTCCGACCGCAGCGTTACATTTCAAAAGTCCATAACCAAAGAAGATTATGATCTTAATTAGCTATATCACAGCCCTGGGCATATTACATGTTTTGCCCAGCAGTACACAATGCCATCAAAGCAGTGGTGCAGCTCTGATGGCAACAGGAGCTTGATTCAATTAGCTGCCACTTCTCTGTGTCCACCGTCTCCCTGGCTTCACCAGAGTCACTTCGCTGTTATGAAACCTCACAAGTCATGGAAATAGCCAACGGCTGACAACATGGGTCATGCGATGCACTTAAGAGAATGATCATGGCCATGCTTACTATATGTACCTTATGAAAAGTTCAATAACCATCTTCAGAGGCCAAAGAAACGACTATAACATGTTTTTAATTTTGTCATTGGTGTGCACAAGAGGTGAAGTTTTTTCTTTAAAATTTAAGTTTTTCTTCCAGCTTCTTATTTTTTTCTCAGTCACACTTACATTGATGTTCTTTTCTTTATTTTTTTTCTGTTTCATCACTATATCTTCCTGTGAGGTTTATGTAGCAATCAAAATCCACACATTTTTGTCAAATCCTTTAAGTGTTTATTCATCGGTAAACATCTAAACTCCTCATAAATGCGCATTGCTATTTTACTGTGTATTAAAAAGTGTAGCTAAGTATGCCCTCTAGTGTTATCCAAGCTCAACCATGTGCAGGTGTGCTGAACAGTGACTTTAGGCATTTCTTTGTGCAGCAAAGATGTAATATTGATGTCAGCCTAGTGCCTTTTGTGTCAATACGGGGAAATATTTATCATCGGATCGTCTAACTGTCCGTCCTCTCTCTCTCTGCAGGTACATCCGCACCATGTACCTCGGTATACAAAGTCACCGGCAGAAGGAGAACCAGCGGCGTTTTTACTGGGCTATGATGTACGAGTATGCCGATGTCAACATGCTGCGACTGCTAGAGACCTTCTTAGAAAGTGCCCCTCAGCTGGTGCTGCAGCTCTGCATCATGATCCAGAGCAACAAGGCTGAGTGGCTGCAGTGTAAGGGCTTCAATATGGCTCTATATGAGCAGCACAAGAGTCTAGTTTTGTTTGTGTGTAGTTCAAGACATCTCTCATATCCTTCTTTTTTTGCATTATGTCATATTGTGGTTGTCGCATGATGGGGAGACGCCTCCATGTTTTACACCTGACTATCCGTTTTTCTGTGAAGTTCACATATCGCTTTATTTACAGTGTGCAAGTCAATTCAAGACAATTCTATTTATATAGCCCAGTATCACAAATCACAAATTTGCCTCAGTGGGCTTTACAATCTGTACAGCATGACACCCTCTGTCCCTTATGACCATAGACTGTATATAAGTGGACATAGTCACCGTGATGTCACCCATTGGTTTGTGGACTGCCGTTTTGAAGCCTCGAGTTTGTCATTTTTGCCGTCGCCATCTTGGTTCTTTGCAAGCAGAAGTGACACGAAGTACAACCAAACGCTGAATAAGACATTTTTAGGCGTATAGTTCTAAGATGAAAACACGGACAACTCCCAGACTGGACTGCCGTGGTAGCGACCTGCCAATCACAAGGTAGCCACGCCTAAAGCATACCCTGCTTTATGGTCTATTTGACTCTAAATGGGACCATAATTTACTAAATAATCATCATGCTGTATTGAAGAAGACTTGAAACTAGTGATTGAGACCATAAACTCGTGTTTACAATGTTTACTGAGGTAATAAATCAAGTGAGAAGTAGGGTCATTTTCTCATAGACTTCTATACAATCAGACTTCTTTTTGCAACCAGAGGAGTCGCCCCCTGCTGGCTGTTAGAGAGAATGCAAGTTTAAGGCACTTCCGTATTGGCTTCACTCCTCAGACCCAGGAGTTGCCCACCGTTTATGACTCTCGCAGCGAATGAGGAAAAACCTAACCAAAAAAAAAAAACTTTTAAAGGGGTAAAAATGGAAGAAACCTCAGGAAGAGCAACTGAGGAGGGATCCCTCTCCCAGGATGGACAGACGTGCAATAGATGTCTTGTGTACAGAGTAACGACATAATGAAATTAAAAACATAGATAATCCATATGACAACCTGAGCAACACAACCTCCTCTCCACCGTGTAACCTAGAAACCGGACAGGATACACAAACGCACAAGAAACAATCTCAAGCACATCATTCACACAGATAGGAGACAGACAGACAAACATACACAGAGAGAGAGAGAGGGAGAGAGTAAGACAAAGGGAGAGTCTGAATCTCCTGGAGGACAGAGATCCAGATCCAACATTTGGAATGAGGCACCGGCAGCCAGGAGAGGCAGAGAGAGGTCCCGAGACGAGACGATGGTCCAGCACAGAGAGTTAAAAGAAAGAAAAAGAAAAGATGGGGAGGGGGAGAGATAGAGACAGAGAGAGGCACACAGCAGTGCTTGTGGGACACAAACAACAGAGGGTTACTGAGAAGCTTAAAGTTAATATTATTCTCGTCGGCAGGACTACTAGGCTTAAATAATACAATTACACTGAGACCGACCCGCCAGTCGGATAGTAAAAGAATAAGTAACTAATTGAAATTTAAGGCAAAAAGATGAGTTTTGAGCTCCGATTTTAAAGGCCTCAACAGAACCAGACTGTAATATTCGCCACCGTTGTATCCAATTTCCAACATTCATCACTCTTGTTATTGAAACCTCTTTTACAATTCCAGTTTCCTCGTGCAATACAGCTCCCCAAGGAAGGCAATTCAATCATAACAAGTGATACCCTTCCCTGTCTGGGTGTCTATAGAAATGCCATCAATACATTTGCTGAGAGGCACCATGCTGCTGCTCTGCAGATAATCCTCTATCATTTTTCATGCTGCAGGTTACTGCTCTGACATATCTGCTGTCTCTACTATTATACATCTTAAGGAAACTGAATTGGTGCCATAAATGGAGACGGTGTTGACTGCATGACCTATGATGATCTTAGTAATAATGTGGCTTTCTAAAATGTGATGGATTGCTTTGGCTGTAATAAAATGTATCGTATATACAGTAAGTGGAATGGCAACCAAGTCGAGATAAAACTACAATTATTCGGGTTATGCTTTGTACTTCGAACGAAGCCGGATTTTTCTTTCAATTTCTGATGTTTTTAGAACCATCTCACGGCATCGGTCTCTCATTCTTGCCATTCTTAGTCTTTTACTCTTTCTCTCTGTCTCTGTCTGTATTCCCAGGTCTTTCTGCCATGTCCTCCCTCCTGTCCCTGGCCTGGGTGCTAGCCTCTTACCACAAACTCCTGCGTGACTCGCGTGACGACAAGAAGAGCATGAGTTACCGGGGTGCCCTGGTGCATCTGTTCTGGCGCCTTTTCACCATCTCCTCACGGGTGCTCTCCCTCGCTCTATTTGCCTCGGTTTTCCACATCTACTTTGGCATTTTTGTGGTGCTCCACTGGTGCGCCATGGCTTTCTGGGTCATCCATGGCGGCACCGACTTCTGCATGTCCAAGTGGGAGGAGGTACTGTTCAACATGGTGGTGGGCGTGGTCTATGTCTTCTGTTGGTTCAATGTACGTGCGGGCCGGACGCGGTACAGGATGGTGGCCTATTACACAGTAGTACTGCTGGAGAACGCCATCCTCAGCCTCCTTTGGTATGCGTACCGTGACCCAGTCACCACTGACGCCTATGCCTCTTTTGCCCTCTGTGGCGTCTTCCTGTGCTTTGCCTCAGGTGTGGCCTGTATGGTTCTCTATTACGGCGTTCTGCACCCCATGGGCCCCCGGCTGAGGGTGCTGGCCAGCTCCTGCTGTGCTGAGCTTCTGTGGGGCCTTCCATTACCCCCCGAGGCCGAGCCCATGGCTCCCACACCGGGCCCCCGTGGCCCTCAGTCCACCCCCACACGGGGTCTGGCGGGGGAACACGAGGAGTCGGACGATACAGCCACGGACACCTGCCTTCCGGTTTTCCAGGTGAGGTCCACGGAGCCTGTGGATGCAGCTGGCAGGCCCATCCAGCCTGAGGGTCCTC
Source organism: Sebastolobus alascanus (assembly GCA_916701645.2). NCBI lineage: Eukaryota > Metazoa > Chordata > Actinopteri > Perciformes > Sebastidae > Sebastolobus > Sebastolobus alascanus. The sequence goes on along the minus strand of CAKAOJ020000096.1, from coordinate 582,277 downwards.
TCATCAAGATAGACATGCCCAGAAAACGCTACCCAGCCTGGGATGCACACTTTGTGGATCGGCGCCTGCGCAGGACCATAAACGTGCTGCAGTACATTAGCCCTAACGCAGTGGGCATCAGGTATAGGGACGGTCCGCTTCTTTATGAACTCCTGCAGTACGAATCCTCTCTCTGAAGGCATCTTATCCCACAACTCCTCTCACACACTACGATGCACATGTGTTTCCTTTCTTTCACTCTGCTCTTCCTCCTCTCCAGATATTATTATCTCTCTTCATTTGACACTCAACCCTCTCCTCTCCGATCATTCAATTTTCCTGCAGGAGATGTGTGTTGGCCAACCGAAAATCCGTCGAAACACACAGTCATTATTTATTTTTGGAAAAAAACCTACAGTACAGAGAGAAAATTATGAACCTACAGTATCTGACCTGGTATATACAGAAGTATCATATAAATCCCTCTACATCGATAGGGGAGGGTTCTGTATGAGTGTGTAGATAACATATGAATGTTTCATTATGAAATGTGTTTAATGCATTATACTGTATTGGTGATTCAACCTGTGAATACTTGTGAAGGGCATATTGTATGTCCCTGTGACATGGGACCGGCGCAAAGCCTGATGGGAATGATGGAGGAGAGTCTCAGAGGGGGCAGGTCTTTGCACATCCCGACATTTACTGCCATCCTTTATGTAAATTACTGAAATGTATGATAATGTTTACCGAGTCCTTAGCCCGTGAGTTTAAAAAGCACTGAAATTTCTATCCCGATCTGTAAATTACGGAAAGGACACAATCAAAGATGTGTCTGAGAGAAGCACATCAAAATGGATTTCCCCCTCTGTGAGCTTACGTGGCTCAAGTGCATCCTGGCTGTACTATTTTTGTTCAAAATCCTAAATCGTAATCGCATCATGTATGGAAGGAAAAAAAAGCACACTGACCTTCAATCAGTTCCACCCACACATTCAATTTTTACAGTGCAGACTGCCCTCCAGTGGAGGCACACTGTAACAGCACGCCTTACTTGGTCGTTTTTGCCCGCAGTTGAGACAGCACAAAATAATAAGGCGAAAAAACCAACCACAATGAAAGGAATGTAGTTGAAATGAGCACAACGTTTTCTAAATTGGTGGGTAGAAAATCGTAATAAAAAAACATTCCAAAGACTTTTTTTAAAGATTGTACGTGTCTAGTAAAGGGTAGAAGGGTACAAATGTGTGTTAACACACATTGTTTGATTGAAGTGCAAAGACAGTCTTCAAGGAATCCTCCACCATTCCCTCTTGAATCCTAGAAAGTACTCCCTTATACAACCCCCCTACTTTGTTTTCTTACCAACAAATGTTTTAGGTTGATCAATATGGGTGCAAAGACTTGTAATAAGTTCTTGAAAAAAAAAATATGACAAATCTGAGAAGATATTTCTATGCTATTATACTTCAGTGCGTATTTGTGTCCACATTTATAGTCATTGACATAACTATATTTTGCCAGAACACACACTTTTTTACATAACGAAAAATGTTGTGCAGTGCAGTGTTAAAAGGTATACTCCTCAACATCAGTGTGCCCTCAGAGAGGTTATACTCTTATATGGGTGTGCGGGGCAACTGTTCTGTTGAAACAAAGCCAAATCGCATCTTACAGTACTGTCTTTCCAATTTATCTGCCCCCTTGAACCAGTAGAATGAGTCCTTGCAAAACGTGTGCCATCTATAGGCCTGCTGTGCAGCGATTATACACTGATATTCATCTCTCGGCTGAACCTGCGGGAGCTCTCCAACTACGGATGGCCACGGGACGACCGCCGTATTCACTCATGATAAAAAATGAAATGAAATCTGAAAAAAAAACATGCCTTCGAAGTCAAAGGAGCTTGACGAAAAATTCCAGAGAGGGCTACTGAACAATTCATGAGAAAAAAAAAAAATGAATGCATTTCATACTCCAATTTTATCTATTTACTCAATGATTCATCCGAATATATAATGTGTGTTTTTTACATTGCAGTGTTTGGCATGACTTTAGTATGAGGCATTAGTACAAAATGCACCCAACAAGGGAAGCCCAAGAGCCCCACCAGCAACAGAGATTCCTTTCTCCCGGCTCACTGGCTTTCTGCTTAGCTGTGGCCACTCGTGCCTGCTAACATCGTACTGTAAAAAGCGGATGCCATGTGAGCCCAGGTCAAAGGTGAGAGGGGGTTTTTGCCAGGGTTGGAAAAGAACATGAAGACAGATGGTGAGAAAGGGCCTGACTGGATGATTCCTTGTATGCTTGTGTGAGAAAGACCTCTCGGCGCATACTGTACAACCTACAGTATGCGTTAGGGGATGCTTGCATGGTGGCGTGTACGCATGCATGTCTCCTCAGCCCTTTCCCACGGTTCTGTCCTCTCGCCGATTGTTCGGCTCCATCCTCGGTTGCTGCTCCGCCCTCTTCCCCGTCTCTTTGGTGCTGGGGCCTTGGTGCGCTCCCGCGAAAAAAACACTCTCACACTCTCTGGTAACTGAACAAAACGGGGGTTGAGGCTGAACAACTGGAGATCCTGACATGAGAACATGCAATGAGGTACACTGCCATAACCAAGAGCTTCAACATCCAGGGGTCTGCCACCCTTCGGCTTAAAAAGCGATGTTCAGCCCTGAGTAATTGAGAACTGTTGGGTCAGCTAGGGTGGAAGCAAACATCCAAACACACCATTATGTATAGATATACATGAGTATGCAAACAACTTGTTCATTGTTTACCATAGTAGCCAGAGTAGATCCTCTCTGTTGTAGTGAATGAACAGCCATGTTAATAGTTAGTTAAGTAATGAATAATAAGTATTGTTAAACTAAAAAAAAAAATACTAAGCAAAACAGCCAATACAGGGGTTCCTCAGGACCAACAAACAAGACCACTGAACCAGCTGACTCAGGGGTGTCTCAATGCAGTTCTCATCCCCAGGCATGTCCTCAAGGGTCTCCATTTTTTCCTTAACATGTTGCATCCCGGACCACTCCTCGGCCGGGATTGTACCACTAAATTATGGTTTGCACATTTTTTTTTTGTTTTCTTGGAGTGACTGATCAGTGATTGCTCATATTATTATTGGGGTGGGGGGGAGAGGGCGTTTTTTGTGGTAGTTGGCTGCCTGGCATATGGTGCATCCTTTCTAAACACTGCTGACCTTTTTCCAGACGTGGACACAATGTCCAAATCAGGTGCAAATACACTGTGATTCATTCATTTGTGTGTGCGCGTGCGTGTGCGTGTGCGTGTGTGTGTGTGTGTTTGTGTGTGTGTGTGTGTGTGTGTGTGTGTGTGTGTGTGTGTGTGTGACGACGGTATTATATAGCATCATAAACATGTACAACTGGGCTGCATTTCATCTAGTGGTGCTTAATGTCGTAAAAACGCAGAGTATTTATGCTTGCTTAACTGTGTCATTAGAATAGTAGTAATGGCGGTTAATTAAATTGATTTTTAATTAAGTCTGCAAAGAGTCTATATGTACAAGTCTGGATTTTTATGAAACATGCAGTATATTTTACCTATTTCTACAGAACAATCATAGTTTTGCCGCATTCTGTATCTTATAAAAAAAAAAAAGGATTAGCTAGAAGCTGGTCAATAAGTGGGTTTTAGTTTAGTATTTTTCTTTAACTTATACACGGGTTTCAAGAGCTAAGAGTGCAAGTGGAAGCCGCTACTATTCAGTGTAGTATTCAGGCTGCCACACTTTATACCATAAAACAAGGTCACAAAGAATTCTACAGAGAGTTGTTTCTGTTAGGTTAACCTGCCCGACTCTACATCCCTCGACAGCCACAACACACAGCAAGAGCGTTTGAACAGCAAGCTTGTTCTTCTCAGTCCTTGTTGTGCCTTGTTACTTTGGGTGCTTCAATCCAGCCATGGCAGCCAGGTCCGCAAACAACAACGCCAATAGTCTTTCTTTACTTGTTTCACGTGCCAGCACACTCACCAAGATGATAACAACACCAAACGATATCCTCCCTGTCTTGTCTCACCGAACCAGATCAAAGCCAAGTTCTCAAATCTGTCCAGCTCGCACCTCAGTCGACGACGCCATTTACCGTTTCATCCACAGGACTGCACTGTTTCCTAGTGTTACAACTAAACGTCGCAGTGCGACAGAACCAAGCGGTGGGTACGGTGTGAAACCCAGTTATTGGTTCTGTCAAAGACGTAGGAGAAGAAAGTCAAAGGCAATACTGAACATCATCTGTACTTGAACGTAGGGTTCCTCATCTTTATTACGTTGGAGCAAGCTGAATCGCCAACAGCCCCAGTTGATTCAGCAAGTTACAATTAGCTCAAAAGCGTTAGTTTTGGACTGTTTGATGGGTAGTCTTAACGGATGCCAGCCACGATACCGAGCGATTTGGTCAATGATTGTTTTGTACTTTTTGTCTATGCCTTTACATCTTCTTCTGTCTTGCAAATGATGAATGATTTGTAGTGCCAAGACGTAAACTTTCTGTGTCGTTTGTCTCGTGTGAAAAAAAAAAAACATCCTCTAGCCAAAACAATAAATGCCTGCAGTTGGAATAAAACACGGAAGAAGTCGACGATGACAAAATGCGCAAAAAAAAAAAAAAATCACTTATGTTGCATTTTTCTTACAACGGAATGATGAAACAGGCCCCGATCAAGGATTCACTTTGAATAAGCTCATTTCCTGGTTTTCCCACCACCTCCCAGCATGCCTTTGGAAGTCATTGTGAGGTGACCCTCGACATTTAGCATGGAAGTGCTCTTGACTGCACAACAAACCCTCTGATTTCTGCGTTAACGTGTAGCAGCAGGTCATCGTAGTGTCTGACTCGGTTTAATGTCTGTACCTTTGTGTCATGACCATCTGTTTGACCACTGGAGCAGTATGTTCAGACGATAAAAACGGTGCATTTTCTTATTTTAATTTCCTTTCATTTCTGTTAATAACCTGGTGCTGAATAAATACATTTAAAAGGTGCTACCACTGTGGACTGCAGTCCGCTCTTTCGCTCTCCGATAGCATAGCCTTCCGGTTGACTGACTGGCTTGCAGTCTCAAAAATGCTCGAGAGCTAGCACCTCAAATACACACAGTTTACAACAGAACTCAACTCTCAATGGTGCCATTTTGATTTTCCAACCTGCACAAAAAAACAGCTGTTCATACAATGTTTAATATACTGGTTTCAGCATAGGTTTTGTTTTACTATGATTCAATCTGCACTAGGATTTTTTTCTTTCTTTTCTCTGAGAGAATGAAACTGGCAGATGATAAAAATGCATCTTTTTGGCAAACGCGCAGGAGCACAAATGTACTTCTGCTACTGGAATTTGGGTAAAAAAAATATATATAGAACGTGATTGCTGTGTTGTAAATTCCTGTCATCTATATGTCCTTAATCTGTGTGTATCTATTTTTGTTGTTATTGTAGAACTGGCTGTAATATTTTGTTTAAAAATGGATTTGATATTCCAATGAAGCGACTATGGTTGTCATATTAATTGCTGCTGATTTTTGAAATTGTTATCAAAAAGGTGTTGGAAAATATTGCTTTGTTTATATTCAATCAATTTCTAGATTGTGTTAGCTTGTTGGTGTATTTCACAAATCTATCAGGATACTCCCTAGACTGTATGATTTACCCGGGGTATTCCAAAAAGTTGGCACAATGTCAGTAAGCAAATTTGCTACAAATCTGTAGCATCTCTATGAAAGCGTACTCATGCAACCTCTGTTGTGACTGAGAACATATAAGGAATGATTTCTTTGTTGTTGTTAAATATAAAATGTAAGTAAATTGTTTCATGGAATCCCCGTTCTTTAAAAAAAAAGCAAAACTGATGTCCTATTTTTGGGAACAATATGAGTATTATTAATAACATATGGTGCTACAGTTCTTTTTGTATGTTTTGGTTTTTAGATGAAAAGAGAAATATTATGCTGAAAATGTAATGTTTAAGCCTTACTGTAGATTCATATATCAGACTGTTCATCCCAGAAGAGAAAAATAAATATAGTATTTGAAAGTGCAACATTATCAGTGCTGTATTCACATGCACGTTTCACATTTCAACAGATGAAGGCAGCAATATATGGCTCGCAAAGGTGGAAGATGTGAGCCTACACACGGTGAATGTGTCCTAATATAATGCTCTACAGCACTGGTTCCCAACCTGGGGGTCCCGACCCCCACTAAAGGTCACCAAAGCTGCGCGGGGGGGTCGCGTGGCGTTCTTGATTTTAAGGGGTTTCAAATATACAGCTGGCTTATATCTCAGCATTCATTTCTGTGAAGAAAACTAAATGAAATTATTATTTTTAAAGTTTGGATTAATATTTAAGATATAAATTTAAAAATGTAAAAAGTATGCAGTTAAAAACAGCCGAAGAGCTAATAGAACAATGGCCAAGTGTCAGGGAGAAGAAAACACTGAATTCAAAAATTCAAAAAAAAAATACATACAGACAGAGAGTTGTGTTAAAAGTTCCTAAAAATAACAGGAAAAATAATCTCTGATGCAATATTCACAGGAAATAATCTCAAAATGTATCCAAATCGCTCATTTTTACACAAACTTCCTGCAGTTATTGTGTTCACTATTTGGGTCAATTGTGCAGTTTATCAGTTGTTCTGTACTGTTATTGTTATACATTGAATATAATATGAAATATCAATAAAATGTCACTTAGTCAGGGGTCGCCAGTTTACTCAATGATAGAAACGGGGCCCTTAAGGAAAAAGGTTGGGAACCAGTGCTTAACAGTACACATTTTAGCTTGTGATTAAGTTCATATAGCTAATTAAAGCGTGCACACTCACACAGGTGTTTTCATTTACTTTGATTAGACCTCTGCAGGTTTATGTTGTGTGGAGTTATGCTGACACCAAGCTGATGCACTAATAAGAATGACAAAGGGAAGTGAAGAAAGTGAGAGAGTTGACAATCAACCAGAGAAGGGCCCCAAGCCAGATTCGAACCTGCAACCATCTTCCTGTGAGGCAACAGTGCTAACCACCGCACCACCGTGCAGCCCTAGTTTAGCATTTAATCCTTACACCTTAAATGAAGAAACCACCTAAAGATGCCATTAAAGTGGCATTTCCTGACCAAATACTTCAAACAAATAGATAAGCGCTATAGGCCCTTTTCACAGCAGCCATTTTGACATTTTTTGTCATAGCAGGGTAAACACAGGTGTAATTGATCAAATTAATAACGGTCCAAATCTATTTACTGTGTCACAGCCAGTCCATTGAGCCAGCATGCAGGGCCGTAATTAATGTAATTAATTACACCTGTGTTTACCCTGCAATGACATGTAAAAAATGGCTGCTGTGAAAAGGGGCCTTTACCCTTCACCTGCTTTATACACAGGTTTAGGAAAATAAAGACAGATGCATAGGATATGGTTAAAAAGTAAATATATCACTGACAGTTTACTGTACGTGTGCAGAACTTACCCTTCTGTTGTTGGCACTCGTGCAGCCTGGTCTCTTTTCCACTCCCATATCCTCTTGTCGTATCCATGCAAGTTTCTGACTTCCTCCACTTGTCTCATCTGCCTCTCTCTTTGGTTTGCTGTCCTGACTATCTTGTCCTAGTAAAACAGCGTATCAAGATATTGACTATAAGATAGACAATGGTCTCTTACTAAGTGAAACACCTGCATTTTAACAGCCCCACTTATATTAGCAGGAGAGCACAAGTGTAACATTAATAACAGCTTCCTTACATTTAGGCGTAATATAGTTCAAGAGGTAAGGCTTACTGGGACACATAAAAAGAAATTTCCTTTTCTGATATTAATAGTCAAAATGTCAGCTGTGAAAAAAAACAAACAGTAGGTCTATTGTTTATAAAGTTATGAAGTGATGGACAAAAAAAGTGAGATTTGAGGCTTTCCTAACGATAATTAGGGCCGAAGTGTCAACATTTCAAACTCTTCTTAAAATTATAAGTTGTCCTAAAGCTGTTATAAGCTTTCAAAAAAAATACATAAAGCATTTATTACAGTTTTTTTTATCATATTACCTGAAAAGCTGCCCGTGGAGTGACAGTGAAGTACCCTCTCAGTGGCTCAGCTGTGTCATCACTGTAATTAACAGCAGCAGCTGTTTTGGTTTGTGCGAAGCAAAGCATGCTGGAACCGCAGCTCAACGCCCCAAAATGGCGGCACTATTGAAAAGTTTTGCTTGTTCTACCCGAGTTTGACTTCAATACTGACTATTTTATTGAGCTGTGTTTTAGCGGGCACCGAAGCACACCGTTTCACACCGGGTGGCACACGCCGGCATTTCTTTTCTAATGGTTGTCGAATAAGGCAACAATCAAAGGGATGGCGTTTTGCTGTCCGCTCAAATTCGGGCTTCACTTTACCGATGCTAGGCTAGGCTAGGCTAAGCTAGGCTAGGCTAACTACTTTCAGATGAGTGCTGGTTAAAAGCTTTTCCGTAGCTAACGTTAGTTATGTCTCGTCTCACCTGGAGGTCCGCGCCGAACTGAATATGAAGAAGAGGACATTTCCGTAGAAATGGAGGATGATGTGAAAAAAGTGAAAAAGGTGAGTCCGGCAATTGACAACAGCTGACGTTACTTTTTTTTTTACTGCAAGTTGAATAGCTAGCATGCTAACTTTGCTTACGTAGCTAGTCGGACCAGGCTAGCTTAGCTTAGCCGTCTAAATTGAGCCAAATATCAAGTAAATATCAGCTGCCAGGGGAGCAAAGCAGTCACGATAACACACCGACAGATTTACTGACTTTTCAACGACCCTGTGGGTTACTTTAAATGGGATAAATGTGTAAGTTATTGAGTGGATATTAAAGAAAAGGTAACGCTAAGTTAAGTGAGGCGCAACAGATTGAACCTAAAAGACCCGAGTGAAGTGTTAACAAGTTTTAAACGTTACTGTCTCGGCTCAGGATTACCATGAGCTTCGGGATGCTTTTATTATTTATAGTCCTCTTAATATCGACTTCCAACACTTGTTGCCTTGTTTGTGTGTAAGGTGGGAAGTTATATATTTAAAAGGAAACCATTGTTGTATTAATTAGGCTAATGGTTTTATCTGTGGTGGGGTTTTTAACAGTGAGGGTGATGCTTGTATACAGTAGTGCAGTATTCTCAAAAAAAAAAAGGTAATAAAAGCACAACCAGGTTTTTCCCAGAGTACCAACCCTCGTTGTTATGTGTAGGCGTGAGTCATGGAGGATCTGTGTTGAACATCAGCTGTCAGAGGCAGCAGTTATCAGTGTCAGTCATGCTAAAGGGAATCAGCACTCCTTGGTTGTGCCCACCATCCTGCTCCCTCTCTCTCACACACTCATACAGCACAGACACATGCTGCCTAATGATCCCTTTTGATATGGAGACAGATCGGTGTGTTCACACACATAGCTGACATTTCTTCTCATCTTTTGTGTCTTAGAGCAGACACGAGGGACATTTGGCACAGGAGGAAACTGCAGGGCAGGACATGACATTGACAAGCTCTCACAGCCTGTAATGAGAAGTGAAGTGTCTCAGGTTAACATCTCAGCTATGATTGCGGTGCTGGTCATCCCATCATTTTTTCCATGACAAAAGCACTAATGTTACTTCCCATCTAATTCGCCCACCTCCTCATGATGCGAAGGGAAATTTGGACGGAAATGAAGTGATATCCTCGTGTGAAGAGGGTTTGTTGTGGCAAGGAAATGTTTTTGCCAGAAATGCTAACTAATCCAAACTCTGCTCGCAGTTTGATAAGGCATAACTTTAAAACTTCCACTCAAAATACCTTATTAGTAATGACAAGCGGTGCGCTTGTGGCCACAAAACAGATACGAGTCTAAGTAAATGTATTTAATTAGTTGCCTAGCAACATTTTAGCTTTCTGGAAAGGTGGAAAAAACATTTTATTTTTTCCTTTTAATGTCAGTAATTAATGTTTTCAGCTTGATGAAACTGGTTATGACCTAGTTTAGCACCTATTGGTAAGGACTGATGATCTTTACTTTTAGGGATCAGTGTCACTGATGCATACAGTTCTTGCATGTGCCACTTGGTGGTGATAATGAACAGCATTTGGCCCAGATGTATTTTTTTATATTATATTATATTATACGGAGTAGTATATTATTACACAGGTTCAAGTTAACGTTCAGGCTGCTTCATATGATTGCATGATAGTGTTACTTTCACTTTGCTGTCGGGGAAACTGTCAAAGATATGTGGAATCTGACAGCTTGACTCACACATAGTACACAGTGGTGATGTCTTACACTAACAACTCAAGAATGAAGAACATCCTTATGTAACGGAAGGACGGCAGGGAAAGATAATAGCATTTTACCTTGCCAGCCACTGCAGAAAACGTAGTCATAGTTTTTAGGTGTATGGGGACAAATAGGACTTAGATTACTTTTATTCAATATGAAAATTTAAAAAAGGTTTTCCTGCATTGTACTTGATAAAGCTTGAAAGTCCACCTGCACTTTTGTCACCCTGGCCATCACGTCACAAAGAAGCCATGCATCACCTCTGTTTCTGTTTTTCTTTCATTGGCTCATCTTGTGGGAATTCGCTGGGGTCAACAACGGCAGCTCTTGTCTCACATTTCACAAGGACAAGCCATAAAATGTTAATGCACTTGTCTTCACAAGCTATGTGCTGTTAAATAATGCACCGGTTGTAGGTTGTGTGCTGTTCTATGGAGTCTAAAGTCTGTGATCAAATGACCACACACATTATGGTTACAGAGCAAGAGTACAAATACACCTTTCTGACCCTTCGTGCTGCATTCATCACTGTTGTTAACAGGTTATTCAACTGGGCTCGAACCACATCAGATTGTCTGCACTTGGCGCCTTATTGAATCTGCAGTGCAAACAGCAGCGCAGATGTGACATATGTGGTTAGCATAATAGAATACAATACTGTAGGTCTTGCATTTTTGTGGTTTAGCAGCGATGGTGTATGGACTTTCAGTTGCAGAGTCCCGAGTGTGATGCAAATTGCAACAATCATCACATCACAATAAAATATGAAGATCTGGAGCAAAAAGTGATTATCACTCACCACACACTTTTCTTCAACATCTGTGAAGCAGTTTTCAAAACAACACGATGTTCAACGTCAACATCATGTTTCGTTATATTCAAAGCGTGAATGCGCGTGTCATCACAGGAAGTTGTGGTTAGTCGCCTTCCTGTTCTTGTGCCTGAGTACAGAGACATAGACACGTCCCTTCCTTTGTGAGAGGGGTCACACCCCTCACTGTATTTGATGACTGTCACCAGTTGGCAGCTGTCATCGTGTGTGTGTGTGTGTGTGTGTGTGTGTGTGTGTGAGCGGAGGCAACAGGTGACTAGTTTAGACGGTGTGAGCGTAGCAGCATCTGTGCGGTGTGCTTGCCGTTGAATAGGCGACTCTTTTAGCGAGAGAGTTCATGGAGAACGAGGTAGGCTTTTCGAAATGCTTTGAATCTAGAAACGTACTTTGAAATGTTTGTAACATGCATAAAACTATGGGCAAAATTGATCAAGGTTTTAGTTAAGCACACTTATTTTGCCAGTTGATACGAGAGCTAAAAAATTAGCCTATATCATTTGATGTTTTTTAACAATTTGCAAACAAAGCAACGAAGCGGTTCTAAAGTAAATACAGAACATATTTAAGAAAAGAAGGAAAACATTTTTCTCTTGTGACACATCTGTGGCAGCTGCTCGTTGATGTTCATGATTTAGATGTTAAAGTGGCAGTAGGCAGTATATTTTTGGCATCATTGGGCAAAAAATCTATAATAACCTTTCAGCATATTGTAAGTCAAGTGTTCTGAGAGATAACTAGTCTTCTGCTCCTCCTCATGGCTCTGTTTTCAGAGTGACGGGAGACTTTGACCAATCGCAGGTCATTTCATTGAGAGAGCGTTCCTATTGGCTGTGCTCCGGTCATGTGACCAGAACTTGACGTTCCTTCAACAGATTTTACAATGGTGGCCCGCGTCACAAACTTTCTCATTTTACAGCTTAACAGTACACTACAAGATGATTCTGAAAACATTTGAGGCGACAAATGGGCATTACAGTAACATAATATTGATTCATATTTGATCAGCGCTGAACTAGTTTGACCGTTTGGTCGGAGTTCGCGAGTGATTGACAGCCGGCTCTCATAGACGCCAGCTGGACAGCGGACCTCAGATCAGCTCTTGCTGCTTGTCTTCCTCCGGTCTGTAAAATCTTGCAGATGCCGTTAGGAGCACCGGAGGACACAGAGGCACATGATTTTTTTTCAGGTTACCTGTTTAATGTACTACTGTCAGGATATAGCGACCGTTTTATAAAACTAACTTTTTTTTAATCATATTTGCTCCAATCTCGCCTACTTCAGCTTTAAGATGTGATTCTCCATCATGTTTTACACTCACTTCCATTGCAAACCCCTCCAGTATTGCAAAATGGTGTTTCCTTGCGCACATGCTGTTGTTGACATTTGAGCAACAGTATTGGGTAACAGGGAGAGCTGCACGTCTGCTGTGTCTTACTCTGCAGCTTCCAGCACAGTCAGGCGAAGCAGAAATTACAAGGCGTTATAAGTACCACAGTCAACACAAGTTTGATATAGTTTCTGCTTGGTTTTTTTGGTGGGGGACATTAAACTCGCGGCTGCATTTGCAATGGCTTTACTGTGTTGCCAGCCGGCCAATTGCAACGACATCATATGTATGTAGTGGATATGAATAGTCCTGTGATCATTTATAATATACTGTTGCATAGAGACAGATAATGACAACGGTTTATAATATTAGAGCGTTTGAAATGTTACATATACACACAAATTGAGTCTCATTTCTTACTGCATTTTGGAAGGCGGCTTGACAATCTTCTATTTTCTCTCAACCCCCGCCGTCTTTGTCTTTGTCTTTTTGACACCAGCCTGGTATCGTGTCTCCGTTCAAGCGAGTCTTCCTGAAAGGAGAGAAGGGGAGAGACAAGAAGGCCCAGGAGAAGGCCACCGAGCGCAGGGCGCTCCACACCTTCTCGCTCTCTCAGCCCGACCACCGTATCGACCCTGACATCCTGCTTAATGACTATATTGAGAAGGAAGTCAAAGTGAGTGTGACAAGCAGAGATATAAACTCCCTACTACCCATATATAAAAAATGTCGTAGCTCTACTCACTTGGGAGGAAATGACATATTATTGTTTTTGTACAGCTCTGAAGTAAAAAAAAAAGTGTATGCATGTTCTCTCTTGTCCAGTATTTGGGGCAGCTGACATCAGTTCCGGGATACTTGAACCCATCAAGTCGCACAGAAGTGCTGCAGCTCATTGACAATGCGAGGGTACGTATCTGATGTAACCTGATCCTTCAGTCGGTTGCTCTCTCTTTTTCAGTTGGATAGTTTCTCACATAACTGACAACACTAATAATATTCAATCAAATCCCTTGAATAATTAAGTTGTAAAGAGGGAATACAGTTGATAAAAGCTTGTACTTATTCACGGTGAACTAGAATATTAAAGTTGTCAGATATGGTATTCATCATTTCTATCATAACAGGGATAATTACCCACACTGTATGCCTGTGTGATCCTCAGAAGTCCCATCAGTTGGCGGGCCAGCTGACATCAGAGCAGGATGCGGTGGTGAGCTTGTCGGCGTACAACATAAAGCTTGTGTGGCGCGACGGAGAGGACATCATCCTGAGAGTGCCCATCCATGATATTGCTGCTGTCTCCTACATCAGGGACGACTCTTTGCACCTCGTGGTGATCAAAACAGGTAAAAAAAACATTTAAAGGTTCCAGTAATGTTAAGATGAAGTTGTAAAATGTGTCATATTGTTGTAAGATTAGAGGAGGAGGAGGAGGAGCAGGAGCTTCATACAGTTTATCATCTAGACAGGAGATGCCTGCAGTCTTGTTGCAACACACTTTTTAAAGTTGCAGCCAGTGTTGTCAGGTCCCTCTGGTTCTTTGTTTGGTGATGTTGTCCTTAAGGCTAATTCACAAGGAATAACAGGGATCTGATAATGTTAATTCCAAATTAAAACAAGCGCATAACTAGCATCTTTCTGGGAGAGGAGCTAGCAATAATATGAAATTACTTGGTAACTCATATAGTAATAAAACAGTGAATAATCATATAATTCGAAAACGTCCAAAGTAAATGTGTTAAGTTGGCAACAATTGAACATTAGAATAATCAAATTTGACTGTGTGTGTTTCAGCCCAGGAGTCGGGAGGTTCTCCTTGTCCCAGCTCGTGTCCCGATCTCAACAAGTCTCAGACCCTGAGCTCCTTATCGGAGAGTGGAGCCGTGCTCGTGGAAGTCTGCTGTCTGCTCGTGCTGGCCGTTGATAATAAGGTATTATTTTGCGTCTGTGGCTATGCTATGCTAAATTGAAATCTATTTCTTTAGTTAGGTTTGGTTACACAGATTAGAACAATGTCCTTTTGAACCAAGGTGCACACCAAATTAACTTACTTAGACTTTGCTTTAAAATTTCAATTTGGCCTCCAAGCCACCAGCCAGAGTGGTTTTTTTTCTATGTTTTTTTACATGGTGCACACTGGTAACGCGATACACAGTCCTACCAATGTTTGTCAAACTATTCCACTGATCAACAGGTTAGCAGTAACATGTCGAATTATGCTCTATTGCACCAACAAAGTCTCAGGGAAGGAGAAGACTGCGAGCTAGTGACTCTGAATGTACACATGACCTTTTGTTTGTTTGTTGTCTTTTAGGCAGCAGCAGAGGAGCTGTGTCTGTTGCTCAGCCAGGTCTTTCAGATCGTTTACACAGAATCAACCATCGACTTCTTGGACAGAGCCATTTTTGATGGAGCAACTACACCTACCAGACACCTCTCTCTATACAGCGGTGAGGGGGGAAAAACAGACTTTCTCTCGAGAGGAAAAAGAAACTTAACGAGAGAAATTATCGTATTTAACAAATGTGTTTTGTAAAATTTGAATTCGGTGTAATATAGTATATTGTTTTACTCTAGTCTTTGGAGTTTTTACCCTCTCCTCAAGCTACTGAAGTTTCAGAACTTGAACTCGCATTTAAATATGTACCTTTTTTTTTTTTGTATTTTGCAGATGATTCTTCAAGCAAAGTGGATGTTAAGGACCCCTTTGAAGCGGAAGCCAGCACATTGTAAGTCTTACCTCTATCATTCTATATTGGGCACGGTGTCGCATCTCTGAAAGTGTTTTACTTTTGCTCGACACTTAACAAGGGCTGCGTTCTTCTCTCAGTCCTTTCCAGGCGTCTATGGAGGCAGAAGGAAACTCTCCATCGGCGTCCACCCCGGCATCCCCTCAGACCAAGACGGCGAGTGAAGGAGAGCTCAGCACAACTGCTGCGGAGCTGCTGCAGGACTACATGACCACGGTACGATCCATGTCACCCTCTTGTTTCTTTTTTTGAAAATATTTTTTTCAAGGTGTATTAATTCTTTTTGATTTCCTTTTTCCTTCTAGCTGAGGACAAAACTATCATCACAGGAGATCCAGCAGTTTGCCACCCTGCTCCACGAATACCGCAACGGCGCCTCCATCCACGAGTTCTGCATTAACCTGCGACAGCTCTACGGGGACAGCAGGAAGTTCCTTCTACTCGGTACGACCGCTATATTTTCTCATAAGTTAAGAAATTTGTTTTAAATCGTGCTAAAAAAAGACAGACACAATCCATGACCACATGCATTTGTAACGTGACCCCTTGCAGGCCTGCGCCCCTTCATACCGGAGAAGGACAGCCAGCACTTTGAGAACTTCCTCGAGACCATCGGCGTGAAGGACGGCCGGGGCATCATCACGGACAGCTTCGGCCGCTACCGGCGCACCGCCAGCTCCGCCTCCGACTCCACCACCAACGGCAACGGGGCGGCGGGAGGCAGCGCCGCCTCCGACGAGGGCCAGGAGGCGTCCGAGGGAGACGAGTGGGACCGCATGATCACCGACATCAGCAACGACATCGAAGCTCTCGGCTGCAGCATGGACCAGGAGGGAGCGACGCCCTGACGCGGTGAACAAAAAAAGGGAGGACTCACGATGGCAGCCGCTCCTTAAATCGAACAGTAGGGCACGAGCTGAACGGATCAGATGAAGGTGGTCCTTATAGCACTGACCTAAGATTTTTGTATTTTCCTCTAATTATCAAGAGGACACCCCCCCATACAATATTCCCTACACACTCAAGGAAAACCTCAACCTATATTACCACAAAAAACATGAAGTCGACAAATGCACTTATGCAGACCCCCGTAGACGACACGCAGTCAGTTGGCTATTTTTGCTATTTCAGAGGGATTCAAAGCCTCTGATGTATTTTTTAAAGTCTCTTTTAATTTTGTACTCATTTATTGGCAGTATCTGCCGCGGCTGTCAGCGATGTAGCGAAATATCTCCGGAGTCTGTTTTGAATACCCTCAAAGACTCCGGAGGATCCACCAGAGGACTGTGTACATGTTTTAGAAGGGTTAAGACTGAGGCTGTACTTGTTTGTGCTTTTTGTATTAACTATAGGTCAATCAGCTTCACCCACCAGGAGAACATTTATTTCACATTGTGTGTGTGTGTGTGTGTGTGTGCGCGCGCGTGTGTCGCTGTGAGAGTGTAACATCTTTCTATATATATAATTTTTCAATAAGTGTACCACTTTTGTTTCACACTAGCCTTTCGTTATCAGTGTTTACTCATTTATATATATTTTTGTCTCACTCAAACTGACCAAGGAAATGCTGTAAAAACAAAAAAGAAATCTCGTTCAGTTGAAGCGATTGAGTGGGGGACTGTATTTGACAAAGCCGGTTGTGGCTGATGTAAATTTATGACTTTTTTGTTCTTCTCCTGCAGGTCATCTCGTTGTGTCTTGTGACATCACATGTATCTGTCATTGTGCCTTTTACACTGCAGTACTGCTGCCAACTGTCTGTCGCACACAGACAGGTAATTATGAACTGTAACTACAGTTGTTGAGCAAATCATGGTTATTAAATAACAGCTACTTTACACTCGATTGTCTGTTTTTGTGGTAAAATTACAAGCATCGTCAAATACGTGGTTATTTTCCTTTACACCCGCCTGCTGCGTTATGTGCAGTTTTAAATGAGACTAACCTTGTGTAAAGCGAGGGTATAGGTAGGATATTTTTGGCATAATTTGGCAAAAATTCCAAGATAACCTTACAGCATATTGTAATTAAAGTGTTCTGAGAGAAAACTAGACTTCTGCACCTCCTCATGGCTCTGTTTTCAGGCTTTAAAACATGTAGCCTGTGACGGGAGACTTTGGCCAATCAGGTCCTATTGAACGTTCCTATTGGCTGTGCTCTGGCTGGTAGGCGGTGCTTGGTATTTCCTCAACTGATCTCAACATGGCTGAGCAAACTTTCTCATTTTACAGCTAAACAGTACAGAAGATGTTTCTGAAAACATTTGAGGCGAGAAATAGGCATTACTGTTACAGAATATTGATTCATATTTGATCAGCGCTGCCTAGTTTGACCGTTTGATCGGAGTTCGCGAGTGATTGACAGCTACTCAGAGACGGCAAGGCTCCAGCTCGGCTCTGATTGGTTGTTTTCCTCCGGTCTGTGAAATCTTGCAGATGCCATTAGGAGCACCGGAGGACACAGAGGACACATGATTTTTTTTTTTTTCAGATTACCTGTCTCATGCACTACTGTCAGGATATACAGTGACCGTTTTATAAAAATAATCATGTTTGCTCCAATTCTACCCACTGCTGCTTTAATTCGAATTTCATGCACCGAAACTGACACAAGAGGTGAAGATTTAACCTGATTATGATCCTCTCTGACTGATCATTTGCTTGGATGCACTTAAGCTTCTGTGGAACTTCAGCCTGAGTTTCATCAAAGTAATCGTGCCGGACGCTGCCCTCAAAGTTAGGGATTAGTTGTGGGAGTCTTAGGGACGAGAAAAATTGGCAGGGCGGTTTGAGTCGAGCACATTCCAGTCTGTAAAGCCACTCGCCAGGCTTCTAAACCGCTTCTTTCACAGATCTACTTTTATGTGATTTTCCTCAGTATAAAAGTACAGAACTGGTTGTCTCGTGTTTGTTGTGGGAATGGAGCAGAGGTGCATGTACAGACTGGAACGCTACACCTGGGTTCAAATAGCCACTTTGGCTTAAGACACCGTCTGCCTCGAACAAAAGGATGATATAACCAAGAAGCCGATGATCTCACCTGGCTGAATTCCTTCTCGTGACACAAGCGGATTATTCTTGACAATGTCGCGTCATTGTTTTGGTACAGAAGGAGAGTAAATGATTGTTTTTGACGTGGTTCTCAGCGTTATTGAACCGTGTTTTCAGCTTTCTCACAGTGCTTGGCGGACTCCTAATTGGCCTCCTGTAAATTCTCCTCCTTAATCCAGTTTTTAGACAGAACAGAATCGCAGTGCCTCATTAGAAGCAAGTAATTATTAAATAGATCAGTTGGTTTAATCATTAAAAGATCCCCATGCTGCTTTGTTTAAGAGTTTGTCAATTATCTTCATGACGACGACTGTAGTGCCTCCCATCACCTTGCGTGATCATGCCTCATGAAGAACAATCAGAGGGTTTACTTGTTTCACCGAGAAGATCAATGTAGTGAGGAATGAAAATCGTTTAGTGTTAAGCTACGACTTATGACAGCTTTAGACAGGAAATGCATGTATTTCGCTGTCAGAGAAACAGCATCTTGAAAACATGTTTAAATTCACATTTGGATGCAGTATCCCGAGACACAAAATAACATGTTTCAAGGAGTCCCTTAAAAAAGGAAAATGTTTTGATATTTTCCTTTTTATGTCACAAATTTCACCATTGTTATATTACCATATATTGCCATATATATTAAATTCAAATAATGTATAGATATATCTTCAAATATATATATAAAAAACGTAACCTTTTATTCACATTCGAGGCCCACTAGCCAAATCTCACACAGAGTACACAGCCTAATCCAAAATGAAAAGGAATCTGCAAAGAAGGACCTTTTCCCCAAACTAATATCCCACATAGAAAGCTATGCTTTAACTGCTATTTTTAGCTCCTGGACATGTTAAATATGTGTCCAGGAGCTGGTCCAAATGTCCCTCTGACCTTATAAATCTTCTTTTTCCAACAACCGACACAGTCAGAATCAGTGTCCCGACACTCCAGGGGTTTAATTGTGTGGTTAAGTTTAAGCCTCTGCAGCGCGCCTTGTTTCTCCAACAAAAACAGTCTGATTCAGCCCTTATTTCCACATCATTAAAAATGAAGAGTGTTTAGTGTTTTCCAATAAATCACTGATAGAGTGGTCAGCGTTTTAGTCACAAATGAGGAAATAGGAAAGTTTGTCATCACATCATCCAGGTCAGCATCCAAAAATGGGGAATAACCCATCAATTAAAATGCTCTTTTTTGTCTATTTATTGTGTTCTTCTCTGGTGTTCTGGTCTCTAATGTCTCATCCTTACAGTAAATCTTTGCTAAGTACCGAGACACTCCTACACAAAGGCTCGGTGTGAAGACGCAGTCTGGGATTCTCGCCAGTCTCAGCCTGCGGTTCACCTTGGTGAGGTTTCTGTCAGTCATTCGTGCTCGTGTTTGCAGCTCAGTCGTGGTGAGAACTGCATCTCTGTGGTGTTACATCTGTTATATTCCTGGAGCGGGATGGCAGCTACATTCCCAGTCGTGAACATCAGGAAAAAAAAGAGATAAAGATGGCAATTAACTGACTCCATCCTTCTTTAAGATACATAGAAATCTACCTGGAGGATAATTTCCCTTAATCTGAATGCAGATCAAGTGTTTTCCATGATTATTGTCCAAATTTTTGCATCAGGACTGTGGCTTTTGATACAGTTTCTGGTCTTCATGCTTCAGCGGCTGAGATAGTTCCTGATTTTATGCCCGTCAAAGTGACTTTGTCATGCAAATGAGATGGTTTAGGCATGAAATTAATAAAATGGCGAACTCCAGGGACAGCTGTTTGACACAAAACGAGCACAAAGTACTTTTTGTTTTTCATTTTCTCCGGAACAAACTGTTTCTTGGATTAAAAAAAGGTTGCACGTTATTTATTTCGTTATAATAGCTTCTGGTAGAACAGAAAAAAAAGAAAGAAAGAAATGGAAACATTTTGATCACCAGCAGCTTGTTAGAAATAGTGTAGTGATATAGCCCCCTTTGGCAGCCTTTCAGTCCGAAGGAGTTGTGGCTTTCAGCAGAGATAAGCCCGCATAAAGCTGGAGCTCATGCATGAAAATCTCAGGCTCAGCAAAGTCATTCATGACATGCCACTTCAGGCCCTCCAGATGGAGAGGGACGCAGGGATCGAGCGAGTGGGGTCACACCGACCGTCACATGCAAAAACACACGACACCCCCTCGTGCTCGTGTCTTCACACATACCCCGAACCTGTGGGAACCAACTGTTTACACAAGGTCTGGTGCGGCGTGCATAGATGGCGGCTATTAGCAGAACAAAAGCATTGTAGGACAAGAATGACTGAGAGGCTCATTCGAAGAAAGGAGGCGAGAGATACCCAATTCATGTCCTTTTCCAAAGCTTGTAGGAATAATTTGACACTTAGGGAATTTATGTATTTTCTGGTTGAGAGTCTGGTGAGACAACACTCTCCGCTGTATATTATGTCCGTTAAATCTGAGGCTACAGCCAGCAGCCAGGTAGTTTAGCTTAGCATAAAGACTGGAAACAACAAAATCGACCTACGAGCACCTCCAAAACTCGCTAATTACAGTATTTGCTTTGTTTAATCTGCAGAAAAACTTGAATGTAAAAGTGACAATTTGCCGTTTTATGGGGAATTATGTGACTGACCGTTTCTTCATACAGTCCGGCACAACAATTTGGCATATTTTTTACAGTGTTGAATGATCTTCAGGACAAAGTAGGCCTAGACTTATCTCAATTTCACGTATTTATTCTGGCCATTTCAAACAAACATGCTAACATTTCGGCCTAGTGGCCTTCATCAGAGTTTTTACACTTATTGTACGGGTTAAACAAACCGGATATAGTAATAAAAAGCTAGTTGCTTCCCCATTTGCAGTCTTTGCGCTAAGCTAAACTGAGCTAAGTGGCTACAGTACTTGCTGTAGCATGTGGTGCCTTCACATGGGGTCGTGTTTACCGTGTTTTACGAGAAGAGACCATATGAAGTTTAATATGGAAGTTAATTTTTCGGTACATAATAAGTGAATATATTGTAATTTTAGTCGTATATTGTAATTCTTCGTAATTTCATATGTCTGAGGGAAATGTTGATATTCCCAAAGGCCTCATCTTTTTCCTCTGTCATTATGCCTTTGCATTTCCTGCATTGCGTTACCTGCTTGCTAAATTGCTAGCCTCTGTGGCTTCTAGACGCCGAGAGCGACGTTCATATTGCCGTCGCCTAGCAGCTGTGTTCTCGCGACTTAACCACTTGAAGCATATCGTGTACACGACTTCCCATGTTGTAAACACGAGCTTGCGAGTTTCGTTTGAAGGCACCATTAGTTAACGGACAGATATAGAACTTTTTATTGCCATTCTGTTGCTAGGGTAACAGCCTTGGTCCAAGTTTACTTCCTGTCAGCTACTGCACTAACAAACATTGCAACAGGAAATGCAAAGGGGCCCCTATTAGAATGCTTATGTGGTAAAGTTTGAATAGGTCTATATGTCTCCTATCACAACGAATCCTAAAACAGTGGTTAAGTACACTGCATCCAAATGCAAACAGATTACTGGTTCTGTGTATCTAATCTTCTTTGTTGCATATCTCCCAGATCTTTCCATGGTTCAGTGAGCGCTTTAATACACGGTGTACCGATGAAAGACTCCCTTCTAGTGATGAAGTCTTACCACAAGAAAAGTCCATCGGTGAGATTCTGTCAGCAAATTAACATCTGAAAAAGAAATGCATCCCACTTGCTCGTGGATTATTTACTGCCAGTAAATATGTGTGATCATACCAGCGCTAACAACGGCCCATTTAAGGCATCGTATTTTACCAAAGCAGTTTTAAAGTATGCTCCAGTCTATTATAGGCTGAGTAACACAAGGTCAAGTTGACATACTAGTTGTGTTCTTGCCAGGTGGCATTGTGCCACGCTGTTCAAGGGATACTGCAAAATGAGACAAAGATGATCACATAACGTTGGAGCAGTCTGAGCAGTGCAGACACCAATGTTAACCTTGTCATTTCAGAGGCTGTTGTAAGAGGTAATCCACATATGGGTACCACTGTTGTGGCAAACAAATTAGATGTGGTGTGTGTGAGAGCTCAGACTGTATTATAGTATATCTGGGCCACAGGGAGGGGCAGCTCAAACCCTGGAACTCCTTTTCCCGGTCCGTTCATTGGGACTATACTTTGACTCAAATTTCATATGCTCACATTTCAAATGCAAACCCCAACAAAGAAAATGAGTAAGCGATGGTTACCTCCAATGATATATCCCATCATAACAGAAGGCTCATAACAAGATCCACGTAATCATCTCACACAGTACACACACAGTGATCTAGATGAGTTATAATTCAATGTTTATTCATGAAACTAAACCATGTTTTTGTTTCAGACTAACAATGCCATCTCAAATGGTTGCGTCCTGGCTGGAGCTCATCAATTAGAGCATAAAAAAGGACAAAGCTCCAACCGAGAGCTAAATACATCTTTACTGATAAGAAGCAAACTTCAGCAAATTACTGTGCAATATGACAATCATTACAAAGAATAAATCATTTCATCATTTTCTACAAAAAAACAATGTTTGCTAAATTGATACGACTACTCGCTGAACTCAAATACGCATTGGTCTATATATAGTATAGTGTACAATTTATATGGCATCTTTTTAAAAGCACAAAACATTTAGATTAAGATGCAGGACATGGAATGAAAAACTGAAAACATCATACAGAGAAAACATATTTAAATATTTAATCTGTGCTTGATGAATCTTAGCTTGTAGATAGAAACCACGAAAGACCCAGCAAACAACCAACGTATACGGAAATATAACTGGCAATAGTATAACTGATAAGGCTTAGAAAGTGGACAGGAATAAGCTTGAGATTTCTTTGCTGTAGTTTATAGTCTTCTATTTCAAGTCATGATGACCTAAAGGTCTAAAATCTGCTGTGGTTTTAAGACAGAGAGGTTTCTGTATATAGCTGCCATGTATAGTTTTGTGGCAAAAACACTATACATGTGCCTACTTCACTCTTCCTAAATAATATACATTACCTAAATCTCTCTCTTTGATTATAGGGACTGTAAAACAGGGGTTACGTCCTCACAACGTTGTGGTCAAAAGGACTTTCTGTCTGAAGTGCCACTAGCAGAGCGAGAAGCGCCGAGAGTTAATGTTCATCTTGGTGACGCCGATGAGTCTCAGCGGGGCCGAGAGGCCGAGGCCCGGGGTGACCGGGCATTCGCACAGCAGGTCCGACAGCTCGTCCCGCTCCTCCAGGCCAAAGGTGGCGTCGTTGAGCATCCGGCGGTGCTGGTGGCACGTCTGCTCGATCTTCAGCTTGTTGATGTCGTTGCGGAGCCGCATGAGCTGCCTCGCCAGCTGCTGGTCCTGCAAGCGCATGTCTGTCTGGTGGAGAGAGACGGAAAACAGTGGCGCTCAAACAACCTGCTCATTAAAAAGTATTATGCTATTCTTTTGGCTGAGTAAATAACTTTAAGACATTTATGACATCCGGCAACTTGACAAAAAAACTCCTAACACAAGATTTGTGGTTTTAAAGGGGGTGTTTTTTGCAACCAGAAGTCACACGAGAGTCTTGAGTATAACAAAACGTTGACTAAGACATTTTTAGGCGACCAAAATATTACAATTAACTTTCATGAACTGAAAACACACCGTGAAAGGGTTAAAGTTGTAAGACGAAAACACAACTCCCAGACAGGACATCGCTGTGGTAGCGACCTGTCCATCAAAAGGTAGCCCCGCCCTAAAGCATACCCTGCTTTATGGTCTGATCTGACTCTAAATGGGACCATAATTTACTAAATGAACATCTTGCTGTATTGAAGAAGACTTAAAACTAGCGATTGAGACCATAAACTCATGTTAACAATGTTTACTGAGGTAATAAATCAAGTGAGAAGTAGGGTCATTTTCTCATAGACTTCTATACAATCAGACTTGTTTTTGCAACCAGAGGAGTCGCCCCCTGCTGGCTATTAGAAAGAATGCAAGTTTGAGGCACTTCTGCATTCGCTTCACTTCTCAAGGTTGCCCACTGGTACAGACATGAGACTGGGATCAATCTTCACCTCTAACCCTAACAACAGCTTACTTCCCAGAATGTCCAACTATTCCTTTAAACACATTGTTTTGTGTGTGTTTTACCTCTTAAGTGTGATTCCAACAACGATTTACACGTAGTTCACATGATCTAGATTCACTGGAGGTCCACGCATGCAGTCCGTATTGTCTAACAAAATCTAAAAAGAAAACTCACAGTGGGACATCCACAAACAAAGTTTTCTCATCATAAGCTCTCTCAATTTTATCGCTTTCGTGTCCTCTGTCTATGCGCAAACGCCTGTGCAAAGATCGTAATCATCTCTCTTTGTGCAAAACGTTTGTGGCCACATACTGTGCGAGTGTGATTCTGCCTCTGACTGTGCCTCTTTGCGTGCTCAGTCCAGGCTTATGAACCGTGGGTGAATGGGCAGAGTAATTGAGCAGAGAGAAAATGATTACACTTGCAGAAACTGTGTGTAACAGAATGTCTGAGTCCCAATCGATCTCACTCACTAATGTGAATGGGACTCTTCTGGCCACTAATTGGACATTGTGCGCATAGTTAATCTAATTAGCTAAGTAGCAGGAAGTTATTTTCTATTCTGGCCTTTAACTGCTAAATTATAAGGCTCTTCAAGTTAAAAACGTGAATGAAAGTTAGATGATAAATTTGTAAAGAATTCAAGCAATGTCTCACCAGTTCTCTCCTCAGCCAAATGAGAGCTTCATCGATGTTCCCGAATCCCTTCAGTACGGCCGACGGCAACTTGCACTGAATCACATCAGACTTCACTCCTCCAGTCTCTTTGAGGGCGACTACTTCCCCCTCCGGCTCCACTTGGATCGGATCTTTTCCGAAGCTTTCCGCCTCGAGCCGGGCTTTCCACTCCAGGTAAGAAGGTCTCCTGGTCTCCAGTCTTAGTTTCTCCGTCAACGCCTTCAAGTTCATGAGATGGTTCTCTGTGGGCAAATCCACGTCTTCCTCACAGTCTGCCTCCTCCGGGACTCCAGCCTTGTCCACAATAATCTGAGGAGCCGGGGGAGTGTCCATCGTTAATCTGCTGAATACAAGAAGCTCCTTTAAAAATGTGTCAAAATAAAAAATAGATATCTGCTCTTCATTGGTGGCCTCTTTTGTTGCTACGAATGACCATAGTTGTAGGTTTTTGTCCTTCTTGCGTCCACTTTCTTTGTCAGGAAAGTCTTTAAAAGTTCCTTGAAATCTCCATTTGTGTTTTGGAGGCAGAGTGTCTTTAGGTCTGCAGAGGAGAGAAGACGCATATTATAAAACATTTGCTGACTATACCACGACAACCACATCCAACTGACAAAACTAATGCACGGCATGACGGGCTAGATTATATCTCTGATCGAATACTTATTCTGAAGATTGAATAAGTATAATGAAAGTTTGTGCACTTTGTGTCCGTTCCAAACGGACGTTCTGTCTGTTCTAAGGTGATTTAGATCGAACATTCGGCTTCTCACTTATCAAATAACGTGACGGATCAGCGCACCGGGGGAACACACCTTCAGGATTTTCATTTAACAGGAACAAACTGTTTCCATAGCAACGACACAGGCGCTGTAAATGAATCAGCAATTTCCCACCTGCTGTCCTCAGGGCTTATCGCCTTAACCAACCTGTGACAGACAACTGACGGATAGGCATGCTCTTTTTTTACAGCAACCCTTCTATTTATAGCTAAAAGAGTATGTAACAAATACACGTTTCAAAAATTACTGCATATTTAAGCACTCCTCATTAGACATGGGTATGTGAGTGCTCTGAGCCTAATGCTAACGTCAGCATGCGAACATGCTCACAATGACAACGCTAACCATGATAGGGCTAGGCAATATATCGGTATTATATCGATATTGTAATATGAGACTAGATATCGTCTTTTGGATATCTTAATATGGCTTAAGTGGTTTTAAAGGTTGCATTACAGTAAAGTGATGTCATTTTCTGAACTTACCAGACTGTTCTAGCTGTTCTATTATTTGCCTTTACCCACTTAGTCATTATATCCACATTACCGATGATTATTTATCAAAAATCTCACTGTGTAAATATTTTGTGAAAACACCGATAGTCAACCCTACAATATCGTCACAATATCGATATTGAGGATAGACAGGAAATATCAAAACAAGTGGCAAATGAGGAAGGAAATATATTAAAAAAGCCTTTATTATAGTGGCTAAATCATTAAAAAAGACTACATGTTTTCGACTACTGTAGGTCTTCGTCAGGGATTTAAAATAATGTTTAAGTTTTGCCACTTGTTTTTTAATAATTCGGAGTACCCGGATTGCCTTCCTGTCTATCCGGATTTTTCCACATTTTCCAAGAGCACCCGGCATGTTTTTGCCTTTCAGTTGAGTATACAGAGCAACCAGTTATCTCTCTTTCCATCAATATTAAGGTATTTGATCAAAAATCATCATGATATTTGATGTTCTCTATATCGCCCAGCCCTAAACCATGGTGACCATCTTAGTTTAGTGTGTTAGCATGCTAACATTCGCTAATTAGCAATAAACCCAAAGTAGCCTACAGCTGAGGCTGACGGGAATATCAGTAGTTTTGCAGACATTTGGTCATAAACCAAAGCATTGGACAAATTTAAATTCTGACCAGTGTTAGATGGAAAAGTTACAGCAGAACCAGTGTGTGTATCCTGAGGAGGGCATGAATGTCTGTACCAAATTTCACACTATTCATCCAAAAGTTGTTAAGATATTTAACTACATTATAAAGGAAAATGCAGGGGATTACTAAAGTTAGTAGGATTCTACCTCTGATGACCATGAATGTATGTACAAAAATTCACAGCAATCCATCTAATAGTTGTTGACATATTTTAGTCTAGACAAAACCAAACATCCATACGCAATTAAATTTACACCAACACATGGCATCCAAATCTCAGTGTTTTTTTTAATCTGACCAGTTTAGAAACACTGGCGTGAGTCTGGAGGCCCACAGGAAAAACTTTAATCTTTAATGCAGCCATAGCAAACACGATCATAACAGTGGCAGCGAAAGCAGACTTTCTGCCCATAGTGTCCTCTTACAAAGTCTTCGAGCATTCAATAAGTGGTTAGTGCTCAGTTATTCCATAATGGGCACAGCAGACCAGCGGTGAAGTCATTCATTGCCCCGTGTATCTAATGATAGGCTTGGCTGGTCTGCGAGGTAAAATAGACCTCTGACTGTGAAGAGTATAGCTGACTTACTGTATGAACGCCCGGTAATGGATCCTCTCCTTATTCTCTAAAGGAATCACCGTGTCTCTGGAGACCACATTGTTACAGGAGACCAATAACGGAGGAGGAAAATCCATGCTGCATGCATTTTTAAAGAGTCTGTAAAGACCCTGTATGTACAGTAAGGAATTGATTTCAATTGCGAATAGGAACTGCAGAGCTGCGATCACAACCATAAAGAAATAAGTGGTTTAAAAATCATAACCCCAAACCAGCCTCTTGTTGGCTGCTTGGTGAACCCAGCAGCCACTTCTCATATAGACCAGCAGGAAATCTTTCTCTTAAGGAAGCCAACATTTACATCCTGAATATCAAATGCAGTCTGGGGCAAACACTGACAAATCTCGGTGGGAAAAAAAAAGACCATTTATCGCCATTATCCAAATGTCTCAACGAGCATTACGCCAAACATTCCTCTGGTTTCGAGGCAGCAGAATTTGATTGCTCGGCAACATCCAGTCGCAGCGTTACCACACCGATAAAATGTATTTTGTGGTGTTATGAGATGCCAAAACCTGGTCTTGCTAAAGAACTTCAGAAGTCTGGCTCTCTTATCTGGCACATACATACAGGCATGTCTACATAAACATGACTGCAGAGTAACTCATCAGGCTTTAGTGGCGTGCATTTAAATTTAAAGGTGTTACGTTTCAAACTGGAGGGTTGATTATGTACTGATATACAGTACAGTACATGAGAATATGAGCATTGTCCTCAAAGGGATAGATAACCTAACCCCAAAAAATATTTGTAGGAGCTATTTAGTTGTTGTTTTACTAAAAATAAGCAGTATTATTTGATTGATTTTTCTACGTTTGCTTTGTTTATACTACATTTCTGATAGGGTTTTCTTTTGCTAGTTATTTGTTTAGTTTAATTATGTTCTTGTTTAGTAGTTTTGCCTCATTCGTATTTTGTTTTGTTTGTGAATTGGGTAACACTGTGGGCACCTGTGATTATATATGTAGGTATGCAGGTATAGCACCAGCATGCACCTGGGTGGCCCTATGTTGTTGATTTTTTTTCCAGAGCAAGAGAGGCAGTGAAAGCCATGATTTGTGTGATTGTGTAATAATAAATCATAAAAAACATGGAAACGTTGCATACACAATCAGCTCTTTTGCCATACCTATGGTGCGTCAGTGGCCCTTTGATTAAAGTTTGATTTGGATTTTTCTGACAAATACACTATTCATAAAGGTAAGCACCCAATTACTGTGGCATATTGGATTTTTTTGTTATGGCAACAGAAACTTAATAAAACAAAATGTGCCACATTAACAGCCTAAAAAAAGTAGCTATCAACAGGTGTTCTTTCCTGATTGTATATGTTCTGAAAGAGGGATGGATTTAAATAAAAAAGCACATTTGGAGGGGCTTAGACTGTATGTAAATGTTTTTTGGACCATTAAACATGATTCCTTCTGTCTTTAATCTGTAACCTAAAGGTAAACAAACCTTATTACTATAATGCAACCTGAAACTTTGCCTGTCTGCATAGCCAATGGGTTGTTTTCAAGCAAAAACACATGCACACAATCATTTGTTATGGGTGAAAAAAAACAACAAGAAAAAACATTGCTACAGTATGTAAACACAGCAATTGCCTACAACTTAATGCCTTATTTCCTTCTTTAGAGTTCTGCCATAATAAAGTTGGCGTCAACTTTACTAATATTTTTCTCACTTTATTCATGAAGTTTTTCTCAGCAAAAGCCAACATATAGCTAAGCTCTCATTCCAGGATATAGCCTAGCATCATTTCTGTACACAAACTACCACGTTGAGGCTAAAGTTTAACAGGTAAAACGAGGGATAACGCGTCCACATTTTCCACACACGAGTGCAGACATTCATTTTACCCTCTTCTTCTGGCACCGTGCTGCTGGCTGGCATCATCTGAAATACTGTAATTCAAACTGCGTTTACCTTGTATGAATCCTCCTGCTGTAGTCACACTTGTAGTTCAAGCAGCGACATCAGTGTAGACCATCTCCAGTCTGCTCTCTCTCTCTCTCTCTCTCTCTCTCATATCATCACCTAACAGCTCCACGGTCCACTTGTTTCTGAGCAGAGAGCTGCCGGAGGAGGGGCGGGGAGGTTGCGTCAGGTTTTCTGGTTGCCCTGGAGACGTCCCAGGAATCCCTGTCAGACTTCCCGCCCGCCGCATGAATATTACTGCAAGTGCGCCACAGTCTGACAACTAGGCTTCACTCTTACTTGCGTTTTATTTTCATTCAACAAAATAAGCTACGACAAATAAACATTTTTTTTTTTATAACAATACAATTGGACAATAAGTACAAAATGTGAAAAAAAAGAAAAAAAAATCAACACATAAATACAGACTGATCAACCACAAAGTTTTCATTTGTTACACTTTTCATCCCTTTACGAAAGTTACTATAATAAATTCTGCCAGAATAAATACAAAAAGAGCTCTTCAAAAATGTGTCAAATTTAATTAACATTTGTTTTTTTTAAGTGTCAGTTTTAAAGCTTACTGATGCAGTGTGGTAATAGAGTGCTCCAGGAATGAGGTATTTCTGTAGGCCAACCAGGAAGTCAGCATCACCCTGGGTTCCCTCGACAAAAAGCCAATGGGATTTTTCCATTGGGTTTTGAATTATTGCAGAAAATAAGCTCTGTGGCACAACACACGTTTATGATACTTACACGTTTTGTTCAGCAAGATACTCTCCACAAATTCAAACTCACCGAAGCTTCAAAAAACTGTATTCGGGACAGCCCTAGTATCAATATAATATTAGTGGTTATAAACCTGCAGAAAATTGCCATTTCATAAAGTAAGTTGTATAAATAACCTGCTTTATAAAGTTGTCAGACATTCAGGAAGCAGTCTAAACATACTGTGATTGTCATATTGCTTAGTGGTAGATTCTTAATGGCAAGGAGTCTAAAATAACTCAAACATGACTGCGCCTGTGGAGTAAAATGCGTCCAGATAAAAGATACGCAAAGAATTGTAGGATCCCAAACCAACCAACCGACAGTAACGGCAACCTCAAACTATTCTTACTACAAAATATGGCAAAGTGCTAAAATGTGAAATGCAAATAAATGTGATTTTCAGCCAAAGTCTGTGTTTGATTGTGACTGTATTGCTTGTGTTTAGAACAAATATTCTAGGGGCAGGGATTCTGTGTGCTGTGGCTCATATTCTACCAAAAAAAATGAAATGCAAACGGAGAAAACTCTTCAAATTTAACAAAAAACAGCGAAAGCCACTGTCTCCACAACACGTACAAGTGCAACTAGCTTTAAAAGTGATCGAAGGGTCAAAAATCCTATATTACCAGTTTCGGCAACACATTAAAAACAGTCACACAAGTTAAATGATTTAAGATTTATATAGTATCGGGAAATCAATAGTGTCCAGACTTGAATTTGTAGACCATGTTCATCACTCAATCTCTTCTATTTTGGCCTGACCTCAAACCTAAATGAATTTCATAAAGTAAGTTCCTCTATGTCGTCATCGAATGAGGCGATGGCACGGATGGCGGGCCTGCTATTTGCGACGTGTAAGGTGTTCAGGGAGGACGCTGGAGGAGTGGAAGACCCAGAGTTGAAGCTGAGCAGCCCTTCCCTTCTTGAACGCACCCCGTTGGTAGTCGGGGGACTGCTGAGGACCTCCATTTTATTGGAGTTGCTCACGCTGTCAGCTGTCGTTGCCAGGGCACCAAATAGGTGCTGCATGAGGCTGGACTTCCTGTCCTTCCCCGCTCCTCTTTCCGTCTCCTTCTCTTTCTCCGTCTCCACCCCTCTGAGGCTAAAAACACCTATCGCTTCCAACGCCGAGTCTCTGTCCTCTTTGGGCGGGGGCGGGGGGAAGCCTGAAGAAGGACCTCGAGAAGCCGAATGTCCGAAAGAGGGCGCGTAGCTCCCGAACGCCAAGTCGTCCTTGGGGATTTGGGGCCGTGGCGCTCTCCTCACAATTCCTGTCGTACCATCTCCGCCCTCCATGGCCGATCTCCTCCTCCCGCCTTCCCCGCTTCCGGCGCGCAAACCGGCCGACTCCTCCGATTCTGTGAGGTTAAAAACCGAAGAGTTCCTCTGCTCAGGGAGACGAGGAGAAGAATGGTTACTGGCGGCCTTGTTAGACTCAGAGGGACTAGTCTCAGCAAACATGGCGTCCTGGGATCCGTGGTCTTGACGGTCTATTTCACGCATCTTAGCCAGCAGCTGTTCCTTTTTGCGACGTGCTTCCTCCGCTGTTTGCTGAGCCCCCTGGTTCCACCTTTCCACCTCTTCCTGGACGTGGCCACGCTTCCTGTTGTTCTCTTCCTCCTGGATTAATAGGGAACTTGTCCTCTTGTTGTCTTCTTCCTCTATTTTTTCCTCCCGGCCTGTGGACATAAGACAAATCCATAATGTGTACTGCATATACAGTATATATATATATATATATATATATATATATATATATATACACACATAGTATGTACACTATCTGCTTATCTTACCATCTCTAAGTCTCTTTGCCTTCTCCTCTAGCACATTAAGCTCCCGGTTGAGTTGCCGCTTCTCCTCTTTCTCCTTCGCCGACTCCTTCTCCTTGTCTCCATCTTTTTCTCTGTCTCTCACCTTCTGATGTCTGTTTTCCGTCTCTGCCCGTCTGTCCACTCTGTCAGGCTCCTGGTGACGTACGTTGATTGAGAGAAAGAGGCATAAGAGGCGAATGACGGATGAATAACACTGATGGAAGAAGAAGAAGTGTGGATGTTGGGGTGAAGTGGAGTGGAGTGAGTTTACCTTGAGTGACAGGTATTCGTCAGGTGCCTGTTCACTGCACTCATTGGCATCAGTGACGGCGGGGGGAGGTGGGGGGAAATCAGGACTGGACGTCCTGTCTTTAGTCTGCACTGCCTTGGTGCTGCTCCTGCTGGGGACTGTGTGTGAAACAGTTAATTTACTATATGTTAGAGTTAATTCTTGCTAAACCTATTCTAAAGGCAAGGATCAGACAAAAGATCCGCACACTGTACTAAAAGCTCATTTCGATCCGACAGAGATCTTCTTCAAGCATTATCAAATCACCATCACAATAAAATTTGAATGCGCTTCGAGCCTGTCAATAAAGATGAATTGAATTGAAATTGAAATTAGAGCTTTAAGGTTAAAGGGACAGTTTGGTTGACTGCACAAATGAGCTTCTGTAAACCAATAGTTGGGCCTTACCTTTCCGCTTCGTGCCGCTGTCTACATCTTTTCTTAGTGCGGGTTTCATCATGCGGTTGGCGTAGATGTTCTTAGCATCCAGTTCTCTCTCCTTCTCCTGCAAAGAAAAGAAATCAACAAAGTGAAAATGTTTTACAATGCTGCTTTTTATACCCAACCATAAAGAAAGAAACCGTTGGTATTCTTAAGTATATTTTTCTGTATATGGACCTTGAGTTTATTGGTCAGTCGTTCCAGCTCCTCCTGCAGAGTCCTGATCTCCTCCTGGGCGCCGATCGTCTTCTTCCTCTCTGCAGCCAGCTGCCTCTGGTAGCTGCTGTTGCTCAGCTCCATGCTACGGTCCAGCTCCTTCAAACACACACAGATAAACAAATACGTGTGAGCGTGTGTTTGTATTTATTATCTGCAAGTGATTTTCAAAGTTTATGTAGTATAACCAAATGTACCTTAATCTTGCGCTCTGCCTCTTGGGCTCGCGTCTTCTCTTCCTCTAGGCTGCGGCTCAGCTCGTCTCTGGCTCCCAACTCTCGCTGGTCGACCAGCTTCTTCAGCCGCGCGATGGTCGCCCGGCTCCTCTGCAGCTGCTCCTCGCTGTCCTTCATCCGCCGCTCCGCTGCCCGTTCCCGCTCCTGAGTGCGCCTGAGCCGCTCACGCAGCACGTGGGTCTCGTTGGTGTGGCGCGCCAGCAGCTGGGAAATCTCGCTTTCCGTGTCGTCGTAGCGATGCAGGGCTTTCTCCTGACGCGCCTGAAGCTGCGGCGTGGGAGAGAAGAAAGAAATTCAATTTTAGGACGCCACGGGTGTTCAAGATGATGACGAAGAAAATTAACTTTAAGGTAAAAGATACATTTTCCTGCACAGAAGTGTGTTTATGTTGTAGTTTTATTATAAAACACCAGTCTAGGTCTACCTGTCTGAGAACTCGATTCTCCTTCTGCAGCTCATCAGTGCGCTGTTGCAGCTCAGCCAGTGAGTTACGCAACTCATTGATCTTTAGCAGGCGGGCTGAGAGCATCCTTTTGGTCACCAGGTCCAGGTCTTTAGGGGGCGTGGACTCCTTGCTTTGTGAACGCACCCCCCTGCGATGCTGCTGCGTCAGGGGCTGGCCGCCTGGACGCGGTGGACGAGACGCACCCCGGCGCCCCACACCGCCTGCTAAGAGAAGAGAAACAGACATGATGTAGAAATAATTTACAGGTAATGACAATAAACACTTGTAAAGACTGAAACAAGTGGGACAAGTAGTGGTGAATAGAAAGTAAGGTTGAGGCTAAAGACTGATCAAAATCAAACTTTAGTCATAGCAACATAATTAGTGTTTTGTTTAGAACTTTTATAAAATTCAAATGGAACTTCAGTAGGAAAGATTATAATGTTTTGTGAGTCAAAATCAAAGAGGATTTTTGTCCCTCTGCAGAAATCCCCATGTTAAAATCTGCCTTACACTGCCATCGCCTGGACAGTAAATCAAATTGAACTAGTTAGGGTTAAGTTTCATTCATCCATCTTTACATACCTGTCTTGTAGAGGGGGCTGCTAGAAATCCTCTTTGCCCGCACCCCTCTTCGACGGTTAGATGATGGAGTCTGGGACCGGGAGTATGGCGAGATCGAGCGGTCCGAAGGAGACTCATTCTCATAGTCCTCCGAGTAAAACGACCCACTACTTCTCCGTCCCTCTCCGTCTGATACCTGGTCCCGATCTGGATCTGAACGCCAGGTTCTGGTTTTCGACCTGCTCTCAACACAGCCGCCTTTTTCACCCTCGTCCTGGATCTTGTCCCGGGAGTTCTTTTTGCGTTTCTGGAAGGACGATGCTCGGGAATCTTTCTTTGTACTCGACTCGAGCGACTGGCGACTTTGATCAGCATCCCGGTTGTCTTCATACGGATCAGGTACGTTTTCAGATTCCATGTTGTCACTTTGAAAAGAAACGCTGTGTTGAATTTAAAACACAAAAAAGTGGGAAAGAATCATATCAGACTCTGAATTACATTAGGAATTTTTTTACAATTTGTTACAATAACAAAGGTTTACTTTAGCAACAAACTTTAACAAACTTTCAAACATTAAAAGTCCCCTGGTAAACTGACCTCAACATTTGTACCGATCCCAACCCGACCCAGGTGAAAATTCTCAAAATTCATCCAAAACAGTACTAAGGAGCGAGGCCAACTGGTTTCTCTCAGGTTTTCCGTATTGTGTGTCTTGGTCACTAAGCGACAACACGCATGAGGTGGAATTTTCCATGAGGCTGAATGATGTATGATATCACTACTCCACACCACTGTTGCTACATACAAAATACTAGCCTGCCCCCGTCTGCCCTGGTGACTTATTAAACAGCCAGATTAGTATTTCTGACTGCAATAAGATGCGCGTGTACACACACGTTCAAAGAATACAGAAAAAGAGGAGAAAATAATTGAATAAAAATTAAGTGTTCACACCTAATATTTTTATTCTGCTGATTGTAGATATAATGCTGCATATATCTTGTGTACTCCTGCAAAGTTTTACATATACTGTATAAAAAGGTAAAATTCTTCTGACAATATTTTGTGAGTAAATGTATTTGTATCGGTAATAATGTTGGTCTCTTATGTTGCCAGCCTAATAGGTAGATATTTTTAGTTTTTCTACATTACACAAACCCTACGTTAAACATTTCCATACATTTGCCCTGTTTGTAACATCAATAAAGATTAAAAAAAAAAAAGTCCAGCACCTCCTGAATTGTTTGTTGCTGATTGTAAGAGGCCAATCAACCTTGAGTAGTTTGAGGAATAAATATAGAATCCAAGACTAATAGTTAGTGATTACACTCTTTAATATTTGTGTTAATGGCATTTAAAGGTCATGCAGTTAACTGGCCCTTTCATCAGCCCATGACAATAATAGAATCACTTGATGGGCAAGTATCTATGGCAACAACGGTACACACAGCATCGCCATAAATACAAAAGAGCATAATTGTTAGAGAAGCAGGACAGACACCTTTCTGTCCTGTTCTACTACCCTACACCTGAATACAAACCTATTCTTGAAAACAGTGTTTCAGTTGTTAAATTGCTTCGTTGAATGAACAGACTACAGACTTTAACATTAACAATGGCTCTTATGTAAGTTTTTTTCTCCTCTCTAATCATTAGAAAGGAATATACAGTAATAGGTAGGGGTGAAAGAAAATATCGATTATGTTGTGCGATACTGTATCGATTCTCCAAAACACTATATATATATTTTTTTTTAACCTCTTAAAAATCCACCGCTTTTCGATATTTCGGAGGTTATAGCGGGCTCAGTTTTAAAAATAGAGTGAAGATACTGGAATCACATGAAACTAGAAAAACTTAAGACATCCATTGGTACCAACTATGTCATTACACTAAATTTTGGCATGGAAAAACTGGCATGGCCATTTTCACAGGGGTCCCTTAGCCTGTGACCTCAAAATATGTGAATGAAAATGGGTTCTATGAGTACCCTACGAGTCTCCCCTTTACAGTCATGCCCACTTTATTCTTACCCCATGCAGTTTGGGGCAAAAAACATGTAGTTTTTTGCATTCTGTATACATTTGATGTTTTTGCCTATTCTAAAATGGTCTATTTCTGGTGTGTTCTTTATAGTATGACAGTTTTCCTAAAGTTACATTTTAAAGATCCCATTATATCGCCTTGCTCACAGTATCGCAATAAATTGAATCGTTACCCCTGTATCATGATACGTATGGTATCGCCAGATTCTTGCCAAAACACAGCCCTAGTAATAGGCATTCAGTAGAAGATTGTTAATTCAAACTGATTTACTTCACAATTTCAGTTCCGTTTGTGTCAAATGTTTTGATGACAAAAAAAACACTAATTTGTTTATATGAATTACCATCATCATCACCAAATATGCCTGGGTGTACAGTACAGTAGTATATGTTAACACTCACCACATAGGTTACAGTATCCCCATCATCTCTGCTGACATCATCGTTCACATCTTCTGCTTCATCTTGCTTTATGTCTGGCTGTCTCTCCTGAGGCTCCCGATAACGATATCTGCTGAGAAAAGTCGGGTTACACAACCTCTCTGGGGAAATACAAACATACAAACAGAAGCGTGTTTGTCAA
The DNA here is from genome assembly GCA_916701645.2 of Sebastolobus alascanus. NCBI lineage: Eukaryota > Metazoa > Chordata > Actinopteri > Perciformes > Sebastidae > Sebastolobus > Sebastolobus alascanus. The sequence goes on along the minus strand of CAKAOJ020000096.1, from coordinate 545,389 downwards.
AGGGCTTACTACTATAGCGGTACTACTCGCTTCCCCCGGCTTGCTCTCTGTGACACGGCCAGATGGGATTAAAGTAGGGCCGTCTGCTGTTGACAGGTGCATTGTTGTGAGACTGCTAAAAGCTACAGTGTGGCTAGCAAGTTACCTGAAGCCAACCACACACATCTCAGTGGGCTGGCTCTATAACGTACTATATGCAACATTATCAAATAGACGTGAATAAGAGAGAAAATCAGGCAGTAGTTAAGCGTACTGGCATTAGCAAAACGTTAGCCCCATAAGGGGTTGAAGAGAGCTAAAGGTGATGGAGGACTGACTTGTTGATGATAGCCTATAATGTTAGCATAGCACCCGAAAAAGGTTATCAGCAACAGGTGGGACGTGTTTAAACGTTACCAACCGGCCTCTGCTGGCTGCGTTTTCTGCGTTTACTCTTTTAAATCTTACTAAGCTTTGTCTAGGTCACGTTAAGTTTAACTTTCTCGTTGGGCTAATGTCAGCTAACCTACTTAGCTTCAACTACTAGCATGAACTTAAGCTAATTTAGCTAACGCTCCCGTTAGATATAAGAAAGCATATACGTCCGCCCCTTTTTTGGAAACAGTCATGACTACCTTTTTAAAACGCGCCGTCTTGTAATCATCCACAGTAAAACAGCAAGATGGAGTAACGTTATTAATCCTGGCAGTCAGAGGCGTTAAGGTACTGTTATATGTTTGGTCCTCCACGCCTTGAGGTTTTTGCTCCAGTAGTCCTACCTACCGCTGACGCCGCACCATGGCAACCGCAGCACTCCCCTGCAGTACCGCCCTCCGCCAGAGGGGCGCTGTGGTGCGTGTTGTGATAGGAAATAGCTCTATGCGTGGCTGATGCTAGCATTATGTTAATAAAGGCGAATGTATGTATGGAATACCGTGATATCAACTGATACCACATTATGCTTAGTATTTATGTCATAAAGCAATTGCTATCTGGTATGGTATCTTACTCGTGTTGTGCAATGGATGCATGCATACTGACAATAATTTGCACTAATTTTGCACATCTGTTTATACTTTTATACTATGTTTAATTCTTGTGTATATATTATATTGTATATGTTATAGATTTCAATTTTTTATTCTTATTTTATTCTAACACTTAATTATCCTACTGTTATTTTTACTGTTTTATTGCACCAACCCACCAAAGCAAATTCCTAGTGTAAACCTCATACACCTGGCAATAAAGGAGTTTCTGATTCAGCAGCATTCGCTTGGTGTTTAAGATTTATGTCATGACCCATAATGTGCTTTCTGGCCATCTGTAGAACACCATAGTACCTGGCAAAACCTGCCATATTCAAAGCTGCCCATGTGATTTCTTCTATACCGTGCAATGCATATTAAAATTGTGCTGGTGTTAAAACAAATGATCTGTGCCTGTATAGGCCTATACAAAAAGGATTATTTCAAAATAAACAGCATTTGATTGAATAATATTAACTGTGCTTGGTTAAAAAAAAATATGGGGGAAACTAAATTCGAGTTGTTGCACATGCAGACTTTAAACTATAGTCTATGTAGTTAGATCTCATATTTAGTCCATGGGGCCTACTATAATCATTTAATAATCTTATTAGTATGGATGCATTTTACAGTGTTACACACTATAATTTTAGTTCTCCCAAAAACACTTGGGTCTTATTGCCCCCCTGGAGCAATTACGTATTTGACTATTTTATTTTGAAAACTATGACCGGAAGTCCAGTGTTTAATATGACGTGTGTTGCGTCGTTGAGCGCCACAGTCAGCAGAAGCGCACGCTGTTTTATTATCATGGCTCAGTTTAAATACTGGAGACGCTTCTCTTCTCTCCTCTAAAACACAACCGGGGGAGTTCGACTTGTCATTTTTTCGGGGGAATAAACGCGACTAGTTGCCACCAAAAGAGTTTGTCGACACAGCCTGACATCAATTTGGGATTAAGATGGTAATCAAGGTTTACATCGCTTCCTCAAGCGGCTCTGTCGCGGTGAGTGTTTGCAAAATGTGTTTTCAAGCATGTTGACAGTTTGTATAAAAGGTATGCAGACATTTTTACAGAGGAATTTGGAAATCTTTCTGCTCGCAGAATAGTGTTTATTGGCATTATGTAGCCTGTGAGTGAGTGCTCCTACAGACTGTTCACAAGCAGTGAAAGTAATCAGCATCATTCAGACAGGTTTAGTGTTCCAGCCAATGCATGTTAATTCAGCCTGTTGCATTGTTGTTGGATGCATTTTTCAGAAAATGTTAAATATTTTTCATTTTGACATTGAGCCTTTATAGTGTAGAAGCTTAATAAATAAAACAAATTTTAAATAATAAATAAATAATAAATAAAACTTCTTCCTCCCATAAGTACCTCTGAGCTCAAAAATGACATATAATCAGTGTCTCTGTGTTTTGTCATAACATTGTTAGATTCACAAACACAGCAGATTTGTGTTGTGAGGTTTTGTTCACAACACAAGTAACCCAACTTGTTCAACCACTGAGTGATTCTAGGGTGGGGTTCCTGCCAACTGAGTAGCAGTAGGCTATTAAAAGGCTTACTGGAAATACACAAGACTAATTTATGTCATTATATTTAATTGGAAGGCCTGTGGATCTTGTGTTATGCAGAAATGATTAATCGAGTAGTCGATCATCAGGAAATACTAGGTAGTGAGGTTTTTTTTGACAGTTTTTATATCATCGTATATTGAATATGATTGGGTTTTGGACTGATGGACCAAAAAAAAAAAGATATTCGAACATGTCACTTTGAAACAAAATGCCATTTGCCACTATTTTCTGGCATTTTATAGACTTAGCAATTAATGGATTAATTAAAAAAAAAACTAGACATCTGTGGTGGCAATATCTGTTTAATAAAACTCACAGCTCAAAGCTTGTCTTTCTGTAAGTTTAATTCAAAACATCTGCAGATGGACCTGCAAGCACAGTCAACCGAGTGAGCCCAGAGCACAGGAGGAATCCGTTTTTTATACACACTGACGCTTGCGAGGTCAGGGAAAGACACTAGCAGTTTGTTATTTGTAGGAGGATTAAAACGTAGACAAAGTCCACAGTATACGAGTTCTTTACAAGGTGCACGGTTAATTTTTACTAGCTTCTACCTGGGGGTCTGGAGATATGAAAACTTCCATCACACATCTTAATCACTAATGAAAATAATAGCCCTTATAGTCCTGTAGTGCCTCCTGGGAAACAACAGGCACATGCCATTGAGAAGGCCCAGCTGATACTGAGTACCAGCAGAAAATCATCAAACAACACTCCTGCGTGAATGCTTCACGTCTTAGGTAATGGGGGAAATGAGTAATATATTTATTTTATCATCATTGCTCCGTCTCTTGAAGAGGGCAGCGCAGTTTTTGTGAGCATTTACAAAGGAGTTATTTTTAACCCAATGACACATACATTCAAAACACACACACACACTCTCTCTCTCTCTCTCGCTCTCTCTCTCTCTCTCTCTCTCTCTCTCTCTCTCTCTCTCTCTCTCTCTCTCTCTCTCTCTCTCTCTCTCTCTCTCGCACACAGTCATGCACGCCTGAATAGGCCCACCGTTTGGGTCAGTTATGCGAGTGTCGAGCTCATGTGAATGCAGTTTACCCCGAATGCTTTTTGAATTGAGTTACAAGTGATTGAATAAAGAGAGAAGGTGAGACCCTCAGCTGATTTAAAGTGAAACGGATGTGTGAGATAGAGATGGAGGGAGACGACAGTGCTGTGAAAATTAGTGAAGTCAGGAGGGGAAATCTGGAAAAACAGACACAAGCAGGACTATGTGAGCAGACCCGAGGGGAACGTAATAATCAAAACACTACAGTGAACCCATAACATGAGCAGTTCACAGTTTAACAACAGCAGATTAGTGGTGCGGAAAGCTTCGCCACTGACTGAATGAAGGGCAAATTAGGTTACCCCCCCCCCCCCCACCACCACCCTCCACAGTGGATATGCATCAGGTTCTGTCTCCTCAGATTTTTACATTTCCTTGCTGGTTTTTCTAATTCCTAACGCCCCATTAGTTATCATGAATGTAGTTTTTAATAATTAACAATAGTCACCACAAATGTCCACACATTATCTGTGGATTTTATGCTTAGAAAGCGTCGTAATCCCGCTTTGGTGAGAAATATTTCGAAAGTATTCGAAGCTTCGATGAATAATGTGGGATTATTCCTGATTTCACGGGCTATTTGGGGATTTATATTACATACTTATATATAAAAATAAAAAAAATAATTATAAAAACGAAGCATTTGAATAGTGATTTGGATGTCAATACCATGGCAACGGTCCAGGCTTCGAAGTATTCGGGTCAGCCCTTATAGCGGTAATGTTGGGGGGGAAAACAGTCCTATACTTTTTATTATTATTATTTTCAGATTTTTTTTATTTTTCCTTGTTGCTCAGGATGGGTGTAATTTATATATTTTTTTCCCCTCTCTTTCCCCGTGTTCCCCTCTCTGTTCGTGACTAAAAGATTAGTTTTAACCTCCAGTAAATCCCTACATTTCAGAAAGTGCTCTCAAACAATGCGTGCATACTCATATACTGTAATGTGAGTGTTTATTTAGGAGCACAATTTGTGTCCAATTTAATCCTACATGCACACCAAAATCTGAACTCCCCTGACACACACTCTCACTCACCCTCACCGGGGGGGACCTCTTTCATTATTTAGACTCACCCGCCTGCTTTTCAGCTCGGAGGAAGGTCGTATCGCTATGTTAGAGAGCAGCAATGTGATATACAGCACAGACCAGTGATTCTATATGGAGTTTTGACCTTTGACCTGAGCAAACAGACATGTTTTTCTCTTGCAGTTCATTTACTGTCTCGTGAGAGTCCAGATAAAGCTGTTTTATGGCCACATAAAGAGAGAATCAACAGATAATCTTGTTTGGGTGTGTGTGTCTGTCCAGAACAATCCCTTACTGTCTTTATTAAGGTAAAACAATAGCTCCATTGTGGCCCTCAACATCACTAAAGTAATGGACACACATGACGTGTATAAGAACTTGGGCTGACCCCAATGCTTCGAATGTATTATGTAATATAATGTATTAATCCCCCAAATAGCCCATGAAGTAAGGAATAATCCCACAACATTGTTAATGTTCAACATTAATTATTATTAGTTATTCTCAGACAGATATCGCTGTTTGTTATGTGTAGAGGTGCATGTGTGGACAGTAGTGCGGCAGCGGCACTGTCCCGAAGCTTCGAAGCCCAAAAAACGGTATTCTGGACAGCCCTAATAAGAACACATCATTAAATCTTTTTATTTTTCATCTTCTCCTTCAAAAGGCAGTATTCCTAGAAAAATATTCCCTGCAAAATAAAAGCCCCTGTTTGTATTTGTTCACACTGTCTCGCCCTCAAATTATTTTGAATAATCCGCCCTTTTGCCATGTTAATGAATGCTCAAGCTTTCATACTGTATTGACCGAGTTTGAATCACCATGATAGACTGCATGAGACGATAAAAATGGAGAGATGAAACCGAATGAATGAATGAACAAAGTGACTGAATGATCACAGAATGCTTGATGGTGACACTGAATGTGAAATGATTTCAGTGCTCAAAACAATTTTTTTTAGAAATAATAAAAGCTAGATGTGGATGAAAAAGATCAATTGAAAAAAAGGCAAAACACTGTTGAAATTAGGTAAAATTAGTGAGTTTTGTTACCCTTTGCATCTAAGCCAATTGAGCGATAATCATTCTAATCATAAAACTAGGAGACGTGCACATGAACTCTGCCTCTGTGTTTACGACTCTTCCTTCCGTGGGAGTTTTTCTGTCTTCTAAAATTATCCTTGTATTTCAGGGACAATACCATAGGGAGCTGTTGTGTCCATCCCACAGACCACAAATGGGGAAAGTTCATTGCATAGCCTTCAGGATGGGGTTCCTTCTTAAATGGACACTTAATTGTGTGCTTGGGAAGTACACAAAGAGCACACAGGTGCAGTAATGGTTGAACTATATCACACAATTATATATATATATTCATCAGCCTATAGTGTCTTCTGATAGATAGATCGATGGACTTTATTGATCCCAATTTGGGAAATTATTGTGTTACAGCAGCAGGTTATCCAGGCAATGCACAGGAACAGTAAATAAAATGCACATATCAACACTAGAGATATACAATTTATCCATAGAATACACAATATAAAGAATATTGGAATACACTATAAACATACCCGACTACTACAACTAACATAAAAAATCTAAAATATAAACATAGAATAACCTACTATATACATTAGCAAAGTAAAAAAATCTAGTAAACTGTGTTGATGTAGGTCATAGCGTACTGTGCTGTATAGGAAAAGGATGTCGGCTCTCCGATTTGAAACATAATCTCCTCCACTAATCAATAATCCTTCTTAATGACCCTGTTACCAATGGAGTGGCTATGCAATGAATACATACAGTACCTTCCACATGTGTGTGCTCTGGTTGGACGGGTGTCAGCTTACCGTTTGTCATCGCAGGAGTGTATTAAAGACCCAACTGCTCGGCCAATATACCGAGACAGAGAGAAAGCCATACGCACATTCAGTACAGTGTCACTTTATGCACACATGAAAGCAATATGAGATTATGCGTTTGTGGAGAATATGTACATTTGTTTGAATCAGCTCATTACGTCCCTTGTCATTTTTCTTTTTTTTTGATGTACATCTGATGTGTATCTACTTCTCTCTAGTACCACCTCTCCCAAACCAACCCCTCTAACTTCTTTCTTTCTTTTATCCATTTTTCGACCCGCTCCAGGTAAAAAAGCATCAGCAGGCAGTGGTGGGTTTCCTGGAGGCCAATCGAATCAGCTTCCAGGAAGTAGACATCACCATGCTGGAGGAGCAGAGGCTCTGGATGTACCGTAACATCCCCAGAGACAAGCAGCCGGACAAAGGCAACCCGCTGCCTCCGCAGATCTTCAACGAGGATCGCTACTGCGGGGTACGATGGATGTTTGTTTGTAATGTTCACAATAAGCGATCAACCATTTGGACCGCATTCTGTCTGTATTTTTGCACATCTAAAAGGGGAAGTTTTCACAGATGATGCATTTCTAATCTCACGAAGGCCTTTGTTGGATATTTTGAACCTTCACTTGCCTACGTCCTCCTACAATGCATTGGCATGACATGAGATACAGACAGTCTGTGTATCCGCTCATCAAAACATTGATGTACAGTGACACTCGTGGTAAAAATCTACAGAAGGTACCTTTTTTAAAAGTCGCCCTGAATCACATTCGACTGGATAAATTTATGCCGCCAAGTTCATCCAAAATATAGCAACGTTTCACAGGAAGAGTAAAGAGAGGGATTTTGGTACAAAAAAGCTAACAAAATGTGACATATTTAGCATATAACAAGTGATAACTGAACACACTTCTTTTAAGGGTGTAAGCCATAGAAATAGAATAGGAGTAGAACGGACATTCCCATTCAAATCAACGTAGCAGGATGGTCAGCGTGGCGGCAATTTTTATGTGTACCATTGCCGTTGCGAAGAACGTAACGGACTACTTTCTGTATAAACCAACTTGCATCAAGTCGCGGACTCACCGAAAAATAATTTCTTACCCTACTATGGCGAAGGCGTGACCTACTCTGCCTCTGATTGGCTTACCTTGATATTCTAACACTAACCAATCTTACTCCTCATGTCTAAACCTAACCAACCCAACCAACGAAGGCAACGAGTATTAGCCAATCAGAGGCAGAGAAGGGCTGGTCATGCCTTCGCCATAGCAAGATTTGTAATGTGTGTGACACACTTTACTGCCCCGCTGACATGTGTTGTCACCATAACAACTAACAACAATCGCCATTTTCTTTTGAACTAGTCAAATGACCACAGCAAAACAATTCAATGTCCGCTCACTCCTATTCTATTTCTATGGTGTAAACCATGTGTTTTTCTATACATAGATGACCGTTAATGCTCAAACTGTTTATGCCAATAGTTCACATCCGTGTAAGCCAGTACAAGGTCGAGCTACCTATGCTGGTGAATGCGTTCGATCAGTCAGTGCTCGCCAGTTTGTGTCCTGCGCTGAGCTTGCACGCCACTTTGTAATCCTGTCGTAATCCAGTTTCATGGATGGGGCAGATTATCTGCTCTGCCTGCCGTCACTCTCATTGGCCAAGGTAATCCAACATTTTCTCTGCAATGTCATAGCCATTGAAATACTGTATATTCAAAGCAGAGGATGGCGGGGATGTTTACAACCATCTTTCAAACGTGTAGAGATTATGTAAGATCCTCATTTTTGTGTCTTTCGCCCCCCTCAGGACTATGAAGACTTCTTCCAGTCGAAGGAGGACAACGCTGTGTTTGCATTCCTTGGGCTCAGTTCCCAATCCTCAGTGAAAGTAAGGGCGAGAATACGACACAGAAACACACTGATGTCTCTGTGGTAGAAATCAAACCGCCAACAAGGTTCGCTGTCAGTCCCGACTTCCTCAAACACTAAACACAGTGCTGGATCAGCAGCTCTAGTTCTGCAAGCTGCCTCTGAAACGTGTGATTTATAACTTATTGGTATTTCATGCACATCGGCTTTTTTTTTTCAGTCAGTCTAAAAGCATCAATTCCCATACATCTAGATTCAGTTGCCTTGTCTCCTCCCCTCTGTTTTTTACATATATCAAGATTTGTGTGCTGTGTTTCGCAAAGATCGTCTTAGAATTTAGATAATCAGAGTTCCCACATCAACCAATGGACGGAGTTAATCTCAGTGCATAGATGACTTGGGAAACTAATACAATACACAGTAGAGTACCTCTCATCTTCATAGTGGAACTGGACAATGTCGGTGCTTTTGAAAGAATATAAAATTACAGTGACTGATGATCAACTTATCAAAAATCAAAGGACCTTATTTCCATTCATCACTAAAATGTATTTATTTTATCATCCCTCAGTCACATCCTTTCTCTGTCTCTCTTCTGGAGGTTGATTGGATAACTAAGTTAAAAGAGATCTGATTACGTATAAACCAGCAGGATATTGCAGATACATTCAGCGTGGACATGTTTAGCAAAGATGTCTGGCTATGTAGCACAATGGGCCTCGTGCAGGAGGCGACATAAAAACAAATTTCCTCTTATTTTTGTTTGTATCCACGATTTGTTCTTATTTTGTTAGTACATATTGATTTCTGGGCATTAACATCAAGTGGGACTCATCATTCAGCGCACCTGCAGAGCAGAGTTGGATGGTTAAGACTGTTTGGTGCATCTGGAGTTGACTTCTCTTAACAGAAAATATAAGAGAAAATATAAGAGAAATGTAAGAGAATGTTGCTGCATGAAGCCCATTGTGTGGTCTAGTAAATCTAAGGAGAATATAGATGCCGATTGTTCAATCTCTCTACCCCCTTTTCCCCCCATCTCTAGGATTCCGAGTCATAGCCTAGATCAAACTGCTGGTATGCGACGTCCAGGGGACCTTAGAACATGAGGACTAAAACGGCATCGCTTCCTATCTCGCATCATCACCTCTTCTTCCTGCCACGACGCCAGCATGTTGCCAAACATCAGACCCCACGGATTTTCCCCTTGTATGACCTCTCCTGACTCTTTAAACGCTCATTCCAGCATCACTTCAGTCTCCAAGAAGTGTCAGATTCTCAAGAGAGACTTAATCACTTGTGACGTTGTGTTTCCTTTTTCGTGTTTAACACGCCGTGACAGCAAACACTGTCGGTAGCGTAAATTCTGTGCAAACTATAGATGTGCTGTAGCAGCTTTTGCATCAGTTGCTTTAGGTCAATCTACAATGCAGTGGATGGGGACAGAAGTGATCAGGTGCAGCAGTGCAGCACAAGTCACCTGAATACACACCTATATTGTGTGTGCATGCCTTAGTGTGTGTGGGTGTATATCGGTCTCAATCAGCAGCTGTTAATGAAGGCTGTGTTAAGTGAGGGGACGTGAGAGGCAGCACTTAATGAAACCTGAAACAACTCGAGGCCTAGCCATTATGTCTGTCTGTATGTGTGGGAGTGAGGGTGCTTTCCCAGAGGTGACAGTGACACTGCAGTTTACCACAAAGCAGATGAGACCAAATGCTATGAAAAACACAAGCTAGATAGACATTCATGTTAAGTGTGTAATCACTGTCATTAAATAAAACAAACCTCGTTCCTGTATCATTCCACTGCCAAACTAGTTTGATTAAAGGACAGGGTGGCGGTTATTCTCTATATTTTTTTCTTATTGTCTACAAATCCAATAAAAAACACAAAAACCAATAGTCTGTCTCTCAGTACGTGCTGACTTCCCTACCCTGTCTGTGGCCCTTAGCCCATTCGTTCCCACTGAAGACGCTTTAAAAAGAGGTTTCAAATGTATAGCTTAATTTTTTTAAAAAGGCCAAGTAGTTCCCTAAAACAGCTGGGCACTGTAGTTTTTAGCAAACGTTACACAAACGGGAGTAAATAGCACATTTGTAGGGACTATTTTAAGCCGTGGATTAATACACATTTGGTGCTCTAATGAGTATTTACAGCAGCAGGACGGTGTTTGTGAGATTAAAAGATAAACTACAGTGCCCAGGTTCATTATAAGGAAGGAACATGTCACCCAGTGCAACGGTTGTGGTTCATTCATGTGTTTTTAATAGTTTTTGGATGGAGCTCTGTAGCACAGAGGAATCATATATCAGGCTTTGGCTGCACAGACAGTTTTTGTCAGCTCATTGCTGGTTTTTGTTTTTTTCATGGGATTTGTTGACAACGTGAAAAACAGTGCCAGCTTTATCCTCTAATCCAGACCGCTATAGACAAAGCATGGTTACAATCAGGGTCACATGATCCATACAGTAGGAGTGCACTTCACAGGTTATTACTCCCAAATGTTATCAGACAGAGGACAGGAGATGAGAAATGACAGTTTGCTGCTCAGAGATAATCAAGTTGCAAAGCTCAGCTTCCCCTGCTGTGTCTCCCCTTCTCTCTATATATTTACAAATGTCTGAGCAGATGCTGAAATGTGAGCAGCCCTCTGTGTGTTTTACATATTTTGAAATGATCATGGCCAACTCGTAGTCCCGTCCTCCAATCTGTGTTCTCCGTCCCAAACACCAACACTAAGCACTTTCTCTGTACGTCTCTCGTGCTTATTAAATTATCACGGGTGGGTGGTTGACTAATTCTTTTATGTTTACACATGAAGGTCACACACAAACAGATGCACCATCACTAGCTATTCTTCCCTAAATTTTGTGCCATCATGTGAAAGGATGTCTCATTTTTACTTATTTCAAATAGGGGGCATCAATGTATTTTTTGTCATCGTTGAAACTGACAACATTCCTGTTTTGCTGAGTTGTATTCCTCGTGTATTTTGAAATAATGTGATGACTTTATTGTAAATTTTTGTGAATGGATACTAACAGCCCCGTTGGACCGACTAAATGTACTGTATTTGCAAATCGGCCTGTATTTTTGTGGATGTGACTTTACACAACACAAATACCAAAATACATATATTTGTGGATTGTCTTTTGTGGATTACAACTATTAATGTCCAATAAAAACTTCCATAAAAATTTCCTCTAATCTGACACCAGTAAATGCATCGATTCATATGGTAACTTGACTAATTTTGATGATTAAAAACTCTGAACACCTGCATGTCTCTAAATAGAGCAACAGCGATAAAGCTTTTTTTTTTTTTACACCCACCTCTGAAGTGTTGCTTGTTTTTATTTTTTTACATTTTTATATATATATATATATATATATATATACACTGTAAATATAGCCTTCTTCATTGTGTCAATACATATAATTGATACATTTCCTTTCTTTTGTTATTTAAACAATTTTTTGTATCATTTTTTTTTATCTTTCACCTACAGATAACACAGTGCACACATAAACAAACAAAAAAAAAAAAATTAAATAAAAATAAAAGGATTAAATAATAAAACAGACCAAACAAAACAAGAGAAGGAAAAAAGGTTTAATTTGATGTTTCAGTTGATGTTTCTACTACTGCTATGACTTTCTATTACAGTTTCATGTGTATTACTTAAAACATCTTCAAAAAACATGATCCATTTAATATTTCATATATGTTATTAGTCAGTTATCTTTACTTATGGTGAAAAGATAGAGTGAAATGTTGCTTGCTTTTCAAGGCTGTTCATCACTCAGTACTGCCTCTAGAGGCAGATGCTGGAGTACTAATACGTAACAAATGTAGAAACTGTAAAATTCACCTGTTTCTCCTTTGTGCTGTTGTATTTTAATCAAAAGAAACTCAACTGAGATGAAAAGAATCACTTTTAATCTGTTCCTCTTTAAACTTGCCTCTCAACTTGTGAGACTATTATGCTGCTTGTGATATGATCATCCTGTCCGTGAGGCCGCTCATAGTGCCCTCTTGCCCCGGATGAGTTGTAATGTCATTTCCCATCAGAGAGTGATGCAAATCTCTGTGTCTGTAATGATTTACCTAGACATCAATATGTGCTTAACCTGCTGTCCAAACCTGAGTATCATCAGTTCTGTCATACGAGAATACTGACTGAAGACTGAGGTCACCGCTTCACTATAGAGCCTCTGACAATGCTGCTGTTCCGTACTGAGAACACTGGTTCCCAACCTGTGTGGCTCTGTGACCCTTTATAGTCATGACCCCTCATTACAGGTTGCCTTTGAGCTGGTAGCAGTCCAGTCAAACAGTGATTTTCCCTTCTAAGATTGTTTCATTTATATCTTCTAAGAGGCCCAAATACGTAAAACTTTTCCGTATTTTATAACGAAAAAAGGCAAAAGAGAAAAAATAAACAATTTTGTGCCCCAATGTTTTTTTCGTTTTCTTTCCCCTATCTTGTTAAGAGGGTCCCCGGGTTGGGAACCACTGGTCTAAAGATGACAGGTAGGTGGGTTGGGAGCAGTTCTAAGTCAGGGATAATGTACAGCGAGCCGGTCATTGTTGTAAAATAAACCCTGACAGGGCGATGCAGCATTTGCATCGTCCTGAAGGGGTTTATTTCACAACAATGACCCGCTATCTGTACATTATCCCGCTTATTACATGGCTACTTACTTAAGAAATCAATAGTCAGACACAAAAACGGTCCGCCAGAGTCCGAGGTCAGAACTGCGGCCATAGCAGCGGTCTGTTATACATAGCAACGGTCTGCTTTAAAGAAAGAACAGACCGTAGAATGATTGATTAATCAGAATCAAGTACTCAACAAAGCCGTGTAATAAATGTACACATCTTGTAGCGACTATTGTCAATCAAAAAGCCGCTAAGAGGCTAGAGTAGGCTCTTTACTGTGTTCAAACAATCCATATAGTCCAGGTGTGTTTTATGTTGTTTATGAAACTTAAAGAATTACAAACAACAGCTGTTATGGAAAAAACTAAAGCAGGACCTGACGTGACGGAGCCTAACTCACCCTCTTTGTCTCAAATCCCGCGGTCCAAGTGAACAGGTAAAATAAAGTGAAACCACACCCCTGTGCCAATTACCGGAAATGATAGTAACCAAAAAGAATGTGTGCAGCCTAAACAAGTAATAATAAACAACACTAAATACGCTAGATACACATTTTGGCTCAGTTTCATGTCAATTAATTTTCAAGCACTGCAGTAACTGTATGGTTCCAGCTAACGGAAGATATACAGGAAATCAAGTTCCAAGTAGGGCCATGACTGTAACTTTTACTTCATCATTATGACTGCAGGCTAGAAGAGCAACATATATAGCCACCAATTCATATTGGAGAATCAATTAATGTGAAAAGACACATTGCGTCCTCACAATGTTACACATTTAGAGCACGTCCTCACTGGTTTATGTGATAATGACGTCTTTTGGTTTTATACAAAATACTTGCACAAAAATATTTATCAGTGTATAAACAGGACAGAGTACAAAGACACAGAACAGGAATTTAAAAATAACATTAAAGCTGCACAAAAGAATCATCATGGATCCTAAAGAAGACATGTTGACATGTCGCAGTAAGAAAAGCACTGGAGTACATAATAAAATTTACAATAGCTGACTTCCATGTAGCTGCTTCAGTTTCAGGGTGCGGGTATTGTGCATGCTGGCTCACACAGTTATGACTTACAGGGACACCTGAATATAATGCAGCATTGTTAATGTTATCAGTAACACCTGTGCTTTTCCTACTATGACAAGTCAAATGTCTGCCGTGAAAAATGCCTATTTGGCAATAACTCACACAACACGGTTCAGGACAGTTTCCTGTCGCCACACATTTCTGTGAGAACTTTTCTGACCTCCTTTAGAACTTGATCAATATTCAACAAATACTAGAACATACAGGAAGAAAGGAAGGACGGAAGACTTATCAATAGTATAGTAAGTATGTACACATGCATGTACAGGTTGTACATGAAACAATGTGACAAAAATACAGCATCAAGATGAAGTTGGAGGTTTGGTTATCTTGTGAAATGGCAAATTAGGGAAATTCATGTTATATGCGTGCAAAAAAGGCAACTGTTGGCCAAACTAAAATGCTGAATAGACAAGTCAGTTATGCAATGTCAGCCTCCATGTAACGGACAGGAAGAGAACAACATGTCAGGAAAATTAACTGAGGTGAAAACCACCAAGGGAATAAACACGGCCAACAGATGTCATAGGATTTAATCTACTTGCTGTGTATGCAATTTATTTTATTGTATTAGTTTTGCTAACTGATAAATATAAACATGTACATATGTTAACATTATATGTATTATTTTTTGTCATATGGATTGTCTATGTTGTATTTTCATTATGCTGTTACTCTGTACACACGACATCTATTGCACGTATGTCCATCCTGGAAGGGGGATCCCTCCTCTGTTGCTCTTCCTGAGGTTTCTTCCATTTTTTTTGTGAAAAATTTGTGATTTGTGATTTTTGGCTATACAAATAAAATTGACTTGACTTGACTACACAGCTACCAATAAATAATGCCACCATAACACATGGTAGTTAGCTAAAAAGAAAAAAAAAACAGTAGTTTATGGGTGAAATTATGCCAATTAATCCTATTGAAATACGAACACCTTGATATTGATAATTTTGCATCCGGCTGCACATTTTGTTTTGGGGCACTTTGAGGACGGTTGGGGCTCTTCTCGCAACATATGATGCATTTAAAAGGAACTGTCCTGCACTATTTATTTTGAGGAGTATAAAAGGAACTGAACAAGTAGAAAAATTACTGAGGCTCAGACTTTCAAGGGGAGGTGTTCGCCACATTGATCAGAAGGGTTGTTGGCTCAGTCCATAAATATTCTGTTATTCTGATGAGCAAAAGAACGGCATAAACCCATTTTGTAAGGTAAGAAAATGAATTGTAAAATATGATATTTCAGTGATTTTTGGTTAAACAATTTTTTTTTTTAAGATGCGTAATATTAATAATAATTGCAACAAAATTAAGGTCTTGGATCAGATTGTGAGTAAAAAAAATGCCAAATGTCAAATGACTATTTTCTTTTAATGTTTGAAAATGCATAATTAATGCTAGAATTACAATTGAAATAAGAATGACACTGCAAAGCAAAGCTCATATTTATAATGGAACTGAATGTGGTTCTGTATTCATATTCTCTTTCAAATTGAAGGTACAAAATTTAACACAAAAGTATGTAAAAGTTCCCGAAGCAGTGTAAGATCTTGAACTATTCACAACATAGTGCCATTTTTATTTAATTTCATTAAGTGGCATTTTTGTACTCATGTAGTCTGTGGAGGCTTTCTTAAAGATCTTACGATGTGTTGCGGAGATGCAGCAAATAAACAGCAAAGTGGGCATTTTATTAGTTCATCATTGAAATGGAAAGAAAGGGGGGGGAATGTCTGTGCTTTGTACAAATTCAACGTAAAAGGGCCGCTGTGAATGATAACCCGAGTTGGGAGGGGACATTGGGAGTCGGTGGTCACCTCTTGACATTCGTTCATGACAACTCTCCTTTTGATCTGCATTTCCCTGTCATTTTTCTGCAATTGATCATTTGTTGTGTTCATAAATCAGCGTTACTATCATTAATACCCCCATTATTTTACGTGTGGGTGTGTTTTCCTGTTAAATGTAATATATTTTTCAAATAGTAATGTAGATATTGTGTAAAACAAAATGAAATCTCCTCCTCAAATGTCATCCCCTGTCTTTAATGATTGATCAAAATGTCAACATGCGTCCAGTTTGCAGTCCAAGTCCAGGCAGCCCCTTTTATTCATGACAATTACTGGATCAGTACATGGGGCGTCTATGCTTTGGCTAATGTTATCAGCTTTTTATTTTGAATTGTGAGTTCATTTAAATAGTTGCCCTTGTTGGATTTAAAAGGTAAGAGGGCTACCTAATCGCCGTTGCAGATTTTGGTAAGAAAAAACTGGATGGCTTCCAAAAATCAACCAGCTTCTCATGTTCTGCCGAAGACAGACGAGACAGTAAAGTAACACCCTTTTTAACAATACTTCTTTTTTTTTTTTTTTACTGTACCTTGACAGCATTTGATCTACTTTGAAGACACAACATGATCTTCAATTCTGCTGAAAAACTAAATTTTGTTCTGTATTTGTCAATAGGTGAGTTTTTGACTTTCTTTCTTATCATATGAATACAGTTAATAGTTTGTTTGCATGCTTCGAAAACCATGAGAAAGATAAAGAGAAGTGAAAGTGTCATAGTTTGTATCCAAAGAATATTCTTTTATTATTAAAAGTGTTGTTTCTTTTTGTTTTTTCAAATGTTTTTTCTTTGAACAATTTGACAATGTTGATGTGTCAATTATGAGGTTTGTATTTTTCTAACTTCATGGTAGCCTACAATGCAAGGGGCTTATCCTGATACATAATACATTTGCTAAATTACAGCAATGACTGCTGTGTATTTATTTGACATTATTGTTTTAGACTGAACTTTTCCCTATATGTTTCTGCTGTAGGTCTACTGAGTATACCGCTGCTTACAGGTCAGTAAGTTCTAGTTATGTTTCATACCTGAAAACACGTGCATATTAATCAGATATTTAGATTTTAAACCTCGATCTAATAAAAAAGGACTTTTTGTTATTGATTTCATGGTGCTTTAATTTTTCTTTTCTAGAATGTGACACAATTAGGCTGGCTGGCACTGCTTTGCGTTGCTCTGGTAGACTGGAGGTCTACAACCAAGATAGTTGGGGAACGGTGTGTGATGATCTCTGGAGCATTACCAACGCTGAGGTCGTGTGTCGAGAGTTAAACTGCGGGACAGTTCTTGAGGCCAAAAAAGCTGCCTTTTTTGGGGAGGGAAAGAACATGATCTGGCTGGATGATGTGCAGTGTACTGGTAGTGAGACTTCTGTCCTCAAGTGCCCTCACAGACCGATGGGGGACAACAACTGTGGCCACGCTGAAGACGCTGGGGTTGTCTGTTCAGGTAACACTGAGTTCATTCACTTTTCTCAGTTATGTTTGCTTTACTTGACCCGCTTGTATTTTATCCAAAGTTGAATTACCAGTAGGGTACCACTCAATTAGACATTTAAACAAATATGCTTAATTGTTTTCTCGCAAAGAGTTGAGAAGATTGATACCTATTGTGTTTCTGCTAAGCTAAGATAATCGTCTGCTGGCTGTAGCTTTTGTTTATCGAGGAAATATGAGAGTGGTAAGTGCCAGCAGTGAGTAAGCTTATTTCCAAAATGCTTAAATTCTGCTTTAAATATCCATTCGGCAATTAACGTGAAATCACAGAGTTAGGCCTGCATTACAAGGCCCTTCCTCAATTTATACGAAGACCAGAAATGTGGAACTGTCAACATAAATTGGGAAATACAGCTGTGGAGAAAAGCAGCTAACGCAGCATTTATCTTAGCAACTGATCATATTATTGCATCAAAAAACCCAGTGATTGTGTTGAAATGTCACAATTTGTTGTCTACTTTAAGATGATTCATACTTGTTGCGGTAATGCTGTTGCAGCAGCAGCAGCACAACAACAAGGTCAGCACATGACCGGTTGCTGCAAATGTAAAGTTCAAAGGGCAGGAGGTAGAGATGGGAGATAAACCAAAACCTTCGAAGTCACCAGCTGACTTAATTTGTATTTATATCATGTATGTATATTTGGTGAAAAGTCATCATGCACTCATTCACACATTCACACATTCACCTACACTTTTTGTACACATTAAACAAATGGGAATATGTTAATAGTGAATTGTAGAAGAGCCTGGTAGGAAGATTTTGTTATAACGTTGGACAGAGCCCGGCTAGCTGTTCCATTTTTTTGCTAAGCTAAGCTAACCGTCTCCTGGCTGCATATTTAATGGACAGACATGAGAATTGTATCAATGTTGTCATCTAATTCCAAAAAGCAAAAATGTAATTCTCCAAAAATTTGTTTAAAATAAAAATAGCTTAGACATTTGTTATTTTCAAAGTTTTTACACACAATCACTTGTTGATTTTATTTAAATTCCTATCTACCTATCTATCATTTGCAGAATAT
Source organism: Sebastolobus alascanus (assembly GCA_916701645.2). Lineage (NCBI taxonomy): Eukaryota > Metazoa > Chordata > Actinopteri > Perciformes > Sebastidae > Sebastolobus > Sebastolobus alascanus. The sequence goes on along the minus strand of CAKAOJ020000096.1, from coordinate 526,831 downwards.
GTGAGGGTGGTCAACGGAAGCAATCGATGCAGTGGCCGAGTGGAAGTCTACCATGATGGCAGCTGGAAACGAGTGTGCAGCAGTGACTGGGCCATGACGGACGCTGAAGTGGTGTGCCGAGAGATTAACTGTGGCAGTCCCACCACTCAGGCTGAAGTGCAAGATTTTGGAGTGGCACGTGGTGTGGGTGGCATCAAACCCAACTGTGTTGGAAATGAGACCTCCATCTCACAGTGCACACTTCACGATAGCAAGGAAAGCTGTGTTGATGCTAATGTTGTCTGTACAAGTAAGTCATCCATGTGTTCAGACAAGAGGTCGACCGATTAATCGGTCGGCCGATTAATCGGGCCGATTTTTTGACATTTTTTCATAATCGGCATCGGCCGATGCCTGAGCATATTAGGCCGATTATCAAGCAGGCACATCTGCGGGCAGCCCAATGTTGTTGTTGCTGTGGAACACGTGTGACACCGCCCCTTGTGTGTCAATCGAATTGCCATTCTGCCGGGAGAAACCGGTAGGCTTAAATTCTTCTCTTTCAAAGCCCTATATATTTAATTGGTTAGATATGAAATTTTAGTTTTGGAGAAAAATACTTTGGAACGGTATTAAGAGAGCCTCCAACCAGCTACCTGGTAAATTATTACAGACCGTAGTATTAATAAACTCCGACGTAATCAATTCTGTTTTTGGTAACGGAGAATTTCTCTCCGTCGGTGACGTTAGCTGTGTGCGGGGCGGAGCAGCTCTCACAGACACGCTGCTGCAGCGCCGTGTTCAGACACACAGAGCTTCTGCTCTTAGTAACTATGGCGGAGAAAACTAAACTTATGAAGCGTGATTACACTTTACTAGAGTTGATGCTGACAATGCTTGTCATAAGTGCAAGTTTGCGTGTGAGGACACGAGCAATTTGTCAAAACATTTAGCAAAAAGTTCACTTCCTCATTAAACGTGTCTATGAGCAGCAGGCTGTGTAATACGAGTGAACAAAGTTATTATTATTTTTTGATCAATTAGATTATGGCCATATAGCTTGTAACAGTGTCTGTCAACAAACATAAATAAGAAAACATGCTTTAGGACAGTTTTGGAAAGGTGCTTAAAGCTGGGGTCTGCGATTTATCCAGTATACACTTTTTGTTATATTGGTTGAAATGGTCTTTACACCCCGACAGCAATCCGTTTCTTATGAGCACTGAAAAAAGACCAGAAAAGATCCGTCATCTGTAGCTGCTGTAATCCTGTAAAAACGTCTCCCAGTCAGTAAAAATGGTCCCGGTTGTAAGGAACCAATCAGATGCCTCCCTGCCTCCCTGCTCGTACTCTAGCCTCAGCGTGCACCAGCGTGAACTCAAAGCGCGTGTCCGCCGCACGTTCACTGGAGAGTGGAAGAGAAAACTCAGCTCTTAAAACACCGGACAACGAGAACGAACTCGTACCACTATTACCATATTATCGAAAAATACAACTTTGATTTAGTTGTTTATGTTCTGTTAGTTTACTTTATAAGATACTGCAGGTTTAAACTATTTATTCTAACAGCTCAAAGTGAAGTCAGACAAACAGGATTATCAACGAGGGGAGACGGCGGATAGAAAACATTGCCGAACAAAATTTACGTTACTCAAACTGCTTTTTCAGTTACAGCAACAAACCAGTGGACTGATCTCCCTCCAGATATTAGAGTAATGTTAAAAAGGGTCGTGTTGTCTCAGCAGGTATCTCTCTCTTTCCCTCCCCTCTCTGCTGCTCTGTGGCTCTCCGGCGAGCTGCTGCCCCCCCCTCTCCGTCAACAAGGAAATAAAAGCCCCTCGTCTACGAGACCGGTCTCTTGAGAGAGCTCCAGCTCATAGCGGGGTCTGTGTGAGTGAATGCCCGGGTGGAGAGGTGGCGATCCCGGCAGCAGCTAGCTAGCTGTGCCGGCAGTTTGTGGAGCTTCTAAACCCCGACAACAGTGGAGAAAATGTTTGATTCGCCATCTAACATCGTAAAACTGTCAATATTCTAAATCTACACCGTTGATTTCTCGCCTCAACATTTTTCAGAAGTGAATTTAGTGATGAAATAGCTACGAAAAATGTGAAGTAGTTATGATGCGGCGGTGCTCGTGCATGTGTGTGGGGGGCGTTGCCTTATAAGGAGTTTCGAGGGGAGGGGGGGGCTTAGACGGAGCTCCTGAGGCGATGCGACTTTCAAATTATGGTAGTTTTCCAAGATCGCAGACCCCAGCTTTAAAGGTTTTGAGCCCTGTACTATTACTACTATTAACCATCATGCACAAAATAAAATAAAATATGCACTGCAGTGCAGACACAAAGTGCAAATTGGAGAGACAGACCGTAAGTGTTCAATAAATGTTTACTTAAGTTAAGAAATGTTGTGTATCATTTGTTATTATTAAGCTGTTATATTTTATCAGATGGAGGAAGAAAAGAAAACCAGCCAAACATATCGGCAAAAAAAAATCGGCATCACATATCGGCCATCGGCTGTCCTGATTCTGTAAAAAATCGGCATCGGCATCGGCCATAAAAAACCCATATCGGTCGACCTCTAGTTCAGACTACATTAGTCATTTTGTGTTGTACTTAACATGGTCATATCTGCCGTTCTGGATGGTTTCTGAATTAACAAACCCGTTTCTTTTCCACCTAAACTGACAGACAGTAAACCAATCCGGATGATGAACGGAACTAATCGGTGCTCTGGCCGAGTGGAAGTCTACCACGATGGACAGTGGGGAACGATCTGTGACGACAGATGGGGGATGCCGGAAGCAACTGTTGTATGTCGAGAGATGGACTGTGGGAGTGCTCTCTCGGTCAAGTACAAGTCCTACTTCGGCAGAGGTCGGGATCAGGTTTGGTTGGACGACGTTGAGTGTACTGGTCATGAGAAGTCCCTTGCTGACTGCCCTCACAGAGGTTTTGGACAACACGACTGTGACCACAATGAAGATGCTAGTGTTGTATGCTCAGGTAACACATGCTGTACTGTTTCTTTCTCAAAGTACAATTGGAAATCCAAGAGGCAATCCTACGTGTGCATTTGTATGCAATGGTGATGCATGTATAGCCATTTCTGGAAAATATCGATTGGTTTTCGCATGCACGTCTGCAGTTGATGTACCTACTGTATCGGCACTCAAATCCCTGCTTGTATTTTCTCAGGAATTTTCTTGAACACTACTTCCGAATTTCACTAGAAAATCCTCCTGCAGCCTGTCGCAATCATCCTTTGCAGTTCCTCTGTTTTTGGTTGTTCTTTGTTGCAATACCACATATTCAGAAGCAGCGCAATCTGTTCTGCTTACCACAAATCCTTATCATGTGAACAAAATGTATGTCATTACTGAAATATTAATATTATTTTCTCTTGCACATTTAAATACAATACCTCTTCTAAACTGCTTTCCAGATTCAGTCAGATTGTTCAATGGGACTGACCGCTGCTCTGGCAGAGTGGAGGTCTTTCGCGACGGCCGATGGGGGAAAGTTTGTAACAACTGGGGCAATGCAGAGGCTGCGGTGGTGTGTAAAGAACTCAGTTGTGGAATTCCCAAAAAATCCCAAGAAATCTTCAACTTTGGTGACAGCGGACTGAGAGGGTATACAAGTAGATGCTCTGGCAATGTGAGCTCTATCTCCCAATGCACAATTGAAGCACACGCGGGGACATGTGAAGGTGCTTCTCTTTCATGTGCAGGTAAGACACAAAATACTGGGATATACTGTACTGTAGCACAACTAGGATAGCAAAGGGCACATGGTTACTAAAAACAAGATCGGCCTATGTGCATTAAAGCAGCAGTAGGTAGAATTGGAGCAAATATGATTAAAAACAAGTTATTTTTATAAAACGGTCACTATATCCTGACTTTGGTTCATGAAACAGGTAATCTGAAAAAAAATCATGCGCCTCTTTTTCCTCCGGTGTTCCAAGTGGCATCTGCGAGATTTCACAGACCGGAGGAAAACAACCAATCAGAGCCGAGCTGGAGCCTGACGTCTCTGAGCAGCTGTCAATCACTCACAAACTCTGATCAAACTGTCAAACTAGGCAGCGCTGATCAAATATGAATCAATATTCTGTTACTGTAATGCCTATTTCTCTCCTCAAATGTTTTCAGAAACATCTTGAATCTTGTAGTTTACTGTTTAGCTGTGAAATGAGAAAGTTTGTGACCCGGCAGCCATGTTGAGATCAGTTGAGGAAATACCAAGCACCGCCCACCAGCCAGAGCAAACTTTCTCATTTTACAGCTAAACAGTACACTACAAGATGTTTCAAGCAACATTTGAGGCGAGAAATAGGCATTACAGTAACAGAATCTTGATCCATATTTGATCAGCACTGCCTAGTTTGACCGTTTGATCGGAGTTCGTGAGTGATTGACAGCTGCCTCCGTTGAATGAACAGCTAATAGGAACGCTCTCTCTCTGAAATGACCTGTGATTGCCCGAAGTCTCCCGTCACGGCTACATTTTTTAAAGCCTGAAAACAGAGCTATGAGGAGGTGCAGAAGTCTAGTTATCTCTCAGAACACTTGAATTACAATATGCTGAAAGGTTATTGTGGAATTTTTGCCCAATGATGCCAAAAACTTTCTGCCTACTGAAGCTTTAAATCTTCTAATGAATATTTTGGTCTGATGGTGGCAACTAAGTGAATACCTTCATAACCACTAAACTGAGTGCATTCGACAGTCCAGATAAAGCTTAATATTTTGTAATTTGACTTTAGCTTGTGAGTAGCTTGTGTAGCTTGTCTTGGATTAACATGTTTGGACCTGTCCTCAGGTGAGCCACCGCTAAGGCTTGCCAATGGCACTGACCGATGCTCTGGTAGAGTGGAGGTTCAGCATGACGGCCAGTGGGGAACAGTGTGTGATGACGAGTGGGACATCAGAGATGCTCAAGTGGTGTGCAGAGCCATGGACTGTGGGACAGCCCAGACAGCCAAAGTCAGGGCCTTCTTTGGCGAAGGCCAAGGAGACATCTGGCTGGATGATGTAAGCTGTGTCGGTAATGAGACGTCCCTTTTGCACTGTCCACATCCCACCCTCGGAGAAAACAACTGTGGTCATGGTGAAGATGCCGGCGTGGTTTGCTCAGGTATCATCTCGGTTATTACTCCGTTTTTAAACTTTATTTTACACAGTGTTTTTAATGCTTACATTTAGAGTGATTTCTATGGCTATATCAAACAGAATATGACATAGAATTTGAATTAACCAGATATTCCTTCGTCCAAACACCGACTAAGTCTTATTCTCTCCCCCTTGCCATCCAGCTGACATTAGACTGATCAATGGGACTAACCAGTGCTCAGGCAGAGTGGAGTTTCACCATGGTGGCCAATGGTCACCAGCATATAATGTTAACTGGGGAATGAATGAAGCGACAGTGGTGTGCAGAGAGATGAACTGCGGAGATCCTGTCAAGTTCACGGGATCATATGGTCAAGGCGGACATCTGCGAGGTTATAAGATCAGTTGTACCAGTAGAGAGAGCTCTCTTGCACAGTGCACACTGAGAGACTATGTCAGGACCGCTCAAGATCGCATTGAAGAGGCATCCGTTGAATGTTCAGGTAAGACTTGAAGCTGAATAGAAATTTGAATTCCCTCTCCAAATGGCTCTCATTTTGTCACGGACGACGGCAAAAAGATTAAATATTTTAACGTTGCCGGTATCCTCTGCCGGCCGCCCCTAATTTTACCGTCTCGTCCACTAAAATGATATCCAGTTTGCCGTCTGTCATCGGCCTGATTCCATCTGTGTGTTCCAATACCCATACTACTACAAGTTTTAGTATGTCCCAATACATAGTATGTCAAATACAGTATGCCAAAAATACCAGGATGTCCTACTACATCCGGCCGCATTTTGCAGTATGCAAGCCAGCATGCTTTTCTGGCTATTCTGACCCACAATCCTCTGCGATATACAGTATGAACAAGAGGGTCAAATTTCAAGGCACAATGTTATGACGAAGTAGTATGTCCAGATTTTATGCATACTGCATGCAACAGTACATACTTTGTAAGGGCTGCTGCAGTATGTACTAAAAGTAAAAAAGAAAAAGTATGCGATTTGGAACATGGCCAATGTGAATGCAGCATCAGGCTTGCCATGTAGCGTACAAATGTTGATACAAGACTTTTTTTCCTCCCTATTTCAACAAGCCCACATGGCGCTGATTATTTCAAGACATCTGTCCCCTCACAACGTTCGACAACGTTTGACCAAAAACGTACACAAATAAAAACAAACTGCAAAGTTGGACTGTACATTCATATCGCAACTGTCATTTCCAGGCAATGTGAAGTTGACCGATGGGCACAGTCGTTGCAGTGGAAGAGTGGAGTTCTTCGACAAAGGCCAGTGGGGGAATGTGTGTGGTGAATCCTGGGATGTGAATGATGCGAATGTGGCGTGCAGACAGATGGACTGCGGGAGGACTCATAAGATTACCACCATGACTGAATATGGCCATGGCTCGGGACAGACCTGGATCGATCAAATTGAATGCAATGGATTGGAGTCAACGCTGAGTCAGTGCCCACAGACTCCGTTTAGAGACAGATCTTGCAACACCACCTCAGTTGCTGGTGTTGTCTGCACGGGTAAGAAAAAATATACAAAAAAAAGACAAAAGATAATACAGTCTTGTTGTTGTTCAGTTGTATCTCTCCTATTTCCTTTGTATTATTTTATACATTCACTTAGTTTTACAAAACGCGTTGCCTCTTTCAATCTCTACATTGCATTGTGTGCAATGTAGGGAACAAGAAAGTACATCACTAGTGTTTTTCTTTCGTTATTAATTATCTGCCATATCTTTGACTACATCAAATTGAAAATGTCTGATGCTGTATAATCATTTTAATTTTACTTGACTTCACAGGAAGTTTGGAGGTCCGGTTGGCTAATGGTAAGGATGAGTGCGCTGGCAGAGTAGAGGTGCGTCATGGCGACGTGTGGCAAACGGTGTGTGACACAGACTGGACCCTGAGTAAAGCTCAGGTGGTGTGCGAGCAGCTGGAATGCGGAAATGCAGTGAACGCTCCCAGCGGCGCCCATTTTGGCCAAGGCACTGGATCAGTAGTGGAGGCTAGCGATTCATGTTTTCACAATGGGACTTCTCTTCAGCAATGCTCACTCAAAGGTTTCAGAGCAGCAACGTGTGGGCACGAACGTGATGCTGGCACTCTCTGTGCAGGTAAAGCCTTTTGAAATGATCTGTTCAAAACAAATAGTATAATGTCATCAGCATTTGTTTCACAATTGTATTCTGTTTACATATACAGTAAAAACAGTGGATTGGTAAATTATTATATTTATCCACCAAGTGCAATCATTCCTTAAAGAAATAGTTTGACATTTCAGGAAATACGCTAATTTGCTTCGTTGTCAAGACGTTAGCTGGAGCTAGCAGCTTAGCCTAGCTTGGCTTGACTTAGCATAAAGACTGGAAAAGTAGTGAAAAAGCTACCCTAAAGGAATTATAAATCAGATATAATGTGCTTTAGAGGTGCTGGTAGACAGGTTTTGTTACTTTCTGACAGAGCCAGGCTAGCTGGTTCCCCATTTCCAGTCTTTATGCTAAACTAAGATAATCGGCCGTTTATCGTAACTAACGCTCAGAACGAAAGCGGATTAGAATATTCCCAAAAATGTCAAACGATTGCTTCAATGTTTCACTTGCATGACAAAAGTGACATACATCCAAGTCATATTCCATCACTATTTTTCTGTAAATCAACATTTTACCATTGCTGTTGAAATTAGTTTCTGATGTGACAGTGGGATGAGCAATACTTTGAAAATACAATGTATTCACTTTGTGCTTTAAAATGAAAATGTATGTGTATTTATACAAGCATATGAAATTCAAATACACTCTTAGAATTGTATGAAAATGCATGTGGAATGTGGATTGCATTTGGACTCACTTCATTTCTGTTTTCACATGCAGCACAGATTCGGTTGGTCAGCGGCTCAGGTCAATGCTCCGGTAGAGTGGAGATCTTCTATAAAAGCCAGTGGGGTACTGTGTGCGATGACGAATGGGAAATGAGCAATGCCGATGTGGTATGTAGACAGCTTGGCTGCGGTCACGCAGTTTCTGCTCCAGCAAGTGCCCACTTTGGTAGAGGCACTGGTCCAGTATGGCTGGATAATGTGGAGTGTGGAGGCGAAGAGGCTGCTCTCACACATTGCAAGCATCCCGGTTTTGGAGAACATAACTGCGGGCACGGTGAAGATGCTAGCGTTATCTGTTTAGGTAAGAGGTCTGGCTCATTTTGAATCTGTGAATGTGGTCATTATCTCCCAGCTGGTGTTGGATGAAGCTGCGTTGGCTGTTATGACAAAACTTACCACAACGTATTATCTGTTACAGGTTCACTACAGAAGCCCCAACTCACTGTGATTCCTGGTCCAGAGGTGAACTGGGGTGACAGAGTTGAGATCACCTGCACTATAGTAACAGAACACTTGGGTGGGACATTCGTCCTGAAAAGGAGCCAAGACTCATTTAAAATGGAAAAATACTCGGAGAACGAAGCTGCAACCTTTACCTTCCCTTCAGTGGACTTCAGCCAGAAGGGGTCATACTTCTGTGAATATCAAAAGAAATTGCCCAATCAAGTCATCTATTATCCTCAAGGAAATATCGCTGAGCTCTCTGTCACAGGTCAATAATTGGTTGCTTTGTTTGAACATAATTGTTGGAAGTTTGTGCTGTGCAAGATTGCAAACAGGTCTTATGATGAGTTTGTAAAAATCGGTCTTCTATTCTGCAGTGAAAATGGAGAAGCCCAGCATCTCCCTGACATCTCCTCACGCAATGGTGATCTACAGCCCTGACAAAATATCGGTCAACCAAGGCAGCAGCTTCTCCGTCACTTGCTCTATTCATTCCAGATATCCCGGGGGTTTCTTCTATCTGACAAAGACTGACACGAACACCTCTGAAGCGATGGAAGCGTTTGGCCACTCTATCTTCTACCTGGCATACTTTGAATTCTCTGCAGTAGATTATAAAGGCCAAGGAGAGTATAGATGTGTCTACGGTGTAAACATCTCCTCGAAGTCCTTCTGTTCTCTTCCCTCCAAGTCACTCCAAGTCACTGTAGTCGGTAAGACCCAAAGAGCCCTTGAGAGTTTGTTTGTCTTATTATAGCTATAGCTTTCTCCATCACTAACTCTACTACATGATCTTTTAACCCCTACAGGAGCCTCATCCTCTTCAGTTGTCCCAGGAGTTGTGGGTGGGCTAGTGGTGTTGCTACTCGTGCTGGTTGTGGGTTACCTGGTCTGGCGAAGGAGAAGGCGGGGGGCTGGTAAGTGGCACTTTTTATATTACAAAATGACCCCGATGCCCCCGATTCTTTAAGGCTGCACCAAGTCACATATTGATATTAACAATGGAAAAAAAATTGAAATTATAATGTGAAAGTTGGAGTTTTTAGTAGCAAACCCACTGATCATTTTCAGTTCTCCCCAGCCCAGAGCATCTTTGCGTCTTTCAGCACATTGATTTGGATTTAGGGCCGTCGGTGAGCGTCTGCCGGCCTAGTTTTTGCGGTGTGTCCCGCACCGTCGGCGCTAGTCTTCCCGTGTCTGAGGCTTTTTGGCCGATTCAGCATGTTGAATCGGCAGCGGAACTCGTCGTTGAGAGAAATCACTCTGATTGGCGGTTCAACTTAAATGAATCAGTGCATGAGAAGAGAAATGGAAGTGAGGAAAGCAAGCCAACGAGTAAAGTCAAACAGAAGGCTCTTTTGATTTTTCATCTTCACCTCATCTAAATATTCCAATACACGGATATTTTCACAACGACGTGGCCGTCTGTAATGAAGCCAAGTGGTGAGTGAGAGTGGTGTGAAAATGGTCGGCAAACGCTGTCTTTGTTCATGTACGTATCATAACAACGGCTTGTATATCCTCCGTCCTCGGTCTTCCGGTTTCCCTTTTTGATTGACGAATACGGATTACCGCCGCCTGCTGGTGTGAAGAGTTATTTTCCCTCACGCAGGCGCAGACTTCCGTGCTAACTGGCCGTCAGCTGTAGGCTTTGCAGTGTGTGAAAATGTAACTTGTAGGCCAAGACAAAGGCGACGTGAGGCGGCGCAACAGTCGGCCTTCATTGCCGCTAGTTCTTTGATGTCGGCTTGGTGTGTCTGGGCCTTTAGAGGGGGTTAATACAGCTTGTTGTGCTGCCCCTGAGTGGCCAAAAAAATCCGCTAAAAATGACTTAATGTATAGTTGCTCTGGATTTCCCCTGTATTTGAGTCAGCTCAAAACCTTTTTTTTTTTTTTTTTCTTTTCAGCTACTATGGTTCAGTTTAGTAACCGGTTTGGAGGAGCAATAAAGCAAGATGTGGATGACAGGAGCAATGGAGCATACGATGGAAGGTGATAAAAATGTACACATTTGATTTCAGATCAAACAATTTGAAAGACATCCTCGTGATTGCAATTGTTACCCCCCTTATTACTCCCGCAGAGACCGCAATACCCAAGTGAATGAGCACACACACAGTCCTGGCCCGAAAGACAACAATGCTGATGTTGATAACTCTGCTGAGAAGGTCCCTGAAGACCTGGCTGGGAGAGTCTGTTATGAGCTTGAACCACTCGTTCTCTCGTGATAACAAAATGCCTCAAGGAATAACCTGTCACGCAATTTCACTAAATTTAAAGAGTAACATAACACCAGGCTGAAAAAACGGCTTTTACGGCTCTCTCTGGTTGAAAGTTTTAAGTCTGTTGCACCTGTACTCACACCCAACAGCCATCACACGGTCACGGCACCAAAGAGAGAAGTTGAACCGCTGGAGGTCTGCAAAAAACAAGATTTTCTGCTGGTGTTCAATTCCTCTTTAAGGTAGACCATTGGAACCTTTTTAAGTAAACAAATTATTTAGAAAGCTACACACTTTGCATTTCCTCAAATAGATGCTGTGCTATTTGCTATAAAAGATGTAGAAAATAAACTTTGCAGCAATTGAAAATGTGATTTTGAATAACATACTGTGTAAACTGGCAAAAGTTTGCCTTATTTCTTACTTCTTTCTTACTTATTTCTGTAGTGATTTTTATTTTTCTAGGAGATTCTGCCAATTACAAAGCTAAGGTCCACTGACCTGTAGTAAGATACTGATTACATTGTCTTTGTATTGCATGACAATTTGCCTTATTTGGTGTACGTGAATGCTGATCAATAAATTTGTATTTCTTACAACACTTGCACCTTTTAACTTGGCAGTTTTTGATTGATTGCAACCAGTTGGTTAGGAAGCAAATGTTGTTAAACTTGACCAAAACAGTGGCCAAGATACAATTTACACCATGAAATACAGCAATGACTTCTTAATTTGTGTAAATAATAATCATCAGTAATTATATTAAAGAGGACCTATTATGCTTATTTTCAGGTGCATATTTGTATTTTTGGTTTCTACTAGAACATGTTTAGTTGCTTTAAATTTCAAAAAACGCTTTACTTTTTCATACCGGCTGTGATGCAGCATCTCTTTTCACCCTCTGTCTGAAACGTTCTGTTTGACCTCCTGCCCCCCCCCCCGAAAAGCCCAGTCTGCTCTGATTGGTCAGCTGACCCACTGTTGTGATTGGTCAACCAAACCAAACTCTTCGGACTCCACTCCAGCTCCGTTCTAACTACCTTTGTTTGAGGGCGTGTCAAACTAGCCGCTAGGCAAAATGTGTTACTTGGTGACATCACCACGTTACGGAAGAAAAGGCGGGACTTCAATCAAGGCGTTTCAGGCAGTTCAGGAGCAGCGTTTCTGTGGGGTAGAGTAACTCCCTTTGACGTGGACTTTGGGCTTTGTAACTTTGCAGACCTTTTACATGCACAAAAAACTATATAACACACTAAAGGAAAAGGAAAAAGCACATAAGCATAATAGGTCCTCTTTAATCATCAACACAATCCGTACAATAACAAATCAGCTAAATTGAATTCAGCCATCATAATTTATCATTTACACTTGAATTTTTCCTGTCAAAATATCTTCCATGAAAAAGGCCAATGCAGTGGAGTAAAAGGTTCAACATTTCCCTCTGAAATAAACTGGAAATACTTAAGTCAAGTACAAGTACCTCTAAATGTGCTCATGTGCAGTATTTGAGTAAATGTACTTGGTTACTTTCCACCACTGGTGGTAGTGTGTGTGTGTGTATGTGTGTGTTGTGGTTTCCCAATCGCTGCAGGCGGGATCTACAACTGGAATGGCAGTCACACGACTGGGTGTGTCCATGTAGGCCGGTAGGCTGTGTCCAAACCTGTCTGCTGTTGCATAAAACCAGCTCCACATACCTGCATTTAGGGCACTGAAACATTCTGTCTCTGCGTTTCTCTCAGTCTGTCTCTGCATCAAGGTGTTGTTGTTAAAAAAGTAAATATGGGGGTCAAAGTGCATTATGCCAGCGTGAGCAGCTCCAAAGAGGTACAGTAATGCAGTCTGACTTGCTCCATTCTTTTACTTGTAGTCATATTGTGACATATTGGTAACATTTAACGAAAGGCATAAGGCATGTTGAACTCAATACATCAGACTTCATAGTACATTTTGTTTCTGTAGACAAACTGTAGCTGCTCATTGTGGACGGTGAAGCAAATTTTATTGCCAAAGAGAACTTGGTATAATAACTGTATAAGTCAAAGGGCTACACGGGAATTTAATATTCTTGCAAATGTAACTGATGAAATACTGTCCTCTCCAGGTGAAGAAAAATCAGCAAAGAATCTTCATGATCCTTGACGGCAAAAAAATCGACTACGAAAAGGTGGACATTACTGCGGGTGAGGAACACAAGCAATCAATGAGGGACTTGATGGGGAACCCGAATGCTCTGCCCCCTCAAATATTCAACGGGAACGTCTACTGTGGGGTCAGTCTCACACATTAACCTGCAAAAGTAATAATGAGGTGTATTGACAATAACATTTTCTCAAAAGTAATGGAATTCTAATCGGATGTAAATCATTTACTCGCTTGCTGCATTTGGAAAGAGAAAAAAAAACCTTTGTTAGTCTGGGGTGGAGACAGCAGTTAAATAAATATTTACAGTATACCAATCCCACACACAGGTACTTTACACACCCACACACACAGGTATGCTGACACACACCCTAATCACTCCCCCAACACACACACTCCAGGTTGCTCCTGGAGGGTTTTAAGTAATTTCATTCAGATTTTGTTGTGACAGAGAAGATGCTCCGGCTTTAGGAGTTCACGTTTGATCCTCACAGGTTGCAAAAGGCCTATTAAGAGGTACAAATGATCATAGAGTTGCATTTTATTCCCTCAAATGTGATCATTTTTTAGCCACGTGGCGTGGCTCTATAATGATAGTCAGTTGGTTGGTTTGTCCGCCGCTTTGGTCCAGACTGAAATATCTCAACAACTATTGGATGGATTGACTTAAACATATAACATGTACAGCACACAATCTCTACAATATATAGTAATTAATACATATATTACTGTAGGATTTGTTTAAAAACTCTGTATAATAACTGCTACTCTCTCTCTGTCTCTCTGCATCCCCTCCATCCTCACCCCCAAATCTCTGACTCCCGACACCTTTTCTTCCTTTTAGGACTACACAGCATTTGACGTAGCAGTCGAGGACGGAAAAATAGATGAGTTTCTCAAACTCTAAAAGGAATGGAGACCAGCTATGAGACAACACTACACCTTTAAAAGACTAACACTACTGTTTCTTGTCATTTTATTTGTTTGTATTAGAGGCCTTATTCATATTTGATGAATAATGCTCAAGGGAAATGTGCATTTGTCTTGCAGTAAAGTGGAAGTGCTTGCCTTCCTTTTAGGGAAAGGGTCAGAGTTGCACATCTGAGCAGATTGTCTGATTAAAATAAAAAAATGTTAAAACGTTTGAACTCTGCCTGTTGCATTAATATGAGTTTTGTCATGTCTTATTTTTGTGAAAGGTTCGTACAAAGTGGTAGCCTATATATCTGCAGGTTTACCAGTGAGGTGAGATCACAGATAATCTGGTTTTATGTAAACACAAAACTGTAAATATAATGTCTAAGAAACAATGAATATTGTGGCCAGCTATGGGTTTTCCCCTGAGAAGACCTCAACAAGTCAAGGTGTCCAGTTCAACGGGGAGTTTTATTAGTCCATCAGCACAGCAACAGATCATATTTGCTCTAACATCTGAAATTGTCACAGGCTTTCACTACACCTGGCCCCAGGCCACTGTTGTAATGAGAAAATACTTAGCATACTTATTGTAAATATTAAAAAAACAAAACAAAAAAAAACACAGTTGCAAGACTGTATATAGACTCTCTGACATAATTTAATTTATAGTTTAAAATGTATATTGATAATAATAAATAAATAAACAACAACTGGAATGGCAGTCACACAAGTGGGTGTGTCCAGGGAAATACCAGAAGTAAACTTGTTTACCTGCTCACTTTTTTGTCTCAATGTGTCTTTAGGTGTTGTTAAAATTGCAGATATGCAGGTCAAACCTGCGTGAGCAGCTCCCTCGAGGTACAGTAATGCAGTCTGACTTGCTCCATTCTTTTACTTGTAGTCATATTGTGACATATTTTTAACATCTAACAAAATATTATAAGGCATGTTGAATTCAGTACATCAGACTTCATAGTACATTTTGTTTCTGTAGACAAACTGTAGCTGCTCATTGTGGACGGTGAAGCAAATTTTATTGCAAAAGAGAACTTGGTATAGTAACCGTATAAGTCAAAGGGCTACACGTGAATTTAATATTCTTGCAAATGTAACTGATGAAATACTGTCCTCTTCAGGCACAACCACACTTGCAGTGTAACAGTCTATCTATAGTTGCCCAACTTGCCCCTAATACTATTACTGACTGAAATAATCACAAAGTTATTGTGAGAAAAGTAAGACAACCCTAACCAAAAGGAAGTTTATTCAAGTGTGCTATTACTATACTTCTTTTACACTTAAAATAAGAGAGTATACTTTCAGTTTACTTTGTATGTACTTATCAGAGATATACTTAACAAAAGTATACTTAAGTATACTTGGCTTATACTGACAACTATACAGAAAAGTCTAAGTATCTTTGGTTTATAAACTCACTTACTTAATCTTTTGATCAAGATATAAGAAAATTATAATTAAGTATTCTTGCCTTATAGGCCTACAGAAAAGAATACTTGGCTTGTAGTTGTGCATACTTTTTGATAGAGTAGCCTATTAAAGTGTGTGAGAGTTTGTAAAAGGATGTTTTGATATGAATTTACTTCAATTCATCAAGTTTTTGGGATTATCTGTTCATCGTGGAGGAATGCAAGAACAACACAATTTATTATTTTTTAATCTCATCACAAATCATTAAGTCAAATAGCAAAAGGAGCAAGTCTCTTTATGTAATACAAAAATCATTGGCTAAGTACTATAAGTTAAAGTATACAAAGTATACTTCCATGAACCCAAAAAGCAGATATGCTCACAAGTAATTTTTTGCAAGTCCAAGTCAAGTTTCAAGTCTTAGAACAAAATGTCAAACACAATAATACCAGTAACACTGCAGAGCCATGCATAAACAGAACATATAGGCCTATGTTAACCTGGTGCTTGCCAGGGGGCTTTCACTACACCTACGCCGGGGTGCCACAATATTATGAAAATACTTAGATATAAATAAGATACAATAAGATAAGATAAAATAGAACTTTATTAATCCCGAAGGAAATTCTTGTGCCAGAGATTGCTCAAAAAATACAAAAAAATACAACAAATTACAACGAGTTTCAAGTGTATAAAATACAAGTGTATAAAATAAAAAAGTAAAACGTACTATTTCTAGCACCAGTGCCTAGTAGAATGACAATTAAAGCTGGGGTCTGCGATCTTGGAAAACTAGCATAATTTGAAAGTCGCATCGCCTCAGGAGCTCCGTCTAAACCCCCCCCTCCCCTCGAAACTCCTTATAAGGCAACGCCCCCCACACACATGCACGAGCACCGCCGCATCTTAACTACTTCACATTTTTCGTAGCTATTTCATCACTAAATTCACTTCTGAAAAATGTTGAGGCGAGAAATCAACGGTGTAGTTTTAGAATATTGACAGTTTTACGATGTTAGATGGCGAATCAAACATTTTCTCAACTGTTGTCGGAGTTTAGAAGCTCCACAAACTGCCGGCACAGCTAGCTAGCTCCTGCCGGGATCGCCACCTCTCCACCCGGGCATTCACTCACACAGACCCCGCTATGAGCTGGAGCTCTCTCAAGAGACCGGTCTCGTAGACGAGGGGCTTTTATTTCCTGGTTGACGGAGAGGGGAGGAGGGGGGGGGGTAGCTCGCTGGAGAGCCGGCCACAGAGCAGCAGAGAGGGGAGGGAAAGAGAGAGATACTGCTGAGACAACACGACCCTTTTTAACATTACTCTAATATCTGGAGGGAGATCAGTCCACTCGTTTGTTTCTGTAACTGAAAAAGCAGTTTGAGTAACGTAAATTTTGTTCGGCAATGTTTTCTATCCGCCGTCTCCCCTCGTTGATAATCCTGTTTGTCTGACTTCACTTTGAGCTGTTAGAATAAATAGTTTAAATCTGCAGTATTTTATAAAGTAAACTAACAGAACATAAACAACTAAATCAAAGTTGTATTTTTCGATAATATGGTAATAGTGGTACGAGTTCGTTCTCGTTGTCCGGTGTTTTAAGAGCTGAGTTTTCTCTTCCACTCTCCAGTGAACGTGCGGCGGACACGCGCTTTGAGTTCACGCTGGTGCACGCTGAGGCTAGAGTACGAGCAGGGAGGCAGGGAGGCATCTGATTGGTTCCTTACAACCGGGACCATTTTTACTGACTGGTAGACGTTTTTACAGGATTACAGCAGCTACAGATGACGGATCTTTTCCGGTCTTTTTTCAGTGCTCATAAGAAACGGATTGCTGTCGGGGTGTAAAGACCATTTCAACCAATATAACAAAAAGTGTATACTGGATAAATCGCAGAAAAAAAAGTAAATAAATAAATATATTTAAAAACACTGTTGCAGGACTTTACTAACCTACGCAAAGTGTATTACTCTCTGACAAAATTCCATTCATACTTTAAAATGTAGATTGAAAAACCTTATATATATATAATCAGGGACTCTGGAATATTGGTAAGTGATTTTAGTGCTACTTTTTTTTGTTATTGTGAAATGAAGCAAGAATGGATATAATTTCCTAATATTGAGTTGCGTTTCAAAAATTCTTATGCATTTTTGGCTACTCTTTCACACTTATATATTGCATATTTTGCATGTATTTATTCATATGGCTATTTGAAACTACAACAGGCAGAACATTGGACGCCACTGTACGGCACAGAGGGGGCCTGGTGCTAATAAGGCAATGTCGCGGGGTTTATGACGTCCTCTTTAACCAGTACCCGAGAGGAGGAAAGGGTATGTTTCCTCCGACTGCAGGCACAATCTAAAGGATTCATCAAACATCCTAATATATAAACTCTTCGCAGTGAGCTGTTTGTGATGGATAATAACTCTGCTGTCATTTCTGTTCTATATTGCAGAACTTTAAGCCCAACATCCATCGATAATCAACAATGGCCGAGGAAGGGTGAGCATGACGCTTTTATTTATCGCTAACGTTAGCGGCGCACACAGGGTAAAACCCGGGTTTCTAACTTAACAAAACGGCGCTGACTTTCTGTGAAAACTGGTGGATGCGGTGCCATGACTTTAGAATTATTCTTAGTAAGTTGCCTGTCGCCCTAAATGACTGGTGCGGTAATTATGTTCGGTATAGTCTTGTTTATTTTGGATGAGCTAACGCTAGCCGGCTAGCTTAGCCGAGTTGCATGGTAACGGGCCATAATAATAATAATAATAATAATAATAATAGCTTCATTTGTAGCACAGCAATCAGGTGTAGGTAGGGATGGTTAACATTTGGGGGGAAAGTTGTGCTTTCTCTTGCTGTGCCAAGTCAAAAACGCATTGAATTTGCAAAAGTTGATGTAAACAACCATAGATGATCTACTGGAATTTATAACTATTGAAATGAATGAGGATAAAGCCAGAATTATAATCGTTTGTGTGTCTAGTACACAAGGTTTATGTGTCTAGAACACAAGGATCAGACATTCATCAATTGAAGGATAAGATGGCTGAAAATTATAAGCTAAATGATAATACTACTACTACTACTACTACTACTAATAGGTACTAATAGGTACTACTCACCTGTGACGTTTTTACTAACGTGTACTACTTACCTGTGACTTTTTTACCAATATGTTTGCACTATGGAACTGTGATGCTGGAAACTTGAATTTCCCTTGGGATTAATAAAGTTACTATCTATCTATCTATCTATCTATCTATCTATCTATAATAAGGTGCTATTTCTATGTGGCGGTATCAATATTGATTAGTAAAACCCAAACGGTCTCATAAAGACCCACAGTGTTTAGCATTGGCATACACCCCATGATTATAAAACAGTGCAAAATTGACTGATAACATATTTACAAACGCAATTGATAGATTACTGGTGGGTGGTTTGCTTCAATAATTGACTTTCTACCAGTCTTTGCTATTCTGCAGAATGATCTTGGATTCAAATACCATATTTATGCATTAGGGTCGTAACGATGCGTTTTTACAATACTATAGCAATCGAGCGATAATTAACAAAAGTAGAGTAGAGTGCAGCCAACATTTCTTCAGGTTGATGAACAGTGGTTGAACCTGCTGCTATTCTCATTTGCAATACAAAGGTAGTGCAATATTGAAAATGGGAATAGAAGCAGCAGGTTAAAAACCACTGTCAGTAGATGCGTGGAAAGAGTGGTCGTGTTGCCGTTGTTTTTTATCTGGCCTTTACCTATTCTGCAAACGGCGGGCGATTTATCAAGGACATCAAACGCGTCTGGACCTCAAACGCGGCTTGAAAATCTCTTGCTCGTCTGGCTCTTCCAAACTAGATTTGCTTCCCCTCTATTTATTGTGTGGAGCAATGCTAGATTTTGAGTGGTCAGCTGTCCTGAGGCATGCAGCGTAATGTTAAAGGGTGCCATTCCTCTTGAGCTCTCTGGTGCTTGAATGATGACTTTACTTTCTTTTGTCGGATACCCCTTCACTCAACAATGAGTGAGATCCTCCTTCTGACATGCTGGAAGCTCTACTGGAATCCATTAATTTGTCATACCCATTTTGGTCAAATTTAAACAGATATTTTTTTTTCTTGTCCACCTGTTTTTTGATAGCGTCGCTGCTGGAGGTGTGATGGATGTCAACACTGCTCTCCCTGAAGTGCTCAAGACCGCGCTCATCCACGATGGCCTCGCCCGTGGTATCCGTGAGGCTGCCAAGGCCCTGGACAAGTATGTTTCATCACTTTACTTAATCAATATTTAGTTCAGTCCTTTAGTAGGCGTGTCACTGATGATCTCTTGGCTCCCTCTACTGAACTCTTATGCGGAAGCCTGCCATTGTTACCCAACTTCTGTCTGAGATGTGCCGCCAAATTTTGGAAGTGCTTAAATGCTGTATTATAAGCCCTGACTGTTCTTTTCGTTTTAGGCGTCAAGCCCATCTCTGCGCCCTTGCAGGCAACTGCGATGAGCCCACATACGTCAAGCTGGTGGAGGCCCTCTGTGCTGAGCATCAGATCAACCTAATAAAGGTAGTGAGCCTGCTCATGATCACACTGATTAAGAGGGAGGGGCGATTCGTTATTGCCAAATTCACATGTAAACATTTAAATCCATGAGACATGCAGTAGCTGTGTTTATAAATCAAGACTTTGGTGCTATTGTTTCAGATGCATCTTGTGGATTTAAAGTTGGCATGATGTGTCATGTACTGCTGTATCACTGATGATGATTTGGCTCCCTCTACTGAGTACTGTGAGGAGATTGCCACTGTTACCCAATTTCTGTCGAGATATAGCCAGGAGTACCCACACTGCTGTCGTTTTGTCTCGCTGCACAAGTATTGTTTGAGAGCTATTGTGACTACACTTCAATGCACATTAGTGACCCCGTTTATCGCGTATGATTTGGGGTGGGCGATACGGTGCAATATATATATGTGCAATATCACTGTTCATTGTGTACAATATTCAGGTACATCATGTGCAATATTACTTCTTTTCTGTTTTTTAGCTTACCGTACCTTCTTTCTATTTCACTTATCTTATTTACTCATTTTACTTAATGCTACTTACTTACTTAATTGTCATTCTATTAGGCACTGGTGCTAGAAATAGTACGTTTTACTTTTTTATTTTATACACTTGTATTTTATACACTTGAAACTCGTTGTAATTTGTTGTATTTTTTTGTATTTTTTGAGCAATCTCTGGCACAAGAATTTCCTTCGGGATTAATAAAGTTCTATGTTATCTTATCTTATCTCTTACGGCAAAAATATCATATCACGATTTTTTCAGGCTAGATCACGATCCACGATCTTTTCATGATTTTTTTTTTTTTTTTTTTTTTTAATGCTGGTTTTAAAGACAATTTTGCAAGTTACTGAACATTACAATCAAACTAATTTCAATCAAAAAATACAGCCCTTTAAGCTAATTAAACATAAGGAAAATGAATAACAGATCATTAAGGGCAAACGTTCTACGATCTCGCTGAAAAGGCAGATCGTAGGGACATTTTAATCGCTCGCGATCTAATATTGTCGTATCGCACACCCCTACGCATGACGCAAGTTAAAAGACGCTGTTTAACTCCATTTCAGGTCGACGACAACAAGAAGCTCGGCGAGTGGGTCGGTCTGTGCAAGATCGACCGTGAGGGCAAACCCCGCAAGGTCGTGGGCTGCAGCTGTGTCGTGGTCAAGGTAAATTACGCCCCGTTGCAGGGTTTTCTTTATATTTGGCCTACGTACAAGCCAAAAATCCAATGGAATTGACTAAACTCCCTACAGATTGCTGTTAGTTAGTAGAGACGTTAAGACTCGCTACCAGATCTGCCAGTCAAGTGCAGGTGCTGTGCCTCGTGCCATGCACCTGTTGTTGATAAACGCCTGGCTAGATGACAGCCAGGGTACGAGCCCCTTCATCTACCTGTGGTGTCTGGGGTCCCTAAGAATGGCTACAAATAGTAACGCATGACAGCAACTACCATGATTGACGGGTCATCACTGTAATTAAACTCTGTTGTGTGGGCTATATTTGTTCAAATCAACATACCTCTATTTTAATGTATAGTTTCCAAATATATTAATCGGTCTGAGTTTTGGGTAAATGTGTAAGATGATGCACTAGAATATTTTTTTCCATTATTATTTTTCCACTTGATTTTAATGGGGCATGTATTAAAAACGTTTTTTTAAAAAAAAAAAAAATGTAATTGCCTTAAAATGTGGGAGCAAGTATGCATTAAACTATTATTATTTTTTCTTTTTTTTTCTCTTAAATTTAGAGAAATTTGAGGGGAAGGTTAATGGGGAGAATTCAGAGTTTAATTGTTTTACAGTGAACTGGTCAGGTCAAGTGTTGCTCAGCTTTGTCACTTAGAGCCTGAAAGATGTGCTTTTAAGGCTAATATGTATTTGATCATTGAAACAAACTGATAATGCATTTCTTTTAAATAAGATTTTCTCCAACATGTGTCATATGTATTGGACGAACCACCGTACAGTTGAAAATTTCACTCGTCAGTGCTCTGTGGTGGGCAAACTGTTGAGGCAGTTGTTTCTGATTTAATGCATGAAGGTGTTTGAGTAGCGAGTGGGTCCCTATTTTGTTAATCTCATGCACAAGGATGCACGCGCAAGTAACACGGTTCGCATTCCTGCCATTGGTCTCGCTACCATTTCACTGAACAGTAGCGATAATGCCCTAGTAAAGGCAGGGAAAAAGACTGCAAGCTAATTAACATGGATGTATATAATGCTGGATTTAAAATGCTTAAATTGTCTTTGCAAATGTTCTATGAGGAAGGAAATGCACTCGAGACGTTTGTAAGATATCGCACAAAATGTGTTTTTGATGCGCAACACTTGGCCCCCCCCTTTTTTTTTTCTCAAAGAAATTGGTTTCTAAATTACCTCAAACACCTATGCATGGCGTCATCGGCATGTCTGTGCGGATATGTCTTGTTACTATTTGGTTGACTTGCACACCTTCGTCGAGTCTCTAACCTCTTCTCAAACTCTGTTTTCCTGTCTACAGGACTATGGCAAGGAGTCTCAAGCCAAGGATGTGATTGAGGAATACTTCAAAGGCAAGAAATAAAATGTCAATAAAAAGTGGAAATTGAAGCAGTCGTCTAAAGTGTTCCCTTTTTCCTCTTTTGGATATTTAACCGAACACTATAAAGTCAACTACAAACAACCGGCAGTGACTATAAAATCATTGTCTGTTCAAATATGCAACTGTATTTCAGCTTGTTGGCTAAACTTAATGTGTAAACTGCTCAGTTCATGGTGGTAAACATCAGTGAAGTGGACAAATTGTGGGATGTCTGCTTTCACACCATTACTACCAGAAAATTCGGTCGGGAGTATTTTTGATTTCTAAAGTGTGTGTGCTTTACCATTAGCTAACAAAACGGTGACACTTCACATGAATATATATTGTTATAATCTGAAGTTTGAACAGTTAAAAATGTCATTAGGGAAGACAAGATGCATAGGTCATTTGGATAAGTTTTCTCCTTTATATCTACATACATAGACATTTCTGAATAAAGAAAAGACATTCAAACACATTAAGGCACAACACATCATGACGCACATCCTCAATTCCCCCCGCCCAACAGTTACAAAAATCCAGAGAAAAAAACAAAAAAAACAAAGACCCCAAAACTTGAATTTCCTTTCCTTGACAAAAACATCCACCACTGCCCCTTTAAGTTTATTGTAAATAATTTACACAAGTTTCTGATGCAGACTGCATTGTGTTGTGATTATTATACCACCAGGAAGAAAACGTAAAAAAAAAAAAAAAGCAGCTGTTATCCCCGCACACTTAATGCCTGTACAGAGAAGCCCTCGTTGTTTGAAGATAGTTCGTCCAAACCAAACATCAAGGAGTCGCCCAAGAAACATCCTCCTAGGCCAAGGGAGATCTTAAGCCTTTACAGGCTTTCAGTCTGCTACAGCTGCAAGGACAGTAGACGGCGGGGGTGGGTTTTTCACAGCGGTCTGTTCCCAGCATCGGGGAAACGGGGGGGGGGGGCTGAGCTGGGTACTTGAGTCATCTCTTAACCCTGCTGTGCTTCTCTTTACCTCCTTTTCACCTCTCATTTTGCTTCTTAAGACCGTTCAGAGTTTGTAAATCCAGACGTTCAAAAAGACAAGACAAAAAAAAAAAAAAAAAAAATCACAAAAACAGTTGCAGTGTATTGAGTTTGTTCTTAAATAGTTATACAAAAGAAGGGGGGCTGCCTGGCTGACCATGTCCTCGGTAACATTGCATGAGTCCATATTGCTATAATAGTTACAGGTACTCAAACTCCAGTGCTTGGTGTAGTGCCAGCAGGTCAGAGTGACTGGATATCCTCCAGAAAGGCATGTTGTGCTGCGGGAGTGAACACACATCGTTAGAACCAACAGTTGCTGTTTGTCGTAGCTGCACACCGCCACCTTAAAGTCATGCAAGCTACACTACGGTAGCTTGTAGCTGCTTGCTTTGCAAAAGCACTGCAAACAAAACCCATGCAATCCTAAGGCTTAAAAGGAAGAGTTCAGCATTTTGGGAAATACACTCATCTGCTTTCTTTCTGAGGGGCTAATTGAGATGAGAATTATCGATATCACTCGTATCTGCCAGTTGAATAAGGCTACAGCCGTTAGCTTAGCTTAGCATAAAGACTGGAAATGGTAAAACTGAATTAAAATACACCTAAAAGCACCTCTAAAGCTCACCAATTAACATGTTATATCTTCTTCGTTTAGTCTACGAAAGTGTAAAAACGACAATTTGTGGTTTCACTAGGCCCGACAAGCTTAAGCTAAGCTAACGGCAAAGAGTATAGAAGTAAAGCGGTGAAACTCGGGTGCTTTGCTTCATGTGGTTGTTTTCCATGGTCTATTGTACATAGATGTTGGAGGTCCTTAAAAAACGTTGAGATTGATCTCAAAATCTGTGTGCTGGATTTTTCTAACTTCCATTCATGTCCATTGCTCACTTAATACTCCTCTGGGAAACGACCGGGCAAAAAAGTTTCATAAATAAGTAAATAGTTACAATACTATGCATATTTATGACATTTTTATTGTTCAACACAGACCATTTTGGTAGAGACATTAAAATGATGTCAATATAACTGAAATATTGTTTTAGTTTGTACGGCATTTTGTAGGCGGATGTTTTACTTGTGTCCGGTAGTCTCTTTCTCGGTGCTGACGTAATGGAACAAACAATTGAATTTCACTTCCTAGCAATACATATTCTTTGCTAACAGGCTCTTGTCTTCACCACGAGGTTGCCAGGCAACCAGAGTAACTTCACTTCACTGGCACATAGCTCCCCGTAAAATGTCCAATTGTTTTTTTCACACTGCGGTTTTTGTTTGAATTAAACAAACACCGTATAATCTATTAATATGTGAGCTTTAAAGATGCAGGTAAGCTGATTTTGTTCCATTTAGACAGGCTAGTTGTTTTCCTCTGTTTCCATCCTTTATGCTAGGCTAAGCTAACTGGCTGCTGGCTGTAGCATTATGTTCAAAGCTCAGTAGCAATCTTCTCATCTAACTCTCAGCAAGAATGAAAATTTGCATATTTCCCATAATGTCAAACTATTCCTTTAACAATCCCAGCACCCAGCATCACGAATGAAACCCAAAGCTGGAGAAGAGATGGGATTTATATTCACACTTACACAGGAAATATGTCATAGTATATCACTACTTGTCACCTTTTTTGTCGTGATATAACGTTTCTCTCACATAGCACCAATGAAAAGTAAGACTCCACACACCACTGGATAAAAAAAACAGCATTATTGCTCTAAACAAATGAGATTATTCCAAAGCTTAATCACCGTGTACATTTTGGCAGCCATTTTTTAATGTCAAACATGACACAAACCAAACAAACCAAGTTGAGTTGGGAAGTATATGATCCAAATTAGGCTGCAGGTTGCTCACAAATTTGGTATATTTGACTCTCAAAAGTAGGTGCAAAATGTACATTAGCCAAGCCTAAATCTCAAATTTTCACCCTGCAATCAAGTCTCCTGTCACTCCGTAAAAAAAAGGGGGAAAAAAGCAACAGCAAGTAGAACAGAAAAAAAAAAGTAAACGACCAATGCAAATCCTCTACAGCAAAGAAAGGCAGGCTTCGTCCAATCAGAGCTCACACTGTGTGGAGTAGGCGGGGTCACGGGTGAGGTTGCGGGTCCATTACCTTTTTGGCCGCCTGCTCCTCTTCCACACCGTCCCCAATTACAACATACACTACTTTCCTGCCAAACCTTTGCATTATGCGCTCAAAGCAACTCTCTTTTCCTGCAAAAAACACAAATAAACAAGGGGGAGGAAGGAGGGTCACAAGGTCAGAGGGGTCAAAGTTCAAAGTTGTTTACCTGGCTGGCCGCATGCTCTTCATCCTTCCCATCGCCAATCACAACATATGTAATGTTAGTGCCAAAGCGGGAGACTATACGCTCAAAACAGCTCTCTTTGCCTGGAGACAAACAAACGGCTTTCACAGGTTTTTCTCCTTTGTTGATTAGATGGAAATAAAACACATGAAGAGGCAGAGCTGTGTGCATCACGCATTCACGCACGCACGCACGCACGCACGCACGCACGCACGCACACACACACGCACACACTCCACCATTATCCCATAACAGATAGCTCACACTGATTAATCCTGACACCCACATGGAGCATCCTGAGAAGTGCTTAAATTCAGATAAATAATAACAATAATAGTAATAAACCTGGTCGCCACGACAAATTAAATCAGAAGTCCAGTTGCGTCTGAAATTCCACACTAACATGCTATTTAGTACGCTAAAACAGTATGCGAGATACGTCCGAAACCTTCGTATGAAACCAATAGTACGTGAATTGCATACTATTTCCGGTGAAATATTGCAGTATGCAACTCTGAACACTACGGCGGCATAAATATCCAACGCGGTAGTGGCGAAAACGTTCACAACAGACAATGGCGGACAACTCTGTAACGTCAATAACGCTTCAATTTTACAGTAAGTATAAGATTTTGCTAGGTGTAATATATATTTTAAATGAGTTCAGACTTTGATTCTCACAAACCGTCGTTATGGTCACATGAGGTTGGCACGGGTTACCATGGTTACACGTCTCCAACGGCTCTCAGGAAGTGACGGCGTAAATTACTGCTCAGTGCCTCCGAAAAGATACACACTACTGTTTATTCACACAACAGTATGTTGAACGATAGTACACATATCGAGTATGTAATATATAGTATGCGATTTCGGACGAAGTCCCCATGTTATCCTTTAGCCTTCTTCCTATACAACACACACAATGCTAATTGCATATAGAGTAATTCCATCAGAAAAATGAACTTGTGGCATCTGACCTGAAACCGTTACGCAGTCCGCTTGTGTCTTAACTCTCAGCCGTTTGTCACTAATACCACATCGCTATTCGTCCATTTGAGTCAAGGCACCGTGAGGTTGGACCGGGTGTAAACATCAGCTCACAAACACACACACACTTTGGCATTGAGTTTTCTTTCCTGAACATTTTGGCTCTCTAATCCAAGTTGTTTTGTTTCCTTTGCTCAGATTGATGCGCGGTTGAATATGATTTAGTGTTGGCCACGGTTGCGGTACATTGGCGTAACCGACCGTGCTGAGGGTCGGGCTAATCCATTCAGAATGTGGGCGTCCGGCCTGGAAGATCCCACGAGTTTCAGTGGCGTTGTTCAAGGCCAGATCAGGACCTCGGGTGAGGTGAGGATGCATAATAATGTTGTTTAGGTCAGCGTGAGCTGGAGGATAAGTCTGTGATTAAACATGGCATTTTAAAGACCCGGCACATCCACACAGGTGCTTTCAATTATTCTGGTTGATTAGACTTCTGCTCAGGTAGAAATTGGGTGGAGCTATGCTGGAATTAAATGAGGTCATTCGCATGGCTTAATTATATTCACTGTGCATAGAAAATGTATGTAAAAAAACAAACTGTCACATATTGTGATAAATTATAAATGCCCAATGTTACAAGTAATGCCTGTCAGGGTCTCTTTTTCACAGTGCACTTGTAAATAAATACTTTAAAATTGTGTAAATTGACACTGAGAAATACCACATGACCCTGAATCAAAACACTTACTAAGGTACTGTAATGCTATATGCAAGAGGGGGCACTGAATAAGGGAGAAGGATGTACTGTAATGCTAGCTGTGTAGCTATTCTAGTAATTGTATTTATAAAACTATGCTGAATACTATATTATTACTACTACTTGATAGCCTCTTGCTCAAGGTCAAGGTGCTGTGTGTGTTTGGCCAAAGCGTAACTAGCATGATCTGTTGATTTAATGTGTGCTGGGTTCAGCTGGACCTTTTCTCTCTCTCTCTCACACACACACACACACACACACACACACACACACACACACACACACACACACACACACACACACACACACACACAGGGTATAAAATAAAACACACTGTAACTCAAATATTCCCAACCAGCCGCGCAGTGAACCTGAGCCCAACTAAAGCAACAAGTTTAATATCATAAAAAGAAACCGGATATCAGTAACATGTGGAGTAGATGAACACACATCAAAATAATGGATAACCAGCAAGATACATGTGACCTCTGCGCCGTTAAATTACCAGTCAAGTCAAGTTACTATTCAATTACTTCCATCCCACATCACTATTAGATTATTATTTAGAATTTATGGAACGTGTGTGCCTTACCTATTTTTGTTGCACTGTAAATGTTCTCGACGGGGAAAACAGATCCCAGACTATATAAGAGAACTTTAGCCAGCGCTGGTATGAGCTGCGTCGTGGTCACCATCACGTTTACACAGTTACTCCTGCGGGACACAGACAGAGAGCAGACCTAATTATGTAAAGGTGGGTGAGTGATAGATGAGCGGATCGATGGAGGGATGAATGGATCACGAGTTAATGTCCCTCGATGCTGAATATGGATTAGTTCCCACGCTCTAAATCGTGACCTTTTTAATTAGCGGAGGGGAGGACTAGGCGAGCGATAACAGGCTCTGTGAAAGAAAGAACACATATAACAAAGTGGCACCTGGAGCTGATGATGGACAGGGACTTGAGTGCGTGGGTGAGCCAGGAGTCAGTCAGACCCTCCACCTCTGCTCTGAGCTGCAGCCAGGCGTCTCTTTTAGCAGGACCCAGCAGACCTAAAACCCAGCATGACTTTAGTAAACCCTCACAGCACCAGGCATCACACACACGGGTAAATTAACAGGAAAGGTAAAGACACAATAGGTAAAGTCCACTAGGGTTGGACCCATATGTAGTCACTGTTATGTGGGCCTTTAATGTAATATTGCATATTGGCTTCAGTGTTATTATCTATTACAAACTGTAACGCGTACATGACTCTGTAAATATGTAGACAAATCTGTAAATGCGTACATAAATCTGCAAATGTGTAGTGTCGGTGTAATGTGTGAAATTGGTTAAATCAAAATTTGAATTATATTGAGAATTAGCCAGAAGTATTGACCAACAGCAGTTTTGTTATTGATATATGCTTTCATAAACCCATATCGATCAAAACATATATACAGTATTTTGCTGTTTTTATAAAGATTGACTGGATTGTATGATGTTCATATGTACAGTATGCATATACACTTTAGAAAAGGTTTTCCTAAAAAGCCGTTTTCAGCTATAGCATCAGATACGTTTAACAATATTATTTTATTATAACTATTATACCCTGTAGCGTCTGTCTAGGATATATGGAAAACGTGAAACAAGCTATCTCTTTTGCTACATGAATCTTTTCAGACACAACTTTAATCTGCAGTTCTGGTAGAAAATGTACACGTTCAACTAAAGAAAAACCTCCCCCTCTATCAGCCTCTGGTCTGCCCCTGGTGTCCAGCAAACTCCCGTCAGATTGGCTTACCCCCCACATTGTTTTTGTACGTGCTATACAACTCTTTGACTCGTCGGTAGCGGAAGGCCAGTTTCCTCATCCAGTCGACCCCGCCGCGGACACCCGTAGCCAGGCACAGGTTGGCGCTGGTTGCAGCTGCATGGAAGCCATCAGTTGCAAAACTGTAAGTACTGTCAATAATAATGATATGTTTTATTTGAAAAATCTGCTCTGGTAGAACAAAAAGATCAAATTGTTATTTTCATTATTCAGTACTATAAACATAACTATGGTCAGTATGTATTTGCAAGAATGCAATTCATTACTACATTTAAAATGCAAAGAATACATTTAGTTTAAGAACCAAACAACAGAAAACAATATTTGAATTATTAGCCTATGAAAAACAAACCATAACTCAATAACATGAACAATGTTGACATTGTACTAATTTTTAAACAAATGTGAATTGTTAAATCCTCACCTTAAGTCCTGGCCATTGTCGTCTGATGAAACATCATCAATATGTACCTGATCACACTCCTGCGCACACGCAACACAAATAAGGTAAAATAAGCTGTTATTGAGAACAGATGCATGGATGAGTCACTAAAAAAAACTAGTATCCTATATACATTATGAGCATTTAATATATGGAAATGAAGAATTAAAAACATAATAAAAATACCATACGGACACATAAATAGTAACTATAAACTGTACTGAGACAAATAAAGTCAAATAAAATTAACTCAGATAGTCATTGGCTGTTTATCAAGCCATGAAAATCCTTCAAAAGTTGAATTTGAATATATTTTCCGTGACTTGAAATAGAAAATATCATTAAAGTTTTATAAAAGATTTGAACTTTTAATTTTTTTTTAACTTGAAACAAATATTTACATATTAATTTGCAACAATTTAACAAATTAGTTGATCTTCAAATACATTCATGTGTTTCAAACAGATCGTAGCCGTCTTGTGATACAGTCATAAAAATGTGGTACGAAGTATTTCTATAACTGTATAGAAATATGTCTCCAACATATTCTGGTTGGCAGTGTGTAAATGTATCAATCCATATACCATAAAAAAATTATAACAAAACACCATGCACTAAAATTTGAATATAAACATGGTGCAGGCCTGACAGTAAGTGGTGTGTTACAACACTTTACACCACTAGAGGGCAGTAGTAGTATTCAAATGAATGACGGATGGCTTCGAGAAACTTTTAAATGCTTCATGTTGTTTGCTTTGTGCTAATTTTGAATACTCCAAAGTTCAAGCCTTTAAACATGCCCGAAAAAAATGATCATAAGTGTGTTTTTTTGCATTTGTCAGTGTGATGTGTGTCTCACCTCCAGGTCATTAAAGAATAAGTGCGTGTCAGCCAAGTTGAAGATCATCTCTTCCATCCTCAGACCCAGCGTCACCGCCATTGGAGGGTCCTGATGGAAGAGGAAGATAATATCATCATCATGACATCACCATTATGACAAATTATTGCCTTATTCGAGGGACATCGCTTCCTCTTGTTCCAAAAACCATTTCAGTTTTTACACCCCCCCAACTTCTTCCCACTTCACACCCATGGCCCCGCACTCCCCTACTTTTAGAGTTGGTACGCTCCACTCATCACAGCAGATGCTGACAGACAGGTTGCACTTGTTCTGTCCCATCAACATTCCTCATGCTTGGTGGTGGTGGGGGGGTGTTTGTCGGGGGACGAGAGGAAGAGTGTGTGTCTTCATGTGTGTATTGCAGAGAGTAGGCACCCTCAAAGGGAGACGCTTGGAGTGTATGTGGTATGTGAATGGTTTGTGTGTGAGTGTGTGAGTGTGTGTGAGTGTGTGTGTGTGTGTGTGTGTATAAGCCCGGGGCTCAGCTGCAAAAACCATCATCTGTGATAGGTCAGCAAGGGACGACAGCTTGCCGCGCGATTCGCTGACGCCGTCAGACGACCAGAATAGAAAGAAACTAACAGGAAGGAGAGTGAAAGTGAGGCACAGAAAGTGTGTGGAGCTTTCCAGAACTTGAGAGCTGTTAACAGTGATAGCAGCGATTTTCTTTCTCTGCTTCCCTGTCAATCACAGAGACAAGAGGCACTTATGTCTCTCAGGTAATGATGATGTTACCAAAGGAGAGTTACTGACATCGACGGCTGAAATGTGTTTATTCCCTTTGAGCAGTTTAATTCGGCTCCAGAAAGGCTGAGGTGGCTTTTTTTTTTTCTTTTTTTTTTTAATATTTTGCCAGACAAGTTCAATCAATCACAGAGAATTGCAAGTATTACTTTGGCCTGAAACAATTCTACTCTCCACCTCCGCTGTTATCATTTGAGCACTGGAAACTCAACACCTCGTGATGATGTGAGCATTATCCCCGGTTGGAATAACTCTCCGTGTATATGTATAGTTATTAAAAAAAGTGAAACATCGTTTAGAGCAGAAGCCCGTACGAGAAGGGTACTTGTGGTTGCTATGTCAACAGTGTAAACACTATTTTGGGGCGAGGTGTGAACAGACACAGCTGCCACGACATTTCTTGAGGGCAGCGGCAGCAAATGAGGTGAACAAATGCTCTTACAATTGTTTTTAATACAAAACATGACATGTTATCAGAGGTTACACGAAACCTAATTGGAGCCATTGACATCATTTCAAGTCAAGAGGAATGCTACTTCAGCCCAGACTTGTGATATTATCCTTTGGTATTCAGTATTTCTCTACTATATAAAACAATGCAAGCTGAATTAACCACAAGGCCGCATGTGCTCTCTTTCTCATACACACACACACACAGAAATTTACAACTTACCAGGGCCGTCCTTATACCCATTAAATCCCAATTGCCAAACATTAAATTCCACGACTGCAGAGCAACTCGGAAGTACATCAGTGCCCACAACCCCTATCTGTAAAATCGCCTATGGCCCGATGCGAGTCTGGCTTTAATTGCTGTGTGTGTGCGCTGTGCCAGCTTTTGTTTGACTGCCAAACAAGAATTATCAGAATGGACTCTGCAGGCTGCGGAGTGGGACGGGAAAGCCCGTACAGGCAGGCTGGTGGCTTCGCCGGTGCCCACAGGAAACGACATCACCCAATAAAAAGATCTGTAGCCTTGGGCCACATAGGATGATCCCCGATCAGAGCCAAGAACTATTAAACATAAAGGGAACTATAAACGGCGTAGCTGTTAGGTGAGTAGGCGAGACCACCAAAGTCCATCAGTCCAAGTAAAGAAATTAGCAAGTTAAATTATGATTCAACTAATGTAAGCAATAGCAATTATTAATGGCTTTTAATGTATTCTTAATATGAAGATGGAGTTTTTTTTTATAGTGGTCATAATAAATTGACCATAACATTCCTTAAGTAGTTGATTTAATGTTAATATAATATACTGAGGGAAAAGAAGCTTATTCGAATGGTGTGCTCATTGTGAGAGGCATTTTATAAAAGATAAAATGCATAAAAGTCAAATTTAGAGATAAAACAAGTCCTCTCAAAAGCAAGGGCGTGGGTTTGGTTTCAGAGGTATATTAATAATGCAGTATCCCTACCAAGAAATCACATTCAGTCTCATTGGAATATTGTCTCATGTATTTTCATCTGTACAAAATAGAGCTTTTTCCGGTGCTGCTTTATCTCTGTTGATGTTTATCTTTTTAGGAAATAATTACTGTTTAGGACAATATTAACTCTATTTTTTCTAACACATACACAAAAAAGAAGGGGGGGAAATACAAATTCTCACAAAGTCTCACATAGCCTCCAACAACCTCTACCATTCACAGGCAGGGCTATGTGATATGGACAAAATCTTATTATTTATTTTATTTATCTATTTTTATTTAAAAGGGACCATGTACAGTTTAAAACATAAATGCCACTGTGTCTTCCATCATGATATAGGTAATTTCATATCCGGATAACGATTTATATCACGATATAGCATGTTTTTCTGGTAATTCAATGTAAAAAATAGCCTATATAAAATAACTACATGGCAAAGCCTATTTTTGTAAACTCCTGTGTGAATTAAATACTTGACAAATAAAAAGTATTTTCTCATTTTATTCAGAACTTTGGTGCAAAATGATCAGATTTTCTAAGAAATTTGAGGTAGTATGTGCTATTTTTTTTTATCAATTTAGACAATGTAATTGTGTATCACGATTTTGGTCACGTGAGATTTGCACGGGTTACCATGGTTACACGTCTCCAACCGGCAAGGAGTCTCTCAGGAAGTGACGTAGACGTAACGTAAATCACTGCTCAGTGCGTCCGAAACGGTACATACTACTGTTTATTCACACTAAAGTATGTTGGACGATAGTACACATATTGAGTATGTAGCGCATAGTACGCGATTTCGGACGGAGCCTGACTGACTGATGAAGTTACACGATTGGTCGGCCGAGTGTTGGAGCTTCCTCATTGGTCGTTGCTCTGTCAAAATGAAAAGGCGGAAACGGTCCTTTGTTTACGTTTTCGGGGAGGCGTGTCAGCGGTTCCACTCACCACATCCGGTGACGGAGGGCGTCTCGAAAGCTTTCCATTCATTTCCTATAAGAAAACTTGGACCAATCAGGGCTCCAGAGTGCGAAAATCTGCCGACTGAATGTTTTCACTGATCGCACCGGTGCGCCTGACGATTAGCAGGTCTGTCTCAGTGTATGTGTGAAACCGAAACCCTGTACTCTTCCTGGAGGAACATCACAACATGTGAGGATGACATGAAGAGACCTATTCATTGTTTTTATGTTAAGAAAAGTAATGCGGTGTCCGTTACACCTGTGTACAGCCACCTGAACAGCCCAGCCCAGACCGACATCAGCGGCGGAAGTAACCGCTCCAACACCTGTCTCCCCGGTCCCGGTAAGATGCCTAATCCTGACCAGTAGCACCAGATTCAATTCACAAGGTGGGAGTTTATGTGTGTGTGTGACACTGTACATTTAATAACACGAGACAACTTTACTGCTATTTTCTTCTCTGCTCCGATGATCTCCAAAGCGCTCTCTCTCTGTCACTCGACCACTCACTCGCTATGCACACATGACCTTCCACTACTGTTATACCAAGGTAATATGTAAATATGTGGATACCTGAGAGTACGCAGTAAACTCACTATCGATCACGCTACATTGGGAACAACAAATCCATGTTGAAATCAGCAGGACGAGAGCTTAACGGGAGGTGTCATTCATTTACATTATGATGCGTTCAGGCTCTTCAGTAACGATGAGTATTGGGCAAAGGTAAATTATAACGTTCTCACGATGTGTACAAATGTTATCTTTTAAAATGTAGTTTTTGGTCCGAAACTTGAATAAATCCAGTTGTTTGAAGGAACTATTTTCACAGCAATATAAAATAGATAATAGAGAGGGAATTATCACTTGTTTTTTACCTTGGTCTCGAATTGGTATCGAGAATCGTGGAATTTCACTGGTATTGGTATTATTGACTACTAACTTTCTGGTATGGTGACATGCCTAGTGTAGGCCTATGGGAACTAACAAAATGCTTAAAATGTATTATTGTGGTGCCAAAAGGCGCAGAGAAAAATTTTAGGTGCACCTTAATTATGTGCTGGTTCGCCTAAATGAAGAGGTTAGTTGCACCAGTGCAACCAATATAAAAAGTTAGTCTGGAGCCCTGCAAGGTGTCTTGAGGTCAGAGGTCAAGGAACCCCTTTGAAAATGGCCATGCCAGTTTTTCCTCACCAAACTTTAGCCTAACTTTGGAGCATTATTTACCCTCGTTTCTGACAAGCAATGGATTCCTTAGGTTTTCTATATTCATGTGATACAAGTCCCTTCACTCTAAAAGCAAACA
The DNA here is from genome assembly GCA_916701645.2 of Sebastolobus alascanus. Taxonomy (NCBI): domain Eukaryota; kingdom Metazoa; phylum Chordata; class Actinopteri; order Perciformes; family Sebastidae; genus Sebastolobus; species Sebastolobus alascanus. Next base: position 491,866 of record CAKAOJ020000096.1, on the reverse strand, counting down.
AAAAACAAAATTAGCTAACATCTGGTGGGCCTAATCGAACCTGATGGCCCGTGGGCCCCACTTTGAGCAGCCCTCAGACGGAAGGAAATAGACTGGCGTAGCGCAGGATGGCTATAGAAATTAAAACACAATAATAACAGACAGCCAGTGAAGGCAGGATCCTACCTTGCCATATTTCTGTGCGTAGGAGCCCGTGAGCAGAGAGTGGAAGACGATGATCGTCTCGTCCAGATCCCACACAAACACCCTCTGGAGAGCAAACAAAGTGAGATGGTTACGTCCATCCTTTTAGCACATATGGACATTCATGCTCATCTGGACAGTGACATGGGTGGTCCTGCTCTCTATCGGGGAATACCACATAGCCATCGAGATTTGAGTGCAATATTCAGTCAGTGCTGTAAGTGCTCCGTCAAGTGGGTGTTTTTTTGGTCCCTTACCTCCAGGTCACTATCAGGGGGAGGGGAGGGGTTGTTCTTGCGGCCCCTGCCCCGGGACTTGGACCCCCCACTCCGGCAGGCTCGGTCATCCAGCTCTTTGATGGGCGTGGAGGGGCTCTGCACTGTTTCAAAGTCCCCTGAGAGCGTACGCAAACACAGGCATGGGCTAAACATTTGAAACATTTCAAATTTACAAAAAAATCAAATGTCCGTCTCAAACTGCACAAGCAATCACAAGCCGCATTCACCGACTGCATTAAAGCAACAGTAATGATGTGGTTTGAGCCGATCCCACAGGTGTTCTGGAGTATCCACTTCAGGAAAAAGCGATAACTCAGACTTTGTGCAGTAATAAGCCGTCTTGTCAGGTTTAATAATTCAAGGTAAGTGGCACAACAGATCAACTTAGAGACTACCAATGAACCTAAACAAAAGTACCACTGGTGTTCTGACTGATTCATGATAACATGTAGAGATTTAACAGAGGAGGGGAAAGAGGGAGCTGTGCAATAAATTAGAAAGGTTTTTTGCAAAGATATGAAATTCTGCAGGGGCAATACATGAGCGCACACACACATTCTTGTGCTCACACACACACACACACACACACACACACACACACACACACACACACACACACACACACGCACACACACCCTCCTAATGCCATATGCTCCCACTGCTGTGTGGTAACCAGAACCAGACTCTAAGCTTCGCCTCTCATATTGTTATGTCTCAATCAGGGAGAGACCAAGAGAGTGGGGGTGGATAAAGACACAAAAAAGACACAAAGAACATATGAGCGACAAAAAAAAAAAAAAACACACACAGATACCAACTCAAGAAAAAAGAGAAACAGTGAGAAAAGCGACGAGAGGGAAAGTGCCAGTGACAGGAAGAATGATAAGCTCCTTTAATCAGGCTTCCTGAATTACAGCCAAGATAAACCAAAGGAAAAATGTGAAAAAGAAGAAACAAAAATAGAATACCAAGCCATATTTCTGTACATATGGGTTTACTTGAGCTCTTTTCTCTCCTCTTCTCTCTGACTTGTCTACAAAAGTGCAATATTTAACATAACTTCACTCTAATCAAAGTCTCTGAGCGGCTAATGTAAACATATGCCGATCCCCCAATTAGCGAGCGCGATGCCAGGTAACTATGGCTACAGCCTGAAGTTACTTCCTGTGCTTCATCATGGGTGAAAGAGAGTTTTGAACTCAGTTACTCGAACTGTGGTATTTTTCGGCTGGAAACAAGATTGTGGAGCCAGTATCGAGGAACGGTGAGAAATCTGACATTTGTTGGCATATTCACGGAGTTAGAACTGTGGTAGGAGTGTTCGTGATCTGCCTCTTTTTAAAGGGTACCTATTATGCTTTTGTGCTTTTTCCCCTTTCCTTTAGTGTGTTATATAGTTTTTTGTGTATGTAAAAGGTCTGCAAAGTTACAAAGCCCAAAGTCGATGCCAAAGTTAGTTACTCTCCCCCCACAGAAACACTGCTCCTGAACTGCCTGAAATGCCTCGCCTTGAAGTCCCGCCTTTTCTTCCGTAACGTGGTGATGTCACCAAGTAATGAAAAATGTAGTAGAAGGTCCGCACACTGTAGCTTCCTTTTAAGTGCAATTTATTGGCACATCCAAAGCTGGGCATACATTGTACGATTTTAGACAGCGTTTCAGACAGAGACATGTTCTAGTAGAAACCCAAAATACGATTATGCACCTGAAAATTATAATAACAGGTCCTGTTTAATACAAACCTGGGTGAAGTTCAGCAGCCTGTCCGGTCATGGCAGGGGCGGGATCTTGCAGCTGGTAGGCCGCCGTGGAGCCTGTGCCGTCCACGCTGTTGGAGGTCATATAAGTCCCATAAGTGGAGGCGGAATAATACTGGGCATACTGGTTTTGGCCAAACGTCGTATATGAGGGATAATCCTGCAGAGAATGAGTGCAAAACAAAAAGGAAAAAAAAAAAAAAAAGGAAAATTGAGATGTTTCACTTGTCTGGAGAGGTTCAAACTGACTTTTGAAGAGAGATTTTACAAGTGTTCCTTCTCATTTCTCTAATCTTTTATTCCCCTCGATTCTGTAGTTTATTTCTCCAAAAACAATTAAAGCCTTGTGTTGCTGCTTTTTACTGACCCAGTGGAGATGGGCTCTTTTACGAGTCGGCTCTCTAAACCTGTCACTACGTCCATCTCTACGAATCCTTATAAAGTGGAGCGCACCACATAATGCACACACACACGCACAGTTGGTGTGTAGTCAGCAAAGTGTGTACGCAAATTCACACATGCTGTATACACACAGACTCTCTCTCTCTCTTTCCGTCTCTTGCTTTTTCTCTTTTTCTGTTAAACTCATACATGCACACACTATATTCCCCTTAATCCACCCACACAAGCCAAACCTTGACTTTTCTCCCTCGAAACAGCCACATCCATCATAGTGGGACATTAAAATCCCCCTTTAAGCATTTTACTACCACAATACAATTCATCACATGGACATAGAGAAATATTCCCGAACAAAACACTCTTTTCACAAATGTAAATTTGTCCCTGTTGCGAGGTCACAGCGTAATTAGATTTGATTCCTTGAATGAGGAAAAGTTGCGTGGGAGCGTGACTGTAAAACCGCTTCTGGTCTCAAATACCTTCGCGTATTTAAATTGAGCCATCGTAATGAGGAAAACGACATTCGCTTGACCACTCAGAGCAAACATGTATCATGGCTGATCCGCTCTGGAGAGAACTCCCTTTGGGAAATGGGCTTTCTTATTGGGCCTGGGAAAATGTATGTGATTTAAGCTTACTTTCAGCTGGACTGTACCAGTGGTTTAAACTAAAGGACAAGCCTACACACACACACCCACACTGAGGTACCTGCTGTGTGGCAGTGTAGTTGGCGGGGTTGGACACTGAGTTGTTGGTGGCGTAGAGGCCTGAGGAAGGAGTGAAACTGGAACCTTGGGACAGAAAGAAGAGGATGGAATTAGAGATGGAGACAGAAAACACACAAAGTCATAGCATTGAAAGGTGAGGTCAGTTTCAGCAAGAATATAAAAAAAAAACAGAGGATATTTCCTTAATTTTTTTTTCAACAGGAAAAGAATGCATTGTTATTATATCGAGGTGGAAATGACAAGTGAAGCATTGAGGTGTTTGATAGTATATTTTTCCATCTGACCTGGCATCTGATAGGGTGAGTATGCAGTCTGTCCGGGCTGAGGTGTGGTGAAGCCGGGGCTGTAGCTGAGGCCCGTCTGCAGAGGAGACTGACTCTGAGCCAGGCCGCCCTCTGTCTTAATGCCCGGCAGCATCACACCGAGGTCTGTGACAAGAAAAACGAGAATATCATACAGTGTTTGCATACGTTAAATAATGTTGTCATTCTGGATTTACTTGCATTGAGTTCCATTCATGTCACTCTACGGTTTGTCTTCAAAATATCTTACTGCCATGCTTGTAAGGGTGGAAATATTGACTTCCTCCTTGCTAAGTATGTAGCCAATCAATCAATGTGTTTGCACACTTCTTTTTCCTATAACAACTTAGTAGATTTCTGTGGTTTTGTCCATTTATAATCAAACAGAAAACCCCCGACAATGTTCTCCTCTCTAAAAGTATCCCACTCTGGTTCACTCTGAGTACACGAAAAATTTGTTTTTTCTAGGGCTGTCAATGGATTAAAATATTTAATCGCCATTAATCACACGATTGTCCATGATTAATCTTGATTATCGCAAATTATTCACACATTTTTTATCTGTTCGAAATGCACCTTAAAGGGAGATATGTCAAGTATTTAATACTCTTATCAACATGGGAGTGGGCAAATATGCTTGCTTGATGCAAATGTATGTATATATTTATTATTGGAAATCAATTAACAACACAAAACAATGACACATATTGTCCAGAAACCCTCACAGGTTCTGCATTTAGCATAAAGAAAATATGCTCAAATCATAACATGGCAAACTGAAGCCCAACAGGCAACAACAGCTGTCAGTGTGTCAGTGTGCTGACTTTACTATGACTTGCCCCCAAACTGCATGTGATTATCATAAAGTGGGTATGTCTGTAAAGGGGAGACTCGTGGGTACTCGTAGAACCCATTTTCATTCACTTATCTTGAGGTCAGAGGTCAAGGGACCCTTTTAGAAAATGGCCATGCAAGTTTTTCCTCGCCAAAATTTAGCATAACTTTACAGCGCAACAAGCTAGACATGGTCGGTACCAAATCTATTACTTAGATTTTCTAGTCAGTATCTTCACTTTAAAACTGAGCCCGCTACAACCTCTGAAATATCGATTGCGTTAATGCGTTAAAGAAATTAGTGGTGTTAAAACAATTTTGCGTTAACGCGCTATTATCGCGTTATCTTTGACAGCCCTAGTTTTTTCTTTTTGGATGCAAGACCTGTAGTTCCATTTCGGTAAATCTTTGTAGAGTAACACAAAATAAACGGCTTTTATGTGTTTGTTGGGGCAGCTACTGTGTGTCGCTGTGTGTTTATTGATACCATAGGAGGACAGTCCGTATGCCTGTCCTGTCTGGGCGTAAGCAGTGTAGACGGTCGACTGCTGCATGCTGCTGAACTGGGGTTGCCCGGCGTACGTCGGCATGTTAGGGGCTGCCGGTGTGGAGAGGATGTGAGGGTAGGGCCTAGGAGAGGAGAGGCAGAATAAGACGATAAGGATGAAGTACAGGAGACGATTATGCTGATTAAGGATTCTTAGAAAGCAGCCTCTGTTGTGTAAAAAGCCAGACTTACTTTGATGGGTAGAGGGGAGGCGAGTACTGGTGGGCCGAACGAGGGGAGTGCTGGTGATTACTAAAAGCACAATAATGTAGTAGAAGGTCCGCACACTGTAGCTTCCTTTTAAGTGCAATTTATTGGCACATCCAAAGCTGGGCATACATTGTACGATTTTAGACAGCGTTTCAGACAGAGACATGTTCTAGTAGAAACCCAAAATACGATTATGCACCTGAAAATTATAATAACAGGTCCTGTTTAATACAAACCTGGGTGAAGTTCAGCAGCCTGTCCGGTCATGGCAGGGGCGGGATCTTGCAGCTGGTAGGCCGCCGTGGAGCCTGTGCCGTCCACGCTGTTGGAGGTCATATAAGTCCCATAAGTGGAGGCGGAATAATACTGGGCATACTGGTTTTGGCCAAACGTCGTATATGAGGGATAATCCTGCAGAGAATGAGTGCAAAACAAAAAGGAAAAAAAAAAAAAAAAAGGAAAATTGAGATGTTTCACTTGTCTGGAGAGGTTCAAACTGACTTTTGAAGAGAGATTTTACAAGTGTTCCTTCTCATTTCTCTAATCTTTTATTCCCCTCGATTCTGTAGTTTATTTCTCCAAAAACAATTAAAGCCTTGTGTTGCTGCTTTTTACTGACCCAGTGGAGATGGGCTCTTTTACGAGTCGGCTCTCTAAACCTGTCACTACGTCCATCTCTACGAATCCTTATAAAGTGGAGCGCACCACATAATGCACACACACACGCACAGTTGGTGTGTAGTCAGCAAAGTGTGTACGCAAATTCACACATGCTGTATACACACAGACTCTCTCTCTCTCTTTCCGTCTCTTGCTTTTTCTCTTTTTCTGTTAAACTCATACATGCACACACTATATTCCCCTTAATCCACCCACACAAGCCAAACCTTGACTTTTCTCCCTCGAAACAGCCACATCCATCATAGTGGGACATTAAAATCCCCCTTTAAGCATTTTACTACCACAATACAATTCATCACATGGACATAGAGAAATATTCCCGAACAAAACACTCTTTTCACAAATGTAAATTTGTCCCTGTTGCGAGGTCACAGCGTAATTAGATTTGATTCCTTGAATGAGGAAAAGTTGCGTGGGAGCGTGACTGTAAAACCGCTTCTGGTCTCAAATACCTTCGCAGTTGCACTGCTGTACAAAACCCGCGTATTTAAATTGAGCCATCGTAATGAGGAAAACGACATTCGCTTGACCACTCAGAGCAAACATGTATCATGGCTGATCCGCTCTGGAGAGAACTCCCTTTGGGAAATGGGCTTTCTTATTGGGCCTGGGAAAATGTATGTGATTTAAGCTTACTTTCAGCTGGACTGTACCAGTGGTTTAAACTAAAGGACAAGCCTACACACACACACCCACACTGAGGTACCTGCTGTGTGGCAGTGTAGTTGGCGGGGTTGGACACTGAGTTGTTGGTGGCGTAGAGGCCTGAGGAAGGAGTGAAACTGGAACCTTGGGACAGAAAGAAGAGGATGGAATTAGAGATGGAGACAGAAAACACACAAAGTCATAGCATTGAAAGGTGAGGTCAGTTTCAGCAAGAATATAAAAAAAAAACAGAGGATATTTCCTTAATTTTTTTTTCAACAGGAAAAGAATGCATTGTTATTATATCGAGGTGGAAATGACAAGTGAAGCATTGAGGTGTTTGATAGTATATTTTTCCATCTGACCTGGCATCTGATAGGGTGAGTATGCAGTCTGTCCGGGCTGAGGTGTGGTGAAGCCGGGGCTGTAGCTGAGGCCCGTCTGCAGAGGAGACTGACTCTGAGCCAGGCCGCCCTCTGTCTTAATGCCCGGCAGCATCACACCGAGGTCTGTGACAAGAAAAACGAGAATATCATACAGTGTTTGCATACGTTAAATAATGTTGTCATTCTGGATTTACTTGCATTGAGTTCCATTCATGTCACTCTACGGTTTGTCTTCAAAATATCTTACTGCCATGCTTGTAAGGGTGGAAATATTGACTTCCTCCTTGCTAAGTATGTAGCCAATCAATCAATGTGTTTGCACACTTCTTTTTCCTATAACAACTTAGTAGATTTCTGTGGTTTTGTCCATTTATAATCAAACAGAAAACCCCCGACAATGTTCTCCTCTCTAAAAGTATCCCACTCTGGTTCACTCTGAGTACACGAAAAATTTGTTTTTTCTAGGGCTGTCAATGGATTAAAATATTTAATCGCCATTAATCACACGATTGTCCATGATTAATCTTGATTATCGCAAATTATTCACACATTTTTTATCTGTTCGAAATGCACCTTAAAGGGAGATATGTCAAGTATTTAATACTCTTATCAACATGGGAGTGGGCAAATATGCTTGCTTGATGCAAATGTATGTATATATTTATTATTGGAAATCAATTAACAACACAAAACAATGACACATATTGTCCAGAAACCCTCACAGGTTCTGCATTTAGCATAAAGAAAATATGCTCAAATCATAACATGGCAAACTGAAGCCCAACAGGCAACAACAGCTGTCAGTGTGTCAGTGTGCTGACTTTACTATGACTTGCCCCCAAACTGCATGTGATTATCATAAAGTGGGTATGTCTGTAAAGGGGAGACTCGTGGGTACTCGTAGAACCCATTTTCATTCACTTATCTTGAGGTCAGAGGTCAAGGGACCCTTTTAGAAAATGGCCATGCAAGTTTTTCCTCGCCAAAATTTAGCATAACTTTACAGCGCAACAAGCTAGACATGGTCGGTACCAAATCTATTACTTAGATTTTCTAGTCAGTATCTTCACTTTAAAACTGAGCCCGCTACAACCTCTGAAATATCGATTGCGTTAATGCGTTAAAGAAATTAGTGGTGTTAAAACAATTTTGCGTTAACGCGCTATTATCGCGTTATCTTTGACAGCCCTAGTTTTTTCTTTTTGGATGCAAGACCTGTAGTTCCATTTCGGTAAATCTTTGTAGAGTAACACAAAATAAACGGCTTTTATGTGTTTGTTGGGGCAGCTACTGTGTGTCGCTGTGTGTTTATTGATACCATAGGAGGACAGTCCGTATGCCTGTCCTGTCTGGGCGTAAGCAGTGTAGACGGTCGACTGCTGCATGCTGCTGAACTGGGGTTGCCCGGCGTACGTCGGCATGTTAGGGGCTGCCGGTGTGGAGAGGATGTGAGGGTAGGGCCTAGGAGAGGAGAGGCAGAATAAGACGATAAGGATGAAGTACAGGAGACGATTATGCTGATTAAGGATTCTTAGAAAGCAGCCTCTGTTGTGTAAAAAGCCAGACTTACTTTGATGGGTAGAGGGGAGGCGAGTACTGGTGGGCCGAACGAGGGCTGTACCCGCTGCTGGTGATTACTAAAAACAGCACAATAATCAGAAACAACAGGGCAAACACAAGGTTACGGATGGTGTCGGCTCAAATCTTCTGTTTCCTTTCACATTGAACGAAACCACTCCTGAAACTGCACATTCAAGGCCTCGGGCTCGTTTGAGTTCCAGTAAACATAATTTGAAGCATTTTCAATGGAGGGGAGCCAAGTTCTCCCCCCTTTAGAGAGCAAAGTAAGTCCACGAAAACCCTTCCAGCGGGCCTCATAGTAAAACACAATGTCTGTTTGTGGTCATTGAGATGTCAGAGCTCAATACTGACAAACACCCCGCTGCGTCTAAACCCTCACTGTGTGTTGCTTAATGGTTTCGCGTCTCAGTGTGTGTGCGCGTGTGTGCGAAGGAGCACGGGGGTCGTGTGCGAGTCTAAAAAAAAAAAAAAGTCAAGTGTAAAAATGTCCCTCGCTCTCTCTCATCCCCCTGCCAGCCTTTGATGACGCAATCCAAGGACAGGCAATACTTCACGGGATTAAAGCTTTCAGCGGGCCTACCGCTGAGCTGAAATGGATGATGGTGTTTGTGTGTGTCCGAGAAAACAGAGTGATACAGAGCTGACTAGTACAGAGAGACGTGTGAATGAGTTTTTTTCTTCTATATGAGGAAATGAGTGCATTTCCGTGGGCAGATGTGTGTGTGTGTTACCTGAGCCTGCGTATGTGTCCAGTGCTGTGTCGCCTGTCGTGGTGACTGTATCGCTGTTGTTCATAGGCTCTGTTTTCACTTAAGGAAGACGGAAAAGATCGGTGTTAGGGGAGGCCAGTAAGGAAGTACCATCACACACATACACACACACGCACAAAAAAAACAACTACCATGCAGTTCCAGTATGGGAGCAAATGCTGTGTGCAGGGTTCCCACTATAACTGAGACGAACAGCTTTTAAATGACTTTCTATAACCAAGTCAAAAACACCACCATGACCCAAAACTTTAATTCCTCCTTGGTTATTTTAATGTCTTTCTTTTTTTTTTTTGTGGTAATGATTAAGTTTTAAAAATATAATCATGCACGGTGATATTAACTTATTTCCCCAGCAAATTAAAGCAAATCAAATTCCCCCAGCTTTTCATAAATGCGTTGACTGCTGGGAACCCTGAAACTATATAACGACACCACACACACTGTGATAAATCCAATGGGATCCAAAGAGCAGGGAACACTGCACAGCAAAAGAAAAATCACTGCAATTCTGGCACAAAAAAAAAACAAAACCCAAAACCCAAACAATCAGATCTAGGACCAGCCTAAACCATTCCTTTTGCATTTAAGTTAATACGCTCTGGCCTTGGATTCACACACATGCACCTCTGTACCATAGTCCTTGGAGCCCGGGGCGGGGGGCGGGCTGCTGCAGCCCAACAGCCAATCAGCCGTGTTTAGAACTGTCATGTTTTCACCTAAAGGGGTGCAAGGTGGGAAGGTGGTGGTGAGGATACGACGCACTGAGAACCAGATGCCAGTCTCAGGTATATGGGACATGGTGTTGATTATCTTAAAAAATAGACATTTGTATTGTAAAAAAGTAATTTTTAAAGAAATTATTTGACATTTGCTTTCTTGCCAAGAGTTATATGAGAATGTCAATACCACTCTCATGTCTGTACTCTAAATATGAAGCTAGAGCCAGGGAATTGTTAGCTTAGCTTAGCATAAAAAATGGACACAGAGAGACACAGTCTCGCTCTACCCAAACGTAAAGTATCTGCTTACTAGCACTTCATCACCATGAGGTTGCCAGGCAACCAGCAGAGACTACGGTTGCATCCGAAATTCCATACTAACATGCCATTTAGTATGCTAGAACAGTATGTGAGAATTTTTAGTATGTCTGAAACCTTAGTATGAAACCAATAATATACATACTATTTCGTTTGAAATTACAGTATGCTACGCTGGGTACTACAGCGGCATAAATATCCCACAGTGCAATGCGGTAGTGACGACAACGTTGACGAACAGCTCCCTAACATCAATAACGCTTCAATTTAAGTGCACGTATAAGATTTCACTTTGCTAGGCATAATAGCCTAAATTAGTTCAGACTTTGATTCTCACAAGTCGTTTTGGTCACATGAGGTTGGCACGGGTTACCATGGTTACACATCTCCAAACCGGCAAGGAAGATCTCAGGAAGTGACGACGTAAATTACTGCTCAGTGCGGCCGAAAGGATACACACTAGTTTATTCACACAAAAGTATGTTGAACGATAGTACACATATTGTGTATGTAGTGCAAAGTATACAATTTCGGACGCAGTCTACAGAAGTCACTTATACACCTGCCCAAGAAATAGGCCTATAAAAACCACAACTTGTTGATTTTACACTTTGGTTTTCGCACAGCTTAAACAAACAAGATAACGTGTGTTAGTTAGTGAGCTTATAGTGTTTTTTTAGAGCTGCACAGGATGGAAACTATGCTGATGAGAGTGGAGCAAAACAGTAAATTTGTGGGCCGTAAAAACCAAAACAATGAGCTGAAAGGCGCTGAAATGCTCCGTACATACAGGTGAGGCGAAACTGCAGCGTTGGCTGATAATTGTCTGTGGGTTAGTCACTACGAGCGTCACTTTTCACATACAAGTATTCATGTGATCAGTCGTAAATATGAAAATATTGATTATAGCCGCTTTAACACAGCAAGAAAGCGCATTTTCCCAAACTATTCTCAAAAGAGAAGCACACCTGTTAACCACCTTAACATCCACCATGCTGTTTTATTAAGTTACTTTTCTCTCTGAACATGATTAAAACTCATCATCGGTGACCATCTGAGAATTTAATTCAGGACAACTTAATCCCCTCGGGGAGCAATCCAACCCATCGGACAAGCCCTGATGAAGACAAATGAGTTGCTATGGAGATGGCCCGTGGGCCCGAGCTCTGGCTGATGTCAGGTGAGGGGAATGTTGGGTATGTAGTTTGTTTTGGCTGTGAGCGTGTAGTCTCGGCTCTGTCTGCTCAAACCATTAAGTGTGAGCTCATCAAAAATGATTTCACGTGCTCTAATATGGTCCGAATGCACTTTTAAGTCCACTCTGGGCACGGCTATTTCTGTGACTGTGTGTGTGTTGACACATCAAGTTGACTAAAAATGCAGTATCTCACTTTTTCCATTACATTACATTACTTTCCAACGCCTGTTAAAATCAGCGATAGATCAAAGGATCGCCCTCAACAAAAGCACTTACATCCCAGTGCTTTTACATCAAACTGCCTTGTCAAAAAAATATTGCAGAGGACAGACAGTGAGAGAGGAGGAGATCAAGGGTGACAGTAGAAAAAGATGAGAAGAAGGAAAGAGAAACAGACAGAGGAAAAGAAAAAGAAGACCGAGATGAGAGCGTTCGCTGGTGTTGACATCTAAGAGAGCTGTGATGCTTTAATGCTCTCGTAGAGTGAATAGTTTCCAGGGGGATTTTGGGCTTGAACACACATAAACACACGTACACACACACACACACACTTTGCTAAGCGGTTAGCGGAGGAGAGCAGAAGTGCTTCACCGTGTGTTTACACACATTCTCCAGTGGTTTACTCAAGTCCTCCTCATGCCAGCACAAGCTGTGTGTGTGTGTGTGTGTGTGCGTGCGTGCATTTGCATGTGTTTCCGTCTCTATAAATTCCTCAAAAAGTACTTATCTCTGCATGTTGAAAATCTTCCTGACTGATGATTTTGCAATAGATTTCATTACCTTACATTACACTCATCATTTCTTTTGCCCGAAGTGATTTACAATATGCACTTCCAAACTCTGCTGGAGCAGGAGCTAGAATCGTGAAATACTGGAAGTGCATCTCTCCCGGAAAAACAATGAACAGCATGTAGGCTACAGTAGAGGTGCTTACACTTTATATGTTTTCTTAATTTGTTTAAAAAATGAGACAGTGTCTCTGATGTCCTGACTTCAAAGACATCACTCACTCTTTTACTGGTCTTCATTTCAGGTGAAAACATAGATTGATCTACATAGCACTTAATTGAATAATTCGACATGTTAGGAAATGTACTTATTTGCTCTCTTGCCGAGAGTTAGATGAGATGATTGATGCCACTCTCATGTTTGTAGGGTAAACATAAAGCTACAGCCTAACAGCACCTTTTAAAGCTCACTAAATAACACATTATCTCTTTGTTTAATCCGTACAAATAAAAAGTGCAAAAAGTATTTCTATTACCTTTGGACAGACCCAGGCTAGCTGTTTTCCACTACTTCCAGTCCAATCAGCTTCTGGCTGGAGCTTCATATTTATTATACAGACATGAAGATGGTATCAATCTTCTCATCTAACTCTTGGCAATATGTGTAGGTGCACCCAATTCGACTGTTTTCAGGCCATTAAATAGGCGTTATCGGTCACCATAAGCACCATAGATGTGGGTCAGTAGGGGCCTACTACACCTACTATGTTGTAAAAGTGAAAGGGAATCTTAAAAGCAACACGTTTGAACACAAACAAAACGGCTTATTTAGGTTTAGGCAACTAAAACAGTTAGTTAGGTTTAGGCAACACAACTACAACTTCTTTAGGTTTAGGCAACTAAAACACTTAGGTTTAAGCAACAAAACTACAACTTCTTTAGGTTTAGGCAGCACAACTACAACTTATTTAGGTTTAGACAACTAAAACACTTAGTTAGGTGTAAGCAACAAAAACTACACCTTTAGGTTTAGGCAACTAAAGCACTTAGGTTTAGGCAACAAAACTACACCTTCTTTAGGTTTAGGCAACTAAAACATTTGGTAAAGTTTATGGAAAAGAACTACATTTCAAAGGTGAAAGTGAAACTTAACGCTTGTGAACACAAAGACAACTACACGTTGTTGGGTTCACACAGGATGTGAACCCTGGCCTCCTCTCGAAAGCCCTGGTTTTTGTGTCCCATCCATCGCCACCGACCTGGAGTTTCACGCTGTCTATACTACAGCGCCTGACTTACGCTTCTGCTCCTGTCATAATTACTACGGTCTCTAGAGATCACTGTCGTGTTCCATCGGGCGTAGTAGGCCCCTACTGACCAACATCTATGGGGCTTATAGTGAATGATAACGCCTATTTAAGTGTCATCAGCACATCTTGTCTTCATGATAAAAAAAGAATAAATTAAGGTGAAAACTACAGCTAAAACTAACCTTCCTACCATATACACCACAACTACCCATTCATTACTGCAGCGCCAAACACATTCTGCCCTCTCACCTCCTGTTCCATTGGTGGTGATGGAGGGGCTGCCAAGGTTGTTCTTGTCCAGCTTGGAGCCCGTCGAATCTCCACCTCCCACGCGGTTATGAGGACTGGCTAGGTCCTGCATTTCCATAGACCTACAGGGAGGGAGGAGGAGGTGGAGGAGGGGGGGGAGAAAATAAAGATGAACTGCGACTTTTGAATGAATAACAGATCAACAGCAATATGCTCTCACAGCTGGGAATCTCCCACCTCTATATATTACGTTGAGATCTCGCTGAACACATTCAATGACATATCCACACAAGGAACCACACACACACACAAGTCATAAACTCCATGCTTCTCCGTAGCAGTTAGCTTACATGAGCATGTGTTCAGAGGCGCTAGACATTGTCTGCGGGCCTGCTGGCTCTTTTATGGAGTGTGTGTGTGTGTGTGTGTGTGCACTTCTGGGCTCCAATACAAACCCACAGCCTGCCAGCATGCTTTAGTTTTACAATGTGTTCCACATGCATGACTGAAACCAGCGCACAAGGTGGTAATGGTAAAGTGAGAGTGTGTGTGTGTGTGGAGTAAGTGGAAGTAAATAGAGACATGAAGATGCACATCTATGGTTGAGTAGAAGTCCGCCTTTCATATATCAGTGTTTATTTGGATCCCGGTTAGCTGTTACCACGGCAACAACCACTCACCCTGGGGTTCATAACCCCCGAGTGAGAGGTGTAAGTGTTTTTTAATAAACTTTCATGCATGGACAGTGTAAGAAAAGCAACATTAAACACTCACTCATGACTCTTCATCACTGTTGCCACAAACCCACATTTTGACATGTCCTTTGGTGGCGGACATAGTTTAATGTTGAGTCAGTGTGTGTTTGGGTTCGTGTGTGTGTGTGTGTGTGTGGGTGTGAGCCCGCAGGTTGGTCACACTTGTGCGAGACATCAAAGCGAGAAATGACAGAGATGGAGGGAGAATTAAACAAATGCGGGCTGCCGTTCCACCGCTCTGTGCGTACGTGTGTGTGTGTGTGTGTGTGTGTGTGTGTGTGTGCGCTAAAAGAGAGCATCTGTGTCGCGGTCTGGAAGCCGGCCATCTCAAGGCTATGAGCAGATAGCATCGCCACACATGACTGCAACCCACAGTCAGACTGACAGGTATAAACATATAGCTTTCAGCAGAAGAGAGAGACGCGGCTAAAGGGCGCAAAAGAGAAACCGTACCAAAGATAAACACTCTAAATCAACTCTCTTTTCTATTTACAGCTAAACACTCGTTCTGCTCTAGTACATTCTGAACTGAAAACACTGATCACTGTTTTAATATCAACAGCGCTTTATTGTGGATGAGATATTGAGCCAAGCCCTAACTTCAAGCTAAAGCCTAAAATTAACTCTGGCAATAACAGTTAAGAACTTTCACAGTTTATGGTGCTTTTTTTTTTCTCACTTTTTCTCTCCCTCTCTTGTGTGCTTCAACACTCTTCATCCATCCTTTTCTTTTGTCTCTCAACAGCAGGAAATGATTCTGTCTCCCCTCCTTGTCCTTTTTTTTTTTTTCTTCCCTCTCTGTTTCGCTCCTCTCGGGAGGCGATGGCAGGAGTTGGTGTTTCATAAACTCTTTTCTGGTTTTCGCATTATGTCTGGTCAATGAAAAAAATATGCACTGCACAGTGTACGGTGTATTGTGTGGATTAAATAGTTTTAGGCAAGCAAGCAATCTGCTATTTTTTATTAATGTTTTACTTTACATCTTTTACAAAAAAGACCCCCATTGCAACTTCCATTTAAACTTTAAATGTCTTGTTTTCCCCGACCAAAAGCCCAAAACCCAAAGATATTCAGTTGACAATGCAGGGCCGGCTCTAGTCCTTTAGGTGCCCTAGGGGAAATTCGGATTTCGAGCCCCCCTAGAGCGTCCGCTATAGGGTTAGGGTTAGCGTTCACCTCCCCAGAACCCTAACCCTAGCCCCGTAAACCGCAACACACATCAGACATCACAGTGGTTTTCAGACAAAAATTACGATTTTTATTTTCATAAATAACTGTATTTATTATAATATAAATTATCAATTGGTCCCCGATATTGTTGTCCTAAAAGTCTTTAGTCAGTTTCACTACAATTTACACTTTTATTAACAAATAAGTACGGCCAGACTGATGAAAAAGTGTGAGAAAGAGAGTTACAGGGGTGAAAAGGGTATTTCTTTCTTTCTCTGTTCATTTATTACCTCAATGCAGAAAATTTATTTTATTTTTTTTACAGGGCGACCAACACCCCCCAGAGGGTGGCGCCCTAGGCGACTGCCTATGGCCCTGTGACAATAATATTTGACAAAGAAAAGCAGAAAATCCTCTCATTTGAGGAGCTGGAACCAGAGAATATTTGGCATGTTTGCATTATTTCTTCTTGAAAAATGACTGAAACTTAAAATGAATCAAAATCAAAATAGCTGCTGATTATTTTTCTGTCGATCAATTAATCGACTAACAGCTCTAAATAAATGACCGTGTGTACAGCATGCTTCGGTTGGATCAGTACATCTTTTCCTCTGTTTGAGTGTGTGTCAGACACTGAGGTCTTGGGGAAGTGTTGATGACCTTATCACAGCTTGCAACTGCAGTGAAACCTCACCTCTCTGCACCAGGACCAGAGAACCAAAACACACACACACACACATAGAGCTCTGAGAAACCTAATGTTGTTTGTCATGTTATACAAACAGACACGTGTGAGCGTACCTGGCGTCCGAAGGGTCTGGAACATGAGATTCACTGTGTGATTTCTTCACCTGCAGAGAAACCAGAGCAGAGGAAACACACACACATTACATTAGTGTTTAGTGTGTCATAAACCAGCCTCATAAAACAGTGTTTACGAATCAGACAAATTATATTAGTATCACAAACTGTTGTGAATAACAACAAAATAGATTCCCGAGTGCTTGAAAATTGCAAAAAATGGCTTGACTTTATATTTTCTGATTCTTTAAATGTTACTAAAATCATAATAAACCAAACTGCGGTGTCCGTAGTGGTAGCCACCAGCGTGACAGAAGCGCTAACTGGCGTCTAAGTGACAGATATTAACTTTCCCTTGTTCACCCGTGACCCCGCTCCATCCGGAGCTCAAGGCCCCTTCCTCAACCCTTAAAGAGTTGAAAGGTCACGGCGGGGTCATGTTAGGTCACAGGGCTCACTCTTCACCCTTAAACGTGTTGCCGTAGACACTAAATCGAGCCTCGCACCGAGACATTTGGTCGTGTCAATCACTGCGTTGCTGGAACTTTTCCTTCATCATTGAAAAAAAAAAAAAGAATTAAGAAAACACACTTCAGCCTCAACGCCTTTCCACCGCAGCATACGCTCACACACACGCACGCACGCACGCACGCACGCACGCACGCACGCACGCACGCACGCACGCACGCACACACACACACACACACACACACACACACACACACACACACACACACACACACACACACAGGCTGGTTTCATGTGCGTCGCCGTGTGTGAGGGTATGCGGCGTGAGACGGCCGGCCAGCGGTTCTCTATTAAAATTCCTCTCTCTTATTTGGAACAGGAACTAATTAGAACAGTAAATGCAGGGCGGAGCGAGGGCCAATGTGTACCAGCTGCCCTATAATCACTGTGTCAACACACTGTCGAGGTGTAGGGCACGCGCGAGGTGCCAAACACACACACACGCCCGCACATGGAAATGCAAACGCACACACACACACGTGGTCGAATTCACCCAGGCAGCATATATTCAAGTCATTTGCACATTATCGCAATCACAGGTAAGTATACAGAGAAAGTGCTTGGCCAAGCAGACACCAAACTCAAGGTATTTGGAAACTAGGACGTGTGTGTGTAGGTGTGTGTGTATTTTGTGTGTATGTTGTGGTGTTATGGTTCTGATTAGAGGATCCTGCGGAGAGCGAATAAGAAGCAGCACTTCGCTGTTTAAGACAGGGTTCAAAGGTTAGCCGGTGCCCTCGTATGGATCACTTTACACACACCACACACACACACACACACACACACACACACACACACACACACACACAATCCACTTTCATGTCACGTTTCATGCTTTACTGAAATTTAACAAGGCTGTCAGTCACGACATCAACAGCGTGGCCGTGAGAAACTGCAATCCACATGTAACGCACACGCGGGGCTACATACAAACGAGGGTGCGCACGCGGGCCCGCATGTGCGCGCGCACACACAAGCAGGGAAACACACAACCCTGGCTGTTTCTGTCTCAACACGATCTGTGAAAACACAAGCACACGAGGGCTTTGATCCCGAAAAGCTTTTATCGTTGCGCTTCATCCGCTGCACACTTTCTCTCAGGGCCGACCTCTCCGAGTCTCTCACATCTCTCACTGCTTTTATCTTCGTCTGTCATAAATTCTCCATATTTAATACAATTCCATACATGTATTTTGTTTCTTTATCATATCGTTTTAACACATGAAAACAATGTGAAACATTTATTTTTATCTGCTCAGTCCTAAAACGTTTTCCGGCTTGTTTTAAATGTCATTAATAGACACATCCAGCACACAAAATGTTTATGATCTGATCGAGAGCCATTAAAACAACCCTATTGTTGAAATACAATAATGAAGCTACAAAAACCTTCGCGCTCACTAACTCCTGCGTTCCGATATTCTGCGTCATTCTCGCTCTTTCCGTATCTTGCAGTAAAACACGCCCAATTTCATCTCTAATAAAGAAAACGAAGGGCCTCTAAGCGTACTATTAGGTGGCCACAATGCCTGAAAGACCCATTTGTGTCATCTGAGCCATTTAAATAGGTGACCTTTGACCTGGTTGGCCGGGTGACCGGTCTGGAACACAACCCGCCCGGTCCGGGGACTCCCTGAGGGATAAATACAGGTACCCCAGGTAATTAGCACTAATAACAATGATTTATTTAAGGGAATTACACACGACTATGTTTGTGATATTTATCATCTAATGGCCGTAATGATAATGTGCGGCCTAATTTGACCCTTAAAAGCCAGTAATAAGAAACAGTAGGTGTGAGTCAGAAATAAGCAGAAGCAGTCCAAGTTCTGCTCCTAAATGTGTTTCCTTGTTTTGTTCTTTTTATCCGCCCGCTGTATTTTGCTTTTAACAAGCTCATTTATGACTCGGAAATTTGACATAAAAGGTGCATCGACAAAGTTTGTGTTATTGTTTCTGGCGTACTGCGAAAACACTATACGCAAGAAGAGAAAAGAGAGTAGAGAGCGAGAGAGAAGGAAGAATAGCGCTATGTGTTTCTGGTAATAACCCAACCCATCTGCAATGGGTCATCTGATACCATGCAAAGAGCTGCACACACACACAGACACACATACAGACACGTCAATGAAGGCTTTAAGAAAATCTGTTTAACAATTTTTACGCTTGTGTAGATGTAAAATGTTGGATTTAAAACCAATTAAAAAAACTAAAAAAAATCTCTTTGCTATAAATGCACTAATTCCACTTAAAAAAAAAAAAAAAAAAGCCACAATTTAATTTAAATTATTAATTTTTATGAGGGAGATTTTTATTAGATAAATTCAAGAGCAGGGCTGTAATCCTACATCAAACCTCAAACTTTGCACAATTAAATAAGCAGATCTTTAATAATGACAATTCAGAAATAGTACCTAAAACAAAAAAAAATCTATTTACATACAATAAAAGAAGGAAGAAAAAAATAGATTAAATTCCATTCAAGTGTTTTGATATAAACTTTGTATATTTATAGAGTAAACTAATTTAACTTGGAATGGTACCTTGAAACAATTACAGTGCTGTCATCATAGCCTACTAACCTTACTTGTTCCCGGATGCTCTGAATATTGCACCCATTCTGCCAAATTAAATATTTTGATATCATTAAAGAGCAATTTTCATCTTTCCTTTACACACAGCAGCGTGTATTCACTCAGAAGGGTGACTAGCAAAATAGAAATATTCTAACATGACAGAAAACACTACAATTTAGCACAGAGTCGGAGATGCATTCTTACCTCACGGTGTAATCAGGTCAGTTAGTAGTCCTATACTTCCACAAAGCATTACAGAGCTGTACGATCCACTGGCTTCCCCTTAGACACAGCAGGCTTGCTGGTCTCACACACACACTCCTCCAAACACACTTCGGCTCGTCTCTATCTACCTGCCTCTCACTTTGTACTCCAGGTGTCACGTTTTTCTTGTTTTTGCCCTACAGGAGAAAATGCACTCTTCTTCTGCGCGTCTCTCTCTTTCACTCTGAACAAACATACAGCGGCTGGAGAAAAGACACAAATTAGGCTTTGTCTCCTGAGGTCAATCCACGCACGGCTCCTGTCTTCCTCGACTCCGGTAATGGGGAACATTTCACTCGTCCTGTTTCTCTCCTCCTCTGCCTCCTCCCCCTCTTTTCCTCTTTTCCTCTTCTCCTCCTCCCCCTCCTCTCTCTCTCTCTCTCTCTCTTTCTCTCTCTCTCTCTCTTTGCTGTCACTCACTACAGACTCAAGCTCACTCAAGCTTACATTTAAAGCCAAAGAACTTTTTTGATATTTTTTGGACACGAATAAACTGAATTCCACATTGTAACCAGCCCGTGTATGAAAATATAACAAATAAGTCGGAGCCCCTGAAATTAAAAACATCCGTGTGTATGACTCAAACCCTGCTGCTCCAGCGTGATTACTTCCACAAAGCTAAGGCGGCAAATGGAGACGAGGTGTGGCTGTGATCTCAATGTCGTGCTGTGCAGTAGAAAGTACAGGCCAGACCATAAACTTCACACCATGCAATTGACCCCCCCCCCCCACACACTCCTTCCACACGCCCTCCCCCATCTCACCCACACCACACAGAAACTCACATGTACACCTGAGCACACGGACACACACATTCAATCTGTGTTAATTGGAACCACACGGGCTGCACGTGTGCGTCGTATGTGGAGGGTAGCTGAGCTGGAGGGATGGGTGGTGGCGGGGGGGGGGGCAGTATCAACTAGGTGGATTCCCAGCTGCCTCGGTCTGAAGATGGCACTCTTTCACTGTGGTCGTCAAGGTGTTGTCAGGGGAGGCACACGCCCAAACACACATACACACACTTAAACCAGCGTCGATGTCTGACCCTTCTCATCCTCAATACCGTAATAGTTAATTTCATCACACTGATATAAATTTAAAGGGTCTTTCTTACCTATAATAGTATCTAGTCAAGCAGATATATTTATTTTTTATTTGTCCATGTTTTGAGATTTCGGACTCCAACTTGTCTTTACAGAAAGTCAGTCAAAGTTTTCATTGGAACTACTTTCTACTAGGGCTGCGTGATTATGGCCAAAATGATAACCCGATTATTTTGATCAATATTGAGATCACGATTATTTATCACTATTATTCACTGATTTTAGGGAGAAAATGTTTTTATTGCACTTTCACATTTAAACAAAGAGCGCTGCTTTCACTTCCACGTTGTGCTACATTCCTGCTAATGTACAAATCTGTGCATCAAAATAAGACTTAAAATAAGGCTCTTCTTCACCTGAATTCAGTACATTTTCGTTTTTAAAAAGGGAGAAAGTTATTAATAACTTACAGAAAAATTATGTCCAATAGTCCACCTCCTCTTCCCCTCTCTCTGTCTCTCTCTCTCAAACACACACACATACACACACACCAGATCACGTTGTTTAGGAAGCGCTTGATTTAGGCAGCAGAGTTTTCTATGAGCGGAGCACGCATTTTTAACGTCAATATCGCAGTCCATCACGTTCATTTAATTGTGGGAAGCCAAATTTGTGATCGCAATTAATATTTAATTAATTGTGCAGCCCTACTTTCTACCTATGACAACTGTCGACTGTGTGATAGTCAGGGCTACACTATGACGGAAATTAAAGGCACAGTGTGTAACATTTAGAGGTCTCTATTGACAGAAATGGAATATAATATTGATAAGCATGTTTTCTTTAGTGTATAATCACCGGAAAATCCGAGTTGCTGTGTTTTCGTTACCTTAGAATGAGCCGTTTATATCTACATACGGAGCGGGTCCTCTTCACGGAGCCGGCCGCCATGTTTCTAAAGTAACCCACAACGGACAAACCAAACAGTGGCTCTAGATAAGGCCGTTCGTGTTTTAACGTTTGTGCGTCGGCCACCGTAGTTCTCCTACATGCTTGGCACACGGGAGAAGTTTCAGTTGGTTGCAATCTGCAACCTCACCGCTAGATGCCGCCAGATCCTACACACTGCACCTTTAAGGTTATCATTCAGACTTTCACACATGCATTGTAACATCTTTCTCAGTTGGGCTACTAATCATTTTAAAGAAAATCTGACTCACATCTGACCTCACCCCATTCTGTTTTTAGACACACATCAGAATAAACTTTGTGAGACTACTAAGCTAACAGTAACCTGACAGAGTGCATATTGTACATTCGGGATTCGCTGTTCCAAGCATCAATTGTATTTTACGAATTTTGCCGGTAAATTCTGCCGATTTTGGATTATCATACTGCTTCTAAACACCTCTGAGTAGAGTGCTGCAGGAATGAGACCTAAAACCCGGAAATGAGTTAGCATTTTAGCACTTCTGGTTCCCTTATCTCAAAGTCCATTGATTTTACTCAGAGATTGTTTTTTTGAATGGGATTTTAGTTAGATGTTTTGTTCTATGATATAAAATTTGTCCGTAAATATCCCATTTGTGAATTTTGAAGCTTTTACGTGTCTTAAAAAAGGCGGTTGCTAACAATTGGCTGAAAAAGACTACAAAACATTGACCACAATTGACCGTGGTGTAGATTGTTTATAGCCTAACGTTAGTTTTCTACTTCTGTCGATTGCTTCAAAAATCATAAAAGTGGAGTTCATTTGTGAAGATTATTTTGCTGAAAGAAACATGAAAGTATCATAAACATTTGTTTACCACAGACCTTAATTTCTGCAGTAATCCAAAACCCAGTGGAAAAATCCCATTGGCTTTTTGTCGAGGGAACCCAGGGCGATCCTAACTTCCTGGTTGACCTACAAAAACACGCCATCCCTGCAGCACTCTATTGTGTCAATCGGACTAAAAGTCACTTATGTATAGCATGCGGAAAGGAAAATAGCAAAGCAAAGATCTAATATATATGTATTTCCTTTTCACGTTAGTATGGCATCTTAAAATACACTAAATATCATCATGTGCTAATGAATTTTAATAGAGTGAATATGGGGGTATACTTTATGGCCAAGATCTTAACACTCAACTGGCAAATAAAACCAGAAAAAGATACCATTATAATTAAGTGAGATTTTTTTAAATTTGGGTGAAGTGACCGTTTAACAACATACAGACCAGTTTGAATGTAACTGTACATCTACAAGGCAGAAAACAGCTGAGAAGGGCGCAGTATGTATGCACACAGGCCGAGAGACCAATTTGGAACAGGGCCACTGTCTCCAACTGTGCACCAGCCACCTTTAGCTCCGTCACCATGGTGACAGCATGCGGCCCTGTCCCACAGCATTTATCCCCCCCCCCAACCCCAATAAACACCCTGATTGATAGACTGTCTGTGGACCTATGTGCATACATCAGTGCGAACGTCTGCTGAAAGTGTGTTGTACGTGCATGCCGACGCGCACTTGTGTGCGGGACGTTTGAGAGCGCATGTGGAGGACTAGCTGTCAGAACAGATTAGGGTGTTGCCGAAGCGCTTGACAACTCAAGCACTTTATTATTAGCCAGGCAGGACCCCCATCAGGAGGGGGTCGTCCAAAAACATCCCCGATGAAATATTTTCACAGCAAGAGGAGAAGGGAGCAGGGGAGGTGTCCCAAATCACGCCTGATGAAATACACAAAACAGTAGCGTGGCATGGGCACATCAGAGCAGTGAACCGAGCCAAGGAAGCGGGTAGTATATTAGGCAGCTAAACGACAGGACTCGGCTTTGGTTTTTGTTGACTTTAGGAGTGTTTTTAAAGTGTCCAACGGAGGTGCCTCGCTCCCTTTTAAGAGGCCCTCGAGAACAACTTTGTTCTTCAAGTGGAACAACAGCAGTTTGTCTTCCACTCAGCAGACAGTGAGACAGACGGAGACAGACTCTGCTGCTCTTTATCTCTTTTGTCTTGTTGCTTTTTCAATTTATCCTGAAGTAAGATTTCTTCTTGATAAGCTTTTTAGATTTTTTTATTTTTTTATTTGATCTCTACAGAAATGCATTTATTATCTATTTAAATTATTGTATTTGTTAAATATATTTTTAATCAATTAAATATACAACATAGATATAAAGTATTATAATGAATTAGCCGAATTAATGATAGGGGTAAATCACAAGTTTCATCACGATACGATATTACATCGATTCTTTGGACAACGATACGATATCGCAAAGTCTGCCACGATACGATTTTGATTCAATTCAGGGGCATGCGATTAATATGAGATGATATCCTATATTCATTTAAAACAATTAGTTAAATTATATCAATTCACAAAATGCAACTTAAATATGATTTGACAATTTTATTACTGGACTCTTCCAGACATTTAAATGAAAAACAATCTATTCCTTTTTAATAAAAAATAATGAATATAACGTGGGAATTTCAAAATAAAGGCGTATCTTAAAGATGATGATATATATCAATATTTTCCTTTTGCATCGATGATATTGGCTCATTCATCATCAATTAATACATTACATCTCGATTGTTGTAAAGACAACAAGTCTTGGTTTTACTAGCAGGCTAGTGGTTTCCCTCTGTTTCCATTCTTTGTGCTAAGCTATGCTAATCGGCTGTTGGCTGTAGCTTCATATCGATCGTACAGACATGAGAGTGGTATTGATCTTCTTGTCTAACTCCGGGCAAGAAAGCGAATAAGCGTATTTCCCAAAATGTTGAAATATTCCTTTAATATTATCAACTAAACTATCAAATATCAACTCATTTTTAAAGTCAGGAACAGAAAGATAAGAAGGATGTTAGTAGTGTAGAGGAGACTCCCTAACACATAGCAACACACACACACATACATACACCTGTGCAACGTGATCATCCAGCCATCCCCGTCTCTGACATCGGCTGGTGTGTGTCAACCACAAAACACATTCATGAAGGATGTTACTCACCACACAAACACAACCTCCATCTCTATCCTCCGCATTCTCCCTCTCTCTCTCTCTCTCTCTCTCTCTCTCTCTCTCTCTCTCTCTCTCTGTCTCTCTCTCTCTCTCTCTCTCTCTCTCTCTCTCTCTCTCTCTCTCTCTCACACACACACAAACACACACATTTACCTGTCCCCTGCTCAAAGCTCTCTGCTCTCCCCATTTGTATGAGTGGTTATCGGTGTGGTAACTCTATCCCCTTCCTTTCATGTAAAATACATTGTGCCGAGCCTCCTCCCTCCCTGCACCACTTCTCCTACACCCCCCAGTTCCCCCAGCCTGGGGAGGTGTAAAACTATCCCTCTCTTTATGCCTCCAAAAATGCCCCTTTTTCAGGTGTAGTAGGAAGCTATAAAAGAAAAAAAAAAGAAGTGAGGGAGTGAAAGGGAAGAACAGGGTGAGTCTGTGGAGCACGGAAGAGGTGGAGGAGGAGGAGGAGGTGTTTGGGTGAAAAGGTACTCTCCAAAAACATCTCTCTCTCTCTGGTTTTACCTGCCTCTGCTCACATGAATGTGCCAAGAGCTGCCTGGTGTTACTCACAATTTGAAGGCCACAGAAATTAAAGTATATTCACACACAGTGACGTATCACATGTCTTCGAACCTTTGTCTTCAAATCGCCCAGGGAGAGGGAAAAAAAGACAAAAATAGAGCCAAAACTATAGACGCTGACCTCTACATTGAACCCCAAAGACAATACGAACAATCCGAGAAACGAGAGAATAACACGCAGCACGGTCGCTCCAAGCTATATAGCACAGAGATGTTAACGGCACTCAGGACAAAGAAAGGAGTTACGGTGAATTTAAAAAGGCTTATGTGGTGCGGGAGGTCATCAGTTTGAAAAAGAAATACATATAACAAAGGAATAACGTTGATTTTGTAACATTAAATCCAACTTGGGAAACACCTCTCCACTTTAAAAGGTGCAATCTGTAAATATTTGTACATTCAAACAGCAAAGATTGATTCAAAATGTTCTGATTCCAGCTTGTCAAATGTGAATTTATGCTGGTTTTCTATGATCGTAAACTGATCGAACCATTGTGGACGTGACAGATATAGTATGTGCTTTAAAGGTGCTATTGATAACATTGATAACATTCAGCCACTAAAAGTCACATTCTCCCGCCCCCGTTTCATGGCATTTACTTCACAACAAGTCGTTGCCAGGTACTTTCCGTCAATCTCAGCCATTTATCTGTTTTTTCCACACTAACTGACGACCCAGAGATACCACGTGATACCAACGTGGTTTTACTATTGGCCCACAAGCCTTTTTAGAAGTGGGAACCAACCGTCAGATATCTCCCACAGAGATAAACAAAAACTTCATTTCGGACCCGCCAACATTTTTAAAAGAATTAATACACAATCATAATTATTTTTTTAAGGAAAAGCCATACTTTCATCACGTTTCTAAAGGCTCTGTGGATGTATAATTTTTTTTAAAAAGATAATCGTCTACATATAGACAAAGAGTGGTCAGTGCGCTTTACTAATTTTAGTCCCAAAAGATTATGTTTATTGAATCAACTTGTAGTGAATACACATGTTTGGGGAGGAAAAGCAGTAGAGGAGAAGAGTGACTCAGGCCTCCTCGCCGTCCTGGTGGTCTTTATATCTGCCATTTAAATTGGCTCCTCATTGTCTCAGAGAGTGAAGGGATCACAGACATGATTTAATGCAGCTTTACTCAATGGACACAAATGAAAAGTCACTGATGGATGTGTGTGTGTGTGTGTGTGTGTGTGTGTGTGTGTGTGTGTGTGCCGGCCGGTTCTGCGCTGTTAATTGTGAAGCGTTTGGCCTCGACTGCCCCTGCTCAGCTAATCTGATGAGAGTGATTAAAAAAACAACTGGGGGAAACCTAAACCAGTCCATGGCTGACCAGGCACACACACACACACACACACACACACACACACACACACACACACACACACACACACACGCACACACACGCACACTGGCCATCACTCTAATCAGTGGCACACAGATGCACTCAAGAACACACAACTCAATATGAAATGTCTAGAAAGTAGGAAGACACTGGGACAGATAACTGCAGAGGTTTAGTGTAGTGCGGAAACAATTAGTTGGTTAAGCATTAACATTTCTTTAACATTTATCTGCAATGTATCTGCACACAACAGTACGTATGATTTCTTATGAAAAGTTATTCCTCATTTTTCGTGTGTTTTCCTACGAATGTCCAGCAACACGTGACGCACGTGTCAATTTCCGCTCCAGTCTTTTCAAAATAAAACTACCTAGTTAGGTTTAGGAAAAGATCATGGTTTGGGTTAAAATGACCCTGGAAGTGACGTAACTTAAGTACGGCAGTTACGTGACAAATAAATCAACGTTGACCTCTGGTTTCACACGGGATACAAACACCGGTCTCCTGGGTGAAAGTCTTGTGTTTTTTGACCCACACATCCACTCCGACCTCCTCCCTACATGGCGTTTGTCGCTCTTTATACTTCCTGGTTCACGATTACGTGGATTACATACAAATTGATTTTGTGGGATATATACGAATTACAGTGCATTACGTTTCGTAGCTATATAGCTACGAACGGTGTATGAGAACAGCCTGCATTCATCTATAACATTTTATAGACGATATGATTAATCTATTAATTGAAAACCAACAGCCCTAAATAATTGATGCCAATGATTCAATACGTGACTCCCAGCTCCATGCTGAGTCATAGCCCGAGTGCAGTCACAGATTAGTCACCCAGGTAGAAGTCGTGACAGTATGAAGGATATAATATTACTCTGAAACTATACCTGTTTGTTAACAATGCTAATTTACGTTAAGGTGTGATTTAGAAACTTAGAAGAACAAAAAGAAGAATCAAGATATTTAATAATTGATCCCAAACTGTGTATTCTTGGTGTTAGCTCCTTGTCTGGTCAAAAGGCAAACATGCTAAGTATCAATGTTATCAATGTGGTATGATGAATTACTATCAATTCTCCCCTATGAAAGGTTAGCAAGGAACCTTAGATGAGTTTGTAAATGAGTGGTCGCCCCTCAGTACGTATTTTGGTAACGAGTGGCCAACACTATTCTGTATTGGAGTAGATTTTGCTTAATTTACTCAGTAAGCATTTCTGTTAATGCAAATTTCTCCTTTTTTGTTGTTGTTTAAAAATAAAACAAAAGTGGGAAAAAAGATATTTAGGACAAATCTATCTTAGACTTAGCCATTTCATGGGACAACAACAGTGGGTCAGTCATTACAAACTCATGCTGTGCAGTCAAACGTAGGTCAAACCCCAACAGGACGTTATTTCAAATTCTAGCGCACTTGAGGTTCGCAACCAAACCAAGTATGTCAGGCTAAATAAATGAATATAAAATGATAAGATGATTTCAACAAACTACTTTAAGGGAAATAAAAGGCGAGAAAGGGATGTTAAAGGGTTTTACTAACAACTTAGGTTTTCCACTCCATCTACTGGTATTTACACCCATTTTGTGGCAGAATCCAACTTGATGAAACGGAGAACAGAGTGAGTGGACCAGAACAGTAAGAGCTCCTCTCTGCTGCTTTGAGAGACCTGAAGAAACACAACACCATCCTCCTGCAAGCCCCCCCCCCCCCATCCTCCTCACCCTTCCTCATCCCCAACCCGACCGCAGCTACCGCACCCCCCGCTCGGTCCCCATACCGCAGCCTTCCCCCTCCGAATCCACCAACCCACCCCCCTCCGAGCACCTCCACATCCCACCGAAATCAATGAGATGTGTGTGTGTGTGTCGGGGAAAAGATCAGTTAAGGGAGCAAAGAATCGAAAAGCAAAAAAAAAAGTGAACATGTAAGTGTTTTAAGACTGAGAGTCTAACTCTGGGAGAGTGTCCGTGCTGGTCATAACTGGATTGTGTGTGTGTGTGTTTGTGTGTAAGTGCGTGTCTGTGGCAGCAGCAGCAGCATCAATAATTAAAGCTAATCTCATTAGGCCTCAGATCCCTTTCAGACGCTTTTAATTAAATGATGAATGGCCTCCCAGCTGCCTGTTAAATAATGCTGCTCATGACATCACAGCGTGTGTGTGCACGCGAGAGCTACAACATAAGGTAGATATCCTGCAAAAAAAAAAAAAGACACATGGAGAGACGTTCGGCAGACAGATAGGTATGCCCTCACATGCCATCTGCTCTCAGATTCGACATTATTAGAAGTTACTGCTGCCCTTTACGCGCCGACGAGAGTGTCTCAAACTTTCGCAAGCTGTTCCATCGCACCCGGCCTTGAAACACTTCATATCATCTTCCTAATAAAATCACTCACAATACCATATGTCTGCGAAAGAAGGACGGCAGCTTGAGGGAGAGGAGGATGTGCGTAAGTGTGAAAAAGAAAAGAGGGAAGGGGCCGGGAGAGCAAAAAGGGACAGTGAGGAGCTCGGGAGGGGGTGTGAGAAAGATAAAGATAAAGGAAGACAAAGAGAGCAAAATCAGAGAATGAGAGCAACAGGTAAAGCAGAGGACAGGTAAGGGTGCCAAAGCGCCCCGGGGCTCCAGACAGCTTGGACCTGGCCATGAGAACACCCATAATACCTTGTGTTTCTCATCCCCCTCTACTCTCTCCCTATCCCTCCCTCCTCCCTCCTCCCTCTACCGTCCACCTTCCCCCCCCCCCCCCCCTCCTCCCCTGCTCTCGGGCTGGCTCTGTATCGGATTGCTGACTTCACAATAGGCCCTGAATCATCACTCTAGCCGGAGAGACACAGGGAGAGACGAAGAGGCGGGCAGGCCGGCGGAGAAAGAGAAGGTGGGACAGACAGACAGACAGACAGACAGACAGACAGACAGACAGACAGACAGGAAGAATCAAGGACAGGGAGAATGCGTCTCTCTGGGCATCAACGCTGGATAGATCCATTTCAAACACGATCAGATGGACAAACGTGCTTCCTTATAATCTTAAGGAAGCACAAGGACAGAGGATGTTGTATCCTATACAGATTGTAAAGCCCCCCGAGGCAAATTTGTGATTTGTGATTTTCGGCTATACAAATAAAATTGATTTGATTTGATTTGAAAAACATCGACAAATAAATCTAGCACTAACTGAAAATAAAAATTTTAAATGGTCTCAATGATACAGAAAAGCTCGCTGCATTCTGTTTGATCTATTACATTAATGTTGTACTGTAGCTTCTAGCACCCACTGTTCCACCTGCGAGATGCTCTAACACTATGTAGAACTGTCACAGACTGCTAATACTACTACAAAAAGTGTATCTATGAATACTAATACAGACCTAGGCTTCATCCTAAATCACATACTATGCACTACATACTCAGTATGTGTACTATTGTTCAACATACTTTTGTGTGAATAAACAGTAGTATTTATCTTTTCAGACGCACTGGGCAGTAATTTACGTCGTCACTTCCTGAGACCCTCTTTGCCGGTTGTAACCATGGTAACCCGTGCCAGCCT
Source organism: Sebastolobus alascanus (assembly GCA_916701645.2). Classification (NCBI taxonomy): domain Eukaryota; kingdom Metazoa; phylum Chordata; class Actinopteri; order Perciformes; family Sebastidae; genus Sebastolobus; species Sebastolobus alascanus. The sequence continues at coordinate 461,399 of CAKAOJ020000096.1, read as the reverse complement.
CACGTGACCAAAACAATGATTTGTGAGAATCAAATTCTGAACTAATTTAAAAACGATATTACGCCTAACAAAGTAATATATTATACTTACACTTAAATTGAAGCGTTGCTGATGTTGAAAAGCTGTCCGTCAGTGTCTGTTGTGAACGTTGTCGCCACTACCGCATTGCATTGTGGGATATTTATGCCGCCGTAATGTCCAGCGTTTGCATACTGTAATATTTCACCAGAAATAGTATGCAATTTGCATACTATTGGTTTCATACATACTAAAAAATCTCACATACTGTTTTAGCGTACTAAATAGCATGTTAGTGTGGAATTTGGGACACAACCATAATGTATTGATAGAGTAGACACTTGTCTTTTCGGTCATTGTGGCCATTTTCCAAAGGTATGCTCCTCCATAAAATTTTTCTTTTTAATTTCATGTCCAAATTTGTGTAACGATTAATCAACAGTCAACAGAGAATTAGAAAATTTTGAGAATCCATTCATCTTTAATTGGACATTTATCAAGCACAAATGCCACATTTGTTGTTGGTTCCAGCTTCTCAAATGTGAAGATTTGCTGCTTTTCTATATTTTATGTCATTGAGAAAACCAAATATCTTTGGGTTTTAACCTGATGCGCAGACAACACAGGAAGTGCATTATCATTTATCTTTTCTGCCAGGCATTAAACACATTATGTCACAAGAACACACTGATGATAACGAACGAACGAATCTATAGAAGGAAAAAATCTAAAATATATGTATATATGTTAAAGGTGCATTGTGTAGGATCTGGCGGCATCTAGCGGTGAGGTTGCAGATTGCAACCAACTGAAAATACTCCCATGTGTCAAGCCTGTAGGAGAGCTACGGTGACTGACACGTAAACGTGAAAGCGAAAATGGCACCATCTAGAGCCAGTGTTTGGTTTGTCTGTTCTGGGCTACTATAGAAACATGGCGGCCAGCTCCACGAAGAGAGGACCCGCTCCGTATGTAGATAAACGGCTCATTCAAAGTAACGAAAACGCAACGATTCTTAGTTTTAGGTGATTATACACTAAAGAAAACACACTAATTAATATTATATTCCATTTCTGCAAATACATCCCCTCAAATCTTACACACTGTTCCTTTAACAAAAGGAGTAATCAAAAAATTGAAAGAATGAATTCATCGATAAGGAAAATAATTATTAGCTGCAGCCCTATTGAGTCAGGACAGAGACCCATGCATGTCACAGGCCCATCTGGCCTCTGCGACCCCTCTCCTGCCTCTCTGATTCTACGCTGCAGAGACAGAAATACAATCTCCCAGCAGAGCTGCAGAGGAAGTTCTCGCGGCATGCAGGGCGAGCAGGTTCCTCCGTAACCAAAGCACAATTGTTGCAATTTCATTTCCTTCCCAGCAAAATGAGGAAATACGCTCCTTTTTTTGTAACCAATGGCAGATGAGTGTTTGGCCAGAAGACTGGTCCGAACAAAAGGTGGGCTGTGCTATCAGCGGCCTATTTATGGAAGTTGCTGGGAACAAAAAAATTAAATGTTTTACTACTTCGGGACTTCTGTTCACGTAATGATGTTAAAATGTTCAGTAGAGAGAAACGTAACATCTGGCAATAATGTGATTTCCCTTGAAAACTCTTTGAGTAATCAATAAAGTGAGGAATCTTGGCATGAGGTTTTGTGCCCTGATTGACTTCCATTAAACAAGCATGGTCACAATATGAGACCGTCTCCACTCAGATGACCTCAGCCGTCCCACACCACAGAAGAGTATATGTGTATAACAGAGAAAGAAACACCTACACACACACATACTCTCACACAGACACACTAAAGCACACATATCATGTGGTTTCCTGTCTGGTGCGTTCCTCTAGAAAGCCCACGCCGGTTGCTCTGGGTTTCTAGATGGATTCTCCAGTCTGTTTGGGGGCTTTGACTCCGTCCGACTGTGATTGGCTCACAGGCCGTCTGTGACCTACTCACCTCACACCTAGCTGGCTTCCCCTGGCCGGCCAGACTCTCACTCTGCTCTTTTATATATGACTTATAGATTATCTGAACCAAGGCAAGAACTGAATGGTGAGAGACAGATGTTTTGGTTGTTTCAATCGCCTTAAATAAAACTAAGGTCAAAACAAAGAGGCTGTAGAAGATATTTTTCCATTTTTTACATGAAAGTACAGGCTCCTTTATTGGGCTGTTTCCAAATTCACTTTGTGGATGAACCTAATACTTTGTTAAATGCCAGAAAACCACAAAACATTAAACTGTTCAAAAATATCGAAGTAATAGTAATAGACAAATTGGGAAAAACACTTGCTCTCTTACCAAAAGTTAGACGAGAAGTTCAAAACCACTCTCATGTCTGTCTGTTAAATATAGCCAGCAGCTGGTTAGCTTAGCTTAGCATAAAGGCTGGAAGCGGGGGGAAACAGCTAGCCTGGCTCTGTCCAGAGGTAACAAATCTGTCTAACAACACGTGTAAAGCCCACTTATTAACACGTTATATCTCATTTGTTTAATCTGTACAAAAAAAAAACGAAATGTAAAAACAACAAGTTGTGGTTTTATATGCCTGACTACTTCCTGGCTGGGGGTAGTGACAGAGCTACGCTAAGCTAAGCTAACCAGCTGCTGGCCGAAGCTTTATGGTATCAATCTTGTCATATAATCCACATCAAACGTGAGATGTGAGCGGTGTGCAACCTCTATTGAAGCATTCGGTCCGGTCAGTCCACACCGACTCAGAATTCAGAATTTACTAAACAAAAATAGTTTCATCTGGGCTCCACGGGAAGAAATCAGCATTGTTTTTATTAATTGATTCATTGATTTGAGGATCCCAGTGTCACTCATTGCACCTTGATCAATCATTACAGACGCTGTTCAGACAACCCGATATCACGCCAAAGCGTGTAATAGACCCACCTTGCCACCAGAGCATAGCGTGTCAGTATCACGTTTTCAATATTAGACGCGTATGACGGTGCAGTACCAGCAGGGGGCAACAAAACCACTTAGTTAGATAAACGTGACGGTTGGTTAAAATAAGTACATAAACTAAGTAAAATACGTACGGAAACAACGTAACATCAGTACAGAAAACACATCACATACGTCCCTAATATAACTTGCAAAACAAAACACTGGTCTCCTGGTTAAAAGTCCTGTGTTTGTTGGACCCATCCACCTCGCTTCCCGCCCACCATAAGCGGTCTTTCTCACTTTTTTCCCTACATCACTAGCTCTGAGCGTAGCATATTTACGCTGATTCATTTACACTGCAGTCAGTACATACTATATGGCGTGAAAATGACACACGTCTTTTCGTGCGACCGGGCTGGTTCAGAACATATTAAATCAGCGGGAAATTTATGTGACATAAACCACAGGGGGGTTTTGGGCCGATGCACATCTCATGTGCGTGTCTCGGTGTCAGTGTGGATTGACACATTTGATAAAATGGAAGTGCATCTCTACCGTGACATGGGCGAGTGACGGATTTCAAAAACAATTTTCTTTTAACGTATAAACGTTGAATGAGGAGTCACAGCGTTTTTTTCACGCTCCATATTTTGCTTCCTTCTTTTAACTCATCTGCTTCTGTTTGACTTCGTCTCCTTTTGCCATAGCTCCCAACCCCAATGCGCTCAAGAATAATGGCTTTTATTTCACGACAATATTGTCTTACATATTTTCTTGCCTCCGTACGGCTCAGACTGAACGGCAGCCTCTCTCAGCTGTCAACTAAACATAAATCTTACAAGAATCACTGTACACCGAGCTGAAACTGAAGTGCACCTTGGTGCCACAACTAGGATGCCAGCCTACTAGAGGGATGCCAGGGGGGTAGCTGTTACACTCCGCGCTCCTGTGATCCGTCCACATGCCTTGTCGCCGGGCAGACTTTGAAACGACTGTCTATGACGCCAATGCAATCTTGGCAATCGGGGTTGGGCCGTGCTCGCATTTAGCTACTGCTGCTGCATGTAAGTTTGTGTGAATGTGTCTGTATGGGGTTGTAGGGGTGAAAGAGGGGTGCAACCTGACCCCTTTCCTCCTCTAACTTGGTCTCTCCGTCTTTCTGTCTCACACACACACACACAGGCACACACACACACACACACACACACACACACACACATAGACTGGGACAGCTGCCATACTCGGGGCCTCTCCCAGCGCACCAGAGGAAAAGGCTACGGCTAAAAGAACCTTTTTTCCCCTCTTTTTTCATCCTTTTTTCCTCCTCCATCTCTCTTACTTTTTTCTTCTGGTGGTCATACATTTAAATCCTGCAAGGCTCCCCGGGGTCAACAAACGCAGCCCCCCCGTCTCTCACTGCTTCCTCTACTAGCCAACGGACTGGAGACTTCAATCAGGGCTCTGTCGGATCAAGAGCCAGTGAGGGACTGTGTGGGGAGTTTGTGTGTGGACTAAATATCTGCTTAATGCTTATACAAATTCATACTAAGGATTTAACTGAATCCATAATAAAAACAGGCATCACCTCTTCATCATCAGGTCACAAAAAGTAACAACAACAAAAGCAGTTATCACCTTTTTTTTCTCCAAAGCTAAACAAGTAAGTGACAACAGGTGGAGCGAGACACTTAAACAAGCTAAAAGTAGCATTACGGGGCTAACCACCGCCTCAGGCTCCTTCCAGCGCTCCCCGAGGACCCCAGACGGCAGGCTGGCCCTCGGCAGGCAGGCGGCCAGAGAGGACGCCTGACCATAACCCAGATGACGTGCGATGGATGTGGTGGGAAAAGGGCGGGGTGGAGGAAGTAAGGGGGGGGGGGTGAGAGGGGAGGGGCGGGGGGGGGGACTTTAAAAGGGTCGAGGGGAGGGATGGAGGTATCAGGTATCAACAGACAACTCCCCGAAACTTTGTGTGTGAGGTCTGCGCTGTTTTCTCAGTCACCCGAGACACGCCTATTTCAATGAAGCAGTGCGGGGAAAAAGAATTAGCCACTTTCAGCTTAAATATTAAACAAGAGGAAAGCATTACAATTATAGAATCAATTTACAAATTAAAACCTCCATTTTTAAAATCAAGTAAAATTGACTTTGTGAAAGATGTCATTTGTACTCAGAACTTGAAGTTCAGTTGTAATCAAAGTGAGACAATGAGCACAAAACTGCAAATGAAATTTCAGCTGAAAAGTAACTTGTAAACAGAGCAGGAAGACACATCTACTGTGTGCAATACTGATGTTGTTATTATGTTGTGAATATCATCTTGGATTTGGTTAGGCTGCGTAACAGTATAGTTGAAATAATAAATTGATCAATTGTGAACAGTTTTGGACGATTGGTGGGACCAAACAAGACATCTGAATATATAGATTTTTCACTATTTTCTGACATTTTATGGGCCGAATGATTGAACCGACGGATGACTGAACATAATAGAGAGCTCCAGGGATGACGTATTTTTGTAAGCCAAACAGGAAGTTAGCATCGCCCTGGGTTTCCTTGACAAAAAGCCAATGGGATCTTTCCACCGGGTTTTTAGATTATTGCAGAATAGAAGCTCTGTGGCCAACACACGTTTATGATACTTACACGTTTTGTTCCGTCAAATAATCTTCGCAAATGAACACCACTTTTACGATCTTTGAATGCAATCGCCAGAAGGAAAAAGCTAACGTTACTACACCACGGTCGCATGAGCGTGAGTATACACAACGAGGCCGTAAACGCGGACGAGTCGGCGTGATGGCGTTTTGTAGTCTCGTTTAGCCACTTGTTAGCAACCGCTTTTTCTAAGACACGTAAAAGCTTCAAAATTCACGAGTAGGGTATTTACTGATGTATTTTATATCGTAGAACAAAACGTTAAAATCTCTTCAGCTTGTGTTAACCACACACCTTATTTCAGGCATCTAACTAAAAACCTAATAAAAAAAAAACATTGACTTTGAGACGAGGTAACTGGAAGTGCTAAAATGCTAACTCAATTCCAGGTTGTAGGACTCATTCCTGCAGCGCTCTATAACTTTTTATTGGTAGGACTTATTGCAGGGCTGTTGTTTTAGACTGCATTCATTTAAGCGAGGTGTGCCTAATAAGCTGAACGTACATCGTACATTGTATCCCTAAAATACTGATTCCAAAAAAGATACACAACAACAAAATGATTTTGATTCAGCTTCATGATTGAAGCAACTTGAATACATTCTAGCGAAAAAAAAGTAAAGACCAAACATTTGCAGCTCTGTAAGCCTATAGCTCTGTGTGGTATGATTAAAATCTCTGTCCTTGCTCTGAGCTCTCATTTCCAACCTGAACAATTAATCAATGTCTTTGAGCCGCAGCTCAAATTCACATTATAAATGATATCAGTGCCCTATTTAAAGCAGGTGAAGTAATTGTGGAATATGGACATCAATATTTGATATTTGGATGGCAGCAAGACAAGATGGATGCTCCTCTCGTCCTCTTTCTTTCTTCGTCTCTTTCTGTGTGTTTTTGTTATGTGCCGCACTGTATGTGTGAGCGGATAGTATACTCCGCCGGGGTCAGCCCCCGTAATCTAACCCAGGGCGAGTCTGACAGAGCAACACAAAAAGTGGGGGGAAAAACAACATACTTCATGCGCCTCTGTCCCACTTCGCGCTATTATTACTGTCGAGGCTGGCAGGTCAGAGGGAGAGTGAGGGAGAGAGAACCAAGCTTGATGGAGGAGGAGGAGGAGGAGGAGATGAAATTACACCTGTTCTGGTGGCTGACTAACGACTTTGAAATGCGAGCGGACCTCGCTCGCCGCCAAAATCATTTTCCCAACAATACGGCCTGATCTTTAAACAAGCAGAACTGGGACGCTGCGCTGACGTGACGCAGAGACGGCCTGCTGTGCTGAGACACTAACAAGCCCTCGGGCTCGGGGGTGTGTGTGTGTGTGTGTGTGTCTGCATGTGTGTGTGTGAGCTCTAAAAGATATGGTGGAGATAAAAAAAAGACCTACTTTTTCAATTAGGTTAATCAGTCTGCGGATTCACTTCACACACACACACAGATCCTAAACTGATGTCTCCATCCAGCATTGTCTCTAAGTCTCATTCACTCTGACTGCTGCCATATGGTTACTGTACACTCACTGAACCACATCTGCTGTGTGTTACCGCACACACACACAGACACACATCCCTCCAATGCACCCATACCTCAGACTTGTGTGGCCGATACAAGGTATACACTCACCCACACACACACACACACACACACACACACACACACACACACACACACACACACACACACACACACACATACAGTAGCGTTTTAACTCACCATCTGTTCGTTGAGGTCCTGTGAGGCCTCCATGGCTTCTTGGGTTGTGATCCGCCACACACTTGAGGGGCAAAAAATGAGAAAAATTAAATGTGGGTCAATGGATATAAAATGAAAAAAAGTCACCTTTTTCTACACTTTTAAGCATCACCTGTATTGAACTTTTTTTTCCAGGGATGTTGCTTGCACTTGCTGGGGGGGGATTATTGCCAAATTTAATCACTTGCACTCATGAAACCACGCACCATACTGTATTCATTTCTTCTTCTTTTTTTCATGTCTACGTGCATCTGCCGGTCAGACCTTCTGTCAGTGTGTTTATGTGTGAGCAACAGGAGCCTGAAGGAGGGAAGCGGCAGCGGCAACTTCAGCATATCATCTTCAGCCGAGGGTGAAGTGGAGAGATAATTGCAGAAGTAAATATCAACAATGAAAATGGAGAAGTGTAAATGATACGGCTGCTTGGCTGGCTCTGGACCACAGTCACAGTGGCTGGCGAGCACGCGAAGACAGCGAGTGACCCTATTAATACTAGACAGGAGACAGGTTGGCGAAGCGACGGAGAGGCCGAGGCGATTGTCTACAACTTGAGTGAGATTACATTGTTGCGATAAGGAAAAGACAGATATTACATTCTGCCCTTTTTTTTTTTTTTGCCACTGTCACGCAGAGGGTGACGCTGCAAACAAAAGGCCAGCTGAAAGAATGGAAAACAATGCCATCATCCCGACAGAGCGCCACAAAATGGCTCCTCTCTCTCTCTCTCTCTCTCTTATATTGTGTAAAAGTTTGACAGTTGAACAAAGGAGTAGGCAGCGAAGACACGCAGTCACATGCAAACACAAAAGTCCTTCCCTGTCATTAGATCTGTGGTTCCCAGCAAGTGTGGTAAGGAGTGCCACTGGACCAGTTCCAGCTCATTTTCCCCAAGAAAATGTTTTGATGCATTTGCTCTATTTCACCTCAGCTTAAGTAAATGAATATTTCCTGCACCTGCGCTTTGAGCCAGTGTCAAGAGCATGCTGCAAATGTCCTTTCTGCACAGTGTAAGCAAGGCTTCGTGTCATACGGTGGGTTGCAGCCCGGTCGCAAAGCAGTTCGTGAAAGAATCACAAAATTGAATGTATTGATTCGAGTACATAGACACAAATTTTTTTCGTGATGGTCGGCAGGAAATCAATTCGTATGTAATCCACGTAATTGTGAACCGGGTGGTTGGGTGAGTCAACAAACACAGGACTTTCGCCCAGGAGACCGGTGTCCGTGTCCCGTGTGAAACCACGAGTCAAAGTTGATTCATTTGCCACGTAACTTCCGTATTTAAGTTACGGCACTTCAAAAATTATTATAACAAAAACCAGGATCTTTTTCTAAACCTAACTAAGTAGTTTTTGTCACGGAACTTCCATACTTAAGTTACGGCACTTCCGGTGTTATTTTAACCCAAACAACGATCTTTTCCTAAACCTAACTAAGTAGTTTGTTGCCTAAGCCTAACCATGTCGATCTATTCCTTAACCTAAGTAGTTTTATTTTGAAAAGACTGGAACAGAAATTGACACGTGCATCATGTGTTGTTGAAAGTCGTGCTAAGTGTCACGAAAAAAAAAGGGAAATTCGTGTCTGTGTACACGAATCAAATAGATTCAATTTCGTGACTATTTCACGAACTGCCGTGAGACTGTGTTGCATGTTAGCAGCTTAGTGTACAATCAGAATATATGCATGGACACATAAGACTGTTTACTCTTCTACAAAGGCTGGAAAGTATCTTAAATGCCAATTTGATCTAAAAATGTGTCCCACAATGACAAGCAAGAACATTAAATTAGGGTAATATAATACTTTTTTCAGTTTGTTCAGTGTGTGTGCGTGCGTGCAAGCTCGTGCCCTGTGGACTTTTCTGGCTCGATCCTCTAAACTAACTGGCATCCTTTTAATTTTTCATAGCGTTCAGCTCCTCCTCGCCTGAAACCGAAGACAATAATGCGTCTCTCAGGTGAATTGATTTGTGCCCAAGCCTCCCTCCCTCGCCTCCACCCTCCCTCCCTCTCTCTCCCTCTCTCTCCCCCTCTCACCTTTGTGGAGGACAGAATCAGCCTTCTATCTGTTTGCTTTTCACTCTCCCCTTCATGATTTATTCTTCTTTAGTGAGGACGTAAACCCACATAAAGGCAAGATTACCAATCATTTAATGATTAGTGAACTTTTGGGGCAATAAAGTGATACATTTATAACATTTTTGACACTCAATATTAAAGTTTGGTAGCTTAGAATAGGTCCATAATAAAAAATATATATAATGCTTTTAAATATATTAAATTTATATTTATATATATTTAAATATATGTTAACTACTTGTGACTGACTGGTTTGCCCACCTCTTAGGCAATATGTGTTATGTCTGCCTCACAGGGCCCTAGAACCAGTAGTTACCTGACACTGCGCAGGGAATCAATAATGCCTGCCATTTCCTTCAGCGTCCCAGCAGAGAGAATTAGATTTCTCACTATGGCTATTGACAGCGACATAGGAAACACACATATGGGACGGCGGAGGATTAGAAAGTGGACTACACGGCTACACTGCGGTAATTTCACGCTATAAAAGCCGAAGAGAGGAGAAATGTTGAACAAACCGCAGAGTGCTGCCGGCTGGAGATGGTTGCAGTGAAAAGTCACATATTCAATTCAAACTTTATTGACCGAGCAAATCGTTTTTACGCACAGATGGATTTTTTTTTGGCGACACTTTTTTTAAAAAAAATAGCCAGTTAAGAAATTGTCATTATTCTAGACACTGTTCTGCTCGGTTATATCTGTAATTTATTAGAGATTAAATAGGCCACACAGTATTGAGGACACACACATATCATTTATTCATGTGACTAATCATTAAAAAAATGTCTTATGTGGGTCGTATATAATTTTTACCAAAACTAGTCTATATATAATATTTTTTTTCAAGACAAAGTCGAATAAAAACACTATGATAAATATTTGTTTTTATTAAATGTGATGTGATGTGACGTTTTGCACCCCTCTAAGCTTCAGGGCCAAATTCTACCGAACTGTTTCTGTAATAGAGTCTTACATTCAACTTATTATAAGACAGATAATTACACTGCAACATTAATTGAAAAACATATATATATTATAAAATATTAAATAAAAAGGGCAGAAATTTACTGGAACAAAACTATCCCATCATAAACTGATATTGTATATTTTTTTTCTTACAAATATTTAATATATTTTTTTTACATTATATTTACCTCATCATAATGCAAAACCGCCTATTTCAAATTAAGTGCAGTTTCCGGTATGAGTTTTATTCTAAATACCCAAACTGTTATTTAATTTATATAAAAAAAAAAGGTCAGGACAATGATTTATTTTCAGCCTCTGTGTGTACAGGACTTTATCATTCCCCCAAATCTCCACAAACCAAATCCCGTCCATCCGTCTCTCTTGCGCATTAATGCGCATTGGTTAAGTATGAGTCCTTAATGTGAAATCTAATCTGTATGGATTACGGCGCAGTAGACCTATCAGATTTTGAGTCGGCGCGTAACTTGTCATGTTGTTAGGGGCAGGCCAATAGCCAGGGGCCATTGAAGCCCTGAGAGCCCGGCCGTGGTATAAGATTCCCATTTCCTACATATCAAATATAAACACAAACTCCACGTGGGATGAGAGAGGAGAGATGGGGAGAAAAGTCGTGGACACACGGAGGGATGCTGGCAGAGCACCGAGGAGACACTAAATTCCTTCATCTGTTATGAGATCTGGATGAAAAGATAGAAACCACACTGACCTGCAGTCAAATCATCAAATAACCACCAGAATAAAGCTCATTTTATTTTTTTTATCAAATCATTTAAAAAAAAATAATAAACAAAATAAAAGCTTCATATAGCACCAGTTTTACAGAGATGAGGCCTTTATGAATTTGATTCAAGTTAATTTACTGTTAAATTATGTACCAATCTATAAAGGGTAAAGTCTTCAGGTGGATAAAATAAATTTAAGCGGGTTTAACGTGCCGAGGTCCCGGGGATGAGATGAAGTTTGGACTCATCCCAAAATGAGTCGTGTGAAAATTGGACACCAAATTAAACATTACAATCATCTCCTTTGACAAACGTAGGTCTATTAATGTGTGCGTAATTGCCTTAGAAAAACATTTTACGCACATAAATTAATGACATTGTCATTATTGTCAAATGTGAAATTTACACTGTTTATAATTCGTTGTTGCAGGATGAATCTTTTTTAAATACAGCATGATTTGAATAGCAATTATTTAATGCTTCGTCTATTATTGAAGATTTAATTAAATTAATCAGACTGAATCAAAGTCAATAACTATGACAGTTATCGAGTTATCGTCCTCGGAGTGCAGCCACCTAAACTGTCACTCACCTGATGTTTGTCAGAGTAAAACCACAGACCTGGAACTGTCTGTGAATAAAGAAACAAAGTCAACATACCTGCGTTTAAATTACTTTCGTCCCAGCGAGAAATCAGCTCCCGGATTTCCTTCACTTCTTAGAAACGCTCATAATCAAATGCAGTGTGGTCGCCGCACAGCTCTCCCTGCTGTTTGCAGGCTGTCACTGACTGGATCGAAACACTTCAGCCACTGCTGGCCATTACGCGCAGGAGTCCAAAAAACAAGCCCGAGGAGTTAATCGGACGCGATTAAACACATTTACAAACTCAAACCGGAATCCCGGGTCTCGGCTTCGGTGACCGGACCGCTCACCTCTGCGGGAAACACCATGATTTTCTCTCCGCGTCCAAGTTTGAGCACCAGGCTGTTCAGAGGCATTAAGCTCAACTTCATTATTGAAAACCGTGCCGCTGCGCATGCGCTCAGCTGCCATGCGGACACTATTGGGCAAGTATCCAAAGGACTAATGGGGTTCAGAGGGGAGGGGGATACCAAAATGACATTCTTATTAATAGTTTGGCCCAAATGACGTGCTCACAGTTTTATTTATCCCATCAGAGCAAAAACAACATGCACCCACTGACCAGCCCGCACCTATACCCTATCTATCTATCTATCTATCTATCTATCTATCTATCTATCTATCTATCTATCTATCTATCTATCTATCTATCTATCTCTATCTATCTATCTATCTATCTATCTATCTATCTATCTATCTATCTATCTATAATAAGAATGAGAAAAGCATTTTAATCAAGTTTTTTTTCTTCCTTTTTATGCTTCTTCGTGATGATAATACAGTGGAACGTTTTGAAAATTAGAGGATCAGTTGACCCAAAAACAGCAAAAAAAATAATTAGAAAAAAAAAGCTGTGAATCGTTTTTAGAAGTATTTTCTTGGTAGTAGTTCCAATAATATATTATATATTAATATTCACACTGTAGCCACTGTTTCTTCAAAGACATGTTGCTGTCAGAGCCGTAGACAGGATTTTAGGTGTGATGTCCCCGACATCCCCCCCATAGTCATTCAATCTTTCCCCCCACATTTTCTAATGTATTAAATGTAAACTTTATTTCCCCAATGATCGTAATGTTATTTCAAAACCCTCTACAAAATGACAGGATTAGGCAGTCGATATTCTAGTGGAGAAACTCTATTGTGTATGTATTTACTTTATATTATCCAGTACATTCTTTTTTGGCCTAAAACAGTTAAATTATTTATTTATTATTTAGTGTTATTACAGTTTTTCTCGATCGCTTTGGCTCATTTATTGAAACAGTCTTAACATCCTCTATGTGCAACCAACTGTTTCAATGGACACCACAACTCTATTCCATGTCTGCTAAAGGTAGTAACTCACCCAAAACATTTCATTCATGCTTCAAAATCTAGTTATTATGTCAGTAAATTGGTCAATGCCACCAAAATGAAAATTTGTTTTGTCATCGTGTGAGCCATACTGGTCAAAATGTTTACATGTTTTCTCAACATGGCAGTCAACTCTGGAAATGTTTCTTACTGTAGATACAAATCTCTCTTTTGTTCTACTTTTATTTCTTGACACTGACTTCTTACTGTACTATACCAGAATGTCAGCTTTGTTTAGTTGGGAAAAATCAATACTATACAATACTGTAGTACACAGAAACAGGATAGGCACATTTGCATACAGTAAATTTATTTGTGTCCATAGATATTTATGGAATATACATGTAAGTCTGACAGATTTTGATAATTGAATGGATCATTTTGCATGTTGATGATAGAATGTTGAGAAGTTGTGAAGAGGACAACAACGTCACTGAGAATCAACTCATCAGTTTTGATTAACAAGCCATGTGCAAATTACAATTGTACTTACCTTTTTGCGCTTGCATGTACCAAAACACATGCAATTTACTTGAATAAAAAAAAAAAATTCATTCACTCATTCATCAAAACAACTCATTTAAGAACTAAGCCAAAGCAAGTGAGAAAAAATTGTAATCCAGTACATTTTTGTTTGGCCTAAAATTGTTAAATTATTTATTATTATTTAGTGTTATTGTTTATAATCTACACTGGGCAATATTTATATATTAACAGTTATTACTGTAAAGAACAAAAAAAGAAAAAGAAATATAGGATATATTTTTTTAAATAATCCATAACATATTCAGTTTAAGACAAGAGTGAACCACAAGAGACTGGTACATAACCCCAAAAGAGATAGAAGACAAAGTTATTTGTTAAACTAAAATATATCTCACATGCAGTTGAAAGCATTTTGGATTAAAAATGTATTTTATGTAAGTTGGAAAAAGGCTCGGAGCATTGTGCAAACCATTGTCTTTCAAATAATTTGTTTAAATCTGGGAAGATATCATTAAAAATGCTTGCGCTTACATGTAGTAGTGTATTTACTTCTGAGCTCAAATGATGTCTCCCTCCACTTGAAACACGCCCCTGTCAGAGAGCCATTTGAAAATATACAGTAGTAGTACACATATCAGAGCAGACACGATAGCATAAGTACAGAATCAAACAGACATGCAGAGGAAAAACATGGAGCTGGTTAATCTGTATACAGTCCTGGATAGAAAATGCAGAACAATTGTGCCAATAAAAGCCAGAGAGCATGCTGGGTGCACAAAACAAAAAAACAAACATGGCTCGAATAAATCTTGTGAGTGTAAAGTCAGACAGCGGCGTTCCACAGTGGCCCCAGAAAGATGACAGATTTGGCCGCGGAGCGTAGTTTATTTGAAAAATTAAATGTTTGTTATGGCTTATGGATTCTGTGACTGTTGGATCCCGCTGGCCTCGGATCAGCGCTCTTTTACCATGCTGTCATGTATTTGGGATGATGAAGTCAGCAGCCTGTCTGACAGATCCCTGATTGTTGGTTTCGAGATCCTGCTGACACACACGCATACACGCAAATACGTTCTTTCCTCTGCTCTTCTGTCCGTCTCATGCACACAAATGCAATTTGTTTATATGATTCAAAAGGCTTCTTGGTAGAATTATGTGGAATGAAAAGAGCCAAAGTTTCCCTGGCATCACACACACAATCACTGAAAAAAAAAAACAGTTCTTTGTGGCATTGGCTGACACATCAGCTGGCAGACAGAGAGAAAGAGAAAAACCACCGACATACTGGCAAAGCAAAACATGAAAAAGAGGGATCAGAGTGAAAAGGAGGCTGTGATATAAATTTTCTTACCTCAGTGTTTACCCTCACGCCTTTCATCCTTTTATTTCTCTATCCATTCATTTTCTTTTCCCACGTGTCTGTTTAACTGGGTGCTGAAGATTATCCCAGCTGCAGGCTGCAGGAAAACATGGATACAGTATTAGTGGTGTCACACAAACATTAGTGGCTGGACTCAACTTTGGGGTTTATCTGTTGCCACTATCTCATCAGTTATTAGGAGCAAGAAGATTCAGGGAGCTGAGGCTGGGTGAGGATCTGGTAACCAGCGTGACATTATACAACAAGTCCTCCAAATTATTAAATGAAAAAATACGTCATTTATCTATGCCCTCTAGACTAACACAAAGAAGCGTTTCAGAACCATTACAAATCACTGCTGAAAACTAAATCAGTTATAAGATGTGACAGCACTGTGGTTAAGGTTTGGTTAAGGTACAAAAAACACGTGGTTAAGGGAAATTTCATGGTTTGGGTTGAAATTCTTTGTTAAGTTTGGGAAACATTGTGGTTTAGGTTAAAATGACTTCTTCGTTAAGGATTCGTCGTCATGGTTACAGTAATAAACATATGGTTAGGTTTGGGATCTGATTGAGGTCATGCTTTAAAAAAACATTGACGGAAATGGGAAACGTTAAAGTCCGATGTTTCTCTACAGCGATAAAGACATGATCCCTATCTGGCTTCCCACCACACTGGAAGTCAGTTTTTCCTGCTTTTGGGCATGATGGGACGTAAAATCAAAGTGAATCGATGTGAAAATCCAGGTAAAAATCTATTTAAGATGTACAATTATAAGATGATCAAATTATTTTTTAAATATCAGGGTATTTTTTTCACATTCCAACTGACCATACAAGCAAATATATCTCTCTATATCTCATTAGAAATTATAGCCAAGTTTGCTGCTATGCCACACATAAGAAGTCAAATTATCTACTAAAACTATATATACTGTAAAAAAATCAACAAAATTAAATAAACAATTGCTTTGTATTTCTAAGTAAAATGTGGGATTTCTTTGAATCAGTTCAAGTACAACAAGACATTTCTTAAAGTCGGCATGTAGCAGCCATCACAGAGAGTACGTCAGAAGACACAACGTCAGCTTTCAAGATACATTAAAAGTGATCACTGGGTAGAAGGGAGTTCATCACAAAGACACAGGCTGATAGAATCACTTTGCTCAACGGCCTGTGGACCCTGAGAGGAGAGAAATTAGGGAGGGATGCAAATTCCACTAAAACAGCAGATAACTGAGTCCTGGTTTGTCATCCTGTGAGGTGACGCTGCTTTACAACTGAGCTTTTTATTCATTCATTACATAAGCACTGCAAAGTCATACAGTGCCATGAGTACTAGGCATGACATTACATGATGACTTTTGTGTGTGTGTTTTGGCACTGCATTGGGAGGGTCAGATTCAAACCCTTGGCATGGCCTGTGGACAGGCACTGGCATGGCAAACAGTGGCCGGATACTAAGAGAGAGAGAGAGAATAATAACCACTGTATTCATTGTCGCTGAGACGGTCCTTCGTCGTCGCGGAAACGTAGCGCCCACCCTCCGGTTCCCCCCCAGGTTAACACTGTTATCTCTGTCAGCACAGTTAGCATTGTTAGCACTGCGAGCGGTGAGCCGGCGGCTCAGCCGTCACCATGTAGAGAGCCGTGGGGAGGATACCCCTCTGCTCTGAATATCGAATTTAGCCCCTTTAAGTTGAAGTCCATTTTTTTCATTTCATTTTAGTAATTTAATTAATTAATTGATTTTATTTTACCAGGAATATTTATAGGAGCCGAGTGGACTGGTTATACTGGGGACAGAGAGGCTGAGTGGACTGGTTATATTCTGCTTTGAGACAGAACGAGTAGAGAAGTTGAACCAGGAGCAGATTGTGGTGGACTTCACAGTGCACAGGACTTGCAGGGTGCCATTCACACGGGCGAGTACAACAACACTCAGCTAAACTCTGCAGGTGGCAACAGCCACTTCATTGCCTAGCAACGTAGTTGCCTGTACTTACTATGCAGTGTGTAAAAACCATAGCAATATGGTAAAAACTGTGCAGTCTGTCCTTTGCTGTAATATGTGTGTTTGTGTCTGCAGCCACATGTGGAGTTTATATTGTAGATACATGTCCACGTTATCTGGTGTGGTGATGTTTTATTCTCCCGTTGATTCTAAAAGGTGATCATTTTTGTTTAATTGTCTGAGTTTTGTCCCTTTTCTGATTAATTCTTGTGAGGCTACACTGAGGAAGGTTGATAATCAACTGTATGCACAGACTGCAAACTGCCCGTCCATTGGTTTGGACAGAAGGAGTCTTGTTGTTGATGTTGTTCCACTTGTGTAATCTATTGCAATCTATTTGTAGCCTAAAAATGTTCTTTAATTTAACAGTAGTATCATATATCATCACCCCCCCCCCACACACACACACACACACACACACACGCCACCTTTTTTATATAACGCAATAACGTCTACTCAGAGTACATTTTAACCTACCTGCTTTTTACTTTACTTAAGTACATTTTTACTAAGTACTTCTACTTTTACTTGAGTAAAATTTCTTTAAAGTAACAGTAGCCTACTTTTACTCGAGTACAATACTCTTTCTACATCTGCCTTTAACACATCACACTCTGCTAGGGTTTCTGACCTCGAGTGATTGGACTGGAGTGAAAATAATTTCTAATGTGAAAACATTTGAAAACATCAGGCTCATTTGAATAAATGTATGTAATGTTTTGCGTGGCCTTGAAGGTAAGCTGTACGAGCAGACTGCAAATCTGAAAATACACCATATATTGTCTATGCAGAGACTCAATAGTCAATAGTATAAACAGAAAAGTGTATGCATCCGCTGTCCGAGTCTGTGTCTGCTTTGTATAGACTGAGTGTACGACCTTAACTCCTCTGTTGGTTGGTTGGTAGGCCTGCTGATATCTGCCACCTCTGTGACGCAATGGGCCTCATGGAACAACATTGCACACACACACACACACAGTATAGTGTCCCTAAATGCATCCTGCGGATGACTAACCTCTGATAACCTGAAGCTTTCAGCCCCCTTTCATGCAAATGCTCCAACCAACTAATAGGAGTCACTAGTGCAGCGAAAAGGACATAATCCCTATCTGGCTTCCCACCCCATTGAAAGTTGATTTTTCTTGCTGTTCAGTGCAGACAGCAAATTTGTAGAAAATGATGTGAAAATGCTTATGTGGGCCGAAAACATTTGACACTGTGTGCGTAGCCTGGAAGGGAAGGCTGGGGACCTTTTTAGTTTCCGTCATAATATCGGTTTGTTTTGACTCTTACAATAAGGCCTTACCCGCTGTGCCTTCTCCCTCCCTCTCCCTCCCGCAGCAGACTCAGGCCTGAACCCTGCCGCTCAGTGACTGACACATTCTGGCCGAATAAATTAAAACCTCAAGCTGTGACAGAGCCCGAAATAGCAGGAAGCTGTAGCTGACCTGCAGTCTCTAGTGCCACATGTCAGCAAGCTTAAAAAACTTGGCAGGACATTCTGCACAAAGGAAGCATGTACAGGTGTTTGTGCGTTTCTACTGTACATAAGTCAACAAGCACTAATATTTTGATGCTATAACTACACCTGCAGTTTCAGGAGTTAATGCTACAGGTGGTCTCAAACTGAATCAATGCCATAATGTTTGCTGCTTTTTACGAAATCTTGTGGAAATCAATTTTCTTTAATTAAACTGAAACCACTTTGGAATTTGAAGGCAGTGGCAGATGGATCTATTTTTTTTAGCCAGCTGTTCTCCGGAGGGTGACGCTGGGGTGTGGGGGGGCTAAGCCCCAAGATGTTTAGTGGCGTAGGACTGCGGGTCCCTTTGCCAAGTCACAGAGCTCCTGGTTCTTGCCAAGCAGGGGGTGGGCGAGAGAAAATGCCATTTAGCTGGCTGGTATTTATAGATATGTGAGGAACTTGTGCTCAGGCCGGGCCGAGGTGCTGACGACGTAAAACGAGAGGACGCTTCCAGAAGTCGAGTGTCAGGGCACACAGATAAAAATACCCGGTGAAAGATGGGCCTGGTCATTAGTGGCGCGGTCTGGCATGTGACATGGCAGCATTTCAGAGGTGATTTATGATTATTACTACAGCTAACCTATACCTCTCCCTTTCCTGCCCCCCACCCTCCATCCCAAATTGGTTTGCCAAATGGAATAGCGCATTGGGTTTATTTCAGGGGCGGAGTGCACAGAATTTTAGACTTTGGCAAAGTGCCACAGTTGGGTTTCAGATTTTATCACAATAAAAGAAACACATACAGCGATGTTTGATTAATCTCTCCTGTTAATGAAGGTGGTGGAGTCACATGCATGCTACTGTCATGTTTCTCTCAACAGACGCAAAGTGCAAAGGTTATTTTTTTTATGAACATGTTAAAATGGTGATGATTCGCAATAAGCATACGAAATGACTTACTGTTGGAAGCATTGATCAATCAAATAATTCTGCATAAAAATGATGTTAGAGATAAAGAGGGAGGGATAATGAGCTCATTGCAGGCCGCTGCCTTCCCTAATTGCCGGAGCGAGCTGCCACAGGGAGGAACAAAGGAAACATTTAACACATCGTAAATTCCTGTAATGTCCTGCCGAGGAGCTGCCGCTCCGGTTACACTTACAACTTTTTTTCCCCTGACTGTCCGGTGACAGAAAGAGACAAACATAATACAGTAAAAAAAAAATAAAAAAATGTGAAAGCAAAAATATTATATAAAATATCTGCATGTTTTAAGTATCTTTGTGTGTGGCCTCCTGTAATCACTGCAATGTATTTATCCCTTTATTCTTCAGAAACATGTAAAATACCTCTAGGGCATCAGATGGGCAGACAGTGGATTCAGTCTCCTAACCTTCATGTGGCAGGAAACGCTGTTTCAATTTCAAATTAAGTCATTTAAAAGCTTGACATACGCTTTCACAAAATGATTTCTGGCATTATCACGCAACCCCCCTTTCATAATCAGAGCTATTTATCACGTAAAGAACATGACTGATGTTTTCTTCTCCTCATTTGAAATAGTGTACACTTAATATCAAGTCCAGATTTAGACTTGTATAGTGTTTCTTCTGTTTCTCAGACAGGAAAGCTGTGCAGCTGAATGCTGTTAACACACACACACACATGCAGCACTTCTCTCCAAGAGTCTGCAGAGAAGTGCTGCAACGTCTCGCTGAATTCCTTCCCAGTCTTTTGTCCCTCAAGGCAAATGATGGAGCATATGCTTTACTCGCTGAGATGGTGATCAAGTGTGTGAGAGCAGTTGAGGGAAGAGATGGAAAGAGGGAGAGAGAGAGAGTGTGATTTTGTCCCACATTGAGCGTCCTGAGAGACGCCTCACTTGAGTGGAAGCATGATACAGTACAGTATGTGTGTGTCCCGCATCGACGTGTACACTGTGTGTGTGTGTTGTGTGTGTGTGCGAACGAACACAACAAGTACTGCATGTGTGTGGGTTTTTTTTTTTGTGTGTGGGGGGGGACGGAGGCATCAGGCCAACAAAATTAGTTTACCATCAGCTGTGCTCTGGCACTCATTCGGTCGCAGCCTCTGTCCAGTATTTCTTCCAGCTCCCTCCACCTAATGGCGGCTCAGGGCGGTTTTACTGCACCACCCTGGGGAGGCTACTGTGGCCAGATCCAGAACACTTGGCTTTATGTGGATTGAATGTTTTATGGTTATGGACATAATATTTAAGTATAGGAACAGTCTCACATGAATCCACCCCCGCACCACTATCCCCAGCCCTAATAATTACACCAGCGAAGGAAAGGCAAGTGGGAGAAGTCTGTATACTGCAGGAGACACATTATCATGTTAAGTTATGTAACTGAGCTCATACTGTTAAGGAGTGGTGGGATGTAGCTAAGTAGATTTACTCAAGTAATGCACCTAAATACAAATTTGAGGTACTGGTACTTTGAATTTGTCATGCCACTTTATACTTTTACTCTATTACATTTTAAAGAGAAAAATATACTTTTTACATCACTGCAATTATTTTCCGGCTTTAGTTATTAGTTACTTTACAAATTTGCAAAGATTTTTGCATAAAACATACGTCTATCCTTTGCACCTTAACTGCAATCTGTATATATTTATATGTCTATTTATATACACCATGTATATCCTCATTTGTATATATTGTCTTAATCAGCACTTTACTAGTTTGCACTCTGGTTAGATGCAAATCTGCATTTCATTGTACTTGTACTTGTACTAAGTGCAATGACAATAAAGTTGAATCTAATCTATCTAATCAAATCTAATCTTTAGTAAACGCTTGTCATTTTTCATGCAGAGAGAGAGAGAGAGAGAGAGAGAGAGAGAGAGAGAGAGAGAGAGAGAGAGAGAGAGAGAGAGAGAGAGAGAGAGAGAGAGGGGAGAATAAAGAGTATACCACATCAGCTGGCCACATGGTGGTGTGTGTGCTGTCATGTTAAAGCAGTTAGCCTTTGATAGCTATTGCTGCAGCGGTCAAGGGGGCAAATCACTTGTGATTTTCACTGCTGTGTGTTTGATGTGTGTAGCTGATGTGTGTGCTTTAATGTGAATGTGTGTGCATGAGACAAAGATGTGTGAGAGTACTGCGAAGAAAAAGATGCTGAAATAAAATGTGTGTGTATGTTAAAATGTGATTAACTCTCTATGCGTTAATTAGCCCTTTCTAATTTATCTTATTGTCATAATTAGCACATGAATTCCTGAGTTATGGCAAAAAACGTGTTTAGTGAGGTCACAGTGAGCTTTTAACCGTCAAAATCCTATGAGTTCCTCCTTGAGTCCAAGTGGACATTTGTGCCAGATTTGAAAAAAGTCCCTCCGGGCATTCTGAGATATTGCGTTCATGGTACGGACAACCCAAAAACATAATGCCAACATAATGAAAACATACTGACCTTTTACCCTGATTTGCGTCTACACTTTTGAGCTTAATGTTACTCCTCCCGAACACTAGTGAGGTGTAAAAGGTTGTTTAAGGTTAGCCATTTTGTGATCCAGAAACCAATCAGATAGACAAGATAATTACTTCCCTCATTCTTTGTTTAAACCAGATGAGTGTGTTTCTATTTATTGCACAGGGCAGGACAGAACTGCAGGGATAAAAGAGCAAATACTCCTCCCTTTTCACACAGAAGACAGGAAGAAGTGAGAAGTCAGCACCTAAATCTGCTCGTGGTAATGTATTTGAAAACAAAAATAAGTAAGACAATCAAGTAAAAAGGAAGTTTATTTTTTATAACAGGGAATTTATGTACTAGGTACTGAACCTGAGCTCTGGCTGAGCAGATACGAGTGAATCTGTGCAAGTGAAAGTAAGTTAGCAGTCCGACAGCTGCAGGAGAAATCAACAGAATGGCTGCTAAAGCATCAACGACAGAAGAGGATTGCACCTGCCCTGTGTGCTGTGAGATATTTAAGGATCCTGTTGTGTTGTTGTGCGGTCACAGCTTCTGTAAGTACTGTATAAAGGAGTGGTGGGGACAGAGTGGACTCCAGACATGCCCAGTCTGTAAGGAAATATTTCCAATGGCTCAGCCTCCACGTAATCTGGCACTGAGAAACCTGTCTGACGACTTGAGACAAGAGAAGATTAAGAGAGCTAACTCGGAATCTGAGGACATCTGCAGACTGCACAGTGAGAAACTCAAGCTCTTCTGTCAGGATGATCAACAGCTCATCTGTTTGATTTGTAGAGACTCACAAAAACACAAGACACACAACTGTGTCCCCATCAACGAAGCAGCAGAACCCTGTAGGGTAAGCAAATATATATATATATATATATATATACTGTATATATAGTTAATAAAAACAACTGAGGGAGGTTTAGGGTTTGTTAGTTTTCATCATTTTAGAAATGACTAGAAATTTCCGTGAGAATTTTTGACAGTGTGCCTGGTACTTGGTGCACATCCCGTGTCCTGAGCTTCCTCTTAAGATACAGTTACTCTATGGGGCTTTTATTTTAAAAATAAGCCTCATCCTGAGCTTGTTTGCAGCACTTCGTGTTTGACCTATGTGTGACCTTTTTGTGACCTATGTGTGCCAGTGACACATACACACAATCAGTGGTCGACATGGTGATTTGGGCACCGTGAGGAGTGGAGGGAGGAGGGGCAGACAACATCTTAAGACAGGTTTGACACTTGATTTTGTACAAAACTACCTGTCAAAGCCCTGCTTCCCAGTCAAAAACCATGAGTCCAATCACCAAAATATTATCATCATCAGAGAGAAAAGACTCTGCGGAACACGTTGATGTAGTTTTCATGTGTGTAGTGTCAAAAATGTGAGCATGGGAGCAGGTTAGAAAACTGGTACTGTTTGTTGTCCTCCAAATTTTTTTGGTCTGTGGTAACATGAGTGCCTGTGGGGCAGTTGCTTGGAGTTCCTGTCACTTTCAGGCTCCTCGAGCCAAATGTATAAGTCCGTTTGATTCCATAGTTACTTGTCTGCTAACAGCACAATAGTTCCAACATTTAGACCAGAAATTATGTATGATTTGTGAAAATTATGGGAATGGGAGCAGTTTGAAGATATTTTTTTCAGAAGATTTTAATGCTCCTCTCCACTCCAGCTGTGATGTCATCCACTCTAGCTCTGAACATTCCGTCCCATACACACCCATCATAAAATCTGACGTGGTCTGAAAATTTCCTGAAACGTAAACTACGATTTCGTGAAAACTGTGCCAGCTATCAAAATGCTCATATTTATGTGTTTTTTTGCGCATGTGTTGGCAACGCTACGAGAGGAGTAGCTTGACAAAAAATGTGCCGTAAGAAGAAGACTAAGAATAGTTATGCAGGATTACAGTCATTGAATTCTTCATATTGCACATAGCAGGCCTATGTGTTGTGTAATTAATCCACTGTTTACTATGTATTTAACCTGTACGCCTTTAATTTGTAGGCCCAACTCAAGCTTGAGATGATGCATTTAAAAACCAAACTTGAGTCATTTAAAGCTCATAAACTCAAGTGTGATGAAATGGACGGCCATATCAAGGTAAGTCTCAGACATAATGGTTATAGAGGCAAAATGCAACATGTGTTACTTAAAACAATGTGTTTCTTCTCCTCAGCTCCAGGCTCAGCAGACTGAGAAGACAATCAAAGAGGATTTTCAGAAGCTTTACCAGTTCCTGGGAGCAGAGGAGGCTGCTAGGATTAATGCAGTGAGGAAAGAGGCAACAGTCAAGAGTGAAGCAATGAACATCAGGATTTTTAATTTGACTGCAGAGATCTCCTCGCTCACAGACAAAATCAAAACCTTAGAGAGGAAGATGAAAGCTGAGGACATCTTCTTTATGCTGGTACTGATGACGTCTATTAATTAATATTCTGATCTTAATATTGAATATTTGAAAAAATTGTAGGTATTGATTTGTTATCCTGTTTTGTCTTTATTTGACAGAATGTCAAATCCACTATGGAGCGGTAAGTTGTCCTGAACACTATCTATCAGAGCTTCCTGTGATCGAAGGTGGGGATGTTAACCTGACACAAATTTGGAAAAGTGAGACAAACTGTTTGAATGTTTTGACATTGTGTGGGAATGGCAGACAAACATTTTATAGCTAGAGAAGAATAAATACCAGCCTTGAATAATACAGAAAATGGGTTTGATATGATAAAAATTGTGAAGATTATATACTTAAGATATGCACCAATACCAAACAAAAATGCGACTAATGTGGGGTATTTAAAAGTATTTGACTGGTAACGTGTGGCTGCCTAATATTCCTTCAGATCCCAAAGCAACCTACCAGACCCAGAGACTCCATCAGGAGCCCTGATCGATGAGGCCAAACACCTGGGGAACCTGCTGTTCACAGTCTGGAAGAAGATGAAGAACTTAATCCAGTACAGTAAGCAAAGTGTTTCTGCCTCTCTATATTTTTACATTTTAGTGTGCATTGTACATGCAACTGATGAACTTTATCACCAAAGCAACACCAGGCTGTTATATGAATACACTGTAACGCCTTCTGTAAAAACATTACCATTACTTTATTAAACATCTCAATAAACCTTATTTTTTGTTTTTCTATTTGTTTTTCTCTGAAGCTCCTGTAACTCTGGACCCCAACACTGGTGCCAGGGTATTGACTATATCAGAACACATGACCCGTTCGACAGACAGCGACAAGAGTCAGCCGCTTCCTGATAACCCAGAAAGGCTGCGCAGCATTGACGTTCTTGGCTCTGAAGGCTTCAGCTCTGGAAAACACAGCTGGGCCGTGGAGGTGGGGGGTTATTGGACTGTTGGTGTGGCTGTTAAGGGTAAAATCTATAGTAACATCTGGGGCATCTACATGTGTGGTTGCCCTGACATTCTGCGTGAACTTACTCCAGAGGATTATGTGAAAGTTGTATCTAAAGACTCATTTCCCCAAACGGTCAGAGTGCAGCTGGACTTTGACCAAGGGATTCTATCATTTTTTGACCTTGATAGGAAAACACCAGTACACACCATCAAACACACTTTCTCAGAAACGGTCTTTCCGTATTTTAGTGGGAATGCAAAAATCCTTCCAGCTGAAATGTCAGTGATGATAAGAAAACCCAGATAAGCATTTCACATTACGGCCTTATTTTAGGGAACGTAAGTGTTTACGATATCATCTACATTAGCAAATCCTGGACTTCTTGCCTATGTCAGTTTTTATTACTGTATAATATCGTTCGATCTTTTTTTTGGTTTCCATACTTAGTGTATGTTTCTCAGATTTCAGTATACAGTAGCTGTGTAAATCTTGGTCTATCTCTGTAACTTCTTGACATCAACTGTTTGATGTCAATGACCAATTACATGTTAGTGTTGTCAGTCATCACGTGGGCTTTCTAAGTTTCTGTTTTGGCTTAGTCTGACTTTAAGGGGCACTGCACTGATTTTACACATGAGGTCCAGCTTACATATCATGAGGAGTGCGAAAAACAGATGTGTAATGTAGGGCTGTCAAAGTTCACGTGATAATAACGCGTTACCGCAAATTTGTTTTAACGCCACTTTCTTTAACGCATTAACGCAACTTGCAATTTTTAATTAACCTCTTAAAAACAGGCCGCGGATATTTTGGAGGTTGTACCGGGATCAGTTTTAAATCTAGAGTGAAGATACTGGCATCATGAAACTAGAAAACCTAAGGAATCCATTAGTGCTACTATGTCATACTAGTTTGTCACGATCGGACGCTAAATAACGCTCCAAACTTTCGCTAAGTTTTGGAGAGAAAAACTGGCATGGCCATTTTCAAGGGGGTCCCTTGACCTCTGACCTCAAGATATGTGAATGAAAATGGGTTCTATGGTTACCCACGAGTCTCCCCTTTACAGACATGCTCACTTTATGATAATCACATGCAGTTTGGGGCAAGTCATAGTCAAGTCAGCACACTGACACACTGACAGCTGTTGTTGCCTGTTGGGCTTGAGTTTGCCATGTTATGATTTGAGCATATGTTTTAAGCCAAATGCAGTACCTGTGAGGGTTTCTGTACAATATTTGTCATTGTTTTGTGTTGTTAATTGATTTCCAATAATAAATATATACATACATTTGCATAAAACAGCATATACGTCCACTCCCATGTTGATAAGAGTTTTAAATACTTGACAAATCTCCCTTTAAGGTACATTTTGAACAGTTAAAATAATGTGCGATGAAGACAATCATGCGAATAATCACCATAATTCATCATCATCATCATAATTGATTTTGACCATTCTTATAGCTCTTGTGAGTCCTCCAACTTTATGGAAGTACAATACTAAATCACTGGAGAATCTATTTAACAAAATTCATTGTATGTTTTAAGTAGATTGTATGATGTACAGGTTGGTAGAGGTAAGGCTAAATATATTAATCTGTTGAAAGTTTGAGTTTTTAAAATAATTTATAGTATAATTTTATGATGTTCTGTAAATTAATCAGCTGTTATGATTTGATTTTATATAGCAACTGTTGTTACGGCTATTGAAGTAGACTTTTAGAGTTTAATTATGTAAATATTTTGTGATCAGACTGATTAAAATAATTGAGACAATTATCCTGTTTTCATAATGTTTCCCTTTTTTTCCCTTTTGGGTCTAAAGATAGAGAATGAAGCCTAAAGATTGAAACACAGCAACCAATCACATAAACAGGATTATTTGCTAACACTTTTGATTACGGCCTTCAACCTACAGCATAATTCTTCCCAATTTACAGTGTAATATAGTTATACTAATAGTGTTCTAAGTACACGATACACATATGAGCAAGGGAACAAATGTGAAGCTAGGGATTGAAGGGGTAACAATCTGAGAATTTATACTGTAGATATGTTTTTACTAATAGGTTCTTAATCTGACCATCACTGAGCCACAAACTGGTCTTTTGGAGGAAGATGGGGGTAATTATTTCTGATTGGCTAGTACTCGCTGCCTTCGTTGGTTGGATTGGTTAGGTTTAAGCATCAAGAGTGCGATTGGTTAGTCATAGGGTCAGAGTATCACGGTTAGCCAATCAGAGGAAGAGTAGGGCAGGGTCATATTCCTAGAACTGCAGAGAAGGAAAAAAAGGCACCAAAAAACGCTTCCCTTTTTACACAGAAAACAGGAAGTAGTGAGAAGTCAGCTCCTAAAGCTGCGCGTGCCTCGTGGTAATGTAATTGAAAACAGAAATAAGCAAGACAATCCAGTAAATAGGACGCTTAAATGTAACAAGGAATTCACGAGTGTTTGTTGAAAGCGCTTGGAACTAAAAGTACTGAACCTGAGCTCTGGCTGAGCAAATACGAGTGAATCTGTGAAAGTGAAAGTAAGTTCGCAGTCTGACAGCCGCAGGAGAAATCAACAGAATGGCTGCTAAAGCATCACCGTCAGAAGAGGATTTCACCTGCCCTGTGTGCTGTGAAATATTTAAGGATCCTGTTGTGTTGTTGTGCGGTCACAGCTTCTGTAAGCACTGTATTACGGAGTGGTGGAGACAGAGTGGACTCCAGACATGCCCAGTCTGTAAGGAAATATTTCCAATGGCTCAGCCTCCACGTAATCTGGCACTGAGAAACCTGTCTGACGATTTGAGACAAGAGAAGATTAAAAGAGCTAACTCGGAATCTGAGGACATCTGCAGACTGCACAGTGAGAAACTCAAGCTCTTCTGTCAGGATGATCAAGAGCTCATCTGTGTGATTTGTAGAGATGCAAAAAAACACAAGACACACAACTGTGTGCCCTTCAGTGAAGCAGCAGAATCCTGTAGGGTAAGCAAATATATATATATATATATATATATATATATATATATATATATATATATATATATATATATATATAGTTAATAAAAACAACTGAGAGAGGTTTAGGGTTTGGTAGTTTTCATAATTTTAGAGATATTGCATATTACACATGACATAGCAGGCATAAACTGTATGTGTTGTGTAGCTAATCCACTGTTTACTATGTATTTAACCTGTACACCTTTAATTTGTAGGCCCAACTCAAGCTTGAGATGATGCATTTAAAAACCAAACTGGGGTCATTTAAAGCTCATAAACTCAAGTGTGATGAAATGGACGGCCACATCAAGGTAAGTCTCAGACATAATGGTTATAGAGGCAGAAAGCAACATGTGTTACTTAAAACAATGTGTTTCTCCCCCTCAGCTCCAGGCTCAGCGGACTGAGAAGACAATCAAAGAGGATTTTCAGAAGCTTTACCAGTTCCTGGGAGCGGAGGAGGCTGCTAGGATTGATGCAGTGAGGAAAGAGGCGACAATCAAGAGTGAAGCAATGAACATCAGGATTGTTAATTTGACTGCAGAGATCTCCTCGCTCACAGACAAAATCAAAACCTTAGAGAGGAAGATGAAAGCTGAGGACATCTTCTTTATGCTGGTACTGATGACCTCAATTAATTAATATTCTGATCTTAATATTGAATATTTGAAAAAAATTGTAGGTATTGATTTGATATCCTGTTTTGTCTTTATTTGACAGAATGTCAAATCGACTATGAAGCGGTAAGTTGTCCTGAACACTATCTATCAGAGCACAGCTGAACGATAGACAACATTTGAAAGTGTCAACTTCAACATTGCATTTCAACATTGAAGCAGGGCTGATGGTATCTGAGTGCATCCCATTGAAAGATTTAGGGGAGATAGGAGCTGCTTTCTTTTCGCTTCCTGTGATCGAACATGGGGATGTTAACCTGACACAAATTTGGAAAAGTGAAACAAACTGTTTGAATGTTTTTACATTGTGTGCGAATGGCAGACAAACATTTTAAAGCTAGAGAAGAATAAATACCATCCTTGAATAATACAGAAAATTGGTTTGATATGATAAAAATTGTGAAGATTATATCTTTAAGATATGCACCAGCACCAAACAAAAATGCGACCAAAGAGGGGTATTAAAAAATATTTGACTGGTAATGTGTGGCTGCCTAATATTCCTTCAGATCCCAAAGCAACCTACCAGACCCAGAGACTCCATCAGGAGCCCTGATCGATGAGGCCAAACACCTGGGGAACCTGCTGTTCACAGTCTGGAAGAAGATGAAGAACTTAATCCAGTACAGTAAGCAAAGTGTTTCTGCCTCGCTATATTTTTACATTTTAGTGTGCATTGTACATGCAACTGATGAACTTTATCGCCAAAGCAACACCAGGCTGTTCTATGAGTACACTGTAACGCCTTCTGTAAAAAAAATGACCATTACTTTATTAAACATCTCCATAAACCTTATTTTTTGTTTCTATTTGTTTTTCTCTGAAGCTCCTGTAACTCTGGACCCCAACACTGGTGCCAGGGTATTGACTATATCAGAACACATGACTCGTTCGACAAAAAGCGCCAAGAGTCAGCCGCTTCCTGATAACCCAGAGAGGCTGCTCGGCTTTAACATTCTTGGCTCTGAAGGCTTCAGCTCTGGAAAACACAGCTGGGACGTGGAGGTGGGGAAGTATTGGACTGTTGGTGTGGCTGTTAAAGGTAAAATCGATAGAAACACTTGGGGCATCTACACGTGCTGTTGCAGTGACTTTCTGCATGAACTTACTCCAAAGGATTATGTGAAAGTTGTATCTAAAGACTCCATTCCCAAAACGGTCAGAGTGCAGCTGGACTATGACCAAGGGATTCTATCATTTTTTGACCTTGATAGGAAATCACCAGTACACACCATCAAACACACTTTCACAAAAACGGTCTTTCCGTTTTTTAGTGAGAATGCAAAAATCCTTCCAGCTGAAAAGTCAGTGATGATAAGAAAACCCAGATAAACATTCTGCATTACTGCACAGTTCAAACAACAAGATGAGGCCTTATCTTGGGACCTTAAGCGTTTATATGACCTATATCAAATCCTTGTTGCCATAATAAGGATATCAGTTTTTTTTTTTATTTCTGTACAATATATTTTTCATTCTTTATTTTGTTTTTTTTTACATATTTAGTTTATGTTCAGTGTAGTTAGGTAAACCTTTGATAGCTATTGCTGCAGCGGTCAAGTGGGCAAATCACTTGTGATTTTCACTGCTGTGAGTTTGATGTGTGTAGCTGATGTGTGTGCTTTAATGTGAATGTGTGTGCATGAGACAAAGCTGTGTGAGAGTACTGCCAAGAAAAAGATGCTGAAATAAAATGTGTGTATGTTAAAATGTGATCAAATCTGTTTGCGTTAATTAGCCCTTTCTAATTTATCTTATTGTCATAATTAGCACATGAATTCTTGAGTTATGGCCCAAAACATGTTTAGTGAGGTCACAGTGACCTTTTAACCGTCAAAATCTTATGAGTTCATCCTTGAGTCCAAGTGGACGTTTGTGCCAGATTTGAAAAAAATCCCTCCAGGCGTTCTGAGATATTGCGTTCATGGTGTGGACAACCCAAAAACATAATGCCAACATAATGAAAACATACTGACCTTTTACCCTGATTTGTTTCTACACTTTTGAGCTTAACGTTAATCCTCCAGTACAGTAGTGAGGTGTAAAGGGTTGTTTAAGGTTAGCCATTTTGTGATACAGAAACCAATCAGATAAACAAGATAATTACTTTCCTCATTCTTTGGCTAAACCAGATGAGTGTGTTTCTATTTATTGCACAGGGCAGAACAGAACTGCAGGGATAAAAAAGCAAATACTCCTCCCTTTTCACACAGAAGACAGGAAGAAGTGAGAAGCCAGCACCTAAATCTGCTCGTGGTAATGTATTTGAAAACAAAAATAAGCAAGACAATCAAGTAAAAAGGACGTTTATTTGTTTTATAACAGGGAATTTATGTACGAACTACTGAACCTGAGCTATGGCTGAGCAAATATGAGTGAACCTGTGAAAGTGAAAGTAAGTTCGCAGTCTGACAGCTGCAGAAGAAATCAACAGAATGGCTGCTAAAGCATCAACGACAGAAGTGGATTTCACCTGCCCTGTGTGCTGTGAGATATTTAAGGATCCTGTTGTGTTGTTGTGCGGTCACAGCTTCTGTAAGTACTGTATAAAGGAGTGGTGGAGACAGAGTGGACTCCAGACATGCCCAGTCTGTAAGGAAATATTTCCAATGGCTCAGCCTCCACGTAATCTGGCACTGAGGAACCTGTCTGACAACTTGAGACAAGAGAAGATTAAGAGAGCTAACTCGGAATCTAAAGACATCTGCAGACTGCACAGTGAAAAACTCAAGCTCTTCTGTCAGGATGATCAAGAGCTCATCTGTTTGATTTGTAGAGATGCAAAAAAACACAAGACACACAACTGTGTCCCCATCAACGAAGCAGCAGAACCCTGTAGGTCAAGCAAATATATCTATAATTGATAAAAACAACTCAGAGGTTAAGGGTTTGATAGCTTTCATAATTTTAGAAATAACTAGAAATTTCCGTGAGAAATTTTGACATTGTGCCTGGTACTTGATACGCATCCCACGTCCTGAGCTTCCTGTTAAGATACAAGTTACTCTATGGGGCTTTTATTTTGAAAAACAAGCCTCATCCTGAGCTTGTTTGCAGCAGTGTGTGTTTGACCTATGTGTGACCTATATATGTCCTCTGTGTGACCTATATATGTCCTATGTGTGACCTATGTTTGCCAGTGACACATACACACGATCAGTGGTTGCCATGGTGATTTGGGCACCGTGAGGAGTGGAGGGAGGAGGGGCAGACAACATCTTAAAACAGGTTTGACACTTGATTTTGTACAAAACTACCTGTCAAAGCCCTGCTTTCCAGTCAAAAACCGTGAGTCCAATCACCAAAATATTATCATCATAAGAGAGAAAAGACTCTGCGGAACACGTTGATGTAGTTTTCATGTGTGTAGTGTCAAGAATGTGAGCATGGGAGCAGGTTAGAAAACTGGTACTGTTGTTGTCCTCCAAATTTTTTTGGTCTATGTTAACATGAGTGCCTATGGGGCAGTTGCTTGGAGTTCCTGTCACTTTCAGGCTCCTCGAGCCAAATGTGTAAGTCCGTTTGATTCCATAGTTACATGTCTGCGACCAGCACAATAGTTCCAACATTTAGACCAGAAATTATGTATGATTTGTGAAAATTATGGGAATGGGAGCAGTTTTAAGATATTTTTTTCAGAAGATTTTAATGCTCCTCTCCACTCTAGCTGTGATGTCATCCACTCTAGCTCTGAACATTCCGTCCCATACACACCCATTATAAAATCAGACAAGGTCTGAAAATTTCCCGAAACATAAACTGCGATTTCGTGAAAACTGTGCCAACTATCAAAATGCTCATATGGCCCAATGAAGTCCCAAGTCTCGTGAACAGTTTAAACTTTTAATCATTATTCTACAATAAAGTATGTCGAATCGATATGGCCTCAAAGAGGAGTGTTTTTGAGCTCTCTTCACGTCAATTTCCCATTATTCTCTATGGGGAAATTTTCCGCAGTTTTTTGCGATTTTCATGAAAATGGCGAGGCGAATATCTGAGAAAAGTCACAGTACACCATTCCCAATCATTCCGCACGTTTTCATGTGTTTTTTTGCGCTACGAGAGGAGTAGCATGACAAAATATGTGCTGTAAGAAGAAGACTAAGAATAGTTATGCTGGATTATAGTCATTCAATTCTTCATATTGCACATAGCAGGCCTATGTGTTGTGTAATTAATCCACTGTTTACTATGTATTTAACCCATACACCTTTAATTTGTAGGCCCAACTCAAGCTTGAGATGATGCATTTAAAAACCAAACTGGAGTCATTTAAAACTCATAAACTCAAGTGTGATGAAATGGACGGCCACATCAAGGTAAGTCTCAGACATAATGGTTATAGAGGCAGAAAGCAACATGTGTTACTTAAAACAATGTGTTTCTCCCCCTCAGCTCCAGGCTCAGCAGACTGAGAAGACAATCAAAGAGGATTTTCAGAAGCTTTACCAGTTCCTGGGAGCGGAGGAGGCTGCTAGGATTGATGCAGTGAGGAAAGAGGCGACAATCAAGAGTGAAGCAATGAACATCAGAATTGTTAATTTGACTGCAGAGATCTCCTCGCTCACAGACAAAATCAAAACCTTAGAGAGGAAGATGAAAGCTGAGGATATCTTCTTTATGCTGGTACTGATGACCTCAATTAATTAATATTCTGATCTTAATATTGAATATTTGAAAAAATTGTAGGTATTGATTTGTTATCCTGTTTTGTCTTTATTTGACAGAATGTCAAATCGACTATGAAGCGGTAAGTTGTCCTGAACACTATCTATCAGAGCACAGCTGAACGATAGACAACATTTGAAAGTGTCAACTTCAACATTGCATTTCAACATTGAAGCAGGGCTGATGGTATCTGAGTGCATCCCATTGAAAGATTTAGGGGAGATAGAAGCTGCTTTCTTTTCGCTTCCTGTGATCGAACATGGGGATGTTAACCTGACACAAATTTGGAAAAGTGAAACAAACTGTTTGAATGTTTTTACATTGTGTGCGAATGGCAGACAAACATTTTAAAGCTAGAGAAGAATAAATACCATCCTTGAATAATACAGAAAATTGGTTTGATATGATAAAAATTGTGAAGATTATATCTTTAAGATATGCACCAGCACCAAACAAAAATGCGACCAAAGAGGGGTATTAAAAAATATTTGACTGGTAATGTGTGGCTGCCTAATATTCCTTCAGATCCCAAAGCAACCTACCAGACCCAGAGACTCCATCAGGAGCCCTGATCGATGAGGCCAAACA
This sequence comes from Sebastolobus alascanus, assembly GCA_916701645.2. NCBI lineage: Eukaryota > Metazoa > Chordata > Actinopteri > Perciformes > Sebastidae > Sebastolobus > Sebastolobus alascanus. The sequence goes on along the minus strand of CAKAOJ020000096.1, from coordinate 427,200 downwards.
CCTGGGGAACCTGCTGTTCACAGTCTGGAAGAAGATGAAGAACTTAATCCAGTACAGTAAGCAAAGTGTTTCTGCCTCGCTATATTTTTACATTTTAGTGTGCATTGTACATGCAACTGATGAACTTTATCGCCAAAGCAACACCAGGCTGTTCTATGAGTACACTGTAACGCCTTCTGTAAAAAAAATGACCATTACTTTATTAAACATCTCCATAAACCTTATTTTTTGTTTCTATTTGTTTTTCTCTGAAGCTCCTGTAACTCTGGACCCCAACACTGGTGCCAGGGAATTGACTATATCAGAACACATGACTCGTTCGACAAAAAGCGCCAAGAGTCAGCCGCTTCCTGATAACCCAGAAAGGCTGCGCAGCTCTGACGTTCTTGGCTCTGAAGGCTTCAGCTCTGGAAAACACAGCTGGGATGTGGAGGTGGGGGGTTATTGGACTGTTGGTGTGGCTGTTAAGGGTAAAATCTATAGTAACATCTGGGGCATCTACATGTGCGTTTGCACTGACATTCTGCGTGAACTTACTCCAAAAGATTATACGAAAGAGGTATCTGAAGACTCATTTCCCCAAATGCTCAGAGTGCAGCTGGACTATGACCAAGGGATTCTATCATTTTTTGACCTTGATAGGAAAACACCACTACACACCATCAAACACACTTTCAGAAAAACGGTCTTTCCGTATTTTAAAGAGAATGCAAAAATCCTTCCAGCTGAAATGTCAGTGATGATAAGAAAACCCAGATAAACATTCTGCATTACTGCACAGTTCAAACAACAAGATGAGGCCTTATCTTTGGACCTTAAGCTTTTATATGACCTATATCAAATCCTTGTTGCCATATTAAGGACATCAGTTTTTTATTTCTGTACAATATATTTTTCATTCTTTATTTTGTCTTTTTACATATTTAGTTTATGTTCAGTGTAGTTAGGTAAACCTTTGATAGCTTCTGCTGCAGCGGTCAAGGGGGCAAATCACTTGTGATTTTCACTGCTGTGAGTTTGATGTGTGTAGCTGCTGTGTGTGTTTTAATGTGAATGTGTGTGCATGAGACAAAGATGTGTGAGAGTACTGCCAAGAAAAAGATGCTGAAATAAAATGTGTGTATGTTAAAATGTGATCAAATCTCTTTGCGTTAATTAGCCCTTTCTAATTTATCTTATTGTCATAATTAGCACATGAATTCTTGAGTTATGGCCCAAAACATGTTTAGTGAGGTCACAGTGACCTTTTAACCGTCAAAATCGTATGAGTTCATCCTTGAGTCCAAGTGGACGGTTGTGCCAGATTTGAAAAAAATTCCCTGCAGGCGTTCTGAGATATTGCGTTCATGGTACGGACAACCCAAAAACATAATGCCAACATAATGAAAACATAGTGACCTTTTACCCTGATTTGTGTCTACACTTTTGAGCTTAATGTTACTCCTCCCGAACACTAGTGAGGTGTAAAAGGTTGTTTAAGGTTAGCCATTTTGTGATACAGAAACCAATCAGATAAACAAGATAATTACTTCCCTCATTCTTTGGCTAAACCAGATGAGTGTGTTTCTATTTATTGCACAGGGCAGGACAGAACTGCAGGGATAAAAAAGCAAATACTCCTCCCTTGTCACACAGAAGACGGGAAGAAGTGAGAAGTCAGCACCTAAATCTGCTCGTGGTAATGTATTTGAAAACAAAAATAAGCAAGACAATCAAGTAAAAAGGACGTTTATTTGTTTTATAACAGGGAATTTATGTACGAACTACTGAACCTGAGCTATGGCTGAGCAAATACGAGTGAACCTGTGAAAGTGAAAGTAAGTTAGCAGTCCGACAGCTGCAGAAGAAATCAACAGAATGGCTGCTAAAGCATCAACGACAGAAGAGGATTTCACCTGCCCTGTCTGCTGTGAGATATTTAAGGATCCTGTTGTGTTGTTGTGCGGTCACAGCTTCTGTAAGCACTGTATAAAGGAGTGGTGGAGACAGAGTGGACTCCAGACATGCCCAGTCTGTAAGGAAATATTTCCAATGGCTCAGCCTCCACGTAATCTGGCACTGAGGAACCTGTCTGACAACTTGAGACAAGAGAAGATTAAGAGAGCTAACTCGGAATCTGAGGACATCTGCAGACTGCACAGTGAGAAACTCAAGCTCTTCTGTCAGGATGATCAAGAGCTCATCTGTTTGATTTGTAGAGATGCACAAAAACACAAGACACACAACTGTGTCCCCATCAACGAAGCAGCAGAACCCTGTAGGGTAAGCAAATATATCTATAATTGATAAAAACAACTCAGAGGTTAAGGGTTTGATAGCTTTCATAATTTTAGAAATAACTAGAAATTTCCGTGAGAAATTTTGACATTGTGCCTGGTACTTGATACGCATCCCACATCCTGAGCTTCCTGTTAAGATACAAGTTACTCTATGGGGTTTTATTTTGAAAAACAAGCCTCATCCTGAGCTTGTTTGCAGCAGTGCGTGTTTGACCTATGTGTGACCTATATATGTCTTATGTGTGACCTATGTTTGCCAGTGACACATACACACGATCAGTGGTTGCTATGGTGTTTTGGGCACCGTGAGGAGTGGAGGGAGGAGGGGCAGACAACATCTTAAAACAGGTTTGACACTTGATTTTGTACAAAACTACCTGTCAAAGCCCTGCTTTCCAGTCAAAAACCGTGAGTCCAATCACCAAAATATTATCATCATAAGAGAGAAAAGACTCTGCGGAACACGTTGATGTAGTTTTCATGTGTGCAGTGTCAAGAATGGGAGCATGGGAGCAGGTTAGAAAACTGGTACTGTTGTTGTCCTCCAAATTTTTTTGGTCTATGTTAACATGAGTGCCTATGGGGCAGTTGCTTGGAGTTCCTGTCACTTTCAGGCTCCTCGAGCCAAATGTGTAAGTCCGTTTGATTCCATAGTTACATGTCTGCGACCAGCACAATAGTTCCAACATTTAGACCAGAAATGATGTATGATTTGTGAAAATTATGGGAATGGGAGCAGTTTTAAGATATTTTTTTCAGAAGATTTTAATGCTCCTCTCCACTCTAGCTGTGATGTCATCCACTCTAGCTCTGAACCTTCCGTCCCATACACACCCGTTATAAAATCAGACAAGGTCTGAAAATTTCCCGAAACATAAACTGCGATTTCGTGAAAACTGTGCCAACTATCAAAATGCTCATATGGCCCAATGAAGTCCCAAGTCTCGTGAACAGTTTAAACTTTTAATCATTATTCTACAATAAAGTTTGAGCTCTCTTCACGTCAATTTCCCATTATTCTCTATGGGGAAATTCTCCGCAGTTTTTTGCGATTTTCATGAAAATGGCGAGGCGAATATCTGAGAAAAGTCACAGTACACCATTCCCAATCATTCCGCATGTTTTCATTTGTTTTTTTGCGCTACGAGAGGAGTAGCATGACAAAAAATGTGCTGTAAGAAGAAGACTAAGAATAGTTATGCTGGATTATAGTCATTCAATTCTTCATATTGCACATAGCAGGCCTATGTGTTGTGTAACTAATCCACTGTTTACTATGTATTTAACCTATACACCTTTAATTTGTAGGCCCAACTCAAGCTTGAGATGATGCATTTAAAAACCAAACTGGGGTCATTTAAAGCTCATAAACTCAAGTGTGATGAAATGGATGGCCACATCAAGGTAAGTCTCAGACATAATGGTTATAGAGGCAGAAAGCAACATGTGTTACTTAAAACAATGTGTTTCTCCTCCTCAGCTCCAGGCTCAGCAGACTGAGAAGACAATCAAAGAGGACTTTCACAAGCTTTACCAGTTCCTGGGAGCGGAGGAGGCCGCTAGGATTGATGCAGTGAGGAAAGAGGCGACAATCAAGAGTGAAGCAATGAACATCAGGATTTTTAATTTGACTGCAGAGATCTCCTCGCTCACAGACAAAATCAAAACCTTAGAGAAGAAGATGAAAGCTGACGACATCTTCCTTATGCAGGTACTGATGTCTTCTATGAATTCATATTCTGATCTTAATATTGAATATTTGAAAAAAATTGTAGGTATTGATTTGTTATCCTGTTTTGTCTTTATTTGACAGAATGTCAAATCCACTATGGAGCGGTAAGTTGTCCTGAACACTATCTATCAGAGCACAGCTGAACGATAGACAACATTTGAAAGTGTCAACTTCAAAATTGCATTTCAACATTGAAGCAGGGCTAATGGTATCTGAGTGCATCCCATTGAAAAGTTTAGGGGAGATAGGAGCTGCTTTCTTTTCGCTTCCTGTGATCGAAGGTGGGGATGTTAACCTGACACAAATTTGGAAAAGTGAAACAAACTGTTTGAATGTTTTTACATAGTGTGGGAATGGCAGACAAACATTTTATAGCTAGAGAAGCATAAATACCAGCCTTGAATAATACAGAAAATGGGTTTGATATGATAAAAATGTGAAGATTATATCTTTAGGATATGCACCAGCGCCAAATAAAAATGCGACCAATGTGGGGTATTTAAAAATATTTGACTGGTAACGTGTGGCTGCTTAACATTCCCTCAGATCCCAAAGCAGCCTACCAGACCCAGAGACTCCATCAGGAGCCCTGATCGATGAGGCCAAACACCTGGGGAACCTGCTGTTCACAGTCTGGAAGAAGATGAAGAACTTAATCCAGTACAGTAAGCAAAGTGTTTCTGCCTCGCTATATTTTTACATTTTAGTGTGCATTGTACTTGTAACTGATGAACTTTATCGTCAAAGCAACACCAGGCTGTTCTATGAATACACTGTAACGCCTTCTGTAAAAAAAATGACCATTTCTTTATTAAACATCTCAATAAACCTTCTCTTTTGTATCTTTTTGTTTTCTCTGAAGCTCCTGTAACTCTGGACCCCAACACTGGTTCCTACTGGTTGACTATATCAGAACACATGATCCGTTCGACAAACAGCAACAAGAAGCAGCCGCTTCCTGATAACCCAGAAAGGCTGTTCAGCTCTGACGTTCTTGGCTCTGAAGGATTCAGCTCTGGAAAACACAGCTGGGCCGTGGAGGTGGGGGGTTATTGGACTGTTGGTGTGGCTGTTAAGGGTAAAATCGATAGTAACATCTGGGGCATCTACATGTGCATTTGCTCTGGCATGCTGCATGAACTTACTCCAAAGTGTGGTGGGAAAGTTGTATCTAAAGACTCATTTCCCCAAACGGTCAGAGTGCAGCTGGACTATGACCAAGGGATTCTATCATTTTTTGACCTTGACAGGAAAACACCAGTACACACCATCAAACACACTTTCACAAAAACGGTCTTTCCGTATTTTAAAGAGAATGCAAAAATCCTTCAAGCTGAAATGTCAGTGATGATAAGAAAACCCAGATAAACATTCTGCATTACTGCACAGTTCAAACAACAAGATGAGGCCTTATCTTTGGACCTTAAGCGTTTATATGACCTATAAAAAATCCTTGTTGCCATATTAAGGACATCATTTTTTTCTTATTTCTGTACAATATATTTTTCATTCTTTATTTTGTCTTTTTACATATTTAGTTTGTATTCAGTGTAGTTAGGTAAATCTTGGTCTGTAACCTTCACGTCAGTGATCAATAACATGTTAAACTTAGTGTTGTCATTACGCAGGCTTTCCCTGTTTTCCATTTGGTTTAGTCCGCCTTAAAGGGACACTCCACTGATGTTATGAGTCATCATGAGGAGTGCTACACAGCGTGTAAAAAACAGATAATGTCTTCTGTGGCTCTCTGGAAGAGCTTTGAAAGTTGGGTTTGAAAGATATACTGTAGGCACTGAGGAGGCAGGGAGGGTCTAATAAAAGATGCTATTGAGTTGCATAATGGGAAATGTAGGATCCAGTACTTTTGTAGGTTGACCCATGCAGGGACTACTAGTCGGCTTAATTTAATCTAGTTTTATGTGAGTCCCTCAACTTTATGGAAGTACTAAATCACAGAATCCTTTGTATGTTTAGTGTGATTTACAGGTTGAAAGAGGTAAGGCTGAATATTTGAATCTGTCGAAAGTTTGAGTTTTTGAGAGAATTTGTAGTTCATCTTTTTGTGATGTACTGTAAATAGATAGATAGATAGATAGATACTTTATTGATACCGAAGGAAATTTAGGAAATGAAAGGCCAATGAAACATACTTTTAGAGTTTAATCAATAATAATAAATAAATAAATGTAAATATGTTATCAGACTATGATTAAGACAATTTTCCGGTTGTCATAATGTTTCGCTGTTTTTGGGGAGTTCTTGCTTATATGAAATGAGGGTCTAAGGATTTTTAAAATGATTGTTGAGGTAAATTTGGGATTCGGGGCTATATAAACTAAAGTGACTTAACTTGTACATGCTTCAATATCAGTCAAATGTATGTATGCTGATGACTGAAAAAAACTATAATTCAGCTAAAAACAAACAAATAAACAAAAATACAGCTCTCAGCCAGTCTGAATGTCTTCATTAGGAATCTCCAGTATTCCCATAATGCCCCTGTGTGGCTGATATGTCTGCCTGCATGTACGCATAGCACAGGGATGAATCATTATGAGGCAATGCCTAACGTCTCTAGTGTACTGCCATCTCTCTCTCTCTCTGTCTCTCTCTGTTCGCTGCTGACACACACACACACACACACACACACGAGTTTGAATCCACTGATACTGAATCTCAGTGGTATTACAGCTGGAATGTCTGCTATGTTTTTTCAACTAATGAAAGAATGAAGAAAAACAAACAGAGGGGCCAAATTAAAAGAGAAAAAAAAGGACTGAGAGAAGAAAGCACACTGAGGGAGAAGAGGAAATAGAGGGAAAGCGGAGCGTACGAGTGTCTCTCATTCAATTTGTATTCCTCTGTATGTTTGACATGATGAGTGAGTCCAGTTTTCTCAGAGCTTAATGAAGGTTGGAGATCAGAGAACACTTGACACAACATTTGCTAAAAAGGGTCATGGGGAGGAATCTTTTTTCCCCCCGATTACCCAAGATAAATTTCAAACTTTACAAGTCTGTAATTAGAGAACGCCAGAATAGAAAGAGTGTCAGATTGAGTGATTACTCATCCATGAATTTAATTAGGCAAAGTGTACTTTTCAGGTTTGACATTCAGAATTGTTTTTTATTCAAAACTGAATTCAAGATTGGCTCCTTGACATAAATGCATCATTTTATTTGTAGGCATCTTTTTAAGGTTTATAGTTATTAAAACTGATCCTTAACTTGAATGCAAGTGAGCAATTATCTGGCAGATTTCACATTTTGGGATCATCTTTTTTTCTCTCTCTCTACAAATCATCATTCTTCCTGTATAAACCATTACTTTAGCTCAAAGGAATGACGGCAAACCAGCACATCCAGCTTCTCTCTTTCTTTCTCAAAATCCCCATTTGAACGATCAATCATTCGATGTTGACCAGAGGAGCACCGAGGAGCCGCTGAGTGGAGTACGTCAGATGTTATTTCACAGAAAGTCCCGTTTTTCTACTAATCAGATGAATTAAACACATTAATCTGAGGAATTTCAAAGCGCCGGGCATCTTGGCTTTTGTCCCGAAACGTTCCAAAGACAATCAATCACATTTAACATCGACGATTTTAGCTACACCGAAAAGGCAAAACCGAGCTGTATACATGGGTGCATGTTGATTTATAGGTACTTTATGTGAGTTTGTTACTCATAAATCTGAATGAATCGGGATGGAGAGATCAAAGGCGGTGATCGGAGTGACAACATGGCTCAGAACTGGAGCCAAAACAGTAAGCAGATATCAAGTTCAGAGACAAATAGAAAGAATACAAGAGACAAACAGAATGAGACAATGGCCTGAAGGGGTTGAGACAAGACGTGCAGTAACTCTGTCTGTCTGGACCAGCACCCATGTAGTTTGACCTGGCTTCTAAGGAGAAGACAGTGTGTGAAATGTGTGTGTGTTGAGGATAGATTTGCAAATGGTGGGACTGGAGAGAGGGAAGCTGTGTGACGGAATGGTGAAAACAAGCATAAAATGTAATCAAAAATGACCGTATACGAGCACACCACAGTTATTGCCTGAATGAGTGCAGTGTACATAATGTATAGATACAAGAACACACGCATGGAAACACACACGCGTGCACTTTTATGTGGTTGTTTTTCCATCTGCTCCTTGTTTTTAGGTCCCTTTTGGTCCCTTTTTTGCTGTGGTCTGGATATCTTCAAGAAACAGACTCCGAGTATATGATGTTGTCATTTCTCTCTCTCTCTCTCTCTCTCTCTCTCTCTCTCTCTCTCTCTCTCCCTCGAAGGGTTTATTGTTTTGTTTGGCATTTATGTTTCGTTTGGAGGCAATCATTGAAGAATTTGAGCAGCACGTGTCCTCGGCAATCATAATCATGAAATCCCTACTGGTCTCACACACACACACACACACACACACACACACACACACACACACACACACACACACACACACACACACACACACTAGGCCTGATTACTACTCAGTCTGGTCTGTGTAATGTTATAGATACAGATTGAATGTGTCAGTCAGGACCTCACAGGAGGATATTGGGAGAGATGGTGAAGGAAGGAAGGAAAAGGAAGTTTGCTTTTTAGTTATGAATGATGTACAAGGTGAGTAAAATGCTGGATTTCAAAGACAGATTTGACATTTCATATCCTATTATTGTGTTTCACAAAATATCTCTACATTAAGTGTTTTGCTAAAGCTCCATCTTCCACTGTCTTTACACACCAACACACACACACACACTGGCACTGGCCAGCCTCGATGGTCAAGTGCTGTGATAAAGTGCTGTCTAGTGTTCTCTCACTCTCTAAGCCCCCTGAGAGTAGATCGATACTCACTCAGCATCAAGTTACCGCTAATGTCTTCATGTTTTTAACCAGGCAGTGTGTGTGTGTGTGTGTGTGTGTGTGTGCGTGTGTGTTATTAGTGAGCCAGTGTGCGTGTGTGCATCTGTCCCTGGTGTGACACACGTTATAATTATCATTAAATGTCAATGAAGGCGATAGGAAGAGCAGTCCCAAAGCCCTGACTCACAGCGCCTCCTAAGGACATTTATCAGAAACTGCAGCCTCAGTGAAGGATGCATTCACTTCAGTGAGAGATACAGTAAGAAGATGAATTCTGTGCTGTGGCAGAGTTACGACCTCATGTGTGTGAATCCCTACCTTTTGACGTTAATGAGAAGAAGGCCCTCATCCATTATCAGCCTCCACTCAGCTACTATTTCACATCTACAGCTATGTTGCTGAGTCATATGGGATAGTTAACACATCAATAATACATGTCTGTCTTGCTGAATCAACAGGTATACATTAACTTGAATAGATACTCTCGATAGCGATCAGTGTGGTTGGCGGTTTGCGGGATTTAAAAATGTGTGTATGAGTCACACTCATGCCAACGCTGACTTAAAGCTGCAGTAGGTAGAAATGGAGCAAATACGATTAAAAAAAGTTATTTTTACAAAACTCACTATATCCTGACAGTAGTGCATGAGACAGGTAATCTGAAAAAAAATCATGTGCCTCTGTGTCCTCCGGTGCTCCTAATGGCATCTGCAAGATTTCACAGACCGGAGGAAAACAACCAATCAGAGCAGAGCTTGAGCCTGCCGTCTCTGAGCAGCTGTCAATCACTCGCGAACTCCGAAAAAACGGTCAAACTAGGCAGTGCTGATCAAATATGAATCAGTATTATGTTACTGTGATGCCTATTTCTCACCTCAAATGTTTTCAGAATCATCTTGTAGCGTACTGTTTAGCTGTAAAATGAGAAAGTTTGTGAACCGGCCGCCATGTTGAGACCAGTTGAGGAAATACCAAGCACCGCCCACCAGCCGGAGCAAACTTTCTCAATATCACAGTAGCTTCTAACAACTCTGTCTCCTAAAAAATTACATTTTGGAGCATCATGTGATCGCTGTCTGGATTATGTCCAGGAAATGTTATACAGTGTTGTACCTTGGGTGGATGGTGGTCATACAAAGCGTAAAACTTTGTCACTGGAGAACGGGGTTGAGGCGTTTGGGCCTGAGGGTGAGGGAGGAAGCATGAGGAGTCACAGGTAGATTTTTTGTCTTTACTCAAAGACAAAACTGACCCAACACACTTCTTCTTCTTCTTTGGCTATGTTCCAAATCGTATACTTTTTCTTTTTACTTTTAGAATGTACTGCAGCTGCCCTAACAAAGGCAGTATACATGCAATTGGGACATACCACTTTGTCATAACATTGCACTCATGAACTTTGTCCTTCTTGCTCATATATCCGCTGTGCAGAGGATTGTAGGTCAGAATAGCCAGAAAAGCATGCTGGCTTGCATACTGCAAAATGCGACCGGATGTAGTAGTGCATCCTGGTATTTTTGGCATACTGCATTTGACTTACTTTGTATTGGTACACACTAAATCTTTTTCTGGCATACTAAATAGTATGGTGGTATGGGTATTGGAATGCACAGTGCTTCTTCTTCTTCTTCTTCTTCTTCTTCTTCTTCTTCTTTTAATGGCAAATTGCAACCGGGCAGAGCATTGACAGTGTTACAAAATTCTGACCATTTTTGAAACAAAGGAGCAACACAAAGACAAACACTACCAACTAAACTACATCAACATCATTAACAAAACAAAACAAAACAGGACAATTAGTCCCGTAGTATTTTCCACTTAACCAAAACAAAAGCACTAACAAGCTAATATAATCTAAAGAAATAAACATATCTAGAAATCCCAATCCCCCCTATGATGTGGCACACACTTGGTACATTCTGATTGGCCACTTCCTGTATTTTAGAGCTCTGTTTTAGGGGGCCATCTTTTGCTCCAGCCTGATAAGTTGTACCCCCAGCAGCAGCAACCAGCAGCGGCACCATCAGCACTGGTAACTAAAAGAAATAGAAATAAGAACAACTCAAGGCAAACTTATCTAAAGACAAAGTGTGAATGTACAGAAGAACTAAATATGTGCACTATAAATGAAAATGAACTATTAAGTGTAAACTATAGAAAACTAAGGTGTGTGCAGGAGGCTTATGGACATTTGAATCAGTTGTGTGGCAGCAGGTACGGCCATCACAGGGCTACAAAAGGACCTTGGCTAAGTTTAGGGACACATTGTGGTTTGATTTAATGTTATAATGAAATACTAAATGTCACATCTCATGCTTCAAGTTAGCGATGACTCATAAACATTTTTAAAAGGATTATTTTCATGCCATTTTTGCCATTTTTTTAGGTTCCTTATCATAACCATAAAAAGTTGGATCATGCTTTGGTTCCTATAGGAGTGGATATTGTAGGGAAAGCAAATTAAATATGTTGACGTCAGCGCTGCGGCTAGGCATGCGTTGGGCACCAAGTGGCAGAGGCGGCACAAACAGCCCGGCCATAACACTGCAGTTTGCCACTGAGGTGTCACAGACCTAGCCCCTTTCCCAGTAAGCTAGCATGTTTGGTATCAACTGATTCATCGCAATCTCAGGACTCATATGATACCACTGAATATCCACTGTCTTAAACTAAAACCGACAACGGCCTTCAAAAGACAGTAATGTTAATGCCAGTCAGATGATCCACCATCATTTTCAGAGGGGTAAAAGTAGGCCAAGTAAACCAAGAACTGAGGAGGAGAATAATTCCAATTTTAAGATGATGATGATCGATGAGACAGGCAGAGTCTAATTAAGATATAACCTTTGGTTCCTTTTTTCACTTTTAGATGGTTAAATAATGTTAGAAATAGGTCTATTCAAACAAGACAATTTCATTTAAAAAATGGGCTTTATATCAGCTTACCTTGTTTTTTTCCCAATATGTTACTGTGACTGGTGCATATTTAATTGTTTTTTTTGTCTCATAATCAAGGTCAATATGGTAGCTATATTATAAGGTGTAAGCACAAAAATAACACTGAAAACCTCCCAGTAGGGCCCGCTTTGCGAGCGCACAAAAAAAAGAAGAGAGACGGAGGGGCACCAGCTAAAATCTTGCCTAGGGCACCAAATTGGTCAGGGCCGGCACTGGTCAGTGTTTTGCAGATAGATTCAGTATGTTTTGCAACTTTGCAAAAAATGCTTGCTCATTATGTTAAAAACACATAATTTTAAGTTTTTTTATTCAATGTATCTGCTGTTAGGAGTATATAAATATATTTGGCTAAAACATTTATGATCGTCTGACTTCTCGTGTTTCTTGTCTCGTCTGCCTTTGGTGGAGCAATGTCACCACATAGATCTCAGCGAATAATTTAGTGAGTACAATATAATTATAACTGAGAGGAATGTTGACCAAAACTGCAAAACTGCAATGTTCCCTTTAAATTATATATTAAAAAAAACAGTTAGAAATACAAAATTGAGGTCAGACAAAAACAAAAAACACAGGTGTAAATACATACAATGCCGAATACAAGAGCGAATACATCATTATAATAAAAAGAAAGTGTTTCACCCCGCTCCACCCCTTCTTTCTCTCACCTCCACCTCTCTTTATCCATTCCCTCATCTCTCCATCCCAATCAATCTCTCCCTCCCCCCTCACTAATGCACTCTTTCATGTGCTCTCCTATTTCTCCCCCTCTCTCCCTCACCCCGATGTCTCATGGCCTTTTTGTAGGCCCTCTACATTTTTGGAGGTAACGTGATCCCCCCCATTTCTCCCCAGGGTGGTCCGCTCCTCTCATTCAAACAACAAGCTCTGGCTGAATGGAGCTGGCGGTGAGAGGGGAGATGGAGAGAGGCTGGGGGAGAGGATGGAGAGAGAGCCCGATAATGGGTATGTAAAACAGCCATTAAATCTCATCCTTGTTCATTCATATCTTACGCCGACAAGTGGGTGTGCATACGTGATGCATCACATCAGGTGAGTGGATCCTGTGTGTGTGTGTGTGTTAGTATCGTACCTGTGCCATCTGTTTGGTCACATCCAGCAGCTGCTCCTGTGTTCAGCCTACAATATCAAGGCTAACTCAATATTGCTTCAAAGCAACATTTCCATTAATCTACTTCACTTTTATTCAAAAATATATCTTATCAAAAGATGTATTCACTGTATTCAAAGATGTTTTTTTTATCATTGTGTGTTAGCAAACAGTTGCCTATTTACACATCCAGCAGACGGAGCAACATTAATATTCATTAAAAGTTGTTTCTGACCACCTGACAAATATAATTACGATATTCACTCTCTTTTAGCTCAATTTTGGTCTCCACCAACCTGCCTCTTTAGCTCACTACGTTCACCATCTATTGCTGACTTTGTCTGTCTGCTGTTCGGTGCTGGGCAGGAAGCGCACAGCGGGTTTATAGGTGATTTTTTTCACTTAAAATAGCGGTTGATGAGAACAGTGAGAGTGAATCAAAAAGTTCTAGGTGTGGGTTGTAAAGCCAAAACAATTAGCTGAAAGATGCTGAAAGATGAGGGGGACTGCAGTCAGGTGATAATTGTCTTTCGGTTCCTCGATAGGAGCGACCTCTTTTGCATTACAAATTCATTCACACAGTCATTTAAAGGAACAGTGTGTAGGATCTGGCGGAATCTAGCGGTGAGGTTGCAGATTACAACTTCTACTGTTTGCCAAGCGTGTAGAATTGCTATGGCGCCCGACGCGAATGGCCCTCTCTAGAGCCAGTTGTTGTAAGAGTAGAGTGCTTAGAGTGTGTGTGTACATTGGAAGTGAGTGGTGAAGCAAGAGCCAGAGAGCGGCAGCGACGGGAGTGAGTAACCTTGTCGACTCCGGCCCAAGCAGGGAAAGTTAACAGTTTGGTTTGTCTGTTCTGGGCTACTGTAGAAATATGGCGGAGCAACATGGCGGACTCCATGAAGAGGACCTGCTCCCTATGTAGACACTCATTATAAGCTAATGTAAACACAGCTCTTATTTTCAGGTGATTATAAACTAAAGAAAACATGCTTATTAATATTATATTCAATTTCTGCCAATAGATCCCCCTAATTGTTACACATTGGTCCTTTAATCCGTTGTTGATATACAAATATTGATTAGTTGCAGCTTTAAAGTTATTTTCAAAATCAATTTTGTGTCTTGTTTTAACGCTGGAATACCGAATCTCCTGTCTGCGCAACAAATTTACCCTTGAGTATAAGAAACCTTGACCTTTTCCATCCCATGCTTTCAATAACACATTTAAGTTTCAGTTTTCTTGAAAAAAAATTCAGATATGCTTACAATAAAATCAATTTATACAATAACGTATGATAGTTACCAGCACAATTAAAAGTTTGTTATAGGCTCATAAGTAGCTATACAAACCCAAACATTATCGCCTCAGTAGAAGGATGAAAAGACGCAAACTGCACTCAACATAATAGCAACCGTTGTTATTATCCAGAGAAAATATTTCTTTGGGGAAAAAAAGAAACTTATTGATAGGAAGTTTTAAACTACTTTTTCTATCTTGAATTCACTTTGATATCTATTATTCTTAAGTGTTGGTGTAGTAGTAGGACACACATTTTCATCTTTCAACACAATTTTCTCGTCTGTTCCAGTTTTATAGTTGACACATCATGTTTCTGTTCTTTCTCTCTTACCGTTCTTTCGTCCTTCTCATCGTCTCCTCTCTCTTTCATGCCCCCAAATATATTTCACTCGTTTTTCTGCCTCAGGCTGTCATCCTCCTTTCCTGTCATCCCTGAACCATCACGTTTCCTCGCTAGGGGACGTACACACACACACACACACACACATGCACACACACTCACCTATACATACCACTGCGGTGCCCCAGACAGCCCTCCACAATGTGGATGCCCCAAGGGAGCTTGGGTAACTTAGTCCCCTCTATCTGCCAACTGCTGTGTCACAAAGAGGCTCGCATTACACACACGCACACACACACACATACTCGTTCACATAATTAAACACACACTCAGATACACAAGCACATACTCAATATTTAGGCATGCAAAAAACAGACACACACACACACACACACACACACACACACACACACACACACACATACACACACACACACACACACACACACTTTCAGCAGGTATCAAGCCAAGTCTCTTTCATTGCCGGCTCCAAATTGAAGCTTATAAGGAGGGAGAGAGAGGATTAAGAGAAGGGGAAAAAAGTGAAACTGAGCTAATGTCCTTACATACCGACAGGAAAGCTTTAAGGCCTCACACACGTTCATTGCTACACACTTGCGCCCGAAACACACGTTCACTTTCCAACAATGCACGCTGACGAAGTTATTTCAAGGACACGGTCATTTTGTCACCCTGGATTAAGTGACATTTTCATCAACTGTTTTTCAAAAATTCGTCCGTTCAAATGAAAATCATTTTATCCTCACTTGTCACCTCTCTGAGTGCAAATGTGTTTAACCAAGTCTGTGTTTGTGTGCATGTGGGTGCGCGCTTGAGTTAGAAGTTGTTGTTGTTGGCTGCGGGACTGAAGTTCAGCTCCAGTTTGGCTACGAGCTACAAACCTCAGACCCACACACACACACACACACACACACACACACACACACACACACACACACACACACACACACACACACACACACACATGCAGTGGCTTGTTAAAGTGTATGGAGGGAATGCTGTGGTCACACCTGGGAATGCTCTTTCAGCTAACCTGCCTAACATTTTCGCTTTCTCCATCATTTCCTCTCTCTAGAGGTGGAAAGTAACAAATTACATTTACTTAACTTGTGTTTACTTCTCCTTTAAAGCAGGCTTTAGTTATAGGAATAAGCACACAGAGCTTTTTGATGGACTTAAAAATTGAAAGACTGACCATAAAACCATTCATAAAAGCCGTGCTATAATACAGAATACATACTTTTCACACTGAAATGTGACCGCTTCTTGTAAACGTCTCATAACTTTCTTTTCAGTAAAATCTTACTCACATCACTACCTAGTTGGTTTCTATTGTCGACTCTACATAGTTTGACATTTTGGGAAATATTCGTATTGGCTTTATTACCAAAAGTTAGATGAGAAGGTTAATACCACTCGGTGGCATCGATCTTCTAATCTAACTCTTGGAAAGAAAGCCAATAAGCATATTTCCCAAAATGTCAGTTTAATTCCTTTAATTTTCTTCTGTGTTGCCCTATATTTGCATGATCTTGCCTTACCAAAGAGAAATTTATTCAAGTGTGCTATTAGTATACTTCTTTTAAACTTAAAATAAGAGAGTATACTTTCAGTTTACTTTTTATGTACTTAACAAGATATACTTAACAAAAGTATACATAAGTATACTTGGCTCATACTGACAGGTATACAGAAAAGTCTAAGTATACTTGGCTCATACTGACAAGTAAACAGAAAAGTCTAAGTATACTTGGCTCATACTGACGAGTATATAGAAAAGTCTAAGTATACTTGGCTCATACTGACGAGTATATAGAAAAGTCTAAGTATACTTGGCCTATAGGCCTACTTGTACTTAATCTTTTGATCGAGATATACTTAAGAAAAGTATTATTAAGTATCCTTGCCTTATAGGCCTACAGAAAGGTGTACTTGGCTTGTAGTTGTGCTTACTTTTTGATAGAGTAGCCTATTAAAGCGTGTGAGCTTAAGTATTAACTCATCTTTCTCCCCCTCCTCCTTACCGCTCAAATTAAGGGGAATATGCCTTTATTGGTAATACTATAGTCTCTATTAAGAGCACTCGGTAATGTCTCTCCTCCCTCAGTGAACGGATCACACAGTCCTGGGGCAAAGCCAGCACAGGAGAGATTATAATGTAAAGTTACCACACACACACACACACACACACACACACACACACACACACACGGTTAGACAGTTTAACACACAGCAGGCTGCTGTCACGATGTGTAGGATGCACATTGTGACACAGTGTGAATTTTAATTCTGATTTGATTGGAATTAAAGTGGTTTTAAGCCAGAGTTAATGGGTTTAGACTGGCTCTAATCCTGGTTTAATGAAGGCCACGGTGGGCTTCTTGCCTCTTTCATCATCCTGGACTTGGGCCCATCATAATCCAAGTGGTGAATTAATCAACCACTTTATGGCGACTGTGGGATGTGTGTGTGTGTGTGTGTTTTGTTAGAAATAAATACATGGTCTAATAAGGCTGTTTATATAATTTTTTGGGATTTAAGCACTCAGAGGATAGCTGGGTCATTCTTGACTTTCTTTCCGGGTGGTGTCCATGGTGTGTGTGTAGTGTGCGCATTCTCCACCGTGCGCACTCGGGCGCGTGCTCGCTCTCTCACTCCCCATCCCTATGTAACTGGAGCCAGCCCTCCCCTGTCAAAAATAAAAATCATTTGTCCGCTGCACGAGTGTGTCCATTAAAAATGCATGGTGGAGGGAGCTGGGGGCCGCTGGGGAAGAAAGCTGATACTCGGCTCTCCGGAAGGGCATCAGAGTACCAAGGTGGACAAATGGCATCCAGAGAGAAAGAACGGGATGGAGAGTGAGGGTGAAGTGAATGGGTGAGTAGGCGGGTGTTGCGTTTGTCACACTCTTCACGCGCTGATGAAACTCAACTTGTGGGGTCTAGTGAAAGTGCCTCTTCCTCTCTCCATCACTGACCCTCACATACACGTAAGTGTATTCAAAACCCATAGATTATATAGATTCATCACAGTGTGAATTTAAGAAGAAGATGCCACACTGCTTTATTTAGAGTATAAAAATGTAAGCAAGCAACCCTCACAGATTTTCTTCCCCTCGCAAAACTAGTACCAAAGCTCGTCTACATTTGGAAATTCATATTATGGAGTTAAAAGTGACACAGCAAAAATCATCTACTCCTCTTTACGAAATAGGTGGTGCTTTTTGACATAGGGACTAGTCAGTAGGCAACCTCCGGGTCTGAAAAGTGAAGCCAATGCAGAAGTGCCTTAAACTTGCATTCTTTCTAACAGCCAGCAGGGGGCGACTCCTCTGGCTGCAAAAAGAAGTCTGATTGTATAGAAGTCTATGAGAAAATGACCCTACTTCTCACTTGATTTATTACCTCAGTAAACATTGTAAACAAGAGTTTATGGTCTCAATCGCTAGTTTCAAGTCTTCTTGATGTTCATTTAGTAAATTATTGTCCCATTTAGAGTCAAATAGACCATAAAGCAGGGTATGCTTTAGGGCGTGGCTACCTTGTGATTGACAGGTCGCTACCATTGCTATTTTCAATGCTGGTGTGACTTGGGCCTTTAGTGCTTTGTAGAAGCAAACATATTTCTGATGACCCCACAAGTTGAATTTTTGAATTGAAAGTTCTTAAAAACTAAGATTATGGCTGATTTTAGGTTGTAATCCGCTCTGCGCCAACTGTTAAGAGGAGTTGAGGGAGTTGGTGGACAGCTATAAATATCAAAACGTAGCTGACAGGAAATTGTGAGAGAAATACAGATGTAATCTGAATGAAGGCACAGCCGTGTGTGTTTTTCCTACAAGGGGAAAAAAACAACAACGTAGTGTTTGACCTTCCAGCTGAGTTTTATTGAATCTGTTTTAATCTTTGGAACTGTGTCTGGTTGGGCAAGAGAAATAGACTCTATCTGGAAAAGCAAGGAGTTTTGAGCACGGCACAATAAAAACCTTGATAATAGTGAGGAAAAACAAGGCCTTATGTCCTCTTCAGTGTTTGAGTTGATACCCTCTCCGTGCTGTTTGTTTTACCACCTACACTCTACAGCAGTCATTCCTAAATACTGGGTCGGAGGAGATTTTATAAGGGTCGGCAAGAAATTTGCAGAATTTCTTCCCAATTAACATTTATATCTGCAGTACACCTTTGAGCCACATGAGGGAGGCTGAATGTTCGTATTGTTCTGATAATTTAAGCCTACTTATGACATTGAATCTAATATGAAAGGCTAGCGTACATTCAGTTTGTTTTACTGATGAGAGGAACCTGTTAACTCCACCTAAATGCATTTATTGGATCTCAAAGTATTTAACATGTGTATGTGTTTAAATAACACATAGGAAGTTGTGATCTATCAAACGTATATCTCTTCGATATGACTGGTTTACCTGTTCAAGATGAGGTGACTCGGAAATGGCAGTAAAAATGGTCATTTTCATTAACGCAAAATTCGCTCTTCTCACGATTTATAGATGAGGCCTGTTGTGAATCGGGTCATGATAGTTTGTCATTTTTAAAAAGTGGGACCCCCAGAAAAAAGTTTGCAAAACACTGCTCTACAGTAACAGATCGATTACCCACACAGGTGTTAGATCACCTAAAGTGGAAGTAGGCAACCATTTTTTGGCATAATTTGGCAAAAATTCCATAATAACCTTTCAGCATATTGTAATTCAATTGGTCTGAGAGATAACTAGACTTCTGCTCCTCATCATGGCTCTCATTTCAGGCTTTAGAAAAATCTAGCCCGTGACGGCAGATTTTGACCAATCACAGGTCATTTCAGAGAGAAATAACCGGTAAGTGAAATCCTTCAGATGCCGTTAGGAGCACCGGAGGACACAGTAGGACACAGAGTAACATGATTTTTTTCAGGTTACCTGTTTCATGTTCTACTGTCACGATATAGCGGCCGTTTTCTAAAAATAACTTTTTTAAAGCATATTTGCGCCAATCTCGCATACTGCAGCTTTAATTTGCACATGAAATGAGGCAGTATGTGTGAACTTTAGTTGCACTGTATGCTATGTCTGCATTCAGTAGGCTTGTTGATGTTTTTCTATTAATTTTTCATGCCTTTATTAGTTCAGTTTCATATTTTGTGTTTTTGCCACTAAAAAGTTGGGATGTCATTTTTTCAGGTGAACTGTTGTGTGGTCTGCATTGTCTCCTATTTTTAAACAGTAAAAATACAGATGTGGCTGAATTGGATGTCTTTCCTACTCTCCACATCTGCCAGTCCCTCACTTTTCTTCCTTCCCTTGCTATAAGTGTACAGTAGTATTACACTTTTCCTCTCACAGTGGCCTCTCAGAGCTGTCACTGGAAGAAAAGTGCTGTTGTGAGTTGCGTCACTCCACTCACCAGATAAATCTGTCAAAATACAGGTGTGTGTGTGTGAGTCCATGAGTGTGCGGAGATTAGTGGTTTTTCGTGGTGTCAAACTTGTGGCCCTGCATGCTAAACTCATTAAGAAAGTGGGTGATCAGAATATACTGTTACTGTCCAACTTGCTGTAGTTTAATTCTTGCATTTTGATCAATAAGGTTTAGGCTTAAGAACATTTAGTCTTTTTTTCTCATATTCACATTTCTTTCTGTCATACTAACCTCTCTCTCTCTCTCTCTTATGGGACTCACTGTTTTCTTTCCTTGGTCTTGTCCATCTGCTTCCTATAACACTGGGGCAGTCTGATCTGGTTTGCAGAAACCCCCTCTGAAAAATCTGACATTTATTCACGTACAACCAAAATAGTTCCTTTTTTTTTTTCCAACAAAATAACCCCACTAAAGAAACTGCCCCGGCCCTGTTTCAATAGGGTGGTCGAATCTGGACCCAATTAAAACGGGGACCCCCTAAATTTCCTTCACACCCAGCTTGAGGAAGACCCCAGATTAGAGGAATATTTTCCTTATTGCCGACTTTACGTTTTGCGGAATTCCTTGGGATAATAATTGAGCCCATGTGTGCTCGGTATTCCGAGGTGTTCCCGTTTTGGTGGGAGTGCGGATAAAAATGGCACGTTGTTACAGCCATCAGGGCGGGCACAGTTTTGACAAATCTGTTTTCTTTTTCCTTCCTCTTCATCTTCTGGGTTTTCACCACAATCCCTGGAACGTTGTTTGGAATTAATAGAAGGGGATTTTTCCTTTTTTTTTTTTTTGGTCAGATGTCCATGTGGAGAGAGGCGGAGGCTTAATTGAGATCAAATAAACAAAGTCACCTGTGAGTGATTTCAGCCTATAATGAGACACATGTTCGCTAACACGAGGCCGCACGCACACATCCACAGTCACCGCCTCGAGTTGATAAGCACTAAAGCAGGTGTTTGTATCACTCCCTGAAATCCGGCCATATGCCTCCACACTGGCACTGGATTTTTGTCCAAACACACACACACACAGACTCACCAAGGATTAGCCTCGGCTTCTCATAAACTCCATGACTCAACAGTGAGAGCTTGTGTTCTGCTCCCCTATGCAGTGACCCATCATCCTCGATCCCGCTCCCTCTGGCTTTGTGAGTGCTCCGCTCTAACCGCGAATGAATAGCCACTTGTTCAATAAAACCCGGGACGCTGCATGCTTAGGTATCATAGTTGTCTGCACGGTATTATTCTATGTGCTAATAATAAGAAAAGCATCAGGACACTGTCTGACTTCTCCGCTGCTCGGCTCAGACGGTTCTCTACCTGTGAGTGGTCTGCGGAGAACTGTGGGAGTCTGACTTTGATTCATGTCTTCCTAATTGTAATAGACCTGAATCCTCTAAAAACAACATGTGGATAATTCTTATGCACACACAGACACACACATACAGAGGCTTGTGTGCATGCACCCACAGGAACACACACACTCCACACACAGGTAATTGTGCCCACCTGGGAAAACATCATTTAGTCAGGCGCCCCTTCCTTCTACTAACACTGCTCTTACAGCATGGATACATGTGTGTGTGTGTGTGTGTGTGTGAATGTGTGTAAGCGTGACCTCCTTTAGCCTTTGTATGCTCTTTGATCCCAAATTGCATTTGACTATCAACACTCTCTAAGCCCTAAACCATCCAATTACAATACTGTATTATATAAGCTCAGCAGTTCAAGGCTTTGAGGAAAATGACTGCTTCTCTGTGCGAATAACTAACCATGTTGTAGTAAAGTCGACCATCTATCCTCAGTCCACCAGATATCAAATAAATACTTCATTTACGCTGAGAAGGAGAGATAAAAATAAAGTATTTAGGGCTGTCAAAGTTAACGCAAATTCGTTTTAACGCCCCTAATTTCTTCAACGCATTAACGCAATCTGCGATTTTTAGGTTGTAATGGGTTCAGAGTGAAGATACTGGCATCATATGAAACTAGAAATCCTAAGGAAGCCATTGGTACCAACCATGTCATACTAGCTTGTTGCAAAGGAGGCTAAATAACGCTCCAAACTTGCGCTAAAGGAAAAACTGTCATGGCCATTTTCAAAGGGGTCCCTTGACCTCTGACCTCAAGATATGCGAATGAAAATGGGTTCTATGGGTTCCCACGAGTCTCCCCTTTACAGACATGCCCAATTTATGATAATCACATACAGTTTGGGGCAAGTCATAGTCAAGTCAGCACACTGACACACTGACAGCTGTTGTTGTCTGTTGGGCTTGAGCTTGCCATGTTATGATTTGAGCATATTCTTTATGCTAAATGCAGTACCTGTGAGGGTTTCTGGACAAAATTTGTCATTGTTTGGTGTTGTTAATTGATTTCAGTAGTAAATATACTGCGATTAATCACGATTAACTATGGACAATCATGTGATTAATCGCGATTAAATATTTTAATTGATTGACAGCCCTAAAAATATTTAATTATTGTAACGTAATCGCCAAAGCCTGGGCTGACAGCCACCTTGTTTAGGTCAAATTCCTTCACAGTCTGCTGGATGTGAAGTACTTTAAGCTACATAAATCTGTGTGTGCAAGCAAGTACTTCAAGGCTTCGAGACACAAACATCTCACAGTGAAATTTATTGTTTTTCACTTATGTGCTGTATAATGGCTCAGGAGGAGGAGAATGGTTGAAAGCACCCAAGCGGTGATGGATATTCATCTGTTCTACTTGTCTACCTAACAGCTATGTGTGTGTGTGTGTGTGTGTGTGTGTGTGTGTGTGTGTGCGTGTCATGTTTTCTGAGCTTTGATCTGACTATGATGCATTATAAGTTGTGTTTAAACAAAAAAGTTGCAAATCTTCTAAATGACTTTCTACAAAAGTCAGCAAAACAAAATAAAAATCTGTATCTTTTTATCAACTAGTGTTAAGCAATTGTATGTGGCAAGATTACATAATTAAAGGAGTATAGTTTGATAATTTGGGAAATATGCATATTTGCTTATTTGCCAAGAGTTAGATGAGATGATTGATACCACTCATATCTGTATGTTGAAAATGAAGCTGGAGCCAAGTTAGCTTAGCTTAGCACAAAGACTAGAAACGGGGGTAAACAGCTAGCCTGGCTTTGTCCAAACTAAGGTAACAGAATCTGCCTACAAGCACCTCTAAAAGCTCACGAATTAGCATGCTGTATAATTTTTTTTTATTTGAATCCATACAAAAACTGAAATGTAAATACATCATGAGTTATGTGCCGGACTCTTTCTTGGCCTGGCACAGTGACGTCCTGGAGGCTTGCAAGGAACGTATAAAAGAAGGAAGGGTCATTACATCTGAACTCACATTGGTGCCATGTATTCTACATGTATTTGACTTTAATCGAGCATCTTTGTTATCAATAACTGTGTAACAACAGTGTTGGGCACTTTACTCAAGGTGTAATAAGTTACTTTTTGGTCCTCTAAAAAGTAATAATATTACTTGGTATCAAATGTAATTAGTTACGTTACTCGTAAATATTACTATATTACTTAGCCCCTCCCCCCCGCGGTTGTAAGCAATTTGCTGCGTGCACAAAGTTTACAACAGACAGAGGCAAAGTTCTTTGCATCTATGACTAAGAAAAACTCAAATTAATGACAATAGACTACTTCCAGCAGTTGACAGTATGCCCTCCTCTCCTTCAGGTCAAGGTCACACATGCAGGAATGCAAGAGAGTGGCTACCGACTGCCGAAACGATATTCACCTGAAAGTTCCCCAAAGTTGAACACGACGCGATGCGAAAATGCAAACTGACCTGCCACACGTTCACGTCATCGCAAAATAAGCCTACCTGGCACAAAAAAACAAATTACATTCTGGTAGCACAGTAACGCAGCGTGACTTGGATTAATAACTGTAATATAATTACTTTTTTGGAAATTGTAATCCATTACGATACTTGTTACTGGGGAAAGTAATAATATTGCAGTAAGTGTCCAACACTGATAACTAAACAACCATCAAACCGTTAATGATATTTAATAGGGCTGACCTGAATGCTTCGAAGCTTCGACCGTTGCCATGGTATTTGACCTCCAAATCACTATTCGAATGCTTCATTTTTAAAAAAATTTATTATTTTTTTAAATACCTATGTGTGTAATAATAAAGTATGTAGGAGATGGAGCCGGACAGACAGAAGAACATGTCAGCCTGCCGCACTCCAATGCTCTGCGAATACCTTCGAATATATCTCACTGAAGCTTCGGAGCCAAAAAAAAAGTGGTATTCGGGACAGCCCTAATATTTCATAATATTCAGGAGGGCTAACTTTAGCCAGCTCTCTCGATAATGTTTCCCATTATTGTCAGGAAGTGTTGCTAATCGCCCAATTTTATATGCCTCTATAAATCTGGACCTTTTATAGCTTGCAAAATTAGAATAGTGTCACGATGACGTAATGACCTTTCCTTCTTTTATAGGTTCCTTGGAGACTTATTGTCACTGTGATGTTGCCAGGCAACCAACAGTGACTTCAGGAAGTCACTATTATTTCCCCAAATGTCAAAATATTCCTTTAAACACGCACCAGTGACTCTGATACCTCATGCCTCTTCGCCACTTAGATGGTATTTTTACTATTCTAACAACTTAATTTGTGTCCTCTGCCTATACACACTGTGTTAGCCACCTCAGTGATAGACCATAAACTGGCAAAAGGTCAAACTGACAGACTGCAGAATGGTTATAGTATCTGTGGTAAACAGAGAAAACACACCTTATACACATTAAGTCAAATAGATTAAGTTTCAAAGTATTGGTACCATGATGTATTGCTGTATAGATCCTTTTCTTTCAAACCTGATATTGTGAGTGGGAGGGTCAGGGGGTCAAAAAATTTAAGTTTTTCTTTCCTGCGGGAGCAAAAGGTAGTTTTCTTCAGCAAAAAAAGGAGATAAAGACCAATAGTTTACTGCATGGATGACTACAGCAGTGACGTAAAGGCCAGAAGTCTCATGGCACCTGCTGTGCTCCTTTTAATAAGCACAAACTGATGCCAACAATCATACACACACACACACACACACACACACACACACACACACACACACACACACACACACACACACACACACACACACACACACACACAAGCGTGAGCATGCCAATAAACATGGGTAGGTGATCTGGGCAGGCCTCAGCTATCTCTGGTGGCTGCTGTGCCAGACTGCCCAGGCTGCCCAGGCTGCCATACCATCTGATACAAATTGACACCACTACCAGCTGTTCCCTAACCTCAGACATGTTTGTATATCTGGCCATTTTTTTAAATGCATGATGAGCGTGTTTCTACTCGGATGCCTCCTCACTCACTCCGCAAAAATGACCCCTACCTCCTCTCTAGTGTGTCCACTTGCTGCGCACAATGTCATCATTTTACGATGCCCTAAAATCCTCAAAGATCCAGGCGATGCGTCTTTATTTCTCACCTCTCCCTCCCCTCTATTTCTTGCCCTTATTGCTTTTATTGACATTCACAACTTTTTTTTTTTTTATCATAGAGGATCCTCTGCTGCCACCTACTGGTTTAAATGGATGCCGCTTGCAGGTCCCTTCAAATGAACACTTTCTCTCCTTTTGGAACATAAGTATATGGTGATGCACATCTGTAAAGATACCATTGTATCCGTTGTGTACTGAGGTTGAGGAGCAGTTTGTAATAATGTGAGTTTGTGTCAAATTCATCCAATCCCTCCAACCAGTCCCCATGCCCAACACCTAAAACTGATGTGTGTCACAAGTATTGTAAAGCTGCCTTCTTCTCTTCAAAATGTCTGGTTATATAATGCCAAGTCATTATAATGAAGACTTAAACTGTTATTTGAATTAATAATGATATTCTTCTTGGCATACATGAAATAGAGACGTATGGAGCTTGGTTACCATCTCTCCACAGAGCAAAGTGTTAAGCTGACCTTTGACATGAGATCAGCAGCATGTTGTATTTTTGATAGACAATCTGACAGTGTCTAATGAAACAGTACAAACTGGCACACAGATGACTGATAAAGAGATACATGGGAGAAATACCCAAGTGGTGCTGGTGGTAGAAGTTACAGATTTTCAGCTACAAAATATGAAAATAGAAGAAATGGAAAATTTAAATCATGCATTTTTCATACATTTGCATAAACACTAGGAACACGCCCTCAATAGCACACCTCACATTACTGCAGTTTCACAAGCATGTCGGAGAACTAGAGGCAACTTAAAAACACGAAAGGCTCTCTCTACAGCCAGTGTTTGGTTTGTCTGTTCTGGGCTACCGTAGAAACATGGCGGAGCAACATGGCGGACCCGCTCCCTGTGTAGATGTGAAGGGCTCATTCTAAGCTAACGAAAACACAATTCTTAGTTTCAGATTATTATTCACTAATGAAAACATAGTTGAATATTATGGATATTATATTCCATTTCTGCTTATACATTTTTTTGTTGTTGTAATTTATCGAAATCCCCAAACGACCCCACCACACACCCTCCTCGGTGAAGCACCATCTGGTATTTCTCACATGACCTCGTAGACCAGCCTGCTATGGCTTACACGTGTCTCTATTTATCTTTGTGCCACCTTTTACTCTTTTAATTAGAGAGCTTGCCAAACAGTTTATCAAAAACATGTGCTGCAGCTTCCGTGACATATTTCGCTTATAAAAAGGTCTCCAAGCGCCACGCATACATCTCCATTTTTCCCTGACGAGGCACCAATAGCAAGCAGAATGAGGGCAGGTTTATCTTTGCTGTTTTTTGCTGTGAGATTCACAATAATGTGGTCATATGGGCGAGGAGGGCAGCATGGGAGTGAAACTATTTCACGACGGGAGAACAATAATGTTTAATTTCCAAAGCAGGTATAATTGGTACTTGATGAGTACCTGTCAAATGGTTAGTCTACTCTATGATAATGTAAACAATCCAAACATATTGAGTGGCTTCTTGCTGTGTAATATTTGATGCCAATCTAATACAATTTGGATCAATCCATCAAAATTGAATAAATAACAAATACGATAAATTATTACTGTGTTGTGTGAAGTCTACTCGGTTAATGTAAAAAATGTACCATGTAATCATCCAAATATACATTTTTCATCTCTTGTGCACTGTGAATATTATAATTTTTTGTTTCTTGTGTCTTTCAGTGTATTTTCCGCAGCACATGTTCAAACTTACATGTTACTATAACAGAAGTTTGATTGTCCGGTCCCAAGATGTCCCCAAAAACACCTTTATATTTTGTCCAGAAGATGGCGGTCTTAGGATGCTACAGGCACAAATGGATGTGTTATTTCAGTGGTTCCCAACCTTTTTCTTTAAGGGACCCTTTTTTTTTTTTATCATTGAGTAAACTGATGACCCCTGACTAAGTGACATGTTGTATGGATATTTCATATTTTATTCAATACATAACTTTAACAGTACAGAACAACGGATAAACTGTACAATTAACTCAAGTAGTGAACACAATAACTGCAGGAAGTTTGTGTAAAACGAGCGATTTTGATGGATTTTAAACAGAGTATTTCCTGTGAATAGGGTAGGGAGATGAGTTTTCCTGTTATTTTTAGGGAGTTTTGATACAATTCTCTGTATTGTGTATTTTTTAATAGGCTTCTTTTTTGACAAACTCAGTGTTTTCTTCTCCCTGACGCTTGGCCATTATTCTATCAGCTCTTTGGTTGTTTTAACTGCGTACTTTTCTAATGCAGGACGAGGCTGTCTAGCAGAGAGGGAAGGCTCTGTGAATATAACTTGTGTTCAGGTCTTCACCGTGCCCTTATCCTGTTTATATCTTAAATTTAATCCAAACTTTAAAAACAGCAATTTCATTTAGTTTTCTTCACAGAAACGAATGAAATGTTGAGCTATAGCCCACTTGTATATCTTAAAAAAAAAAGTTGTCTTACACCCTTAAAATCAAGAAGTCTTCACAACCCCCTGTGAAGCTTTGGCATCCCCTAGTGGGGGTCGGGACCCCCATGTTGGGGACCAGTGTGTTAAGGTGGGACCTGGGGAGAGTTTCTGGATTGTAATGACATGTACAGTATATAGTGATGCAACATAAGAGAAGGAGTGCTGTTTTTTGCAGATGGCTTGATGAGATCTTCAGAATAACTCACTTTTAAAGTTTAATGAAAAAAACATCATAAACCAGCTGTATATGTCTCTCCATTGACTCATATATCTGTCCAATATTTATGTATAAACAGACTGTTGGAATGCACAGTATAAACTGTTGATTATAGCCTTCACACTGTTACACTGCATTAGCCATATCGCCCCTGAAAAACAATATAAAGTAAGTGATCTGAGGGTAGATGGGGAACATGATGGGATCAGCTTGTGATTTCTTTCCTCCTCTCAGTCCGTGGACCTTTTTTCACATCCCAGTTTGGGCAGCCGTCCAACAAAACAATTAGCAAGTATGGGAATCCCGGTCCTGCTCTCATGCAGACCCCTCCCTCCCTTCTCTCTATCTCTCTCTTCCTCTCTTCGCTCTCTGCAGCTGGCCCCAGGAGAGAGGCGGCCAAGTTTATTTTCTCCACGGTGGTCCCTTTGAGGTGGCGGCGAGGCCCCTGCCACGCCGCCGCTGATGTATTAGGTGAGGGTCCTTGAAGAGATGTCGGTGGGACTCTTTTATTACTGCAGCACTCAATCTTATTGTTCCTGTTATTAAAGGATAGTTGGTACTGTCCTTTTCACATGGGCAAAGTGAAGTGAACGAGTAAGTGAGATTAAAGTCAGCCACATCTCTCCAGTTAGTCACTGAAAAGTATTGACGAATAAAGCAAATAGCAGCAGCAATAATAATGTACATATCTCCATGACAACTGTCTATCTGTTGGTGAAGACCATGAGATGCCATTGAAAGCAAAAAAAAAGCTAGTAAGTGGACCTTGAGTCAGTATTATTTTGGAAAAAACATTATTTTCCAAAGTCAAGAATGACATTTCACACTCAGTTTAAATATAACGGACATATTAAACATTACTGATGGGTGAATACAGAATAATTTGTTAAGTTAAACTGTTTTGTTGTGCTTACCATTGGTGTCAGATGTGTTCAGATACGTTATTTTACTTTGTAAAAATAGCAAAATTATCCAGAAATATTCCAATTCAAGTAAAATTCCAGCATTAAAAGTTTTCTTAAGTAAAAATACAGAAGTTTTATTGGCAAAATATACTCCAAGTATCAAAACCACAAGTATTCACTAGGAAGTCTAATGGCTCAAGTCAGTGTTAGATTATTGGATTATCATTACTGAAGCATTACTGTGTAAGCAGCATTTTAACGCTGCCACTGAGGATGCTGAGGTCATGACCTCTGTAATTTTTCTGTGAATGTGAAGGGAGTTTACACTGTACGATTAAAATAACACACTAGGGTTATTTCAGCCTGATTACTAGACGGAATAGAGATGGAAGATATTTAAATTGGACTACTTTGAAAAAAAAAAGAAATCTCAGTTTTTGTAATTTCTCTAATCTTGGCTACGGCCCTGCCTGTAACTTTGTAACATTTAGGCCACTAACTATAGTTATAGCTGGTCATGGGCAAGCTAGTTTCTTCTGTTGCATATTGATCTATAACAAGATATCATATTTTATTAATTCATCAAAGGTTTTGTAGACTAAATGTAACCAGTACATTCAGCCTCTGAAATATAATGGAGTAGAGCAGTGATTCTCAAAGTGGGGTCCGTGGCACTCTGTCAGGGGGTCTGCAAAATAATTTGATATAAATTATAAAATTGTACTGTATCATTAAAAAGTCCATATCTACAGATGGGGTGCATTTGCACCAATAAAACAAGCCTATTGTGTCCATTACTACCACCCAAGTTAGCTTTGGGCAAATAGAAACTCTGATATGATTGTGACACACAGCAATAAGTTCTTCATTTTTTTAGCACTTACTGAAAGTCAGCTTTAGACTGGTAATTATAAATATCTGGATCCTGCAACTGTTCATTTTCTGAAAGCTTTTAAGATCAATTACTTGAAATGTATAGGCTATAAATGCTGTCAAGTTGAGTCCAAATGCAATCTTAATAAAAACACCCTGTTTAAAGGTATATGAGGTATTCAATAACATTGCAAATTTCCCTGCTGTGGGACTAATAAGGGATCATCTCATCTTATGTTATCTTAACATGATTGAAACTGAAATGTGTTTCTGTGTATCACTGTAAAATATGTCATAAGTATTGATATTGAAAAGCTTTAGAATACAAATAGTTCCAATGGCATCCAAGAGTACAAATGGTAGTAAGAATATGCTTAATCAGTACAATTATGAGGGAGTCTTTGAGAAATTTTCTCCCCTGTAAGGGGTCCCTGGCCCCAAAAAGTTTGAGAACCCCTGAGTAGAGGTAAAAAAAAAAAAAAAAAGTAAAATACATCACAAGGAAAAATAATGCAATTTTGCTTGTCTGTAAAATAGTACAAATGTGTGTTTTATTAGAGCATGGCCTTTAAATGTGAGTGGAGTTATATGCAGTTTTTGGCAGGTTATACTTTCCTAACCAGTGAATGCATGCTGTTAGAGAGATAGGCCTATGTGAGATATATATAGAGATGAACAGAAAGGGGGAGAAAGGAGGGATTCCGTGTAAAAAAGAGAGAGAGGGGCCGCGTGTCAGACTGCATAAATAACTGTCGGCATGATGTAAACACAGCGGTCATAACCCGAACGAATTAAAACAACTGGTCTGGGCGGGATTAAAGCTCAGCCCGCAGGTTTCCTACAACTTCTAAAATGTCTAAAAAACATCTCCTCTGACCTCCGCTCCTCCCTTCTGATTGGCTGAATCCTAAATAGTCTGTCCAATCAGTGAGCGCGTAACAGTTAATTAGCCTAAATGTAATTATGGCTCAAACTCATATTTGACACTCATTTCGTTGTGATATTGTTTCAGAAATAAACGTGTGAAGTTGTGGTGTTGTTGGCAGTAAATAAAGCAAAAGTTTTACATAATTTATGGCCTAACAATTAAGACATTTAGAAGTGGAATTTTACCAGTATTAGCTGATCATAAATGTGCATTTTTGGTGCATTTATCAATGAAATTGGCAGGGAGATAAACTTAATTTGACTTGTTTAAACTACAAGAGCACTAACTGCTTTTAGGGTCCCAAATAATCTTTGAAGGTAAAAGTTTGTTTATGTAATGACAACCACGTCCAACTGTTATCTTTTAGAAACAACATAGAGAGACTTATCTGCTCTGACGCTTCGTTGGTGCTCAGGTTTCTGCTATTCTGAAGGAGTGGAGTGATAACAGGGGTTACTATAGGTCAAAGCATCGGCCCACACACGCAAATAAAACAGAATTAAACGGAATAAAAAAAAACAATAAAAAAAAACAGTACACAAGGTGTAAAAGTGATACAAATATATTTTATATACATGTAATCTGTACAACCATTTGAAACAGTGGACACGTCATCCTTCCATCCATCCGTCATGATGCAGCCGCCAAAACAGGCCTGCATGAGTAAAAAAAAAAAAAAATGCATCTGCAGAGTATAAAAAAAGCAATTTAAAGCAGTTTATCTTTGAACCAGCAAAGACAACGATAGGTGACAGAATGCATTTAAATAAAATTGTCTTTACGGGAACGTTATTCCCACTCAGAGTCTGCGGAGATGAGACGTGCATGCCAGTCACAAATCTTTTCTTTTTTGTCGTCTTGGAAAGTCATTGTTCCTTTAGAGGTGTCCGCTTAGTTTCGTCAAGACGCAGTTGTTCCACATAACCTCGTTGTGTTCAGCATCTCCTTCAACTCGTTCTCCGGTTTACCTGCAACCATGAAAGGCCACGTCTGCGGAGGGAAATACACAATCAATTAGGACCTTCTTAGAATATGAATTCATCATGTCATTGAGACCCATTATGTGTCAATTAATCACCTGCGAGGATCAGTTGAACATAATGAATTACAGGCAGGAATCAGCAGATGTTTACGCATTGAATGAAAAAAAAAAATCGTATATTGTTATTATACGATTTAAAATGTACCAAATAGGCTTAACAGTGAGATTATAGTATTTTTCCCGATTTTTGTCTGCTAGGCTTATATCACGATAAAATATTTCAAAGGGTTATTTGGAGATATTCTGTGACATATGAAATATTGCACAATTATTGAAGCTATTTTCATTTCATAATTTAAGGCCCAATGATGTATCAGCTGCGTTATTTAAAAAAAATGTGGTCTGTGATGTTGTGATTATGCTTCATAAAATGTGATAATTGCTCTGAGTCCCATTTTTGCCTAAAAAACAGTCAGCATAAATAGAAATTGTTGCTTCTACCCTCTCATGCACCTGCTTCACAAAGCTATCACCCTCATTTGTCACCTTGATACCAAGCATATGAGGCCTAGCAGTCTGCAACCCAGATTCAAATCCTAATAAATATACTCATTCCAGTGGGGCCTTGAATAAAATAATCAATGTCTTATATCGGCTATTATTAGGCAAACAAACCATAATTGTGGTTTCAACACAATTTAATTTTGCTATACATTTTCAGAATGTAGGCCACTTAAAACTGTCCCTCACTCAGACTTTTTCCTCTAGAACATAAATAAACTTTCAGCTGGTTATCCCCCAGTCTCACCAGGTTAACGGGGTGGATATATCCGTTTTCATATTTGTCGTTGGCCAGTATCTGCCGGAGGTGCGCGATGTAGCTGGACGCCAGGCGCAGCGTGTCCAGTTTGGAGAGCTTGGTGTCCGCTGGTACCCAGGGCAAGGTGGTCTTCAGCCGGGAGAAGGCTTTGGACAGGACGCGCATCCTGGCTCTCTCCCGGGCGTTGGCCGCGTTCCTCTGCACAGGCTTGCCCTCCTGCTGCGCCCCACCCTTGGGCGCCTTTTTCCGGGACGCGGTCTTCCGTTTCTTGCCCGGCGCGTCGTTCGCGCAAGTGCCCTCGCCGTTGGAGCTCTCCTCCGTGCTCTCGTTGGAGTCTTTCCCGGAGGAGCCGAACTTCAGGATGCCGTCCAGGAGCTCGTCGTCGACATCGCTGAGAGACCCGGTGGACATGGTGAACTGTCTCCGACCGGAGCGGGCTCAAAACATGGGAGCAGGGGAAGCTGAGGCTGGACGGGAATGAACAGGGTGGACAAACACACGCTTTAGAGGTGGTGTTCATCAACTGCTCACTGTGCGTGGAGAGAGGAACAGACTTTATATCTTCATATGGCTACAGAGGGCGTTACCTCATGCTGGGAGGAGACACTGGTGCTGGTCTAACATGCTGGTCCCCAAAGGGAAAACTTCCAGGATCCCAAGGGACCCTGGATGGCTCCCCAGTAAAAAATGCAGAATATAGTTTATTTTAAGCACAATTTAAGTATCCATTCCTTTTGGAACATTGCAAAGAGATGGATTAATCAGGCCTACAAAATTGTCTTTTTTTTTTTTTTTTTATACATATAAGCCCCTTGAACCTTTTTCAAGAACTACAGGGGGAGGCCTGGACTTTACTTTGTGAACTACATTAATTACCTGTAAACAGGATTGGTGCCTATACAATTAGAAACACATGCAGGCTCAATCTGTAATATTCACCTATCAAGATTTTAAGCTTGTAACCTTTGCCCATCCTGATTGAAAACTCATGTGATTACAAATATGTAAAAAAAATAATTTAGATAGATTATTATTATTTTTTAAGTGGTGGCACGGCCTATTTTATTGCTCCTTTAAAACCTGAAGAAAAATTACTTGCAACCATTTTATTTTCAAACTTTGGGCACCTTGATTTGTATTTATCATCTTGTACTGTAGATGTAATTGACATAGGTTATGAGAATACACATTCTTACTTTAGGTCAGAAAATTAGCTAAATTTGAATATTTTGTTTTCTATAATATGTTATCATAAAGAGGTTGTGTTGCTCCTTAAACCCAAAGTTGTACATTTAAAATACTGCAGAAAATTTGCTATTTTTATTATTACACAAATCACAAATCAATACATTTAATTCTTGCAAATAATATTGAAGACTTTACATTACAATTAAAATTCCTAAGTATTTGGTTTTAGCCTGTTCCACTCACAGGGCCCACGTAACTTTCAGCACATCTTGCCAGTTAACGGGATAAAGTGCAAGGACAAGGGGGTGTCACGTCTCAAATGGCAAACTGGCGCCTTGGACCCCTCTGATGTAATGGATACCCGGCACCCACAATCCCCTGTTTGGCCTTCCACATCATTCCACACCGATGCTCCATGCACCGGTCCACTCAGGGCCAAGTCCAAACAACAAAGTCTCTGGGGCTGCTTTAAGTGGGTTGCACCAGGAGAATACTGATGATGGTCACTTGCATCTTGCTGACTTCCGTTTTATATACATCATTCATTGAGAGATTGAAACATGTGTTTCGTGCACATTTGCATGAAGCTGCAGATCTTTCTTGCTGGGATGCACGATTGTGTTTGTGTGAACGCAACGCCTTTGCCTGCACAGCTGAAGCGTGTGCGAGAATGAGAGGTGTGTCTCTTGAGAGCTGACCTTTAACCTCTTTGCTTCCGGTGTCACGGTGCATCTAAACAGGCACCACCACCACACGTTTTAGCCACTAGAATTGACACATTACAGAAACACACTTAATGTGGAGCTGCATTTTGGATCCAGTTGGAAATTAATGACATCTTCACACAAAAGAATGGATATTAAGAGAAGAACACATTTTGGAAAGAAGTTCACAGGACTGATACTGCGTGCAAAAGAGAGAGAGCGCGCGATACACAGAGCAGACATAAAAAGAGAGAAAGGACTAGATAGGTGAGGGAGAGGAAAGAGAGGAAGAAGGGGGCTTAATCTCCTGGGTGGGCTGGAAATCAAAGCACTTTGTGGAAAAGTAATAATAGAGTCTGCTAGATTGATGATCACCTCTGAGATACATGGATCCACCAGAGAGTAGAGAGAGTCAGGGAGAGGAGGATGAACTAAAATAGCTCAAGAAACCGAGCACAGCCCTTTTCCTCCCCCCTGTGTGCGTCAATAAAACACAGACCCTGATGTAATATCATCATAACTATCATTTGTACATGCAAAGTCTCTTCATGTGAATGGCAAAGGAATGTAGCGGGTATTTAGGAAAGCCTCTCTTCTTTTCCCACTCGGAGGCTCGGTCACACACACAGTGACATGAGGCAACAGGTGGAGAGGGGGGTTAGTGAGGAAGATGGAGAGAGAAAAAAGAGGGGACCCTGGCAGTTATGGAGGGACGTGCTGCTAATTAGCCGGTTTGGGATCAAAGGTCAGGCTGGTTGTGTGATGTCACCACGAAGGGACGGGTTCCAGATGTTGCTCGCAGGGCCACCGAGGGGGACACCTGATGCCTCGGGTCATTATCATCATTTCTCTCTCCTTCTCACACACAAACACCTTTGTTAAATGATGTTGAGAAACGGTGGATAAACTATGTGACATTGTTATGGGAATGTCCTGTAGGAGAACGATTAATATTGTATCTGCGACGACTAAAGCATTCGGTGTCCTTGCTCCAAAACATACAATCATTTTCCGACTGAAATCAATATTCATTTTTACTAAGAAGTCTGTATATTTATCCTTGGTGTATATCTGTGTGGGTGAGCACTAAAGATGGTTTATTACTTCAATTCCAATCACAGGCAGTTAATCAGCTGCGAGCCAATGTTGTTAGCCATTGACCAGGCTTCTTAGGTCACAGAACTACCTGTTGCTCTGATTTTTGACAGCTTGGTTATTTGCAGTGGGCTACCTCTGGGTCTGAAAAGTGAAACCAATGCAGAAGTACCTTAAACTTGCATTCTTTCTACTAGCCAGCAGGGGGCGACTCCTCTGGTTGCAAAAAGAAGTCTGATTGTATATTGTATAGAAGTCTATGAGAAAATGAGCCTACTTCTCACTTGATTTATTACCTCAGTAAACATTGTAAACATGAGTTTATGGTCTCAATCGCTAGTTTGTCTTCTTCAATACAGCATGATGTTCATTTAGTAAATTATGGTCCCATTTAGAGTCAAATAGACGATAAAGCAGGGTATGATTTAGGGCGTGGCTACCTTGTGATTGACAGGTCGCTACCACGGCGTTGTCCGGTCTGGGCGTTTGTTGTTGTGTTTATGTCTTACAACTTTAACCCTTTCACAGTGTGTTTTCAGTTCATGAAAGTTAATTGTAACATTTTGGTCGCCTAAAAATGTCTTTTTCAGCATTCTTTTGTACTTAGCTCCACCCTCTCGTGTCACTTCTGGTTGCCAAAAAAACAAGATGGCGACGGCCAAAATGCCAAACTATGTGACGTCACGGTGACTACACCCACTTATTATATACAGTCTATGGTTATTTGCCGTCACCACAAGTGGGCTCATGAAAGAGAGACAGTTAACGCTAGCTAGACCCCCTCCTTTCTATAACGTATGACAAATATTACACTAATACACGCCCACCGAGAGGCCTGAAGCTTGTATGCTGTTTCCACAAATATGTCCAAAAAAATCGAATATTTTCTTGAAATGTGTCATTGTTTCCTTCCACAAAAAAAGTGAGATTTCAAATCAACTTTAAAATGTAAAACAAGGGTCTACATTATATTAAAAAGAGGGGATTATGGGAGGAAATGGAGTAAAAAACTAAAAATGGAAACTGAAAACAAGGAAAAGCTGTAATTGATGCTTAAAGCTACTGTATCTTCACTGTGACATTAGGTTATCAGCAGTGCTCTCTTATTCCTAATATTTAACTTACTTATGAAGATTAAGATTCCCTCTGACCTCTATCAAATTTTATTTTTTAAGTGAATATTCTCAAAGAAGGACGTCACTTTCATAAAAACTACTTTTCTCATCTTCTTTCCTCACCCAAATTTTCCAAAGTTAACTGAAAAGGGCAAATCATCACGTGGACAATACAATGCAGAAAGGAACAGTTGAATAACGTGAAGCCAAATATTGTTTTATTTATCCGCAAAACATTTCACTTATATTTTTCTGTGATATATAAAACCTGAAATAAAAACAACGCAAAACAAAAAGCAAAAAGAACGAAAGTAGTGGAAGTAGTGAAGAACAGAATGAGAAACTGTAATCTCGGAGTGAGGCTTGGGGTGAGAAAAACATCATCCATCTATGTCTAAGCACTCCAGTTCCCTGTCCCTTATCACAGCCATACTCCCCCAACACACACACACACACACACACACACACACACACACACACACACACACACACGCACACGCACACGCACACACACACACACACACACACACACACACACACACACACACACACACACACACACAAACTCACACACACGCACACACACACACACACACACACGCACACACGTATGCACACATTGGTTTCCGCCTCAGTTCAAGTACCTCTAAAAAAAGAACAAAAATCAAAGTGAAATAACTAAAAGCGAGGTTGCAGAAAGTGCAGCAGGGAGTGGAGAAAGCCGGGGGGATCAGGATGTGTCGCACAAACCGGGCAATAAGAGAGAATTATGAAGATGTTTATGGGAGTGGAAATATCATATTATATTTCAAAAAGACTACAATCCTTTGATATTCAGTGACAGGAACATCCGGAGGGAGGCAGACAGTGATTCTCCAGAATAAGACTGATATTCTGTCACAGTTTCGGTTAATGACCTGGAAGTCTTGTCCTGACAGTGTGAGGGAGTCGGAGTGTATTGGTCTCTGGAATGTGTGCACACATTATCTGCATAAGTGTGTGCATCTGTGGTAAATGTATTCGGTAATAATGTGATAATGATAATATGTATAAGGAATGGAACATATGTGAGGAAATCGTGTGATATGTAGGAGAATATTAGAATCCGTGAAATGCCCCTGCAGCGTTGCTTAAATGTTTTCTTCTCACCTCACCGACCAATCGGACGATTGAGACGTTGTATTAGCCTGAATAAAGGACGACAATGGTGGACATATCCACACTTCCCAATTCTACCATCACAAAAACTAAAAATCATCATAAATACAAGTTAATGTACAAAAAATGTAAGTAACAAACAGTAATAAAGACAGTAAAACGGTCGATAAATTGTTTTTAGTGAAATGATTTGTTTCACTATCAGAACTTGATCGTTTCGGTCCGATAACATTTGGAAAGTCTAGAAGAGCTGCGCGATTTCATTATTTTATCCCCATTCAAGTTAGAATAGGGCTAAACCGGAAGTCAGCTGGCTCGGCCGGCGGAAGACCTCGTTAACGTACTGCAAAAGTAGCGCGCGGCAGTGAGATGGCCAACATGTCGTATATACTGTAACTGTACATATTATCATCCCTCGCCCGCGATTGGCCATGGTTTCAGAGCGTTCAGCAGGCCGCACACGCTTTCAGAGCAGAGAATGCAGCTTATTTTTTCATGGTTTTGAAACCTAATTTTATATACTTGGCAAAACATTTTTTAATCACTCAAATTTAGCTGGGTGGTAAATAACACATTTTGATGTGGTTTTACAAACTCAGAACACACTTAAAACATACCGACCTGAGGCGACAGAAAGTTGTCTATCGCTTAACTGCAAAATAGGCTCTGACGCGGTGATCATCTTCCAATGGCCCACTTACAACTGGTTTCGATCGAAAAGCTCAGTTTTTAGGTGCGAAAAACCCACGTGTATGGAAGGCCTTAACCGACAAAAAAAAAGATGCTCCCTGCAGACTGTGTTCACTTCTTGCATACAAAGTCGATGGAAAGACGAGAGTAGACGCAAAATTCGTCATTGCAACTAGATCAAAATGTTTCAACTTGAGCAAAAAAAAAAAACACAATACAACGGCAATAGCAAACATTCAGGTAAAATGCTGTGGTGACGTACTTTAAAGAGCAAAAGCTCTTTTGCACACCGGGTGGGGCAGGAGGGGAGGTGGATGGGTCCAACAAACACAAGTCTTTCATCTAGTAGACCTCTGACAATCAGCTGTTCATTCGTGTCCCGTACTCACAACGTTCAGTTTTCACTTTACAAATGTTGTAGTTTTAAGCCCAACCATGTAGTTTTTTTCCTAAACCTAACTAAGTGGTTTTATAGCCTAAACCTAAAGTAACGCCAAGGGGTGTGGGTAAGCGGCCGTATGTAGTGAGTTGGGATGAGAATGTGTTGGTTGAGTCGGCACACTGGCTGTTTAGGGCAAATGAACACAGACGGGCAAAAATTTGTCTGAGCACACTTTTAGTGAGCTGTTCCTCTACTTAGAGTTTCTTTAAAGCCATTTGTTATAGAGAAAAGAAGACATGTCAAAGACAGACAGATGGAGGTCAGT
Source organism: Sebastolobus alascanus (assembly GCA_916701645.2). Taxonomy (NCBI): domain Eukaryota; kingdom Metazoa; phylum Chordata; class Actinopteri; order Perciformes; family Sebastidae; genus Sebastolobus; species Sebastolobus alascanus. Next base: position 387,838 of record CAKAOJ020000096.1, on the reverse strand, counting down.
CACAAATCAACCGTGGGAAAGGACAGAAACAGTAACAGTAACACGGTGCAGACTGCAGAGAAACCAACAAAGAGATTAACAACATTTAGTACTGACTTTGTGGCTGAACTGTCCAACAGGCACTGCTGCATTGATGGCTATGTTCAGAGTACACACACACACACCGTTACTCAAGTGGTATTGGCTTGAACTTGAATTGGCAGAGTGCCCAAAGTGGCCTGTCGGAAGTAAGTGAGACGCGATGCAGCTGCAGTTTGAGTGTGTTTGTGCGTGAGCATGTGTCCTGCTACAGTATGGCACTTTTTTAACCTCTGCTGCAACCTCTGGCCTGGTGATCGGATGCACAGATAGTAACTGTGTGTGTGTGTGTGTGTGTGTGTGTGTGGCTTCACTTGTCAGCACTGGGCAGTAGGGCAGTGTAGGACAGTGCTGGGTTTCAGAGTCAAAGGTCTGGTCTGTGTCACTGTGATTGAGGCTATACACTTTATAAACAGAGAGAGAGAGAGAGAGAGAGAGAGAGAGAGAGAGAGAGAGAGAGAGAGAGAGAGAGAGAGAGAGAGAGAGAGAGAGAGGGACACTTTTCTATCTCACACAGTTTGTGTGTGTGGTTTAATCCCCCAACAGACCAGAACTCCCAGCACCCTACTAAATCCTTCACAGCAGCCGTTTGCTCCCTCTTCCTCCTCTGTGACCCCCCCGTCTCCACTGTCCCCACTACTGACTCCACTCTGTGTTGTTGGATGTCTGGTCAGCTCCGTCTAGCCAAAACAAATAGAGTCAAAACAGTTGAGCAAAAACAAGCTTTTCAGCCAAGATGCAGCCACACACTCAATCCTGTTTACACACTAGTACCTGCATTTTAAAGTGGTATACAGGCCAGGGTAAACTGAGATGTGCGGTTGTTTGGATCCTTATTGTCATACAATCATGAGTAAAACCTGAATTAAACATTAATGTGTTTTATTAATTCATTCATTTTCACCTTTTAGAGGTTCTCTATACGGAATTTGTTGTTTATGTGCGTATTAGTTTACGGTAGGGATTCACCGATCCGACTTTTTCAGTCCCGATTACGATAGCGATACCTGGGCTTTGGGAATCGGCCGATTCCGAGTACCAATCCGAAACCAGTGTTTAATAAATAAGCTATAAGAATGCCTCACTGTGTGGAAGTGACCGGGAATCATTATTTTATGCGTAAGGAAACATCAGGCTTGACTTAAACATTGCTTTCTCAACTTTGTAAACTAAATGTAACAAATAAATACATAGATATAAATCGTACACCATCAACCTGATAAGAAATATTCAAAATCAAGAGGAATTCAAGTGTAAACCCTTTTAATGCAGCAACAAATTGCTCAAAACTTCAACAGGAATAATAATTCCAGTTTATGATTTATATAGTATATAAACATAAAATTGGATTGAATAGATCGGCCCCATTGTCACCAATATCTGATCCAGCTATTTGAGTCAGTATCGGCCCGATATCCGATCTGGTATTGGTGCATCCCTACTTCACATACTTATTTTAAGCCCAACCATGACGTTTTCCCTAAACCTAACTAAGTGGTTTTGTTGCCTCTACCTAACCACAAACGTTACCGTAGTTTTGAAACAAATGATACCCGGAAAGTGACGTACAAATGACCCAAAATGCATCCTCATGACACGCAGTGTAATATTGTGCTATTTATACGCCTTCCTGTGAGACCGGGTTGACACAGGACATTAAAAGCAGAAATACAATTAAAAGGACAAAAAGTTTAAAACCTATTAAGGAACGAGTATAATGAGTCAATATAATGCACACAAGGAATCGCCATCTTTTCAGTTCATCTTAAACCAATAACAATGTTGTTCTGTAAAATCAGTTTTATATTGTGAAGATACTAGATTTTGACTTTGATTCACTTAAAATCACATTTCATTAAATTACAACTAAGGTTTGAAAGGTTGAAAATAAGATTTCAATGTTTTAACTATATGGTTTCAAAAATGAAAACAGCATTTGAAGGTCTACAATAGCTGCCTCATACTCAAGATTTGTGGTGTAATGTTTGCAACGTTACAATATTTTAAGTTTAACGATTCAACACTACTTTTAGAGATTACATTTTAGATTTAAGATTGAAAGGAGGAATTCACAGATCATCTCATTTAAGCGAGTAAAATATATCCAAAATGAAGTTTATTCAAGACAGAACCATTCCATATCTCCGTAAATGAAGGGGGATTTAATGTCAGGGTTATCATTACACACACCTAATTAGCGATGTAATGCTGGACCGTCACTGATATTATTCACACCTGATTACTCAGGCTGCTGTTAACACAGAGGGCGATGATGGAGAGGGATGATAAACAGTGCTGCGCTCTTATTGGCTGGATCAGGTTCTGTGCTTTGATCCTCTTCCTCCTCATTACTCAGGGTGGGGGAGCGACAGGTGTGTGTGTGTGTCTGTTTATATATGTGGAAATTTTTTTATCGCGCGAAATAAGGTGCACAAATTCCCGAGTAGTTACCAAGGAGGAAAAAAATCTGTTTAGGAGTATTCTGTATTATATTTATTATCAACATTTTTACTCCTCGCAAATGTTTGAAATGCAGCACTTTTATTTTGAAAAATGAACACATTTTTCCTTTCCCTCGCAGATGAAATGATCTCACCGCATCATATCTATCTGTCTCAGTGGTCCGGTTAGCTCATAGTTGCACACTCACAAGCAGACCACTGATGCACACACGCACACACTGATTATCTATAACTTTCTATGGCATTCAGTGGTAATTACTGTAGCTCACTGTGCAGAAGGAGACAGAGTATTATCAGACCCCAGGAAGAGAGATAGGAGTAGTCCCTAAAGACACTACTGTGACTAGTGTGTGTGTGTTTTGCATTTATGTATTTCTTTGTCTCTGTGGAGGGGGGTGTTAGCCTGCTCTTGTCTACATGAACAAACTCCAGGCTCGAGTGCGATACACCCACATAACCTGCCGATATCTCCGGATAAACCATCCAGAACTGCTGATAGCCAGCGACGTGTTGAGGGCCCCGAATGCAGGGAAACCTCTGCCTTCCTGGGCGAAGACATTACGCATACCCTCCCTCCTCCCCTGGCTGCCTCCCTTCCAGCCTACAATCTCACCTCCAGGTCCCACAGGGAGCCGTCGCCCCCACCAGGCCCAGCATCGAGGCTCCTCCCGGGCTACTCCGCCGATACTCCCGTCCTCCAGGAAGGGAGCCTGATGCACAGGGAGGAAACTTGTACAAACATTTGACTTACAATCTCTTACACACACTGTACACCCACAGAAAGCCTGGCACAGATTATACAACAACAAATCTCCTACACTCGTTTAATATGAACATGAAAAGCCTTCGGTGGTATTTATGACAGAAAAGTGGAAGAAAAACTGAAAGAAAGACAAAGAAAGGAATGTGAAATTATGAAATGGAGCGGACATGTTTGGCTGTTTAGGACTTGTGATTGGGGCATATCACTCTACTGATGGTGAGTGTGTGTCGAGGATTAAGGTATCTGACCTTAGCAGTACCTTCTCACATCTCATTTCAGCCTAATCTTTGTTTGCGCAAGTGTGTGTGTCAGTTCTCCCATGAGACGCAGACATAATGCTACCGGAGGCTAACAGGAGATGACTAAGAGGTTAGATGTGAGATGTGATAAAAAAAAAAAAGGCCCTGACACACACACACACACACACACACACACACACGCACACACACACGCTTAACATCAAATCTCAAGAGACCCTTAAGATCTTCTGAACCCCAAGTCCCAAGGCAGGAAGCAGACAAGTGTGTGTATGTGTGTGTGTGTGCGTATTAGCTCATTAGTGTGTGCATGTGTTTGTTTGTGTGTGAGTGTGACCCAAGCTCCGGTGCAGCTAACAGACAGGTCCACTTAGTAGCAGAGGACAGACACAACAGCACCTCAGCTTTATGGCGTAATCACAAACAGATGTCTGCTAAATGTTAGCTGTAGTATTTCATTATTGAATTATCATATCAGCTAAACAGTAATGACGAGCGCAAGTGCATGTTCTTACATATTTCTCTGATGACATAAGTTAACTCATTACAAAAACATCTGCGCTATATTGTTGCCAGATTAGCAGACATTTTAAACTCTTAGCTAGTTGCCTCTTATTAGCATTTGAAGAGATTCGTAAGAAGCTCCATAACTGTGTTCAACAATCATTCAGAGAGATATCCATCTATATCCAGTATAAGAGAGAGGCAGGGGTATCTCACTTTTCCAACAGGATGCAATGAAGCCATGTTGCAGACATGTTGCATTTTGCATACATTTTGTGACTTCAGATCAGATCACAGCCGCCTCATATTACACTCGTTAGATTTCTGAGGGCAACATTGAGCTCAGTGACTCATTTTCTTTTACTAAAAGGAATCATACAAATGCAAAAAGAAGTAAGAAAATCCAACATCTGGTTAAAAAAATCACACTAGAAATAGAAGTCAACACGGCCACGATATAGCTATGATATATAGCTGTAGTACCGACTTTAAAATTGCTTTGCCAAAATGGCTTAAAAACTAGATCATTTGCCAACAAATAGAATGTGATTTTAGTTATTTATAGGAACAGTGTGTAACATTTAGGGGATCTGAACAGAAATGGAATATGATATTCATAACTATGTTTCACTAGTGTATATCACCTGAAACTATTGTTGTGTTTTCATTAACTTAGAATGAGCCCTTCATCTACATAGGGAGCAGGTCCTCTTCACGGAGTCCGCCATGTTCCTGTGCCATGTTTCTACAGTAGCCCAGAACGGACAAACCAAACACTGGCTCTAGCAAGAGCCTTTCATGTTTTTACGTTACCTGAAGGTCACCGTAGTTCTCTGACACGCTTGTGAAACTGCAGTAACGTGAGCTGCAGAGTGCAGCAGCCGTCTCACTTCTGTTGCTCCTTAAGTAGTGTTATTATGGTAAGGATTTTGCACTCAGCGTTTCACGTTAGTCTTGGAAAGGGAGGAGTGAGCGGAGGGGTACTCAGTTTGTTGCAATCTGCAACCACACCGCTAAATGCCGCCAAATCCTACACACTGTCCCTTCAATGTGCATTTGGATTTTTAAGATATTACTGACACCAAATACTGCTCTTTGTCTCCATTTGGTGTATAAAAAACACCACCGTCCCAGGCTTTACTCTGAAAGTAGAGGGAAGGGTGTCACAGGATGACCTTTCACTTCCAGGTCAAGTTTGCAATCAGGGGCTTCTGATTGACAAAAGTGAACATGTGCAGCTTTGACCATTATGAACGTGAGAATACCTATTCCCTACTTAACGCTAACGATTCTGTCCTCCCTCGTGCACAAATCTAATCTGCTCTTACAAATCTGTGCCTGTGCACTCTCAAAGGTTGACTTGCAGACTGAGTAGCGCTCAAATTTGTTTTGTACTCTCTACTTCCATACTTTTCCACTTTCCTTTATTCTTTGTGCAGTATGTTTACGCGTTTATAGCTCTATTTCTCTCCTGCTGTCTTTCCTCTTGTTTTCTGAGAAGGTTGTTGAGTTGTTTATGGTTGCAAAGAGGTGTGATGGATGCTATGCCATCAATTAATCTCATATTCCAAAGAAGTGCCGTTGTTTCTGAAACACACATACACACACACTTTATACACGTGTGTATGTGAATCTCTTTTTTTTCTTGCTCATCCTCTCACTTGCTTAGACACAAACGATCGCTGTCACTTTGGTGTATCAGCTGTTGCCCAGCTGTTTGATTTGTATTTACTTTCTTTTTATTTATTTGACAGCAGCAGTCTGCATCTTAAGAGGTGAGAAGTGTATGTGTGTGTGTTTGTCTTGTGTTACTCTTACAGTTTCATCATCATCATCATCATCATCATCATCATCATCATCACTGTTGTTAATTGTTAATGAGGCATGTGTTAATTCGTTTTATTTGCTTTAAAACTCAACTTCCTCTCTACTATTTAACGAAACTAAATCCTGTAAAATATTTTGACTGTAGTTGCATTACTTTCACAGCAAGTTACTGTGACATTTTAACAGTAAAAATGTAGTAAAATGTCAACTTTATATTGTGATTTAACAGTCAGATATGCCATCAGATTATTGTGATGTAGCAACATGCTGCTGTAAAATGACTGTATAAACTACAAGTAATACAATGCAGTTGCCAGCAATTTACTTCAGATTTGCATTTAAAATAAAACTACGTAAACACTTAATTTATGGACTTTTTCACTGTTTTTACCAGTTAAGCCATCAAAAACTGTGAAAAAAAAGAAGAAAAAATGAAGCTAAATATACTATTTTAAAACCCCTCTCGGATCAGCTGGAAAATGCATCGCCACAATGCTGAAAACAGGGCTGTTTTTTTTAATGAAATGTTGACTTTTTAGAGATATGTGGTTCTCACAGGACAGCATTGCTATAAACTTATGGTGCTCTTATAGAATATGATGCATTGCTGTAGATTAAACTACCCAACAGTACATAAAGGAGTTGAAATTAGCACAACCATCTACAGCAGTAAAATGTCACATACACATTAATGCAGCAGTAATATTAATCCAAAAACATCATATATAATAAAATAATATGTAAAACTCTAACCGAGAAAAAAAATTTCTCTGCATAATGAGTAATTTTACTTTAAGCAGACTAAATTTAGCTTATAATACGTAGTCTACATACTTTTGCTTAAGTAAAGGATTTGAATACGTCTTCCAGCACTGAGTATATCCATCCATGTTAAGGTAAAAATGAAGGTATATCTGGCGGCATCTGGACTTTTCCAGGACTGATGATGCCTCACCTCTGCTTTTCTTGCTTGGTTTTTTTTTTCACTACACTCTTTCTTCTTGGTTTTGGGAAAAAGACACAGAGCAGATCTATCAGCGAAATGGTGGTCCTGATCTATCTCTTTCCCCCTGGATGCTAATTAAAGATAATAAACCTCGCAGATCATTTCTCTGCGGCTCCAAACTCACCGTCACCTCTGCTCCTCTCGCACCCAAACTCACATGGCCAGATGGGGTGAGCGAGCACACACACACACACACATACACACACACACACACACACACACACACACACACACACACACACACACACACACTCGCCTAAACACATAGTTGTTGGCTTGCCTTGAGGTGGCAGGGGTGTGTAAACTAAAATGCTGTAGATAGTCGCGTAGGCAACACTGAAATGCATGTTTAAATAAGCATTGGATAATAAAAAATAGTGTTTAAATACACATAACGCTACATCTTTCAAACACATGCCTGCGCACACACACACAGATTAATTTCTTTGTATGTCTAAGTTTAAACCCGTCGTTTATCTTCGCTCCACGCCTTAAACACAGGTGTTTGGAGAGCTTACAGATGAGTCTGATGCCAGATATCATGATATCATGTAACTACGTTCAAGTCCTCTCTCACACACAATTGTTTCCCACAGAAAGTCCTGCTGTACTTCACTTATCACAAACACACAGGCTCCTCTCTTTCTTTTTTTCCCCCCACTCACCAATACCCAGATATTTATTTAGCCCAGAGACAGAGAGTCTCATGAACAGACTGTGCCCTGAGATTTTTATTGAGCAAGAAGATAAAACGGCGAGTTCTGCTCTCTGTCCATTAGGGCTAAAATGGCCTTAGAAGATCGTCTGATGAAATGGAATAAACTGTTGTGGTTATCTTCCCTGGCTGCTGCAGTGGAGGAGAGCCAGAGAGAAGGAAACTAGACATTACCACAGACGCAAAACCGTTCACACACACACACAAATCTACCCCTCCTTGGTATTGCCCAGGTCTGTATTTATCCCTAACCATAACAGAGCAGGCAGATAATGGCTGATGGGACTGTCGTAAAAATAACCTGGCACACGTCTGTTTGGATTAACCTCGTCTCCTCACTCCCTCTTTCTCCATCTCTATCCCTCCATCATGTTTTATTGCTCTTTTCTTTTCCCATCTATCTATCTATCTATCTATCTATCTATCTATCTATCTATCTATCTATCTATCTATCTATCTATCTCACTTTACACAGAAATTTCCATGAACAACACATTCTCTTCTTGCTTACTAATATGTTGCGTATTTATTTTGGAAGACTCTTATCAACAGAGGCTGCTTATTTTCCCCTCCACACTAGCCTCTTTGTTTGCGTAAGATATAAAAAAAACTTGTCCAAATATGTTAAAAACCTGAATCCGAGGGGAAAAAACAAGACAGAGAGCAAAGACACAGCATGTATCATCACAAGCACTTCCCTTGTGGGGGGGTTTGAACTGCACCCACACTCACATACACCCATACACAAACACTGAGCATAAAAAAGTGATCTAGTACTGAGTAAGCTTACCTGTTTCCAGTGGAGTTTCCCCGCAACATGAGTCATCGCATGGAATCTTAAAACGGTTGGAAAAATGTCCACGTAGCCTACGTTAAAGGAAGTGAATTTTTAGCTTACATTAACTGTTTTTTTTGGCCACTAGGGGCAGCAGAAACAAGCTGTTAACACAAGATTGGCGTGCTATCACTTGTTATCAAACAATTGTACATTTATACATCCATCCAGCAGATACATTAGCATTCATTTAAATTCATGTTTCTGACACCTGGCGAATGTAAGTCCAATATTTGCTCTGTTTTGGTCTCCACCAACTCCTGAGAGAAATTTCTGGCTCTTTAGCTGATAAATGCTCCTGGTACACCCAGCCTGTGAAGGGAAGGGAAGGGGAAGTGGATAGGTCCAGCAAACACAAGGCTTTCATCCAGGAGACCGCTGTTCGTGTCTCGTGCGTCACGTTACAATCAGCTGTTCGTGTTCGTGTCCCGTGTTCACAACGTTCACTGTCATTTTCACAGTACAAACATAGTAGTTTTAAGCCCATGTTGTTTTTTCCTAACTATAGTGGTTTTGTTGCCTAATCCTGAAGTGATGCCAGGGGTAATAGGCTAATATAGGCTAGTGGTTGAGTTGGGATGAGAACGTGTAGGTTCACCAGCTAGTTTCTGTGTCTGTCTGCTGGTTGGTGGTGGGAAGTATAGAGGGAACCAAGTAGGCCTAGTGACACCAAACAGAAAAGTTGAAGGCCTCAAAACCAGAACAATGAGCTGAAAGACACTTAAACATCGCTCTGTAGAGCTGAGGGGAACTGCAATGCAGGTGATGATTCTCTGTATCATGTTTGATGTGCGAGCGAACCATTTCATATATACGAAAAAAGCTCCAAAAAACCCACTGGCTACCAGCCCAGCCCCAAACAGTAGGAAAACAAAGTTACCGACTAGCTGGCAGCTAAAGAGGCATATGTTTCCCTCAGAAGTTGTTGGAAATCTACCTTTAGCTTCTTCTTAGCCTCTTTTAGCTCATTGTTTTGGTTTGAAGCCCTGCAACTCTACTGTGCAGTCTCACCACTCTCGTAAACCTCCATATGCACAAGATCCAGCAAAAAAACTCTAATAAACCCGCTGCTCGCTACCTACCCAGCACCAAACAGCAGACAGAGGAAGTTAAAGTGGCTGGTTGATCATCCAACAAGCTAAAGACCTGGTGACCAAAACAATATGGACTGAAAACAATATGCTGCTCAGTATCTATGATAGATACTGTATGAAATATGCACCTGCCAGTTTGTGTTGATGTTTATGTGCTCCCTAGTGGCCAACATTTGATTGATGTAGAAATGCCAGATCAGCATCATTCCCAAATCAAATTAATTGTTCTTTTAGTGGCTGAAAAACAACTTCAAGACCCAGTGCTGGAGTTGCTGACTTGTTAAGATGAACATTCCCACGTTTAAAACCTTTGTGTTACCCAGGATGCCCCTTTCGTATGAGTCATGCTCAATAAAACCGGAAACAATTATGTTGAAAACCAACAACAAGACAGTTGATAACTCCAGTAAACTCTCTGAACTCCAAAGGAGGACGTGGTGAGCATGTAAAACGCTGATCCCCGTGTCTGATGAGAACGGGAGGCCAATATTTTATATCCCTGTGGAGGACGGGGATACAATATATCTGACACAGCTTTATTGGCTTACTCTTTAATGACTTCCTGCACAGGGTAAGGCTGAAGGAGACGGAGGGAGTCTAACTCGCTGAGAATCTTTCTGTTTTTGGACTTTTTTTTTTTTTTTAACTATTTATGCTCTTTTTAACGCATTACCTGTGTGTCTGCTCCTCACACCGAGGGCCGATTCCTCACTCGCTTCTCTCCGTCTACAACTTTCATCGTCATTTGGAGAGACTGTAAAGTAAATGCCTCTTCAACATGATAAGTATATGACCTTGTCCGTGTATTCCTTAGTGTACCTCTCTCTCTCTTTCTGGATGGCTAAGATGGGGTTACTAATGAGCACATGTTCTGATGATGAAGCCTTTTTCCAAGAATCTTTTCTCCCAAACGCCCGTGGCCTTTGGATGACTCCCCAAGGAGACCATTAATTTAGATATCAGTGTGTGTGTGTGTGTGTGTGTGTGTGTGTACATGTGCGTAGGCATGCGTTTGTGTGTGTTGCTCGCATACGAGTGGGAGATTTTTGTTGCTTTGTTTTATCACACACAGACACAAGTATGAGCAAAAGCAGATCAATTAGAAAGCGTTTGCACGTCGGCAAACGTGCAACAACATCGCACACCGTACGAAACGAAACTCCCAAACTCTTAGCGGCTAAAACACAACACCCCCCCCCTTATCACATATCCCTCCTTCCTATCATCCTTCTACACCTTCACCCCGACTCGCTCCCCAAACGCCACCCCAAAACATCCTTCTGTGTCAACACCTCCCACCCCCCCATTCCACCCAAATTCAGACCTTTACCAGCACAAAGTTTAGGAGACTCTTTAGACACACACACATCCACATATAGCAAAAGGCATCCACCCTCTACTCCTACATACATTAACATACATAGTATACATTAAGACACACAGTGACAATGATGCATTTCACTCCTGATTGCAAACACACACACACTTTATCTCAAAAGGCAGCCAGGTGTGTAATTGAAGGGAGCCCCCCCCAACCACCAAAGCTAACGCATGTGTGGTTTTCCTCTGCGATCGTTCGGTGCTGTTCAGACGGACTCCTCCGCGCTCTTACAGCAGTTTGTTTTCGGACTGCTCTGTTTTCTAGTGAGAGAGGAAGAATCCACTCCACAAAGCTTACAGCAACTCCTTCTCTATCCAAACACTGTCTGTCTGAGGTGCTGACAAAATGGCCAGCGGGCCCCAATTCTGTAGCAGAAATGTATTGTTTGTTCACATGAGGAGCCACAAAAAGGGGGGTTTGCCATCAGGATTTTCCATGTAATTCCGAAAGCAGCTTTTCATAGTTGAGCAAATTCAATTTTGTAAATGAAAACATGGGTCCACCCTGTCAGTAAATGACAAAAATGGCATTTATTTTAGATGTTTTTTTGCATCATGCATATCATGTCAGTCCACCCTGGATGAGGCGCAGGCCTCTGTTGCTCTTACGAGGTTTATACCGGCTGTGGCTCAGAGGTAGAGCGGGTCCTCCAATCGAAAGGGCGGCGGTTAGATCCCCGGCTGAGAAGTATCCTTGAGATACTGAACCCCAAATTCCTCCCGAGGGCTGTGCCATTGGTGTGTGAATGAGTATTTAGATTAGATCCTGATGAGCTGGTGGCATCTGCCATCAGTGTATGAATGTGTGTGTGGGTGAATGCTGTTATGTAGTGAAACACTTTGAGTGGTCGGAAGACTAGAAAGGTGCTATAAGTCCATTTAACATTTATACTTTTGTGTGTGTTTCCCTATTTAAATTGAGGGTATACAGATTATAAAGCCCTCTGAGACAAACTTACATATACTTGATGTGCCTGCCTTGTGTAATTATACAATCATATTGAAATAATGGGCTCAAATATATACACAACATATTACAGTTTATTGATGCAAATCCCATCTTCCCAGCTTTGTTCTGTTTTTTGTTGTTTTTGAAGTCAGGGGAGATCCGTGTATTGATTTGTTTATGATGGGGTTTGGATATGTAGTTCATGGTTACTATTTATCCTGCAAATGATCATAATGAAGCTTCAGCTCAAGTGAAAACATGCATGATCTCATTTTTCATGTTGCAAGTTAAAGAGGCAGGTAGGCAGAAATGCAATGAAAATAAAAAAATATATATATTAAAAATCTATCTGGAAGCATACAGTTTGCCTATACATATATATATATTATATAAAAAAAAAAATATATATATATATATATATATATATATATATATATTTAAACTGCTGTTCCTTGCTCTTTGTTTCGTTTTAGAAATAAATCAAAAACTTAGATTTCATCTTGGAGCTTCCTCAGCATTATTTCCCTTCTTTTTTTCTGAAAAGAGCAGGTGCTTTCTCTGCGCACTGGAGTCGCACCAGATAATGCTCATGGCAGTGTCATCATTTCCAAAACTAGTCTAAACATGGCTTAGCAGGGAACTCAATAACATTTATGCAGGTGCTGTTAATGTTAGGCCAGTAAATCTGACGTGATGAGCGTTGGAGTGATTGTCTCTCTGTCTGAACTGTGACGGGAGGCTGAGAGGATCTCACGTCTTTGCAGAAACTCCTTTTTGTTTGGTTGAATGTCAATTTTTTTTGGGACCTTGATTGGCTCTATTGTATATGTTAGACTCCCCAAGGTGAGTGACTAGATAAAGGGGGTCTGCTGACACATTGGGTCATCCTTTATATGATCTGACTTCAACAGTGTAAAAAAATTGATGTTGGTTATAGCTGTGATATATTGTGTTTGAGGATAGGTTACGATAAATCATGTGATTGCAAATAAAATCATGGGAAAATCAAGGTATTTTCTATCCTAAGACCACATGTATTATCAAAATTACATTGTTTTAAGGGAAATATGCTGATTTGTGTTTCCTATGTTAAATTTACGAGTATATCAGCCTATTAAGATGGGTAAACTGACTCTGAGTGCTTACATCCCTGCTTTGACAAATTACTCATTTCCTCAGAATCCGAATCTAAATCTAGGATTTTAGGATGATGCATGTATAAATAAGCCTGCTTACATGCATTTCTGTATATACTCTATACATAGGGGTGAGCCTGTATGCACATGAGACCGGTGTGTTGGCTGTGCCCCTGATGCCTGGCTGACTGGTCCCAGTAAGAATGGGAGCTGATATAAACAGGCTTGGTCGTTCCCACGTCTCTGTTTACACTGGGAGACCCCAGAGCAGCACTGCCAGAGCACTGGATTCCCTCCGCACGGCAAACTCGCACACTATTCATCTCTGTCTCGTACAGAAACACTCACTCATAAGTACACACATGTAGTACGTGGACATGCAGATCGTACGTGCATCAATGCAGAAATGCAGCCGTGCATACTCAAGGGGCATGTTGTCACTTTTATCGTCTCGAGCCTTTTCCCCCTGTTTTTATTTTTGTCATTTCCAGCCTCGTCGCTGGATCCCTCTGACTCCTTCATTTCCCCAACACCTGCCGAAGGAACTCAAACTGGTAAAGATTTAGCAATGTGACACAGAGTTCCCACAAAGCCATCAAACCAGTACTGAACTCAGTTTTACAACTCCACCGCAAAGACTCTCAAAAGCTTTAACTTTGCTCTCTAAGCCCTTTTGAAATAGGCCTGTGATGTACGCCCAACATAAACAGAACACTGGGGTCCTGACAAGCACGCCCAGTTTACAGGCAACAGTGAGGTCACCCCAGCAGAAAATCTCTGCAAAGATGCATCTGCTGACATGGGACGAGTCAAGTTTTTAAAAGAAATGGCATTGTGTTATTGGAAAGCTGAGGACTCAAAATGGCTTTGTTTTAGGATGTTTCTTTGGGGGTTTGGAGAAAATTGCGTGACCTCGTCAGCTTTTTGTCATAAGAATACCAACCTATCCAGATCATCCAGACGCTGAGAGGAAAACACACCTCTTGGGGCCTGGGGATGTACAGTATGGAAATGCAGCCTTCATTCACCCTTGTTAGGATGATAATATTGTTCCACCCAAAAGCAAACATTTTACTTTATTAATTCTTTGTGTCATGTTTGATAAGTATAAATGTAAGGGTAAAACGTCAACAATCAACTACAATTCAGATCAAAACTATTGTTGCACACACATACATGTGCACACAAACACAAATATATTCCCAGAAGCATGAAAAACTGAATTATCTCTCACTTTCCCGCAGTCACTCTCTCTTTGACAGACGCACACACAGAGTAGTTACGGTGATGGACCGTCTATTTATTCTTAAACATATCTGCATCTATTAAGCCGTAAGTGCTCACATCTGTGTGTTTATACGCTGCATCTTATGACCTAATGAGAATAAGAGCATTGTTCCCCTGGGAAGAGACTGCCCCGGTGATGTGCAGCCCAACAATCTGTAAACACACTCCTGCGCCCTGCGTCAGCCCGCCTCACAACACACACAAAAACACACGCACACCATCAATGCTAGCGGTCTGACTTTCCTAACCTGCTCTAAATCTAAACCCTTTATAGTAAACATCTTGGGACATCTGAACAAGGCTCTTGTGCAGAATGGATGTGAATCACAAGGCTATATTTCACCAGGAGAAGCCCAGGAGGATTAAATGAGAGGGGAATGGAGACAATTTGGTAACCAGGGAGGAAGAACAATAATAACAAGGCTGAATCATAAAGAAGTTATTTTTCTGTTTTGTTTGGGCGCAGGCCAGGAGGGAGAAGTGTTTGCAGTGGTCTGAGCAGAGGAGCTGGTTGCAGGACATAATGCGCAAATGTAAGCAAGCAATAAGTCACGGATATTAACACGCAAAAACAAATACACATGAATGCACGTACACACTCGGACTCACACACATTTAAATCCGTGTTTACTTTAAGCAAGTTTATTTCATGAAGATTATATGTCATTCTTATCAGTTTGACTTTTATGCAATGTTGTGCAAAGTTACATAAAGTAGAGCAAATGAGCTCAAGAAAAAGTACAAAACCACAAAAAGTCATGATCAGTCTGCCTAAAGGTCACGATCACTGCGGGATGCGACAGTACGCAGACACCTCGGGACGGCATCCATTCACTAAATTCATTCATGAGCCACGGGAGCGGCTGTGAACTCTCTCATTGATAACACAAACATTCCCAACTGCCTCCAAACTTTACTCCTTCTCCTCTTTTGTAGCCTGTCCAGATCTCCCTGAGGAGTATTTACGGACCAGATGTGCTCATTTTCCTCAGAGATGTTCTAATCCACACGGCGAAAATGTCAATACACCATAAACACTGAAAAAAAGTTACACATTGTTATCTGGAAATGGTGTTAACATAAGCCTGTTAAGTGTAATGTTGGCAGACGCAGATGATCACAAAGGCCAATTTGTGGACACAGAATTTGGCTACAGTCAAAGGGCATTTTAACCCTTACTTGGACTTGCAAATTATATCTTTTAATGACTCAAAATTCCGTCATAACAAGTTAACCAATAACATTAAGTTATAAGCTCATTATGCAAGACATTGTGTAGAAAACATGAGCTTTTCTTGCCTGAAATTATGTCAAAATTATGTAATTTTTCTTTCCCACCGAGACAACCCTCATTGTCCACATGGCGGTGCCAGATACCAACTTTAACCCATTACTGTTACAGTCCATCTGTGTGTAGGGTGACCAGGTGTCCCACTTTACTAGGGACTGCACAGCATTTTTATCCCTTGTCCCACATATCGAGACGATGTCCCACATTTTCATTGGCTCTAGTTTTCAAAAGTCAAACCACAGCAGGGCAGATGCTTTTTTTTTTAAATCTGGCTTTTATCCAATGGCTGTGAAGAAAGCAGGGAAGGCCGTCATCACGGCTCTGTGTTTGCTGTCAAACTGAGCACACCTGGGTCAAGTGCAGGTTAACATTTCACTGTCTTTGCTACGCTGTGCCCAACGGAGAAAATTACGAGTCACCTCAAAGTCACAAGCTATGCAGATTTAGGCGGAATATGACGGAAACTACCACAAAGAAAACGAAGAGCAGCTACAACAAAGACTGTGAAACTACTTATAAGTATTTATAAGCCGGTCGAAGGCGATTTTCAGAGTTTTTCTTGTGAAATTCGCCAGTTATTTTTCAATTTGATGTAGCAAGATAAGGGTCAGAATCCATCCATCATGGATGATGGATGATGGATGATGATGGATGGGTCAGAATAGAAATGTTTATTATTTAAGTTGGATAGACATTATATCACAATTGTAGACTACCTCTCAGCCTCTGTAACCACATTGTCCCACATTTGGTTTGTTGGGATCTGGTCACCCTATCTGTGTGGCAGCCCGAGATTAATCGGTTAATGAAATGTCTTCTTGAAAAAATTATTGTTACCCTCTTTGACATTGAAAGTAATTACATTTTCACATAAAAATACAATAGCAAGCATTTCCGCTTCACTTTTCAAAAAAGAAAAAAAAAAAAAAAGTCCTACACCGATCACATGGCTTTTGCCTAAAATGCATCTGTAAATGTATCTCCGGCGAACTTTAAAATTCCACATAAGATCTGCTCCTGTTTTGCAATTAAAAAAAAGCTTTACGCATGTCTTTTAGAGTAAAAAGCATTGGCCTTTTAAGTTACTATACATTTGTCGTAAATGTTTGTTTTTATCGTTGTATTTTGTTACAGGAAGTTGACGTTATTTTGAAGTTCACTCCTGATTTTATTTTGAAAGCTGAAACCGGAAAGAGGCTCGCTTGTAGTCCACGGAGGAGGAAGAGGTCTGTCCACAATTTGTTTTTGTTTTACTGTTGACTGGATTGTTCTGTGTCTCGGGGTGTCACAGCACTGAGCTAGCTGAAGAGGTAGATGAATTATTAAAGCCTACATTACAGACACATTTGCCATTAACACGCAAACCCCAGCTGGTAACCGTGGAAACACCTCGTCCTCAGTGTAACGTTACACAGCTAGCCTGCTAGCTAGCTTAGCTAACAACTTTTCATTCATTACATTCATTACTGCCCGTGCACTTTCTTTGCTGCTAGCTAACGGGTAGCTTTAATCACAACATTAGCCGGTCAGAAGTGAGGTAACGTTATTCCTTGCTCTGTTTTTAGTCCTTCATTTCAGAGGAAGTCAAGCAAAAAAGGTTAGTTAATGCTGAATTAGTTTGCGATTAATAGTTGACAGGATTAGCTGGGTTAGCATCACATTTTCTAAACAAGCTTATTTGCGTTACTATGCAACACAACACTGGGATGAGCGATGCATCAGCTGTAACGCCAATAAACCTCACATTTTACACTAAAACTACTGCGAGCTAACGTTATACCATATTTAGCTAAGGGTCAAATGCATTTTATATCGCGTTTAGCCTCCAATATATCATTTCCTATATGTTGCTTGGCAATTTACTAGCAACAGAGTAGCTAGCTAACATATCAGGCTGTATTACAGGCGGGTAAGCTAACGTTAATACATGGCAGAAATAGCGTAGAAGTACATTAATACAATCTAGTTTTCCGAAATGTTTAAATAAACGTGTTCCTTTATTGCGTTGAAGATGCCTGTGTGATTCGTGTTTTGGGATACGACACAGCTGGAGAATCAGATGAATTGGTGCTGCAGCGAAGGTGACAAGTTAAGCCCCTTTCCTAACATTGTAATGTTTTTATTCAGGTGATTTTTTTTCTCTTGTGTGCACAAGTTCATTATCTTGTGGGAACAAGTCATTATCTTGAACGCACAGGTCATGTGCAAGCTATAAGCGGTGCAAATATGACCCCATGAAAACAATCAAAACAAAGGCATTTAGGAAAATAATAAGATTAAAAAAGGGTATGGGGCATTGCATTGTACTATAGTGTTTGTGAATGTGTGTGAAATCATTGTAACAAAATTTAAAAAAATATATATAAAACTGAAATTTATAATTTCTAACTCTCAAAATGCTAATAAATCCTGGGCTTCTTTTCCCTTCCAGCTCAACTTGTCTCCCTGTCCGTCCGTGAAGTGGTGGTGGTGATGGTGGCGTTGATGATAAATGTGTGAGCTGCACCGCACACTTCCCCATGGATTCCAGCAATGACGATGCACTTGATATCATTATCACCAATGTGGTGGCGACCTTCAGGGTCAGGTGCCACCTCAACCTGCGCACCATTGCCTTAGAGGGAACCAATGTCATCTATAAGCCGGAACAAGGGGTAAGGAAGTTATTTTGATTATGTACAGCTGTGCTGCTTTTATGATGTGGGTCATGTTGGCAGCATTAACGTTTTGACCACTTTTTATTTCTTAGAAAGTCCTGATGAAGCTTCGTAAGCCCAAGATAACAGCCTCAATCTGGTCCTCAGGGAAAATCATCTGCACTGGAGCAACAAGGTAGACACTCTGCACATGAAACACTCACACACAAACCATTAACTGACTAAAGGGCAGTAAATCAAATCTGCAACTGCACATAACAAATGGAGTTTCTGTTGCCAAAAGGCCCATTAATTTTCCCTGGTGAGAGAAATGCTGGCCGCTGATGTCTTGCCTCCTTATTGTTGGTGCAGTCATGTTGGCTTCAGCTGAATTTTTGAGCAAGGTCCTCCATCAACTGCCAATAATGTCGAGGCATTACCATTTGTCTTTCCTGTCACAGATACAGTGCTGACATTAGAGCTAGTGATTATCATTTTTGGCAAATCAGCCACCACAAACCAGCACAGGGATGCCTTTGGTTGTTGTTGCCCTGAACTCTTAAGGTTGCCACTTTCTGTGTATGTGTTTCATCTCTTTTGCAGGCCAAACCATATACAGTATGCATAGCACGGTTATTCTGTCTCTCACTCTTTGCTCTCCTCTTTTGTACAGTGAGGATGACGCAAAGCGGGGTGCTCGCAGGTTAGCACGCGTTCTGCAGAAACTGGGCTTCAAGGTGAGCATAACTGCTATTTTTTTTAAAACATGCAGAAACACGAATACCAATGAGCTACCATATAGAGCTTATTATAATATCGGTTAAATGTTTGCATTTCAGATTTTTTACAATCCTGGTCCTTATTGTCCTAGTTTTGGTTATTATGCCCGAAGGTTAGTATAATAAGAGTCCATTTGGGCCAAGGAGGCTTAAAGGGATAGTTAGGGTGTTTTTGAAGTAGTGTTGTATGAGGTACTTACCCATAGTCAATGTATTACCTACAGTAGATGATGGTCGGCACGCCCCCAGTTTGGAGAAACAGACAGGAGTACCAGCAACACGGGAGATTTTTTTTCTTGCGATAGTAGGGTCGAATGACACGCCATACGCGCGCAGAGCCTGAAGAAGAAAGTCTGGCTTAACGCAGACGGTTGATAACCACCGTTGTGGTACCCATTATCTCTGTCTGGGGCTTTAGGCTTTGTCGAGCCCGCTAAGGCAAAGAAAGCCTGGCTCTGTTGCCCTTGCTTCTTGGTACACACCTCAGGTTAGCTCCTATCTGTGGTTTATATTTGATTATATTTCTGCACTAACTGGAGTGAGTACAAATGAGGCTAACTTACAGGTATACTTGCCAACACTAAGGCCATAAGACCAAGATTGAAAGACAAGAGTTTTCCTTTTAATATGAAAGTATGTGGGTACAAATGCATTCATATGTGTGTGTTGTTTGTTTAGGTGAGGTTTTCAGCCTTCAAAGTCGTGAATGTCCTGGCAGTGTGCTCCATGCCGTTTGCAATCCAACTTATAGACTTTACCAAGAAAAACCGACCCATCGCCAGGTAATACAGCACTACACGTCATCACACTAATTAAAATCGTCACTATTATCAGAATCCAGATCTGTCCGAGCTGTATTTAGAAATATTTCATTGTACTGATTGTTTACTCCTGTAGCAGATCTTACCCCTCAGACGTCAGCCCAGAATCTCCTTTTTAAGTTTGATGATGCTCATTTTTGAATCATTTGAGTTATAAATGTTGATCTCATAAGGAAAGCTACAGATCACAGTCATAATTACCTACCATTGTCATTTATTTTGATTCAGTTTAGCCTGAAAATGTTACACTTTTAACTTGTAGTGATTCAATATTTGCAAGGACAGGATGACCTCTAGTGGTGGGAGCACTGGCCAGCACTTTGGCATGCATTTGGCACCACAAGCAGGCAGAATATGTTGGTGTAATCAGCCTCTGATTCACTTGTTTACGTGATAACATATGGAGTACTGCCATATGGCCTCATGTAAAACTCTCAAAGCTGTATATGTACATGTTTTTTTAGATATATGTGCTGAAAGCCTTTAATACTTAACCATGTGTTTGTTTATCAGTTATGAACCAGAGCTCCATCCTGCAGCGACGTACAGGATCAAACACATCAAGGCTACTGTACAGGTGTTCTCTACTGGCAGCATCACAGTTACAGGTACCTCTCACACTTGCATACCAACATGCACACATACAGACTAACCTCTCACCCTCATTTACTAGAGGGCACACCAGCTTAAGGGATTGAGGTCACGTTGTCGTAATGCACTTTTACACTCTGTTACAACCAGAAAAGAGGTTTGTAAATAACCCAATTCCTCAAGGAATTTTACTCAGAGTGAAATAGTTTATGCCCTCTTTGTATGTCGTGCATTTGTTTTGAACTTGACCCAAACAACTGCCGTGATCTGTGATTCTCCATTTGTCTGTATGTTGTCTGGAGCTTTTTTCTGTTTGTTATTGTACTCGAAGCTTATTGTTATGCTCTCATCCCGCCCTAACTCCTCCCCATCCCATCGTTCAGGACCAAATGTGCAGAATGTGGCCACAGCTGTTGAGCAAATCTACCCGCTGCTGTTCGAGGTTCAGAGACCCCTCTGCAAATAAAAGAAGAAGAAGGGAATGAAGGAAAGAGGAGAGACCCGTCTGATTCGTTTGTTACAAGTGAGGAAGCACCTTATCGTTGGATTTATTTGCTTGATTTAATCGCTACGCGGCAACAGACACAAACTTTTAACACAATCAACAGACTGGATGTCACCTGGATTTAAAAAAAAAAAAAAAAAAAAACCCTCAACAACCCTTGTTGGAGTTTTAAAATCTCCCTCTCACAAAAACACACTTGTTGTTGTGGATTGTGTGATTTTAACAGCCTAAACCTGCAAGTACGTCTTTCAAACATCAAATCCTTCAGCGGAAACTGCTCCTCCACACCTGACTGACCCTGAAGGGGTAGACAGTTATCTGCTCTCGCTCTTTATTAGCTCCGGGTGTTTTTTGCATGGACGCAGAAAAAAAAAGTTTTCAACAGTCTAACCATTTCAATGACTAACAGTTGTGACCATTGCGAAGAGTCAGTATGTTAAGACTAAGAAGCCTCAACTTTAACCCTATATACAAGAAGTCGTCCCATTTGCCACATTCTCTAGAACAATCTCCGTCCATGGCTCGTTTGTTCAGGCAAATACGAGGCACCCACCGTATTACCCGTATTTTTGCCCAAAGGGAAAAACAGCAGTCCGCAAACCGCAGACTGAGTCTGGACTGTTACACGTGTACACACAGTACGAGCAGGTCCTTAAGGAGATGCACATATCCACTCAACAATTTACAGTCATGATCTCTGATTTTAATTGTTGGTTTCTCACATTTCCTTACTTACTTTGGTTGTCAGTTCACTATAAATCTGTTATTGTTTCTCAACTGTGGCATTGGATCAGAATGCACACACATCATCTGTTTTCATTTCTTGTCATTTCCTGAAAATAGTTTTAAACACAAGGCAAAGACGAAATAGTTTTTTCTCTCTAGGCTGGACAATGTACAGAGCAAGCTCCATGTCCTAAATTTTTTTTGGTATGTAATGAAAACGTTTTGAAGGGTCCGGGTATATTTGATTTTTCAGGCGGTTTCGCTTTTGAGCCATAAGCGGAAAGAGGGGAGAGAGATGTTCCGCCGCTGATCCGGCAGCGGAAGGTAGTCACAGAGCCGAGCCGATGTCTGTGTGAAAGGGACAGCAGGCATGGCGGGACTACACGCACACGCGCTACACGCTGTTGTTTTTAACGTCACGCCCCTTTTGCTCCCCCTTGGGCCGGCATGCTATATAAAATCACACACCAGGGCGGTATTACGCCGCCATTGTTTTGTTCAGTGTGAAAAGCAAAGCTGGCGTAACGGCAGTATTGCGGAATCTCTGTGTGAAAGGGGCTATAGACGCCTCTCGCGCTTTTAATTGACACTGGTTAGTCCCAGGCTATTGTGGCTTTGAGACGAGGCAAGGCATTCGAAATCGGCTTTTTAGTGGGCGCAGGAATTAAGTTATTAAACACTGTCCAGAATCGGTCTTGTAAATTGCCGTAAAGGCAAAGGGCAACAAACAGAAAGTCGTTGAGAAGTCGTTGAGAAAATGGATTGTAATGTTTAAGTAAAGAACTCATAATCACAAAGCAGCCAGTCCGGCAGTTAACTCGGCACCGTCTCTCATCGAGAGGTTTGGAAACACATTCATTTAAATTTCTGAAGCAACATACGACCACACAGTGTTCAAAGAGGCCATGCTTACAGCATTAGCCAGTCTGAAAAACAAACCCTTCATAGAATATCATTCTCCTAAACAACAAAAAAAACAACGGTTTAGTGTTTTTTTTAAATAGAAAACCTAATGACAGGCAACGTAGATGTATGTATATAATAAAGGCATCCGATGGAAAAGATGTAGATAAAAAAACAAACATGTTGTCTCGAGTATGTGGGATGGACTTTTTGAACCGGTGTCAACTGAACATTTGTGACACTTGTTCAGAATTTTGTATTTTGTATAAAAATAAAGGTTCATGATAAAACAGGCCACCACAGGACTACTGTTCACTTTGCTTTACTCTCATTTTCGTAACGTCCTCTTCTCTTTGTGTGTATGCATGTCCTGATTACAGGTGGAGTGAAGCACTTTCAGTGGTTTTTCAGTGGGACACAAGACAAATACATTTCTACATTTTCCAACATGAAAAAAAAAAAAGATAAGGAGAGGTATCAAAGTACAGATTTAAAAATGTGCAATTTTAATTGTGAACAGGTCCACACAAGTCATTCATTCTCACAGTAAAACATCCAACTTGTTAATCAAGTGTAAGTATAATTTAGTATAATTTTGGCATTACAGACGCAAGTGAAAAAACAAAAAAAAAAACACTTCTCACACTCCGTACACTACAGTACTAATTATACTATCTACCCAATATCACTACGAGACCTGATGAGTTAAGTATTTCTTGTTGTTGAGGCTTCAGCAGCCAGACATAGCCTACAGTGAAACTGTCATCATGTTCTTGATTGCTTGTTCCCCGTAAAATGTAAAGGAGTAGACACCAGGCTCTGTACTCTGTGTAGATTACTGTGTGTTCCTTAGCATAACTGGTGTGACTGGTTTGAGCCCTGTTGGTGTTATTACATCACATATGACCGGGAGCAGCATAAAATAGTCATGTTAGAGGAAGTAGTTTGCAATCCCAAAGAATGTTACATACACAGACATTTGAAGTGAAAGGCGTCTGATTTTTTTAGTACATCTTTGATTTGTCCATGATAGTCCAAAAAAGCCCATCTTTACCAACCAAACAGCGACTCTGGTATTGTTTTCACGTTGTGAGTCTGTGTGTGTGTGTCATGGCAAAATGTTTACCTGGAAACACCGTAGCAGGAAGTACCTCAGAAGTGGGTTTTGAGTACTTTGCCAGGTGTTTACATTTCTGTCTGGGGACAGATTTTGTCAATTCAATAGCGTCACAACTTTGTGAGATGCACTAACAAAACATTACAGGTGTGTAGTTGAGATCAAAACAGGTTGAGTTCGAAGATGGGCATGGTCCAAGCAAGGGCGCCAGAAGTAGGGGGCGTAGGAAGTGGGGAAGGGGCCATTGGCCCCCCAACTTAACGCTCCTGGTCCAATTTGGCGTCACGGCTGGTGTGTGATACCATCATAAGATCGTCTCTAGTTTGTAAATGTAAATGATGTATGACATCATAATGTCAGGTCAAAATGTCAGTTCTGCTGGCTGTTGGGGAGTTAATTATACCCTGGAGTTAAGGGAAAATACCCCTTTCTGAATTATTGGAGCTGTATTCTTAAGATAGGGAGGTAAAGAAAGAAGGGAACTAATTAAATATAATGACATTCGATCCCCATTGTTTGCATTTTTTACTGCCTTTTAACAAGCAAGAGTGAACCCTGAGATATCCTCATTTGAGCAAATTCACAAATACTTCTCAATTATTGAATTCTTTACGGCATATGTCATTTCCACCATCCCTGTCCTGTTGATTTGTTCCTTTACATACATACATACAGCATGTAGAGAGACATAATCATAGGAATCAGCTGGAACAGATGCGGGTGAGATATACGAGTTGTACCCCAGAGTCTTAACATTGATACTATATTGTCCTTCTTGATCCTTTTACTCTTGACTCTCCTTCAGGTGAGGTGTACAGTTGTGATCTTCTTAAAAAAAAAAAAGTCAGACGTTTGCTGGAATCAGGCTCTCCTGAGCAATCCATTTCACAAACCGGTTTACTAGATACACTGATAACATTAAAGTCGTGTGTAAGCTGCCATTCACTTCTTAGCCAGTTGTTTCGATATCTCCTCCAGCGAGCGACCTTTGGTCTCGGGGACACAGAGGATGACGAACACCAGTAGAACAAAGCACATGGCAGCGTAGAGGAACATCACATTGGAAAGGCCGATCTTTTCTAGAAAAACAATAGCAAAGAAATGTGTCCTCAAATGGCTGAGCATAGACTCAGGCAGCATGCTTTTGTGTTTTACCTGCTGTGACCTTAACGCCTATGCATTGTTGGCTCGAAGCCACGTTTGTTATTGAGGATCGTTTTTCTATACAGGATTAAAAACTGTGACGTTTAGGGCTGCAACTAACGATTATTTTCACTGTCGATTAATCTGTAGATTATTTTCTCAATTAATTGATTCGTTGTTTGGTCTATAAAATGTCAGAAATGGTGAAAAAATGTCAATCAGTGTTTCCCAAAGCCCAAGATGACGTCCTCAAATATCTTGTTTTGTCCTCAACTCAAAGATATTCAGTTTACCGTCACAGAGGAGTAAAGAAACCAGAAAATATTCACATTTAAGAAGCTGGAATCAGAGAATTTTGATTTTTTTCTTTTTTTCCTTAAATAATTACTCAAACCGATTATCAAAATAGTTGGCGATTTATTTAGTAATTGACAGCTGATTGATTAATCGTTGCAGTTCTAATGAAGTTTAGATGTACTCGACAGACATGACATGGGCAAAAAAAGGGCTGCAACTAATAAAAAAAGAAAGGGTTCATATCAAAGACTACAAATTTGAAAAAGTGACGAACTGTTTTAGGTGTCTTCCTGTTTCGCTAATCCTACAGTATTATGACTCCACAACAGGTGGGCAGTGTGACTGACTAGTAGCAGGAACAAGGTGAGACGCACCTCATTTTTGAAACAACAAACAAGTGAAACGTGTTTAGCATGAAATCTCTGGCTGTAAGCAACAGTATAGAGTTTGCTGGTTGTTGTGATCTTTCTTCCTGTTCTGGGCAAAAGATACAGGAACTGATCTACTTGTGAATACTTGCCCTAGTTGAATAGACAGTTCCAGGAAAATTATAGCTCTACCACAATTACCTTCGAACTACAATTAATAAAGTATAACCAGTAACACACACACGCACCTGTAATTGTGAGGAAGGTCATAGAGATGAGCAGGTTAGTGGCCCAGTTTACGGCCGACACCACAGACACCGCCCTGCCTCTGACTCCCATTGGAAAGATCTCACTGAGAACCACATACACCACTGGAAAGAAAAGAAACACAAAGACATACACAAGGGCGTAAGGGGCCATGGTTAATACGGCATAAATACAAATAACATGATCCAGAATAGCTTTGTACAATTTTGAAATATATTGGAGTTGTACGTTTTTAAATCAGGGTCCACACTTCTTTATCTGGGGAACTTGAGCGTTTAAATCTATACTTTACCTAGGTCTAGTTATTGTATGATAAACATTGTTGTACTTTGTACTTCACAGTACGACGTGTTATAAGCTGCAGGGAAGGGAGAGTGGGGGAAAAAACGGAATGAATGGGTGCTTACTTGGCCCGAGGCTGATGGAGAAGGCTGCCACATACACCAGCAAGCTGATCAGTGACGCCCACTTCAGCACGAAAGACACTTCTACAGAAGTCCTTCCTCCTCCCGACTCCCCGATCCCATCATCCTCTCCGTTAGTCCACTGTGCCTCCTCACTGCTCCACTGGCTGGGGAGGTCGGTAGAAAAAATGCTACTGTTGTCCAAGTCTATAGAGG
This sequence comes from Sebastolobus alascanus, assembly GCA_916701645.2. NCBI lineage: Eukaryota > Metazoa > Chordata > Actinopteri > Perciformes > Sebastidae > Sebastolobus > Sebastolobus alascanus. The sequence continues at coordinate 361,481 of CAKAOJ020000096.1, read as the reverse complement.
TTCCGTTTAAATCCCACGGCGTTTGCGTGTGGTTCGGTATAGTGTGACTTTTACACAGGCTGCTGAGGCTAGTGTGGCTTTGCAGCGTCAATGTGCCGAGTGCAACTAGCGACATCCCCATCGCGACGGAACCCACGCACAAAAAGCTCTTGGTTCCCACGCGGTCGACCAGCAGCACGGCCGGGATGGTGCCGACTACTTTGACCACTCCGAACCCCGTGGAGGCCAAGGTTGCCGCGGCGTCGCTGTGGAAGCCTACGCTGCGGAGAAGTGGCGAAGCGTAGGAGAGGATGTTGGGCTGACCAGTGGCCTGCTGAAGGAAGGCTAAGGCCACACCCATTAGCAGCCGTGAACGCAAGTTGGCCTTGGTGCTGAACAACTCCCAGAAACTATGCTCCGATTCCTCTTTGACTCCCGCCTGTATGTCCCTGAGCTCCTTCTCCACATGCTCCTGAACCCCACCTCTCATTCTGGCCAGCACTATCCTGGCCTGCTCCACTTTACCCTGGGTGACCAGGAAGCGTGGACTGGCTGGGAGGAACATCAGTACACAGATCTGCAACAGCGCTGGGGGGATTACCAGTCCGAATGTAAACGCCCAGCCGTGGGGCACAGTAGCGAAGGCGTAACTACAGCTGAATCCCAGCAATACGCCCACAACCAACATCAGCTCGTACAGCGTCACCAGCAGACCCCTCCTCTCCCTCGGTGAGATCTCCGCAATGTACAGACAGCCCGCCGTCCCCGACAGCGCCGTTCCCATGCCGACTATCGCCCGGCCCAGTGTGAGTGCAATAAATGAGGTGAATGCGATGAGCACGACGCTCCCTACGACCACCACGGCGGCGCTCAGGAGCAGAGAGCAGCGGCGGCCGTAGCGATCCAGAATAGGACCTCCGGCCAGGCAGACGAGGAGAGCGCCGAGCAGGATGGAGCTGACCAGCAGTTCTTGTTCCCGGCAGGAGAGGGAGAGGATACCCCGCAGCTGCAGCAGGACTCCAGAGGTCAGGCCCAATTCATAGCCCAGCATCAGGCCGCTCAGGGAGGCTGTTCCAGCCGCTACCACCACCAGCCAGCTGCTGCCTGGAGCGAGGGACAGAAACAGAGAGAGAGTCAGAGAATACAAGATAACAGCTACCTGTCTACCTGTACGCATCACCGGAGTCTTCCACAAGCTGCTAGCTTGACAACTGTGAGTACTATAGCCGTGTTTGTTGATTACGTTCGTGACAATATGTTAACGTTCATAATGATAATTTTGGGGGAGTGGCTTTGGAGGGAGCCCTGAAGGGACGGGCTGTCAGGGTTGCCGACTTGGCGACTTTCTCGCTAGATTTAGTGACGTTTGGAGCTGCTGCTGCTCGCTACTTTCATTGGAAAGGAGTCGGGCTGGGTTTTTCGGTATTGTTCAATTCAATATCGCTGACCCCAGCTTTAATATGTTTTTAAACATTAGTAGTAATATATAGGCAATTATTATATTAAGAATGTGCACAACTTAAGGTACATAAAATGATACTAAATTGGCCACAAATGACTCTGCCCCAGGTGTGGGTGTATTTCCTTCCCAGTTAGACGTTTGTCATTCTCATTTCTTTAGCAGCAAGTTGTTTACTGCTAGTAAAGTTTTAAAGCAGCGGATGGTCTCACGTGCAGTTGCGGTAATCAGGTTATTAGCGTGATAATCTCATCAAAACCGGGATTGTCAGGCAGCAGCAAAATATAATTCAATATGCTATTGTGTCCATACCGTGTCATAGCACAGGAACTCAACTAACAAACCTTCAGTCAAGGAAATGAGTTACAGTAAAAAGAGAATCTAAATCACCCATCAGAAGAGGCGCTGTACGCACGTTAATGACAGCATGATGTCAGAGGGGAGGATGCTGTAAAAGGTCACTTAGCATCAATAAGTGACTACACAAAAATAAAACATATCGTAATACATTTTAAAGGACCTGTGTGCCATAACTTTTGGCAGGGTCACAGCTTCTCTCCCCCCAACCACGAAGTCGCCTTAAAAGTGCTGACCGTGTGGAATTAGAGGTCGGAAGTTCACAAGCAGAATGCCGAATCAATCTTGTAAATCATTGTGAGCGTGCGCGCGCGTGTGTGTGTATGCATGCTTTGTCTTGCACGCATCACTGTGAGCCAACAGATATTCCTTATCATTAGAGAGATAGGAAAGAAACACATCTGAATTAATCAAAAATGATGAGCTTAGCATGTGGACATAGATACGATTTACATATATTTAAAACTTATGAATTAAAAATTGTTGTAATATGCATGAGCCCTTTTTTGATATTCATATGAACAGTCATAAACCTCCATCATTATTGATCCTTGTACTTGTTTTATTGCTGAGGTAATGCTGTTGACGTGCATTTTTCCTTTGACAGGTTTGAATAAACAAGACTGCACTTGAATTATTCTTGTTTAAAGGTGCTAAGTCTGTTTTTATAACAGGCTGTAGACTTAAATGCTAAGGTATTCAACTGCAATTGTCCTAATAATCTTGCTAGTGAGACTCATTCGTTCTAATGTAATTCTCATGGCCCAACATGCAAGAAAAACAGAGACGCAGCTGCAAACTGCAGGGTCCTCTAAGGTAATTTGCTTTGACTGTTACACTGCATACCCCTCTCTCAATCCTTTTCCATAACTCACATTATGTAATAATTGGATTACAATATTTCATATATTTTCGACTGTACTCTCTTGTAATGAGTCTTTCAGCTACTGTGTAATCGGCTTGTAGTTACATTTCTACTTCAGGTTTCCTTCCCCACTTCCTACCCCCCCTACTTCCGGCGCCCTTGCTCGGACCATGCCCATCTTCGACCTTCATTTGATCTTATCTACAAATCTGTAAAGTTTCGGGACTGTATCTTGCACGGTTGTGACGCTATCGCATTGACAAAACATGTCCTCAGACAGACAGAAATATATACACCTGGCAAAGTACTCAAAACCACTTCTGTGGTAGTTCCTGATACAGTGGGCGTCTCCAGGACACATTTGCATGAGTCACATACAGACTCACAAGTTGAAAATATAATACTCTGGTAACAAACTTGTCATGCAACATTTTTGACCAGTTCTACTTTTTCACTCCTGATACCGATATTCAAGATTGGGTCATTTTACTGAGTGGAAATTACTAGGCTCACTATTCTAATGTGTAAGTTAACAAGCTGGGACATTCATACAAAACATTTGTAACACACTTTACAGCTGGTCTCTGTACTGTTTTAGTCCATAAGTTGTTTATTCCCACCATGTGCCACCTTAAAATAACACAAGCACATTCCCCATGGTTGGAGATTTCGCCACTGGTAAATGTTGTTTGTCTTGCAATGACTTGTAAGGTTATAGCTGTCCCAGTTTACAATATCAATAGTCCAATTAAAGCAGAGACGGTGCATTGAAAGCAACGTGTTTCACACCATATTTGCATTTGGAATGCATCCAAATCAAGCCCAAATCTGGCAGTATCACCTCACAGCTGTCTCGACAGAGGGGTGCTGCTCTAGTAATTTTTGCCGTGCAAGAGCAGCAAATCAGTTTATATCCTGTTCACGATTGCGAGTAGGTAAAAAAAAAATAGTAATGGTATTTTCAACTCGTAGTTTAGCACACAAAAGACTTCATCTAGAAACGATTTTGCCCCAGTAAATGCTTTAGTGCAAGGCAACAGATTAAATCTGTGCCCGTTGACAGGTGGTTTGTGATGAGTGCGTGTGACATTTTTTGGTAGAACGCCACCGAGGTTAGAGTGACCCGGGACACAGGCATAAAAATACATCATAAACAAGTTTTGGCTTCATCATTAATCTGCGTTTAAGAAAGAGTCGACGTGAAGAAATTGAACCTGCAGCAAACTACGTGTTAGTTTTAGCTGAATGATCTTGTGTTCTCGGAAATTCATACATCTGTTCCAAAAATCTGGTTTACTGAGTTATCTGGATAACTTTGTTGAGCAAAACCCAGACCAGGACGTCAGTCCAAGTTCCAGATATGCGGGGGGGCTGTTACTCGTAAAGTAATCTAGAGTTGGCCATCTAGTTATCTGCATTAAACTGCTGCTTGGAACAGGCCCCAGGTTAGCATTTAACAATATACATTTTTTTTTTTTTTTTTTTTATATTAGACTCAAGTGTTTGTGGAGGCTCAGTGTTGAAAGCCAGGGAGGGCCCGCTGTAGGGAGGAGCAGAATCATCAGGTACACCCTCATTAAACATTCAGATTAATTACCATGTAACCTCTGAACAAAACACTAGCACTCCTATGGCTTAGACTTGTATTCACATAAAAAAACATATAAAAAACATGTTACTGCCATCTGTGTGTACCTGGGCCTCTGGATGGGGTCAGTTTCTGGTTCTCAGAGAGGTTAGAGGTCATCATCTTGGTCTCGCTGTTGATGTCCATCGTCAACCACCTCTAACAATAGGCCTAGATAAAACAGATACAAACCAACACATTCAAACAAAGAAACACCATTAAATCTGCAAAATAAATATGAAACCAACAGACCCTCCCGATTTTGCACAATGATAATGAATACCGAGTCCTGAATATGCAGTAGGACAATTCTTCCCTAAAAACAAGTTGAAATGCTCCCCCGCTTGTTTGGGGATGAAGCAGATTGAAAACTAATTCTTATCTAACTGATGCCAATTATACTTAAAAAAAAGTATGGCGAAATTGTACCCTAATTTTAGATATATAAACATGTTTTTTTCTACAAATCAGGCCTAATTATTCATAGGTATGCACCGATACTGGATCGGATATCGGGCCGATACTGAATCAAATAGCTGGAACAATGGAGGTTTATGGTTTATATACTATATACATTATATACTAGAATTTGAATTGCTGTTTAAGTTTTGACCAATTTGTTGCTGCATTAACAAGGTTTTATTTTGAAGATTTTTTACCAAGTTGCTGGTGTATGTAAATTTCTATTCAGTAAATGCATATCTATGTATTTATTTGTCAATAGGAAAGGAATGTTTAAGTCTGGCCTGATGTTGCCTTACACATAAAAAAATGTTCCCAGTCCCTTCCACACAGTGAGGCATACAGCTTATTAATTAAACACTGGTATCAGATCGGTACTCGGTATCGGCTGATTTCCAAAGCCCAGGTATCGCTATCGGTATCAGGACTGAAAAAGTTGGATCGGTGAATCCCTAATTATTCCTATATACTGGCTTTAGAAATTATTTACTTTATACATTAAACTAAGACCAACCGATATACCATGAGGCATCTTTAACTTTCTCCAAAATATAGAATAAACCAATCATGGTGCAGGTTAAGAAGAATTTTTCCTTTTCTCACTAGTCCAGGGTTAAACTTACACCAATTGATGCCTTTTGTTGACCCTGGATACGAGCAAGCTCCCAAATGAAAGCCCTGTCATAAATACCAGCTCTGTGAAGCTCACAATGGACAGATGCAGCTGGCTCTGATAACTGAGATGTTGAGTGAAGTTGGAATACATTTTGACATTAAACCCACTTATGGTTTGTTATTTTGTTGGCTCTCTTTGGCATATAGAAATTATTTGGGAGACTCATTCCCAGTTGTCACACTAAGGACACTTTCCCACACTTGCAATAGCATCTTATGGTAATTTATTTATATGTAATGACAATGAGACTTTTACTTTTCTATGTGTTTTTTTTTTTCAGTTTTTCTGTCCCCTGAAAGACTGAGCTAAAATGTTGTTAGGTCATTTTTATGGAGGCCATAAACCCAAGACCACCAGGGAAAACACAACATCTTTAAAGCAAAAAACAAAGTTAGCAGCTCTCTTTAACACATAGACTTCAAGTATGGGCTTGTCCACTATTTATGTGCAACTTAAACGGGTTTTGCTGCATGTAAAGTTTCAGTAGCCTAACAACAGCTGTATGCAGTGACACTACCCTACCTGACGCCCCAGCGGTGTCTCTGCTGTTGGCTTATATTCGTGTTTATCGGTCCATTCGCTTTCTTCTCCAGACTTTATGCCTTATCCTCTGCTCCCAACTCGTCTTTCTCTCTCGTGTCGGTGCAGGCACGCAACTTGTTTTGGTGAAGCGCTTGTTTAGCCCCGCCCATGTCTTCCCAGACCACCAATGGGAAACGTGGATTTGGCTCTCAGAACGCCCAACGCGGAATCCTATTGGTCCAAGCGTGTCTTTCAGTTTGTGCCTATACTTTAATATATTTATAATGAAAAAAGTGTTCTAAAGAGTTATTATTAATACGTTTATCTTTCTCTGTGCTGCTTTGTATAGCTTCCAGCTGCCATTTAAAGTTATTAAGATTTTTTTTTGCTGTTATCAAGCAGCAATAAAATACACCTGCATCAATAATAGTCTTCCTCTCATGCTGCATGGGAAAACAAACTTGGTTGCCACCTGCTGTTTCGCTCAGTTCCCATGTCCTATTTCTACGAATGCTGCAGGACTGAGTGGTCCCACCTGCCCTGCTGCTTCACAGATGACAGCATGTAGCCTAATGTGCCTGCAATGACCAGTTTGTGCTTGGCCTACTTTTTTGTTTGTATTTAGATGTTCACACACATGGCCTATAGAATCCAAAGTTTGACCAGTCATTTGATCCTCAGTTAAGTTTACCATAAGCATGTGCGCATGGGTAAATGTGTTATGTAATAACTCAGTAACCAAGAAAACTATGGGTGGCCTACTTGTTGGAGACTGGCCTTTACTATGTCAGCAAATAATCATTTGTTTATTATTGTATTATATGATTATTTGGTAAAGGTACCTTGGCAAATGGGCCTTCGGAAAGTCAATTTCTTATCTTGGTTTAGCTCTGTGGCTTAAATACCATATTGGAATGCAGTTTCACAGTTTTCAACTTTTAACATGGACACAACCAAGCGGTACATGGTGAAACAAATTTGGTGCTTGCGAGGCTTCTTTTTCTTAATTCAAGACAGTCAAAGATTTACTTACCCAGTGGAATGATATTGGCAAGTTTGGCAACATAATCAGAGCAGACACCACTATTGATAGTCTAAAGGTCAAACTTGCATAATGTTGGTCCATGCAAATAAAAACAAATTAATCAATAGGTTTGTTTTGATTCAAAGTCACACTTAAAGCAGCAGTGGGTAGAATTGGAGCAAATTTGATTAAAAAATAATGTATTTTTATAAAACAGTCACGAGATCCTGACAGTAGTGAATGAGACAGGTAATCTGAAAAAAATCTTGTGCCTCGGTGTCTTTTGGTGCTCCTATGGCATCTGCAAGATTTAACAGACAGGAGGAAAACAACCAATCAGAGCCGAGCCGGAGCCTTTCCATCTATAAGCAGCTGTCAATCACACGCAAACTTCGATCAAACAGTCAAAAAAGACAGCACTGATCAGATATAAATTAACATTCTGTTAATGTAATGCCTATTTCTCGCCTCAAATTTTTTCAGAAACATCTGTCATCACATACTATACTATTACTTTTTCTTGACTTACTATACAATGACTTTTTTATTTTTTCGACATAATATAGTATTACTTTTTTTCGACATACTATACTATGACTTTTTATTTTTTCAACATACTATATTATTACTTTTTTTTTCGACATAATTTTTTATTTTTTCAACATATTATACTATAAAAATTTAATTTTTTTGACATGACTTTTTTTAGACATACTGTAGTATGATTTTTTTTTTTTTATGGCATTCTAAAGTATGATGGTTTTTCGACATACTATACTATGACTTTTATTTTTTCGCCATACTATACTATGATTTTTTTTACATACTATACTATAATTTTCTTTTTCGACAAACTATACTATGAAATGTTTTCGACTGATTATACTATGACTTTTTTTCGACAAACTATACTATGACTTTTTTTGGACATACTATTCTATGACTTTTTCTCATTTTTTTGGACATACTATACTATGACATTTTTTCAACATACTATACTATGACATTTTTTTTCAAATTGCTATACTGTGACCATGACTTTTTTTTGACATAGTATACAATGACTTTTTTTCGACATACTATACTATGACTTTTTTTCGACATACTATACTAGGACTTTTTTTTATTTTTTTCAACATACTATACTAAGACTTTTTTTCGACATACTATAGTATGACTTTAATTTTTTCGATATACTATACTATGACTTTTTTATTTTTTTGACATACTATACAATGCCATTTTGTTCAACAGACTATACAATGACTTTTTTATTTACAAATAACTCTACTGTGATATTTTTATTTTCTTCAACATACTATGGTATGACTTTTTTTGACTTCCTATACTATGACTTTTTTATTTCTTTCAACGTACTATACTAAAACTTTTTTATTTTTTCGACATACTTTACTATGACTTTTTTATGTTTTGGGCATACTATGCTATGACATTTTTTTCAACATACTATAGTATGACTTTTTTATTTTTTCGATATACTATATTATTAATTTATTTCGACATACTATACTATGACTTTTTCTCGACATACAATGATTTTTTATATTTTGACAAACAATTGTATGACTTTTTTTCAACATACAAGTACTATACTATGACTTTTTAAAGATTTTTTTGACAGACTATACTATGACTTTTTTTCTACATACTATACTATGACTTTTATTCGACATAGTATAGTATGACTTTTTTTTACAAAATTTTTCGCAATACTATACTATGACTTTTTTTCGACATACTATACTATTACTTTTTTCGTGAAAATTTTGATATACTATACTATGACTTTTTTTCGACATACTATACTATGACTTTTTTTCGACAAACTATACAATGACTTTTTTCGGGAAAATTTCGACATACTATAATATGACTTTTTTTCGACATACTATACTATGACTTTTTTTCGACATACTATACTATGACTTTTTTTCAAATTTTCACATACTATATATGACTTTTTTTGACTTATACTATGACTTTTTTTCACAAATTTTAGACATCTATACTATGACTTTTTTTTAACACAAAAATTTTTCGACATACTATACTATGACTTTTTTTTTACAAAATTCTGCGACATACTATGCCATGAATTTTTTTTGACATAGTATACGATGCCTTTTTTTCGACATATTATACTATGACTTTAGCTTGCAAAAGTTTTCAACATACTATACTATGACTTTTTTTTTACAAAATTTTACAATATACTATACTATGAATTTTTTGGACATACTATACTATGACTTTTTTTTACAAAAATTTTGGACATACTATACTATGACTTTTTTTGGACTTACTATACTATGTTTTTTTTTTTTTTAAATTTAAGACATGCTATACTATGACTTTTTTTTACAAAATTTTCGACATACTGTACTATAACTTTTTTTCAACATAGTATACTATGACCTTTTTTTTACAAAATTTTAAGACATGCTATAACATGACTTTTTTCGACATACTATACTATGACTTTTTTTCGACATAGTATACCATTACTCTTTTTTACAAAATGTTTCGACATACTATACTATGACTTTTTTTCGACATAGTATACTATGACCTTTTTTTTACAAATTTTTAGACATGCTATACTATGACTTTTTTTTACCAAATTTTTCGATTGACTATACTATGACTTTTTTTTTACAATATTGTTTGACATACAATACTATGACTTTTTTTACCAGATTTTTCGACATACTATACTATAAAACATTTTTACAATATTGTTCGACATACTATACTATGACTTTTTTTCGACATACAATTTTATGACTTTTTGTCGACATACTATACTATGACTTTTTTTTTACAAAATTTTACAATATACTATACTATGAATTTTTTGGACATACTATACTATGACTTTTTTTTACAAAAATTTTGGACATACTATACTATGACTTTTTTTGGACATACTATACAATGTTTTTTTTTTTACAAAAAATTTAAGACATGCTATACTATGACTTTTTTTTACAAAATGTTTCGACATACTATACTATAACTTTTTTTCAACATAGTATACTATGACCTTTTTTTTACAAAATTTTAAGACATGCTATACTATGACTTTTTTTTACAAAAGTTTTCGCCATACTAAACTATGACTTCTTTTACAAAATCTTTCGACATACTATACTATGACTTTTTTTCGACATAGTATACCATGACTTTTTTTTACAACATTTTTAGACATACTATACCATGACTTTTTTTCGACATACTATACTATGACTTTTTTTTACAAAATTTTTCGACATACTATCCTGTGACTTTTTTTGGACATACTATACTATGCCTTTTTTTTACAAAAATTTTCAACACACTATGCTTTGACTTTTTTTTACAAAATTTTTCGACATACTATCCTGTGACTTTTGTGGACATACTATACTATGGCTTTTTTTTACAATATTGTTCGACATACAACACTATGACTTTTTTTACCAGATTTTTCGACATACTATGCTATAACATTTTTTTTTACAATATTGTTCAACATACTATACTATGACTTTTTTTTTGACATACTACTTTATGACTTTTTGTCGACATACTATACTATGACTTTTTCTTACAAAATTTTAGACATATTATACTATGACTTTTTTTTTTAAAAAATGTTTCGACATACTATACTATGACTTGTTTTGACATAGTATACTATGACCTTTTTTTGACCAAATTTTAAGACATGCTATACTATGACTTTTTTTTACAAAATTTTTCGACCTACTATACTATGACCTTTTTTTTTAACAACATTTTTCGACCTACTATGCTATGACTTTTTTTCGACATAGTACACCATGACTTTTTTTTACAAAATTTTTCGACGTACTATAACATGACTTTTTTCGACATACTATACTATGACTTTTTTTCGACATAGTATACCATTACTCTTTTTTACAAAATGTTTCGACATACTATACTATGACTTTTTTTCGACATAGTATACTATGACCTTTTTTTTACAAATTTTTAGACATGCTATACTATGACTTTTTTTTACCAAATTTTTCGATATACTATACTATGACTTTTTTTTTACAATATTGTTTGACATACAATACTATGACTTTTTTTACCAGATTTTTCGACATACTATACTATAAAACATTTTTACAATATTGTTCGACATACTATACTATGACTTTTTTTTTACAAAATTTTACAATATACTATACTATGAATTTTTTGGACATACTATACTATGACTTTTTTTTACAAAAATTTTGGACATACTATACTATGACTTTTTTTGGACATACTATACTATGTTTTTTTTTTTACAAAAAATTTAAGACATGCTATACTATGACTTTTTTTTACAAAATTTTTCGACATACTATACTATAAGTTTTTTTCAACATAGTATACTATGACCTTTTTTTTACAAAATTTTAAGACATGCTGTACAATGACTTTTTTTTACAAAAGTTTTCGCCATACTATACTATGACTTCTTTTACAAAATCTTTCGACATACTATACTATGACTTTTTTTCGACATAGTATACCATGACTTTTTTTTACAAACTTTTTCGACATACTATACCATGACTTTACTTCGACATAGTATACCATGACTTTTTTTTACAAAATTTTTCGACATACTATACTATGACTTTTTTTTTGACATACTATACTATGACATTTTTTTACAAAAATTTTCGACACACTATACTGTGACTTTTTTTTACAAAATTTTTCGACATACTATCCTGTGACTTTTTTTGGACATACTATACTATGGCTTTTTTTTACAAAAACTTTCGACACACTATGCTTTGACTTGTTTTTACAAAAATTTTCGACATACTATCCTGTGACTTTTTTGGACATACTATACTATGGCTTTTTTTTACAATATTGTTCGACATACAACACTATGACTTTTTATACCAGATTTTTCGACATACTATGCTATAACATTTTTTACAATATTGTTCGACATACTATACTATGACTTTTTTTTCGACATACTATTTTATGACTTTTTGTCGACATACTATACCATGACTTTTTCTTACAAAATTTTAGACATATTATACTATGACTTGTTTTTTTACAAAATGTTTCAACATACTATACTATGACTTTTTTTCGACATAGTATACCATGACTTCTTTTTACAACATTTTTCGACGTACTATACCATGACTTTTTTCGACATACTATACTATGACTTTTTTCGACATAGTATACCATTACTTTTTTTTACAAAATGTTTCGACATACTATACTATGACTTTTTTTCGACATAGTATAGTATGACCTTTTTTTTACAAACCTTTAGACATGCTTTACTATGACTTTTTTTTACCAAATTTTTCGATATACTACACTATGACTTTTTTTTTACAATATTTTTTGACATACAATACTATGACTTTTTATACCAGATTTTTCGACATACTATACTATAACATTTTTTTACAATATTGTTCGACATACTATACTATGACTTTTTTTACAACATTTTTCGACAGACTATACTATGACTTTTTTAGCAAAAGTTTTCGACATACTATACTATGACGTTTTTTCGACATACTATACTATGACCTTTTTTTAAAAAACTTTTTCAACATACTATACTTTGACTTTTTTTACAACATATGTTCGACATATTATACAATGACTTTTTTTTACAAACTTTTTCGACATACTATACTATGACTTTTTTACAAAATTTTTCGACATACTATACTATGAATTATTTTTTACAAACTTTTGGATATACTTTACTATGACTTTTTTTACAACATTGTTCGACATACTATACTATGACTTTTTTTTTACAAACTTTTTCAACATGCTATACTATGACTTTTTTGTACAAACTTTTTCGACATACTTTACTATGACTTTTTTTACAACATTGTTCGACATACTATACTAACACTTTTTTTTACAAACTTTTTCAACATGCTATACTATGACTTTTTTTCGTCATAGTATACCATGACTTTTTTTTACAAAATTTTTCGACGTACTATACCATGACTTTTTTCGACATACTATACTATGACTTTTTTTTCTGAAAATTTCGACATACTATGACTTTTTTTCGACATGCTAAACTATGACTTTATTTTCGACATACAATGCTATGATTTTTTCCTTGAAAATTTCTACATACTATACTATGACTTTTCTTTCGTGAAAATTTCGACATACTATACGATGACCTTTTTTCGACATACTATACTATGCCTTTTTTTTTCGTGAAAATTTCGACATACTATACCATAACTTTTTTCGACATACTATACCATGACTTTTTTTCATGAACATTTTGACATACTATAGTATGACCTTCTTTCGAAATACTATACTATGACTTTTTTTTTCGTGAAAATTTCGACATACTATACCATGACTATTTTTCGACATGTTATGCTATGACTTTTTTTCATGAAAATTTCGACATACTTTAGTATGACTTTTTTTCGAGATACTATACTATGACTTTTTTTTCGTGAAATTTTCGACATACTATAGCATGACTTTTTATCGACATTCTATAGTATAATTTTTTTTTCATGAAAATTTCGACATACTATACTACAACTTTCTTTTTGTGAAAATTTCGACATACTATACTATGACTTTTTTAGTTAAAATTTCGACATACTATAGCATTACTTTTTCGACATTCTATAGTATGACTTTTTTTTCGTGAAAATTTCGACTTACTATACAACGACTTTCTTTTTGTGAAAATTTCGACATACTATACTATGACTTTTTTAGTCAAAATTTCGACATACTATAGCATTACTTTTTTCGACATTCTATAGTATGACTTTTTTTTCGTGAAAATTTCGACATACTATACTATGACTTTTTTTTCGTGAAAATTTCGACATACTATACTATGACTTTTGTTCTACATACTAAACTATGACTTTTTTTCGACATACTATACAATGACATTTTTCGGGAAAATTTCGACATACTATACTATGACTTTTTTTCGACATACTATACTATGACTTTTTTTTCGTGAAAATTTCTACATACTATACTATGTTTTTTTTTCGACATACTATACTATGACTTTTTTTTTGTGAAAATTTCGACATACTATACTACGACTTTTTTTTGACATACTATACTATTACTTTTTTCGTGAAAATTTCAATATACTATATTATGACTTTTTTTCGACATGCTATACTATGACTTTTTTTCGACATACTATACAATGACTTTTTTCGGGAAAATTTCGACATACTATACTATTTTTTTTTTTCGACATACTATACTATGACTTTTTTTTCGTGAAAATTTCGACATACTATACTATGACTTTTTTTCAACATATTATACTGTGACTTTTTACGTGTAAATTTCGTATTACTATACTATGACTTTTTTCGATACACTATACTGTGACTTTTTTCGTGAAAATTTTGACATACTATGCCATGACTTTTTTTTTCGTGAAAATTTCGACATACTATACCATGATTTTTTTCGACATACTATACCATGACTTTTTTTCATGAAAATTTTGACATACTATAGTATGAACTTCTTTCGACATACTATACTATGACTTTTTTTTTCGTGAAAATTTCGACATACTATACTATGACTTTTTTTCGACATACTATACTATGACTTTTTCTTGTGAAAATTTCGACATACTATAGCATGACTTTTTATCGACATTCTATAGTATGACTTTTTTTTCGTGAAAATTTCGACATACTATACTACAACTTTCTTTTTGTGAAAATTTCGACATACTATACTATGACTTTTTTAGTTAAAATTTCGACATACTATAGCATTACTTTTTTCGACATTCTATAGTATGACTTTTTTTTCGTGAAAATTTCGACTTACTATACTACGACTTTCTTTTTGTGAAAATTTCGACATACTATACTATGACTTTTTTAGTGAAAATTTCGACATACTATAGCATTACTTTTTTCGACATTCTATAGTATGACTTTTTTTTCGTGAAAATTTCGACATACTATACTATGACTTTTTTTTCCTGAAAATTTCGACATACTATACTATGACTTTTTTTTCGTGAAAATTTCGACATACTATACTATGACTTTTTTTCAACATATTATACTGTGACTTTTTACGTGTAAATTTCGTATTACTATACTATGACTTTTTTCGATACACTATACTGTGACTTTTTTCGTGAAAATTTTGACATACTATGCCATGACTTTTTTTTTCGTGAAAATTTCGACATACTATACCATGATTTTTTTCGACATACTATACCATGACTTTTTTTCATGAAAATTTTGACATACTATAGTATGAACTTCTTTCGACATACTATACTATGACTTTTTTTTTCGTGAAAATTTCGACATACTATACTATGACTTTTTTTCGACATACTATACTATGACTTTTTCTTGTGAAAATTTCGACATACTATAGCATGACTTTTTATCGACATTCTATAGTATGACTTTTTTTTCGTGAAAATTTCGACATACTATACTACAACTTTCTTTTTGTGAAAATTTCGACATACTATACTATGACTTTTTTAGTTAAAATTTCGACATACTATAGCATTACTTTTTTCGACATTCTATAGTATGACTTTTTTTTCGTGAAAATTTCGACTTACTATACTACGACTTTCTTTTTGTGAAAATTTCGACATACTATACTATGACTTTTTTAGTGAAAATTTCGACATACTATAGCATTACTTTTTTCGACATTCTATAGTATGACTTTTTTTTCGTGAAAATTTCGACATACTATACTATGACTTTTTTTTCCTGAAAATTTCGACATACTATACTATGACTTTTTTTCAACATACTAAACTATGACTTTTTTTCGACATACTATACGATGACATTTTTCGGGAAAATTTCGACATACTATACTATGACTTTTTTTCGACATACTATACTATGACTTTTTTTTCGTGAAAATTTCTACATACTATACTATGTCTTTTTTTCGACATACTATACTAAGACTTTTTTTTCTGAAAATTTCGACATACTATACTACGACTTTTTTTCGACATACTATACTGTGACTTTTTATGTGTAAATTTCATCTTACTATACTATAACTTTTTTCGAAATACTATACCATGACTTTTTTCGTGAAAATTTTGATATACTATTCTACGACTTTTTTTCGACATACTATACTATGACTTTTTTTTTCGTGAAAATTTCAAGATACTATGCTATGACTTCTTTCGACATACTATACTATGACTTTTTTTTCTGAAAATTTCGACATACTATATTATGACTTTTTTTCGACATACTATACTATGACTTTTTTTCGACATACTATACAATGACTTTTTTCGGGAAAATTTCGACATACTATAATATGACATTTTTACGACATACTATACTATGACTTTTTTTTCGTGAAAATTTCGACATACTATACTATGTCTTTTTTTCGACATACTATCCTATGACTTTTTTTTCGTGAAAATTTCGACATACTATGCTATGACTTTTTTTTTCGTGAAAATTTCGACATACTATACCATGACTTTTTCTTGGTGAAAATTTCGACTTACTATACGACGACTTTCTTTTTGTGAAAATT
The DNA here is from genome assembly GCA_916701645.2 of Sebastolobus alascanus. NCBI lineage: Eukaryota > Metazoa > Chordata > Actinopteri > Perciformes > Sebastidae > Sebastolobus > Sebastolobus alascanus. Next base: position 344,886 of record CAKAOJ020000096.1, on the reverse strand, counting down.
TCGACATACTATACTATGACTTTTTTAGTGAAAATTTCGACATACTATAGCATTACTTTTTTCGACATTCTATAGTATGACTTTTTTTTCGTGAAAATTTCGAAATACTGTACTATGACTTTTTTTTCGTGAAAATTTCGACATACTATTCTATCACTTTTTTTCTACATACTAAACTATGACTTTTTTTCGACATACTATACAATGACATTTTTCGGGAAAATTTCGACATACTATACTATGACTTTTTTTCGACATACTATACTATGACTTTTTTTTCGTGAAAATTTCTACATACTATACTATGTCTTTTTTTCGACATACTATACTATGACTTTTTTTTTGTGAAAATTTCGACATACTATACTACGACTTTTTTTCGACATACTATACTATGACTTTTTTTAAGACATACTATACTGTGACTTTTAATGTGTAAATTTTGACATACTATACTATGACTTTTTTCGACATACTATACCATGACTTTTTTCGTGAAAATTTTGACATACTATTCTATGACTTTTTTCTACATACTATACTATGACTATTTTCTCGTGAAAATTTCAAGTTACTATGCTATGACTTCTTTCGACATACTATACTATGACTTTTTTTTCTGAAAATTTCGACATACTATACTATGACTTTTTTTCGACATACTATACTATTACTTTTTTCGTGAAAATTTCGATATACTATATTATGACTTTTTTTCGACATACTATACTATGACTTTTTTTCGACATACTATACAATGACTTTTTTCTGGAAAATTTCGACATACTATAATATGATTTTTTTATGACATACTATACTATGACTTTTTTTTCGTGAAAATTTCGACATACTATACTATGTCTTTTTTTCGACATACTATACTATGACTTTTTTTTCGTGAAAATTTCGACATACTATACTATGACTTTTTTTCAACATATTATACTGTGACTTTTTACGTGTAAATTTTGTATTACTATACTATGAATTTTTTTCGATATACTATACTTTGACTTTTTTTCATGAAAATTTTGACATACTATAGTATGACCTTCTTTCGACATACTATACTATGACTTTTTTTTTCATGAAAATTTCAACATACTATACTATGACTTTTTTTCGACATACTATACTATGACTTTTTTTTCGTGAAAATTTCGACATACTATAGCATGACTTTTTATCGACATTCTATAGTATGACTTTTTTTTCGTGAAAATTTCGACATACTATACTATGACTTTATTTCGACATACTATACTATGACTTTTTTTTCGTGAAAATTTCGACATACTATACTATGACTTTTTTTCAACATATTATTCTGTGACTTTTTACGTGAAAATTTTGACATACTATGCTATGACTTTTTTTTTCGTGAAAATTTCGACATACTATACCATGACTTTTTTTTTGTGAAAATTTCGACTTACTATACTACGACTTTCTTTTTGTGAAAATTTCGACATACTATACTATGACTTTTTTAGTGAAAATTTCGACATACTATAGCATTACTTTTTTCGACATTCTATAGTATGACTTTTTTTTCGTGAAAATTTCGAAATACTATACTATGACTTTTTTTTCGTGAAAATTTCGACATACTATTCTATCACTTTTTTTCTACATACTAAACTATGACTTTTTTTCGACATACTATACAATGACATTTTTGGGGAAAATTTCGACATACTATACTATGACTTTTTTTCGACATACTATACTATGACTTTTTTTTCGTGAAAATTTCTACATACTATACTATGTCTTTTTTTCGACATACTATACTATGACTTTTTTTTTGTGAAAATTTCGACATACTATACTACGACTTTTTTCCGACATACTATACTATGACTTTTTTTAAGACATACTATACTGTGACTTTTAATGTGTAAATTTCGACATACTATACTATGACTTTTTTCGACATACTATACCATGACTTTTTTCGTGAAAATTTTGACATACTATTCTATGACTTTTTTCTACATACTATACTATGACTTTTTTCTCGTGAAAATTTCAAGTTACTATGCTATGACTTCTTTCGACATACTATACTATGACTTTTTTTTCTGAAAATTTCGACATACTATACTATGACTTTTTTTCGACATACTATACTGTTACTTTTTTCGTGAAAATTTCGATATACTATATTATGACTTTTTTTAAACATACTATACTATGACTTTTTTTCGACATACTATACAATGACTTTTTTCTGGAAAATTTCGACATACTATAGTATGACTTTTTTATGACATACTATACTATGACTTTTTTTTCGTGAAAATTTCGACATACTATACTATGTCTTTTTTTCGACATACTATACTATGACTTTTTTTCAACATATTATACTGTGACTTTTTACGTGTAAATTTCGTATTACTATACTATGAATTTTTTTCGATATACTATACTTTGACTTTTCGTGAAAATTTTGACATACAATACCATGACTTTTTTTTTCGTGAAAATTTCGACATACAATACCATGACTTTTTTCGACATACTATACCATGACTTTTTTTCATGAAAATTTTGACATACTATAGTATGGCCTTCTTTCGACATACTATACTATGACTTTTTTTTTCATGAAAATTTCAACATACTATACTATGACTTTTTTTCGACATACTATACTATGACTTTTTTTTCGTGAAAATTTCGACATACTATAGCATGACTTTTTATCGACATTCTATAGCATGACTTTTTTTTCGTGAAAATTTCGACATACTATACTATGACTTTATTTCGACATACTATACTATGACTTTTTTTTCGTGAAAATTTCGACATACTATACTATTACCTTTTTTCGACATACTATACAATGACATTTTTCGGGAAAATTTCGACATACTATACTATGACTTTTTTTCGACATATTATACTATGACTTTTTTTTTGTGAAAATTTCTACATACTATACTATGTCTTTTTTTCTACATACTATACTATGACTTTTTTTTTGTGAAAATTTCGACATACTATACTACGACTTTTTTTCGACATACTATACTATTACTTTTTTCGTGAAAATTTCGATATACTATATTATGACTTTTTTTCGACATGCTATACTATGACTTTTTTTCGACATACTATACAATGACTTTTTTCGGGAAAATTTTGACATACTATACTATGTTTTTTTTTCGATATACTATACTATGACTTTTTTTTCGTGAAAATTTCGACATACTATACTATGACTTTTTTTCAACATATTATACTGTGACTTTTTACGTGTAAATTTCGTATTACTATACTATGAATTTTTTTCGATATACTATACTTTGACTTTTTTCGTGAAAATTTTGACATACTATGCTATGACTTTTTTTTTCGTGAAAATTTCGACATACTATACCATGACTTTTTTCGACATACTATACCATGACTTTTTTTCATGAAAATTTTGACATACTATAGTATGACCTTCTTTCGACATACTATACTATGACTTTTTTTTTCATGAAAATTTTGACATACTATACTATGACTTTTTTTCGACATACTATACTATGACTTTTTTTTCGTGAAAATTTCGACATACTATAGCATGACTTTTTATCGACATTCTATAGCATGACTTTTTTTTCGTGAAAATTTCGACATACTATACTATGACTTTATTTCGACATACTATACTATGACTTTTTTTTCGTGAAAATTTCGACATACTATACTATTACTTTTTTTCGACATACTATACTATGACTTTTTTTTCGTGAACATTTCGACATACTATACTATGTCTTTTTTTCGACATACTATACTATGACTTTCTTTTTGTGAAAATTTTGACATACTATACTATGACTTTTTTTCAACATACTATACTATGACTTTTTACGTGTAAATTTCGTCTTACTATACTATGACTTTTTTTTGACATACTATACTATGACTTTTTTTCCGTGAAAATTTCGACATACTATACTATGACTTTTTTTCGACATACTATACTATGCCTTTTTTTCGTGAAATTTTCGACATACTATAGCATGACTTTTTATCGACATTCTATAGTATGACTTTTTTTTCGTGAAAATTTCGACATACTATACAACGACTTTTTTTCGACATACTATACCATGACTTTTTTTCAACATATTATACTGTGACTTTTTACGTGTAAATTTCGTATTACTATACTATGAATTTTTTTCGATATACTATACTTTGACTTTTCGTGAAAATTTTGACATACAATACCATGACTTTTTTTTTCGTGAAAATTTCGACATACAATACCATGACTTTTTTCGACATACTATACCATGACTTTTTTTCATGAAAATTTTGACATACTATAGTATGGCCTTCTTTCGACATACTATACTATGACTTTTTTTTTCATGAAAATTTCAACATACTATACTATGACGTTTTTTCGACATACTATACTATGACTTTTTTTTCGTGAAAATTTCGACATACTATAGCATGACTTTTTATTGACATTCTATAGCATGACTTTTTTTTCGTGAAAATTTCGACATACTATACTATGACTTTATTTCGACATACTATACTATGACTTTTTTTTCGTGAAAATTTCGACATACTATACTATTACCTTTTTTCGACATACTATACAATGACATTTTTCGGGAAAATTTCGACATACTATACTATGACTTTTTTTCGACATATTATACTATGACTTTTTTTTTGTGAAAATTTCTACATACTATACTATGTCTTTTTTTCGACATACTATACTATGACTTTTTTTTTGTGAAAATTTCGACATACTATACTACGACTTTTTTTCGACATACTATACTATTACTTTTTTCGTGAAAATTTCGATATACTATATTATGACTTTTTTTCAACATACTATACTATGACTTTTTACGTGTAAATTTCGTCTTACTATACTATGACTTTTTTTTGACATACTATACTATGACTTTTTTTCGACATACTATACTATGACTTTTTTTTCGTGAACATTTCGACATACTATACTATGTCTTTTTTTCGACATACTATACTATGACTTTCTTTTTGTGAAAATTTTGACATACTATACTATGACTTTTTTTCAACATACTATACTATGACTTTTTACGTGTAAATTTCGTCTTACTATACTATGACTTTTTTTTGACATACTATACTATGACTTTTTTTCCGTGAAAATTTCGACATACTATACTATGACTTTTTTTCGACATACTATACTATGCCTTTTTTTCGTGAAATTTTCGACATACTATAGCATGACTTTTTATCGACATTCTATAGTATGACTTTTTTTTCGTGAAAATTTCGACATACTATACAACGACTTTTTTTCGACATACTATACCATGACTTTTTTTCAACATATTATACTGTGACTTTTTACGTGTAAATTTCGTATTACTATACTATGAATTTTTTTCGATATACTATACTTTGACTTTTCGTGAAAATTTTGACATACAATACCATGACTTTTTTTTTCGTGAAAATTTCGACATACAATACCATGACTTTTTTCGACATACTATACCATGACTTTTTTTCATGAAAATTTTGACATACTATAGTATGGCCTTCTTTCGACATACTATACTATGACTTTTTTTTTCATGAAAATTTCAACATACTATACTATGACGTTTTTTCGACATACTATACTATGACTTTTTTTTCGTGAAAATTTCGACATACTATAGCATGACTTTTTATTGACATTCTATAGCATGACTTTTTTTTCGTGAAAATTTCGACATACTATACTATGACTTTATTTCGACATACTATACTATGACTTTTTTTTCGTGAAAATTTCGACATACTATACTATTACCTTTTTTCGACATACTATACAATGACATTTTTCGGGAAAATTTCGACATACTATACTATGACTTTTTTTCGACATATTATACTATGACTTTTTTTTTGTGAAAATTTCTACATACTATACTATGTCTTTTTTTCGACATACTATACTATGACTTTTTTTTTGTGAAAATTTCGACATACTATACTACGACTTTTTTTCGACATACTATACTATTACTTTTTTCGTGAAAATTTCGATATACTATATTATGACTTTTTTTCGACATGCTATACTATGACTTTTTTTCGACATACTATACAATGACTTTTTTCGGGAAAATTTCGACATACTATACTATGTTTTTTTTTCGATATACTATACTATGACTTTTTTTTCGTGAAAATTTCGACATACTATACTATGACTTTTTTTCAACATATTATACTGTGACTTTTTACGTGTAAATTTCGTATTACTATACTATGAATTTTTTTCGATATACTATACTTTGACTTTTTTCGTGAAAATTTTGACATACTATGCTATGACTTTTTTTTTCGTGAAAATTTCGACATACTATACCATGACTTTTTTCGACATACTATACCATGACTTTTTTTCATGAAAATTTTGACATACTATAGTATGACCTTCTTTCGACATACTATACTATGACTTTTTTTTTCATGAAAATTTTGACATACTATACTATGACTTTTTTTCGACATACTATACTATGACTTTTTTTTCGTGAAAATTTCGACATACTATAGCATGACTTTTTATCGACATTCTATAGCATGACTTTTTTTTCGTGAAAATTTCGACATACTATACTATGACTTTATTTCGACATACTATACTATGACTTTTTTTTCGTGAAAATTTCGACATACTATACTATTACTTTTTTTCGACATACTATACTATGACTTTTTTTTCGTGAACATTTCGACATACTATACTATGTCTTTTATTCGACATACTATACTATGACTTTCTTTTCGTGAAAATTTTGACATACTATACTATGACTTTTTTTCAACATACTATACTATGACTTTTTACGTGTAAATTTCGTCTTACTATACTATGACTTTTTTTTGACATACTATACTATGACTTTTTTTCCGTGAAAATTTCGACATACTATACTATGACTTTTTTTCGACATACTATACTATGCCTTTTTTTCGTGAAATTTTCGACATACTATAGCATGACTTTTTATCGACATTCTATAGTATGACTTTTTTTTCGTGAAAATTTCGACATACTATACGACTTTTTTTCGACATACTATACTATGACTTTTTTTCAACATATTATACTGTGACTTTTTACGTGTAAATTTCGTATTACTATACTATGAATTTTTTTCGATATACTATACTTTGACTTTTCGTGAAAATTTTGACATACAATACCAGGACTTTTTTTTTCGTGAAAATTTCGACATACAATACCATGACTTTTTTCGACATACTATACCATGACTTTTTTTCATGAAAATTTTGACATACTATAGTATGGCCTTCTTTCGACATACTATACTATGACTTTTTTTTTCATGAAAATGTCAACATACTATACTATGACTTTTTTTCGACATACTATACTATGACTTTTTTTTCATGAAAATTTCGACATACTATAGCATGACTTTTTATCGACATTCTATAGCATGACTTTTTTTTCGTGAAAATTTCGACATACTATACTATGACTTTATTTCGACATACTATACTATGACTTTTTTTTCGTGAAAATTTCGACATACTATACTATTACCTTTTTTCGACATACTATACAATGACATTTTTCGGGAAAATTTCGACAAACTATACTATGACTTTTTTTCGACATATTATACTATGACTTTTTTTTTGTGAAAATTTCTACATACTATACTATGTCTTTTTTTCGACATACTATACTATGACTTTTTTTTTGTGAAAATTTCGACATACTATACTACGACTTTTTTTCGACATACTATACTATTACTTTTTTCGTGAAAATTTCGATATACTATATTATGACTTTTTTTCGACATGCTATACTATGACTTTTTTTCGACATACTATACAATGACTTTTTTCGGGAAAATTTTGACATACTATACTATGTTTTTTTTTCGATATACTATACTATGACTTTTTTTTCGTGAAAATTTCGACATACTATACTATGACTTTTTTTCAACATATTATACTGTGACTTTTTACGTGTAAATTTCGTATTACTATACTATGAATTTTTTTCGATATACTATACTTTGACTTTTTTCGTGAAAATTTTGACATACTATGCTATGACTTTTTTTTTCGTGAAAATTTCGACATACTATACCATGACTTTTTTCGACATACTATACCATGACTTTTTTTCATGAAAATTTTGACATACTATAGTATGACCTTCTTTCGACATACTATACTATGACTTTTTTTTTCATGAAAATTTTGACATACTATACTATGACTTTTTTTCGACATACTATACTATGACTTTTTTTTCGTGAAAATTTCGACATACTATAGCATGACTTTTTATCGACATTCTATAGCATGACTTTTTTTTCGTGAAAATTTCGACATACTATACTATGACTTTATTTCGACATACTATACTATGACTTTTTTTTCGTGAAAATTTCGACATACTATACTATTACTTTTTTTCGACATACTATACTATGACTTTTTTTTCGTGAACATTTCGACATACTATACTATGTCTTTTTTTCGACATACTATACTATGACTTTCTTTTCTTGAAAATTTTGACATACTATACTATGACTTTTTTTCAACATACTATACTATGACTTTTTACGTGTAAATTTCGTCTTACTATACTATGACTTTTTTTTGACATACTATACCATGACTTTTTTTCCGTGAAAATTTCGACATACTATACTATGACTTTTTTTCGACATACTATACTATGCCTTTTTTTCGTGAAATTTTCGACATACTATAGCATGACTTTTTATCGACATTCTATAGTATGACTTTTTTTTCGTGAAAATTTCGACATACTATACAACGACTTTCTTGTTGTGAAAATTTCGACATACTATACTATGACTTTATTAGTGAAAATTTCGACATACTATAGCATTACTTTTTTCGACATTCTGTAGTATTACTTTTTTTCGTGAAAATTTCGACATACTATACTATGATTTTTTTTTCGTGAAAATTTCGACATACTATACTATGACTTTTTTTCTACATACTATACTATTACTTTTTTTCGACATACTATACTATGACTTTTTTTTCGTGAACATTTCGACATACTATACTATGTCTTTTTTTCGACATACTATACTATGACTTTCTTTTCGTGAAAATTTTGACATACTATACTATGACTTTTTTTCAACATACTATACTATGACTTTTTACGTGTAAATTTCGTCTTACTATACTATGACTTTTTTTTGACATACTATACTATGACTTTTTTTCCGTGAAAATTTCGACATACTATACTATGACTTTTTTTCGACATACTATACTATGCCTTTTTTTCGTGAAATTTTCGACATACTATAGCATGACTTTTTATCGACATTCTATAGTATGACTTTTTTTTCGTGAAAATTTCGACATACTATACAACGACTTTCTTGTTGTGAAAATTTCGACATACTATACTATGACTTTATTAGTGAAAATTTCGACATACTATAGCATTACTTTTTTCGACATTCTGTAGTATTACTTTTTTTCGTGAAAATTTCGACATACTATACTATGATTTTTTTTTCGTGAAAATTTCGACATACTATACTATGACTTTTTTTCTACATACTATACTATGACTTTTTTTCGACATACTATACAATGACTTTTTTTTCGTGAAAATTTCGACATACTATACAATGACTTTTTTTCTACATACTATACTATGACTTTTTTTCGACATACTATACTATGACTTTTTTTTCGTGAAAATTTCGACATACTATACTATGTCTTTTTTTCGACATACTATACTATGACTTTCTTTTCGTTAAAATTTCGACATACTATACTATGACTTTTTTTCAACTTACTATACTGTGACTTTTTACGTGTAAATTTCGTCTTACTATACTATGACTTTTTTTCGACATACTATACTATGACTTTTTTTTTCGTGAAATGTCCGACATACTATAGCATGACTTTTTATCGACATTCTATAGTATGACTTTTTTTTCCTGAAAATTTCGACATACTATACAACGACTTTCTTTTTGTGAAAATTTCAACATACTATACTATGACTTTATTAGTGAAAATTTCGACATACTATAGTATTACTTTTTTCGACATTCTGTAGTATTACTTTTTTTCGTGAAAATTTCGACATACTATACTATGATTTTTTTTTCGTGAAAATTTCGACATACTATACTATGACTTTTTTTCTACATACTATACTATGACTTTTTTTCGACATACTATACAATGACTTTTTTTTCGTGAAAATTTCGACATACTATACAATGACTTTTTTTCTACATACTATACTATGACTTTTTTTCGACATACTATACTATGACTTTTTTTTCGTGAAAATTTCGACATACTATACTATGTCTTTTTTTCGACATACTATACTATGACTTTCTTTTCGTTAAAATTTCGACATACTATACTATGACTTTTTTTCAACTTACTATACTGTGACTTTTTACGTGTAAATTTCGTCTTACTATACTATGACTTTTTTTCGACATACTATACTATGACTTTTTTTTTCGTGAAATGTCCGACATACTATAGCATGACTTTTTATCGACATTCTATAGTATGACTTTTTTTTCCTGAAAATTTCGACATACTATACAACGACTTTCTTTTTGTGAAAATTTCAACATACTATACTATGACTTTATTAGTGAAAATTTCGACATACTATAGTATTACTTTTTTCTACATTCTGTAGTATTACTTTTTTTCGTGAAAATTTCGACATACTATACTATGATTTTTTTTTCGTGAAAATTTCGACATACTATTCTATCACTTTTTTTCTACATACTAAACTTACTTTTTTTCGACATACTATACAATGACATTTTTCGGGAAAATTTCGACATACTATACTATGACTTTTTTTCGACATACTATACTATGACTTTTTTTCGACATACTATACTATGACTTTTTTTTTCGTGAAATGTCCGACGTACTCTAGCATGACTTTTTATCGACATTCTATAGTATGACTTTTTTTTCCTGAAAATTTCGACATACTATACAACGACTTTCTTTTTGTGAAAATTTCAACATACTATACTATGACTTTATTAGTGAAAATTTCGACATACTATAGTATTACTTTTTTCTACATTCTGTAGTATTACTTTTTTTCGTGAAAATTTCGACATACTATACTATGATTTTTTTTTCGTGAAAATTTCGACATACTATTCTATCACTTTTTTTCTACATACTAAACTTACTTTTTTTCGACATACTATACAATGACATTTTTCGCGAAAATTTCGACATACTATACTATGACTTTTTTTCGACATACTATACTATGACTTTTTTTTCGTGAAAATTTCTACATACTATACTATGTCTTTTTTTCGACATACTATACTATGACTTTTTTTAAGACATACTATACTGTGACTTTTTATGTGTAAATTTCGACATACTATACTATGACTTTTTTCGACATTCTATACCATGACTTTTTTCGTGAAAATTTTGACATACTATTCTATGACTTTTTTCTACATACTATACTATGACTTTTTTCTCGTGAAAATTTCAAGTTACTATGCTATGACTTCTTTCGACATACTATACTATGACTTTTTTTTCTGAAAATTTCGACATACTATACTATGACTTTTTTTCGACATACTATACTATTACTTTTTTCGTGAAAATTTTGATATACTATATTATGACTTTTTTTCGACATACTATACTATGACTTTTTTTCGACATACTATACAATGACTTTTTTCTGGAAAATTTCGACATACTATAATATGACTTTTTTATGACATACTATACTATGACTTTTTTTTCGTGAAAATTTCGACATACTATACTATGTCTTTTTTTCGACATACTATACTATGACTTTCTTTTCGTGAAAATTTCGACATACTATACTATGACTTTTTTTCAACAAACTATACTGTGACTTTTTACGTGTAAATTTCGTCTTACTATACTATGACTTTTTTTCGACATACTATACTATGACTTTTTTTTTCGTGAAATTTTCGACATACTATAGCATGACTTTTTATCGACATTCTATAGTATGACTTTTTTTTCCTGAAAATTTCGACATACTATACAACGACTTTCTTTTTGTGAAAATTTCAACATACTATACTATGACTTTATTAGTGAAAATTTCGACATACTATAGTATTACTTTTTTCTACATTCTGTAGTATTACTTTTTTTCGTGAAAATTTCGACATACTATACTATGATTTTTTTTTCGTGAAAATTTCGACATACTATTCTATCACTTTTTTTCTACATACTAAACTGACTTTTTTTCGACATACTATACAATGACATTTTTCGGGAAAATTTCAACATACTATACTATGACTTTTTTTCGACATACTATACTATGACTTTTTTTTCGTGAAAATTTCTACATACTATACTATGTCTTTTTTTCGACATACTATACTATGACTTTTTTTTTGTGAAAATTTCGACATACTATACTACGACTTTTTTTCGACATACTAAACTATGACTTTTTTTCGACATACTATACCATGACTTTTTTATGAAAATTTCGACATACTATAGTATGATTTTTTTTTCGACATACTATACCATGACTTTTTTCGTGAAAATTTTGACATACTATTCTATGACTTTTTTTCTACATACTATACTATGACTTTTTTCTCGTGAAAATTTCAAGATACTATGCTATGACTTCTTTCGACATACTATACTATGACTTTTTTTTCTGAAAATTTCGACATACTATACTTTGACTTTTTTCGGGAAAATTTCGACATACTATAATATGACTTTTTTACGACATACTATACTATGGCTTTTTTTTCGTGAAAATTTCGACATACTATACTATGTCTTTTTTTCGACATACTATACTATGACTTTTTTTTCGTGAAAATTTCGACATACTATACTATGACTTTTTTTCAACATATTATAGTGTGACTTTTTACGTGTAAATTTCGTATTACTATACTATGAATTTTTTTCGATATACTATACTGTGACTTTCTTCGTGAAAATTTTGACATACTATGCTATGACTTTTTTTTTCGTGAAAATTTCGACATACTATACCATGACTTTTTTCGACATACTATACCATGACTTTTTTTTCATGAAAATTTTGACATACTATAGTATGACCTTCTTTCGACATACTATACTATGACTTTTTTTTTTGGGAAAATTTCGACATACTATACAATGACTTTTTTTCGACATACTAAACTATGACTTTCTTTTCGTGAAAATTTCGACATACTATACTATGACTTTTTTTCAACATACTATACTCTAACTTTTAACGTGTAAATTTCGTCTTACTATACTATGACTTTTTTTTGACATACTATACTATGACTTTCTTTTCGTGAAAATTTCGACATACTATACTATGACTTTTTTTCGACATACTATACTATGACTTTTTTTTCGTGAAATTTTCGACATACTATAGCATGACTTTTTATCGACATTCTATAGTATGACTTTTTTTTCGTGAAAATTTCGACATACTATACAACGACTTTCTTTTTGTGAAAATTTCGACATACTATACTATGACTTTATTAGTGAAAATTTCGAAATACTATAGCATTACTTTTTTCGACATTCTGTAGTATTACTTTTTTTCGTGAAAATTTCGACATACTATACTATGATTTTTTTTTCGTGAAAATTTCGACATACTATACTATGACTTTTTTTCTACATACTATACTATGACTTTTTTTTCTGAAGATTTCGACATACTATACTATGACTTTTTTCGACATACTATACCATGACTTTTTTCGTGAAAATTTTGACATACTATTCTATGACTTTTTTCTACATACTATACTATGACTTTTTTCTCGTGAAAATTTCAAGTTACTATGCTATGACTTCTTTCGACATACTATACTATGACTTTTTTTCGACATACTATACAATGACTTTTTTCTGGAAAATTTCGACATACTATAATATGACTTTTTTATGACATACTATACTATGACTTTTTTTTCGTGAAAATTTCGACATACTATACTATGTCTTTTTTTCGACATACTATACTATGACTTTTTTTTCGTGAAAATTTCGACATACTATACTATGACTTTTTTTCAACATATTATACTGTGACTTTTTACGTGTAAATTTCATATTACTATACTATGAATTTTTTTCGATATACTATACTTTGACTTTTTTCGTGAAAATTTTGACATACTATGCTATGACTTTTTTTTTCGTGAAAATTTCGACATACTATACCATGACTTTTTTCGACATACTATACCATGACTTTTTTTCATGAAAATTTTGAAATAATATAGTATGACCTTCTTTCGACATACTATACTATGACTTTTTTTTCATGAAAATTTCGACATACTATACTATGACTTTTTTTCGACATACTATACTATGACTTTTTTTTCGTGAAAATTTCGACATACTACAGCATGACTTTTTATCGACATTCTATAGCATGACTTTTTTTTCGTGAAAATTTCGACATACTATACTATGACTTTATTTCGACATACTATACTATGACTTTTTTTTCGTGAAAATTTCGACATACTATATTATTACTTTTTTTCGACATACTATACTATGACTTTCTTTTCGTGAAAATTTCGACATACTATACTATGACTTTTTTTCAACATACTATACTATGACTTTTTACGTGTAAATTTCGTCTTACTATACTAAGACTTTTTTTTGACATACTATACTATGACTTTTTTTCCGTGAAAATTTCGACATACTATACTATGACTTTTATTCGACATACTATACTATGACTTTTTTTTCGTGAAATTTTCGACATACTATACTATGACTTTATATCGACATTCTATAGTATGACTTTTTTTTCGTGAAAATTTCGACATACTATACGACTTTCTTTTTGTGAAAATTTCGACATACTATACTATGACTTTATTACTGAAAATTGCGACATACTATAGCATTACTTTTTTCGACATTCTGTAGTATTACTTTTTTTCGTGAAAATTTCGACATACTATACTATGATTTTTTTTTCGTGAAAATTTCGACATACTATACTATGACTTTTTTTCTACATACTATACTATGACTTTTTTTCGACATGCTATACAATGACTTTTTTTTCGTGAAAATTTCGACATACTACACAATGACTTTTTTCTACATACTATACTATGACTTTTTTTCGACATACTACACAATGACTTTTTTTCGGGAAAATTTCGACATACTATACTATGACTTTTTTTCGACATACTATACTATGACTTTCTTTTCGTGAAAATTTCGACATACTATACTATGACTTTTTTTCAACATACTATACTGTGACTTTTTACGTGTAAATTTCGTCTTACTATACTATGACTTTTTTTCGACATACTATACTATGACTTTTTTTTTCGTGAAATTTTCGACATACTATAGCATGACTTTTTATCGACATTCTATAGTATGACTTTTTTTTCCTGAAAATTTCGACATACTATACAACGACTTTCTTTTTGTGAAAATTTCAACATACTATACTATGACTTTATTAGTGAAAATTTCGACATACTATAGTATTACTTTTTTCTACATTCTGTAGTATTACTTTTTTTCGTGAAAATTTCGACATACTATACTATGATTTTTTTTTCGTGAAAATTTCGACATACTATACTATGACTTTTTTTCGTGAAAATTTCGACATACTATACTATGACTTTTTTTCTACATACTATACTATGACTTTTCTTCGACATACTATACTATGACTTTTTTTCGACATACTATACTATGACTTTTTTGTGAAAATTGACATACTATTCTATGACTTTTTTCTACATACTATACTATGACTTTTTTCTCGTGAAAATTTCAAGATACTATGCTATGACTTCTTTCGACATAATATACTATGACTTTTTTTCTGAAAATTTCGACATACTATACTATGACTTTTTTCGACATACTATACAATGACTTTTTTCGGAAAAATTTCGACATACTATACTATGATTTTTTTTTCGACATACTATACCATGACTTTTTTCGTGAAAATTTTGACATACTATTCTATGACTTTTTTTCTACATGCTATACTATGACTTTTTTCTCGTGAAAATTTCAAGATACTATGCTATGACTTCTTTCGACATACTATACTATGACTTTTTTTTCTGAATATTTCGACATACTATACTATGACTTCTTTTCGACATACTATACTATTACTTTTTTCGTGAAAATTTCGATATGCTATATTATGACTTTTTTTCGACATACTATACTATGACTTTTTTTCGACATACTATACAATGACTTTTTTCGGGAAAATTTCGACATACTATAATATGACTTTTTTACGACATACTATACTATGACTTTTTTTTCGTGAAAATTTCGACATACTATACTATGTCTTTTTTTCGACATACTATACTATGACTTTTTTTTCGTGAAAATTTCGACATACTATACTAGGACTTTTTTTCAACATATTATAGTGTGACTTTTTACGTGTAAATTTCGTATTACTATACTATGAATTTTTTTCGATATACTATACTGTGACTTTTTTCGTGAAAATTTTGACATACTATGCTATGACTTTTTTTTTCGTGAAAATTTCGACATACTATACCATGACTTTTTTCGACATACTATACCATGACTTTTTTTTCATGAAAATTTTGACATACTATAGTATGACCTTCTTTCGACATACTATACTATGACTTTTTTTTTCGGGAAAATTTCGACATACTATACAATGACTTTTTTTCGACATACTAAACTATGACTTTTTTTTCGTGAAAATTTCGATATGCTATATTATGACTTTTTTTCGACATACTATACTATGACTTTTTTTCGACATACTATACAATGACTTTTTTCGGGAAAATTTCGACATACTATAATATGACTTTTTTACGACATACTATACTATGACTTTTTTTTCGTGAAAATTTCGACATACTATACTATGTCTTTTTTTCGACATACTATACTATGACTTTTTTTTCGTGAAAATTTCGACATACTATACTAGGACTTTTTTTCAACATATTATAGTGTGACTTTTTACGTGTAAATTTCGTATTACTATACTATGAATTTTTTTCGATATACTATACTGTGACTTTTTTCGTGAAAATTTTGACATACTATGCTATGACTTTTTTTTTCGTGAAAATTTCGACATACTATACCATGACTTTTTTCGACATACTATACCATGACTTTTTTTTCATGAAAATTTTGACATACTATAGTATGACCTTCTTTCGACATACTATACTATGACTTTTTTTTTCGGGAAAATTTCGACATACTATACAATGACTTTTTTTCGACATACTAAACTATGACTTTCTTTTCGTGAAAATTTCGACATACTATACTATGACTTTTTTTCGACATACTATACTGTAACTTTTAACGTGTAAATTTCGTCTTACTATACTATGACTTTTTTTTGACATACTATACTATGACTTTCTTTTCGTGAAAATTTCGACATACTATACTATGACTTTATTAGTGAAAATTTCGAAATACTATAGCATTACTTTTTTCGACATTCTGTAGTATTACTTTTTTTCGTGAAAATTTCGACATACTATACTATGATTTTTTTTTCGGGAAAATTTCGACATACTATACTATGACTTTTTTTCTACATACTATACTATGACTTTTTTTCTGAAGATTTCGACATACTATGACTTTTTTACGACATGCTTAACTATGACTTCATTTTCGACATACAATGCTATGATTTTTTTCTTGAAAATTTCTACATACTATAATATGACTTTTCTTTCGTGAAAATTTCTACATACTATAGTATGACTTTTTTTGTGAAAATTTTGACATACTATTCTATGACTTTTTTCTACATACTATACTATGACTTTTCTTTCGTGAAAATTTCTACATACTATACTACGACCTTTTTTCGACATACTATACTATGCCTTTTTTTTTCGTGAAAATTTTGACATACTATACCATGACTTTTTTAGACATACTGTAACCATGATTTTTTTTCATGAAAATTTTGACATAATATAGTATGACCTTCTTTCGACATACTATACTATGACTTTTCTTTTCGTGAAAATTTCGACATACTATACCATGACTTTTTTTTGACATATTATACTATGACTTTTTTTTCGTGAAAATTTCGACATACTATACTATGACTTTTTTTGTGAAAATTTTGACATACTATTCTATGACTTTTTTCTACATACTATACTATGACTTTTTTCTCGTGAAAATTTCAAGATACTATGCTATGACTTCTTTCGACATACTATACTATGACTTTTTTTCGACATACTATACAATGACTTTTTTTTCGGGAAAATTTCGACATACTATACTATGACTTTTTTCGACATACTATACTATGACTTTTTTTTCGTGAAAATTTCGACATACTATATTATGTTTTTTTTTTCGACATACTATACTATGACTTTTTTTTTTGTGAAAATTTCGACATACTATACTATGACTTTTTTTCGACATACTATACTATGACTTTTTTTTCTGAAGATTTCGACATACTATGACTTTTTTTCGACATGCTTAACTATGACTTCATTTTCGACATACAATGCTATGATTTTTTTCTTGAAAATTTCTACATACTATAATATGAATTTTCTTTCGTGAAAATTTCTACATACTATACTACGACCTTTTTTCGACATACTATACTATGCCTTTTTTTTTCGTGAAAATTTCGACATACTATACAATGACTTTTTTCGACATACTGTAACCATGATTTTTTTTCATGAAAATTTTGACATACTATAGTATGACCTTCTTTCAACATACTATACTATGACTTTTCTTTTCGTGAAAATTTCGACATACTATACCATGACTTTTTTTCGACATATTATACTATGACTTTTTTTTCGTGAAAATTTCGACATACTATACTATGACTTTTTTTCTACATACTATACTATGACTTTTTTTCGACATACTATACTATGACTTTTTTTTCGGGAAAATTTTGACATACTATACTATGACTTTTTTTCTACATACTATACTATGACTTTTTTTCGACATACTATACAATGACTTTTTTCGGGAAAATTTCGACATACTATACTATGATTTTTTTTTCGACATACTATACTATGACTTTTTTCGGGAAAATTTCGACATACTATACTATGATTTTTTTTTCGACATACTATACTATGACTTTTTTTTCATGAAAATTTCTACATACTATACTATGTCTTTTTTTCGACATACTATGCTATGACTTTTTTTTTGTGAAAATTTCGACATACTATACTAGGTCTTTTTTTCGACATACTATAATATGACTTTTTTTAAGACATACTATACTGTGACTTTTTACTCGTGAAAATTTCAAGATACTATGCTATGACTTCTTTCGACATACTATACTATGACTTTTTATCCGAAAATTTCGACATACTATACTATGACTTTTTTTCGACATACTATACTATGACTTTTTTTGTGAAAATTTTGACATACTATTCTATGACTTTTTTCTCGTGAAAATTTCAAGATACTATGCTATGACTTCTTTCGACATACTATACTATGACTTTTTTTTTGAAAATTTCGACATACTATACTATGACTTTTTTTCGACATACTATACTATGACTTTTTTTTACAATTTTTTTTGTCGTACTATACCATGACTTTTTCCGACATACTATACTATGACTTTTTTTCGACATACTATTTTATTACTTTTTTCGTGAAAATTTCGACATACTATACTATGACTTTTTTTCTACATACTATACTATGAATTTTTTTTGGTGAAAATTTCGACATACTATACTACGACCTTTTTTCGACATACTATACCATGCCTTTTTTTTTCGTGAAAATTTCGACATACTATAGTATGACCTTCTTTCGACATACTATACTATGACTTTTTTTTTCGTGAAAATATTGACATACTATACTACGACTTTCTCTTTGTGAAAATTTCGACATACTCTATTATGACTTTTTTCGACATACTATACTATGACTTTTTTTAAGTGAAAATTTCGACATACTGTACTATGACTTTTTTTCGACATACTATAATATTACTTTTTTTCGTGTAAATTTCGACATACTACATTATGACTTCTTTCCGACATACTATACTATGACTTTTTTTCTTGAAAATTTAAACATACTATTCCATGACTTTTTTTCGACATACTATACTTTGACTTTTTTTCGTGAAATTTTCGAGATACTATAGCATGACTTTTTTTCGACATTCTATAGTATGACTTTTTTTTCGTGAAAATTTCGAATTTCTTTTTGTGAAAATTTCGACATACTATACTATGACTTTTTTGGTGAAAATTTCGACATACTATAGCATTACTTTTTTTTGACATATTATAGATGACTTTTTTTTTGCGAAAATTTCAACAAACTATACCATGACCTTTTTTCGACATGCTAAATTATGACTTTATTTTCAACATACAATGCTAAGATTTTTTCGTGAAAATTTCGACATACTATACTATGACTTTTCTTTCGTGAAAATTTCGACATACTATAATATGACCTTTTTTCGACATACTATACTATGACTTTTTTTTTCGTGAAAATTTCGACATACTATACCATGACTTTTTTCGACATACTATACCCTGACATTTTTTCATGAAAATTTTGACATACTATAGTATGACCTTCTTTCGACATACTATACTATTACTTTTTTTTTCGTTAAAATTTCGACATACTAAACCATGACTATTTTTCGACATCTATTCTATGACTTTTTTTCATTAAAATTTCGACATACTATAGTATGACTTTTTTTCGACATACTATATTATGACTTTTTTTTCGTGAAATGTTCGACACACTATAGCATGACTTTTTATTGACAATCTATAGTATCACTTTTTTTTCGTGAAAATTTCGACAACAGGTCTAATTTCTAATAACGAATTCACCTATACCAAGGGAACAGTCCCAGGTCTGGTGGTATAGCTTAGTGTGATAAATATCTTGTTGGAATACTGAAGGTTGTGGGTTCGATACTTATGCGGCACAGTCTGTTTTCAGTTCTAACTTCTAATGACGAAGTCAAATATACCAAGAGAACAGACTGGTGTATCAGTTGGTATAGCTCAGTTTGGTAGATACCTGGTTTAAATCCTGGAGGTTGTGGGTTCGACTCTTATGTGACACAGTCTCTTTGCAGGTCTAACTTCTAATGACGAGGTCAAATATACCAAGAGAACAGTCCAAAGTGCGTGTGGCATTGGTGGCTTGGTTGCTAAGCTCTCGGTTCTGGCTGCGGCAGAGCAGGGTTCAAGCCCATCCGCACATCGATGCCCGGTGCCCGACAGTGGAGTGAGACGAGTGTCTCCTCCCAGGTTTTCGGAGAGATACAACTGGAGGGTTATGAAGAAACCAGAAATTGTATTAAATTTTACTGCGTATTTGAAGGGTTCAGTTTCGGGTTCGGTTTAGGGTTACCTGCTGAAGGGTTAGGGTTACCTGGTGAGATGTTGAAGGGTTAGGGTTACCTGCCGAGACGTTGAAGGGTTAGGGTTGCCTGCTGAAATGTTGAAGGGATAGGGTTAGGTTACCTGCCGAGATGTTGAAGGGCTAGGGTTAGGGTTACCTGCCCGAGATGTAGAAGGGTTAGGGTTAGGGTTAGGGTTACCTGGTGAGATGTTGAAAGGTTAGGGTTAGGGTTACCTGCCGAGATGTTGAAGGGTTAGGGTTGCCTGCTGACATGTTGAAGGGCTAGGGTTAGGTTACCTGCCGAGATGTTGAAGGGCTAGGGTTAGGGTTACCTGCCCGAGATGTTGAAGGGTTAGGGTTACCTGCTGAGATGTTGAAAGGTTAGGGTTAGGGTTAGGGTTAGGGTTACTTCAACCCTACCTTCAACATCTCAGCAGGTAACCCTAACCCTTCAACATGTCAGCAGGTAACCCTTCAACATCTCAGCAGGTAACCCTAACCCTTCAGCAGGTAACCCTAACCCGAACCTGAACCCTTCAAATACGCAGTAAAATGTATTACAATTTCTGTTTTTCTTCATAACCCTCCAGTTGTATCTCTCCGTAAACCTGGGAGGAGACACTCGTCTCACTCCACTGTCCGGCACCGGGTGGCGGGTGGGCTTGAACCCTGCTCTGCCGCAGCCAGAACCGATCTTAGCAACCAAGCCAGCAATGCCACACGCACTTTGTTCTCTTGGTATATTTGACCTCGTCATTAGAAGTTAGACCTGCAAAGACACTGTGTCACATAAGAGTCGAACCCACAACCTCCAGCATTCCAACCGGGTATCTACGACACTGAGCTATACCACCAGATACACTTATAACTGTTCTCTTGGTATATTTGACTTCGTCATTAGAAGTTAGACCTGCAAAGAGACTGTGTCCCATAAGTATCGAACCCACAACCTCCAGCATTCAAACCGGGTATCTACCAAACAGACTATACCAACTGATACACCAGTCTGATCTCTTGGTATATTTGGCTTCGTCATTAGAAGTGAGACTTGCAAAGACACTGTGTCCCATAAGTATCGAACCCACAACCTCCAGCATTGCATCCAGGTATATACCACACTGAGCTATACCACCAGATACACTTGAAACTGTTCTCTTGGTATATTTGACCTCGGCATTAGAAGTTAGACCTGCAAAGAGACTGTGTCACATAAGAGTCAAACCCGCAATCTCCAGCATTCAAACCGGATATTTACCAAACTGAGCTATACCAACTGATACCCCAGTCTGTTCTCTTGGTATATTTGACTTCGTCATTAGAAGTTAGACCTGCAAAGAGACTGTGTCACATAAGAGTCGAACCCACAACCTCCAGTATTCCAATCAGATATCTATCACACTTAACTATACCACCAGATACATTTGGGACTGTTCTCTTGGTATAGGTGAATTCGTCATTAGAAGTTAGACCTGAATCCGAAATTTTCACGAAAAAGAAGTCATAGTATTGTATGTCGAAAATAAAGTCATAGTATAGCATGTCGAAAAAAATTCATAGTATACTATGTCGAAAGTTTCAGGAAAAATAGTCATAGTAAAAAAGTAAAAAAAAGTCATAGTATAGTATGTCGAAATTTTCCCCCAAAAAAAGTCTTACTATAGTATGTCGAAAAAAAGTCATGGTATAGTTTGTTGAAATTTTCACGAAAGAAAGTCATACTCTAGTATATCGAAAAAAAAGTCATAGTATAGTGTGTCGAAATTTTCACGAAAAAAAAGTCATAGTATAGTATGTCGAAATTTTCACGAAAAAAAAGTCATACTATAGAATGTCGAAAAAAGTGATGCTATAGTATGACGAAATTTTCACTAAAAAAGTCATAGTATAGTATGTCGAATTTTCACAAAAAAAATCATGGTATAGTATGTCGAAAATTTCACAAAAAAAAAAGTCATAGTATAGTATGTCGAAAAAAGGTCATAGTATAGTATGTCGAAATTTTCACGAAAGAAAAGTCATAGTATAGTATGTCGAAATTTTCACGAAAAAAATCATAGCATTGTATGTCGAAAATAAAGTCATAGTTTAGCATGTCGAAAAAAAGTCTTAGTATGTCGAAATTTTCAAAAAAAAAAGTCATAGTTTAATATGTCGAAAAAAGATCTTAGTATAGTTTGTTGAAATTTTCGCGAAAAAAAAGTCATACTATAGTATGTCGAAAAAAAGTAATGCTATAGTATGTCGAAATTTTCACAAAAAAAGTCATAGTATAGTAAGTCGAAATTTTCACAAAAAGAAAGTCATAGGATAGTATGTCGTAATTTTCACGAAAAAAAAGTCATTCTATAGAATGTCGAAAAAAAGTCATGCTATAGTATCTCGAAAATTTCACAAAAAAAAAGTCATAGTATAGTATGTCGAAAAAAAATCATTGTATAGTATGTTTAAATTTAAAAAAAAAAAAGTCATAGTATAGGATGTCGAAAAAAAGTCAAACTATAGTATGTCGGAAAGAAGTCATAATGTAGTATGTCGAAATTTACACGAAAAAAAGTCATATTATAGTATGTCGAAAAAAAGTCATAGTACAGTAGGTCGAAATTTTCACAAAAAAAAGTCATAGTATAGTATGTCGAAAAAAAGTCATACTATAGTATGTCGAACATTTCATGAAAAAAAGTCATAGTATGGTATGTCGAAAAAAAGTCATTGTATAGTATGTCGAAATTTTCACGAAAAGAAAGTCATAGTATAGTATGTCGAAAGAAGGTCATACTATATTATGTCGAAATTTTTACGAAAAAAAGTCATAGTCTCAATTTTTACGAAAAAAGTCATAGTACATCATACCGAAAAAAAAGTCATACTATAGTATGTCGAAATTTTTACGAAAAAAAGTCATAGTGTAGTATGTCGAAATTTTCAGAAAAAAAAGTCATACTAAAAAGTCAAAAAGTCATAGTATAGTATGTAAAATTTTCACGAAAAAAAAGTCATAGTATAGTATGTCGAAAAAAAGTCATAGTATAGTATGTTGAAAATTTCAGAAAAAAAAGTCATAGTATAGTATGTCGAAAGAAGTCATAGCATAGTATCTTGAAATTTTCACGAAAAAAGTCATAGTATAGTATGTCGAAAAAAAGTCATAGTATAGTAAGACGAAATTTACACGTAAAAAGTCACAGTATAGTATGTCGAAAAAAAGTCATAGT
This sequence comes from Sebastolobus alascanus, assembly GCA_916701645.2. Classification (NCBI taxonomy): domain Eukaryota; kingdom Metazoa; phylum Chordata; class Actinopteri; order Perciformes; family Sebastidae; genus Sebastolobus; species Sebastolobus alascanus. The sequence goes on along the minus strand of CAKAOJ020000096.1, from coordinate 320,098 downwards.
ATAGTATGTCGAAATTTTCACGAAAAAAAGTCATAGTCAAAATTTTTACGAAAAAAAGTCATAGTACATCATACCGAAAAAAAAGTCATACTATAGTATGTCGAAATTTTTACGAAAAAAAGTCATTGTGTAGTATGTCGAAATTTTCAGAAAAAAAAGTCATACTAAAAAGTCAAAAAGTCATAGTATAGTATGTAAAATTTTCACGAAAAAAAAGTCATAGTATAGTATGTCGAAAAAAAGTCATAGTATAGTATGTTGAAAATTTCAGAAAAAAAAGTCATAGTATAGTATGTCGAAAGAAGTCATAGCATAGTATCTTGAAATTTTCACGAGAAAAAAGTCATAGTATAGTATGTAGAAAAAAAGTCATAGTATAGTATGTCGAAAAAAAGTCATTGTATAGTATGTCGAAATTTTCACGAAAAGAAAGTCATAGTATAGTATGTCGAAAGAAGGTCATACTATATTATGTCGAAATTTTTACGAAAAAAAGTCATAGTCTCAATTTTTACGAAAAAAGTCATAGTACAGTATGTCGAAAGAAGGTCATACTTTAGTATGTCAAAATTTATATGAAAAAAGTCATGGTATAGTATGTCGAAAAAAATCATAGTATAGTATGTCAAAAGTTTCACGAAAAAAAAAGTCATAGTATAGTATGTCGAAAAAAGGTCATAGTATAGTATGTCGAAATTTTCACCAAAGAAAAGTCATAGTATAGTATGTCGAAATTTTCACGAAAAAAATCAGAGCATTGTATGTCGAAAATAAAGTAATAGTTTAGCATGTCGAAAAAAAGTCATAGTATGTCGAAATTTTCAGAAAAACAAGTCATAATATAGTATGTCGAAAAAAAGTCATAGTATAGTATGTTGAAAATTTCAGAAAAAAAAGTCATAGTATAGTATGTCGAAAGAAGTCATAGCATAGTATCATGAAAATTTCACAAAAAAAAAGTCATAGTATAGTATGTCGAAAAAAAGGTCATACTATAGTATGTCGAAATTTTTACGAAAAAAAGTCATAGTCAAAATTTTTACGAAAAAAAGTCATAGTACAGTATACCGAAAAAAAGTCATACTATAGTATGTCGAAATCTTTACGAAAAAAAGTCATAGTGTAGTATGTCGAAATTTTCTGAAAAAAAAGTCATACTAAAAAAGTCAAAAAGTCATAGTATAGTATGTAAAATTTTAACGAAAAAAAGTCATAGTATAGTATGTCAAAAAAAAGTCATAGAATAGTATGTCGAAAAAAAGTCATAGTACAGTATGTCGAAATTTTCATGAAAAAAAAGTCATAGTATAGTATATCGAAAAAAAGTCATAGTATAGTATGTTGAAAATTTCAGAAAAAAAAGTCATAGTATAGTATGTTGAAAGAAGTCATAGCATAGTATCTTGAAATTTTCACGATAAAAAAGTCATAGTATAGTATGTAGAAAAAAAGTCATAGTATAGTATGTCAAAATTTTCACGAAAAAAGTCATAGTATAGTATGTCGAAAAAAAGTCATAGTATAGTAAGACGAAATTTACACGTAAAAAGTCACAGTATAGTATGTCGAAAAAAAGTCATAGTATAGTATGTTGAAATTTTCACGAAAAAAATTCATAGTCAAAATTTTTACGAAAAAAAGTCATAGTACAGCATACCGAAAAAAAAGTCATACTATAGTATGTCGAAATTTTTACGAAAAAAAGTCATAGTGTAGTATGTCGAAATTTTCAGAAAAAAAAGTCATACTAAAAAGTCAAAAAGTCATAGTATAGTATGTAAAATTTTCATGAAAAAAAAGTCATAGTACAGTATGTCGAAAAAAAGTCATAGTATAGTATGTTGAAAATTTCAGAAAAAAAAGTCATAGTATAGTATGTCGAAAGAAGTCATAGCATAGTATCTTGAAATTTTCACGAAAAAAGTCATAGTATAGTATGTCGAAAAAACGTCATAGTATAGTAAGACGAAATTTACACGTAAAAAGTCACAGTATAGTATGTCGAAAAAAAGTCATAGTATAGTATGTCGAAATTTTCACGAAAAAAAGTCATAGTCAAAATTTTTACGAAAAAAAGTCATAGTACAGCATACCGAAAAAAAAGTCATACTATAGTATGTCGAAATTTTTACGAAAAAAAGTCATAGTGTAGTATGTCGAAATTTTCAGAAAAAAAAGTCATACTAAAAAGTCAAAAAGTCATAGTATAGTATGTAAAATTTTCACGAAAAAAAAGTCATAGTATAGTATGTCGAAAAAAAGTCATAGTATAGTATGTTGAAAATTTCAGAAAAAAAAGTCATAGTATAGTATGTTGAAAATTTCAGAAAAAAAAGTCATAGTATAGTATGTCGAAAGAAGTCATAGCATAGTATCTTGAAATTTTCACGAGAAACAAGTCATAGTATAGTATGTAGAAAAAAAGTCATAGTATAGTATGTCGAAAAAAAGACATAGTATAGTATGTCGAAATTTTCACGAAAAAAAGTCATAGTCAATTTTTACGAAAAAAAGTCATAGTACAGTATACCGAAAAAAAAGTCATACTATATTATGTCGAAATTTTTACGAAAAAAAGTCATTGTGTAGTATGTCGAAATTTTCAGAAAAAAAGTCATACTAAAAAGTCAAAAAGTCATAGTATAGTATGTAAAATTTTCACGAAAAAAAAGTCATAGTATAGTATGTCGAAAAAAAGTCATAGTATAGTATGTTGAAAATTTCAGAAAAAAAAGTCATAGTATAGTATGTCGAAAGAAGTCATAGCATAGTATCTTGAAATTTTCACGAAAAAAGTCATAGTATAGTATGTCGAAAAAAAGTCATAGTATAGTAAGACGAAATTTACACGTAAAAAGTCACAGTATAGTATGTCGAAAAAAAGTCATAGTATAGTATGTCGAAATTTTCACGAAAAAAAGTCAGTCAAAATTTTTACGAAAAAAAGTCATAGTACAGCATACCGAAAAAAAAGTCATACTATAGTATGTCGAAATTTTTACGAAAAAAAGTCATAGTGTAGTATGTCGAAATTTTCAGAAAAAAAAGTCATACTAAAAAGTCAAAAAGTCATAGTATAGTATGTAAAATTTTCACGAAAAAAAAGTCATAGTATAGTATGTCGAAAAAAAGTCATAGTATAGTATGTTGAAAATTTCAGAAAAAAAAGTCATAGTATAGTATGTCGAAAGAAGTCATAGCATAGTATCTTGAAATTTTCACGAGAAAAAAGTCATAGTATAGTATGTAGAAAAAAAGTCATAGTATAGTATGTCGAAAAAAAGACATAGTATAGTATGTCGAAATTTTCACGAAAAAAAGTCATAGTCAATTTTTACGAAAAAAAGTCATAGTACAGTATACCGAAAAAAAAGTCATACTATAGTATGTCGAAATTTTTACGAAAAAAAGTCATTGTGTAGTATGTCGAAATTTTCAGAAAAAAAGTCATACTAAAAAGTCAAAAAGTCATAGTATAGTATGTAAAATTTTCACGAAAAAAAAGTCATAGTATAGTATGTCGAAAAAAAGTCATAGAATAGTATGTTGAAAATTTCAGAAAAAAAAGTCATAGTATAGTATGTCGAAAGAAGTCATAGCATAGTATCTTGAAATTTTCACGAGAAAAAAGTCAAAGTATAGTATGTAGAAAAAAAGTCATAGTATAGTATGTCGAAAAAAAGACATAGTATAGTATGTCGAAATTTTCACGAAAAAAAAGTCATAGTATAATATGTCGAAAAAAGTCATAAAATAGATTGTCGAAATTTTCCCGAAAAAAGTCAGTGTATAGTATGTCGAAAAAAAGTCATAGTATAGTATGTCGAAAAAAAGTCATGGTATAGTATGTTTAAATTTTCAAAAAAAAAAAGTCATAGTATAGGATGTCGAAAAAAAGTCAAACTATAGTATGTCGGAAAGAAGTCATAATGTAGTATGTCGAAATTTACACGAAAAAAAGTCATATTATAGAATGTCGAAAAAAAGTCATAGTACAGTGTGTCGAAATTTTCCCAAAAAAAAGTCATAGTATAGTATGTCGAAAAAAAGTCATTCTATAGTATGTCGGACTTTTCATGAAAAAAAGTCATAGTATGGTATGTCGAAAAAAAGTCATTGTATAGTATGACGAAATTTTCACGAAAAGAAAGTCATGGTATAGTATGTCGAAAGAAGGTCATACTATAGTATATGGAAATTTTTACGAAAAAAAGTCAGTCAAAATTTTTACGAAAAAAAGTCATAGTACAGTATACCGAAAAAAAGTCATACTATAGTATGTCGAAATTTTTACGAAAAAAAGTCATAGTGTAGCATGTCGAAATTTTCAGAAAAAAAAGTCATACTAAAAAAGTCAAAAACTCATAGTATAGTATGAAAAATTTTCACGAAAAAAAGTCATAGAATAGTATGTCAAAAAAAATCATAGTATAGTATGTCGAAAAAAAGTCATAGTACAGTATGTCGAAATTTTCACAAAAAAAAAGTCATAGTATAGTATGTCGAAAAAAAGTCATAGTATAGTATGTTGAAAATTTCAGAAAAAAAAGTCATAGTATAGTATGTCGAAAGAAGTCATAGCATAGTATCTTGAAATTTTCACGAGAAAAAAGTCATAGTATAGTATATAGAAAAAAAGTCATAGTATGTCAAAATTTTCACGAAAAAAAGTCATAGTATAGTATGTCGAAAAAAAAGACAGTATAGTATGTCGAAATTTTCACGAAAAAAAAGTCATAGTATAATATGTCGAAAAAAAGTCATAGTATAGTATGTCGAAAAAAAGTCATGGTATAGTATGTCGAAAAAAAGTCATGGTATAGTATGTTTAAATTTTCAAAAAAAAAAAGTCATAGTATAGGATGTCGAAAAAAAGTTAAACTATAGTATGTCGGAAAGAAGTCATAATGTAGTATGTCGAAAAAAAGTCATAGTACAGTATGTCGAAATTTTAACATAAAAAAGTCATAGTATAGTATGTCGAAAAAAAGTCAAACTATAGTATGTCGAACTTTTCATGAAAAAAAGTCATAGTATGGTATGTCGAAAAAAAGTCATTATATAGTATGTCGAAATTTTCATGAAAAGAAAGTCATAGTATAGTATGTCGAAAGAAGGTCATACTATAGTATGTCGAAATGTTTACGAAAAAAAGTCATAGTCAAAATTTTTACGAAAAAAAGTCATAGTACAGTATACCGAAAAAAAGTCATACTATAGTATGTCGAAATTTTTATGAAAAAAAGTCATAGTGTAGTATGTCGAAATTTTCAGAAAAAAAAGTCATACTAAAAAAGTCAAAAAGTCATAGTATAGTATGTAAAATTTTCACGAAAAAAAGTCATAGTATAGTATGTCAAAAAAAAGTCATAGTATAGTATGTCGAAAAAAAGTCATAGTACAGTATGTCGAAATTTTCACGAAAAAAAGTCATAGTATAGTATGTCGAAAAAAAGTCATAGTATAGTATGTTGAAAATTTCAGAAAAAAAGAGGCATAGTATAGTATGTCGAAAGAAGTCATAGCATAGTATCTTGAAATTTTCACGAGAAAAAAGTCATAGTATAGTATGTAGAAAAAAAGTCATAGTGTAGTATGTCAAAATTTTCACGAAAAAAAGTCCTAGTATAGTATGTCAAAAAAAAGTCCTAGTATAGTATGTCGAAAAAAAGTCATAGTACAGTATGTCGAAATTTTCACGAAAAAAAAGTCATAGTATAGTATGTCGAAAAAAAGTCATAGTATAGTATGTTGAAAATTTCAGAAAAAAAAGTCATAGTATAGTATGTCGAAAGAAGTCATAGCATAGTATCTGGAAATTTTCATGAGAAAAAAGTCATAGTATAGTATGCAGAAAAAAAGTCATAGTATAGTATGTCGAAATTTTCACGAAAAAAAAGTCATAGTATAGTATGTCGAAAAAAAGACATAGTATAGTATGTCGAAATTTTCACGAAAAAAAAGTCATAGTATAATATGTCGAAAAAAAGTCATAGAATAGTATGTCGAAATTTTCCCCCAAAAAGTCATTGTCTAGTATGTCGAAAAAAAGTCATAGTATAGTATGTCGCAAAAAAGTCATAGTATAGTATGTCGAAAAAAGTCATGGTATAGTACGACAAAAAATGTGTAAAAAAAAGTCATAGTATGTCGAAAAAAATTCATAGTATAGTATGTCGAAAAATAGTCATAGTGTAGAATGTCGAAAAATTTTGTGAAAAAAAAGTCATTGTATAGTATGTCGAATAAGTCATATTTTGTTTGACATACTAAATTTCGAACAATTTTGTAAAAAAAAGTCATAGTATAGTATTTCGAAAATATTCATAAAAAAAAGTCATTTTATAGTATACCGAAAAAAAGTCATAGAATGGTATGTCGAAAAATGTTGTAAAAAAAAGTCATAGTATAATATGTCGATAAAAAGTCATAGTATAGGATGTCGAAAAATTTTGTAAAAAAAAGTCATAGTATAGTATGTCGAAAAAAAGTCATGGCATAGTATGTCGAAAGAAAGTCATAGTATAGTATGTCGGAAATTTTTTTGTAAAAAAAGATCATAGTATCGTATTTCGAAAAAAAGGCATACTATAGTATGTCGGAAAAAATTCATATTATAGTATGTCGAATTATTCTGTAAAAAAAAGTCATAGTATAGTATTGCGCAAAAAAGTCATTCTATAGTATGTCGAAAAATTTTATTAAAAAAGTCATAGTATAGTATGTCGAAAAAAAGTCATGGCATAGTATGTCGAAAAAAAGTCATAGTATAGTATGTCAGAAAATTTTGTAAAAAAAAGTCATAGTATAGTATGTCAAAAAAAAATTATAGTATAGTATGTCGAAAAATTTAGTAAAAAAAAGACATAGTATATCGAAAAAAAGGCACTGTATAGCATGTCGAAAAAAAGGCATTCTATCGTATGCCGGAAAAAAGTCATAGTTATAGTATGTCGAAAAAAAGTCCTAGTATAGTATGTCGAAATATTCTTTAAAAAAAAAGTTATACTATAGTATGTCGAAACATTTTGTGAAAAAAAGTCATAGTATAATATGTCAAAAAAAGTCATAGTATAGTATGTTAAAATATTTTGTAAAAAAAAGTAATAGTACAGTATGTCGAAAAAAAGTCATGGCATAGTATGTCGAAAAAAGTCATAGTATAGTATGTCGAAAAATTTTGTAAAAAAAAGTCATAGTATAGTATGTCGAAAAACTTTGTAAAAAAAAGTCATAGTATATTTTGTCGAAAAACATTCAAAGTGTGGTATGTCGAAAAATTTAGTAAAATATAGTCCTAGTATGTAGTCGAAAAATTTTGTAAAAAAAAGTCATAGTATTGTATTTCGAAAAAAAGGTCATAGTATAGTATGTCAAAAAAAAAAGTCATAGTATTGTATGTCGAAAATTTTGGAAAAAAAAGTCATACTATAGTATGTCGAAAAAAAGGCATATTATAGTATGTCGAAAAAAAGTCATAGTATATTATGTCGAAAAATGTTGTAAAAAAAAGTCATGGTATAGCATGTCGATAAAAAGACAGAATAGTATCTCGAAAAATGTTGTAAAAAAAAGTCATAGTATAGTACGTCAAAAAAAGTCATAGTATAGTATGTCGAAAAATTTTACAAAAAAAATTCATAGTATAGTATGTCGAAAGATTTTGTAAAAAAAAAGTCATATATACTATGTCTAAAAAAAGTCATCGTATAGTATGTCGAAACATTTTGTAAATAAAGGTCATAGTATAGTATGTCGAAGAAAAGTCATATTATAGTATGTCGAACAATGTTGTAAAAAAAGTCATAGTATAGTATGTTGAAATTTTTTATAAAAAAAATAATTTTATAGTATGCAGAAAAAAAGTCATAGAATGGTATTTCGAAACATTTTTAAGAAAAAGTCATAGTATAATATGTCGATAAAAAGTCAAAGTATAGTATGTCGAAAAATTTTGTTAAATAAAAGTCATAGTATAGTATATCGAAAAAAAGGCATTGTATAGCATCTCGAAAAAAAGGCATTGTATCGTATGTCGGAAAAAAGTCATAGTTATAGTATGTCGAAAAAAAGTCATAGTATAGTATGTCGAAATATTCTGTAAAAACAATTCATAGTATAGAATGGCGAAAAAAAGTCATACTATAGAATGTTGAAAAATTTCGTGAAAAAAAGTCATGGTATAGTATGTCAAAAAAAGTCATAGTATAGTATGTTAAAATATTTTGTAAACAAAATTAATAGTATAGTATGTTGAAAAAAATTCATGGCATAGTATGTCGAAAAAAAGTCATAGTGTAGTACGTCGAAAAATTTATTAAAAAAAGTCATAGTATAGTATGTCGAAATATTTTGTAAAAAAAAAGTCATAGTATAGTTTGTCGAAAAACAGTCAAAGTGTAGTATGTCGAAAAATTTAGTAAAAAAAAGGTACAGTATAGTATGTCGAAAAAAAAGTCAAAGTATAGTATGTCGAAAAATTTTGTAAAAAAAAGTCATACTATAGTATGTCGAAAAAAGGCATAGTATAATATGTTGGAAAAAAAAGTCATACTATAGTATGTCGAAAAATGTTGTAAAAAAAAGTCATATTATAGTATGTCGAAAAAAAAGCATAGTATAGTATGTCGAAAAAAAGTCATAGTATAGTATGTCGAAAAATTTTACAAAAAAAATTCATAGTATAGTATGTCGAAAGATTTTGTAAAAAAAAAGTCATCTATACTATGTCTTAAAAAAGTCATCGTATAGTATGTCGAAACATTTTGTAAATAAAGGTCATAGTATAGTATGTCGAAGAAAAGTCATATTATAGTATGTCGAACAATGTTGTAAAAAAAGTCATAGTATAGTATGTCGAAATTTTTTATAAAAAAAATAATTTTATAGTATGCAGAAAAAAAGTCATAGAATGGTATTTCGAAACATTTTTAAAAAAAAGTCATAGTATAATATGTCAATAAAAAGTCAAAGTATAGTATGTCGAAAAATTTTGTTAAATAAAAGTCATAGTATAGTATATCGAAAAAAAGGCATTGTATAGCATCTCGAAAAAAAGGCATTGTATCGTATGTCGGAAAAAAGTCATAGTTATAGTATGTCGAAAAAAAGTCATAGTATAGTATGTCGAAATATTCTGTAAAAACAATTCATAGTACAGTATGGCGAAAAAAAGTCATACTATAGAATGTTAAAAAATTTCGTGAAAAAAAGTCATGGTATAGTATGTCAAAAAAAGTCATAGTATAGTATGTTAAAATATTTTGTAAACAAAATTAATAGTATAGTATGTTGAAAAAAATTCATGGCATAGTATGTCGAAAAAAAGTCATAGTATAGTACGTCGAAAAATTTAGTAAAAAAAGTCATAGTATAGTATTTCGAAAAATTTTGTAAAAAAAAGTCATAGTATAGTTTGTCGAAAAACAGTCAAAGTGTAGTATGTCGAAAAATTTAGTAAAAAAAAGGTACAGTATAGTATGTCGAAAAAAAAGTCATAGTATAGTATGTCGAAAAATTTTGTAAAAAAAAGTCATACTATAGTATGTCGAAAAAAGGCATAGTATAATATGTCGGAAAAAAAAGTCATAATATAGTATGTCGAAAAATTGTGTAAAAAAAAGTCATATTATAGTATGTCGAAAAAAAAGCATAGTATAGTATGTCGAAAAAAAGTCATAGTATAGTATGTCGAAAAAAAGTCATAGTATAGTATGTCAAAAAATTCTGTAAAAAAAAGTCATGGTATAGCATGTCGAAAAAAAGTCATAGTATAGTATGTCGAAAGATTTTGTAATAAAAAGTCATAGTATAGTATGTCGAAAAATTTGTAAAAAAAAGTCATAGTATAGCCTGTCAAAAAAAAGTCATACTACAGTATGTCGAGAAATGTTCTAACAAAAGGTTATAGTATAGTATGTCGAAAAAAAGTCATAGTATAGTATGTCGAAAAAAAGTCATAGTATAGTATGTCGAAAAATTTAATTAAAAAAAAGTCATAGTATAGCCTGTCCAAAAAAATCATAGTATAGTATGTCGAAAAAAGTCATAGTATAATATGTCTAAAAAAAGTCATAGCATAGAATGTCGAAAAATTTTGTATAAAAAAGTCACAGTATAGTATGTTGAAAAATTTTGTAAAAACAATTCATAGTATTGTATGTCGAAAAAAAGTCATAGTATAGTAAGTCGAAAAACTTTGCAAAAAGTCATAGTATAGTATGTCAAAAAACATTCATAGTATAGTAAGTCGAAACATTTTGCAAAAAAATGTCATAGTATAGTATGTCGAAAAAAAGTCATAGTTATAGTATGTCAAAAAAAAGTCATAGTATAGTATGTCGAAATATTCTGTAAAAACAATTCAAAGTATAGTATGGCGAAAAAAAGTCATACTATAGTATGTTGAAAAATTTCGTGAAAAAAAGTCATACTATAGTATGTTGAAAAAAGTCATAGTATAGTATGTTAAAATATTTTGTAAACAAAATTAATAATATAGTATGTTGAAAAAAAGTCATGGCATAGTATGTCGAAAAAAAGGTCATAGTATAGTATGTCAAAAAAAAAAGTCATAGTATTGTATGTCGAAAATTTTGGAAAAAAAAGTCATACTATAGTATGTTGAAAAAAAGGCATAGTATAGTATGTCGAAAAAAAGTCATAGTATATTATGTCGAAAAATGTTGTAAAAAAAAGTCATGGTATAGCATGTCGATAAAAAGACATAGAATAGTATCTCGAAAAATGTTGTAAAAAAAAGTCATAGTATAGTACGTCAAAAAAAAAGTCATAGTATAGTATGTCGAAAAATTTTACAAAAAAAATTCATAGTATAGTATGCCGAAAGATTTTGTAAAAAAAAAGTCATATATACTATGTCTAAAAAAAGTCATCGTATAGTATGTCGAAACATTTTGTAAATAAAGGTCATAGTATAGTATGTCGAAGAAAAGTCATAGTATAGTATGTCGAAATTTTTTATAAAAAAAATTAATTTTATAGTATGCAGAAAAAAAGTCATAGAATGGTATTTCGAAACATTTTTTAAAAAAAAAGTCATAGTATAATATGTCGATAAAAGGTCAAAGTATAGTATGTCGAAAATTTTTGTTAAATAAAAGTCATAGTATAGTATATCGAAAAAAAGGCATTGTATAGCATCTCGAAAAAAAGGCATTGTATCGTATGTCGGAAAAAAGTCATAGTTATAGTATGTCGAAAAAAAGTCATAGTATAGTATGTCGAAATATTCTGTAAAAACAATTCATAGTATAGTATGGCGAAAAAAAGTCATACTATAGTATGTTGAAAAATTTCGTGAAAAAAAGTCATGGTATAATATGTCAAAAAAAGTCATAGTATAGTATGTTAAAATATTTTGTAAACAAAATTAATAGTATAGTATGTTGAAAAAAAATCATGGCATAGTATGTCGAAAAAAAGTCATAGTATAGTACGTCGAAAAATTTAGTAAAAAACGTCATAGTATAGTATGTCGAAAAATTTTGTAAAAAAAAGTCATAGTATAGTTTGTCGAAAAACAGTCAAAGTGTAGTATGTCGAAAAATTTAGTAAAAAAAAGTCATAGTATAGTATGTCGAAAAATTTAGTAAAAAAAAGGCACAGTATAGTATGTCGAAAAAAAAGTCATAGTATAGTATGTCAAAAAAAAAGTCATAGTATAGTATGTCGAAAAATTTTGTAAAAAAAAGTCATACTATAGTATGTCGAAAAAAAAGCATAGTATAGTATGTCGAAAAAAAGTCATAGTATAGTATGTCGAAAAGAAGTCATAGTATAGTATGTCAAAAAATTCTGTAAAAAAAAGTCATGGTATAGCATGTCGAAAAAAAGTCATAGTATAGTATGTCGAAAGATTTTGTAATAAAAAGTCATAGTATAGTATGTCGAAAAATTTGTAAAAAAAAGTCATAGTATAGCCTGTCAAAAAAAAGTCATACTATAGTATGTCGAGAAATGTTCTAACAAAAGGTTATAGTATAGTATGTCGAAAAGAAGTCATAGTATAGTATGTCGAAAAAAAGTCATAGTATAGTATGTCGAAAAAAAGTCATAGGATAGTATGTCGAAAAATTTATTTAAAAAAAAGTCATAGTATAGCCTGTCAAAAAAAATCATAGTACAGTATGTCGAAAAAAGTCATAGTATATGTCTAAAAAAAGTCATAGCATAGAATGTCGAAAAATTTTGTATAAAAAAGTCATGGTATAGCATGTCGAAAAAAAGTCATAGTATAGTATGTCGAAAGATTTTGTAATAAAAAGTCATAGTATAGTATGTCGAAAAATTTGTAAAAAAAAGTCATAGTATAGCCTGTCAAAAAAAAGTCATACTACAGTATGTCGAGAAATGTTCTAACAAAAGGTTATAGTATAGTATGTCGAAAAAAAGTCATAGTATAGTATGTCGAAAAAAAGTCATAGTATAGTATGTCGAAAAATTTAGTTAAAAAAAAGTCATAGTATAGCCTGTCCAAAAAAATCATAGTATAGTATGTCGAAAAAAGTCATAGTATAATATGTCTAAAAAAAGTCATAGCATAGAATGTCGAAAAATTTTGTATAAAAAAGTCACAGTATAGTATGTTGAAAAATTTTGTAAAAACAATTCATAGTATTGTATGTCGAAAAAAAGTCATAGTATAGTAAGTCGAAAAACTTTGCAAAAAGTCATAGTATAGTATGTCAAAAAACATTCATAGTATAGTAAGTCGAAACATTTTGCAAAAAAATGTCATAGTATAGTATGTCGAAAAAAAGTCATAGTTATAGTATGTCAAAAAAAAGTCATAGTATAGTATGTCGAAATATTCTGTAAAAACAATTCAAAGTATAGTATGGCGAAAAAAAGTCATACTATAGTATGTTGAAAAATTTCTTGAAAAAAAGTCATGGTATAGTATGTCAAAAAAAGTCATAGTATAGTATGTTAAAATATTTTGTAAACAAAATTAATAATATAGTATGTTGAAAAAAAGTCATGGCATAGTATGTCGAAAAAAAGGTCATAGTATAGTATGTCAAAAAAAAAAGTCATAGTATTGTATGTCGAAAATTTTGGAAAAAAAAGTCATACTATAGTATGTTGAAAAAAAGGCATAGTATAGTATGTCGAAAAAAAGTCATAGTATATTATGTCGAAAAATGTTGTAAAAAAAAGTCATGGTATAGCATGTCGATAAAAAGACATAGAATAGTATCTCGAAAAATGTTGTAAAAAAAAGTCATAGTATAGTATGTCGAAAAATTTAGTAAAAAAAAGGCACAGTATAGTATGTCGAAAAAAAAGTCATAGTATAGTACGTCAAAAAAAAAGTCATAGTATAGTATGTCGAAAAATTTTGTAAAAAAAAGTCATACTATAGTATGTCGAAAAAAAAGCATAGTATAGTATGTCGAAAAAAAGTCATAGTATAGTATGTCGAAAAGAAGTCATAGTATAGTATGTCAAAAAATTCTGTAAAAAAAAGTCATGGTATAGCATGTCGAAAAAAAGTCATAGTATAGTATGTCGAAAGATTTTGTAATAAAAAGTCATAGTATAGTATGTCGAAAAATTTGTAAAAAAAAGTCATAGTATAGCCTGTCAAAAAAAAGTCATACTATAGTATGTCGAGAAATGTTCTAACAAAAGGTTATAGTATAGTATGTCGAAAAAAAGTCATAGTATAGTATGTCGAAAAAAAGTCATAGTATAGTATGTCGAAAAAAAGTCATAGGATAGTATATCGAAAAGAAGTCATAGTATAGTATGTCAAAAAATTCTGTAAAAAAAAGTCATGGTATAGCATGTCGATAAAAAGACAGAATAGTATCTCGAAAAATGTTGTAAAAAAAGTCATAGTATAGTACGTCAAAAAAAAAGTCATAGTATAGTATGTCGAAAAATTTTACAAAAAAAATTCATAGTATAGTATGTCGAAAGATTTTGTAAAAAAAAAGTCATATATACTATGTCTAAAAAAAGTCATCGTATAGTATGTCGAAACATTTTGTAAATAAAGGTCATAGTATAGTATGTCGAAGAAAAGTCATATTATAGTATGTCGAACAATGTTGTAAAAAAAGTCATAGTATAGTATGTCGAAATTTTTTATAAAAAAAATTAATTTTATAGTATGCAGAAAAAAAGTCATAGAATGGTATTTCGAAACATTTGTTAAATAAAAGTCATAGTATAGTATATCGAAAAAAAGGCATTGTATAGCATCTCGAAAAAAAGGCCTTGTATCGTATGTCGGAAAAAAGTCATAGTTATAGTATGTCGAAAAAAAGTCATAGTATAGTATGTCGAAATATTCTGTAAAAACAATTCATAGTATAGTATGGCGAAAAAAAGTCATACTATAGTATGTTGAAAAATTTCGTGAAAAAAAGTCATGGTATAGTATGTCAAAAAAAGTCATAGTATAGTATGTTAAAATATTTTGTAAACAAAATTAATAGTATAGTATGTTGAAAAAAAATCATGGCATAGTATGTCGAAAAAAAGTCATAGTATAGTACGTCGAAAAATTTAGTAAAAAAAGTCATAGTATAGTATGTCGAAAAATTTTGTAAAAAAAAGTCATAGTATAGTTTGTCGAAAAACAGTCAAAGTGTAGTATGTCGAAAAATTTAGTAAAAAAAAGTCATAGTATAGTATGTCGAAAAATTTAGTAAAAAAAAGGCACAGTATAGTATGTCGAAAAAAAAGTCATAGTATAGTACGTCAAAAAAAAAGTCATAGTATAGTATGTCGAAAAATTTTGTAAAAAAAAGTCATACTATAGTATGTCGAAAAAAAAGCATAGTATAGTATGTCGAAAAAAAGTCATAGTATAGTATGTCGAAAAGAAGTCATAGTATAGTATGTCAAAAAATTCTGTAAAAAAAAGTCATGGTATAGCATGTCGAAAAAAAGTCATAGTATAGTATGTCGAAAGATTTTGTAATAAAAAGTCATAGTATAGTATGTCGAATAATTTGTAAAAAAAAGTCATAGTATAGCCTGTCAAAAAAAAGTCATACTATAGTATGTCGAGAAATGTTCTAACAAAAGGTTATAGTATAGTATGTCGAAAAAAAGTCATAGTATAGTATGTCGAAAAAAAGTCATAGTATAGTATGTCGAAAAAAAGTCATAGGATAGTATGTCGAAAAATTTATTTAAAAAAAAGTCATAGTATAGCCTGTCAAAAAAAATCATAGTACAGTATGTCGAAAAAAGTCATAGTATATGTCTAAAAAAAGTCATAGCATAGAATGTCGAAAAATTTTGTATAAAAAAGTCGCAGTATAGTATGTTGAAAAATTTTGTAAAAACAATTCATAGTATTGTATGTCGAAAAAAAGTCATAGTATAGTAAGTCGAAAAACTTTGCAAAAAGTCATAGTATAGTATGTCAAAAAACATTCATAGTATAGTAAGTCGAAACATTTTGCAAAAAAATGTCATAGTATAGTATGTCGAAAAAAAGTCATAGTTATAGTATGTCGAAAAAAAGTCATAGTATAGTATGTCGAAATATTCTGTAAAAACAAGTCATAGTATAGTATGGCGAAAAAAAGTCATACTACAGTATGTTGAAAAATTTCGTGAAAAAAGTCATGGTATAGTATGTCAAAAAAAGTCATAGTTTAGTATGTTAAAATATTTTGTAAACAAAATTAATAATATAGTATGTTGAAAAAAAGTCATGGCATAGTATGTCGAAAAAAAGGTCATAGTATAGTATGTCAAAAAAAAAGTCATAGTATAGCATGTCGAAAAATTTTGTAAAAATAGTCATACTATAGTATGTCGAAAAAAAAGCATAGTATAGTATGTCGAAAAAAAGTCATAGTATAGTATGTCGAAAAAAAGTCATAGTATAGTATGTCAAAAAATTCTGTAAAAAAAAGTCATGGTATAGCATGTCGAAAGATTTTGTAATAAAAAGTCATAGTATAGTATGTCGAAAAATTTGTAAAAAAAAGTCATAGTATAGCCTGTCAAAAAAAAGTCATACTATAGTATGTTGAGAAATGTTCTAACAAAAGGTTATGGTATAGTATGTCGAAAAAAAGTCATAGTATAGTATGTCGAAAAAAAGTCATAGTATAATATGTCGAAAAAAAGTCATAGTATAGTATGTCGAAAAATTTACTTAAAAAAAAGTCATAGTATAGCCTGTCAAAAAAATCATAGTATAGTATGTCGAAAAAAGTCATAGTATAATATGTCTAAAAAAAGTCATAGCATTGAATGTCGAAAAATTTTGTATAAAAAAGTCACAGTATAGTATGTTGAAAAATTTTGTAAAAACAATTCATAGTATTGTATGTCGAAAAAAAGTCATAGTATTGTATGTCGAAATATTCTGTAAAAACAATTCATAGTATAGTATGGCGAAAAAAAGTCATACTATAGTATGTTGAAAAATTTCGTGAAAAAAAGTCATGGTATAGTATGTCAAAAAAAGTCATAGTATAGTATGTTAAAATATTTTGTAAACAAAATTAATAGTATAGTATGTTGAAAAAAAGTCATGGCATAGTATGTCGAAAAAAAGTCATAGTATAGTACGTCGAAAAATTTAGTAAAAAAAGTCATAGTATAGTATGTCGAAAAATTTTGTAAAAAAAATTCATAGTATAGTTTGTCGAAAAACAGTCAAAGTGTAGTATGTCGAAAAATTTAGTAAAAAAAAGTCATAGTATAGTATGTCGAAAAATTTAGTAAAAAAAAGGCACTGTATAGTATGTCAAAAAAAAAGTCATAGTATAGTATTTCGAAAGATTTTGTAA
Organism: Sebastolobus alascanus; assembly: GCA_916701645.2. Taxonomy (NCBI): domain Eukaryota; kingdom Metazoa; phylum Chordata; class Actinopteri; order Perciformes; family Sebastidae; genus Sebastolobus; species Sebastolobus alascanus. Next base: position 303,308 of record CAKAOJ020000096.1, on the reverse strand, counting down.
AAAAAAGTCATACTATAGTATGTCGAAAAAAGGCATAGTATAGTATGTCGAAAAAAAGTCATAGTATAGTATGTCGAAAAAAAGTCATAGTATAGTATGTCAAAAAATTCTGTAAAAAAAAGTCATGGTATAGCATGTCGAAAAAAAGTCATAGTATAGTATGTCGAAAGATTTTGTAATAAAAAGTCATAGTATAGTATGTCGAAAAATTTGTAAAAAAAAGTCATAGTATAGCCTGTCAAAAAAAAGTCATACTATAGTATGTCGAGAAATGTTCTAACAAAAGGTTATAGTATAGTATGTCGAAAAAAAGTCATAGTATAGTATGTCGAATAAAAGTCATAGTATAGTATGTCGAAAAAAAGTCATAGTATAGTATGTCGAAAAATTTAGTTAAAAAAAAGTCATAGTATGGCCTGTCAAAAAAAATCATAGTATAGTATGTCGAAAAAAGTCATAGTATAATATGTCTAAAAAAAGTCATAGCATAGAATGTCGAAAAATTTTGTATAAAAAAGTCACAGTATAGTATGTTGAAAAATTTTGTAAAAACAATTCATAGTATTGTATCTCGAAAAAAAGTCATAGTATAGTAAGTCGAAAAACTTTGCAAAAAGCCATAGTATAGTATGTCAAAAAACATTCATAGTATAGTAAGTCGAAACATTTTGCAAAAAAATGTCATAGTATAGTATGTCGAAAAAAAGTCATAGTTATAGTATGTCGAAAAAAAGTCATAGTATAGTATGTCGAAATATTCTGTAAAAACAATTCATAGTATAGTATGGCGAACAAAAGTCATACAACAGTATGTTGAAAAATTTCGTGAAAAAAGTCATGGTATAGTATGTCAAAAAAAGTCATAGTTTAGTATGTTAAAATATTTTGTAAAAAAAATTAATATTATAGTATGTTGAAAAAAAGTCATGGCATAGTATGTCGAAAAAAAGTCATAGTATATTATGTCGAAAAATGTTGTAAAAAAAAGTCATGGTATAGCATGTCGATAAAAAGACATAGAATAGTATCTCGAAAAATGTTGTAAAAAAAAGTCATAGTATAGTACGTCAAAAAAAAAGTCATAGTATAGTATGTCGAAAAATTTTACAAAAAAAATTCATAGTATAGTATGTCGAAAGATTTTGTAAAAAAAAAGTCATATATACTATGTCTAAAAAAAGTCATAGTATATTATGTCGAAAAATGTTGTAAAAAAAAGTCATGGTATAGCATGTCGATAAAAAGACATAGAATAGTATCTCGAAAAATGTTGTAAAAAAAAGTCATAGTATAGTACGTCAAAAAAAATGTCATAGTATAGTATGTCGAAAAATTTTACAAAAAAAATTCATAGTATAGTATGTCGAAAGATTTTGTAAAAAAAAAGACATATATACTATGTCTAAAAAAAGTCATCGTATAGTATGTCGAAACATTTTGTAAATAAAGGTCATAGTATAGTATGTCGAAGAAAAGTCATATTATAGTATGTCGAACAATGTTGTAAAAAAAGTCATAGTATAGTAAGTCGAAATTTTTTATAAAAAAAATTAATTTTATAGTATGCAGAAAAAAAGTCATAGAATGGTATTTCGAAACATTTTTTAAAAAAAAGTCATAGTATAATATGTCGATAAAAAGTCAAAGTATAGTATGTCGAAAAATTTTGTTAAATAAAAGTCTCAGTATAGTATATCGAAAAAAAGGCATTGTATAGCATCTCGAAAAAAAGGCATATGTCGGAAAAAAGTCATAGTTATAGTATGTCGAAAAAAAGTCATAGTATAGTATGTCGAAATATTCTGTAAAAACAATTCATAGTATAGTATGGCGAAAAAAAGTCATACTATAGTATGTTGAAAAATTTCGTGAAAAAAAGTCATGGTATAGCATGTCAAAAAAAGTCATAGTATAGTATTTTAAAATATTTTGTAAACAAAATTAATAGTATAGTATGTTGAAAAAAAGTCATGGCATAGTATGTCGAAAAAAAGTCATAGTATAGTACGTCGAAAAATTTAGTAAAAAAAGTCATAGTATAGTATGTCGAAAAATTTTGTAAAAAAATGTCATAATATAGTTTGTCGAAAAACAGTCAAAGTGTAGTATGTCGAAAAATTTAGTAAAAAAAAGTCATAGTATAGTACGTCAAAAAAAAAGTCATAGTATAGTATGTCGAAAAATTTTGTAAAAAAAAGTCATACTATAGTATGTCGAAAAAAAAGCATACTATAGTATGTCGAAAAAAAGTCATAGTATAGTATGTCGAAAAAAAGTCATAGTATAGTATGTCAAAAAATTCTGTAAAAAAAAGTCATGGTATAGCATGTCGAAAAAAAGTCATAGTATAGTATGTCGAAAGATTTTGTAATAAAAAGTCATAGTATAGTATGTCGAAAAATTTGTAAAAAAAAGTCATAGTATAGCCTGTCAAAAAAAAGTCATACTATAGTATGTCGAGAAATGTTCTAACAAAAGGTTATAGTATAGTATGTCGAAAAAAAGTCATAGTATAGTATGTCGAAAAAAAGTCATAGTATAGTATGTCGAAAAAAAGTCATAGTATAGTATGTCGAAAAAAAGTCATAGGATAGTATGTCGAAAAATTTGTAAAAAAAAGTCATAGTATAGCCTGTCAAAAAAAAGTCATACTATAGTATGTTGAGAAATGTTCTAACAAAAGGTTATGGTATAATATGTCGAAAAAAAGTCATAGTATAGTATGTCGAAAAAAAGTCATAGTATAGTATGTCGAAAAAAAGTCATAGTATAGTATGTCGAAAAATTTAGTTAAAAAAAAGTCATAGTATAGCCTGTCAAAAAAATCATAGTATAGTATGTCGAAAAAAGTCATAGTATAATATGTCTAAAAAAAGTCATAGCATAGAATGTCGAAAAATTTTGTATAAAAAAGTCACAGTATAGTATGTTGAAAAATTTTGTAAAAACAATTCATAGTATTGTATGTCGAAAAAAAGTCATAGTATAGTATGTCGAAATATTCTGTAAAAACAATTCATAGTATAGTATGGCGAAAAAAAGTCATACTATAGTATGTTGAAAAATTTCGTGAAAAAAAGTCATGGTATAGTATGTCAAAAAAAGTCATAGTATAGTATGTTAAAATATTTTGTAAAAAAAATTAATAGTATAGTATGTTGAAAAAAAGTCATGGCATAGTATGTCGAAAAAAAAGTCATAGTATAGTACGTCTAAAAATTTAGTAAAAAAAGTCATAGTATAGTATGTCGAAAAATTTAGTAAAAAAAAGGCATAGTATAGTATGTCGAAAAAAGGCATAGTATAGTATGTCAAAAAAAAAGTCATAGTATAGTATGTCGAAAAAATTTGTAAAAAAAAGTCATACTATAGTATGTCGAAAAAAAAGCATAGTATAATATGTCGAAAAAAAGGCATAGTATAGTATGTCGAAAAAAAGTCATAGTATAGTATGTCAAAAAATTCTGTAAAAAAAAGTCATGGTATAGCATGTCGAAAAAAAGTCATAGTATTGTGTCGAAAGATTTTGTAATAAAAAGTCATAGTATAGTATGTCGAAAAATTTGTAAAAAAAAGTCTATCAAAAAAAAGTCATACTATAGTATGTCGAAAAAAGTTCTAACAAAAGGTTATAGTATAGTATGTCGAAAAAAATCATAATATAGTATGTCGAAAAAAAGTCATAGTATAGTATGTCGAAAAATTTAGTTAAAAAAAAGTCATAGAATAGCCTGTCAAAAAAAATCATAGTATAGTATGTCGAAAAAAAGTCATAGTATAATATGTCTAAAAAAAGTCATAGCATAGAATGTCGAAAAATTTTGTATAAAAAAGTCACAGTATAGTATGTTGAAAAACATTCATAGTATAGTAAGTCGAAACATTTTGCAAAAAAATGTCATAGTATAGTATGTCGAAAACAATTCATAGAATATTATGTCGAAACAATTTCAAAAAGTCATAGTATAGTACGTCGGTAAAAAGTAATAGTATAATATATTGAAAAATTTTTAAAAGTCATAGTATCGTATGTCAAAAAAAAGTCATAGTACATTATATTTAAAAAAAAAAAAAAGTCTTAGTATAGTATGTCCAAATAATACTAAAATTCATAGTAAAATATGTAAAAAAAAAAGTCATGGTATAGTGTGTCGAAAAAAAGTCACAGTATAGTATGTCGAAAACAAGTCATAGTATAGTATGTTGTAAAAAATTTAAAAATTCATAGTATAGTATATCGAAACGAAATTCATAATAAAATATTTCGAAAAAATAAAAAAGTCATAGTATAATTTGTTGTAAAAAGTCATAGTATAGTAAGTCTAAACATTTTATAATGTCATAGATTAGTATAGTTTAGTAAAAAAGTCATAGTATAGTATGTCAAAAAAAAGTCATACTATAGAATGTCGAAAAATTTAGTAAAAAAAAGTCAGTATTGTATGTCGAAAAATTTAGTAAAAAAAAGGCATAGTATATTATGTCGAAAAAAAAGTCATAGTATAGTACGTCAAAAAAAAAGTCATAGTATAGTATGTCGAAAAATTTTGTAAAAAAAAATCATACTATAGTATGTCGAAAAAAGGCATAGTATAGTATGTAAAAAAAAAAGTCATAGTATAGTATGTCGAAAACAATTCATAGAATAGTATGTCGAAACAATTTCAAAAAGTCATAGTATAGTACGTCGGTAAAAAGTAATAGTATAATATATTGATAAAATTTTAAAAGTCATAGTATCGTATGTCAAAAAAAAGTCATAGTACATTATATTTAAAAACAAAAAAAAAGTCTTAGTATAGTATGTCCAAATAATACTAAAATTCATAGTAAAATATGTAAAAAAAAAAAAAAGTCATAGTATAGTGTGTCGAAAAAAAATCACAGTATAGTATGTCGAAAACAAGTCATAGTATAGTATGTTGGAAAAAATTTAAAAATTCATAGTATAGTATATCGAAACGAAATTCATAATAAAATATTTCGAAAAAATAAAAAAGTCATAGTATAGCTTGTTGTAAAAAGTCATAGTATAGTAAGTCTAAACATTTTATAAAGTGATAGTTTAGTATAGTTTAGTAAAAAAGTCATAGTATAGTATGTCAAAAAAAAGTCATACTATAGAATGTAGAAAAATGTTGTAACAAAAGGTTATAGTATAGTATGTCGAAAAAAAAGTCATAGTATAGTATGTCGAAAAAAAGTCATAGAATAGTATGTCGAAAGAAAGTCATAGTATAGCATGTCGAAAAATTTTGTAAAAAAAGTCATACTATAGTATGTCGAAAAAAGGCATAGTATAGTATGTCAAAAAAAAAGTCATAGTATAGTATGTCGAAAAAATTTGTAAAAAAAAGTCATACTATAGTATGTCGAAAAAAAAGCATAGTATAATATGTCGAAAAAAAGTCATAGTATAGTATGTCGAAAAAAAGTCATAGTATAGTATGTCAAAAAATTCTGTAAAAAAAAGTCATGGTATAGCATGTCGAAAAAAAGTCATAGTATTGTGTCGAAAGATTTTGTAATAAAAAGTCATAGTATAGTATGTCGAAAAATTTGTAAAAAAAAGTCATAGTATAGCCTATCAAAAAAAAGTCATACTATAGTATGTCGAAAAAAGTTCTAACAAAAGGTTATAGTATAGTATGTCGAAAAAAATCATAATATAGTATGTCGAAAAAAAGTCATAGTATAGTATGTCGAAAAATTTAGTTAAAAAAAAGTCATAGAATAGCCTGTCAAAAAAAATCATAGTATAGTATGTCGAAAAAAAGTCATAGGATAATATGTCTAAAAAAAGTCATAGCATAGAATGTCGAAAAATTTTGTATAAAAAAGTCACAGTATAGTATGTTGAAAAACATTCATAGTATAGTAAGTCGAAACATTTTGCAAAAAAATGTCATAGTATAGTATGTCGAAAACAATTCATAGAATATTATGTCGAAACAATTTCAAAAAGTCATAGTATAGTACGTCGGTAAAAAGTAATAGTATAATATATTGAACATTTTTTAAAAGTCATAGTATCGTATGTCAAAAAAAAGTCATAGTACATTATATTTAAAAAAAAAAAAAAGTCTTAGTTTAGTATGTCCAAGTAATACTAAAATTCATAGTAAAATATGTAAAAAAAAAAAAGTCATGGTATAGTGTGTCGAAAAAAAGTCACAGTATAGTATGTCGAAAACAAGTCATAGTATAGTATGTTGTAAAAAATTTAAAAATTCATAGTATAGTATATCGAAACGAAATTCATAATAAAATATTTCGAAAAAATAAAAAAGTCATAGTATAGTTTGTTGTAAAAAGTCATAGTATAGTAAGTCTAAACATTTTATAAAGTCATAGATTAGTATAGTTTAGTAAAAAAGTCATAGTATAGTATGTCAAAAAAAAGTCATACTATAGAATGTCGAAAAATTTAGTAACAAAAAAAGTCAGTATTGTATGTCGAAAAATTTAGTAAAAAAAAGGCATAGTATAGTATGTCGAAAAAAAAGTCATAGTATAGTACGTCAAAAAAAAAGTCATAGTATAGTATGTCGAAAAATTTTGTAAAAAAACATCATACTATAGTATGTCGAAAAAAGGCATAGTATAGTATGTAAAAAAAAAAGTCATACTATAGTATGTCGAAAACAATTCATAGAATAGTATGTCGAAACAATTTCAAAAAGTCATAGTATAGTACGTCGGTAAAAAGTAATAGTATAATATATTGATAAAATTTTAAAAGTCATAGTATCGTATGTCAAAAAAAAGTCATAGTACATTATATTTAAAAACAAAAAAAAAGTCTTAGTATAGTATGTCCAAATAATACTAAAATTCATAGTAAAATATGTAAAAAAAAAAAAAGTCATAGTATAGTGTGTCGAAAAAAAATCACAGTATAGTATGTCGAAAACAAGTCATAGTATAGTATGTTGGAAAAAATTTAAAAATTCATAGTATAGTATATTGAAACGAAATTCATAATAAAATATTTCGAAAAAATAAAAAAGTCATAGTATAGCTTGTAAAAAGTCATAGTATAGTAAGTCTAAACATTTTATAAAGTCATAGTTTAGTATAGTTTAGTAAAAAAGTCATAGTATAGTATGTCAAAAAAAAGTCATACTATAGAATGTCGAAAAATTTTGTAACAAAAGGTTATATTATAGTATGTCAAAAAAAAAGTCATAGTATAGTATGTCGAAAAAAAGTCATAGTATAGTATGTCGAAAAAAGTCATAGTATAGCATGTCGAAAAATTTTGTAAAAAAAGTCATACTATAGTATGTCGAAAAAAGGCATAGTATAGTATGTCAAAAAAAAAGTCATAGTATATTATGTCGAAAAATTTTGTAAAAAAAAGTCATACTATAGTATGTCGAAAAAAAAGCATAGTATAGTATGTCGAAAAAAAGTCATAGTATAGTATGTCGAAAAAAAGTCATAGTATAGTATGTCAAAAAATTCTGTAAAAAAAAGGTCATGGTATAGCATGTCGAAAAAAAGTCATAGTATTGTGTCGAAAGATTTTGTAATAAAAAGTCATAGTATAGTATGTCGAAAAATTTGTAAAAAAAAGTCATAGTATAGCCTGTCAAAAAAAAGTCATACTATAGTATGTCGAAAAAAGTTCTAACAAAAGGTTATAGTATAGTATGTCGAAAAAAATCATAATATAGTATGTCGAAAAAAGGCATAGTATAGTATGTCAAAAAAAAAGTCATAGTATAGTATGTTGAAAAATTTTGTAAAAAAAAGTCATAGAATAGCCTGTCAAAAAAAATCATAGTATAGTATGACGAAAAAAAGTCATAGTATAATATGTCTAAAAAAAGTCATAGCATAGAATGTCGAAAAATTTTGTATAAAAAAGTCACAGTATAGTATGTTGAAAAATTTTGTAAAAACAATTCTTAGTATTGTATGTCGAAAAAAAGTCAGAGTATAGTAAGTCGAAAAACTTTGCAAAAAGTCATAGTATAGTGTGTCAAAAAACATTCATAGTATAGTAAGTCGAAACATTTTGCAAAAAAATGTCATAGTATAGTATGTCGAAAACAATTCATAGAATATTATGTCGAAACAATTTCAAAAAGTCATAGTATAGTACGTCGGTAAAAAGCAATAGTATAATATATTGAAAAATTTTTAAAAGTCATAGTATCGTATGTCAAAAAAAAGTCATAGTACATTATATTTAAAAACAAAAAAAAAGTCTTAGTATAGTATGTCCAAATAATACTAAAATTCATAGTAAAATATGTAGAAAAAAAAAGTCATGGTATAGTGTGTCGAAAAAAAGTCACAGTATAGTATTTCGAAAACAAGTCATAGTATAGTATGTTGTAAAAAATTTAAAAATTCATAGTATAGTATATCGAAACGAAATTCATAATAAAATATTTCGAAAAAATAAAAAAGTCATGGTATAGTTTGTTGTAAAAAGTCATAGTATAGTAAGTCTAAACATTTTATAAAGTCATAGTTTAGTATAGTTTAGTAAAAAAGTCATAGTATAGTATGTCAAAAAAAAGTCATACTATAGAATGTCGAAAAATTTAGTAAAAAAAAGTCAGTATTGTATGTCGAAAAATTTAGTAAAAAAAAGGCATAGTATAGTATGTCGAAAAAAAAGTCATAGTATAGTACGTCAAAAAAAAAGTCGTAGTATAGTATGTCGAAAAAATACAAAAATTCATAGTAAAAAAAAAAGTCATAGTTTAGTATGCTGTAAAAATAAAAAAGTCTTACTATAGTATGTCAAAAAAAAGTCATAGTATAGTACGTCAAAAAAATAAAAAAAAGTCATAGTATAGTTTGTTGAAAACAAGTCATACTATCGTATGTCGAAAAAATAAAAAAGTCGTAGTAAAGTATGTCGAAAAAATAAAAAAAAGTCATATAGTATGTTGAAAAAATGTCATAGTATAGTATGTCCATAAAAGTAAAATAAAAGTCATAGTATAGTATGTCATAAATCAGAAAAATATATTATAGTAAGCCATAAAAACGTGTCATAAATATGAATAATACTTTAGAATGTTCATGTTTACAAATGTAAAAAGGACCTAGGTTTTCCACCACCTTTAACTTTCCAATGTGACACATAAAATAAAGAACGTATCTTTAAATTAAACACATATTTATGACAAGTAAAGATGAAATTGTCTGTAATATCACAAATGAAAGAAAATCAGCAATCAAGAGGTGGTAAAAGTATAGTTCCACGAACAAACTCAAGCATGGTGTCTGTAATGTCATATTTGTTGTATGAAAAAGTATGAGCAACTGGTTTACTTTATCAGTTCAATTCTTGGCCAGCAGATGGCAGTACATTACTATTGCTGCTGAGCATATCTGGAAATAATATAGCAAATCTTCGGCCCAATACAATTTTTCAAGACAGAAACTATGGTAAAGGTGAGCTAATAACGATCACACAGTACTCTGATAATATCCTAAATACTCCACACTGCAACCGCATTTTCTCTACATGTGGCAGCTTTTGAAAAAAAAAAAAAAATTTAGTTATTATGGGGTTTAATCAGCAGTAAGTAACTTTGTTTACCCTCTCTGAAAACTAGGACCAATGGCTAATAATGTGGAAGATGATGATGGTAAAAGGTACTGTGGCAGTTAAGTTAGAGTTCAAGTAGATACAAAGGGTGCAGTGGAAGGTAATGATTTGAATAGTCTGTAATCTCAAATATACATGTAGCACATGCAGGCTTTGCATAGATCATCATTTTAAGGGAATAGTGGGTCTGAAAGTTGTTATCAGGATATTTATTATTCTGAAGAACATGGAAGTTCTGTAATGACTTAAAAAAATTGCATTCTACCCAATTATATTTCTGTTGATAAACTTAACATTTTGAACTGGATTCACTGAATTGTCAAGCAACTCAGACCAGCAATGTCAAACTGTTGTCTGGACAAGTCCAAAGAGTTGAACATTTTATGGCTTTCCACTAGGACACCTTCGCCACAAGTCCTCTTATAATATAAATCTTTGAGGCAAAATTCTTTTTTCACTCCCTCCCCTTTCCCAGGGGGTTAGAGGTCAGAGGTCACCTGCACTATAACCCACTGGTTCTGTTAAACATTCAGTGTCCTCTTTAAAGACACCCCAGCAGACTCAATTAACCATGAACACAACCTTGAACTCCAGTAGAAGGGCATTGTCCCTCATCAACACACCACTCTGCTGTAATCTTATTGGAGATGTAGTATATCATTTACATTATTCCTACTTGAATTATCATTCATGTGATTGCAGCTTTTGCTTAAAAAACAAAACAATGCTCTTGTGCAATGTAACATGGCTCTGGTTCATTAATATGCGTTGACCTGGAGTTGCCTTATCATTCTATCTGAGGACAGCCAATAATTTGCCCGCAAATGGACGTCACAATGGTTGTGGTGTAAGGCTGCTGACGCATGGAGGGGGGTAAAGTCCATTCTACACTAATGTGGGACGTTTGGCAGTGGTCAGTAGCTCAAGTTCCTTCCACGAGGACTAGTTAATGGTTACTGGATCTTCATTCTTTACATTTTTTTAGTTTACTCTATAACTTAAAAAATTTGCTTATTTTTTACTGGCAATGTCAAGACAAGATCATGTAAAAATGATCTGCTTATGTCAGACTATCAATCAAATTAATGTATTAATAATTACAAGGTTATAAGGTGTAATAAAGTTAAACTTTTATTGCAAACCAAACATGGTCACATAAATCTTAATTTTACAATTTACAGTACATTTAACATGAATTGTTACATATATATTTAAGCATACCTTTAGTCATTTTTGTTCAATAATAATATACATTAAAACTAGTACACATTACTCCAAATATACAAACAAACTTAAATACCGTCAAACTGCATTACAGCAATATTCAAATGGAATGTTCAGTTTAGATGTCGTTAGCCCGGCTGCGGGCCGCCGTTAAATTATTGTGAGGCGAATGGAAGACTATATGAGGGGGATGCAGTTGGTAAGCAGAACTACACTTCTGAACACATCACTCTCTTTCTCACCTAGCAGCTGTGCTCTCTCTTTCTCTCTCTCTCTCTCTCTCACCATTATTGTTTTATGTGCAAATGAAAGATATGAAAGATCATTTGAGTTCTCTACGTCTCACATGTTAATGCGGGAACAGGTGTGTTAATTTAGTGCTCCCCTCTGGTGACTTAAAAATAAATCCTCTCACCTGAAGTCAGGGGTGAGGTGAAATGAAACGTAGTAACTTTAAGGTCGACGCAGACAAACTCAAAAGATGTGAGATCTGATGGAGAGAAAAAAAATAAATAAAAGGCACATTTGAGAGAAATAAAAAATTAAACATCCCCCTCTGTAACATTCAGCTTCAAGTGACTCCCTTTTCAACCACACAGAAAGTAAATGAGAAGAAACTAAAGCACCAAAATGAATGTGATCTCCAAGCTACTCAATCAAACTCAACCGGTAGGTCCCCTGTGGGTGGTTAGACAGAATCTCAAAAGAGGGAAGATGTTTCGCTACATAGATGAAGATGGAAATCCTCGTCAGGGCTGGTACAGCGGGGTCCAGTCGTCCTCTTTTGAGAAAAGTCGGTGTGTGTGCTTGTCGGTGGTGGCTTCAAGGTCAAGAAGGGCTTTTAAGCTGCCTGAGCTGTGTGCAAAGGACCTCAGACCTTCAAGAGATGGGCAATTGAAGGCTGCAGAGTGTTTGTGTCTGTTTGTGGAAGGTTGAAGAATTTGTGCGTTGGTAAATCAGTGTAAAATGGAGGACTACAACCCCGAAGAGTCGTCTAATCATGGCAGGCTTCCTCTTGCAGCAAGTCTTCTTTCAAGAGCTGGAGAGATTATGGCAAGTACACGTTTAAATTCTTTGCAAATGCAGAGTTGTTGCAGGGGGTTGATTCGGGAGCATCCATCAACCCGATGGGAAATGTAAGGTGGGGTCAAGATGCAAGTCAATGGACACGCCACAGTTCATGTCCAGTAAGTCTGAATTGGTGTCCATTGAGTGCCTGTGTTTAAATCCTATAGGTAGGAGTCCATAGATGGGGCGTAGGAGAAGCCCACAAAGGCCTCAGCAGCCTCTCTGATGCTGGCTGTGACTAGCGCGCTGTCTGGGGAACAGCCAATGGAGTTGGGCACCGGCTCGTCTGTGAACTCTGGATCAAAGTGCCGCAGGTCGTTGGGTCCCGTCTGGGAAGGAGGGATGGAGGGAAGGAGAGGGGGGACAAGTAGGGATTAGTCAGGCTGTAAAATACCTTGCTATAATTGGAGATGTTTTAATTCAAGGCGAGGATGTTCCATGCTCTTGATCAAGTCATGCAAACGTGAATACTGAGGACTAAGACAAGAGCAAGTCTGCGGTTTGGCTGCTATACTGTAGAAGATAATAGATCTGCCATAATGAGCAATTATTGCGGTATTTAAAAAGGAACATACCACGTTGGGGTTGAAGGGAGGGGTGATCTTCTTGGCATTGAGTTCATCCCAGTTGATGGGGGAGAAGAATATGTGGTTCTTAATTTCAATCTGTGAAGAGACATAAAAGACATATAATTAAATTACACACATAATATCTAAATATGCATACAGATGAATGCATACAATCACATAGCCAAACACTTACAAAGTCCTCTGTGCAGCCAAGCCTCTTGGTTCGGTCCTTCTGCAGAAGGCCCTCCAGCATGTGTTTGGCTGCGTTGGAAATGTTGGGTTTCAGCTGCAGCGGCTTGTTCAGGATGTTGTCGTACATCTCTGCTGTGTTGCGGCTGTAGAACGGAGGCTGGGGATGGACAAAAAGAACTGATTAGCATCTTGGCAACGAGTAGGAGCGAGGAATCCACACGACGAACACTGATTGCGTCATTTTTAAATCATGCATGTACAACATGTGGAACAAAAATGAAATAAGAAACTGTATCATTGTATCATTTAAGAAAAAAATAAGGTTGGAGTGTAACTTTACTATAAAATCATGTAAAGTGAATGTGAATGTTACTCACCAGGCCATAGAGCATCTCATAGAGAACAGCTCCTAAACACCACCAGTCTACCGTCCTGTCATACGGCTGCTTGTGTAGAACCTCAGGAGCTAAATACTGCAGAGAGAAAACGCCAGAGAGAAGTGGTAAGCTACTGAATATTACAGAGTGCTGTCAAGTTCTGAATCACCGGATATTTTGTCCTTACCTCTGGCGTACCGCAGAAGGTCGACGTGGTCCCGTTGGGTTCGATATTCTCCTTGCACAGGCCGAAATCCGTAAGAATGATGTGTCCCTGTGAGTCCAGCAGGATGTTCTCCGGCTTCAGGTCTCTGTAGACGATGTTGAGGGAGTGGAGGTAGCCCAGTGCGCTGGCGATCTCTGCCGCGTAGAACCTGGCTCTGGGCTCGAGGAAGCAGCGCTCTCTCTGTAGGTGGTAGAACAACTGGAAGACAAGAAAAAAAAAAGTGTTTTTAGTGACAGAACCTAAAATGTCTTGATTGCGTTACAGATTATCTACAAGAGGTCATGAGCAGAGATAAAAAGACAGAGGAGATAAAGAGGCAGGAAGGCTTAAAACGTTTGACAAGGGAAGACAGATGAAACAAGGGGTCAAAGGTGGAGTGAGAGAGCAGCAGGATAGAGGGGAAGAAAAGAGAAAGGAGAGAAGGAGAGTAAACGCGTCCTGTTTCCCGATGAGGCCCATTATTTAATCAGCACTGTCTTAGCTCGTCCAACAATCGCAGGAAATTAGCTCGATTAGACACACACTGAGCCTGAATGGCGCTGCTAATTTTGGCCCCGAGTCTCTCCCGCTGTCCCAACCCACCCCATGATTTCCTGAGAGGTGTTTCCCTTACAGAGAGAAAGACGGCTTCTATTCTGCTTCTCATGACAGGATATCCCCTCTGTCTGTCTGTGTTTCTGCCTCATATTTATCTCTGATTCTGGCACCATATTATTCCTCTTCATCTTTATAATGCCCCCCTACCCTATCCATTCATCTTTAGCTCCTTTAAATAGCACAGCTTCTCCCTTTCTCCTCTACCATCTCTGCTTCATATCTTTTTCTGGCAGCAGTTCAGCCGGTAACTCACCTCTCCACCGTTGATGTAGTCCAAGACGAAGTAGAGTTTGTCTGTTGTTTGGAAAGAGTAATGCAGGCCCACCAAGAATGGGTGCTTGATATTCTTTAGCAGCACATTCCTCTCTGACATGATGTGTTTCTCCTGAGGAATACAAAGAGCAGCAGGTTAGACGAGTCGAAACCTTTTGTTGCGTGTGTACTTTCGGCACGCCCGCATGCAAATTTACCTCCTTCTTCTTGAGGATGGCCTTTTTCTGTAAGACTTTGACAGCGTAAAACTCGTCATCCGCACGGTGGCGCGCCAGCAGGACCTTGCCGAAGCTCCCCTTGCCGATCACCTTGAGGAAGTGGAAGTCGCTGGGTTTGGCCGAGGGGTTGGAGGACGGACCGAGGTTGATCTGTTGGGATGGACTGGGCTGTGAGAGGGGGAGAAGAGGAAGAAGTTAGAGCCACATCATTACTCCCAAAATGTATGATAAACATGTAAACAGAGGATATGTGTGTGTATCTCTGCATACGGTGAAATGTAAACAAAGGAAAAAGCACATCATTGTTTAATGCAAATATACTTACAGGGGGAGAGGGATTTGTGTTTATGAGCTCAGCATCCTGAGGAGTACTCAAGTTCAGAATAGACTGAACTTCGGGACTGAAAAAACAAAGAGTTCAAACTTAGTTCATTCAACAAAGCATCAAAAGAATCCACAATTGTTTTTCATGTGAATCAGCTGATCTGAGAGTCACAACAAAGCTTCTCCAGAGGACAGATAACTGGCATTTCTGGTTGCGTTTCACAATGTTTAGTCCGCCGGAGAATGCAGAACAATAACATGAGTCAGATGGTACTCACTGCTTGCAGGCGTAGGAGTTTGTGGCAAGCCTCTGAATGAAGTCGTTCAGACCCATCCTCCTCTGTTTCATAAAAGCTGCAACACAAAAGAGAGAGAGAGAAAAAGAATGTAAATAAAAAGCAAAAAAAAAGATGTCCATCCATGTTATGCTTTAGATATCCAGTTATGATTCCATACCGGTGAGTAATGACACTATCCCTCTAGATTTCGAGTAAGTCAGGACAGACTTTTCTGTTTCTGTTTTGATCGTCATGATGAGTTGAGTTGATCAGCAGCTCTGCACTCATCAACTGCCTCTAAGCTTAAATAACTATCATGTCTTCGGCTCCTGTTTTATAACAGGTCGGGGAGGAGGGAGGAGGAGCTGCCCCACAAAACTCCCACACCCCCTAGTGGGCGTGATCCTCCGCAAACATTCCTTTCAGCTACACGGAACCGTGAGAAGTTGATCGATCCCGTTCTCGGCCAATCAGAGGCCGTTGCGCTCCTAGCGCGTCATAGCCGCACCTCAAGATGTGCTTGCGTAAAAATACATAGGAAAACGGAAAAAAAAAGAAGAAGTTCTCTACCAGAACTCACTGAAAGGCCTGTTTGTACTATTTGCACATATGCTTTGGCAACACCATAGCAACTCCCACACTGTCTGAACTTGTCACCAAGAGAGCAACAGTCTACCCAAAGCTACCAAAACAAATCCTATAGGCTAATGATATCCAGATGTTTCCACTAGTTACATATGGTGCCCCTTAATGTTGCAGGAGTAAAGAATAAACTGATTGTGCAAACAAGTGAAAATGACGCGAAACTGCTCAAGAAAGTTCGTGAGATTCGGGATTATTCTCCAAACTCCTGATTATTTTTGTAACACTGACTGTACCCATGCTCTCCGCCTAACCCCCCCTGAGATTGCAACTTGGTCCTGTACAAATAATCTGATAGCCTGGCCTCTTAACTAGGCCTATCAGCTTCACCGTTTGGCTAAAACGGCCGGGAGTGACGCAGGTTCCCCCTCGGTATACAAAAGAGGGAGAGCCTGAGCCGAGGGAGGCCCGGTGCCAAGAAAAAAGCCGCCGCTAGTGGAAAAGTACAGACTGAGAAACTTCTGAATACATCCAACTCAAACTAGAAAAAAAAAAAAAAAAAAAAAAAAAAAAGAGCGGACCCACAATCTCTTTCAACCTACCGGCAAGCCTCTCAGGAGCAGCCAACACATTTCATTAAGATGATCAGAATGAAATTATGTGGAAAAATGCCACTCGTTTTTTTAGTTTTGTGCGCCGGCACACAGGAGACCAGTTAGGTACAGTTATGTAAGGCACCTGGTTCAGGTTTATCAACACGCCTGAGTGGAATGAAAGTATGCAAGACGGTATATCACATATGGAGGCCAAACCAGTTTTTAAAAGCATATTGATAACCGTGCGTAAAAAGGAAGGAGACGCAGAAAAAAAAGAAAATTAGTAATTAAAAGTAATTTTCGCTGCACACTTTCTAAAACAGTTTATAGAAAATATTAGAGAGGGAACAATGCAACTAATCAACTGTAACTTTGCTGCACAATACAAACAGTTACCATTTAAAATGAGTGCGTAAAAGCGCACAAAAACAGTATCATTTCACAGGTATTCTGTTTCTTAATTGGCTGAAAAAACACACCAGCTTCAGTTTCCAGAGAACACAAACAAACCTTTCAGATCTCTCATTTCGCTGCCTGTAGCGCCGGGGCTCAACAAGAAGTTGCAAAAGAGAGTTGCCAGGGTTTCTCTGGCACTTTTAAAAGACCCCCCCCCCCCCCCCCTATCAGCGAGGCTTTTCCATAGATAACAGCATCATAAATCCAGGTCACGGGTTTATGGGGTGAATGGAGCGACCCCAAGTATGTCTGCCAGTGCTTTCTTCCCAACCTCAGACACCCCAGACACAGAAAGTAGGTTAGGGAGCTTTAGCTTTACAAAAGACACTACATATATACTGTATATACAACAGGCTGGTATATATAAGCAGATATACCATTACGCTTCACAATATAGACCTACAGAATCCTACGGGAGTATTATAGAGATTTTTTTTCGAATGGAGAAACCCATCGCTGTTGGTTTAAAATGAATAGGCAGCCTACTTACACGTCAAAGCGGTCGTTTTCTCTTTCATAAGGACGCTTTATTTGTCCTGGATCACAACAAGGAGAGGGGCTGTAGGTTCCTTGGCATGCAGGTAATCGAACTACCCCGCATTCCCCGTCTTGGAGACTTTCATCCAAGATTTTTTTTTTGCTTTTTTTGCTTTCTTTTCAGGGCGGAGACGTCCCGCCTCTATTTCCTTCCACTCTACACTTTGGTGTTTCATGCATGGCTGAATGAGTTTCCCTCAGGGCGGGGGGCGTGCTGCCTTCAAGTGCTCCCCATAAGCTCCTACATTCGAGTTCAATTGGAAATATATATATAAATCTCACTTTTATTTAATTGCAAAATGAACAAAAGTAACACGTGATAAATGTATGAATTTATATTGACAGCTGCTTTCCCCTGCAATGGAATGAAAGGTATACAGACATGAAACTGATGGATTTTTGAGCCAAATAAAAGGAAGTAGAATCAATCTGCATCTAGTTTATTTACACACATAATGACAGCATGCCTTATCAACATATCACTATCATCATTAGCAGTGGTGGTGGATTAAGGTGGTCAGGGGCCCCTATAGGCTACTCTTTGTATGGGCCCCTCACCCTTACTCATCATGCTTCAACGTTACCAGAAAAAAGTAATTTAGTACCATGTATAAAAGCGTGCTAGGATATATTACACGGCCCACACGTACACACTCGGGGAGCACTGGCATATACACACACACACATTGAGACAGCCTTTAATCTAAGCTTTGAACTATCTAGTCAATTTAGGGATTTTCATTGGTAGATCTTGGTCATGGTGCAAATTGACCTTATGAACCTGGTTGTATCATGGGGCCAGGTTTGTAAGGTCAGGGCCACTTCTACCCCATTTAAATAATTAAAAATAATCTGGCCAATCTGAGGCCCCTGCAAACATGGGCCCCCACTAGCATTTGTTTTACTTGCTTAAATTTCTCGTTGTAGGCAGTTTTTTTCCACTACAGCCTGCTAGCTGAGGTCATTCACCCGCTGAGCTCCGAATTAAAAAGTAACCTGGATTTGGAAATTCACTGAGTTCACATTAATTCAAAGTTTGGGAGCTGCCAACAAGTTGAGGCCATATTAATTAACTCTTTATGTATTGCTCTCCCAACTATTTTGTGCATGTGTATACACGCAGGGTGTTTCATCAGGATAATGTTTTGCAGATTTGGACAATGGAAGCAGTAAGAAAAACACCACGTAAATGTAAGGCTGCACAATTAATCAACTATTTATCGAAATCGCAATATGGCCTGCAGCAATTTTCAAATTGCATGAGGCGTGGTATTTGTTAAAGGCGAAATGTGTGTCAAAATATCATTTTAAACTAAATATTGTGGTGCTACAGAGATGTCCTGGCCTACACATCATATTCTACAGACTTAAGAAAACATCTTTGTTTGGTACAGATCCCTGCAAAAATCCCACCATAATCATTTTAATATGTTTTCCAATGAAAACGAGAATAATGATGTAAAAATAACCATTCCCTCTAATATCGCAAATCATATCGCAATATCAGTCAAAATAATCGCAAATACATATTTTTTTCCAAATCGTTCACCCCTGTGCAATGTGGATCTGACAAAGTATAAACAGAAACGAGAGGATGGTGAGGTGAACGTCTCTTTACCAGCGTCTGTTTGCTCCTGACCCCCAGCCTCTGTCAGAGAAAATCATTGTGTTCATTGTGAACTTGTGACTCGGCAGTTTTTAAAAATAGCCTCAACTTTTTTTACTGCTGTCTCTGTTTCTCCCTTAACTCAGGTCAAATCTATTATTAATCTGTCCCCCACCATAGCCACCTGATGCACACACACACACACACACACACACACACAGAGAGCTGGAGGGCAAAACAAAACTGCAGAGAGAGAGAGAGAGAGAGAGGGCATATCAGGTGCTTCCTAAATTCCCTCAAGGTGTCCAACACGCCCCTGCCTCACTGCACCAGCAAGAACTTAGCGCTGTTTGTTAGAAAAAAAAGATTTTTCTCCTTGAGACAGCACAGGTTGCCATCCTTCAACACGCATTTAATCTGCAATATCTCACCACTGAACAGTAGCAGTCCACATGGGACACAAACAGACATCTCTCATCAGCACTTGAAAGCATCACACGCCAAACTAAACCTTGTACATCACATATTGCTTTCTCAAATAATAAAGAAAGGACCTTGAATACTTGCACACAGATGTAACTCTGAATGATGAGCAGCTACTTTGCATTTCCATCCCAAGTAATAAGAACTAAAACACGTAACAGGAAAGGATAAAAAATAAAAAAGTGACGATGAAGAAGACGTTACCTCCGCCGGGATTTGAGCACTGCATCTGTGGTCATTGCCCAGAGTTGAATGAAATGAGAGAGAGGTGTTGAGAAGAGATCAGGAGAGAGGAAGAAAGAGAGTGAGAGGGCAATACTCACAATAGGTCCACTCAGTATTTTTCCTATCTGGCCCTCGCTCCCTTCTGGAGTTGCAGCCTGAACAAGAAGAGGCTCCACAATACAAGCTGTGTGTTTATTGCCTTTCTGTGTGTGTGTGTGTGTGTGTGTGTCTGTGTGTGTGTGTGTGTGTGTGTGTGTGTGAGACACTAGTGTGTTATGTAACCCACTGGTGGCACTGTCATCGTGTGCCAAAGCCGGCATTGACTCACACACACACACACGATTAGGGGGCCATTTGGTGAAAGGACAGGAAGAGGTTCGCTGCAGTGCCCGAGGGGTGGAGGTGCAGGATATTAGAGTTGTAGTATAAACACACACACATACGCTCCTTCAGCCCACCCACCTACAGTATACCCACACATACACAAAGAGCAGCATATGCCCATATTCACGCTGTCTCCTGGCAGACGACATCCAGCCTTCACATCCTTTCATCTCTTTCATCCTCCCATCTTGTAATGACGGCTCTGCTGTGCCGGGTGATGATGAGGCTGGTTGTGGCTACAGTTTGATCTGGCGTTGAATGCGAATGAGGCTCGGTGGTGAGGAACCAAATGACACCGTTACATAAAAGGCCTCGGCTATTCAGAGAGGACAGTTAGCCTTTTATTTTGCCACTGGTGTGTGTGGAGTGTTTGGCTAGCGAGGATACCGAAAAGTGAGCTACTTATGCCTTCAGCTAGACGGTCATGTGACCATCATCGTAATGGACGATTTAGACCCTCCGATGTTTGAAGAACATCTCTGTTAGAGATGTCCGCTGCTCTGTGTGTTTGTTTGGTAACACTTTATTTTTTAGGTCCTAGAGTTTCGTAATAATTTCCTAGAAATTAATTGGTATTATACCGTAAATGTCAATTGTTTGGAGGGTTCCTGGAAAGGATCTTGTAATTTGATACTCATTATAGGGTAAATGGAGACAGTGATGGGTACACTACCAATTATATAAGTAAGGGATAATGCCCTTCAAGGTGTCCATTATCAGGAATTAATGGACACCTTGAAGGGCATTATTCGGCTTATACCACGGTCACTTGCCAAAAAAAAAAAAAAAAGAAAATTAAGACCTTACATTTATATTTTCATGCGTTTTGCATCCAAAAGTTTTCATAATCCATTCACTCCCGTTTCCCTGGTAACCCTGAGGGTTCCAGTAAATTGGAAAGCCCTTAGCTACAACTTGGCAGCGGGAGATATTTCTAGTACGCTCAGCTCAACCCTTTGGCTCAGCTACTAGCCAGAAAGCTAATGTTATGCTAGCAAGATTCAGAGTCAATGACATTGAGATTGACAAACAATAACTATAATTTGACAATATGTTTAACAACAAGCTACTAGCTTGCTATCCAGCCATGTCATTGTCCCCAAATCATTATCAAGATATGCACGAAGTGATAAGATGACTGCAGCCTGAAGTAATGAGTTGAATAACGAATGGGATGTGACATGATCGCTGTGTGATAGAAAGTATCAGAGAGGCAGTGTAACTTAACTTCTTGCAGTTTATGTGTTACAGTCACCGAGTTATCAGGATATTAAAAAATGTACAGTTCGTTCTAGTACTTGGGTACAAGTACAAGAACTCTTGGGTTTTAAATGCTAAAAGTTTTGGGGAAATTTATGCCTTTATTTTATAGCGACAATAGAGAGATGACAGGAAATTAGGGGGAGAAAAGATGGGGAATGAAATGAAATACAGGTTCCCAGCAGGATGTGAAGTGGACGCGTTGCATTCTGAACCCCTAGGCCATCAGGACGTCCAAAAAGTGATATTTCTTTTTGTGCAATTTTTGCAAAGAGGATATTTTGGTTGATCCACAGTTTTTTAGTGGGGCCGTATGAGGGCAAGGATTTGGCTTTTGGATTAAGGCTGGAATTAGATTGAGGTTGTGATGGTCAGAGGTAGATTTAGGGAACAGGGATTATGTCATTGGTAGTCCTGGCTCTGAATACAGCACACACTCTACAGAACACCCAAATCTGTCTTACTGCAAATCTTCAGGGTATAATGACAACAAACATGTTCAGACAGTCTTCTCCAAACTGTCTCTATTGGGAGTGCCTTAATGGATCACAAAGTGTTGTGCACATGTTGTGTGTTGTGAATATGTGCATGTGTAGGTGTGAATGGTTGCCAGTGTGAAGGGCAGGTCGACACAGGTGAGCGATGCGTCATGAACTGTGGAAGAATAAAGTAAATAACAGCTTCCGAGAGGGAGCTTCTATAATGATGATGTCGTTGCATTGCTGAGCACAAAAGAGTCACGTTTGAGAACACTTTATAATCACAGCTTAAACCTAGAGCTGCAACGATTATTCGACTAGTAATCAACTTTTTTTTGGTAATCGATTGAGTAATTTTTAAGAAAAAAAGTCAAAATTCTCTGATTCCAGCTTCTTAAAGGGACTATTTGTAACTTTTCACGCGCATAAATCATAACGGGTCGGAATCCCATGCGCGCTCGCGTGTGGGTACGCGAGCGCGCAGCAGCTCTGTTCCTGCTGCCTGCTGCCTGCTGCCTGCTTGCACACCGCGCTCGTTCTCACCCGCTCGGCTCGCTGCAACTCCACGTGCACGCGCGCACACTGCAGAGAGTTAGTTTAGCTCTGAGAATATCTAGTGAATGTGCAGTGGACGTTTTTCGTTTTTCCCGTGTCTTGTGAAGTGACGGAGCTCCGCAGCGAGTTACGTTATCGTCCCGACCGGATGTCGGTGTCCCGTCCCCCCCCCCCCCGGCGGGCTGAGACAGGAAAAGCCAGCACTAGAATCAGCATTGATCCATGGAGAGACTTTCGTCTGGTCAGCTAACATTACTGCCAAGCAGGTGAAATATAGAGTGATATTGTGTGTTAGCTGACTTGTGTCGCCTCACTGTTTAGACCGGTGCTCGTTCATGTCAATGTAGCGCGAGCACAAGCGCGAGTGCGAGCAACAGGACGCTGACTTTCGTTGACATTGCGGCCACAGGTGTCGCTGTGAACAAGCAATTTCTGATTCTTACATATAGCCCCTTTAAATGTGAATAATTTCTGGTTTCTTTACTCCTCTATGACAGTAAACTGAATATCTTTGAGTTGTTGACAAAACAAGACATTTGAGGACGCCATCTTGCGCTTTGAGAAACACTGATTGACCTTTTTCACCATTTTCCGACATTTTATAGACAATAAAAGCAATCGTTAGTTGCAGCCCTATATAAAGCTGTTGGCATCACAGGAAGAAGAGCACTATAAGTCAGTGTGTAAATGTTGATTAACTGCTCTTTAGCAAGTTGATGAACGTACTAATATGTGTTAACAAGGGTATTCTCAGCAGATGCTCTTTGATACATAAGATCACAGTGAAGGAACTCACAGTTTGCTGTTTACTCTTCTGTGAAATTGGACAGTCAGAACTCTATTCCCTATAATTATTATTATTGGATCTATCCCTACTCTCCATCATTGCTCTCTATTGCTCCCTCTGTCACGCACATCACTGCATCACCGTAAATGACTCATATGTGACAAACTTCAACTTTTAAGTGCTCCTAATGCGAACTAATTGCTGAGCTTGGGAGGACAGGGTGCAGCAGCATCACGGGCCGAGGCCACAGGAACAGCTTGTCACCAGCTCGGCTAATTGCTTGGATGTCTTTCCATATGTTGAAAACTCCCATGATTAACAGGCAGACTACTCCCAGCGAAAAACATTTTCATCAGAATATGGGGGTTATTGTGTTCATATGGTTGTTATATTGTCACATTTCTTTCTTGGAGATGTTCAAGCAGCAAGTACCTGCAGATCTGCCACAAAGTTATGTTATTGCAGTGGCCCAGAGTGACAAGCGGTGGTGGAAAGTAACAAGTACAGTTACTTCTCTTCTGTACTTAAGTACAAATTTGAGGCACTTGTACTTTGAGTATTTCCATTTCATGCTTCTGTATACTTTATGTGAGGGATAATATACAGCGAGCTGGTCATTATTGTGAAATAAACCCCGACAGGGCGATGCAGGACCCCTTCGCTGGCGTCGGGGTGCCGCATAAAGGGCTTTATTTCACAACAATGACCCGCTAGCTGTACATTATCCCGCTTATTACACGGCTACTTACTTAAGAAATCAATAATTTGACACAAAAACAGTCCGCCAGAGTCCGACATAAGAACTGTGCCCATAGCAACGGTCTGTTATACATAGCAACGGTCTGCTATAAAGAAATAACAGACCGTAGAATGCCGTGATTGACCAATCAGAATTGAGTATTCAACAAAGCCGTGTAATAAACATCTTTAGTTACTAGTTCCTACTACAGATGAAGACTTAACATACAAAACATATGATGAACTAAAATATGATGCAATATTATAGATTAAACTACCCAACAGTAAAATACTACTTATACATTAATGCATCAGTAATAATAATCCAATAATATAATTTGTAATAGTATAACACGCCATTTTTCTGAACTATGAGTGCTTTTACTTTCGATAGTTTAAGTACATTTTGCTAATAATGCTTATGTACTTTTACTTAAGTGACATTTTCAATGCAGGACGTTTACTTGTAAAGGAGTATTTTTATATTTCAGTATTGCTACTTTTATTTACAGTTACGATCTCAAAGATTCATTCACTTTGGCAGCACCTACGGCGATTAGTGGCAATTGCAGTTGTGCATTTGGATCACAATTCCCAGAGATCCAAACTGTGTACGCAGCTTGTGATTTATAATACTGCAAATGCGAGGGCTTTCATCAGCGGGCCAAAACCTCATTCAAGCTACGACATTTATTTAAATTAAAATCTTCGAAATTATTATTTTAAAGGGGCTATATGTAAGAATCAGAAATTGCTTGTTCACAGCGACACCTGTGGCCGCAATGTCAACGAAAGTCAGCGTCCTGTTGCTCGCGCTCGCGCTTGTGCTCGCGCTACATTGACATGAACGAGCACCGGTCTAAACAGTGAGGCGACACACGTCAGCTAACACACAATATCACTCTGTATTTCACCTGCTTGGCAGTAATGTTAGCTGACCAGACTAAGGTTTCTCCATGGATCAATGCTGATTCTAGTGCTGGCTTTTCCTGCTTCAGCCGATACCGACCGCGGAGGGAACGGGGGGGGGAGCGCGACACCCGGTCGGGATAACGTAACTCGCTGCGGAGCCCCGTCACTTCACAAGACACGGGAAACCTCTGTTGGTCTGGAGGAGCGGCAGCATTTATTTCTGCAAAAACGTTCACTGCACATTCACTAGATATTCTCAGAGCTAACTCT
Source organism: Sebastolobus alascanus (assembly GCA_916701645.2). Taxonomy (NCBI): domain Eukaryota; kingdom Metazoa; phylum Chordata; class Actinopteri; order Perciformes; family Sebastidae; genus Sebastolobus; species Sebastolobus alascanus. The sequence goes on along the minus strand of CAKAOJ020000096.1, from coordinate 278,515 downwards.
AACTCTCTAAACTAACTCTTCTGCAGTGTGCGCGCGTGCACGTGGAGCTGGAGCGAGCCGAACGGGTGAGAACAAGCGCGGTGTGCAAGCAGGCAGCAGGCAGCAGGCAGCAGGAGCAGCGCGTACCCACACGCGAGCGCGCATGGGAATCCGACCCGTTAAGATTTATGCACGTGATAAGTTACAAATAGTCCCTTTAAGTAAAAATATTCCTCCATTGCCGGTGAAAAGGATGTGCATTCTATCCAAGAGCGGAAATGAATGGTTCCTACGTGGAATAACAAAATAATGCTGTTGCAATGCAATGCATTAGAAAAATATTAGTTTTCATCTCATAACTATGATTTTTTACAGTTTAAAGATGCACAGAATTCAATATTTTTTTTAGTCTAAAGTGAAAGGAAAGCTAAAGATTGTTGCTAAAAAATAATATATAATGTCTATAATGTAATGGTGAGCTCAAACACACACACATGCACATACTCACAAGAAGATTCCAAGCAAAGGTAAAGCTAGCAATAAAAAAGGAATAGATAGGCTTTAATCCAAGACATGACACGCACACATATTGTGCACTTCAGATTGGACTATGATTTGTGGCACAAGTAAAGGGCATGATGGAAAATTCAACACCAGTCACTTACAGTCATGTTGACAATAAACCGATGCTGAACTCTCACCCAGTGACAGATACAAACACACATATTCCTTTTGCAGCGAGCAGCAAAAGTTGTGAACAAAATGTGGAAAAGGTCCCCGTGTCATGTGTATGATGATGATCACCGCTCAGTATTGTGTCTGTAAATACTGTTTTGCTCTCCAAGCCGGTTTCCACAAAACAACAAAACAGTAATCTTGGTTTATGAACAACAGTTATTATCCTAGGAGCTTAGAGGTTGGATTAGAGAGCCAAGTGGTAACGTACGTTAAAGTTACACAGTGTGTGTGTGTGTGTGTGTGTGTGTGTGTGCTGGCTGAATACATTTTGCTCCCACAGCTATTAGGTTTGGACGGAAGGGAAACAACAAACAAGAGGAAAAATAGACAGAGAATGAATGGTAGAAGATTATTTTGGGTTGATGGTGAAAATAAACAAAACTGCAGATAATAAAGAGAAATGACCCGGGACTGACGGAGAGAGATAGCACAGGAATGAGAGTCACGGTGTGAAAGACGGATGGGAAAGAAGAAAAGACGGGAGGAAGTGGAAGAATATAAAACAACGGGTTTAGTTGCCGGTGACTTACTGTTGTCGCCAGGGCAACAGTAGCTGTCTGGGTCTGACTCATTGTGGTAGTACAGGTCCATCGCCTGAGGGAGAAATATGGAATTACTTAGTAAGAACAAGCTGAATATTTTATGACAAAAACATGCACATAAAAGTAGATATTGTATAAAATGCAGTCACACTGAAATTTGAGATTAAGGCTGTTGATTCAGTTTAATAGCATTAAAATAATTATCCATATTCGTTAATAACTGACCTGACATATTAGGCAACACGCTGCTATTGTTGTGTACAACCCTGCAAATCTGGTTTGGGAAATTTTCTTGTTTGAATTCAGTTGAATGATAATAGGTGTTCTACAGTTTGAGGAAACTGTACAGCCCTTAGGCTGTAACGTTCTTTAAAATCCCCATTAGATAAATAAATAAAAAACCGGCTGGCGAAGCTACAATCTAGGTCAGTAGTTCCCAACCTCATGGGATCACAACACAAATCTGAGACCTAGACCATTACCAGGATGGGAGAGCAGAAAAACATCTCTTTGCTACACCAAATTATGTAGATTTTTTCTTTTTTTTCCTTTATTTTTTTCTTCTTGTGAAACACTTGAAAAAATGAATTCTATTTATACAAAACAAGGTCGGTTGAACTGGTCACAACTGATAAACAAATGTAACCTGTGAAGAGGGGTCGCAAGCAAGAATTGCTTTGTTTTAAGTGGTTACAAGCCAAAAAGTTGCTTATAAGCTCTTTAAAAGAGTACAGTGACTCTAAGAGATGTGATATTTTTGAACAGCAGCAATCTTAATCAGCATTTCTAAAACCACTGGTTCTGACTCAGACTTGTTCGTGCCCCACTCTCAGTTGGTTTCCCACATGACTTGTTTTAATAAGGCTGGGTTTCCAGGGTGAGACTGCACTAAATCACTTGAGCCCTGTGCTGAAAGCGGTGAGAAACCTCTGCTCTAACAACATCACAACGCAGTATTATTGTGCTTTAGTGAGACTGAACGCCAGGATGAAAAGAAGATGAACTGCTTCTTGATCTTGTATAGCTAAGCTAGGCTAAGTTCACTGTATATAGAGACATAAGACAGTCTCAAATTTATCTCTTTAATAAAAGACAACACATGGGAGCAGTGGTGGAAGTATTGAGATCTTTTACTTAGGTAAAATCAGCTTTTGTTGCCTGTTAGGCTTGAGTTTGCCATGTTATGATTTGAGCATATTTTTTATGCTAAATGCAGTACCTGTGAGGGTTTATGGACAATATTTGTCATTTTTTTGTGTTGTTAATTGATCTCCAATAATAAATACATACATACATTTGCATAAAGCAGCATATTTGCCCACTCCCATGTTGATAAGAGTATTAAATACTTGACAAATCTCTCTTTAAGGTACATTTTGAACAGCCAAAAAAATGTGTGATTAATTTGTGATTAATTGCAATTAACTGTGGACAATCATGTGATTAATTGTGATTAAATAATTTAATCAATTGACAGCCCTAGTAAAATCTTGATCTGAAAAAGTAACCAGTAGCAAGCACTTGATGATTATGTAGTTGCTTTCCATGTCTCCTGTTTATGTCTTTGTGTGTGTTGACCTTTGACGTGCTCCATTTGATTATAAAAGTCAATACATTGCTCTAGCATGTGGAATGGCTCAGAAATGTGCCAGTAAACACTCATGAATGTGCACAAAGGTCTCAACAACAACTACCTGAGTCTGTCACACTTTTTTTTCTCACATGCATTAACGGTATAATTGGCAGCTGTCACAGGAACCAGCAGTATTTGCTTCTCAGGAAATTCCCATGAAGCCGCACTGTTGTGTCAGATATTAGTTGTTCGTGATGTCGCAGTCACTCATCGACTTTTCAAAGTATCTCTGTTAAATGCAGTCTTAGCCTAGTTTGCTATTCCACGTTGCAGCTCTCAGGATTCTCCCATGGGTGTTTTCAGAGAACCAGACAAGCCGAGGCATGTGTGTGTGCGTGTGTGTTTGTGTGTGAGAGAGTTGTTTCAATTTCAACACTTTGTTTGTTCATTCAGAGGCGACGCTTTCAACAATCTGCCTGTCATGCTGGTCATTTCATCTCCATATAAGTCTCAATATAGTTGACAGCAGCCTAGTCTATCCATCTTTTCCTCTCGTTTTTTTGCTCTCTCACATAGACAGACATATATACACACATTCTATTCATATCCCTCATACTGTCAACGTCTCTCTGTAGTCAGTCACGTCACCGCTCATGCCCCTTTCTCCTTGAATTTGCCTCTCGTGCTCTTTCCGTCTCTTTCTTCCGAATTGTTTATTGATTCAGTATAGAGATCTGATGGAGTCGTATCCATAGTGACGGTGAATCTAGGCTTTCCGTTCATTAATATTTCATCGCGGATTTATGTTTCCAAAAGAAGACAGAAAGTTTGGGTTGTTCAAGTAGAGGCAAGGAGAGAGAGGGAGGAATCGTTTTTGTCTGTGTGAGAGTCAAGGAGAGGTAGAGGCTTATGTGACTTGACTGTGAGTCATAAAATAAAGCACATATAACAGTAAAAGAAAATAAATAGTTTACTTTTACCATCAAATATATTAGGACGCTTGTTTTGTAGGCACCAAAAGTCAAGGGACAAAAAGATGCAAATGAAAAATGGAAGAAAAGAGAAAGGCTCGATTATATAAATTCCAGTACTATAAGTCTTGCTTTACTTAAGTTTTCCATACTGACAACAAACATAGAATTATTGTGCTTTCTAATAACACGAGAGTGTTTCCAATAATGATTAAGTTGCTTCAAACTTAAAGTTCTATGACAAGTTTTTCTCTAACAAGTGTATTTTGTCAACTAGGTGTTCATCATATAATTAACTATCTTGAGAAAACACAGTGTAAACAATCCTTCATTGTACATTGCTAACGTCTATTGTATCATATAACAAAAACTGGGGATTTCCTGAAATCCTCCCCATCAAGGACACCAAGAAGTCCCCTGCTTTGGGATCCACTGATTAATGTAATAAATTAGTGTTTTCTACCTGTAATTTAATTAGCTGTATTCTACTGTGACTTACCTGTGTGCGTTGACGTGGCTGCCAGGTATCGTCCAGGGCGTAGCTGATGTAGGGCCCACTGCAGATGGAGCACTCTAGCATGACGGGGCTGGCCTGGATCCCCCAGGACTGACAACCACCCAGGTGGACGTCCGACTCTGCTTCCTTCTGCTTGCCTGTACCGTCGCCGTGATGGCGAGCCAGCATCTTCCACTTCCTGACCTGTAAGAGACGATATGTGAAGGTGATTTAAAAGTTTAAAACCAAGTAGGACTGCAACTAGCAATTATTTTCATTGTCGATTAATCTGTTGATTATTTTCTTGATTAATCGATTAGTTGTTTGGTCTATAAAATGTCAGAAAATGGTGAAAAATGTCAATCAGTGTTTCCCAAAGCCCAATGATGATGTCTATAAATGTCTTGTTTTGTCCACAACTCAAAGATATTCAGTTTACTGTCATAGAGTAGTAAAAAAAAAACCAGTAAATATTCACATTTAAGAAGCTGGATTCAGAGAATTTTGACCATTTTTTATTTTTTTTAATATTTAAATCGATTATCAAAATAGTTGGCGTTTAATTTAATAGTTGACAACTAATCGATTAATGGTTGCAACTATAAAACCAATGTGGAATAAAAGCAACGTTTAAGACCGGCCAACAAACTACAACAGCTTGAGTCAACACCGTCACTTTATGAGTAAAATATCTGAGGGTCACATTTGCATTGCACAGGAGGCAGTGAGTGAGTTTAGCAGTAATCTCCTCTGGTGTGACAGCTGCGCTGACACACTCTCCTGAGGACTTTTCATCACAAACAGCTCTTCTGAATCATTCAGCATGTGACAGGCAACGCTGACTGAATACATATCGTGGGCATAGACCAAAAAAATACCCTTCAAGAACACATGCACAGGAGAGAGAAGGAGGTGTGGGAGAGAAATATGTAAGATACATATGGGACAATGGCAGCTAAGGTCAAGGCACACATAGTTCTTGAGGAAACCAAATTGCATAGGTGGATGTGTCAGTGACCCAGAGTGGCTGTTATATAAGGTAAATGGTGTCCTTGGCACACAGAGCGGACAGGTTCAGTGACTGCAGCCATTTCAAATGAGTCTTATCAGTGGCTGCTGCTCTGCTGGCCTCTACATTACCACAGCTTGGCTTGGAGAATTGTGTGTGAGGGAGATTGTGTGTATGTGCGTGTGTATTAGAGTCCAAAACTTGCAACTCGGCAAAAAAAAACTTTCCCCGTGTGTGTATGGTTGCTCCCTTGACTATAATTATAGCTCATTGCTGGAAGGACAGAATGGATCTAATCAATTACTGAGGCGGTCGAACACAATATGATACAATTCTGTCATAACGCTGAGTGTGTGTGTGTGTGTGTGTGTGTGTGTGTGTGTGTGTGTGTGTGTGTGTGTGTGTTTGTGTGTCTACTGTGAAATGAAATTGTCACATATTGATCCAAATTTGAGAAGATTGTATTGAATCAATGGGCCTACATTGCTATTTAGGTGTTTATTCGCTTTCTGTTGGAGTTACACAAAAAGATTGCTACCACTTTCATATCTGTCCGTTGCACATAAGGCTACAGCCAGCGGTCGGTTAGCTTAGCTTAGCACAAAGACTGGAAACAGGGGGAAACGGCTAGCCTGGCTGTGCGACGTTAACAAAATCTGCCTACCATCACCTCTAAAACTCACTAATTAACATCTTGTTTGTTTAATCGGTACAAAAACGTGTAAAAATGACAATTTGCTGTTTCTTTTCTCTGAGTAGTTGCCAGGCAACCAGTGGAGACTCATAGAAGTTACTGCTCCCAACCAAGAAATAGGCACCTAACTCCCCATAAACAAACAAGATATAACGTGTTAATTAGTGAGCTACACATGCACTGTTAGGCAGATTTGTGTTACCTTCGGACAGAGCCAGGCCCATGTTTGATTCTGTTTCCCCTAATTGTTTACTTCTTTTGAATTTACATGGCTATATTTTTCCAAATCTTGCATACTAATTCATAGCTTTCTTTATCTCAAATGCATACGTATTTACATATTTATTGCTAACTACAAATTATAAACATGAAGGAAGTCTAGGACGGCGTGGAGGTATCTGTGTGTGGCTCATAAACTTTGTTTCTCTAGGCAACATTTCATCATAGTTATGTATATGCAGACCCATAAACTGCTCTTGATTAAACTGCACTGTGCATGTTTATCATGCAAATGATCCTTTAATGTATAGCCTTTTACTGAACCTTGTTCCAGAGAAAGTACCATGCATTCCTCCAGTTGGTAAGAAAATATGTGCACAGGAAGTTTAACACACACATACAAGCACATATATGCATGCCATCTCCAGATTCCCCTTCCTCTTAACCCCTTTCCCTGCCCTTTGACCTGGTTTCATGCTGTGACCCATTAAGACAACAGTGGTCCCGCTATTACTTAGGTTGCATAAGGCCTGTCCTCATAAACTCAGGATGTATCATCGGGGGGAATTCTCATATAAAGCCAGGATGTACACAGCACCCCCAAATTCCCATAAATCAAGGAATAAAAACATCACGCATCACATCCAGACCTCATCAGACCCCCTTCGTCTGCCTCTTCCTCACTAATCTTTTTACATAACTGCCCTTTGCGTGTGTTCTATACACACATCATCTTGGAAAAACAATCACTGACAAAGTTATGTAAAGCCTTTACCCTAAGATTTGCCCTTTACTCCCATACAGTAGTTCTAGCCATAAAATACAGTACTGTATGATAAAGTTGCGTCTGAAAACACTGTTATCATGAAGAGTCTCATCATAACCACATAACTCATACTACTAATAAACACAACACTGAGTATACTGCCAACACATAACGATATTACATAATACATCAGGTAAGGTTCTGTATAAAGTCTTTTCATATAGGGGTAGACAAAGTAATAGAAGCAGAGCACAATACAGTAGCCCTACAGTAAGTACTGATTTAATGAAGGTATTTTTAGGGTCACAGTTGTGTATTTGTTGGGCAAATTCTTCTTAAAGGGGTACTAAACTGATTTTACTGATTTAATAATCATTGGTCATTGGTAGACTGATATAAGTCTATGATAGAATAAATAAGGTATTAACAGAGACTCAAATGACTAAGTTGAGTTTTAGTAGAGTTTTTTGTGTTTGGATGGTCCAAATATATTTGTAAAAAATCATAAAAGCGTATACATATACTGCTAGTTAATACTCAATATGAGTGATTTCTATAGATCCCTTTATAACTGTGATTTACAGTCAGAAAAATCACAATGACATTTGCAAAAAGAGAAAAACAGCACTGACAGTGGTCACAAACAGACCAGCAGTGACTGAAAGACATTTATTAGGATATTTGCTGAACCAACCAATCTGACAAAAAAATGTATAATGAGCTTCTCTAAACTGGTATTTATAGCTGCTGTATTGCATCGTAAGGTGTTTCTGTTATTGTGTGTTATTAGCCAGCCTACGGCCCTCTTTCCTGGTAACCCCCTTTTTGCCTCGTCCTGCTTCTCCCTCCCTGTCCTCTACCAGCTCCCCTTGGTGTGTTACTCCACCTCTAACAAGCTGTGTGACGTCCCACATATGTCTGAGCATCAAAGAGTAATGAAATGAGGGGAAGGCGAGGGAGCATCGGTGGGGGGGGGGGGGAATCATAAAGCAGAAGAAGGGAATGAGGTGCGAGCGGAGATATGGAGACAAAGAAAATTATGTTTGAAAGACGAAAAGATAAATAGAGAGAATGAGATAGTCTTACATAAGACGTCCCATTCCCTGTCAGAGATAAGACTTTGCTCATTAACACCAAGGTCACTGCTCTTTCTTCTCCCTTTCTTTTCCTCGCTTCTGGTTCCTAGATCGCAAACACTGGTTTTTAAAAAGAATGATGGGGGGGGGGGAGTCAGATCCAAATGGGTAGAGAGGGAAAGATGATTCAGGCAGTCCAAATGGAATTCAAATGCCAGCTAAAGTATGTCCCATGGGAGATTAAGCCTCCGAAATATTGTTCAGAGAAAGAGAGAGAGGGACAGTCAACCTGGAAAACGAGAGCGAGTATCTGAGAAACAAGACAGCAGGACGGAGAGAACTGCAATGTTTTTGTTGAGCAGGCGAACGGACCAGGGGGTAAGTTTAGGATTTCAAGATTGAGATTTTGACCCTAAGCTGCTTTGCGGCCATCTTCATCCTCGAGGAGCGCGGAGGTCTCTGATCCCTGACTTCCTGGCAAACACTAATAGGCATATTCATGGTCATCCACTGTGCCTCAATCCCTGCAATTTTTCTTGTAAATTAAAAAAGCTGCACTCTCTCTGGACTTTCTCATCATCTTCTCCCAACATTTCTCATTCTTTTTGTCATTTCTATAAACAGAAAGAGAGGAATATATCTATGTGGCACAGAGCCTATTTGCCCACTGCTCGGGCTATTATGAGATTTGTTTCGCTCTCCATTGTTTTGACATTAAGCCTCACCTCCTGTCTCTCTGAGATAGTCAAACATTTCAAATTGCATGAGCACACTTTGACTTAATTGGCCAAAGGTGAAAACATTGGAACACTTTAATAGCACTGCGAAATATATTCACATATTCACGGCTCATCTTTTTTGAGATGTTTGAGGGTAACTACCTAATTTTACAAAATGAACTGGATGCCAACTTTGTCTTGCATAATAAAATTGGATATTAATTTCACAGATATTTGTGAATGTCTATACTCATAAACAAGAATCTACAGCCATGCTAGCAGCTCTGTGAGGCTGTAGCCACAGTGGTGTTAACTAAATTCTTAATTAAGTCATTAGTTGATTTAATCAGTTTCTAAGAGAGTTTTTAAGACAGTTTCTCCATTAAGAATCACACAGAAGTACCACTTTAACTCTTGTGTTACCAGAGATGTGCTAAGTTTATTAGAAATAATACATTCAGCATGAAAAAAGCATAAAAAAAGGACTAATCGACTACAGAAATCTTAGTCGACTAAGACCAAAACGACCAATTAGTCGACTAATCGACTAACAGGGGGCAGCCCTAATTCTGCTATTGGATATCAGTGCTAGCTGTCCATTCAAAACACGGGTTTCACAGCATGCTAATATATTTTATACATATTTTCCATCTTGACTCTGAATGTTAGATTATTTCCCTTTTTTGTTGCTGCATGACATTGGATTTTGTTCATGGCTCTTAAGGATTTAGCACCACAAAACCAAAATGACATCTCAAGGTTGACCTGAACTGGAATAACAGTATAACACCAGTGAGTCCGGGCCTTTTACAGCACGAAGAAATGCTGTATGTAGTAACAAAGCACAACTACAGTAGCTTGTTGTGCACCATGCCATGAGTAAGCATATTGTCCATGTTGAAGCAGGTCAACTCGCAAGCTTAGTTGTCGAGTGCGAGCCATAAGCCCCAAAACCTCAATGCACTAAGCAGTTTCAGTAGAGCTGAGTGTGTGAATGGAAGTTACACTGCATAGTCACGGTGCCGCTGAGCCTCTGTGGCGCAGCAGTTTCTTGGCATTAGCTGTGGAACATCAAGATGGAAGAGATGGGATTAGCCGGGTTCTCAGGGTAGATTAGAACAACAATAATTCCCAAATTCCCTCACAATGAGACTCGGAAGGGAGGATGCTCGCTTTTTTTTTTTTTCTAGTGGGCCAATGTCGGCGGAGAGAGCGGGGGAGGAGGGAGGAGTATTGATGCTGGTGGATCTCCCTGATACGTGGGGGGAATTAAGCCACAGGAGGTGTAGAAACTGATACAGAATCTGTTACCAGCCTTTTGAGTCTTGTGAACATTCAAGTCAGTGATTATCCACTGAATATATCCTACATAGTCCATTTTATATCAGTTAATACACCTAACCATCACTCATTATCACTTGTCCTCATCATTAACCCCTTTCTTCAAGCACCCATGCACTGAAGCCCTGAAAGTATTATCAAAAATAAAACTTCCCTTACATTTCACCACACAACATGCAGTCGTGCAGATGTATATCTCTCTCTATGTACGCTGAACGCCTTTGTTATCTGTATCAAACCAGACACAGATTTTCCCTTCCTTCTTCGGCTCCCCTCTAGCTTGTTATAGCTCGAGTTGGGTAAAACGCAACAAAGCTAATTCACACATCCCCCTTCGTCATGACAAATCCAGGAAACCGCAGCCAAGGTATGAAGTGCCTTCTGTATTCATCTCCTTTTTTTGTGCTTTGGCAGAGAAAGCCTGTATAATGCAGCAGCAGCAGCAACGGTTGGAAACAAATGCATTGTGCCATTTTAGGGTGTGCATATACATCCGCTGTGAGCAAAGAAGAGAGATCACGCAAGAATTTCAAGTTTATTACTCAAACCCGCATTCTTCCACTGCCAGAGCACTTGGCTTTGGAACAAAAGAATAGCGAAGGATTAGGAGTTTTCCATTGCTAAGTGTATGCTAAACAGTGGTAGCTTAGAACTACTTTCCAATCCCTGAGAGAGATCCCTCATTTAAATGCTGCTTAAATATGTTTAAATAAGAGGAGAGGAAAAACACAAGTCATAACAATAAGGACGGCAGTGGATGATGGTAGAGAAATAACAAGGTTGTGAAGGATATAGGGAATGATTTCAATAGAGGTAAAGGTTTTCAACAGACTACCAGCTGACTCTGTCAGGTATTGCCAGGAGGACAAGAAGGAGCTGGAAGTTTGCCAAACTGATTCAGACTGGCTTTATACCAACGCTAAGCTGGCACCTCACCAGTTTCATTACTAAGCACAGAGTTTGAAAGACTCAGGGGGTTTCGACTTGTGGCATGAATACGAATATGTGCCGAGGTCTTTAACAAGGAGAAAAGAAAGTTTGGAGTCAATTAGCCGAACTATTTAAAAAGAGTACAAACAGAAGTTTGGAATGAGAGGCATTTCTCCCTGGTATTGGTACAATATGCATGACAAGCCAACCACTTGGAAAGGGATTTTTGCTCCCAGCGCTCTCTGCGTAACTCTTTGTATCAAATATAATTGGACCTTGTTGGTTGTTCCTCTTAATTCCTTCTTATTCCCAACACAAGCTAAAAAACGCTTTGGCAGTTATGCAATTCATGGTAAATGCAACTATTCAAGTGAGGTTTTTTCGGAAGGTAACCTGTTTGAAAAGTGAGGAGAGGACTAAGTGTTGCTTTGGAGAGACACAGACAACATAGTTCATGAGTTCATCATGTGCAACTTAGTTATCCGATACAACAGCCCTGCAATAAATCTCACAGCTTTGCTGAGACTGTGTCAGAGAGTCCTTTTGTAGGCTGCAGTTTGTTGGTTTCATAATACTGAAATAAGTTTCTAATATTGGCCTAAATATTGGTGAAAAATCAAGATTTTCCACCAGAGTTCACAGTTTAAATTTAAACAGCTGCTGGAGATGGCTGGAGTCCAGAGTTGGTGTCCTTGCCTTGAAAGCGTCAGCGGAGAGCCAGTAAAAGGTCACCAGTGAAGCGGTGCGAGCTTCGAATATGACACACAAGTCATTAACCATTAGCCCCAATAAGAAGCGATCTACTGCCTCTCAGTATGCACAGGTAAGGCCCTTCACAGATAAGACTACGTCAAGAACTAAAGTCTGAAGTTCAAAGTCCAACAGAATTCTCACATTAGAAAACCTTGTGAACCATAAAAGTGGGAAATCTTTTCTAAGATGAAGTTAACAGCTAATATGTGGGCCAAAGGAGAGGGCACTTCTACTTCTAAAATCCCCCTGAATTCTCATCTGATTAAGCACCTGAATTGTACTCTTCATCGACTGACAGTCTCACTTGACAGGATCTTTGAATGAAATCAGTCCACCATCAATTGCCTCTTCCTGGTCTCAATCACTGCCTCAGACACGACTCATTAGCATTGGTGGAACAGAGCTTAGCCTGCAGGGCCTTGTCACTGCTGAGGGAGAACAAGAGAGGTGGATTTGTCACAGGTCGTCTCTCTCTGTTTTGTCACTGTGGAGAACGAAACCGGTACGGACCAACTTCCACACGAGAAACACACTCTTTAAAAACGTCACTGATCATCTGAGCAAGTGCGTTCTATAACTGTGAGGACGAAGGTGCTCAAGCTTTTAGTTCCTGCTGACTAACAAAACGTTAACAAGATGAGCTTACCCCACCAACAAATGAGGTTTCTAGAAATTCATATGGAATTTTTCACCCCGTACTTTGCCTCCACTTTCAGCTGAGATCTAATCAATAGTTGACGACATCTCACAGGCTGCATGGGAGCAGATACAAATCACTGTTCTTCTTGGACACGCTTGGCTTCTCTCTTCTCTTTGGATTTCTTCACCCCCTGTCTTTTTTGTTCCCTTCCTTATCTTCCTTCCTTCCTTCCTTCCTCCCTCTTCTCTCCTGCATGACTGATTTTGGACAGTAAACACAAATGGGACCAGAGCGGGTCAGATCAAGTTGGTGTTTAAACCACAGCAAATACACTGACTGATTAACAACACTATCACCTGATCCATGCCCGACACAGGCCATGAGGAAATGGAAAAAATGCCATAAGCAACTTAGGTAATGGCTATGAACTCATATAATACATAATGTAAAAATAGTAGGGCTGCGGAAGTTAACACGTTAACGCAAATTTGTTTTAACGCCACTAATTTCTTTAACGCATTAAAGCAACTCACGAAGCAGGCTAAATAATGCTCCAAACTTACACTAAATTTTAGCGAGGAAAACTGTCATGGCCATTTTCAAAGGGGTCCCTTGACCTCTGACCTCAAGATATGTGAATGTAAATGGGTTCTATGGGTACCCACGAGTCTCCCCTTTACAGACATGCCCACTTTATGATAATCACATGCAGTTTGGGGCAAGTCATAGTCAAGTCAGCACAATGACAGCTGTTGTTGTCTGTTGGGCTTCAGTTTGCCATGTTATGATTTTAGCATATTTTTTATACTAAATGCAGTACCTGTGAGGGTTTCTGGACAATATTTTTCATTGTGTTGTGTTGCTAATTGATTTGAAATAATAAATATATACATATATTTGCATAAAGCAAGCATATTTGCCCACTCCCATGTTGATAAGAGTGTTAAATACTTGACAAATATCCCTTTAAGGTACATTTTGCACAGAGAAAAAATGTGCGATTAATTTGCGATTAATCGCAATTAACTATGGACAATCATGTAATTAATCGCGATTGAATATTTTAATCGATTGACAGTCCAAAAAATAAAATAAAATAAAATAAAAGAGAGATTTTGCTGTTATGTTTGTTTATATATCATATTGTTCTCTTGTATCTGACTTGATGAGAAGTTCCAGTAGCGTTTTAGATTACAGCACACAATCTAAAATGATATAGGACTTCCCGTAAGATTTTAGAAAAGTACTTAAACCGTGTGACGAAAGAGATAACACGCCAGGACAACTATCAGTCAGCAAAAGTTCATGTCCTTTTCATTTTTGATTAAGTCTTCATCAAGAACAGTACAGGCTTGATGTAAGAGATTAGAAGAAAAGCTGCGTTTGCATTAGCTTTGTGTGTGTGTGTGTGTGTGTGTGTGTGTGTGTGTGTGTGTGTGTGTGTGTGTGTGTGTGTGTGTGTGTGTCGTATCTGACAGTCTGATGTGGCATACACAGGACAGTACAGGACGTCCTTATCAGGAGGATTTATATGCTTTTGATTTCTGGTCATGCTCAGGCGGTGGGGCAGATGCTCTGACCTCATCCTCTACCTTCTAATAAAACTGTCCTCTCAGCTCCTCTCATCTCTCTCTCTCTTTATCAGGGCTGTTTCCTGTGTTTATGTCTCTCCCCTCAGCTCCACCAATCCCTCAACTCTTATCATTTTTCCTCTCTGGGTATTATTGTTTACCCTTTGTCCATTTTTAATTCTAATTTCCTCCAAATTACCCATATTTCCTTCTACTTACAGTAAACCTCCCCTCCTGTCCTCCGTTGTTTTATCTGCAGTTATCAACCCATGGAAAAAAAAAAAAATGCAGGCACCATAAATTCAGTACACCGATTTCATAATATAATAACATCAGCGCCATAAAGTTGGTCTATATTTAGCTTTGGCTGTGATAAACCAAAGCAGCAGCAGATGGGGTGAAGGCTATGCAAAGCACTGGGTCAAGGCTACGCTGAGCTACCTGCATTTTAAATGATGCTGATGCTTCGTAATTAGAAGAAGAAAAAAAAGCTGCTGTGATGGATTTTCAATGAGGAGGAGGAGGAGGAGGAGGTGGGCAATCTGTCAGGGAAGCCTTTTTGGAGAGAGAACAACGTAAGTAGATGTTCTTATATTTATTCAAATGTTGCAGAGTTGTTGTTTTTTTTGCCTCTAAGGGGTTAGTGAAAACTTTAATTTCAGTTCATATGCAGCTCCTCTGGCAGCAAACAACCGCATTTCGTGGCCAAGTGCGGCTTAACAAATTCAAAAGCTTCTGCTCACAATGAGTGTAACGCAGAAAAGCTAATGTTGAGCGTTCAGTATTCAACAATACAGGACACTTGAGGCAAAATAACGTACTTCTAGATTTACAACGGCATAAAAAAAAAGTAAAGAATGAAGAGCATCGTGTGACAAATGTCCTCAGAGCTTTCCCTTCTGTCTCCGCTCACTTAAGAGCAGGCCTAAGCTGACACCGTCTGTCAACGTCTGGCGTCCCATTCATCTCCTCCTCCTCTAAAAATGTGACAGCAGCCTCTCGGCGTCATCACCCCACTTTCTTAAGTCTGAGACGCTTGTTAGACAGCGACTGATACGGTTCACTTTGATGGGGGCTGACAAATTTCACAGCGAAGCTTTGCTCATTTGCATTCGAGTCGGGACGTGGGTGGCCTCCTCGAGCAAGGAGAGAGCGGCGCGTTTGGCATGGGAGGGAATATGTTTCTGTTACCGCTCCATTTGTTGAACAAGTGTCACGCTCTGCGAGCGTTCGGCAAGCCATGAGGGCCTGAGCGTGTGAAGTGTTTGGAAAGAGTGTGCCGAGATATGGTACAGTATGCGGGGAAAGTACAGTGTGTGCTGAGGTTTTCGTCATAAAGTATTTGGCAACGCCACAGAAAGTCAAATACAGGAAGGGTGTATTTCAGCCCATATTTAGGTTGTGCATTTGCAACTGCGACTGCATGTTGTAAGTTTCCAGTTTAAATGCGGTCAATCATTGATTGAGTCTTACCACATTGGAGTAGCTGCTATAGGTCAGTCCAGTTTAACTCAACATTGGCTTTGCATTGACTTCACACTCTGCAGGGAAAATTATGACTCACCACAGGGCCCCCTCCTCTTTAACACCCCCCCAGCCTGCTCCCACCTCGCCGCAACACCCATTAATCCTACACACACACCGGCTATCTCCAGTGAGACATTAGTGACAGATCTATCGGTTGTGAGGGCAAGAGGTGGAATTTGTGGAGAGATAGAGTGAGACACAACTGCCTGTAAGAAAACCAGAGCAAAAACGAAACAAAATGAAACTAAAAGGGCTGCAGGAGTGACGGACAACAACACGGTCCTGTTTTATATTCTTACATGATTCAACGTTTCTCGGCGCACAAGCTCGCATGCAAACACACACACGGTACAAAGTGTGGCTTTGTCTCGCTGGGACAGTGATGACTCATTCTCTCCTGTCGCCAATGGGACTGGAGAAACACACACACACATGAGCGGGGGAACCAATTGATGGGTATGATGATTGATAGGAGGGGGATGGCTATTATGATTGCAGTTGCAAGGACAACCTGGACACCTGCAGCAGCGTTAGGATGAATGGACCGGCGTGTGTTTGGGCAAGGCGTTGGTTGACAGCCTGAACTTGTGTTTTGTTTAATTTCTAATACGGTGTTCATGTTCTCTGCTGAATATATGCCTCCTGCTGTAATTTCAGAAACACCAGCCCGTGGTGAGCAACAACAGTAAAAAAAACGCCCCAGTCTTCCTAGTGTCTATGTTACGTAACAACACTCATGGTAGAGCTTAAAGGGAGAGTAAAGATAAACTAAACAATGTCTAGAGTCCTGTTAATACCTAATTTGCTTCTTTGAATTCTTTTAATGAGCACTAATGGGCAAACAGAGGGAGCTGTAAAAATGATTGCTGTTACGGAGTGTGTTAGTTGCACCTGAAGGCCAGAGGAGGAGATTTGTGGTGAGAGGACAGCGGGATGAGGGGGGTAGAAATGTAGAAAATCGGGATCAGGACCCATCGAAGGGGTCACAAGATAAATCTGAGGGTTCATGAGATGATTAGTGGGATAGGAAAGCAGCATCGGGCCGACACTGACTCAAATAGCTGGATCGGGTACCGGAGACAGTGGGGCCGATCTATTCTATTCAGGTCTATGTTTATGTATACTGGAATTTCATTCCTGTTCAAGTTTTGACCAATTTCTTGATGCATTAAAAAGGCTTACACTTGTATTTTCTGTTAAATTTGAAGATTTTTTACCAAGTTGCTGGAGTATGGTCTATTATTTTAATAATAAATAACCATTCAATAATATTATATCTATGTATTTATTTGTTACATTTTGCTTTACAAAGTTAGGAAAGCAATGTTTAATTCAAGCCTGATGTTGCCTTACACATAAAAGAATGTTCCCAGTCACTCCCACACAGTGAGGCATACAGCTAATTAATTAAACACTAGTATCGGATCGGTACTCGGTATCGGCCGATACCCAAAGCCCAGGTATCGCTATCAATATCGGGACTGAAAAGTCGCATTGGTGCATCTCTAGAAAAAAAGTTATGTTAAACACAATCATATTTATTTCTCCAGACATTTCTGTAGTATTTGCTTTTTTACTTGTGGATTATTGAAAACTTTTGCATTTTTTAAATAGACATTGCTTTATTTTAGGGACCGCTTTTTTCTTGTCCTGTCGAACTTTGTTAGAGTGACGTCTTTGGCAAACACGATGGTGTTATAATCGATAGAAATGATGCCCGAGTTAGGAAAATAAGACTTAAAGCTGTATTAAATGTTATCCTTTAAATGAAGACTGAGCATATTACTCACTGCCAACAGCTGTGTGTGTGACGGAGGCGACAAATGATGCTGCAGTTGATTGTGTGTCACAGCGTACATTGTGACATAATGACTGACTACTCACACAAATGCATTCACTGACACACGCTCTCTCTCTCTTTCTCTGTATTTGTTTTTACCTTGCATCCTTTGCTCTTGTCGTGGCCGCTGGTTTGCCCACTGGCAGGGCATGGCGAGCACTGCTCCTGGTGGTAGTACTGTCCGCCCTGCAGGTCGCCGTAGTGACAGCAGCCATAAGGCGAGGGGAAGTGCGTGTACCACAGGTCGTCGGCCAGCGGACACTTTGGACAGGGGTAGAGGCCTTTCCCTTGGGCCTTCTCCACGCTCACCTTGGGGTTCCTCATCCATCTTCGTACCTGCGCGGGAAGGAAGCGCTCAGGTCAAAAGCAGTTTGAGAAATACTTTTTTTATTTTTTAGAAGAAAATGGTGTGTTGGATCTCACTTTTACTTTGTACAAACACACACTGTCAGCCCTGCCAGCCGCAAACCTTTGATGAGAAGAGTTTCTCACGTTATCCCTGATTATATGTCAGTTCAAGTGAAACACATACACACGCGCACAGAATTACACTTCAATGAGGCACAGATTGCCTCTTTGCTCTGACACACGTTGAACACATGAATCAGAAAGGGAACACACACACAGAATGGCCTACATGCACACACACACCTGTTGCATGTATGTGACCCCCAAGAGTGACATCTATCTTGTCAAAGTTTCTTCAAAATCTTTGCCTTTGACTCGACTTGCTTTAATGTCGACAACACATCAGAGAGCTCTCCCTGCAGAAGCGGACTTCAAACCACAGGTGACTATTATGACGAATTATCACAAATTAAAACCCTTCTAAATCCTCGTCACTAACAGATGTTCACATTACGCAGCCTAACGGTAAAAGAAAACGAGTGAGACGCTCATGTGTTTAATGGTGAGATATCACCGACACATGATGGTGCATCATTGCATACACACGTCTCTCCTGCAGTGACTAAAGCTTCCCAGAAAAGCACTGTCACTAACCATAAAATCTGGTGTGTGTGAGTGTGTGAGAGTGTGTGTGAGTGTGTGTGTTTTGGGGGAAGAAACATGGAGGAGAGGGGGTTAAAGTGGAGAGGAAACGGAAAAAAAGGGGCACATGGGAGACAGAAGGAGAGCGACGGGGAAAGAAAAGTTAAATTTTCATGAGAAGCCCTGTGAAATCTCGTCCTGCTGCGTGAATCGAACATTTAGCAAACACACACCGCGGGGGCAGTAGCCTGTGTGACTGAGCAGCACAGAGTCCAGACAGCTGACACACACACACACACACACACACACACACACACACACACACACACACACACACACACACACACACACACACACACACACACACACACACACACACACACACACACACACACACACACACACACACCCACACACACACAAACACTCACATACACACACACACACACACATACAAAAACTCACACACACACACTGAGACTGAATGCCTAAGTCGAAGGTAGCCAGACAGCACGTCAAGGCATGTCGGCTCTAAAGGAAAACAGACTTGGAAAAACACTCCAGTAGGTCAATACAAAAACAAACCAGCCTCTGTGGGACTATAGCACACAAGTCCAGTGACACACACCTAAAATAAGAGTACGTGGGATTGACGTTACATCGAATTAGAGGATTCTTCCCTTTCTTATTTGTTATCCCATTCAAAGCAGAGTGAGAAATGTTTTGGCATTACCCCCCCGTGGATCAAACGTTGCGCTGTCATACCTCTTGTTTAACATGTCACGCTGACCGTGAAACTGACGAGAGGTGTCATCCGAAGCTTAACGCTTATTCACCTCAGACACAAAAACACGGTGCTCGCGACACCAGGGATGTGTTCTCCTTTTTGTGGCCCAGTTAAAAACTCAGTGAAGAGCTGCATCATGTCTTATGTCAAAAGCTGCAGACTAATTTTGATTCGACTTCCGGGAATTGCTGCATTTCAAACTTTCCCCAAAATGGCTAATCAACAATCAATAGTCCGAATTCACAGACAAAAATACACACACAGCGCCATTGATTTTACATTTCCTTCCATCATTTCCCTTACCCATTTGTATGATACAGTGCTCTGTCCGGACTGCTCTCCCCATTATCTAATTAGGCTTATTTAGACATAAATAGAGAGACAAATAAACCCCCTAACAGCAACAGGCATTGATTCTGATTTGGGGCTGTGTGCTGATGCATATCTGGAAGCTTCTGTTTTTCTTGGTATGAAGCGTGGAAGGAAAGCCACTTTTATATAGAAATATGCAAAAGAAAGGCAAGATTTAACATAGATATTGTATGGATAGATCCTCAGGCTCTTAATTACTGATTCATATTTTAAAAAAAAAATGTAAATCCCATGGGAGACTCACCGCAGCAGAATTTGCCTGTGGGAGTGCATGTGTGTTTGTGCGTGCGTGGGTGTTAACACAACACAATCTGCTCATATAAACCGGTCGAGTCATCAGGGATCCACACCATACTGTACGCCATCTGAGACCAACACACACTTTGGAAAACTACGAGCGAGATCACACATCGATGACACAACCAGACTAGAAAAGTATCTAAATCTACCCAACAGCCTAAAACCTATTTACCTATTTATCAAGTACATAACTGATTGTTCCCAATTAGTTCTTATCCTGGAACATAATATTCCCTCCCTGAGGCTGAAAATGAGGTAACTTGAACATAATAACCGGTGCAATAAACCCTTACTTTATCATCTGATTTATCGCATTACACTGTTTGGGTAATGGAAAAAAATTATGTTGAACCATATTCCCAGAGCAATACAGTGATTATTGAGTAAATGCATCAATCCGCCTCTCCTCCGCAAGCTGGAAGTAATGTTAGTCATTTCCTTCCCATCATACCCCGCAGTCATATTGCTCAATGTTTTCTTTTTGATCTCATGTAAATCTGTGGCAAATTATTCAGATGTGAGGGAGCAGAAGTTGAACTGTTTGTCAAGCTTGGCATGTTTGGAGTGAGTGTAACAAACACTAACGGAGGTTTAGACGGATACAGTATATACAGTATACTGAAGCTCATAAGTCCAACAAACTCCTGATCTCCTGATCAACCAACTTTTTTTTTGCACTTTTACTCAAAAATGTCTGATGATTACTGATGACCAAATAATTAATCAATTATCAAACTTGTTGCCAAATAATTTTCTCTTGATCTATTATTTTTTCTTAGCTCTATATCTTGTTATTTTTCTAATGTATACCATGCATATATTTCAAGCACAGGACAATCTACTACTTTCTAATACGGCATAGTTTGTAAAGGGTTGGCAAGTTGCAATTAATGGCTTTATTAATGTTAATAAACAATGTATTAACGCTTTATAGTGAACGCTTTATAGGAACAACATTTAGGTGCCTGATTGTGAAAAATCCCCCTCTAGCAAACTTTACTTTTTGCTCTTAGCTAGCTCTTTCTCTCATCTTGATGTCTCACTTAAAACAACATACAACAACCCATGAAACCTCAATTAATGACTTACTAACATTTATAACTGCGGCCTTGGCGGCTTATTAGAAAGTGAGTAAGTCATTAATAAGGGTTAAGTTGAGTTTCTCACTTAAAAAAAAATGAAAACTTAAAGAACTTAAAAACTTAAAACTTAAAATAAGCCATCAGGCTTGCAGTTATAAATGCTAATAAATCATTAATAAACTGTTATTCCACTTTAACCATCTATGAGTTCATAAGTTTGATAATTTGGTCATAACTCTTCAATCAAATAGTCCAAGACATATACATGAAAGTGTGCTGCTGCTGCTGCTGCCAATAAGTAAATATAACTGTAATTTGACTAAAGTTGAATGTGGGGGGGGGGAACATCTGTGTAAATGTTGATACATTCCTCGTTAAAATGAACTAGCTAATGAGACAAAGCAGTTATATTCAAGAACTAATGATTTATTGACCATTATTAAAGCCATTAGTTACAACTTGTAAAACCTAAGTATGCCTGATTAGAAAGCTGTATACCAAATGTCCTCCATATGCAGATTTATAGTCCATTAAATCCCTGAATTGTACTTTTGTTTTTGGAAAAGTCAGCACACACACACTCAAACACAAACACGCCAACCGAGCAAACCATTTAATGCAACCCATTAACATTAGACAGGAAACGAGCCTTGTGACAGCGCTGCAGCATAATGCAGGATGTGCTGAGTAGATCCTAAACTATAGGACCTCGCCAGCTCGGTGATGTCATGATTTCTACACAACAAACACTTGTGGGTTCTGTAGTGCAACAGTGTTTTGGAGCGCGCACACACACAAACACACATGCACACCCAGTAAACACATGTACACAGGGAGCCGAATCTTGCGCCTGATTAGCGCGGCTTAGCTTTCACAATGACATCATCTCTGGCACACGCGCGCGCGCACACACACACACACACACAGAAAGAGAGAGGGAACACTCCGGCTGTGACACCTCCTCTCTCGGCCAACACACCTCTCACTCTGGTTGTGTAGGCGCACACACTCACATCCATCCCAAAATGTGTGTGTGCGTGTGCGTGTGTGTGTGTGTGTGTGTGTGTGTGTGTGTGTGTGTGTGTGTGTGTGTGTGTGTGTGTGTGTGTGTGTGTGTGTGTGTGTGTGTGTGTGTGTGTGTGTGTGTGTGTCACCCAAACTCACCTTCCTCTTGACAAACTGGAAAGCAGAGCACTTCTTAAAGGAAAAGGCAGTCTTCTCTCCACCTCCTCCACCTCCCCCGCCACCTCCTCCTCCTCCTACTCCTCCTCCTCCTCCCCCGTTCACCAGCTTCATGGCCGACACCGGCACTCCGCTTGCCTCCGTGGATCCCAGGGTGACGGACAAGACTGACAGGGAGTGAAACGGAGAGAGGGGAGACTTGTTAAAGGCGCGAGGAGAGTGCGGGGCAGAAAACGAGAGGGATGCTTCTGTGTTGAGAGAGAGAAAGAGGTGGCAAAAAGAGGATGCGAGGAGGAGAGTGAGAGGAGGAGGAGGTGGAGGTGGAGGTGGAGGAAGCAGATGGACCAAAATGTGAGGGACAGAGGCAGGACGCTGCAATGAGAGTGAGATTACTGGAACAACTAGGTGTCAGGATGGAGATAAAGATAGGGAACAAGTGAGAGAGAATGCACACAAAAAGATGGAGAGAGGAAGAGGAGGAGGAGGGTGCCAGCAGCTCCTGTTGCTGTGAGGAGGAAACAGCTCTGTTTACAGCCAGTGAACTATCTGATGTATGTGTGAAGTTTATCCATGCATGTGTAAGTGTATTCGCATGCTGAGTGTGTTTACATAGCCCTCCTAAGTGTATATTAATCCATGCACAAGCTTTCATCCTTCCATACCTTTACTACTGCTAGTGGTTCCGCTGCAGCTTCAACAGCCTCTATTCATTCAAGGAGTCCTCCGAAAACTGGTCCCAGATCAGATGCACCAACTCCTTGCTCCTCAGGTACAGGTGTCACTGAAGTACGCCCACATACCCGAAAGAGGGTGGAGAGAAGAGGAGGCAGGGGGGGAGTCTGCGAGGATGTCCGTTTCAATAACAGCGTGTCAGTGTGTGGTCAGTCTGTGTGTCCTCAGTTGTTTGGAGTGCACTGTGAGTGAATGCATTGATGCCGCTGTGGTGTCAGCCTGTAAACAAACACCCAGGAAGTGTGTGTGTGTGAGAGCAGAGCAGTATGAGTGTGTGATGTGTCCAGCTGCAGTCCTCTGGCTCACACCAGCGCTACTTTATCAATGAAAGGCTCTGCAGTGAGCAAATGCAGCCTCCCCTTCTCTCTCCTCCTTCCATCTCTCTCTCTCTCTCTCTCTCTCTCTCTCTCTCTCTCTCTCACTGTCCCTCATCACCACTCTGCCCTCCCCCTTTTTCCTCCGCTCGCTCATTTTTCTGCTGCAGTCGATGGTGGCACCTCCCTCTCTCTCCATCTCCCTCCTTCAATCTACTTCACCTCACTATTCCCCCCCCCCCTTTCTCTTTCCCTGTCTCTGAAATTGTTCCAGTGAGGACTGAAGAGGACAGGGACACCCAAAATGTGTCTCCACCACAGTAATAGGTTTGAGGGTTTAATGTAGCGTGCTATCTTTCCTGACAGCTTTGGTGCTGCTGGATTTGATACACACAAGCAAACACACACACACACACACACACACACACCTCATCATATCTGTGTGTATGCCCTTGTATGCCTCTGTACCTATAACACAGGGTTAGTTTAATTTCCTGATGTGACACCCAAGAAAGATAAAGCTGAATCATGTTCCTTTCAAAAAAATAATATCATGTTTCTAGTTGTGAGCTGGCTATATTGCATTAAAAATAGATAATAATAAATGAAATATTAAGCGAAAAGAAAGAACAGTTGAAATTTTTACAACCCTTTAAATACATAAATTTACTTTTTTTTCTTTTTTTCTGTCTTCTTCACTTTTCAGTTAAAAGCTGACGTGTACTGACTTCACCCATGCAGGCTGTTCTCATTCACTGTTCATACTTATACCTACAAAAAAGTAATGCACTGTAATTCGTATATAACCCACGTAACCGTGAGCCAGGACGTGCAGGGCTGCCTCTAAGGAAGGCAGGTGATGTAGTATAAATAGTGACAAAGTCTGCAAACAGAGGAGTTCAGGGTGGATGGGTGGGTCAAAGAAACACAGGACTTTCACCCAGGAGATGTCCCTCCTGTGTGAAACCATTAGGACTGTGTATTGGCAACAATCTGGCGATACGATATGTATCATGATACAGGGGTAATGATTCAATATATCGCGATATAGTGCGATACTGTGAGTAAGGCGATATAACAATTTTTTATATCTAATCTTAGGAAATTTATCGTATAAAGAACAAGCCACCATAAGCATTAAATCTGAGTAGAAAACATTGACTTTTTTATTTTCTTACACCCCTCGAAACCAAAAGTCAACATTGACATATTTTACCTTACTTTTGTTACGGAACTTACGTATGTAACTAAAGCCACGTACGTACGTTAATTAATGAACATACATATTTTACGTAATAAATGTACTTTTTAACCCATTTTAACCCAAACCACAATCTTTTCCTAAACCTAACCAAGTAGTTTTGTTGCTTAAACAGAACGAACCGTTGTATTAGGATATGTTGACCCATGATGAGGAAATTAGTTCAAACTTGACCTTTGCCGGCTGTAGCTCACAAACTCAAATGGCCTGAGGCATTTCCAGCAGCTAATGTCAAAGTGTGACTTGAATTATAATTGGGGCTGGATCCAAGGAACTGTTTGTGTGTTTTTTTTTCTTTTACCAGAACAAACTGCTCATATCTGATCAGTTCTTGTTTGGCATGAGTCAGAGAGAACAGTTTGTATCATGACTGGTTGGAGTGAAAACCAAGACTATTGGTCATTGAATACACATGTTGTTAATTGTTGCCAACTCTAAATTGGTCACTTTGAGTTAGTTCAAAAGCATCACCATTTTTAATGGAATTGTTTGTTTGTTGTTTGTTTGTTTGTTAAAAGGAAGACTATGCTACTTTTGAGAGAACAAATGACACATTCTTCCACTTACAAATCAAAAGTTGAATTGAATAACCAACACTTTCTCACTGCCAACTCGTCAAATACCGCCGCTTGGTCAGTACCCCTCAGCATCGGAGACCGATGCACGGGATACCCCTCTTGCGTTACTGTTGGACAGACCGGAGACGTCGTGTCAATATACCTTTGTTACATGCATTATGTCTTTTCAAAATAAACTTCCGTTTTCACAGGAAGTTAGGTTTAGTCAAACATTCACTTAGTTAGGTTTAGGAAACAGTCGTGGTTGACTTTAACTTCACTGACTAGTGACTCGCGTGACTCACGGGACAGACGATACCAACAAGTCATTTGACTAATGACTGACGTGACAAAATAAGTCGATGTTACTTTTAGTTTCACACGGGCCACAAACAGCGGTCTCCTGGTTGAAAGTCTTGTGCTTGTTTGATCCATCCACCACCCCTCCCGCCCGCCCTGAGCGGACTCTCTTGCTATTAATAGCCTACTACTCCACTTTATCCGACAATCACACAAAGCCGCGGGTGGGTTTACATTGGAGTTAGTTGAAAGCCCGGTTCGTCACATAATGTCGCTAAAGGGTGTCTCCGTGCGTCGGTTTCCAATGCCGAGGGGCGCTGACCAATTGGCTGTATTTGACAAGTTGGGAGTGGAACCGGGTTGGAATAACACCATTGCTCTATTCAATACATTCCAGTAGTTACTTACATACAGCCTTACTTGGTCTGGTATCTTATGGTGGCTAATGTTAGCTAATGTTAGCAATCTTTAGGTAAATATCGCTACTGTGTATTACAGACAATACTGAGTCCCTTCACTGACAGAATTTTTCTCCAGTTCTAATACTACAATGGCTTAGCATTTTAGCTGCTTGTCATTCGTACTCCCAGTGGAACTTCTTGGCAAAAAATCTAAATAAGCGTATTTCCCAAAATAAATTATTCCTTTAAACATAATCCAAGAAGGTATGAAACACATGATTAGGTACTGCTGCCTTTCACAGTCAAGTTTTATCATACTTGCTCTGTATGTGCTAATTATGTAGTAGATGTGGCCTACATTTGTGTGTGAAAAGATGTGCTCAATTGCCAGTTAACTTACTGAACAACATTTGTATTAGTAACTGTGAAGAAAATGCTGTAAATGCACAATTACAATATATTGAAAAATAAATCAGTTGGCTGGAGTGTGTTATTTAGTACAATAGTACAATTACATTGGCTCTCACTGTATTGATCAAGACAGAACCAATTAGAGAGAAAGGCTAAGAAGCTCTCGCTGTGTAAATTACAAGGTGTTTCTTAATAACACTCGGCGGCATATGCGGAAATTAAACTCCCATTATGCAGCAAGCAAGCCAGTTTGCCTCAGCTTCATATTGAGATGGATGTAGCTCTCCTTTGCAGGGGAAACAGTGACTGTGCAGTATTCACTGTAATCAGGATCAGTCATAGGCCCAATCAACAGTGACTCATCGGTAATGACACGGAACAATGATTGGTGAAATCAGCTTTGCACCCAGCTGCATAAAAACCGAGGGCAGCGTACAATTTACGAACGGAGGCAAACAATGTATTTCCCTCTATAGAAAACTTCTCAGGTTTTGTTTTTTGGTCTCCCCAGCATCTGTTAAAACTTAATTTGCCTATAAAATATATATAATAATATAAAATATTCTTCAAACTTTATGTTATTCACTTGGTTTCATCAACATCCTCAGTCATTAGAGTTGTTTTTAACTTGAGCCTTCAAATGGTTTTAATTGAAAGGGCTGCACTTAAATAGCACAACAAAATATAAAAGATTGTTTCAGCTATTATGTGCATTTTTTAATACTTGCCTCACTGCATCTAGTCAATAGAATAAAAGGAAGAAAAAGCCTATTTTGGCTCTTAACATTTGAGCACCAATGGTTTGCTTCGTTGAATCCAGTAATAAGACTAAAGGAAGACAAAAACCTAGTTTGCCAAAATATCTCCTCATAGATCTGTAAGGGCTCTAGGGTGCTATTATATAGTCTGACAGCAGCAACACTCTTACATAACCGCAACAATTTCTCACTCAAATATATAGCTCTATGGCACATAAATTATTCTGTGATCTCCCAAAAGACCCAACGATTCTCTGCTGCTCTTGTGAATTCAAATGCAGCCGATACATAATTAATAACAAGCTTTCTTAAATGGTTCAGAGAACTGCCAAAATTATCGCAAAGTCAATAAATTATGGATTTTCCTAAAAGTGAGCTGGATGCAGTAAAGTATCATATGCAAGCCCCCCCTCCTCAAAAACAGCCTCCAACTGTGACGGCCACATGATAGGCTATGTAGGGGTTGGTGTTTACATGCATTTATTATTTACCCAGAATAATCAGACAGTTAACTTCCGACCGAGAACTTTTAATCGAAAGCCAAGTGAGGCTGTTTTAAGCCCTTGTGATGGTCAGAGGTGGTACACACTTTCTATCTCAGTCTGCTAATGAGCTCCACTGGGCATGTTTTGATCATATACCGAACAAGACCTGGTAAAAAAAAAAAAATCTCTGCTAATCCTTCTCAGTCCTTTTAGAGAGAAAAAACACCCCGACTCAACTTGACTCTCTGATAAAACCAGTGCATCTGAGAGACAACACATAGACAGTGCAAACAAAAAATGAAGAAATAATGCAATGAGAAAATATTTTTTGATTACCGGTACATTATTTTGGTTGCTTATTTTAAATCTTTAAAACTCCTACAATACAGCACTTTAAAATAAAAATGAATCTTCTTTAGGGCTGTCAAAGTTAACGCGATAATAACCCCACTAATTTCTTTAACGCATTAACGCAACTTGCAAATTCTGAGGTTGTAACAGGCTCAGATTTACAGCTATAGTGAAGATACTGGTATCATCTGAAACTAGAAAACCTAAGGAATCCATTGGTACCAACCATGGAATTGCTAAATGACGCTCCAAACTTGACCTCTGACCTCAAGATATGTGAATGAAAATGGGTTTTATGGGTACCCACGAGTCTCCCCTTTACAGACATGACCACTTTATGATAATCACATGCACTTTGGGGCAAGACATAGTGAAGTCAGCACACTGACACACTGACAGCTGTTGTTGCCTGTTGGGCTGCAGTTTGCCATGTTATGATTTGAGCATATTTTTTTATGCTAAATGCAGTACCTGTGAGGGTTTCCAATAATATATATAGACATACATTTGCATAAAGAAGCATATTTTCCCACTCCCATGTTGATAAGAGTATTAAATAAATCTCCCTTTAACTTCACTTGTATTTATTGTCTTATCAGAACTTTACTAGTTTGCACTCTGGTTTGATGCAAAACTGCATTTCGTTGTACTTGTACCTGTACTATGTGCAATGACAATAAAGTTGAATCTAATCTAATCTAATCTAATCTAAATAAATATCCCTTTAACACATTACATTTTGAACAGATAAAAAATGTGCCATTAATTTGTGATTAATCGCGGTTTACTCTGGACCACCATGCGATTAATCGCGATTAAGTATTTTAATTGATTGACAGCCCTAGTCTCCTTTCCTGCATACATTCCAAGATCACTGTTTCCAGCCAAACAATGAATCACAGTGTAAAAGGCAGCAAAAGATCATCAATGGAAATCGATTATGTATCTACAAGCTATACATAGTGCAAAGAGGTCTCCACCTCTACAGCTAGTTTAGCAGTATTCACATTTACAGCAAGTTACATTTGCAAGAAATCAACATTGCTGATGAGAAGATAATGAAAAGATGCGTCTTTGCCAGCCTATCTCCCCCTCTCTTTCTATTTTAGTCTTTGCCCTCTGACCTGTCTCAACAGCATCAAACACAATGGATTTCCACTGTCCTCCACAACTCCTCTACTCAGAGAGGCAGGGTCATGGGCTGACATCTTGCCACAGTTTTTTCTGGGCATGGACAGTCTGGCCGCCGACACCCGGAAGGTGAGCTCATCACTGGGAACGATGCCCTGAGTTCCCTCCACCATGTGTACCTGACTGCATGCATCTCTGTGTCGTGCAAAAGTTGCTTTCGGACACACATTCACATCCACCGTCTTTGGAAAAAGCTGCTCTTGACTCCGACTCACTTTCATAAATTAACCATATTCCTGCTCTACTTCCACAGGCTGCAGCATCTGAAGACGTGCTTCTCTCATACACCACTGCATGTTCTCTCCCACGCTGAAAATAGTAACCCTGCCTCGCACAGGTGTTGTCACAAAGCTCCCAATTCCTTCAAATCTGATTCACCGGGTGGGTGTGCATATCTGCGTCTGTATTAAAGGTGTGTCTGCATTGTGTTTGTACGTGTTAGCGTGTGAGATTGTTAGCATATATGCAAACTGACAGCATTTGTTTGGTGTGAATAATATCAGGAAGCAAAGGTGTTGTAATGACAGAGGATCATGAAGCAAGGTATAAGGTGTGTGACAACAATGTGTGTGCATGTGTAAGACTTGAAACTTGATTCTCTGCTTTTTAGTTCATGAAAGTATACTTTGTACACTTTAACTTACAGAACTTAGCCAATGATTTATGTATTACTTATGAGACTGGCACCTTTTGCTATTTGACTTAATGATTTGTGATGAGATTAAAAAAAATAATAAAATGTATTGTTCTTGCATGCCTCTATGGTGAACGGATAATCAAAAAACTCGATGAATTGAAGTAAATTCTTATCAAAACATCCTTTTACAAACTCTCACACACTTTAATAGACTACTCTATTAAAAAGTAAGCACAACTACAAGCCAAGTATACCTTTCTGCAGGCCTATAAGGCAAGAATACTAAATTATACTTTTCTTAAGTATATCTTGAAGATTAGTAGGCCTATAAGCCAAATGTACTTAGACTTTTCTGTATACTCGTCAGTATAAGCCAAGTATACTTAGACGTCTCTGTATACTTGTCAGTATGAGCCAAGTATACTTAGACTTTTCTGTATACTTGTCAGTATAAGCCAAGCATACTTAGACTATTCTGTATACTTGTCAGTATGATCCAAGTATACTTAGACTTTTAAGTATACTTGTCAGTACGAGCCAAGTATACTTAGACTTTTCTGTATACTTGTCAGTATAAGCCAAGTATACTTAGACTTTTAAGTATACTTGTCAGTATAAGCCAAGTATACTTAGACTTTTAAGTATACTTGTCAGTATGAACCAAGTATACTTAGACTTTTAAGTATACTTGTCAGTATGAGCCAAGTATACTTAAGTATACTTTTATTAAGTATATCTCTGATAAGTACATAAAAAGTAAACTAAAAGTATACTCTCTAATTTTAAGTTCAAAAGAAGTATACTAATAGCACACTTGAATAAACCATTTTGGTAAGGGTGTGTGATGGTATCACAATGATTGAGAATGAGTGAAGGGCTGCCACCTGCAAGTAAATACACACTTGGACAGGTGCAGTAAACCACATTAATTCACTCTGACAGCCACATTTGACTAATGAATAGAGTGATGAACACCATTTTGGGAGTGTGGGCATGTTTGTGTGTCTGTGTATGTGTTTAAGTCATACTTTTTATTAGGTGTACTTTACCTCAAGGCTCTCTAGGGCCTAAAGTCAAGCTTACTGAATCTATCATCTCCTAATGAGCAGCACGTACAGAGCCACGTGCCTACTGTTGGTGCCAGTGTGTGTGTGTGTGTGTGTGTGTGTGTGTGTGTGTGTGTGTGTGTGAGATGCGTAGGAGTTGGTACTGATGGTGTATGCAAAATGAGGGATGGGTTGTGAGAGTCAAGTGGGGCGCACACACACGCATCCTCACGTGCCTCGTGATTGTGGTGCCTTTGTGTGAGGTTGTGTATTTTTTGTTTGCCAGGATAAAGTATACCGCGTTGGTGTGTGTGTATGTGTGCGTTGGTGTGCGTGGGAGGGAGTGCAGCCATGAAACAAGTCCCAGTGGGACTGACAACACTGCAGTGCTGAGCTAAGGAGACGGAGGGAAAGAACTGGAGAGAAGACAGCCAATTACAATGGCTCACTGGCCGACTCTCATCACTGTGCTCAGTCAGCTAAAACAGGAGCAGCGACTGCAACACGCAGCGAGTGAGACTCCCTCGCTCAGGATTTACTTTACATAATGTTTCATTTGCCGTGACACTTGGAAAAATGTTTTAGTGTCTGTACTTTGTAGAGGTGTGGAGTCGAGTCACATGACTAGGGCTCGAGTCAGACTCAGGTCATAAATGTAATGGCATCAGACTTAACCAAATCAAAAATGACTTGCAACTCAATTTTGACTTTAAAGGAGAGCCTTTACACACCGGGGCGTTTTTTTTTATGTGATTAATTCACATTTTTTTAAACTGTTTTTTTGTCATGAATACTTTCACACAGAACGTGAATATTACGCGGTGAAAAGCTACGCAATTTTTTTTTGGAATGAGGTCAATTATCTGAGCTTTCGCATCGCGAATAAAGTCGTCAGGAAATCACGTTGTTCGGAACATGGGTACTGTAGTTTATCTTGAGTCAATCCCATATGCACTGTCCTGCTGCAATCAAACTCAATTCTGCCTGAAATGTGTATTAATCCGCTGTTGAAAGTATTCCCCAACAATACAGTAATTATTCCTCTCTGAGTGACATTTATTAAAAACTACCGTAACCAGCTGTTTAGGATGATCACTTAGCCTTGTTTTAAAAGGTTTACATCGTCCGAAGGAATGAATGGGCTTGGGGCAAAGTGCCAGGTGAGGGACGTCAAAGTATTGAGAAACAAACTAACGTGTACTTGGTTTTGGTCTTTTAATGGGATTTTTTGCCAATAAGAAATATATAGAATAACACCAGTCTTATCGTTTAGCATAAAAATGACTTTACATGGACTTGAGCTTGAGACTTTATATCCTCCTCAAGCCCAAAGCTTAAGAATCATGAAATTGAGTGTTCAATTTCACCTTTTTAGGCTAAATATCACTTGTTTAACTGTTTTTATCATATATGATCATCATGTTATGGCACAATTCTGGGGTATACAGTATGTAAATAGAGACAGGAATGGAGTTTAAAATAGGGATGGGTTTTGGAACTATTTTCCTGTTTTTCAAAATAAAGTGTTTATTGATAAATGCATTGTAAAGTGTTTGGAACCCAAAACCCAAAAGAGTAGGGTTTGGGACTTGACTTTGGTTGAAGTCAAGACTTAACACTTAGCTACTTGTGACAATGACTTGGCTTCGCCTTAGTTACCTATTATTTAACGATTCAATTGCTTCATTCTGGGGATGACAGAAAGCCCAACAATGCAACAATTGACATACCATTTGTCATTTTCAGTTTGTTGTTATAACATGATCTGATGGTTTTGTCCCAGATATTTACAAGGTAGACCAAAAAAAAACAAACATTATATAACATAATGCAAACATGATATAATATAATGCAATCCCCTTACAACAACACCCCTAACTATGGCCTCAAAATTACTATAGAGCCGAATTAACACTTTACTGACAGTCGGTAAAAAAAATATGTTTGCTATTGTTTTGGCTGGATGTCAAGAATTCCTGTCATTTTGTCCAAACCTGTACAAGCCTATTTAGAGCACAAGGCAAGTTTGTTTGTATAGTACATTTCAAACACAATGGTAATTCTAAGCAGGTCATCTTTACATGATCACTTCAGAGTGGGACATCATATTCTATGCACAGAGCACACAATTTTATTTGAAGACATTGGGCCTCATGCAAGAAAATTTTCATATTCTTGTCTTAACTTTCTCTTACTTTTTTTTACATACCGTGGGCTTGTACGAGTGCGCCACGTCAGATTCAGCAAATGCTTCAGATCACGGTGTAAATGACCTGCGTAAACATGATGAATGCCACCTGTGCGTAAAAGAGCATGCGCTTATGAGAATTGTAAATTCGATTAATTAACACCCCAAGGATACCATATAAGGCTATGCGTCCTCCATTCATCTGTCTCCAATATGTCGCCAATATATCAGCACGCTGTCTAAAGACACGCTCTCTTCTAAGGGCCTGACGCGCAACCAAAAGATGTAAGTCAGCCATGACGCGCCTGGTTACACTTCCCGTTGACTTATCATATACAGAGACAAATTAACCTTCAATTAGTACATAATTTAAGTCGTTTTGCAGTTTGAGATGTTCATATTGATATTGTAATGTTATACAATAGCATCAATGGCCAATTTAAATTAATGATATCGTTTGGCTATGTAAACACATTCAGATTTATATAATAATTACAATTGTCAAACGGGATAATGTCAAAATAATTATGAAGTGTAATTTATATAGGATTTTCGAACTTAAAATTGCTTCAAATTAATGAAATATACAATCCATTAGTGAAAAACTAGGTTTGGATAACAGCAGACTAATTGCACAAGAGTCCTACAACAGATTTGGACTACTCGTAAATTGTGTTCGTACATAAAAGAAAATTCAAAATACGAGAAAATTTATGAATGCGTCAAGTTCTCCTAAATCACTCGTACAAGCCACCTAAGAACGAATCTGTTTGTACGAGCTGTTCTTGCATGAGGCCGAATGTGCTCATTTCACAGAAATTCAGTAGGCCAGGCTCAGGTATCTCACTGTGAAAGTGTAAAATGTCATTGGGTCATCTACAACAGCCAGCAAAGGTTAGTGGGACACAAACATCCAGACATTCTTTCACTCTGATAGTAAGGTGAGAGTAAACGGCAAAGTCAGCCACTTTCTCACACCTCAGTAACCTGTGAAGGTTTTCTGTTTGACTCAACTTAAGGAGGACCTTCAAAATGTGAACTCTTCGGCAGTAAGCATAGCTCAACTAACACATAGTTTCAAGTTTATATAATAGCAGTTTTACAAAAGGGGGGGTTGTTTATTTCATGATATGAAGAGGTCTGAGGCTTTTCTTTCCAATTCAAAAATATTTTGAGAAAAGCTAAAGGAATCTATTTTGATTACATAACAAGTAGTATTTATGCATTTCTTTTGAAATACTCAATATGTGTTGAGCTTGACAGTTTGTTCTTTACCTAGGAAAACAACACTTGACAAAACCATTTCAACTCAAGATCCACTAAACAAAAAAAGTGTTTGTCGCAGTTCTTTTGCCTGTGAGGATATTGAACAACACCCTGATGAGGAGGCGGTCACAAGTGAATGTAAACTCCAAATTGTAAACAGTATGACTGAAATGCATGCACATAGTTTTCTTGTCATAATTATTATGGTGTATAATGACAAATAATTATAGTGCCTGGTAATTTGATTGTTCTAGTCTAGTAAATGTCAATGAATATAATGTTAACTCTTTGTGATGCTGTAACCAGTCATCAGCATAAAAATGTCATACTACATATCCTTAGAAACCGCACATGAGGTTAAACAGTCTCAACTTGAGGTTGACTTACTTATATTAGGGGTGTAAGAAAATATCGATACACTTGAATATCGCGATATTGTGTTTTGCGACACTGATTCCCAAAAACAGTGTATTGATTTTTATTCAATAGTTAACATGCAAAGATTCTTGGCAGACAGCGGCTCAGATTGAACAAAAAGTAGTGCTATGATGTTACAGAGACTGTTATAAATGCAAATGTAGATTCCACTGTTCTGATTGCATAAAAAAATTAAACTTACTCAGATTTAATGGCGGTGTGTTCTTTATACTATGACAGTTTTCCTAAAATTAGAAAATTAAAAATCGCAATATATCGCCTTGCTTACAGTATCGCGATATATCGCAATATATTGAATTGTAACCCCTGTATCATGATACGTATCGTAATGCCAGATTCTTGCCAATACACAGCCCTACAAAAATATCCTTAGAAATAACACATTAAATTAAACAATCTCAACTCGAGGTCACTTGATCTAGAGCTTTCGAGCGTATCACGTGGTCCTCATGTGTCAGTTGCCATGGAACTGTTCATACATTCAAACTTAAGGACTTCTCATTTTTGTTGATTTAAAATTAATCTTGCCAAGTCATTATTGCACTTGGAAACAGCACTGACATCTCCTGAGCTCCATATCTCCTGATGAGGACCATGTGATGGGCTTGAAAGCTCCAGATCAAGCGAGTAATTCCACCTTGAGTTGAGAATGTTTAAATTAATGTGTGAATTCTAAGGATTTTGACTTTTTTATGCTAATGACTGGTTACAGCATCACAAAGAGTTAACATTTTATACAGTGACATTTAAGAGACTAGAACATTCAAATTAACATGCACTATGATTATTTGTAATTAAGCACCGTAATACAATGTTATGACTAGAAAACTATGTGCATGCAGTTCAGTCATACTGTTGACATTTTGGAGTTTGCACTCACTTGTGACAGTCTCCCGTTTGACTGCCTTGCCCTCATACATTAGGGTGTTGTCCAATACCAATCTCCCCAGAGACAAAAAGAACTGGGACAAACACATTTTAAAATCAAACAACAGTAAGGTGTGGCGATGTCTCGGTTGGGTGGCAGAGATGCTGTGGTTGAGTCACCTGATACCCACACATCTGATGTTAACCATCTGATGACTAAATGGAGGTGCGATGAGTGTGCAGTATGTGTGTGCACAGAAAAATGTGTTGCTATAATTTAAGTTATGCAGAGTGGATATTATTATATGAATCATTTTCATTGAAAAGGGTACAATGCGTAAAGAGTGTTACTTTTGCAGCTGCTCAAAATGCATGCACGAATACCATGTACTATTTTTAAGCACTCACACAAATACCAATTAATTTGTTCCCCTTCTATCTTTAATTCTACACACTAAATAAGGTTGTACTGTACTCGGGAATCAGTGCCAATCAAAAGGGTGTGTGTGTGTGTTTGTAGGTGGGATTGTTCCCAGTGTTCGTTCCAGCACATACTGTACCTGCGTAAGGAGGAGTGCCAAAGAATATTAAGGTGTTGACATCACGTGATCTTTGTCACAGGGTTTCAAAGCAGCGACAGCCAAGCAATGTGAAGTATTTGGCTGCTAATTTGAACAACCTATCAACGTTTTCACTTTCAGTTATTTTCTGCTGGAGGGACAGGAAGAGCAGGAGCTGTGAGAGCTCATCTATCATGTGTCAGGTCGGGGAGAACATAACAGGTATCTCAGATCAAGCAAACTGATTGGCTCATAGCTGTGATATAATATATACATACAACTGCTATGACGCGTCTAACATTTGCATTTTCAGAATCACTCGGCGAGAAAAAAACGTTAGACTCATGGTTGCTTAACGACAGGGTCACAGGGGATCACTTCCACCAACCACGGCACAGGTACAAAGGAACAACAAAGTCAGTTGCCAAATATGGCTACAATATGGACACATTTAATGTTAACTTCTATGGAGGAGTGGATTGAGTAGAGCCCATCTCCAGAAAAAAAAATAAAAATCCACCTGCTAAACGCGCTTCGTGAAGAGGAGGTTCCAAAGTGTTGCCATATGCAAGCAAGCAGGAACGCAGCAGAAATACACAGACCACTGCCTCCGCAGCACCACGATTCAGAAACTATCTGATGCGGGTCTTGACATGAGAGAGATTATGGCCATAAGTGGATTGGCAATCGAAACTTGGCAACCAGAGAACAGCAGAGCAACATCCTCGCCACACCAAGCAACACACCTCCACCTAACAAAAAAAAAGGCCAGCCGCCTAGTACAAGCAGTTATCAAAGAAATCAATCATTTGACACAAAAACGGTCCGCCAGAGTCCAACATCAGAACTGCGCCCATAGCAACGGTCTGTTATACATAGCAACGGTCTGCTATAAAGAAAAAACAGGCCGTAGAACGACGTGATTGACCAATCAGAATCGAGTATTCAACAAAGCTGTGTAATAATATAATATAATATGGAGCGTATATTACTATGGTCTATTTGGTGTACATTTGCTGGTTTCAGACATTGCACGTATTGTATTTGGTATTATGCATTTCATCAATGTTATCATATATGACAGAAAGTAAATGAACAATTTTGCACCAAGGTGTAATCCATATGGATTGTGAATCATTTCCAGATTTCCTAACCAAAAACATTGCAAAATGTCAATAATGCATGATGGTCAAAAGGAAAATCCAACCGGTTGAGGTGTTCAGTCTTATGGGGAACAAGGACCTCGTAACACTGTGCAATACTGTGCTATTTACATTAAGTTTGTGTTGAATATTTTAATTGTTTTTTAGATATTTGAAAAGTCTACATATGTGTTGTTTTTTGAACATTTGAAGAAGCTGTTTATGCGACAGCTGTTCACATGACCTGAAAGTATGTAGTATGTGAAGTATGAACAGTATGTGTGAAATCCCTTGGAAACAGGATAAAGCGAAACCGCGGCCCTGGCGTCCCGCCTTCAGCTGTGCTTGGCTGAGACGGTTATTCACCTGCTCTAGAGTCTGTGCAGGGCAGGTTGGGTAGGAACATTCTGTTCTAGTCAGACTTCATGATGGACCACAAACCAAGAATGTGGACCAGGAACTTGTCAATCCTCCAAATGGAGCACTTATGTACGCCTACAATCACGTTAAGACCTGATCAGGAAAACTCTCGGAAAGAGAAAGAACAGTTATTATTCAGAAACATTTATGAAATTAGGTGAGACATTTTTTTTTAGCTTTTTGTAGCAGACTTTTGTGCAAATCTCTCATCCGTTTCTTTGCCTGTCCATTTTGATCCAATAGCTATTTAAAATATTCTTATAGTCTCTGTCTCCGTCTGTCTGCCTTGTGACCTTTTCAGTAAAACAGTCTTCAATGGATGATTGGCAGGAATAAGCTGGGGGGACACATTACCTGCTCACAAGCACACACATGCACATACACACATGCCGGAGTCATGTGTCTCTAAGGACACAGAGCAAAGGGCATTATATCTTATCTTTTCATCTTTGACTTGATACTGATCTTATTCTGCCCAGATAACACAAAGCAACCTGCCTTTCATGACAGACATTCATGCACACACGCACACACTAGTTGCATGGACGCTGCATCTCCAGTTTTGGTGATTTGCATGTTCACACTTCAGCTTAAAGTCAAGATGAAATGGAAAAATGCCTTTTTAACCATTTTAGATCACATCCCCGGTCATATTGTACACCTATTTAACAATATATGCAAAGAAAAAAAATACAAAAAAATCTATTTCTTTGTATCTTTTATATCAAAATCCAATGATCTTTTCTTCCTGTAAAACAAATGTGACATGACGTGTGCTTACTGCTTATGTAAGCTAGTACCAACTAAATTCAACTGATACCATCATGACATCCATCCATCCATCAATCTGCAACTTTTAGTGACAAGGGAGTTGTGTGTGGAGGCTTCGTATCGCTACACTCTAAGCCCGCCCACTTTTTTAGCGGCCCAATCAAATGCAAAGGATTTGATTTAAATCTCTCTTGAAACTGTATACTGCTCAAATATGCCGTCTCAATGGGGAAGAGTAGTAGTACAGAAGCTAAAGGTGCACTAACTTCTGTTTCACTGGGACTTTAAAGACAGGCCCATGGGTGCACGTGCAGGTGGTCAACTAATCTTTTGCAGTTGTATTGACCAAAGGCACTGCAATACTACTCCAAAAAAAATATAATCTTTCCAAATGCATATCCTTCTAAAGGGATTAACATTTAATTTGATTTCCAGGAGAGAGGGCAAACCCTGACACCGTGCCTTCTGTGAATAGCAAACGTGCACTACCTTTCTGGCAGGTCAAATACAGCACAGTGCCAAAACTACCATAAACTCAACCTCAGCTGCAACACTCGCCACAACACAGCACAAATTAGTTTGTTTGGAGCCATTTTTTGGAGTGATAAAGATGACATTACGCATGTTAATTTGCTCCTGCACAAAAATAGAGTGAAACCATTCCACTGTTCATAAAAAGATAAAGTCCAACTTCTGTATCAAACCCTGATTTTTAACAACTGAGCTTAACTGCTGAAAAAGTTATGAGGCTGGAAAGTTTCACGCCAGGCATGAAAAATGTTTTTACTCATATGGGATATGTTGAAAACCCAAAGTCTGCTAAATTGAGAATTTCAAGGGGAAAGTCAGCGGATTGGCAGAGGAGTAAATATTCAGCCTGTGGAGTCTCTCCTCTGAAAATACAGTGAATCATAAACCTTATTTTCCTGTTGGCTACTGGTCCAAGCAATGTCTTAATGTCATAATCTTGAGATCATCAGTCGAATATTCGATTTGATTATACACCATGAGCTTTTTATATTGTTCTAATAAATATAATATGTATATTTTAAAAGATACTTTACTGTTAAATAGGGCTGTCAATCGATTAAAATATTTAATCGTGATTAATCGCATGATTGTCCATAGTTAATCACGATTAAACGTAGATTAATCACATAATTTTTTATCTGTTCAAAATGTACCTTTAAAGGGAGATTTGTCAAGTATTTAATACTCTTATCAACATGGGAGTGGACAAATATGCTGCTTTATGCAAATGTATGTATATATTTATCATTGTAAATCAATTAACAACACAAAACAATGACAAATACTGTACAGAAACCCTCACAGGTACTGCATTTAGCATAAAACATATGCTCAAATCATAACATGGTAAACTGCAGCCCAACAGGCAACAACAGCTGTCAGTGTGTCAGTGTGCTGACTTGACTATGACTTTCCCCAAACTGCATGTGATTATCATAAAGTGGGCATGTCTGTAAAGGGGAGAGTCGTGGGTACCCACTCAACCCATTTTAATTCACATATCTTGAGGTCAGAGGTCAAAGGACCCCTTTGAAAATGGCCATGCCAGTTTTTCCTCGCCCAAATTTTGCGTAAGGTATTTAACCTCCTTCCCGACAAGCGTAACGCGTAATTATCGCGTTAACTTTGACAGTCCTACTATTAAATAATACAAGTTTTGCTAAAAAAAAGAATTTATATCATAGGAAGGCCTGCATATACAATATATTCTGTTTTTCAAAATTATATTATTCTTATGTATGTTAGTTGTTGTACTTGAATAATTGATTAGATTGTATTAATGTAAGCCTTATGTTTTGACAGACAGCTGGCTCATAGGTAACTCAACATCTTATTGTGCTCAATACTTTTCCCATTGTTGTTGTTATTGTTCTGCTTCCATATATGGTCTAAATCCAACCTTTACTCTGCCCTGTGTACCCCTCTCTGTCGCTCTCATTGAACCAGCTGTGAAATTCCAGCCTTTCCAGGAACAATGGGAAGCGTTGACTTCAGAGGAGCGATCCAAGCGATGCCTCTCAGATAAGGAAGTCTGCAGGAGCCACAGAGAGCACGCAGACGTACAGCGGCACTATTTACAGACAGCCTTTGTTTCTGCCTTTTGTCTCTCAGGGGGGCTCGTGGCATGCCAATCATTTCCCTTTGCCTCGATCTGTGCTTCGGATATGAAATCACAGTTTGTATTTACTCTACACCCTGTAAGGTAATCTTATGTGCTTAAACACCTATGATCTCAGTGTCAGATGTCCGGTCTTCAGCAGACCAATCACCAGCAACTGAATGAAATTATAGTGTGGTTGTAAACAATTGTGAGCACATTTTTAAGCTTACATTAGTTGTATAAACTATGAATATGAATGGATGAATGCTTGAAGACGCAGTAGCTGTATGCTGCATGCAAAAAAAATCTTATAGTGTGTTACAAAGCATCTGTTAACTGTCTAAATCATTCACAGGCAGGTTTAAAAGTGTACCAGTGGTGGAAGAAGTACTCAGATCTTTTACTTAAAATGGTAAAAATGGTAATACCACAGTGTAAAAATACTCTGTTACAAGTAAAAGTACAAAAGTTTTAGCATCATAATATACTTAAAGTACCAAAATTAAATGCAGAATGTCCCATTTCAGAATCATATACAGTATATCATATCACTGGATTGTAATTATTGATGCATTCATGTGTGCATCACTAATGTTGCAGCTGGTAAAGGTAGAGCTAATTTAAATTACTTTATATACTGCTGGGTAGCTCAACCTAAAATAAAGCATCATAATTATTAGTTGATTATATATTAATAATCTAAATTTGTAAAGTACACACTTTCCATATAGCATGCTATTATGGTATTCTATGTTGTAGTAGTCTGGTATATATATAGTGAATTCTAATATATTCTTTATATTGTGTATGCTCTATCTATCTATCTATCTATATAGCAACTAATGTTGTCAAATAAATGTAGTGGAGTAAAAAGTACAATATTGGTTTCCAAAATGTAGTGCAGTATAATAAGTATAAAGTAGCATAAAATGGAAATACTCAACTAAAGTACAAGTACCTCAATATTTTTACTTAAGTACAGTACTTGAGTAAATGTACTTTCCACCACTGCCAGTTACTGATGCATCATAAGAGAAGTTATCGTGTCAAATATGTTAATAAAACACTTAAAATGTATTTATATATGTTTACAACTACACTATAGAGTGTTACAGTTATTCATTGTTATAATTAATAAATGTGTAATAAAGTCTTACCGAAATAAAGTCAGTAAACTAAGAGTGATGAAGTGAATTTAGCTGGGTTTTACCCTCAATCCTACATGGCACTACTGAAAACAATGGTCTACATATCTACACACACACACATATATATATATATAGTATATAGGCTACATACACACATTCACTCTCTTCTTTACTCGCCTGAGGTTCAGTGTGTCCTTTATTGTCCACTTCCTGCACAGCGGTCAGCTGCTTCCTATCTGGCGCCACACCAATGAGCGACCGCCGGCCCCCCCATCGCCACGGTAACACTATGAGGGGGTCAAGAGCAAAGGGAGGAAAGATGAGAGATTGTTGATGGGAAGAAAAGGGACATTCCCGTGCTCAAAGTTGAGTAGGTTGTGGAAATTTCAGAGTGATTTTTCTCTTCAGCCATGAAAGGTGTAAGATCATGTCACAGACCGATAATGGATACTGCCTGCCTAAATCCAGAAAAAAAAAGGACTTTCCCCTCTCAATATAAAAACAGCATCATTGAATGATTCACCAGTCATGCTTGATGTCATCCTTTATAAAAAAGCACACAGAGTTATTAACTTATTTTCTAATCGTTCAAAATTGAAAGACTGATTCCAAGACTTTGTGAGGTGATTGTATTCGTTGTGAAAGTTAAGTCATGAGTCAAGGCGTCTGCTTTAGCTGTAAGGCAAGAATTTCAATTTCATCATGAATGCCGCGGACATGTACAGAGAGAGAAAGAAAGAGAGAGAGAGAGAGAGAGAGAGAGAGAGAGAGAGAGAGAGAGAGAGAGAGAGAGAGAGAGAGAGAGAGAGAGAGAGAGAGGGGGGAACCAGTTCAAAGTGAAATCCTGATAGATTCTGAGAAAAGATACAGAGAGCCAGATGAGTGAAATACAGGGGAGTGTGCTGGAGGGGTGAGTAGATGTAAGAGAAAAGAAAAAGATGAATATAAAGAGGAGAGAGAGATGAAGGCGCTGGGAGAAGAGAGATCGAGAGATCTGACAGGGGGGACAGCTCTCTTTCATAAAGAGCATTGGATATGAGCCTCAGTCTGTCTCCCCAGGGGATGTGGCCTGATTTCTGTTTTCCCAACACACACACACCCACACACACACACGCTCACATATACAGTGAGCTGTCAGTAGAAGCTAACACTACATCAACCGAGAGCACACAAACAAAATATATGCTCAGACAGAGCATTCAGATACATGAAAGACAAAGTAGGTGAACAGTTAATTAAAGCATTAATGTCCAGAGCCAAATGAATTCATTTCCCCTCTTTACATTATTGATTAACAAAGACTTTGATGCAAACTTAAGGGAGAAAAACACTAAGCATCAACAGTAAATGTCAGCCTTTGGTGCCAGCTTCTCAGCAGCAAGCGGCTCCTTCACTGTCTGACAGTAAACTCAACAGACTTCAAAGCAACACAGTGACGCGTTCCTTTCAGCAGACACAGTACACGATTGAACTGCACCAGCTATAAATACATTCCTAAATATGTGTCGTATAAAGTCCTCCATAAGTAACTACTAGCTAGGAGTGATGCGTGGGTCAGGGTTTTTAAAACCAGCACCCACCCAGCCAGGGCTGAAAATGAACTTTTTTTCCTCAGTCCCACAACTTCTACTTTCAACTGTCCCAGACTTAACAACTACTGTCTAATAAACTAATAAAGTTCTTTTTTTCATTCTACATAATTAATATAGTTTTATTATAAACTATTTGTTATTCATAAAGTATGCCGAGTTAACTCGTATCACTGCATTGAGTCACTTTGGTCCGCCAAGGAAGTTCTGCTAGTTGTTCCTGCAAAAATTGAAAATAAAACATATAAATTAATTATTTATATTGTTTGTTAATTTTTCATTACTACTATATTTAATTAGTATTAATAATTATATAAATTATAAATTATAAATTATTATTATTGTTTGTTTGTTTGTTTGTTTTTTAAAAATTAAATAATAAATTAATTAATTTATGGCCTCTATACATGAAAATGGGCAGGAAGTGACATCAGAAGAAAAAGGAGCCTCATGGCCTTGAATGAATAATTGTTCACTGCAGGCAGTCCAAGCAGGTGAAGCAGTCTACCACCTGGAAGTGCAGGTACTGTAGTTTGATGAGTGGATGCTTTCAGGAATGGCAGAGCTAGCTTTTTAGGCAAAAAAACTAACAGGGA
Organism: Sebastolobus alascanus; assembly: GCA_916701645.2. Classification (NCBI taxonomy): domain Eukaryota; kingdom Metazoa; phylum Chordata; class Actinopteri; order Perciformes; family Sebastidae; genus Sebastolobus; species Sebastolobus alascanus. Next base: position 234,858 of record CAKAOJ020000096.1, on the reverse strand, counting down.
CTTGACTGAAAGAAATGCATTAGTTTTTGATCTGTGTCGGCTATTCATTATTTCTTCCCCTGATCACAAGGGCAATGAAGAACAGATTCCAAAAGCCTTTCAAAAATTGTGCTATGTGTGATTTGAATAAATCTGTGAGATTCAATTTCCGTTTTTCTTTTTCTTTGCTTTTGTATTTATGGTCATATAACTATACATTCATGTGCATCACTGAAGAATACATATTATGATAGTCCAGTTTGTCCTTAAAAAAAAAATAGATGTAAACAACATGATTGTGCATTACAGTGTTGAGGTTCTACATGCGTTATTACAAAAAGAGACCAGGCGGACCAAAAATGGGAAAAAAAATGGCTCGGACCTGAGAGGTTGACAGTCAATCTAGGAAACATAGAAAATGATATTAAATTAAACAGATTGACGGACAAAATGGCTAAAATCACAAGAAAATATCTCAATGCACTGTGGTGATATACATATAGCAGTGTTAGCAATTCCAGTAGTAGAATTTCCTTTAGCACACCGAAGGCTTATCAAGAATTCAGCATTAACGTGCCAGTGTTACATTGTGTTGAATTGTGTGGCCCATTCGCCCGGATACTGACTGTGATACGCTATCAGCCGTGCTCTCGTTTGTCTGGACAGATGACCCTAAAAGTTTGCGTAAGCTTTTTCTTTGTAGATATTTCCTGTCCTTTAAATTCCTTTCAGGCTAAATGTCACATGAGAAGAACAATATTCACAGAGGTTGACTGGACGGATTTATCATTGTCAATAAGTGCAAGGCTTTCTCCTAATTCTTTTCTGTCTTCCTTGCTCATTAACTGAAATAATACTATTTATAAACAAAAGATATACTGTATTATGTTGAATGAATATACATGCATAGATAGGCAATGACAACCACTTCTGCACAAATATGTAATCTGAAAAGATAAACTTATTGTACAGAGAAACTGCAGGGAAAGACAGAGCGAGCTGAGCTGTAGCCCCCAGTGAGAAACACTTCATCTCTTATTCTCTTTCATCTTTCAGGCTTGTTGTTTTACTCCCTCTGTTTTACATGTATTTGTTATCTATTCAATGGGGCTTTTTGGGGGACTCTCACATTACACCCACTCACTCCCAAGACCGCTACACATCTACACGTTGCTTCGTGTAGATGTGTACACCTTCATCATTCATTCATGTGTATCTTCAGATTTCAGCTGAGGGAGAGGAAAAACCCAAAGAAATACAGGACTTAGCCTCAAAATATTCCTCAAAGTTATTTCTTTGTATCAAATGTATCGCAATTTATATTTTTTTTCTCAAATTTTCAGTTTTGAATGCACCAAAATTGCAAAGAGGAACACTAATGTAGGAGAAATACCAGCAAAGTACAGCAAATAGTGTGCTAATAAATAAAGATGTGCAAGGCAGGAGGGCAGACATTTTGAATTACCTTTTTTTCTGGTGACCTAGATTCAACCAGTCACATTATTTTTCTGCTTAGAGTGAAGACCTCACTTTCACCATTTTTTTAGACGCAACCACCAAAATCTTAATCCAAGTGTAACCAAACTGCAGTTTTATTGAGAAATAATGGTTATAAAGACCTTGAATGCGTGTCTATATTAAATATCTTAAATATTTCCCTCAATATATAATCTTATAGTAGCCTAGTGCCTGTAGAAGAGAAACCAACGCATTCTCATCCCAACTCGTCATGTGGAACAGAGAGAGCTTGAAAATGGGCAGTAGGGGTACTGGAGGTGTGGACTTAATAGAATTAATGAAACATTATTAAAAAGTTTTCTGAATCTGCTCTATTCATTTACAGAATTTTCCAGAAGAATTAAATGTTCAGACGAAGGCTGTGATATGTGTAAAAATAATAATATAATTATTTAACTATAGCTAATTTTGTTTTTAAGCTTTTGGGCGTTATCTATCTTAATAATAATGGTCCAAAAAGATGTAAAATTGCATAATTTTAAGTCAAAAACCCTGAAGTTTTCTTCGGGGAGGACTCCCAAACCCCCACCCTAAATTTATACCGTTTCTTTGCCTGTGATATTTTTGGGTTTTTATAATTGAAAAGACTGATCTTCTCGTGTTGCTGCTGTGCACACAGGACTACTTGGCTCAATAACCTAGCTTTGTCTTGACATATTGTTAAGTCTTATAATGATGACTTTCATATTCTGTTTACTGAGGAGGAGGGCACTCCATTTACAATTTGTCGCTGTCCATTGACGGGAGGTTCTGAATTAAAGTTGCCGTGGTATATTATGAAGGAAGGTTGGGCTTAAAACTAATACGTTTGTACAGTGAAAATGACACTGAACGTTGTGAACACGGAAGCGAATGAACAGCTGATTGTAACGTGAAGCACGGGACACGAACAGCGGTCTCCTGGATGAAAGCTTTGTGTTTGTTGGAAAACAGGTAGAGGACTACTTCTCTCTTATTTTAGCATGGACAATAAAAAAGAAGGAAAAGCCTACCAATTATTTGACTAAAGGCTGCTCCCCCCCAAACAAATAAACCAAATCAAATATTTGTGATGGATTAACTTTATCAAGAAAAGCCATTGCCGACTTGAGGGTGGTAGAAAACACCTCCACAATAATGTAAAATACATGTGATTAGTTGTAAACTGGCAAATTATTAACCAAGTATTAGGTTTATTCTTGTAGCCAAAGTAATTTTACTTGGGAACAGAAGAAAATGGTGTTTCCTTGCAGGCAGAAAGTATGTTTTATAATAGACAGGCACTGACTGTCTCTCTGTCCCTTATTCACCTCACTTACTTCCTCTCTGGGGAAGAAAGTGCATTCATTTGTGTGCCTTTGAAGAGTGCATATTAGATAACAGTTTTTCTTTTGGGTAAGAGGCAAACAGAGATGTCACTGAACATTTGAGCAGAAAATTTCAGAGAGCTGTCCTCGTCACGGAGTTCAGCAGCCTGACACACACATACAGACTCAAGCACTGATGTGCATACCCTCACACACATACACACGCATGCACACGCACACACACTCTCGCACGTACATACCCACACACACACTAATTTAGAGACCCCAGCGTTGCTTTGAAATGGAAATGTTTCGGCCACGTTCCAGGGAATACTGAGCCGAGAAAGAAAAACACACTGTCCTGACAAAAACAGTGAAAAACAAAAATGGCGAGGAAAAGTCAGGCGCCTGCAAACAAATCACTCCCCAAAGACACAATGTGACTTTGTAAGATTTTCAAGACTTGTTTGTCAAAGTTCGCAAAGGATTTGTGATGAATCATTCAGATATTTTGTGACATCGGTTTATCATCAAGCTGCAAACACTAGGAAAAGCATCCCGATGTCGGCCACTGTGGCCCAGCAAGACGTTTTAATACCAACTCCAGAACCAGTAGACCCGACATTTCTCTGACCTGCCAACATTACTGTCTTTAATAAGAGGTTGTAGTGGGCTCAGTCTTAAAGCTAATGAAGATACTGGTCTCATATGAAACTGGACGACCTAGGGAATCTGTTGGTACCACTATGTCATGTTAGCTTGTTGGGAAGAGGGCTAAATAACGCTCCAATTTTAATCCCATGTCACCCCAATGAAAACTACAGTATGAAGACATATTTACACTATTGAATGGTTAAAGCTGAATTATAACATAAAGAATAGAGCTGATTTGTAGGTTTAACCCACAGAGAACCCACAAAGCAACACTGACTACACTGGCTGCAGACTGTGGTTCTTTGACTCCTGAGGGGGGTTTCTTTCTGCTCCTTTAACCATTAGCCAGCATGAGTAAGGGGGAAAGAGAAGGATGTAGAGAGTCAGGCAGAATGATAAATACGAGCTGTGTGTGTGTGTGTCTGTGTGTGTGTGGGGGGGGGGGGGGGGGGGTAGGGGGGGGGGGGGGGGGGTGTGGGGGGGGGGGTGTGAGATCGCTCCTGGTGCCTCATGAGAAGGACTACATTGCTTCTAATGTGTCATTACACAGCATCTTCACTCTTTCCATCGCCTGAGGAAAATGTCTACACTGACACAAACACTGCATTTTCTACATGTTTATTAATGTTCTTTTTTTGACCATCTGCTCTCTGTCTCTCATTCCTTCTCTCTCTGTATTTTCTCACACACACACACTTAAATTGATTGCACACACAAGCATGGCCATAAAATCTCGCTGCAATTTCATTGGCTGACGCATCGCAACCCTCGAACCAATGAGCGCGCGGGACAGGTCTGTGGATCGGTGGCCTGCTGAAACTACTCGGTGACTGAATCATCTTATGCCAATTCATGAGCATGTACACAACACACACACACACACACACACACACACACACACACACACACACACACACAGAGGGCAGATGAGGGGAAGTGGGACACGTCTCGCATACAGAGCAGGCAGATCTGTCTCAAAGGGAAAGACATATTGGAAAACAGGGTGAAGGAAATGTGACATCACTATTATTACCACTGATTGCTTGTCTCCGTGTGTCTCTGTGTGTGCGCACCGTCTCCCGTCTGCTCCGTCTCCTCCTATTCTCCTTCTCCTCTCATCACCCCTTGCTAATTGACTCCTCTATGTCAGCAAGCATTTCTCTGCTTCCCCTGCTTCTGTCTCTATATATCTCTCCCCTGTTCTCATATTTCCTCCAAATTGTTTATTATCAGGGCCCAAATCTTCCCTGCTGCTCCTCCATCATTCTCCTCCCTCTGTTCTTTATACTCATTAGCTCCTTTTAAGCTTTTTTTTTTTTTTTTTCTAATTATCTTTCCTTTACTCTTTCTTTCCTTATCTCCCCCCCCCTCCTCCTACATCAGCTTCCTCTACTCTTTCCTCTTTCCTCTTTCCCCTCGCCCTCCTCTTCCTCCCTGGTCTTGCATATTGCTTCCAACTGACAGAGTAATTAGTTTCTCTGGGCTGGCGATCAGCCTGTATTCCCAGCAAGGATAGCACATTCATAAATCAGCAGTGTGCTCGCTTTAACTTGTACTCGCGCTGAAAAAACACAGCGCAACGTGTCTATGCGTAAGCTTAGATCTGTGAAGGATACAAAGATAGCTGTCGAAATGAGGGAGAAGATGAAAGTGTAGAAGAAGAGATGGGGCTAAATAAAGCGGGATAAAAGGGAATGATAGAGGGGAGGAGGAGGTCAAAAGTGTGCGCGTTATTTTCTCTTTGATAAATGATATAACCTCAGATACACCTGTCTTTGTGTTTGTAGGAAAAGTTCTGATTGGACAATCAGAAGTGAATGATAGGAAAGGGCTGTCAGTGAATGGCTTCTACCTACCACACACACACACACACACACACACACACACAAGGTTACATAACAATTAAATTTAATCGATTTGTGAGTTTGCTCTGTCTCTCTCTGTCTGTGAATATTAACGTCACAGTTGGACTTCTTTGTTGTGAAAGAAACACCCGTGCCAAAGGCTATCGCTGCAGTTACGCTGACATTACATCGCTGACTTCATGGTTGCATCATGGGAGCGGGTTGCATCGGTCTTTGGAGTGAAGGCATGAGGGTCACTCATGTCAGAGGGCTGTGGTGAGTGCAAGGAAGAGGCATTTTTGGCAATATGTTTTGGTACCATTTTTTAATGAGGCACCCTTTATAGTGGGTTTATAAGTTGTAACTAATGGCATTAATAATGGTTAATAAATAGTTTTCTTTTCCTGGCTGGGAAAAATCCATTTGGCTGCGTTTATCCTATCTTTGGTAATAAAGCAGTTATAATGGTTATCCATTAATAAATGCTTAGTAAGTTTTAAAGGCAGGGTTGACGATGTTATCCAGTATACACTATTGGTTATATTGGTTGAAATGGTCTTTTCACCCCGACAGCAATCCATTACTGATGAGCTCTGAAAGAGGACCGGAAAAGAGCCGTCATCTGTAGCTGCTGTAATCCTGTAAAAACGTCTACCAATCACTGCCTCGGGGTCCGCTTGGAAAGAACTAATAAGACGCCTCCCTGCCTCCCTGCTCGTACTCTACCTTTGGCGTGCACCAGCCTGAACTCAAAGCGCGTCGCCGCCGCACGTTTACTGGAGAATGGAAGAGAAAACTCAGCCCTGCAGTAGCACTGCCGCGGTTACTTGTCATGAGGTAGCGTTGTTGAGTTGAGGTCCTCTCTCCACTCTGTGTCTGTGAAGTAGTTACGATGCGGCGGTGCTCCTGCATGTGTGGGGGGGGGGGGGGGGCGTTGCCTTGGAAGGAGCCCCGAGGGGAGGGGGTGGGTTTAGACGGAGCTCCTGAGGCGATGCTACTTTCAAATTATGCTAGCTTTCCAACATCGTCGACCCTATGTTTAAGTAGAGATTTTTCACAATCTGGACACCCAAAATGTGCTCTTGTTGATAACTGATCTCTAAAGCATTAGTAAATGATTTATCCCTGTTGATAAAGCTAGTTAAAACATATGGCCTTATGCCTTATTGGAAAATGGAACCCACTTTTTTACGACATAGTACTTCTTATTTTTGCTTTTAATGGTAATATGTATTTAACACCACACAACCAGCCATGTGTCTCTGGCTCCAAATGTGTGTGTATGTGTGTGTGTGTGTATGTGTTTGCTTAGGAGAAGAGGCCAGTTTTGAAGCCAACTGCCAAAATGGGACAGATGCTATTTGCAAATTCTTTCACAGGGTTTCATTTATCCTCCTCATGCGCCAGATGGGCATGGTTCGCCTCGCAGGACAATACAGTGAGTCATAAAGTTCCGACAATCACAGGAAAGGATTTGAGAGTTGATTTATTGCATTTATTGCTTTCTTTGTCCTGGCACTCGGAAAAGATAAAAAAAAAAAAAAAAATTGAAGTATTTTAAGTACAGCTCGGTCCAGGTTTGAGTGGTTGGTTTCCAATTCAGAACGACGCCTCTGTGCCCAGAGTCTATTCTCTTTTATCTAATCTCTGAGTAGGCAGCAACTTTCCTGGTTGAAAACTCACTTTTGTAACTCCGGCATCTCGTATATATTTTCGCTGTGACACCTACTGCTTCTTATGGAAAGATTAGATGCGGAAGCACACGCACACAAACACACACACACACACACACACACACACACTGTTTTTCAGATAGTGTGGGTGTTCTTTGCAATCTTGCCACTCTGTATCTCTCTCTTAGTTCTGCTTGATACATATCAGCTATTACGTAAAGATGCTGACTGCCTCACTGTGCGGGGAGCAGTGCTGTGCTGACTGGCTGACTGAAATGTCAAGTGCTGTCAGAAGGAGAGTTTCATCAGATACCGCAGAGCTGCAGTCCCAGTCTTGGCCTGGCCAGATGACTATCAGAACTGGGTCAAATAAGTGTCAGTGTGCACTTAATCCTGTGCGGAGCTCTCGATGGGTGGCATTCGCTGCACTGGGACAAACAGTTTAAGGTAAGTTGTCAGTTGCAGAAAACTCTGCTCTGTAAAGCACAGCAACAACTTCTGCTGCTTATGTCAACAATCACTTGCAAAAACTATTTGGCAAAAACTTGCTCGTATGCCACAGGGCTGTGAGAGAGAACAGATTCCAAGAAAACAGAGTCTTAAGAGACGGAAAAGTCAGATGGACAACAGCACTTTTAGTCTCCCACTCAGTCACAAATGTCAAGCAGAAAGCCAAAAGGAAAGCATTATAGACAAACCAATGACCTGGTGTCCTGGGAGGTGTAGTTTTATATTAGAACTGGCTTTAAAATTAACTTCTCGAGCCCGACAGACCCGGTACCACAGGTACCTACTACTCGTATGAAAACATGGGGTCTTAAACCATGTTTTCCAAACTTTGTCTTGTTACGAAGTATTTTAACAAACAAGTCGTACAAATATAACCTTCGTAAATATAAGAGCAAGTTGTATTAAAAAGATCCAGGATCATTTTCTCGTCAGTCTACAATAACTTATTGCTGGAAAGTAGAAATTCCGAGCTTTCTAAAACACCTAAACGCACCATGACTCAAAACACACATACATTTCTTGGCACGTCACCGCCACTAACTGTCGACCAGTGGAATAGCGTCAAGCCATCGTTGGGACAGTGTATCGTCCACATGCACATGATACAAACAAAACCGGGACCCACTCTTAAAAACATTGCTCCATAGCACTGCTAGTGGTCAAAACTCAAAAAGGGCACCTTTAAGTATCTGAGCATTAAGTTTATTCCAATATAGCATTAAGGGAATATGAATATGGCAACATTTTAGCAGTGATTATGAAGTCTGGTTTGCTGTCTGATTTAAATCCAAGCAAATTTTTCTTGAGAGTGAAATTACTGTGACCTTGTCAGCTCTGCAACCCTTGAGAAGGAACCTTCAACCATAAATCACCTGCATTTTTGAACATTACAAAACTGCCTTAAGACTTTATGTGTTTGCGTGCATGTGCATTGGTATGTAAGCACTGGCAATCAGTCACCACTCTAATGTAGAAGGCTGCAACCTAAGTAGAAAAGGTCATGAGAATTCCCATCATGCCTCTGATGATGATTCAAGTGCAATGCTCAGGGGGACTTTAGTGTCAGTGGGAACAGGAAGCTCTGGATTGATTTTAACGAAAAAAAGATAGAGTAAATCGTGTCTGTACTGTAGATGCATGCAACAACATAGTTACACCGACTACAAGTTGATAAATAACTGGAAAGCTCTGTAATTTAAAGATACAATTGATAACAGTGATAACATTCAGCCACTAAATGTCGCATTCTCCCTCCCCCGTTCCATTGCATTTACTTCACAACAAGTCGTTGCCAGGCACTTAATGTCAATCTCAGCCATTTATCCCTTACCACATGATACTAACGTTGTTTTACTATTGGCTCTCAAGCCTTGTTAGAAGTGGGACCCAAACGTCAGATATCTTCCAGAGAGATAAACAAAACATTTCATTTTTTAAATTATTAATTCACAATCAAAATATTTTTTTCTTTCAGGAAAAGCCATACTTTTATTCGGCAACTTTCTAAAGGCTCTGTAGACATCGATCCATTCATCCATCCATTATCTGTAACCGCTTATCCTATTCAGAGTCGCGGGAGTGGGGGGGGGGGGCTGGAGCCGATCCCAGCTGACATTGGGCGAAGGCGCAGTACACCCTGGACAGGTCGCCAGACTATCACAGGGCTGACACATAGAGACAGACAACCATTCACGCTCACATTCACACCTACAGGCAATTTATAGTAAACAATTAATCTAACTTGCATGTCTTTGGACTGTGTGAGGAAGCCAGAGAACCTGGAGAAAACTCAAGCTAACACGGGGAGAACATGCAAACTCCACAAAGAAGGGCCCCAAGCCGGGTTTGAACCCTCTTGCTGTGAGGCGACAGTGCTAACCACTGCACCACCGTGCAGCCCCTCTGTGAATTTGTATTATTTTCTTTTTAAATACAAGTCTACATAAATATGCTATCAACAAGACCTTTAAAATGTATAAAATATGATGTATTTACTGACATACAATAACAAATATCAAAGTTTACATTTGGCACACTCATTTGCAAAATGTATTTTACTGAAAGCCCCCCTCCTATTGTCCGATTTGACGCTATACAATAGCCGTCTTCAAAGAATAGCGTGCAGTGAAATGGTTTCCCCCCTGGTGCCTGTGTGTCTACTGTCCAGTCAGTATAGTAGTAGGGGTGTGGCGAACAGGGATGGAGTAGTCGACAGGAGGAAAAGAACAGACACTGGAACAGTTCAGACAATGGCTTTGGCCTGCGTCTGCTATTTCGAGAAGCACCCTCCACCTTTAACTTCACCCTAAACATCACCCACCCACCTCTACTCAGCTCAGCTCTATCTTTTAGGTCTCGTGCTAGCAGGAGTCTAATCTAGACGAGAGGGTGAGTCATACAGTGTGTGCAGGACTTCTTGTGGATTGAAACAGCTTCCTGGATGCTGTTTCTGTCTCCCCGAACTGCTGCCATCGGAACAATGGGATGAAGAATGGCCAGGGAGGTTTTTTGGGGTTAGGGGTGAATTCAGATTTGCTTTCATACAAATATTTTAGTCTCCACGTAGAATGTACCACCAACACCAGTACATGGATATGTTATTTGTTTTCATTTTATTGTATGTGAATGTATGGACTTACCCATATGCTTGATGCTGCAAAGTATCCAATATGAGGAGTCTACAGTACACACACCAACTGTAACGGCGCCCTCAGCACAGGAAGCCCAGCCTTCCGATGACAGGAAGCAGCCCTCGCCATGGAGACAGCAGTCTGAGCTGGTGTCCTGCAGGTCAAACACAAGCACACACGCAATCTGATGCCATGTATGGAAGAGGTAGTGACTTAGAGTCAGAAAAGAACTGATGCACAAAACCCTGTTTATACAGACCCTAACCTTTAACCACCGTAGAGCATGCACACACACTTTCACTCAACCCCGAGATCAACACAGCTCTTTAAATAGATAGGAAGCACAAAGCCTCTGTCAGTCCACGAGGAGGTGATGACCCAATCTCTAACCTCTCCTGTCTCATTGTCTTTTGATCTCTCCTTTGTGAATCGCCACTTATTATCATTGCGTTTCAAACTGAGGCTACAGCAGCACGAGGAACAGGATTGTTCTGAAAATGTATTTGTATCATTAAACTGGCTGCTAGACAATAGAATAATGTGATTGTGTATAATTCAAAAAAGGAAACTCGTCAGTCAGTCACTGGTAGTGTGCCCCTTCAAAATAATGTCTTTAATCATCATTAGTCATCATTAATGAGGCAATACGCTTTTATATCTCAGTGATCAACTCAGTTGACCAATATAACACCATCCAATACCAAACAACACTATACTACACCATAGATAGGGATGCTGTAAGTCAGTCAGAGTTGGGGATGCTGAGAGAAAGTCAGTCTACATAATGACGTCATACTAAATGCTGCGACACATGTTTTTTGCATTAATTTGAATGGCCTTGATCATTTATTGTTAATAGTAGGGCTGTCAAAGTTCATGTGAAAATAACGCCTTAACACAAATTCAGTTTCACCTCACTAATTACTTTAACATTATTATTATTTCCAATAATAAATATAGCCTATATATATATTTGTATAAAGCAAGCATATTTGCTCACTCCCATGTTGATAAAAGAGTATTAAATACTTGACAAATCTCCCTTTAAGGTACATTATGGTCACCAATGACCATAGCATACAATACAATAGATAGTACACCATAACATACAATGCAATAGTACACCATACTATTGTACACCATACCATACCATACCATAATAAACCAAAACATACAAAATGTTTGCTATTTCCAAAGCCATTAGTGGGGCTAAAATATAATCTGACTGAGATGGCAGCATTCAGATCAGATCAGCAGATTTCATCACATTCTGGCCAAAAGTAGTGGGGATCTTGCTCTAGACCAACATTTTGGGCAGGAAATTTATTAAAAAGACACAAAGATTTACAGTAATTTGCTGTTAGAAGCTATTATATGACCCTCCGTATCAAGGATGCTGCTAATTGTGTTCAAAGTGCAAAATATCAACGTCTTACTGCTTCTCTAAACTGCAGAACAGCTATTGTAGTATATCATACGATACCAGACTATAGTGCACCATACCAAACATACCATACTATTTGTGACTTTACAGTAGCGCTCATACTGCACGTTTACGTCAGCTCGTGGTATGTTGAGATTATATCACAGCTAAGGGAGCGTTGTTCGGCCCGACACGACAGACGCAGAGGGACGCCAAGTCTAGAATCCACAGCCATATTTGGCTTATCTGGCAGCACAAATCACATATCTAACAGACTTGTAATGCTTAGTAATGTCTGTGGGAAATCATTTCAATCAACAAGGTACAGTGATAAGATAGCCATGCCATGTCGTGCATGCAGGACACCGAAGTCATGCGCCCCATCACCTGACAGGCAGCTGATTGAATCACTGTTTCTAATCAGTCGCACACCAATCACAGCCCATTCTCACAACAAGGCGATCCGTTTAAATATGGCTCCCTCCTCACTGATCCCTGCTACACCAATACTGCTACACACCACTAATGCTGGCAAAGCTTTGCCCCCACCTCCCCAGCCTCCACCTTCTAGCTCAGGGTCCTATCATGCATGGCTCAAAGGCTAAAATGGTATTCAATGTCTTGCTTTGGGCCCACTCTTGTATAGAGTGGTCCCAAAGTCCATGTGTCATGGGGGGGGGGTCATTGCAAAAATCTGCATGGAGGTTAAAGCACTTTTGCCTGCGATCAGATGTGAAACAATACATTTATTTTCAATAGATCACCAACTTTAAGAGTCATTCCGAATCTTGTAATCTTGCCTTTACCTTTCTGACTTTTTCTTTTCACAATTGACAAGGTGCCAACAATTGAACAACGAAAACATAAATGCAGAAATGTGGAGCCATCAGCGCCAAGCAAACCTGTATTTCCATTTGGACAATAAATGGTTAAATCTATGACGAGAGTGTTCTTGCCTGAATGATAAAACTTATAATTGAAGAGTTGTAAATGTTTTTTTTACTAAAAATAATTCTTTTTAAAGAAGGTGTTGGGGTGAATATATTGAACACTAGCAGGGGTAAACAATCCATTCATGGAGACTATTGTTTATGATCCTGTACTTCTGTGAATATGTAGAGCGCATGCTGAAAATATAGATTATCCTGCAGTTAAACATTGCATAAAAGACGAAACCCTGTTGCAGCCGCAGTGATTTCTGTTTTACTGGAGAATTTCATTCTTGCTTTTCCCAGCTGCTGCTGCTACTGCTGCAGATTTACCAATGTAGCAAAAGTGAGCACATGCCAGGGACATTAAGCCTCCAAATTAGAGTAAATTAGGGCATGAATAATGCAGGCTATTGTTCTGTTAGTGTGTTTCGGTTTGCAAAATACCTTCTATAAAATTGTGACACATCTGTAAACACGACTTCCATCCATGTATCCCACAAACAACTCCATGTTTAGTGTGTGAGTGTGCGTATGTACTATAGTAACCTTAGTCCGGTATTCATTCATTAACATTACACACGTCGTTTCCTCCTGTGTGTTTATAGTCTGGCTCCATGCTGACCCAAACCTTACGCACTTTCCTTATGCTCCCTCCAAACCAAAACATTTACCTCTTTCTCCTCCTCCTCTCCTCCCTCTTTGTCACTATATCCTCCCCTTCCACCTTTACCCAATCCTAGGAGGCTAGGCCTTGATGTGGATACACATGCATATATAAATATACAAAAACTAACAGCCAAACACGTGCATTTATAGAGAGATCCAATCAATCCAATTGCACAACCTCGCATGGGGACAAACATGATTAAAACAAAAATAACACTATTGCACAAGCAACATGTTCAAAGCATGGACATTCTTGTTATTGTGCAACCCAGCCGATCAGAATGGACCAATAAGTGGGAGTCTTAGGTCAGTCTGGGGGGAATAAGGTCAATTGATTGAAAATCCTTGAATGAAAAACATGTTTAATGCTGTGCCAGTGTCGATGGATGTGCTGTGGAAAAACACTGCACAAAACCAGAGGTTAAGGATGCAGGTCACTTGTGTCATGGGGGGGGGTCATTGCAAAAATCTGCATGGAGGTTAAAGCACTTTTGCCTGCGATCAGATGTGAAACAATACATTTATTTTCAATAGATCACCAACTTTAAGAGTCATTCCCAAATCTTGTAATCTTGCCTACCTTTCTGACTTTTTCTTTTCACAATTGACAAGGTGACAACAATTGAACAACGAAAACATAAATGCAGAAATCTCTCATGTGAAATATCACTCGTAATTAGAAGCTGATAGAGAAAATATGTTTTCAGTGCCTTTAAAGGTCTTATTGATAACATATTTATTTAGACATAGATATTTTTAAAAAACAATACATCCACAGAGCCTTTAGAAAGGTGCTAAATAAAAGTATGGCTTTTCCTGAAAAAGATTATTATGATTGTGAATTAATCATTTAAAAAATTTTGGCGGGTCCAAAATAAATGTTTTGTTTATCTCTGTGGAAGATATCTGACGTTTGATTCTCACTTCTAACAAGGCTTGTGAGCCAATAGTTAAACGACGTTGGTATGACGTGGTATCTCTAAGTCGAAAAAATTGATAAATGGCTGAGATTGACGGAAAGTGCCTGGCAATGACTTGTGACGTAAATGCAATGGAACGCGGGAGGGAGAATTAAACAAACAATATACTGACAATTTTGCTATTCTCAAAGCCTTTAGTTGGGCTTAAATGTAATGTTACGTACTGGAATTTTGAAAGCCTAATTTCATCACCGTGTGGCCATTACAGGTGTAGTGATCTTGCTCTGAACTGTCTGACTGAACATCATCCTTACCCTGCCACTCGCAGTAAAATGACATACAGGTTTCATTTTCTCTGGCTTTGAACCTATCATGAGAAACCTTAGTATGACGTATGTCGCTAATACTATCGGTATAAAGTGCCAAATATCATATGAAAGCCTTGCAGCTCCTCTAAACTGCAGAATAGCTTCAATAAAGAAGCCGATCCAATACAAACCAATCCAATTCATATTAGTAATATTATTCAAAATACACTGAGCCCTGTAGCGACCATTCTGAATGTCACAAAACACATTGTTGACCAGATTGATTTCAATGGGGAACTATTGAAAAAAAATATGATGGTGACTCACTTCCATTACTCATCTTCTTTTCCTTTTTTTTTTATAACCCTTTTAAAGTCTTCAGCTGACTGTTTTCTCCGTCTCTGGCGCTTCCTTTCTCCCTGCCTGCCTTCCTCTTCCTCTCCTCATCTCCCCAACTGGTCTTGTTGTATCCTGAGCACAGCGTCCCAGTGGGCCAAAACATGGCTGGCCTACGGGTTGTTGTGAGGCCCCGCTGTGCATCTACACAGCCCTCTTTCTTCTTGTGTCTCTCTTAGATCATCTCTCTCTCTCCTTCTCTTTATTTGAGCCCACAGTTGGTTTCAGTGGCACGACTGACAGCACCCTAGGACAAGTGCTCTGCTTCCTTTTCAAGTGCTCCTCAAAACAGAGGGTTACGCAATACATGCACACACACACACAGACAGAGAACCAATACACACACACACACACACTTTAATACTTAATGCCAAATCATCCAATTAGCTGAGAAGTGGGAGAGGAGAGGAGAGAAGAGAAAAACATATGAACATGGTCTGCCAAATTTATGTGATTTTCCCTTATGAGACTATATTTGAGACTCGTTACATTTGAATAATTTTAGAGACAGGAAGAGAATAAACTGCACAATATTTCTTAAGAAAAGGCTAAAAGCGATGCATCATTTTGTGTAGCAGAATTTACATTTCCTTATTCGGTACCCCAGTTATCATCTCTCGACTCCTTGAATTCATTCTGCCATAGATCCCCATTGTTGTCCAAAAGCTATTCAATTTAAGTTTGTTCCACAAACTCAGTCCTGTTGCTGTAAATAGTATACTCACTAGAGCATCAAATGTGTATTAATCCACAGCTGAAAATAGTGCCCAACAAATTCACTATTTACTCCTGTTTGAATAACATTTGCTAAAAACTACAGTGCCCAGCTGTTTTAGGAAATATTTTGCCTTTTTTTAAAAGACAAAACCGTAACAGTTTTTTCTTTAAAAAAAAACACCAGCCTAATATAATTAATACTATTCAATACTCAATACTTCCTTACTCATCTTATGTTGCTCTCTTTGTGTTCATATACACCTGAAATGTCTCTTAAGTTCTAATTTAATTAATTGATAATAATAAAAATGTGTGAGCTTACAGGCTAAATACCTAGACCTATCCCATTAAAACGCCTTTACAGTATTCTGTATTCACAGAATAATAAACTACTGTTGTCTACGGTTTACCAAAATGTCCTGTGAGTAGAGAACTGGTGGGACGCTTTACGTAAAAGGAAAACCAGCTGTGATCATATCCGAACTGACACTCCAGCCAACGAGCAGGACACGAAAAAGGCTCATTGTCCGCCCACAAAGCGGTCACATGTATGACGTCATACAGCTAATTAGTGAAATTAAAAAGAATCATTTTAATTTCCCCCGGGAGTGTTTAGCTGCAGACTGCGCACAAATGTGTGTGTATTTGTAATAATGGACAAGGACAAGGCCAACGCAGCAGAAGAATCCCCGGAAAGTGTCCCTTTCTCTCTGCACTGAGTCAGGAAATGCACTGAGACAAGGCCCTGTTGTCACGAAAAGCTTGAATCAGGCTGCATGGAGTGTGTGTCAGTGTGTGTGTGTGTGTGTGTGTGTGTGTGTGTGTGTAGAGTCAATGCACTTTTGAAATAATAGTATTGAACTGAATTGGCCTTGCACTGATTTTATAGGTAAATATTAGGTGTGTTGTGAAATGTTACAGCCTATATTTTAGGTATTGGGATGGCTACAATATATGCATAGAGAAATGGATGGATGGATAAAAAATGGATATATGGACAATAATATGCACCTTGGTTAGTTAAAAACATGAGGAATTCCTATGTGTTTATCAGCTGTCACCCATGTGACAAGCGATCGAGGTTGTCAGACGGAGCCCTGGTCGTACCGTAGGTCATGGACAGGAAGCAAATGTAAACAGACGGAGAGGTCACATGGCGCCTTTTCTGTAATGTGCCAGGAAGGCTCGGCCACTCTTTGTGTGGTTAGGCGTGTTTGATCTTGTTCCCAGAGGCGGTGTGTCACCGGCCAACCAATAAAATGGCAGGAAAGGGTGCAAGCCTCAAAAACAAAAGATGAGCGTGGGGGAAGAGACGGATGCAGAAGCAGAGGTAGGATGAAAGAAAAATGGAGGTGGGGTAAAGAGAGGAAGAGGAGGGCTGGAAGATAGGTAGATAACACTTACTGTACCTGGGAGGAATAGACACAGCAGATGTAGGTGGGACTGATGGAGACCTCTGGAAGTTGATCTTTATTAGGATCCCCATTAGCTACAGCACTGCAGCATCTTCTTCCTGCGGTCCACAAAACAGACTTTAGTGACAAAATATATATGATATTAATAACATAACATAAATATAGATGAAAGGAGACCGGTGTTTGTACCCCGTGTGAAACTAGAAGTCAACGTTGATTTATTTGTCACGTATAACTTACGTACTTAAGTTACGTCACTTCCACGATCTTTTCTTAAACCTAACTAAGAGGTTTTGTTGCCTAAACCTAAGGAAGTTGTTTCCTGTGAAGACGGAAGGTTATTTTGAAAAGATTGTATATGTAACGAGCGGAATGCTGCTGGACATTTGTAGGAAAACGAACGAAAAATAAGAAAAATCTTAGACATCATACGAACCGTTTTGTGAGAATACGTTGACTATTTCTACATCTTTCACTTGCTCTGTCAGTTATAGCTTTCATGGCACATCTAAATGTATCTCCCTGTGTGTTTCTTTCGCTCTGTCCCTCTCTGTTCACACATACCGTATATAGGTATACAGCTCCTCATCCCTTTCCCTTCGTCTTTTTTTGTCATGTTTTCCATTCTCCAAACACTCTCCCACTATTTAGGTGGGAGGACTGAGAAGAGGCTCAGGCTATAAACTGAAACGTGAGTGAGAGAGAGAGAAAGTTTTCAGGCAGGAATTGAAAACTAAAACATTGGCTGGGAGGTAAGGTTTTGTTTATTCTTGTATGCATATTTTCGTGTATGCGCATGAGTGTGCAGACAAATGCTTACCTGGACAATGGCCTGAGAAATCAGAGGCCAAACTGGGCCATCTGGACCTACAGCCTGGAACTGACCAGTCAGCATTAAGTAGGCAACTCTCTCTCTCTCTCTCTCTCTCTCTCTCTCTCGGTCTCTCTCCTTCTCTCCCTGTTATGCACACACATATCCACCCACGCACTGACAGACAGGCCTCGGCTCTGTGCGGTCTCAGCGGAACTCTGATGGCCTTTGTGAGGCAGCCATGCTGGAGGCGACAGGCCGCGCACACTGCTCCACCATGACATGTTGGCTTCGTTATTCCTCCATTCAGGGGGAGGATTTGGTGTCATCCTTCCCCCTCTGCGTGGAAAATGAAATCAAGCTTTGTGAGCCTCTTCCAGTGAGACATTAATGCCATGAGGTTTATATTTAAAGAATCTATTGTAGAGAATTTGAGTTCATATATTCATCGGTATGAAGCAGAGAGAGGAGCTCAGATTGAGAAAGGTTAAACGTTTTTCCTGGTCAAGACATTTCAAGAAACATCAAGAAATGGTTTGGATCAGAATGACGTTAATGCTCCGAGTAAAAAGCTGACAAATCTGAAACACGTGTGGAATTAATATTACTACGGCTACGCGCTGATTAGCACTGACTTTGTGATGATGCATCATGTTTGAGATGTCCATCCTGTCTGTCCTCACAATCAGCAGCTGAGCTGTCGGTACTTTCTCTGCACAGAGCGTTTTGTTTTTATCTCCTTACCTCCACAAGTCGATGGTTAGTTGCTGCTCTGTGCGCACAAGAGGACACCTGTGGAGCACTTGGGGCACGGGGTGGAATCAGAACGTACGGTCCCGAGAAGAAGAAACTGTGCAGAATTATACATATTAGCAAACTAATTAATGTTTGCAAATTCATGTTTCGGTTCATGCAGCTATAACAGCTGTCATCTCAGGTATCAAAAATTCAGACACATTTTATTGAAAAAAAGGGAACTTTGCTGATTATTCTCCTGATGCCCATTTAGCAGGATGCTAAATTTAACTGGCTTGTATCTTGCATCTATTCACCTTTGATGATTAAGTGACTCCCAGTGAAAAGACCCCTGAACCAAATGTAGCCTACTCACCAGAAAGGTCAAATGTCTGCTTCCATTCAGACTCTTTAATTAAGGCTGAATAAATCCAGGCCAAGCAGTCACCCAGGGCCACGGTCTCAGCGCTGAACAGATCCAACTGGATCTGAAATGCAAAGATAAGAGATACTGAATATACAGAGAATGAAAGGGAGCTTGAATAATATTCTTTTATATTTGGCAGACAGTCATTTGAACTAACAAAGACAGCTAATTTATCAGACTTCAAAAGGCATTAAGAGGTTGTTTGGTCCACCTCCTCAACCCTCTACCTCTACCTGTTCATGCACATCTATATATAAAAACACCAAAAATATTATAATAACATGTACAGTAGAGCGGGTCACTCACAACATGTATCGACATACAGTATAATAGTATAACAAGTCATGGGATTATGTGAAAGACATTCTTTATATATGTCAAACATTGAAAAAGAGTTATCTAGGGCAGATTGTCCCACACTGAGCACACACACACCCGCTTCCACTCCAGATGAGTGATTACCTGCATGACAGCCTGCATAGAAGTGTCAACATGTTCAGTATTTCCTTCCCCGGTGCCAGATGAGAGCGGTTGGGTAACCAAGAGAGGCAGCGTCAGGCATGTTGGCCTACAACGCTGGTGACCCCTCTGGCCACTGTACTAAAACTGGAGAGCATCTGACATAAACAAACTTTAGGCGAACATGTTGATGTTGGTATAACAACCTGCACAATCCTGACAAAGAATTTTGTTTCTTCAAAATGTCGCGTTGCATTGGTCCCTATAGAGAAACCAGCAGGACAGAACAGCTGGTTGGCAATCAACAGAGGTGGGACCAAGTCATTGTTTTGCAAGTCACAAGTTATTGTCAAGTCTTTGCGCTCCTCAAGTCCCAAATCAGTCAAGTCCTGAGTCAAGTCCCAAGTCAAGTCGCGAGTCAAGTCCTAAGTCAAGGCAGGCAAGTCCCAAGTCAAGTCCTAAATCAAGTCCTAAGTCAAGACAGTCAAGTCCCAAGTCAAGTCCTGAGTCGAGTCCTAAGTCAAGACAGGCAAGTCCCAAGTCAAGTCCCAAATCAAGTCTTAAGTCAAGACAGTCAAGTCCTGAGTTAAGTCCTAAGTCAAGACAGGTAAGTCCCGAGTCAAGTCCTAAGTCAAGACAGGCAAGTCCCGAGTCAAGACAGGTAAGTCCTGAGTCAAGTCCTAAGTCAAGACAGTCAAGTCCCGAGTCAAGTCCTAAGTCAAGACAGTCAAGTCCTGAGTCAAATCCTAAGTAAAGACAAGACAATCAATGTCTTCAGCAGTCTTCAGATTTGAAGGGTTCCTTCTAACTCTTTACATTTTTACATTTTGCATCTACAGTATGTCTGTTTAATTTGCATCATTTTTGTGCTTGTCATATTTCACACAAAAAAAGAAAACAAAGTGCTCTCTTTTTGTAACCCTATTACAACTTGTTCACAGGACAGACATGTCATTTTTTCTGCAACAACCTGCATGTTAAGTATATTCAAACCCATTGCAACAACAGTTTTTTACCATTAGTAAGTGAAGGATTTTCAAATAGTCCTAGTTTCACATAAACTCTTTTGTGTCCCTCTTTTCTGGGCTCTTCTAGTATTTCAGCCTGAGCTTTGTATCTGTAAACGCCCCTGTGTAAACATCTAATATTTCCATGCTGACCTGGTTTCTCTATTTTGTTTGCTCTTCGGTCGTTGACCCGAGCTTTTGTGTCCTCTTGTGTCTACGTTAGTTACACGATACTATGCAAACTTCTCTTATGGAAACAACCTCAGTTTGGTGACGTCCCAGATATTTCAAAACAGTGCTGCAGACGCACAGCCTGTGCTCAGTGCAAAGGACTATGAGAAGGCCACCCCTCTTCAGTCATTCATTAGTTTTTCAGGTGGATATGATAGTGAGAGCACAAACATCTTGGAGCTCTGAGACATTTTTCTACTTAACCACCTGGACACCTCGACCCCGGCTGCATCACAGCTCAGTTTAATCTCCTCAGAGCTTCCTGTACCTGTTCCTGTATTATGTTATTGAGAGAATGAGATACTAACTAGCTCTTCCGAAACGGGTGTGGGGAATTCCCAACGGCAGAAAACTAGAAAGATAATGAGCGGGGAATCATAGAGGAACTCTTTATTCAAGCATGAATCATTGCTGCCTGGGGAGTTTAATTGTAATGCCCTAAAAGTGTGCTTGCACTCTATAGCCATGTTTAGACAATAGGCAGCACATTTTTTATCTTCACAACAGTCTACAGTATATCAGTTATATTGTTCTGCTGCTTTAGATTTTTCCAAAAGCCAAAATATGCCATAATTCTTCAACGAAATTGTCCAAGCTTCCTCCTATTTCACTCATCTTTTCTGTAATAAAAAAAATGTGTCTTATTTCAATGTCACTTTGCTCTCCGGAGTGCAAGGATGGATTGGGAACATTTCAAATGCAATACCAGACCTACAAGCAGACCCAGAACTTTGCACGTTGTTGTCCTAATTACATTACATGGGGCTTCCTGACACGTATTTGCACTGTGCTCCATTTCAAACCAAATAAAATCATCATGACTTTGCTCTTTAATCCGTTGGCCCATAAGGTGTAATTTTCGCTGGGACATGCCGGACTGAATAGTATCTACCACAACAGGAAGAGGACTGCCTCACTTTAATTGTTTGTACCGTGGAGGTAAAAAGTGCCAAAGTCTCGCCCTACTTTACAACTCTGTTCATTTGGCTTCCCAAAAGTCTTTGGCACTGGCAATATGCACACCTGCCAGTGTAGTTATTGAATGCCGAAAATAAACCTGGTACAACCTGTGTTAAAAATAACAAAGTACAACCTGTGCTAAAAATAACAAAATAGTCTAATATCCTTACTAAGCACAGTAGTGACCCAATATCATATCTGTGTTTCAATGGAAAGTTCCTGTGTCCCATGATGTATTTACACAATATGGGTAAGTAAATTGTGGATGTCGGATGTTTGCCCAGAGGTAAAATTGGACTTTGGCTCTTACATTATTGGTGAACAAAAATACAGGCCAGATGGTGTGAGCATAATGCTGTAATTGATGTATAATCAGAATACATCTTTCACTCAATTTGTCGAGAAGACTAGATCTAGGCCACCACATGTTGGAAACTACAGTGTGGTGATGTTTTTCAGTATCATATTAGCCTGTTAGTCAAAATGTTACATTAGCATAACAAAACTTTCTATCACTAAGGAAATTAAGCCGTTGAAGATAATACTCATTCATAGCATGCATTTCAAATCATAGCCTATCGGATGGGCAGATACAGGTGAGTTGGTGATAGTTAAATGATGATGTAATTCAAAAGGTGTCGCGCCATAAAACCACCGAGAATTATCACCCAACTCTGCAGTTCCCCTCAGCTCTACAGACCGTTTTAGCATCTTTCAACTCATTGTTTTGGTTTAAAAAGCCTGTAACTTTACTGTTTTCATTTTGTCTAACCGCCCTTATCAGCGTTGTTTCCAGTCGCAGGGGCTGTTTTCAGCAAACAAGCTCTAATAACCCACTGTACAGAACGGCAGACACGGTAGCTACTAGCTAGTTGGAGTTGGTAAAGATCAGAAACAGAGCAAAAACGACAGTCAATACTTGACCTACATTCACTCCTTGCTGAATGACAGGTTTAAAAAAAATTGTGCCAACTTCCTTAAGGTTTGCGGAGGAATCGCTATGGGACCGAATCACAGAGTAACGTACTACAGAATGCAGAAGTCACAGAGATGGTGTCAGCTATAGATTGTATATTAGAAGTGGACGTAGTCACCGTGACGTCACCAATTTGTTTGCGGACTACGGTTTTGAAGCCTCGAGTTTGGCATTTTGGCCGTCGCCACCTTGTTTTTTTGGGAACCAGAAGTGTCCCGAGAGGGTGGAGCTAAGTACAACCGAACGTGAAACAAGACATTTTTAGGCGACCAAAATGTTACAATTAACTTTCATGAACTGAAAACACACCGTGAAAGGGTTAAAGTTGTAAGACTAAAAACACGGACAACACCCAGACCGTCAACGCCTTGGTAGCGACCTGTCAATCACAATGTAGCCACACCCTAAAGCATCACGCTGTATTGAAGAAGACTTGAAACTAGCGATTGAGACCATAAACTCATGTTTACAATGTTTACTGAGGTAATAAATCAAGTGAGAAGTAGGGTCATTTTCTCATAGACTTCTATACAATCAGACTTCTTTTTGCAACCAGAGGAGTCGCCCCCCTGCTAGCTATTAGAAAGAATGCACGTTTAAGGTACTTCAGCATTGGCTTCACTTTTTCGGACCCGGAGGTTGCCAACTGGTGTCGGCTCATAGCCAAGACAAGTCAGTTTGTAATGCAATAAAATATTTTAAATGAATGCTATTTGTGAAATGCAAGGAAGAGCAGTTGCATGTGGCTCCAGCTTTAGTTGGCACTTCAAACTGGTAAATGTATAATGCACCTGCCAGAGATTGACATGCAGCTGCAGACATTTAGCCTTCTGTGGCCAAGTAACAGTCTCAGTCCCTCCACACGTACACACGGGGGGGTTCTCAGCTGACTTTGCTTAACCTGCTTGAACTGCAGCATTTTCTCAGGACTCAGCTTCATCTCGGGGGCTTATCTACCTCAAAACCCAGGCCGCCCGCTGTGGAAAATTCCCCTGAACCCAAAGGTGACAGACAGCCTTGAGAGACGAGAGCATGGCGAGAGCAGGAGAGGCTGGGGGTGAGAAGGAGTAAGCCTACTGCGTTTGACACATGACATTCAAAAAGAATGAAAAGGAGAAAAAAAAAATGCCACACAAGAGAGAGATGGGAAGACTGGAAACCACTGATTGCTGATTTTGTCTTTTCTGTTCCATATTCTACTTTGTTTCTCATAAGACTAAGAAAAGACCTTTCTTTTCAAAGACCAAGCCCAAAGCCTGTGATTTGAACTCTGATCTCAGATGTCATAATGGACGAGGTTACGTTAGTTCAAGCGATACATGTCAACAAAACTGTTAATCTGTAGAATCTAGGACACAAGGAAACAATAATTCCAGGTCGAGAGGATTGGATTTCAACCTTTCTCCGTCTGTTGCTTTTTCTCTTGTTATCTGTCTCTATCTGTATCTCTCTTATACACGCTCACATATCCCTTTCCAAATAGGAGAACAAATGTCCTTGTGTGCACATTTATAATTAAAACACATAAAAAGATAACATTACACAGACTTATTGCACTGGGTTTTGGCCAAAAGAAGACAGGAACCGGCTGTTGGCTGTGACTTCTCTCCACATACATATCAATGAGAAGGCCCTCTGCAGGAGGCCCATCACATCCCTGCAGCCAGCATGAAAACAGATCCTTTATATATTCTGGCGGGCTAGATATTGCAGTTTCCTCGTGGTTATAAAATGGAAGGACGCTCTATTTTCTTTTCTCCCGGTGCCCGATAAGTGAGGTGAAAGTTAAATGCTTGGTTTGGCCGAAGCCACTGGTGGTGTCCTCAACATCACGTATACAACAGGGCGAGACCTGCTTCAATGAGCCTTTTCCTTCTCAATGAAACATCCACAAGAGGGTGGGATGAAAGATAAATCAAGAAAAATGGACGGAAATGGAGGAAAATGGAAAAAAAATTGCTGACTTACTTTGTTCCCATTCTTGTTTGTAAGATTTTGACTTGGTGTGTGCGAGTTTTTGTGTGCTGGTGCAGCAAAATACGTCACTTCAGACCTCCTAACCTGACTTTTGGGTGGTATCCATTTCATCACACGCTACGAAGACACAGGAGCGTGTGTGTGTGTGTGTGTGTGTGTGTGTGTGTGTGTGTGTGTGTGTGTGTGTGTGTGTGTGTGTGTGTGTGTGTGTGTGTAATCATGAAGCGTGACATAGCACAATACCCATGCATTCCCTAGCCAAAACACAGAGGGTGGGACACACACACTGGCTCTGTGGTAAATGTCACATGCACCTCACCACCGGGGGGGGGACGTGATTTTACACACTTACGCATTACGGATAGGGCGAGTCCCTCGTGTATACCCTCTTTTTCCTAAACTGGCACGGGGGCTCAGGTGGAGCAGAGTGCGTGACGCACACATGCATAATATGATGCGCCGCACGCGTCAGTCTGTTCTCACACTGCATTAAGTCGTGATCAGATGTTTAGCAAGGTGAGGAGACAAGTTTAAGAGGGGGGGGGGGGGGAAGAGGGGAGGGGTGGCGTGCTTCGTAAAATACAAGAAAAACGTAATCAGGAGGAAGATGAAACAAGCTGCTGAGGGCGGTTGTGGTTGGCAGATTTTGATCATTGCTTAAAGGGCAAATATGTAATTTACTGTATTAAAGGAACAGTGTGTAGGATCTGTCGGTATCTAGCGGTGCGGTTGCAGATTACAACTTTGAGAGAGAGGAGCTTGTGTTCACTAATATTGATTGAACTTTACTAGGCCATGGAGCTAAAATATTGGAATTCTTAATTAGGGTGGTGTTCCCCTTTAAGTTACCTACTATTTAAAGAGTCATACCTGTGCGACACCCATCATTGTAAGTTGGTATTTCCTTTTTTCAGACTGAAACATCTTAATTGTATGGATTGACATTAGATTTGGTACAAACAGAACCCGACTTTTCATCTAGCACCTCCATCAGGCCAACATTAGAATTTCTCCTACAGTATACTTTGCTTTGACTTAATACCTGCAAAACTAATTACATGTTCCATCAGCCTCAGCTGTACTCTATGTTTAGCACTAATTAGCAACTGTTAGCATGCTAACTTCAGTCATCCAGGTCACTCAGCGTGCTGATGACGCCCCGCTCCAAACATGTTGTCCAACCGCAACACGGGACAGTTTGGCATTTCTTCACCTTTCTTACGTCAGCCGGTCGGACACAAAAACAACTGGATGTAACACAGTTACTTCTGAGTGCATGAGGTTTGCATGACGTAAAAACCTTCCGTAACAGAGCAGACTTTGACCAAGTGCACAGCCATAAAGGAATAACACCACGACACATGTAAAAGTACAAAGTGTGCTGATAAAAATGTAAACATTTTCAAAGTGTATGTTAACCTGTCAGCAGAGCGGTCTAGTTGTGACCCAGAATCCGACATCTATCTATCTTTTACGGACACCGTGTCACAGATACTATGAAGATTTATAGCATTCCACAGACAACAATGACACAACGTTTGAAAGTAAACATTAAAGACACACTGAACTACATTTCCGTATTTATTTAAGGTGTTTTAATTTGGGTCAACAGCTGAGTTACAAAAAAAGCTGAAGAAATCATAGTTTGATTTGACAGTGATTTGTTTATATGGTTTGGTTAGCCTGAGGCACATAACTCTCCTTGTGTTTACCTGCTTCACCAGGAACTTTTTCACTTTTCTACAATCAGTGTTTGTATGCCCTCTTTTCAGAATTACTTCCTGAACTGTCATGGAAAAACACAGACCTGCAGTTTAAACTTTTAGAGGATGTTGGATTAAGTCGCTGTTCCTTCACAAATTGTACTCTTGACTTCTTTTTCTTGCAACGGGCAATAAATTAGTTTCTGCCTTATCTGGTTTCAACTTGTCTGGCCTGTACTTTTCCAAATTTGAAGCCCTAACACGCACTACGCGATGCATTTCAACTGCTCGACAGTAGAAAAAGGTGGTTCAAAACATTCAGCAAAGAACTAACGAATGAGGGTATGAATATTGCAGTGTTTTGCACTGTGAAATATTTCCTCTTGACGTTTCTATTGGATCTCTGCTTGTTTATTCATCTGTATTGTTCCACTGTGACTTTCTCTGACTTTTGTATTCTACAAATGTGACTTAATTACAGGCTCCAGCAATCGGAGAGGAGTGGGAGGTTGTCTTCGAAAGAGCTGCCGACAGAGGTTGATGAATGCCTGCAAAACTTTCCCCAATCTCGATTCAATCATTCCTCCCTCAGTGTTTGATCGCGATTGTTTTCACTTCGGTGAAGAAGTGGTAGGAATCCTTCCCTCCCTCCCTCCCCACGCCAGAGTTCTTCATCCCTCCAAAGGGCAGGTTCAGATCTCTCACCAACCAGCAGTTGGTCCACACCAGACCTGCCTGCAGCCGCATTGCCACCCGGTGAACCTTCCCCACGTCCCGGGACCACACGGTGGCCGACAGACCGTAACGCACGCCGTTGCCCCTGGAAACGGCCTCGTCCTCTGTGTCAAAGGGGCTGACGCAGGTGACGGGGCCGAAGATCTCCTCCTGCATGACGCGGGAGCTGTCGGATACGCCCGAGATGACGGTGGCCGGCATGAAGTAGCCGTTGGCGTTGCGCTTGGGGAGGTCCAGCGGGTCGACCCCCTCGCCACAGTGGACGATGCCGCCCTCAGATTTGGCGAGGGCTACGTAGCTTCGAACCTATAGTGACCATCACATGGAGGGATTTCAACTTGAAGTATGATGAGTGTTGAAAACAATGGAAGCATTTAGCATTTTATTTCATCACCTTCTCCAGGTGCTCTTTGCTGATGAGCGCTCCGTTGCTGTTGCTGGGGTCAGAGGGCGCACCTGTCTTCAACTTCTTAGCTGCAGCCACAAACCTCTCCAGGAACTCAGAGTAAATACTCCTCTCTACATAAATCCTGCTGGTGCACAAGCAGATTTCTCCCTGAGATGAAGGAAGGAAGGAAGGGGAAAGATAAGAGGATTCTGAGTGAAGCACCAGTTGTTCAGGAGATTGTTTTCGTGCATCTGCCTCATGACAAATTATGGACTCTTATCTCCCCCATGTGGACAAATTATGTCACTGCATCCTCATCACATACATATATTCTTCATACAGATAACAGCCTTCATTTCATTGACATTAATAACAAGACAAAACCGATCTCTACTCTCTGACCTGATTGTTGAAGCTGGAGCGAACCGTGGTCTCAATGCACTTGTCCAGGTCTGCATCAGCAAAAACAATGGCAGGGTTTTTACCTCCCAGCTCCAGTGAGAGCTTCTTACAGTAGGGGGCGCTCCGCTCTGTGATGCGCTGGGCAGTTGCTGTGGAACCAGTGAAGGAGACCAATGGGACGTCAGGATGGCCGACGAGGGCGTCGCCTGCTTTCGGCCCAGTGCCAAATACGATGTTGACTACTCCTGGAGGAACACCTGCAGAGGTAGACAGGTTCATGCATTTCTTATTACAATTTTTTTAATAAGTAATAGTCTAGATATAAAGTTTTGGGAAGAATCATGTGCAATAATTCATAAGAAAATCCTGCAAACTTCTGCACATGTACGTAAGTGGATTGCTAGTGCATTGTGGGTGCTGTTGTCCTACCAGCCTCCTGCATCAACTTGCACATCATCCAGGCAGTCACAGAGGTCATCTCGCTGGGTTTTGCCACCACTGTGTTTCCTGTAGCGATTGCAGGTGCGATCTTCCAGGTCAGCAGGTACAGGGGGAGATTCCAGGGGCTGATCAGACCAGCTACACACACAACAACAACATCATTTAAATACACATAAAGCCCAAATAGAACAGGTTTTAATGCAAACACGCTGAGCTCTCACCCACTCCCACAGGGCAGCGGACAGTGTAGTTCAGGCAGCCCATGTGGTCCATCTGGCAGCAGTCGGTGGTGTGGTGGAGCACCGATGACGCAAAGAAGCGGAAGTTGTGCGCAGCTCGGGGAATGTCCACAGTCCGTGCAAATGTTAAGGTTTTACCTGTAACGTTACACCAAAGACATAGAGTGAACAGCAGAAGAAGGGTTTGATATGAGAAAGTCATCAATCAGTGTTTGATGAATGATCCCAGGGCATGATCCCTGTTTATTTTGGACAATGCTTGGGCTTTCCTCTACTGCCACCCTCTGGTCATTTTAGTGCACAACATATCTCATAATCTAAAACACAGATCACTATAAAATTTGTTAAAGGAATACTTCACCCACAAAATGACCCTTTGTATACTCTCCCCGTTTTACCTTGAATTCTTGAAGAAAACATTGATTTTCAAAGAAAAAAAATCAGGGAGAAAAGTCTTGATGAACTGAAGTAAGTAGGGGCCACGTTTAACAACAGCAAAACTATATCGAAACATCCGTTTACAAACTCCTGCAGTATAATCCATGTCTCATTTATCCAGTCGTATGCTTACTACTTCCCAAACACATGCATCTTTGCTAAAACCTTACTATTTAAAACACTTCCGCATAAACAGTCTTGTGCTTGTGCAGGCACGCTACTTGTCCAGACAAGTCTGAAGTGTTCTAAATAGTAAGCTTTTAGCAAAAATGCATGTGTTTGGGAGGTAGCGAGCATACGAGCGCTGCACGAGTTGTGGGAGAGTTTGAAAAGAGATGTTGATATAGTTTTGCTGTAGTTAAAGGACCAGTGTGTAACATTTAGGGGGATCTATTGGCATAAATTGAATATAATATTAATATGTATGTTCTCTTTAGTGTATAATCACCTGAAAATGAGAACCGTTGTGTTTTTGTTACCTTATGATGAGCCCTTCATATCTACATAGGGAGCGGGTCCTCTTCACGGAGTCCGCCATGTTTCTACAGTAGCCCAGAACCGACAAACCAAAAAATGTTAACTTTTCCTGCTTGGGCTGGGGTCGATGACGTTACTCGCACCCGTCGCCGCCGCTCTCTCTCTTGCTTCACCACTCACTTCCCACTTTTGCTCCGAATGACCTATGCTACTCTTACAACAACTGGCTCTAGAGAGGGCCATTCAGGTTTTCGCGTCAGCCACCGTAGCAATCCTACACGCTTACACGGGAGAAGTTGTAATCTGCAACCTCATCGCTAGATACCGCCAGATCCTACACACTGCTCCTTTAAACGTGGCTTCCATTTAATTCGTCCAGACTTTTCTCCCCTTTTTTTCTTTCGAAAAACACACAGGGTGAGCAATTGATATACAAAAGATCATTTTCTGGGTGAAGTATTCCTTTAAGTACTTTCATGATATTTTGATATTAAAGACCCCATTTCACAGCCCTTTCTCCTCTGGCACTATTTTTATTCCCACTACTGGTACAAGCCCAAAAAATAGCAAAATTATCAGTATGTTGTTAGTGCCTGGCAATGACTTGTTGTGAAGTAAATGCAATGGAACGGGGGAGGGAGAATGCGACATCTAGTGGCTGAATGTTATCAATAGCACCTTTAAATACAAAGGGTTTGAGCATGCAGCCATGTTCATTTGGACACACTGACCTATATGTGCTACTGACTAATAATCTGACTGACTCTTAGGTTGATACCACATGTGTTAACACAGTATAAGACACCTTGGTCTCTGGACTCTGCTTGGACGAACTCCTCCAGGTGGGCTTCCAACAGGTCGGCCAGCTTGTTGAGGACCTGTGCTCGCTGCTCTGGGCTGCGGGCGGACCAGCCGGGGAAGGCTTCTTTAGCGGCCTTCACCGCCGCCTCCACCTGCGGGCAGTGAAGCACTGACAGATTAGCACGTGACCTTCAGGTGAGGTTTACACTACATCAGTGAATCCCAACGTGCACGTCAGGAAGCTACCAAGTGGTTCCAAGATAAATCTGAGGGGGTCATAAAATGATTAAAGGGAGATGAGACATGAGTTTTCTCTATTTTACTTGTGAAATACTGAAGCCCTTTACCTTAACCTTGGCAGGATTAGGCCTAAATGATAACTCGCCAATGTTAAGCGCAAAATATGAAGGTTTATTGACATGCATGTTTAATGATTACTTTACTGTTGACTCTGTAAAGAGCAAAGGTGCTTCCCTCTGACTATGACACATAAAAATGCACTTTCCTGCTCAGTTCCTGGGCCATCTGCAAGGAATTCATGCAAAATAAGAATCTGGTTTAAATGCATCAACAGCACTTGTAATAAAATGCAATCCAGGTCAATATCCCTGCAATAAAGAGATACCTTTGTACAGTTTGAGATCATAATTGTTATCAACTGAAACATGTGCCAAACACAGGCCACATGTACTGCCAAAGAAGAACAGCACAGCCACCAGTAGACCTCATATAACCCTACAAATATCTCTTAACATTTCTTCTTTGACAACATTAACAAAACCTCAACATTAAAGCTTCACAAATGCATCATTTGCAGCAAAAGAAAGCAGTCTGAACTACGGGTTGTATGCACGTGCATTCATTCTCAAGTACCAAAAGCATAGTGCAGTATAATAAAACATCCTAAAGTAATATTACATGAGCCCTCTCCTGTTGTTTGAGGATGACCCACCTCCTCTTTGCCGCTGTCAGGCACTCTGCAGTAGACCTCTCCGATGGACGGGTCGTAGGAGTCGATGTGGCTCCGACAAGGGACGAACTTCCCTCCGATGAAGTTCTCCAGAACCAGGTATGACCGCTGCTCTGAGGTGTTCGGCATAGCTGCAAACTGGTTATATCAAACTAATACAACAGACTAAGAGAAAAACAGCAGAGTGCTGCAGTCAATGTCTCCAACCACATGAATCTTTGTACTGATCCTCCCACTTTGCAGCGGCCCCCTACGGTCACATTTCACAATAAAATACACTAAGGTGTAGGCTAATTATTCTCCCAGGCACTGGTTAGGAATCAAAGTTCTCATAGCTACTGATAAGGACTCATTAAAAAAAAACAAGAGAATTTTCAGTTATTTTTGGTGGGACTTATTTTTCATTGAGCCTTGGGGAACATAAGTTGACATGAGTTGAGATTTGTCTTCAAAGTGCCAAGGATAAAAAAAAAACTGGAAACAGGCCAAACTCCCACTTGCTGACGGAGACGTCATAAATGTACCTTGAGTCGAGATTGTTTTGATGCAGAGAAAGAAGAGCAGCAGACCGGTTTTTCCGATGTAAATGTTAAAGATGAACCTGTTTTTAGTACTCACAGGAGGGCTGTGGCCTATATCTCACCTATGTATCGGACACCGCTCACACATGTTGAATTGTATTCCTATAAGCACAAGGAGAAATGCTATAGCTATATATAACTCCCTCTGTCGTGACAATGTAAATGTAAACTACATACTGTTTTCCTAGAAACGTGTTAATTAGGTTATGGTGCCTTTAGTTAAAGTTTTAAGTTTTTTTTGTACACTATTGACAACCGAGTGACAGTCCCATCTTTTAAAGTGCTTATTCAGAGCGGTGTCTGGTGAGGAAGCCACGGGATTACTCATCCATTTACAGAGAAAGTGATTCATTGTCACGGTACGGGCGACCAGACAGACTACCAGCATCAACAACAGCTCTTATTATTCCAGATGCCTTCAGGGCCCCTCAGAGGTCTATAGACGGATTCAGGCTTCGTATTTCATATACGTTCCAAGGTGACTGATATACGTATTTGACTGCATGATGCCCTTATTACGTCTTTCTGGAGCAAAATCAAACTCTGTCAAGTTTAACAGAGATAATAAAATCACCTAAAAGCAGATCAAAAGAGGATAGATAGTCTCAGCTCTGGTTGCTGGTGAATGAGTCACAAAAACTGTGTTGTAATGTAATGCATAGAAATAATACTTTTTTTTTTTTTTTTTTAAAAGCATTTAAATCCAATTATTATTATTTGTTTAATTATTATTATTATTTTTTTGGCTTTTACAAGTAGTTAATAAGGTTTTTAAATATATTCTTTTTTTTCTATTCTTTTTTTTTCTTCTTCATTTTTGTCCCTTTTTTGTCTTTGGGTTTCATGACTCTTCTATGACTTGCTGATATTCCTATATATTTGGGAGGATGCATATATACCGATCAAAAAATCAAGACAACATTCATATTTCTGTTTCTGCACACACACTTTCCTGTGTACGCATACAGGAACTATAGAGATTGCTCACCGTTAATCAGAGACATAATCTGACAACACCCTCGTCACGCATTTCTGTAGCTAATAAAGACCTAATAAAGATCCCACACCGGAAACCCTCATAATTGCAAACACAACATCTGGCATTATATGAAATTTTTATCAGATTGTAATTCTTGTTATTTACCTCAATTTACCACTATTTTGTTCTTTTAATTTGGGTACTGTCCTCCCTCCAGGTGTCACATTACTTTTTGATGAGTGTAGGGCTTTTGCAGACAGGTGAGCACACTTTTGCCATCTATTTGTCCCTCTTCAGGTAGTATTTTGTACTCAAACATGTCCACATTTATTTATTTTTTTTCTTTGATTGACTGCAGAAAATAAAGACAGAAAGTCTTTTAGTCAATGTTAATTAAATGATGATCTCCTCTGATGTTTCCTGTCTTTCTCACACCACTTTGACTGTACATTTTCGTCTTTACGTCTCCGTCTTTCTACCATCTCAACAATGACGAAAAAGTTTGTAAACTTGCCCACCGCAGTTACACATGCATATGTCACCTCAGAGTCCACAACTAGAAACTGTAAACAAGTTTAGGTGTTGTGGGCATTTTTTTTAAACTCTGAACCAATTTTCCCTTCTATACATCTATATATATCTACAGTGCGTCTCTTGTGGTGCTTTCCACTCCAGCTGTGTCACTGTCAAACCTGACGGGAAATGATCACCTCTACATTTTCACTTTCTACTTTTATGTATTTTGACAAACAGAAATCCCCAGTTTGGTACCAGAGTTTTTTGCTGGCGCTCTTTTTCACAGGCTGTATGCCGTAAACCTGTCACAGATTTGTGACCGTTGAATAGAAAGAGGCGCTTCAAACTGCTGAAATCAAAACTCAAACCACAGATTACTGATGTCATGTTCATTTTGCATCATCTTCCTTCACACCACCTTCACCAACACATGGAGAAACAGAAACGCAGCTCCTTCAACCTCCTCTATCAAGTCTTTGATAGAAAAAAAAAACACAGATGAGCACTTCAGAAAGCATGTTGGTGCTTTACTGTAGAAGCATTTCAAGTATCTTTTGTTAACATAAATGAGAGTTATGTCTCTTTTTCCCGAAAATTTGAGTTTCCCTTTTTTGTTCACAAACTGCTCTACGTTGGTTAGAGTGGACCGTGTCCCCTTGGCTATGTAATTTCAGATGCAAACATACTTACGGTAAAAATAATATCAAATGTTTTGCCTTCAACTCCTGCAAGACATAACATCTCTTTCTTTCATTTCTGTCTAAATTTAAAATTAGTCATTTCATGCAGGTGGTTTTGATTAGGAGAGCCTTATGCAAAAAAAAGCTGTGACGTAAATCCTCATCTTAACTTTTACATAAAGAGGAAGTGTGGACTTATTTCGCTCCAGACATGCAGCAGAACACCACAGCTGATTTGTTAACTGCTGCAGTTAAACGATTAAAAGTATAATTCTTACTTTTTCAGTCAAGATAAATGATGAGCTAAGGCTCCTTCAAGGAAAGTACAGTGACTTTAATCACTGTAGAAATCTCAGCGTGGTAAGATTGTCTTTTGGAGTGGGATTATATTATTATTTGATCGAACGGCGAATTTAGAGCAACGCGGTTTTACCAACAAACGAATGGTCAGACGGGGGGGAAATGTGAAGTTTCGGGGGGGTAGCTGGGTAATGTGCCGGTTTGATGGAGGAGGCTGCTCAGCATCTCGCCACATGGTATCTGTGCAGTTAGTGTTGATCGGAGCAGTCAGGTGAACTAGCCGCTCCGCTGGATGGAGAGGTGGATGGATGAATGTGACGCTCGGAGTCTCTCTTGAGGAATTGCACTTCATCTCTGGCTGCATGCAGTCTCCAGAGCAAGGTCGGTCCGGCTCTGTGTCGATGGAAATGCTCTTCATTCTTTGATCTGCGGTGAGGTAAAAAAATCAAAAGGAAACTGAGTGAGGACACTTTATCAAGGAGGGAAAAACCTAGCAGTTAATACCATCTCAAAAGATCAAGCACATAGCACATTAAACACATAGACTCGACTGTATATAAGTAGTGGACGTAGTCACCGTGACGTCACCCATTGGTTTTCTGGACTACAGTTTTAAAGCCTTGAGTTCGACATTATGGCTGTCGCCGTCTTGTTTTTTTTTGCAACCAGAAGTGACACGAGAGGGTGGAGCTAAGTAGAACTGAACGCTGAATGAGACATTTTTAGGCGACCAAAAAGGTTACAATTAATTTTCATGAACTAAAAAAACACACTGCGAAAGGGTTAAAGTTGTAAGACGAAACTGGATAACGCCGTGGTAGCGACCTGTCAATCACAAGGTAGCCACGCCCTAAAGCATACCCTGCTTTATCATCTATTTGACTCTAAATGAGACCATAATTTACTAAATGAGCGTCATGCTGTATTGAAGAAGACTTGAAACTAGTGATTGAGACCATAAGCTCATTTTTACAATGTTTACTGAGGTAATAAATCGAGTGAGAAGTATGGTCATTTTCTCATAGACTTCTATACAATCAGACTTCTTTTTGCAACCAGAGGAGTCGCCCCCTGCTGGCTGTTAGAAAGAATGCAAGTTTAAGGCACTTCAGCATTGGCTTCACTTCTCAGACCCCGAAGTTGCCCACTGGTCACACGCCATACTTCCTGCCTTGCTTTCGACAATATTAAGCTCGCTCTGGCCCGCGCTCTCTTACACAGTGGTAAATATTTTTGGCTGCGCTGGCTGCCCCAAAACGCCATGAAAAACACTCAGCTTGTATGATCAATTTACTTTTAGAAATTCGGAATTTTAGATTTTAGAAAACAGAATAGGGGCAATAGTCTGGAAACACAAATATTTTTCCATACTAACTTTTCTTTTTTTTCCATTCTTATCCAGACCTAGATATTACTAAAATCAAATGAAACTCCATAAGTTTCCACACTGTGTAGGAACCCTGAAGATAAATAGCATGGAAAGGTGCAGTATACACTTGTAGTTTAAAACATCAACCCGTTTTTTATGCAATAACATACAATCTATATGTTGTTTTTGACTTTGTCCTCAAGTTAGTTGCACCTTACCTCGGTGACAACCCCTGCAGCAATGGTGGAGCCGACATATCTGAGCATGAAGCGGCCCAGCTCCTTGTAGTCCTTGTACAGCTCTAATGCCACCGGCCTCTGGGTCTGGATCTCCACGATGGCATTCATGCCTTTACTCAAACACCTTAACAGGAAAGAGACACACACACACACACACACAGGAAGTAAGGATAACACACCCACCTGGATTTCATTTCTTTTTTGTGTGTGTGTTTTATCTTCATCGCTTCAGTGCGGCACACAGTAAAGAAAATCCTTATGTGTACTGCATATTTGTAACATAAAATGCAATACAATGCATACTCACTTTGGTTTCTTCTTGAGGACCTCACCGCTGCTCTTGTGCAGAACGCTGATCAGTTTCCTAATGGTGGCCGGCTCACTGACTGTTTGGTAATGCAGCAATACCTACACCGAGCACACACACACACAAACAATGAACAAACATGCGCAAAGAATGAAAGTGAAGCAGAGCTGTGAGCCTGTACATCCAGTACACATGTTAGCAAAAAAAAAAACGGTTGGTATGACTGTGTGTTTGTTTGCACTTACCGGGAAGCCTTTTGTGATGGGGACCTCGATATTGAAGAGAAGGATGCGGGCTCTGAATCGAGTACAGGCTCGAATAGACTCCTTGGGATCACAGAACACACAGCCCACACTGGAAGGAAGAAGTTAACACTTAATATTTATAAAGCAGTGCATTGCTTTACTCCTGTGCTGTTACTCCTGTCTGTCTCTCCAAACTGGGGGCGTGCCGACCGTCATCTAATGTAGGTAATGCACCGACTATGGATAAGTACCTCACACAACCCCACTTCGAAACACCCGAACTATCCCTTTAAACAGACCTTCGTGCTTATATATTAAATAAACAGACGCAAAACTGTGTTTACTTGATCTTGATGATGTCCATGCCGGTGACTGTCAGGCTGACGTGGTCTCCTGCTGCAGCCCAGTCCAGAGGCTCGTCGTGTAGAGTAATACCTGCAGTACACATGGACAGAGTGTGTCAGTCCCCCCCCGCTGCCACAAGATGGCAGTGTTCATCACCACTCACTCAATAGTCGCACACATTCAGAGATGTGCAAAAAGGCGCACTAACTCAGATGCAGGTGTGTTTGAAGCTGACGTGTTATTTACTCAAAGAAGGAAACAAACCAGTTATTAATGTCAGCACAGCTTAGTGGAGAGCCCTGCCTGAGGAAGTATCTTATAATCCTTAGTTCATTTAAAATGTTTTAATGAATTTTACTATATGTATGTGTGAGTGTGTTTCTTTTGCTTCTTTTGCGGTTAGATGCTGACAATAAGTTAGAGTAATGGGTTGTCTAGACGCTAAAACAAGTGGAATAATGTCTTCGTCTTAAATCGCATACTGTATACTACATACTCAATATGTGTGCAATCGTTCAACATACTTTTGTGCGAATAAACAGTAGCGTGTATCTTTTCGGACGCACTGAGCAGTAATTTACGTCGTCACTTCCTGAGAGCCCCCTCGCCGGTTGTAGACGAGTAACCATGGTAACCAGTGCCAACCTCATATGACCAAAACGACGGTTTGTGAGAATTAAAGTCCGATTTCATTTAAAATATATATTACGCCTATTAAAGTGAAATCTTTTACTTACACTTAAAGCGTTATTGACGTTACAGAGCTGTCCGTCAACGTCTATTATAAACGTTGTCGCCACTACCGCATTGCAATGTTGGATATTAATGCCGCCGTAGTGTCCAGCGTTGCGTACTGCAATATTTCACCGGAACTAGTACGCAACTTGCGTACTATTGGTTTCATACATACTAAAAAAAATCTCACATACTGTTTTAGCGTACTAAATAGCATGTTAGTGTGGAAGTTTGGACACAACCAATGTGTTTTTTAATTTATTTTCACCTCTGTCGTGGGTGTTTGAGCGAGCATCCTTGTCAGCATATTAGCGGGTATCTGTGGCAGAGGCAGAGACCGGTTCAGAGCCACCGGCTTCATGCTCTGCTACTGCAGATAAGTGCAATAACGGAGCCTTGGTGAGACTTTGTTTTGACAGATTTCGTTTTATAGGATTTTTGTGTGCCCTTTTCTCACTGCCATCTTTGAAGAAAATGCTCTTTAGGACTTCATGAAAATGAAAAGTGAAGTACCAAATTCAGCCACCGTGCCAGGCTGGCAGCAAAGACACACACAAAGCGCGTACCTTTGACAGTGCAGGTTTCATTTGGAGGCATAGCCAGTATTCTCTCTCCGGTCTGAATGTAACCAGCCTCGATCTTCCCTGTGACGCAGAAGCCTGAGCCCTGGTCTGGGAAAGAGAAAAATGAAACGTCAGCTTTAATTTAGAAATAGAGGGGGAGGGAAGTTGACAAATTCCATATACTGTAAGTATGCTTCAGTGACTTCACCTTTGAACACATCAGAAACGCACAGTCTGAACGGTTTGTCCACAGATCTCTGAGGAGCTTTGAAGGCGTCTACAGAAGACAAAAAAAAAAAGAGGAAGAAAACAATTAGCAGGAGAAAGTGTAGAAAATATTACGAGAAGCCTGGTGACCAGCGGTGTTGAATCATTTTCACTGGTACAGGATGAATAATGTTTCGATCATCTGATGGAGTCTGGATCAGTCTGGATCGTCAGCGCTTTAAGGACAGTCATAGAGCCGTGAGAAATCTGCACGTCCAGCAGTGCTGCAGTGAGTCAGTTTCTAGTAGTATTCCACTCAAAATCTGTTCCTTTGAGTATCAAACATTCACAAGCCCGTAGGCTTTATGCAGGGAAAAAGCTCCGTGTGGTCAGCTTCAATTCAGTCACAATGGTTTCCAACGGCGACATGGATTTATAGCTGAAAGAAAGAGCCGTGACACGTTCGTAGGAACGTCTCAAACCACTCCAGCAGCGTAATCACCTTCTCCACTCGGTATGCTCGGTATATAAGATACGGCTAGATATGCTACTTCCTGTGCAGGACTTGTAACACCATTTTTTTGAATGCACATTTTCACAGTGCAAACTTGTCACTGTTGGAATTCACAGTAACTGAATGACTTCAAGGTGATCACAGCTGTGATTCTCTGTGACTGGGGGGGTGGGGGGGGGGGATGTGGATCAGTGTTTCCCAAAGCCCAAGATGACGTCCTCAAATGTCTCATTTTGTCCACAACTTAAAGATATTCAGTTTACTGTCATAGAGGAATAAAGAAACCAGAAAATATTCACATTTAAGAAGCTGGAATCAGAGAATTTTGACTTTTTATTCCTCTTAAAAAATGACTCAAACCGATTAATCGACAATCAAAATAGTTGGCGATTAATTTAATAGTTGACGACTAATCGATTAATCGTTTCAGCTCTATTTGATACTCGATAGATTTTGCTTAGTTTGAAGACTTTAGATGGAGTATCACTTTGAAACCACTGAGAGAAAAGTTACTGGCAGCATTTCCCTTTGATGCAAATGAACACGTTTTATGAAATCTCTTGAATCAAGTGATCACTTGCTAGCAGAGTGGGATTTTATGGTGTCACCCTTTTTCAGGAAAAAGCTTAAGTTTTTCACTAGTATGATTTCATTCTATTGATTGATTTTGATTAGATTTTTAGGTTAAAGAAGCTTTAATATTGGATAAAAGTCTAAATTGCTCCAAATGTGCATTTAATGCAGTGCAATCAACTTGAAACACGTATTTGTTCACGCATTTGCATGAGACCCATGATGAAAACAGGGCAGAAATGCAGTTGTGCTTGTATATTTTTTTTACTTTTCCCAAGAGAGACCTGGGTCTAGGTGTCAAAAGGCAGTAAACGCTTTGGGCAGCTTGAACCGTGCCAGTGTGCATTACCAATCTGCTCCAGCAGGCTGGGACCAGAGTACCAAGAGGTAAGTTGTGACACTGAGCTCCTGGTGGTGAGGTTCTCTCCTGACAGGCCGCTGCTGGGGATGTAGAAAACATCAGACTCCTGGAGAAAAAAAAACAACCATATAAACACTGGATCAAACAAAAGAAAAGCAAGGAAATACTTCTCCATAGCCAAATAGATACTGATAAAGAGTTTAATATCCTAAGATGTCGAGTGACTTGGTGCAAACTCACCTTGAATCCTGCCTGCTTGAGAAAATGGCCAAGTTTGGAAGTGATGTCTTGGAAACGCTCTTGTTGCCAGTTTACCTGATTCGTATATACACGTAGAAGGAAAAAAATACACAGACAGAAAGTTTCCCCTTCAGCACAGCTTTGAAATGGAAATGTGTCCGTAACATGCCAGTGATTATAGGAAACAAAAAGAACAAAAGTACAATCACACGCACACACACACGGCTCCCTAAGGCCTTCTTCTCTCCTGACAGAAACATTTAGAGGTGTTTAAGTCTTGAACTTTCAGAAAAAGGGGTCCATTTAATCGCAGACCAAAACCTGTGAACTGTAAAGTATAGAGCAGCTTTCGCCTGATCACAGAATGTATAAATTCTGCAATTTTATCTAGTTTGTGAGGCTCATTGCTTTCATTTTTTTTACCAAAAAGAAGATCTTGATTTTACTAAAAGGAACAGATTGTATTACAGTCAAAT
The DNA here is from genome assembly GCA_916701645.2 of Sebastolobus alascanus. Lineage (NCBI taxonomy): Eukaryota > Metazoa > Chordata > Actinopteri > Perciformes > Sebastidae > Sebastolobus > Sebastolobus alascanus. The sequence continues at coordinate 194,580 of CAKAOJ020000096.1, read as the reverse complement.
CACAGATGTTTTATATATCTAAAAAAACATCCCCACTTTGTGTCAGAAATGTGGAGCTGGGTCTGACCTGGTCCATCTTGTTGACAGCTACAGCCAGCTGAGTGACGCCAAGCGAGCGCACCAACAGAGCATGCTCTCTGGTCTGACCGCCCGCCTCGAAGCCTGCCTCGAACTCTCCTCGGCTGGCATCCACCACGAGCACCGCCACGTCGGCCTGGGGAGAGAAGCGAGGGGAAAGATGAGAACGACATGCATCTGTTTCTGCTGAGGCAGATGTGAGCGTTAAAAAAAAAAAATCACACACAAACTGAACTCGGTGGATGATTTAACAGCTGAATTCTGATGTTTTAACACATATCGTACATGGAAAACGAGACAGCTTTTGTGAGGCTTAAGAGTAGAATGACCGTTATGTGAGAAAGCAGAAAGTATCAAATGCACAGAGGCTAATACAGGAACATTAAATAACTTAAAAAGACAATCATTAGTTTAAGCTTAAAGCCACAAGATACACAATAGGGACAGGACGATATAAGATTTTATCACTGATCGTAATAAAAAACACAATAAGTTGATCACGTTGAATTTCGATAATCGTGAATTTCGTCACGAGTAACTTGAGAAAGCGATCTAGCTCGCTATCATGGTAGAGAAGTGAAAAATAGAGCCTGATTTAAAATACAGAAATGATCATGTAAGAGAGAACAGACTCACACAATGCTGCTATTTGGTTTTAAATGTATCCTTTAATTATTATTATGATTAATTATGATCTATGATGATGTTCTCTAAAAAAAGATGTGTCCTATCAGTGATAAAAATATTTGTTTCTTAACAAAATGGTAGGTAAAGTGATTCCAGTATGTTTTAAGCATATTTTGATGATTATTGGGATAATATCGCGAATCGCAATTTTTTTTGGGCCAGGATAATCGTGACTCGGGAATTTTCATATCATCCCGTGCCTAATTCACAATACTCACTATTCAGTATTCGTGTTCCAATAAAATTCTGAAGTCTATTGGAACAGTTATGCATTTAAACCTATGAATTTTCTCTCAAATATAATTTTGTATCTATTTTATATTACTCAACAATCTAGATGGAAACAATAGGTGAGCATTTGTTGCTCTTCTTCTATGACAAATATTTCAACTTGTAATAAGCAAAATAAATGAAATGAATGAACACTTTACTGTAGATGTTTACAGGCTGAGAAATATCATTTTGAGACTGACAGACAGCTTAATTTGCTTTCAGCAGAAACCCCTTAGTCACTAAATGATGAGGCTGAACGTGAGGACAGTCATATGGTAAAAAGAGAAATTACATTTATGTCTCAAAACAGAGACAGACGAGCACACCCATGCCTGCAAAAACACCTTGTGACACCAACACCCAAAACCACAAAGGTTATTTCAAATCACGTCGACGGGTGTGGCAAGCTGAGGGTACAGCGAAGGAGGGGGAGAAACTATTTTAATCGAGCGGATGTTCGTTAAGTTAAGAGAGATGCTTAGTTTCACCGTGAGGCTCAATTATGATTAAATATACCTAACAGATATATTCAGAGAATATGGAAGAATCTTATTATTTTGTGTACTAACTGTAGACATGTTGGAGGCACAACAATCAATATTAATCACATGCATTATAAAATTACAGAGTTTGACAGAGAATTGTATCTGTATCGTCCTCTCCTATACTACATTATATACACTATTCACCTCTTATTTTATATACATTTACTCTGCCACTTTGCTCAGGAATATTGGGATAACTAACACATTAGTTTTGCACTAAGATTACAGATTCCTCTCAGGTCACCCAGAGGATCAAAAAAGTAAAATAAAATGCTAAATAAAAAGATTATAAAATAATATTTTGTCTTAACCCATTTGTGCCCACAACTAAAATATTTAATTTCCTATGGTGAAGTGTTCTCTGGGCTTGCCTAAGCACAAGTGTGAAAACATTTTCAAAATCAGTCAAACCTCACTGAAAAGTGAGTTTTCTTATCATACTTTATCTAGTATTTGGGCACTACTGTTTTTGCAATAGACTATTATATTATATTATATTATATTATATTATATTATATTATATCATATTATATTATATTATATCATATTACATTATATTATATTATATTATATTATATCATATTATATTATATCATATTATATTATATTATATTATATCGTATCATATTATATTATATCGTATCATAATATATTATATTATATTGTATTATACACTATTTTAGGAAAAAACAGTCCCATGTGCCCAAATACTATATATAGTATGATAAGAAAATGGCTTTATCTCAGAAACTACAAGCAACACAATCAAGTATTTCGTATCGATGAACTCATAACAAGTTGAATATCAAAGATATGCACACATATGCAGTGGAAAAAATATATTTCATGTGGAAAAAAATTAATAAACACAATGTTAGCATTTTTCCTGATATTTAAAAAATCCTGACTTTGACTATTAATAAAAGTGTGATTTTTTTACGTGATCGAAAAATGTCAAAGTTTTACTATTAGATACTTGTACTGTTAGATACTGCACAAATGGGTTAAACCAGAATAAGCTGGTCATGCACCATTATTGTACATTTTAACATAGATACACACTGGGTTACTAACACAGCCAATGCCCATAGACTGTTCCTTTTATTGTACATACACCTATAACACCAACATCAGGAGGATTATACTCTGATACCTGGAGATCTCTCACTCACTGTGTCGGTCTATATGCGTTGTGCTTGAATACTTGGTATACCTGTGCAGCTCCTGTGATCATGTTGGGGATGAAGTCTTTGTGTCCTGGCGCATCCATTAGGGTCACCACCTTGGAGTTCGTCTCAAACTTGGTCATGCCCACATCCATCGTCACACCTCTGGAGCAAACACAAATAAATGAGGGGATTTTTTTATGACCATTTGACCAAGTTAAAGGGGACCGATTATGCTTAATTTCAGCTTACAGCTGGCCCACTCTGTCGTGATCGGTCAACCGAACAAAAATCCTCGGACTTCGCTCCAGCTCCGCTCTAACTAGCTTTGTTTGAGGACGTGCCAAAATAGCCGCTTGGCAGGTATTATGCAAATACCACCAAGTTACTTGGTGACATCACCACGTTGCGGAAGAAAAGGCGGGACTTCAAGCGAGGCGTTTCAGGAGCAGTGTTTCTATGGGGAGAGTATCCCTCTTTGGCGTGGACTTTGGGCTTTGTAACTTTGCAGACCTTTTACATGCACAAAAAACTATATAACACACTAAAGGGAAAAAGCACAAAAGCATAATAGGTCCTCTTTAAATTTAAATTGCATCTGTAATGTGTACAATCATTTGTGTAGAAGTTAAACTAAGTGTCAAAATAAATGTAATAAAACAATGGATGGACCTGGATGGTGTGCTGAGCAGCAGGACCGCCTTATAAGGTGATGAAGGTTTAAAGGCTCGGTCAACTTCAGTTTCAAGAGCAACGCCTTCTGGCGGGCGAGGCTCTCAGTCATATGCTTTAAGCATTACGCATTCGCTTCAGAAGTTACTGATAAGTCAATATGGATTCCCACCCAAGTCACTTTCTGTTTCTGCCCTATTTCGCTTCCGTTTCACTCTGGTAACAACAACAGAGACGGCAAACGGGGACATTTGACCTATTTAACATGTTTTCCTTGTTAAAAAAAGGTCATCAACGGAAATCTATCAGCAAAGACACGTCCCAACTAGTGTAGGAAAGATTTGGTCAGTCTCATGAACAAGGCATTTTTTTTCCAGATCACATCCAGGACAATATTATGTTGAGTTACCATCACTAGCACCAGTACGTGGGACAAACTGTTTGACTCTCAAGATTATCAACCAAAGCACACAGCAGGAAGGGGGTTTTGTAAGCATCAAGTGTCGCTATCTATCTGTAACCAATCCTGACTTTTGCCCTCAATGTGGAGGGGGCCAACAGAGAATTTTCCTGTTTGGGTGTAGCTCAAAACGTACCTGTCCCTCTCCTCGCCAGTTTCGTCCAGGACCCAAGCGTAGGCGAAGGAGGCCTTTCCCGCCTTCTTTGATTCCTGCTCATACTTGTGCATGGTGCGCTTGTTGACGTTGCCCAGCAGATAAAGCAGGTGGCCCATCAGCGTGCTCTTACCCGCATCCACATGACCTGCAGAGAAGAAGAAGAATGTAATAATGAAGAGGAGTTTTAAGGATGTAGAGAGAAAGAGAAAAGGAGCTCAGAGGGTGGCGAGTGATAGCAGACACCAGGGAGGGATGGAGGGAAGGGTGAGGACAGAGGAAGAATGTAACAAGAGTGATAAGACAGGTAGGGTGAGAGAGAAGATAAGATATTGCAAAGGGAAGCCACAGATGGGAGCAGGAAAAGAAGCAGCGTTGCACAAGTGGAGGGAGGTAAGCAGAAATGGGAACAAGGATGGAGGGTGAGAGGGGGGGAAGGGAGAGGACCGTGGTAAAACGAAAGGTTTCACAGGCTGTGGGAAACGAGAATCATCTGCACTTCTGAAACTACCAAGTCACTTTTTCTGGTGTAACTGAGAATGAGAAAACATGATTGAGCAACTGCACACTGGCCTGACGTTCGACTCATTCACTACAATTAAACTTAGACTTGTGCACAAAACGGGCGGATTGAGGATTAAAAGTGACAGAAAGTGACAGAATATGTGTGAGGAACGAACTGTGTACATTTGCAAATTCAAGAATGTAGCGGAAAAACTGGGACGACTTAAATTTTTTTGTAACGAACAGCTATGTTGCAATGTGTGGACATCTTAATGTGGATGTACTGCATGTCGTGTTGAAAGACAATTTGATTTTGGAAGAAGGAAAATTGTCGAAGAAATGTTCCTACAGGAAAAAAAACTCCTTTCGTCTCCAGCTTTAGTTTTTAATGCATCAAAAATGAGTCTAAAAATGTTACTGTAGTACTGTATATTGCTTAATAACTCCAGTATTTAACTGTAGATCAATGTGTGCACTGTAGGTTGGTTAGCAAGTAAGAAATTATTATAGGAGGATGGAAGACGGAGGAGAGCATCATTATTTTTCAATGTCGTTTGCGCAAAATTAACTTTCGTATCCCTCGTTATTGTGCTGATCCCCTATTGTGCTATTGACTGAAGTAAAATTTGAAGTTGTGAGTGGTTTTAAGTATTTTCTTCCTACCTATAACCACCAAATTCAACAGAGGTTTGCCCCCCTGCCTCTTCTCCAGTTCAGCCTTGATATTGATCGACTGCCGGGCCTTTCCAGAGGAGCGGCCCGGGGTGGGAACCGTGGAGGGCTCGTCTCCGTTTGACCCTTTAGATGGAGTCTCGGGGCGCTTGGACGTGGCCTCTGGGGCGGGGGATGCCCTGGCGATTTCAGGGCTGCCGCCACGGCGTACCGAAGCGGCGACGACGCCGTTCTCCCCCGTGCTGAGGAGAGAATGTGGACGAGTTTTAATCACGACGAAACACAACAGATAATCATGCCAGCATATAGCTTCCAAAATCATTTGTAGCTCTGATGTATACAAGACTAGGGTGATCACACACCACTCTACAAATTTATAGTCCTAACTACTTTTCATTTTAAAGAAAACTACTATTTAGCCAAAATGATTTCCGATGTAAATAGAAGGAGACATTTCATCACATCTTAAATGATTTGTACTTATGAGAATGATGTGTATCTGTGTGCAGATGTGTGTTAGGTACCTGGGAACCTCGAAGCCCATGGTCTGCTTCTTGCCGGAGACGGTCATGCGGGCCACTTTAGGGACCACTTCAGAGTCCAGTTTATTCTGAGACACATCTCTGATTTTAGCTACAGGGGAACAGAGGAACAAAACTGAACACCTCCTCACAAACAAAGGCAATCATGACTCACTGTGGACAATACCTATGACATGAGGAACATATTGCATTTTTTTCCTTTTTAAAAAGGGCACAGAAGTGAACTTAAACAGTCGCTACTATGTCTCATAACCAGGACAAGACTGAAAGGTTTCTCCCACTCGATTTTCCAGATGATGTGACTGACCCTCAGTATAGACGATTTCAAATTGAGATTATTGTATGAAGATGTAAGAGTTCACACACACACATACTTTCAAAGTCACTTTAAAGTTGGCAGCCACAGACTATGGACACGTTTTTGTTTCTGCTTTTCTAGCTCTGGGTATAGTCGTTGATAAAACAGTATCCCCATAACATCAAAATAATTGAGGTCTAATGGGGTTTTTCCAACACATTTGTTGAAACACTGCCTGCATCTGCAACACAGTAACATGGATGTATAATAAGTAAGGATGTTAAAGTTCACGCAAATTTGTGTTAACGCCACTACTTTCTTTAGCGCATTAACGCAACTTGTGATTTTTAGGTTGTAGAGGGCTCAGTTTTAAAGCTAGAGAGAAGATACTGGTACTGGTATGAAACTAGAAAACCTAAGAATGTCATACTAGCTAGTAGCAAAGGAGGCTAAATAACGCTCCAAGCTTACAATAAATATTTGTCGAGGAAAAACTGTCGTGGCCATTTTTCAAAGGGGTCCCTTGACCTCTGACCTCAAGATATGTGAATGAAAATGGGTTCTATGGGTAGCCACGTGTCTCTTTCCTGGAGCCGAGAAAAGCGATTTTTAAAAATCTGTGACATCATCACAAGTCTGTGGGCTGAGCGGGGAACTCACGGGCGGGGCCAGCGGGAGAAAAACTACTACGCATAGTCATTTGGCCGCATACCCTAGAAGTAAACCCGGAAGCTAGAAAAGTATGGCGTATGCGCGAGATGAGCAATTCTCATTGGAATGGATAGGCGCCATCTTGGGGTCCGGTATCCAGTTCTTATAATACACCCATGAATAAATTACATGGTAACATCAAGATAGCTTATTCAGCATCACATGCCACAGTGGTGGTGATTAAGACACTGTGGTGGTGATTAACACGCCCAGAGGATATTGCTACAATACACTGTGTATGACTATTTTCCTGGGCAGAGCTGTGTGCCTTACTAAATAGAAAGTATACATTCTTAAGAGTAAGCATGATGCAATCAGTTGCACTGAGCCTCCATCTACCTGACTGGTAGTTCATATTCTGCAGCAGTGAGACTTGTTGAGGTCATTGCTTTGTCATCCCAGTCCCGAATGGCCACCGGTCCCAGTCATATCAACCTGCTACTGATTCATTTAGACTGGGCTGCACAGCCAAGCCTACTGCACCCCGTGTGCGTCTGTGTGCATGTGTGTGGCAGTGACATCCTGGCTCAGAGAGGGTTAATTTCAGAAGTGGCCGTTGCCTCAGGTCTCCACGTAAATAGAGCAGTGTGACGGAGCATTTCGCAGAATGAATCTTGAGAGAAAGGTGTCAGTTCAGCAAAGTACAGGGCTGGAGGTGAATGTGCGTAGTATCGCACACACAACGGATTTAAACAAACTTGCACATATTTGCACTGAGAGACATCCACGACATACAAAGACGGACACCCAACAGTGGTTGATTTGTTACAAGTTAGAAAAGTGATGCTGGTCATGAGATGTCGCTTTGCTTTTATATTTTATTTATTCTAAATCAGGGCTGTCAATCGATTAAAAATATTTAATCGCACTTTGTTTTTGTTTTTTTTGTTGTTTTTTTTTAAATCGGTTCAAAATGTACCTTAAAGGGAGATTTGTCAAGTATTTAATACTCTTATCAACATGGGAGTGGACAAATATGCTTACTTTATGCAAATGTATGTATATATTTATTACTGGAAATCAATTAACAACACAAATCAATGACAAATATTGTCCAGAAACCCCCAAAGGTACTGCATTTAGTATAAAAAATAAGCTCAAATCATATCATGGCAACTCGAGCCCAACAGGCAACAACAGCTGTCAGTGTGTCGACTTCACTATGACTTGCCCCAAACTGCATGTGATTACCATAAAGTGGGCATGTCTGTAAAGGGGAGACTCGTGGGTACCCATAGAACCCATTTTCTTTCACATATCTTGAGGTCAGAGGTCAAGGGTCCCCTTTGAAAATAGCCATGCAAGTTTTTCCTCCCCAAAATTTAGCGCAAGTTTGGAGCGCTATTTAGCCTCCTACGCGACGAGCTACTATGACATGGTTGGAACTAATTCCTACCGATTCCTTAGGTTTTCTACTTTCATTAGATGCCATTATCTTCTCTCTAGCTTTAAAACGGAGCCCAGTGCAACCCCCAGAAGATTGATTGTGTTAATGCGTTAAAGGAATTAGTGGCGTTAAAACGAATTTGCATTAACGCGTTATTATCATGTTAACTTTGACAGCCCTATTCTATGTTGTTTATTGCAGCGTTTCAATCCTTGGATTTTTATCAAGAAAGAAAAGCAAGAAAAATACTGCTCAGACTTTTGCTCCCTTTTGATATTTCTCTTTTATGACTTGTTAAGGTTACAGCTTTGGTTAAGCATGCATTTTATCCCTTGTGTGCTCCTGTATGCTTCATACAGTTCATTCATCATAAAAAAAATAAAAAATACCCTGAGGGAAAATGAGAGGAAAGGAGGTGTGATTCAACTGAATTATTAATGGACTTTCTCTAACCCAGCATTCTCTGAATGACTGGCTCTGCATTAGAGAAAAAGTCCCTCTCATTCTGAAACACTGATTCACAAGTGAGGCAGCTCACTGCAACCTGAAGAGGCTTTTTTCTTTATAAAGCAATGCCATTTGCATGCTGTTTATTGCCACACGCTGATCCTCATCTGTTCAAAAGTTGGGAAAAAGGGGGCAACCGAGGCAAAGCTGCAAAGATATTCTCATTTAAAACGGTTACAGGTTATTAAAACTGCCAGCTGCACAATGTATTTCTACACAGAAAGTTCTGAAAACTGCCTGTACTTGTAATAGATGGACCGACGCAGAAAAGGCGCCTAAAAACAGTTATCTCTAACACCACTGTCATCACTGAAATCTGCATCGTTGCTGTGTTATCTGTCCTGCAGTAAGCGGCGACGTGATGGAAAAGTACTCTCTGGGGAATTTTGGTTCTTCCTGCAGCTGGGGGGCTTTTCATGTCCTTACTACGGTGACGTGGAGGTTTCTACCACCAGTTTCATACAGGACACCAGCCAGCTTTCAATTCACTTATATGGAACATCAGCTGTGAAACAAATGATCTCATTAGATCAGATTAAATCCAATAAGATCATAAGGATAATTAAACCTACACCTACACTTAATGTGCATAATCATTAAGTACCTGAAGGTTTGTTTTTTTTAGATCTTCACCTCTTTATTTTAACCTGGGGTGAAACAGACAGGCAACTCCCCACAGGTCTCAAGTAATAAACAACCCCCTTTTTAACTACCGAGCATCTTGCTCACAATACACTGTAATGCCTTTGCAAACAACTGACTTGCCAGATAATTTTTTTGGGCTGGCCTGGGGGCAGCAATAAAGTGCAATCAGGTTCTGAGGCTTAGAGCAGGATCTCTTTACACTGTTTGGACTGGCAGGTAAACAGTTGGTGTCCTCTCATCCAGGATTTCTCCGGTGAAGGGGACCCTTGCAGTGACTATGTGTGAGTGAGTCATGTGTACACCTTGGCCTGAGGGCCCAACTGAGCACAGGATAAGAGGAGTCCGCCCAGGATATGCAAATATTAACCCCCCTCCGCTGCCCCCCTGTCCAAATACACACACACACACACACAAGCATGCAAGCAAAAGTAAAACAGCAATAGTTAAATAACAAGCGTTGAAAGAGCTGGTAATGGGGTGATTGACAGCCTCGCAAGGCAAGGGGGGGTCGATCAAGCGAGAGTAAGAGATCGAAAGGCGAGATATATAGAGGCAGAGAGAGAGAGAAATCTAGTCGGATGCTATTCCTTCAAAACCACACTTTCCCAAAAATATTTAATAAACAAATTAAACCGCTTTGATAGTCATCACAATAAAAAAAAAAATTTAATTCTGTAAAGAAAATGGTGATAATTAAGCTCCCTACCACTTGAGGCCGCTAAAGGCTGTAAAAGATCATGTTTGATTTAACTCAAATCTTCATCGGCCTACTGAGGGGGAAAGTGGGGGGGAAAAAAGGGGAAAAACATTTGAACTGTCTGAGTAAAAGTGAGCCATCTCAGACTAGTTTTCTGTGAAACAAAGTGCAGAGAGTATGAAGATTCAATCCACGCTTTAAGTGCAACATAAGATGATTTCCACCAGAGAGGATGAAGTGGGCTCGCACAGAGCTGCACAATTAATCGAAATTTTTATCGAAAATGTTCAAATCGCCGTATTTGTTAAAATCGCAATATTTGTTAAAGGCGAAATATGTGTCAATACAATAATTAAATATAGTCACGCTGCAGAGATGTCCTGGCCTACACATCATATTCTACAGACTTAAGAAAACTACAACAAAATATGTTTTCAATGAAAATGAGAATAATGATGTCGCAATTGCATTATCACTCAAAATAGTCGAAATTAAGATATTTTTTTTCGAAATCGTGCAGCCCTACCCTCGCACTTGGCGGCCTATTTTTGCTCTTAACTAATGGATAAACCAATGAACCAAAGAGTTAAACTTCATTCACATTTGAAAAATTGCTGAAGATACAACAGAAAATGACTATGAAAGAAATGAGACTGCTGGAAGTATAGGACCCATCTGACCCCTTTCAAGATGACACACACACACACAATGTGAGTACCACCGCTTATCATTTCATAGAATGACATCTATAAAGACATCTCCTCGTCCTCTACACCCTCCCACTCAGCAGACAGTCAACCTTGAGTCATACCAACCACCTGAGAACTCTCACCGACTATTTACAGACACATTTCAAAATACTAACTACAGTGAGATTTATGTCTCGGACCTACAGCACCATAACTATAATGTCACATTATATTGTTTACTAAAATAATCAAACAAATCAAATAAAAGTCAACCTATGTTAAGTCTGTGGTGCATCCACTTTCCATTCAGAGCTCTGCTGCTTAACTTAGTTATAGAGTCCAGTGGTGGCTTTTTTTGTGTGACGGACATTACTGCACACCTGGAGTTTCCAAAGAAGCAAGATACAGGGAATAAAGGCAAAACACTCCGATGCAATAATACACGTTAACTCTTGAGCTTTAAAAAAAAAAAAAAGAACATCTGTATGGTTGAAACCCGGGACAACTTCACCAACTATCTAACAGCATTCCCTATAAAGGCATGGTGATCATACTGTGAGGTTGATTTATTATCATCATCCAGGGTTATAAATAAAGGCAAGTAGAGTTGTTCCGATAACGATAATGTGTCACTCGCTACTCGATCCGTACATCCTGCCCGGTCAGAACTGTGAATGTGCAACTCTCGACAGAGATGAGAAAGAAGGGAGATAGCTCACTCGTTAGCTACTTCCACCGTCAGCTCTGGAAAAATGGTCTCTGCGTCCGAAATCGATGATGGCAGTAGCTAACGAGTGAGCCATCTCGCTTCTTTCTAATCTCTGTTAAGAGTTGCAGATGCACAGTATCGATGGAGCAGGTGCTGGAAAAACTGTCAAACTAGATATTATAAGAGAGCTCGGTAGCACTTTCTATGACGCCCATGTCTATAATGCATTATAAACGTACATATAATGCGTTATAATCTGCTTATAGCACAGTACAATCGTAGTTATAAGCACTCCTAAATATTCATAATGCTTTATAACAATAACCATAACACATGATTAGGCATTTTATAATGACTTATAAGGTCAAGTATCATAATACTTCATAATTTTTGGTCACTCACTGACTTTTCTTTTTACAAGGAGCATAGTGTATTATAACTCTCATAGCTGTAATGCATTATAATCATTTTATAAATGCATTATAATCACTGTTATAATGCATAATAATGTGATTATTCTAAGTGGTCATTGAGTGATTTAAGAGAAGTATTAACATGTCTGAGGTACAGGCAGATATAATACATTACAAGCTGGTTATAAGTCACTATAAATGATCATTGTTTGCTTTAAGTGCAATCATTAAATCTATGCAAGAACAACACCCAAAATGTTGTAAAAGTGAGTGACTGGGACTTATGAAGTATTATGATACATGATCTTATAAGTCATTATAAAATGCTTTATAATGTGTTATGTTATTGTTATAAAGCATTATGAATATTTACGAGTGCTTAAAACTATAATTATACAGTGCTATAAGCAGATTATAACGGATTATAAGTATGTTTATAATGCATTATAGACATGGGCGTCATAGAAAGTGCTACCAAAAGTTCTATTCTCTATGTATTTGTTCATGTTTTACAAAGGGTTTAACCTGAACCAGGCCATACAACTATGACAGCACTCGTATCACATCCATGCAGGGTTAGTAGTATACAGCTCTTAAAAAATAATAATATATATATATTTTTGTTTTAAACGCACTGGTATCGGATCGGTATCGGCCAATATGAAAGTTCAGGAATAGGTATCGGGTAGGAAAAAATGATATAAAGGCAAGAAAATGTTACGTGACTAAAGCATGGCATAATGGAGAGGAGTTGTTGCATTGCGTCTCATTTTAGGTGTTGACATGACAGTCACATACGGTCATGATCATACTGTTCATTATGTCTGCCATCAAGCCAAAAGCCAATGCAATAAATAATCGTGAAAAATGGTTTCCCTACACATTGTAGAAAATGCTCCCTGTATTGCGCTACCGTTGCTATGTGTGCAAATTACCAATACGGGACAATGCATTTGGAAGAGCAAGATGATGACGATTCAAAAGTGTGTTGAATACTCAATTCTGATTGGTCAATCACAGCATTCTGCGGTCTGTAATTTCTGTATTACAGACCGTTACTGTATAACAGACCGTTGCTATGGGCGCAGCTCTGATGTCGGACTCTGGCGAACCGTTTTTGTGTCAAAATATTGATTTCTTCAGTAAGTAGCCGTGTAATAAGCGGGATAATGTGCAGCTAGCGGGTCATTGTTGTGAAAGAATCCCCTTCAGGGCGATGAGAGAGTGCAGCATCGCCCTGTCGGGGATTCTTTCACAACAATGACCAGCTCGCTGTACATTATCCCTTACGTAATATATGAGTGTTTGTTATGTAGGGAAGTGGTAATGAGGGAGTTATTTCAGACACCATGCTATAGACACCAGGCCACACTCAAATCGGAATAAAAATCGGTGGAATCACTTGAAGAAAACTCGTCATATACGCTTAGCTATCACCTTCAGCAAGCAACTGCAAAACAAACAGGTAAATTCTAATATACACTGTAGATCGGTACCAAGCTGACCCGAGAACATCCCCAGTTGTGAGTCGTGACTGAATACCCCTCTAAATATGACACCTCTGCACTTCCATTGATAAAATTGCACAAAAACATGATTGCAAGGTTTTCTGATTCAGGCTGCAAAACCACAACGTGTAGATGATAAATGAAGCCGAATGATTTCTGAAGCCACTGTGCATGCCTTCTGCAAACTGTCCCCTCACTGCTTTATGAGGTCTTTCGGGACTGCATTTGCCTTCAGCCTCTATAGAAGTCAACTCTTGTACTTCTTGTAATAAGAATGCAGCTTTTTTTCCATTTAAATAAAGAATCCTATGTCTCTCTTAGCCACCTTTTTCCTGTAAACACATCCCACCACAACAAAGCATTAGTATTGATGTCAAACCAAATGCACCCGTTTTCTTTTGACCACTTTGTTGTGAGTAAAAATGGTATTTTCCAGCATTGGCACCACATCACAACAACACTGTGTTTGTGCAACATGTACGCCTTGCAGAACTGCAGAGCCTGTAAAGACACAAAACGATTTGATCTGTCAAAGCCTTTTCGACAAAGCTGTGAAAGTCGAGAGACATGATCAGATTTTCCTACGTAGGTGGAGTGTATGAGAGACACAGAGAGTAAGATGATCGGCCGATGTGTCGAGTCGCTGTATGTGTGTGTGCTTAGGGTGACATTTTCTCCCAAGAGTGCAGCTTCCTGCTCAAACCCACACACTGACTCGCCTTAAGAGAAAAAAAAAAAAGGACAAAACAGTTTGCTGGACAAACCCACTTGTTAATAAGACTTATTCATTTCTAGATTTTCACATCTGAAAAAACTGCAGATGTACATCTTCACTCTCGAAACGCACCACAGCGTCCCTAATGCACCTAATTACTTCCAAACATCGTAATGCTCCCAGGACTACACATACACAGAGAAACCAGTTTGACTTCTAATGTTTGACTTGTCATTATTACCACTATCTGCTGCTATCATTTCCCTCTGGCTCACCAGTCTGTTTGACACCCTGAGGGTTCACTTCACTCAGCTCTCTGCACCTGTATAAAGTTTACACACATCCAGCCAAAACCCTACCCCTTCACTCACAGAGCATTTCTCACATTTAAGGCAACAATGAGGCCGTGCAAGAAAATGACTCAACATTAAGGGAAGTTTGACATCAGCCCTTATCATCTCCTCCTGTCTCATAACTACAACACAGAACAGTGTCCTGATAACAGCAGTGAGAAGATTAGGCGGTAGGGTTTTTTAGGGTTAACAAGACCGCGTATACAACAGGTCTCCTCTCCAGTTGTTTCTGTTAATACGTGTTGTTATCTACCAACCCTTTGAACCTGTCCTTAGTCCAAATCGTACATGCATTTCTTTAAGGCCAAGATTCTCCATTCAAACCAAAACCAATGACTCACACTAAAAATGTGAAGTGCTTTTAGAATCTCTGGGCTAACCCACAAAGAAAATGCCTACACTGCCCCAGATACATAAAACATTTCATTTTGAAAATGAACATGCCCTCTATCAACTCCTAAATATTATTACATTGATGCCAATAGTTCATCCATAAAGGTGTTCGATAGAGCTCAACAGTGACTGTCCATCTTTTGAATGGCTCGAAATCCAGAAGTGGAAGTCCCACTCCACTGACATTTCAGAGTTTTAAGCATGAAACCAAGCGACCAACTACGAGATGTATCGTGACCATAAACATAAAACATAAAATCTGATTCGGAGGAAAAAAACATTCGGAAAACGGAAAAAAGGCAAAGGTACAAGACTGTGTACATTTTAACATATATTTGTAAGAGTGAAGGAACTACTCAACACTCAAACCATTGCGAATGGTGACTCAGCGCCTCTGGAAACTCCCGAAAAACTTTTAAACTAGCCGTAGATCTAAAATGAAGACAGATTCAGCCACTGTATGCCTCATTTCTCGCTTCAAATGTTTTCAGAAACACATTTCAGTGAACTATTGTCGTAATATAAGAGAAAGAGCCACCATGCTGGTCCGTTTTGAAATTCAGGCACAAACCATTGAGCAGCACGTACGATCACGTACCCTCACCAGCCATTGTGATGTTAACATTTCCATGATAACAGCGAGCAGAGACGTCACTGTTACAGTTAGGGTTGTGTGTAGTGGAGTACTTCTCCATGACATAGCGAATAAAACGTGTTTTTCTTAAAACAAGGTTGATATCAGACGGACTTGTGGCTTCTACAAGAACATTTACTATCATTTCACAATCTCATAGCTCGTCTACCTTGGATGGTTACGACATTATGGCTAATAATCTAAATCCTCTTTCCCAGAATATGAATGGGATTTTCACTTACGGAACCTCAATGTTGAGCTTTATAAGAAATTCAGAGCACTCACAGCCTCTACACGGCTCTCGACATGGCGACGGCTGAGCCGGCGGCTCGCAGCTAACGGTGCTAACAGCGATAACGGCGCAAACAACGCAAACAGTGCTGACAGAGCTAACAGTGTTAACCTGAGGGGGGAACTGGAGGGTGGGTGCTACGCTTCCGCAATGACGCTGTCGGTCGGGACGGCGTTATCAGCTGTAATCGCCGTATGAGAGCAGTGCAGAGTGGCGGCCGTGAGCTAGCCAGCGGGTCACGCTCACATGCACTAAAAAGGCACACACGCGGCCGGTCCGGCGATGTAAACAAAGCACAGAGGAACTCAGATTACTACACATACAGAGGGACAGCGACTTCATTCTCTGCTCAGGTAGACATTACTCCTCTATATCTTTACATAGCAAATAGTTGTTTGCTGCTATATTAATGCTCTGAATATTGTATAGAGAACCTTTAAATATAGACTTACTACTTTACAAACCTACATACTCTACATATTTTAGATCCAAATAGGGAATAGAGCACCGTTAACTGGTTGTCTAGAATTAGTTCAATACAACAACCCTAAAAAGATATATCTTTACACTCAAACACACCAAAAGTACAGCCACACACAACCAGAGAGACACGCCCAGACACAGGTGCATTCAGAATACATACATTCCGTCATCTTTATTTCAAAATTGACAAATTAACCTCTGGCAGAGTGTCATGGTGACACACCCAGTGTGAATTTAAACTCGTTTGTACATCAGAACATTAAAAGCTTGTAAGAGCAAGAAAAAACACTTTTACCTCTGAAGGGATTCATTTTGACTCATCCAGTACACTCTTTATTCACAGTGCTGGCATTTATTGTAAACTCATTTCTTAAATATCAAACATTAAAAGTGTTCACTTGTCTGTCTGTGTTAGTCTGCGTTAGTGTGTGTTAGTGTGTGTGTGTGTGTGTGTGTTAGTGTGTGTCTGCATGCACGTGCGCGTGTGTTTGTTCTCGCTCCCTCATGGGAAAATCTCCAGGTGTCCTCTAAACCAAAATGTCTACCCCATGATCTCAAACACAGGCAGCAGTAAACCAGAACAATGGTTAACTGATCCATATTCCAATAGCTGCAGCACACCTGCGAACTAAATCAACCTCGTTTTCTCTTTTGAGGGTTCATGCAGATCAAAAGTAGAAAAGAGGCCATGCAGAAAGAGACATACTTTGAATTTTCCCTGGCTAAGATTAAACTACTTTACTTTCTCTACAAACAAAATGTCAATTAAAAAGCCAACGGCCATCCGAGCATAGAAAAATAAATCTCAAGTTTAAAATGTAGAAAAAATGTTAAGTACAGTAAATGAGGAAAACATTTTCTAAAAGCTCTTAAAATAGTAATAGTCCATATTTTCAAGCTGCCAGCGAAACTGAGTAGTTTAACATCATTGTTCTGTATGTAGTAGCAACTAGGGATGTTAACAATTAACCGTTTAACCGTTAACCGACATTAAGCATTTTAACCGATTAACGATATCGGTTAAAACGGTTAAAAGAAATGTTAATAATGAATTAAAAAGCTGAGAAAAACTCGTCACTTAAAGGAGAAAAGCTGGTCCACCTTAAGAGCCCACCTTAAGAGAGTCTGAGCCGGCGTTACAGATACAGGAAGTTGGCTTCCGTCTATAGCGAGTTGTAGCCTCGTAGCATTTATTCACCGACAAATAAACTGTACCCACACTGTCTGCTAAAGCTGCGTTAGCAGCTATAACGCCACCGACAAACCCACATACGGTCTGTCGGAAACTCGCTGAAGTTACGCTGCGCTGACAGACCGTATGTGTGTGACTAAGGGGAGCATGAAGCTACCAGCAGAGCTACAGATGCTAACGTAGCACAAACACACACACTGTCGGACAATCGCTATCGTCAATCCGGGCAGACAGAGTGTCGGGCAGACACACAGCTGACAACCTGCCAAACTAAACTAAATGTGCGGTGGAGACTTTTATTGGGAAAGCGGCTGCATGTCCGCGACACTACACGCAGCACCGTGGCTGCTAAGTTAACGCTCCCGGACTGGGGTGAACTCTGGACCGTCTGTTGTGCTCACATTGCAGTTGAATGTGAAGCAAAAACCTTATCGGTTAACGGTTAATAATCGCTTAACGAGGGTCGGTTATCGGTTAAGAAAATTTTTCAAAATTAGCATCCCTAGTAGCAACGTAAGACTGGTTTGTTTGCCTCTATAAAAAAAAGAAATACATGAATGCTATAGTAACAATGTTGTATATATACACATTGCTGAGGTTTTTCTTTTAGCAGTGATCAGCAGCGAGTCATTCTGTCGTACTGTTGGTCCCAAAAGTTTCTTTACTCCACATGACTCCACAGTTTAAAAGACTGATGACCCTGAGTGCTGCATCTCTTTTGAGTTCGGTGGAGGAAAGACCAAAAATGTCTTAGCTTCTCATCCCAAGTAAGTCAATTTAGCACCAACCTGGACGCAGCTGAATTAAGTGCTATTTTTTTTCCCCTCTTGTCTACCTGGTGAAAGCTTTTCTCTGATTAGCACGGACGATGTCGTCGGGCGAAGGCGCGTCGAAGTGGAACGGTACGATAGGCGAGAGCGGCGCGTGCTGCTCTTCGGATTTGTCCTGTGATTCACACAGGAAGGCCTGGTAACCGCTTCCTGTCCTCTGACCTCTTGTTTTCCCCTCCCTCGTCCTCTTCTGTTGTCTGTGGCTCCGAATGGACAAAGTAATCGCAAATACTGATGGTTGTGCAAAAACTGAGGAATCCAGCCCCGTGGCGGGTGAAGTTGGAGAGGACGGCGAAGGGAGGTCGTTGTCAAAGTGACGTGGGCCCGCTCCGTCTGACTGGGCCATGAGTGCACTCAAATCGATAGTCTGCTTCTGCTTAGGTGGCCTGACGTTTTGGTGGTATGGTTTGTGGTTGAGCTTACGCTTGGTCCCGCCCTCTGTAGTACTGTCTGCTAGCACACCAGCTTTCTCTGGTTTTGCTGGTGAAAGGAGCGAGGTGAGGGAGTACTGTGACACATTTGAGGTGGTTGAGGTTTTGCCTTTGTGTGCAGACGCCAAATGTGACAAAGAGAGCAGCTCAGGGATACCAGGTGGTTGTTTCAGTGCATTTGCTGGAGCGCTGACGGGTTGAGGGGAAGTAAAGGAACTGTTGGTTTGATGCTGCAGGGCTAGCTGAGACAATGAGAAATTCCCACCTAGGCATGCGGGATTGTTGGTGGGTTTAGAAAAGGCGAGTGTGTTCGCCGTTTGATCGGTGCTCTGTGATTGCGACTGGATGCGCACATTCCTGTTTTGGTGCTGCGAAGCGAGCCCAGACAGCGATAGTGTTTGTGCCGGTGCAGCCATCTCCTGACACGTCACAGAAGTTATGTCGCTTTGGGGAGTAGGAAAGGAGTTACCGATGGTTGGGCTGCGGTTTGAATGTTCCTGGATTAAATCAGCCAGTGATGGGCTCCCCTTAGGACCAGCCATTGTGGCTTTGCCTCCGGTCTCAACTCCGACTGAGGGCTGATTGCTCAAGAGGACAGAACTGAGACTCCCAAACCCGGGAGAAGCAGCCAGAGAAGAGCTCGCAGTTGTTATCTTGGGGTTGTTTAGCGACAGGCTACCGAGCGAAACTGAGAGGAGGGAGGGAGCTGAGCCGGGAGATGCCGAAGTCATGTTTAGAGACGCCAATGTTCCCAATGAAAGACTATTCTGATTAGGCATAATGTAGGGAGGGGAATTAGATCCTATGGTGAGAGCATTTAATGAAGGCACACCCAAACCTCGCCCTATGTCAACTACTCCTGTCGCCTGACTCTTCTGCTGATGCTCAGACATGAGCTGTGCCAGGCTTGCACCGCTGCTAACACCTGGACCACCGTTTTGATGGATAACATTTTGATGTTCAGAGCCCCTAACCACAGGGTAAGCCTTATGTTGCGTTAAGAGGGCACGCAAGTTCGTTGCATTTGCTTGCACACGCGGTTGTGTGCGTTTGCACCGATCTGTTTGGGGTTTATGTGCATTGGGTGTAATGTCTGTGTGAGAGGCCGACAAGCAGGCTCCTTACCTTACGAAAGCCAATTGCAGTTGTCGAAGAGGAGAGACAGGAGGAGCACAGGACAGAGGTCGGACGGATCGTACCATAAACGAGAGGGAGAAGAACAGAAAGAAGGCACTTTGTTAAACATTTGCATGACTAAAATGTGTCATCGCAACACTTGTGTGAAATGAACAGTGAAATGCCTGTTGGCATTTGGAATGGCTGTTAAGCTTTCATGTAAACAATACTAATGAAGATTATTCAAAAAGATCTTTTGTTTAAGTATCTTCTGAAGAGACCCCACAGGCATTCAGTCAAAAATATCATTATGCAGTGTTAGATGATGTCAGTAAGCTATGTCTGAATCATTCATTAACCCATTCTACAACAATCCAGTTCTTATTTCTTAACCAAGACTAGGCTCTGAAGCCTGTTATATATTAATGCTATAATTAAAGTGGCCTACATCAAAACCCATTACCCCTGCTTGTTGGGCATTTCTGTTATCTTTCATTCTTCATGGTAATAATTTGGGCTGTAACGAATAGTTCACGAGTTATATTCATTGAAGAAAGTTGATTTAATACAAAAAAAGGACTAACTAATTTAATCTGATGAATCAATTTATTCAAATTGAGAATTTATTATTATTATTTTGTATTTACTTTAGGGTGATGATGTCATAAAATATTACAGACATTCAAAGCTTTATTCAAAAACCTGAATAGAGACTTTGAATGTAAAAAAAATAACATTTGGTACAGCCCTAGTAATCATAGCAGCCTTCTTTGTATTTACAGTCCTTTTAAGTGATAAGCTCTCAGGTCCTGACTGGACTCTAAAAGCCAAGTATACTGATCATTTCACTTATACCTACTCAATAACTATATTATTATAATTCTTATTATATTAAAGTGAGAATATTACTTAATGTGTAATCAAAAATGCTAAAATGTGGGACATTCAAAATCTTTTCACTAGCAATGTCTATCTATACTGAACAACTTGTAATTTTTGATCAGGTGACACAAATAGACTAGGCCTTATTTTGTCCACTGGTACCAGCCTGTATTTATGAAATAAGGTAATTGAGTATTATTCCTTCAAAAGAAAACTAGATCCATCAGTAGTTACATAATAAGAAATGCGAAATATCTCAATCGTTTTGCGTACTGGATAAAAACCTTTACAGATCCTGGCCTTTGTTTGGCAAATAACTGGAAAAAAATTTCAAATGCCACCAATAACCAGTCTCTAATATGTAACTACAGTGGATCAGTCAAGGACAACAATTCCTGATCAATAAAATGATCATAATTTGATCCGCTCCAGGCGTACCTTTCTCAGCCACGGCCTCTTGTTTGGTTCTTTGTGGAAGCGGTGCTTTCTCCTGGCTAACTCTTGCTACAGAAGCCGTCTCTTCATTGGTACTTCTGGTAACTGGGGCTGTCTTAGCGTCTTCAGACAGGACTGCATCCAGTGCCTTCTGCGGGTCGAATCCACATCTTATGGCTGCCTGGGTCAGGACTGAGTCTGGCACTGCATCTCCCAGCACAGTCCGCATATGGTCTAGACAGGAATACAGCTTGGCTGTACAGTAAAACACAGAAATTAGAAACAGAAGTTGTATTTGCGATCCAGAAAAAAATGAAAGGTTAAACGTCATCACAAAGATCAATAGTAAAGGTCAGAAGACGTCAGTTATTGGTCACTTGCATATCGTTGCGTGGAATTAATAATATTACCTTGGTCGAGAGGGTTAAGGTCATGGCTGATGGTAGGGGATATGGGTACATCATCTTCATATTCTTCCTCTTCTAAAGGCTCCTCCTTTGGTGCTTGCCTCTCTTGACGCGAGTAGATGAACTGATTCGCTGAGTAAACCACAAACATCTTTACTTATTGGCTTCTTACAAACTAGGAGATGTGACGTCAGGTTAATGCTGTATAATTTAAATAAATCCTTTATTGAAAATTAAATTAAACTTGGAAAAAAAAAAAAATCTGTATTTTTTCATGAATGTGTTGGAAGTAGCTATTGTTATCTTTAACTGGAAAGTTAAAGTTATCACAATTTATATTGTCTGTTTATCAGCAAACATATATTACTGTTGACCTATAATATTGCATTCACTGATACCAACCTGTTGCTGGTGATATACAGCAGTAGTCATCATCCACAGACTGTCCATACATGTCATCATCGTCAAAGTCTAGAAAAAATGTAATTGAGGTTTAATTGTTTTTTACATTTCTCTACTTTAAACAAACATACACATGAAATGCAGTTGTGGTAAAAAAAGAAAGGGTGCTTTGTTACAGCTGACAGTCACTTCGCCTTGTCAGCAACTTTACAGAATGCATAACAAACAGTAAATCAGGAGTCAGGCAGTTTTCTATAACTACTTCACTGTAGGTTTTAGAAAATTGGGAGGTTTGATAACTTAACACGGTCATGGGATGTCTGTATACCATATCCAACAATGTATTAGAAGCGTGTAACATTTCCTTTTAAAAACACTGGGAAGTTAGCAAGCTAGCTAAGTAGCTGACGTTAACTTTAGTAAACATAAACATTATTAGCTAGTAATAGACACGTCACATTAAGTTTTTTAACGTTGAAAACGTTACTCAGAAAGCTTGGGTGTAAACGTAGATAACAATGGTGTAATTTATCTCGTGCCAGGTGCCAAGTGACACGACAGCAATCTTATCATGCTTAGCTAAACTAGCTAGCGTTAGCAGCTAGGGCTACAATCAACAACAGTGCATTTTAGCTTAGCGGCTAACGAGTTTAGCGGTTTGAGGCCTTGTCGTGACGCTTTATCCGTTATCAACACTTAGTTTAAGGTTATCTACCTTCGTCGTAGTTGTAACCTCGCACATTTCTGTGCCGAGCCATTTTGCTTAAGTGTCTTCTCTCGGCTCCAGCGTAAATGTTTTTCGGCTCAGTTGTGACATGTGTCTCACAGCCCGACTGCCATTGCTGCTGCTGTTGCTGTTGCAATAGGCAGGTCAGATTTGAGTCCGCAGCCTCGGAAAAAGAAAAAAGAAAAAAATTATTATTTTTTTTTAATAGTCTTTCGACGTATTTTTTGTCTTTTGCTGGATGGTAAACAATGTAGTCTTTAAAAATTAAATTAGAAAACTGGCTTTCAGACAAGTTTTTATTTTTTTGCTGACGTAACTTCCTGTTGTAGTTTCTCCAATGCGGCCTGGGATCAGATCTCCCAAACAAGCTTCACAGTTTTGCCACTCTGTCTGACAGACAGAAACTGACTTCCAGTCAGTTGATATTTGCTGAGCTTATTTATTTATTTATTTATTTATTTATTTATTTATTTATTTTATTTTATTTTATTTATTTAATCATTTATTTATTTATTTTTATTTGAGAAAATATAAGTACAATAACAATATGTACATACAAAACTGCTCATGCCAGGGGTACATTAATAAAAAGTTTAAAAAAAAAAATATCAAATAAAATACAATAAACAATAGAAAAATATACATCTATATAGATGAAAAAGTAATACAAAATCAGCAGTTGAACTGATACATGTCTACAGTCTACAGGAATGACTAGTAGGGAAATAAACTTAGACCAAAATATACTGTATGTTAGTTTAATCGGTAGGCCCTATCAGAATGTGGATCTAATAACTAGGTTCACAAGGGTCTGAACTGAAGGAACAGTAAAAGGGTTAATGTCTGAATCTTCTTATCTTTTTCTTAGAAAACCCAGTGATCCTCATGAGGGTGATGGTGTCGATGATACAGGTAGCTATGTTTTGTGAATGAGGAAACACCTAAAATTCATATTAAAGATGATGTCTTATTAATGTGAAAGAGGAAGCACAATATCACAGATGAGCAATGATCAAGTGGTTAGGAGCTTTTTTCCTCTTTGCACAACCTTGGGAAAATTATTTTACGAGGTCAAGGGAAGTGCACTGAAAGAACATAAGAGCTTGCACAAAATGCAACTTCCAATCCCACCTGTGATCTTGGGGCGTGAATGTCTAAACCATTTTTTGTCAAAGGTCATGCCCTATGGTTAGAGACAAACCCATCTGAGCCCACACTTTGCACCTTGCACAAACACACGCACCCAATGAGTGACATCATTTTTTCCTACTATCTTTGCACCACAAGAAACTTATAGCCTCTCTACCACAAAAGGGGAAAAAAAAGATGTGTGTGCTTGTGTTTGTGCATGTTTATCTGTATGTGCTTTATGGTCACACGCATATGTGTGTGCAGGTGCATGCATGTGTGGTTTTTGATACATTTTGTTGTCCTGATCTCATCTACGGCAAACCGCGTGCCAATGAAAGAGAAGAAAATGTCAGGCAATAATCAGCAGTGAAGCAGGTGAAGTATAGGCTACACTTGCACATCTGCACGGGGTGAAATGAAATATGAGGTTTGGCGTGTCTCCCCGATCTAAAAATAGAGCAGAATAAAGAAAGTCGTCTGCTTAGGTAATTGTAAAGACCCTTTCACAATGAATGGCTCATATTGCAACTGGCAGTTTGACAAAGAGCAGCTTTAATTGACAGGGGGGGGGCAATCACTCATATCAGGAGGGGATAGCGGAGGAGTTTATTACTTCTTGTGCACAAAGTTTCACCTTTGCTTAATATAGTGTGCGTATGTGTCTGCGCGTGCGTGTGTGCCTCTAAGTGGGCGGAGGTTTCCCCTCTAAAATTCCACTTCCTGCGTTTTGAAGTCTTGGTTGCACATCTACATGTCAAAATAAACAACTGCACACACGGAACACACAGGTAAACAGACACAAACATGCTCACTTTACAGGGTCACACAGGTGACGGAGAGGGAACTCTTCTTTTGCATCACTGAATTGTTTCTAGGACACTCTGAAACCAAAGGCAGCAAAGAGCACCTGATATGTAATGGAAATGGAACATATTGCACAAGTGAAAAAGTATATGAAACAGTAACATTAAAATTGTAATAGTGTTTGCAGCTTTTTTTCCTGCATTGGCCTTGTTTAACGTGACCTTTCGCAGTTTCTCTTTACTGTTTTATGAAGCCTTTCTGCCTTGTTTATATAGTCCGGTTTAGAGATGAATCAAATGTGCGTATGTGCTGCAACAAGACTGGGGTGTGATTTTCACACCTCTACACAGGATCTGAACATTTGTTTCCTTTGCTTGTCTTTTAAGCGCTCTCTGGTCAAATCTGTGATCAATGAATCAGTGGCGGGCGAGGAGGATATCTGAGAGAATTATGATTAGATGGATTAAACAGATGGACGGACAGATTGCCGAAGAATGAGCGGATCAGCCGAGGGGTGCTTTGTTTAAATGATGTCGAATTTATATTATTGAACGACTCATAAACTTCATGGTTTGCATCCATCGTATATTTTCTCTGTAACTGAATTCAATTTCCAGGAGATGCACAAAATGGTTCTTGGCAAGTGGATCGCTGTGGTATCTATGGAATCAAGTGAAAGCAAAGGATTGCAAATCTGTCAACAACAGCATGCAAATCTGAAAACAGATTAATCCCAGCGTAATTGTAGAAGACAAAGCCTATGTGCAAGTGGGTGAGGGGTGAAGTCCATCCCAAAAGTTGGCAGTGGGTATGAGGTAATGTTTTACATAATTTGCCAAGGGCACCAGGCATCATGGGAAGAGTCTTTTACAGGAACTCACCCTGGGGGGAAATGCAAAACCTATACCTTTGGCAGTGTTTGACAGGTGGTCCAAACAACTAAAGTCAATACAGAAACACCTGTTTAAGAGGAAAATTGTGAAATTAAAAGTTAAAATTCTGAAACCAAATTCATATGTACTGCAGAACAATGTAGAAATCCTTTGCATGCTTATATACATCTATTAGCTATTAGTCAACATGTGGGTTTATTTAACCACATAACCATACAGGATCACATTCACTATTTGACTCGGGATCAACCCTTCTCAGGCCTTTTACATACGCACTCACACAGACAATTAACAACACACATGTGTGGCCTTCCCAACACTGGATCTGAAAGCCTGGTGGGGTGATATCTCAAGCCCAGGGGCCATCATTAAAAAACATTCAAATGAGCCTTCCTGGGCACACAATGCTTTGCAAAGGGGGCGGCCATCACAATACCTGCCCTTAACCTGTCCAATCGCGCCCATGCAAATGTCCCCAGCGAGGAGTCAATGGGTCTCAGGCTTCCTGCTCAACCTACTATAGGTGAATTTGCATATACCCCGGCTCCCTTCCTTCAATTTGGTTTCAGATAACAAGATGTAGTTTTTAATATTACCGTCGAGGGAAAAGATAGGCCTACATTTGGGGCTTGTGAGCTAAAGACACATACTTACAGATATATACACAGGCCAGACAAGTGGAGACAGAAATTTCATTTAAATTAGGTGCTGTCAATCGATTAAAATATTCGCGTTTAATCGCATGATTGTCCATGATTAATCGCGATTAATCATACATTCTTTTATCTGTTCAATATGTACCTTAAAGGGAGATTTGTTAAGTATTTAATGCTCTTATCAAAACTCTTATCTTGCCCAAAACTGCATGTGATTATCATAAAGTGAGAATATCTGTAAAGGGGAGACTCGTGGGTACCCACAGAACCCATTTTCATTCACATATCTTGAGGTCAGAGGTTTGAAAATGGACATGGCAGTTTTTCCTCGCCAAAATTTAGCGCAAGTTCGGAGCGTTATTTAACCTAGTTCGCGACAAGCTATGGTTGGTACCAATGGATTCCTTAGGTTTTCTAGTTTCATATGATGCCAGTATCTTCACTCTAGCCTTAAAACTGAGCCCGCTACAACCTCTGAAAGATCGATTGCGTTAAGGCGTTAAAGAAATTAGTGGCGTTAAAGCGAATTTGCATTAACGCTATATTATTGCGTTAACTTTGACAGACCCAATTTAAATATTTGTTTATATGAAGTACGACTTGTTATTTCTTTTGCTTCTTTTTACTTCTGCATTAACACTGAAAATTAATGTTTTAGTAATTTTTTTGTGCTGTATCTCTTTTACTAGCCCAATGTTCTTTCTACAGTAGGCTATGTGGGGCATCTTGTATTGCAAACTTGCACGATAGCTGCTATATAATTAAAATACGATTCGAATAGATAAGAAGTACCACCTCCTCAAGGCAAAAATGACTGAAACAATGCTTGTGTACACAGTTGTGTACAGGATGTGAAGCCTACAGGCGATTGCAACCAGGCAACCATGTAATAGGCCTACATTATATCAGCGGTCTGCAGTTAAATGTAGTGGCACTTAAAGGCAACGTGTTTTTAATGTTACAAATATGTGGATATTGCTTGATTGAATAATACACACAAAACAATCTAAAATTAATGCTGTTGATTGAATCCCCCCTGTACATCTTGATATTTCCTTCTGTCCACAGTAAGTGCTTCACTTCACCGAGCACTCTGTCCACCCTGTTGCATCAAACAGTAAAAATGTGCAGTCCGTGTGTGTATGAGTGTGTGTAGCCCTTTATCAGGCCACTATTATGATGACTGCCCTGGGACAATAGGCTGGTCTGGGGTGATGGTAATTACAAGTGACCAGGACAATACGGTCGCGTATGGAGGAACTAATACAATGAGAAGACACATTTATACAAATAAAGCATTAACCCCCCCCCCCCCCCCCCCCCCCCCCTCCTCCTCCTCCTCCTCCTCCCTGCAATGAATGGCTGAGCGAGGACAGCCCTGGCACATGCAGGGAGGATGGAGAACTCAACCAAAACAAGATAATCATAATACATGGTGGCCAGCATTAATACAGAATAAAGCAGAAGTTATGCAAAAGGAGCATTACCCACTCATCCTTGACAGAGGGTTTGCTAAAAACTGGCTCAACTTGTTCCTGATTTAAATGTGGATTATTTTGAATAAATGCAAAAGGCATCATCAGCAGTTAAAAAACGCAAAAGGCGACTTGAGAAACAACTCGGATAACAAACATGAAGGCACAAGATTAAGGAAGTTTAAGGAAGTTGTCTTTTGCGTGCAATAAATCCATGCAAAATGTTGAAGTGCCACTGCATTAGGCTACTTTAACTTTCTTTATCTGGGCGAGCACAAACGCTCATTTTAATCTTGCATGTTTTATCACTGAGAAACATCTGCATTTGCAACACCAGCAAGCACTCCACTAACAGGTAGAGCACCGAGCACAGAAAACATCGCAACTTCACTTTTCCACGCGTGCCAAACACCCATTGTTTACGTCGTCCAGATATATAGTAGTTTCCTTCTCCTTTTCACCAGAAGAGAAGTAACTCACGAATATTGTTGACAAAAAAAGCATTTAGCGGGGACGGCCGGGCGAAACGCGCCTTTGACAAGTATACTATGTTGAGGCACGACGCGTTCAAGGACACTTTGTAAATAATGACGTCGCCCTGTGCAATCTAATCCCTGAGGCGCGAATATTATCCCACCAACACGCACCCATTTTTCATTTACATTGGCCTATTATCCAGCCACTTTTAATCATTGTATTTGTAATAACAATGGTGTGAAGCACCCGATTTTGATTTAGATAGAAGGGCTCTTTTCCCCCGTGTTCGTTCAGTACAACAGTAAAGCAAAAACGTCCGGACGGTACTTGAAGTATACTGGGCATGCGCAGTCTGCCTTGCTCAGGAGCGCCAAATTTACCGGGATGCAAAAGGGGGAGGAGCCTGAGCAGTAGTAAGAGGGGTGCCGTAGTTTAAATTAATGTCAACCTGCCTCTCCGCCGGGAGAACAAACCCAGCGCAGATAGCGAAAGTACGTGCTCAGCGCAACCTGCGAGCCGCTCTACAACACATTATTAACATGGCTCGGCGGCCGAGAAACAGGTAAGCTCAAAACACACACTCAACTACTCTACTATCATTTGCATTATCTTTAACTTTCCCCTCTATGTGCGTGTTTAGAACGTAGAGTTTTTTATTCTCACGTAAAGACGTCATTTCTGAATGGATACGGCGCGCGAGTTGAGCGGTTTCGGGTGCATCTTTTATTGACAGAGTTATTGTTTTTTTTCTTTAATTCTTTATGTTTTTAAGCTCGTTTTGTGTGTTTGTGAAAGTGTTTATGTGTGTTACTTGGCGCGCGCTCATGACAGGTGGTGGTCATCTGGCATGTGCGCTCCTCGCGCTGCTGTCAGTGGTGAGAGAGAGAGAGAAAGGGGTCTCTCTCTCTCTTACAAACACACACACACACAGATGGATTAATAATATTAGGCGGGTGGACAGGCGCGTGCCACGCTGTGTGCACAATACATGGTCATTTGGTTTTAATTAGAAGGAGCTTATAATAAAATACAAAATCAAACACAATGTCGTCTATTTCAACTCAGAATGTATTGCAACACGTCCTAAATGAGTTTATGAAAGTTTTTGAAAATATTTCTATTTTATTGTATTTTAGTTCCGGTGATCATCGACCCAGTCCAAAAACACAGATGTGTTTTTTTCATTTTCACGTTTTTACCTTGCAGATTGGATCTTACACACACCAATAAATGTGGCACATTTAAAGGTCATTTGCAGACACTGATAGAGAATGTTGCCGCAGCATCTCTGAAAGCGAGGGGCGCTCACTGTTATTTTGGAAACTGCGTTTTTTCGCAGCGTCCTCTGTGTGTGTGTGTGTGTGTGTGTGCACTTGTCTGGAGAAGTGGCACCAGCTCTCCCTGTTATAGTAAAGCAGCTGGTTATATACTCGCATTGAGCTTGCGTGTCACCGATCATTGTTTCAGTTGCGGGTTTATTGGCTCATTTTCATGGTTTTTTAAGCAGATAACCTGAAGAAAGTGCGAGATCACTTGATACAAAACCACCCTGCTGAGTTGAGATAAGATCAGTGATTATGATTAAAAGTATCTGGTGGAGGTTTCACTTGATTCATCATGCTCAACTTGAGTAGAGCCTGCTGTATTCGTTGTCTTTTGTTTGCCTGTTTGTGCACACAAAGTTCTTTTTTTATTTATTATTATTTATTTCATTTTTTATTTCTTTAGTGTCTTATTTTCTTTCTTTTTTTCTGAAAAACATTTCTGTGTATTTTTCTGTATGGTCATTGCTGCTAATCAGGTAGTTTTATTTCTTATTTAGTGTCATTTTATTTTTTATAGTGGACATAACATTGACAAATTTGCAATTTATGCTTACATACTTAAAACATATTATTTACACATTTTTGTGTATTTTTCCTGTATTGTCATTGCTGCTATCAGGCAGTCACGCATTTGGGTAAATGGACAAAAATAAGGAAGATAATCCACTGTAAATATCCTCTTGTACAGTGGTGGTGTGGTGTTCCTGTTCACCTGTTGCTCTGTATGACACCAGAGTACCCTACCTAGCCTCCACGTTGTCCATGCTCTACATTGTGATTGGTTAACCACCCACTCGGCGTCAGTGTGTGTGTGTGTGTGTGTGTATGTATGACTGTGCCGTACAATGCCGCTGCAGGTCTGAACACGCCGGAGTCACGAAATTATGATCGCATGTGCCAATCCCAGTATCTGTGGAAACCAAAAACATTGGAACCTGTTCATCCATCTCCCCCCCCCCCTTCCTCCCTCCCTCCCACTTGCTGTTCTTCTCTCTCTCTTTCTCTCTCTCTCTCTCTCTCTCTCTCTCTCTCTCCCCTTGTGGGTGTCTTGGCTAAAAGCCTGCACCCAAACCTTCAAGAATGACTGGTTCTGTCTGTGTTGACACCTGATGAGTTAAAGAGTGGGCTGAGTTCTTTATGCACTCTGCAAAGAGATGATTAGGGAGTAGTTTGGAAATAGACAGGTACTTATTGTGCTATTATTTGCCTTTCTATTATCTTACACTATTCTTTTTCACACGGCCTCCACCTCTTTTTTTAAAAAAGTTTTCTCTCTCGCTCTCTCTCTCTCTCTGTGCATCTGCAGTGTTTACAGTAGCGAGGAGGATGAGGAGGAGACCGAGATGTATGAACACGATTATGACGGATCGCTGGTCAAGGCGGGGAAACGCCACCTTGGCAAAACACGCTGGACGCGAGAAGAGGTACAAACACCTGTCGAAAAACCTGCTGTTCATTACTAAGTGTTTAACACAGCTGGATGGAAATTGCTTCAGGAGAGATCACACTTCCCAGGAGCCTGGGAACGTTTCTTTTTATAGTTGTCTGGTCTAACCACATTCACTGACTATTGTGTTAAATTGCTGGAGGGATGTTCAATGCGGTGACTAACAATGTGTATTCTCTTTTTTTTTCAGGATGAGAAGTTGAAGAAACTTGTTGAGCTTCACGGATCAGAAGACTGGAAAGTCATTGCGAGCTTACTCACTGTAAGTAGGGAGGCCTGGCATGCACAAATGTACACGATAACCTCCCACTGTATAAGCGTGATTACTAATCCCCTGCTCTCTGACCTACCAGAATCGTACAGATGTGCAGTGCCAGCACAGGTGGCAGAAGGTTCTTAACCCAGAGCTCATCAAAGGGCCGTGGACCAAAGAGGAGGACCAGAGGGTAAGAAAATAGCCTTTAAGAAAACAGCCTTTAAGAAAACGTTAAAATGCATTTTCAAAAAATCAGTGATGCAACCACATTTGTCTTTGCATATTATAGTAAAACCTTCACATAGCAATGCAGAACCAGTTTTCATGTAGTTGGATACCACTCACAGAAAAAAACACTATTCTGTAGCAACTCCTTGCTTGCTGTTGCACATTTTTAGTTTCCCAAAAAGTTGCTCAACGAGCAACACGCTCAGCCTCTCAAAGCCCGTGAAGTGTTCATTGAACTAGTCCAAAGGGGTTATATTTCCACCCAGATGCCACTGTAATGATTAGCAGAGTGGCTAACGTTCCACTGGAAACTCCCTCGCTGCTCACCAGCAGGTGTTCTCAATCACCTCTACAAGTTAAGAAAGATAAAGAAAGAGGGAAGGAGGGTGGAGAATTACTCACTGACACAGTGTGTACAGTTTCTGAGATTTTTCTGGGTAACTAACAAGTTTTTTTCCAATTTTTTTTTTCTCTCCTATCTCCTCACATACCTGTGATCTTTTCACCTTATTTTTCTTTACTCTTCACCCCTTCACTTCTCCCTCTCCTCCCTGTTATTGCTCCTTCCTTCCTCTTTCCTCACGCCCCTCCACTACCATTTACTTCTCTTCCTTTTCAACGCTCTTCCTCCTCGCCTTTCCTCTTTCTCTCTCACACACACACACACACACACACACACACACACACACACACACACACACACACCCCAGGTGATCGAGCTGGTCCACAAGTACGGAGCCAAGCGCTGGTCGGTGATCGCCAAGCACCTGAAGGGGCGCATCGGCAAGCAGTGCCGCGAGCGCTGGCACAACCACCTGAACCCGGAGGTGAAGAAGACATCGTGGACCGAGGAGGAGGACCGGATCATCTACCAGGCGCACGAGAAGCTGGGCAACCGCTGGGCCGAAATCGCCAAGCTGCTCCCTGGCAGGTAAAGGGCATATGAAGAATATGAAGAAGAGGGAAAGGTGGAAAAAAAAAAAAAAAAAAAAGAAGAAGCTAGATGAATCACTGAACTCTTGGTTGGTTGACTGTGCAGTGTTGCGGTTTGAGAGGGTGAAAAGGGAGGGGAGGACACTGAAGGAGAGAGAGAAGAAACGAATGAGAAAAAGGGATGAAGCGAGCGCGCGGAAAGAAGAAAGTGTTTCCGTTCTTTTGAAAAATAGGAATACAAAATGATTGTGGAGGGAAAAAAACGACAATGTCAGGTCAGGGTGATCTTTATAGAGAAAGGCCTGGAATCAAATGACTAAGTGAAAGTGAGAAAAAAGATACTGTAGTTTTGACATGATTGTAATTGTGCTGATAACCTTATCAGCTTCGTGTGCAGCATCTGCCTGTGCCTGCATTGATAATGCTATCAAGCGCCACTGGTAGAGGCCTCCGTGGGTGTGCGGGTGATGCGTTTCGTAATGAACAACCTGTTGATACGTTGCTGTTTCGTGACCTCCAGGACTGACAACGCTATAAAGAACCACTGGAACTCCACCATGAGGCGAAAGGTGGAACAGGAGGGCTACCTGCAGTGCGCGGCGAAGAACGGCAACTCCTCGCTCTCCATCGGCCACGGCTACGTCAAGGCCAACAATCACATCATGGGCTTCTCGCACCACTCGCCCTGTCACGCGCAGCTGCCTCCCCTGTCGCCGCACAACTACGCCTACATCTCCGACACGCACAGGGTGAGTGGGCTTTTAAACTAAAAAAATGTACGGGACGCTGTGCAGGAAAACTAAATGCAGATTGCGTACTGTAGCTGCGGGCGATTCATTCATTTGACGTGTTTTCTGATCGGCTTCACAGGTACCGTTCCACATGGCCTTGCCTTTGAACCTCCTGAACATCCCCCAGCATGGAACCGCTGCTATACAGGTAAAAAAAAAAACAGCAAGTAAACGCAGCGTAATCGATCATTGTAGTGCTATAGGCAAACAGGAGGGATCGTAAGCTAAAACTCTGCTCTCTTTTTCCCTCAGAGACACTATAGTGAGGAGGACCCCGAGAAGGAGCAGAGGGTGAAGGAGATCGAACGGCTGCTCATGTCGACAGAAGACGAGCTGAGAGGCCAGCCGTCACTACCAGTAAGCGGCAATGCACGTCCGCGTGAGAGCGCAAATTTATGTGCACGTGTCTTTTAAGGACAGTAGTTGAATGTGTGTTCATGTGAGGAGGAAACATCTGGGGGGTCTGTTTCTGCAAAAGTGACGAAATAGGACCTTATCGCCATTTTAGCGCGTGTGCATGACCCCTTGTGCAAGCCTCTACCCAACACTTCTTTACATAAAAAGTTCCCTTTCTTCTTCTCTTTTTTTTCATTTGTTCAATTTTTTTTACACCTCTTTCCGTATTTTCGGGCTTTGCATTTTCTCTCTTGGCGCTTGTTTTACACTTACTCTAGTGCGCTCACATTTTCAGATGGTTATTTTTGACAGTTATTTATACTCTTTATATCCTTTTTCTCCCTCCCCCCAGATGAATTTGTCCTATCCGAGCTGGGCCAGCCAGAGCTCTTTGACCAACAGCTCAGAGGGCGTAATGTTATTACCTCATCACCGGGCCCCGGCCCTGCCTCTGGACCAGAGCTGCCTACCTGAGGAGAGCGCCTCTGCAACACGCGCCCACAGCAACAACCACAACAACAACAACAACAACAACAGCAGCAGCAGCCATCACAGCAGACCCACGTACTCAAATACTATTCCAGGGTTCATGGAATGCGTCATTGATTCAGTGAGTATCTGCGTTTAGTTTCGTCCTATATGCCGTGACCGACTGTGTCGAGATGAAAAAAGGGTAGCTTAGCAAGTAGCGACGTAGATTTTTACCAAGTAGTGGGCTTTGACCCATATTTCTCCCGCCCTTCTCCTAGAGCCTCTCCTCAGTGGATGAGGCTGCTACCAGTGGGCTCTTGGCTAGGAGCGTTCTCAGAGCGTTCTCGCCCAATCAGGGCTCGAGGACTGGTTTCATCTGCTCGACTCCCAAGCCTCCGCCAGTCAGAAACCTCCCCTTTTCGCCCTCACAGGTAGTTAAAGTAGCCGCGTGTGATATCAGAATCCATCCAATCACCAACCTGCCACATTCAACAACAACCAATCATTCAGAATTAGTTCCTCCGCTGTTGTTTTCCATTTTTTTGTTGTTGTTTTATTTCAATCATTTCATCCTTTCCTCTCCATTCCCCGTGTGCTCTCGTGATCTGCCAGATTGTTACCGCTTTAAAAAATAAACCCGTCAAACTACTTTTGATTGATTGCTTTTCCTTCCCGTTCGCTTCACAGTTTCTCAACCAGTCAATGAGCCCAGAACACTCCGACAACGACAGCTTACCAATGGGCTCGCCCGTGGACACCAAGCCGCTGATCAACCACACTATCAGGCCCCAGAAAGAGAATGAAATGTAAGTGGCTAATATCTCTAATGCATTTTAATATGCAGTTATGCAGAATTGTGGTTAAGGATTTACAAAACTCTCTCTTTCTTTCTCTCCCTCTCAGGTTCAGAACTCCAAACATCCGTCGTTCGATCCTGGAGTCATCTCCTTGCACGCCGACGCCGTTCAGGTCAGCCCTGGCCATGCAGGAGGCCAAGTATGGACCCGTCAAACTACTGGTGAGAAACTCAAAAGACTTCACAAATATCTTGAATTTGTCATGTTACCTTTCTGTTGTGCTTGCCTTAGTGACTCACTCTTTTTTTTTTTTTTTCCAGAACTCCCCTTTGGAGCAGCAGATGGTAGACTCCATCAAGCAGGAGCCGATGGAGTGTCCCATCGAGCAGCCTCCTCTGAAGAAGATAAAACAAGAGGTACTTTCTACTCAACATATGAACGCACACATATGTACGGAGCCCAGGAGTAGACATAAAGAGAAAGAATGAATAAATTGAGGCTATGATTTATTAATTTGTGCTCACAAGATAAGAGCGTATATACAGAGAGTGGGCCTTTCTCCCCGAAGCATGAAGTGCAGTAGTGCCTTTTACTAGCAATGATCCCTGGATAACTCATCCCGAAGCTAAGGTAAAGCTGGAGAGCCTCTATACATAGCTATCTACAATTATTTCATGATTTAGTTTGTGCCCACGAATTAATCAGGTATTTAATTAGATTTTGTGTGCACAAATTAGTAAATTGTGGCCTTAATATATATATATATTTTTTTTTTTTCTTCTCTATGGCCACTCCCGCGCTCCGTACATATGTTCAACAAAAAAACATGCAGACAAATGCCAGACTGGTTTAAGAAGTTTTTTTGTTTTTACGTTGAGAAAGCAAAGGCGAAAAGTGGGATGTACTTTCAGTTTGCAGTTGCAAATGCGGGTACATGATTTTTAGTATTTCCAGTTTTGCAACACACTCTTGGTGAAATTGGAGGTCACGGTTGCCAGGAAGGATCAGTTTCATTGTTTGAGGCTACTTTATATGTATCCAAGATCGCACCACTCTCGATATTCACCATGATGTGTTCTGGGTCCAATAGGTTGAGTCCCCGTGCGAGAGGAGCCCATGTATGCAGTGGGAAGGACAAGACCTTCACACGCAGCTCTTCTCCCCAAACGGCCCCGCACAGGAAGTACCTGTAAGCTCCCTTTTGATCCGTTCATGTTCTCTAATGTGAAGGTATCCTGAAATATCCTCAAACCATAATCTTGACTTCTGTTGCTAAGTTTTTGTTTTTTTACATTTTCATTCAGGATCTGCTCACTAGCTCATTATTGAGTGAAGATGGACACAAAATCTACCACCTCGCTCACAGAGGCATGGCAAGCCCACTACAGGTGTGTATGGATTTTTAAAAAAAAAATAAATGATACAAAAATTGTGGTGATTGCATGTTAACCATAAAAAAAAAACCTCACCATCCTCTCTTTCTCTGGTCAACATCAGCTCAGCTCCTGGGAACAGGTGACCTGTGGGAAAACAGAGGAGCACGTTTTGGCCTCCGAGCAGAGCCACAAGTACATCAACACTTACCCCACGAGGACGCTGGTCATGTAGACAGACAGAGAGACACGTTGAACTGGAAAAGATCAGCAATCCCTGCGCTGGACGCAGCGCCGCGGATTACATATTTGTTGTGGTACAACAGTTGGGAGAGGCTTCTATGCCACTTTTTTATTTTACACTCACACTTGTTGGATTTCAACCAACCAAAGACTAAACCTTTTTTTTAAATCTTTTGTACAGAATTTTGCTCTGGGTTCTATTGTTCGTCCTTTTACCTTTTGGTCTCGTCACTGTGTTATTATCGATGTTGTATTATAAATGGGGAAAGGGTGGCTATATAATTTGGGCTGTATTATTAATTCCGAATTTTGATATTAATATAAAGAACAAGTTGATTAATTTATTTCTTTTGTTTTGATAATGTTGTTTTTACAATTGGCCAATGGAGCAGTGTTGTAATTTAAGTATTTAAGCATTGTTAGCATTATCATAAATCCAAAGGCATATTAATGAATTCAAAACTGACCTCTTTATTTCAGTCATGAAACTTTTCTGTTTCTTTTTTATTTTTTTTACAGGCTTCAATGTGTCTACTGTTTATTTCAAGTGTTTGGTCTGTGCCACCTCATGTAAACACTTAACTACTGAACAAGAACAGCTGTTCTTAACGTTTATTATTCAACTATGAGTGATCATGTTTTCAACGACAGAAGGGGCCAGCCTTATTAGTATTACCTGACTACCACATTGGCACCTTCATTTCACGTAAATTGAGTTTTCATTTCAACTTTTAAAATTCATTTCTGGCCTTCGCAGTATCCTGTATGGGGGGAAACAGTCAATGAACAAACATATGTGTTAAAATTATATATTTATACATTTAAAAAAAATGAGCTTATATGTTTGAAACCATGAGCTTCACCCAGTAAGAGTAAGACCAAGCTGCACTTGAATCCTCTATTCTCCGTAAAAAAAAAAAAAGCGAGAGTATACTAAACACTGATGTTTTATATTATGCTACAAACTAATCCCAATGGAAACTTTTGTATGGTTTTTGTTAAACATTTCTTTCAATAGTTTTGTATCGTTGTATAATGCTTATTCAATCAGCATTTTGTTTTCTTACTAAGACTGCAGTAGCCCATGTCAAACACTTAGCAGACAATCTTTTTATAACGCCTTGTTTTTTGTACTAGCTTTTGAGCAAAAAATGATTTTTATAAACATGCCAAGTTTTCATGTTTTTATACTTTTATATACTGCCTAGTAAATAAAGTGTGTTGTTTTTATTACATCCTTGTGTTCAGTGTCATTTTGGGGGATATTACTTCAAAGAAGATGGAACAGTGGCAGCAATTCAAAAGCAGCTCCTCAGAGACAATAAACAACATTTGCATATATCTAAGCTGTAAATATGCTTTTACTAAGTCATTACTTTAGCACAAATAGCCTGTAGTGGTTTTAAGTTAGCAGTGTAAATAGCACTGTGGAGGCACACTGTTGTCTGGAGTAGTTCCTCTGTTTAAAGTGAATGAACTATTTGCTCTCTGGTGCCTCTACCATGCAAATTCTTTGCGAGTACTACAGTATTCAAATACTCCACCCTCATCTCCCACACACAACCCTGCAGATACAAAGGTTTGTTGTCATAAAGTTGTGCGGACCATATCATAAAACGTTCTCTCCATCTGCCAATTAGTAAGTGAGTGTAGAGTTTATCAGCCAGCGAAGGTAATAAGCAAATCGACCCAACCGTTGCTTCTTTTTCTATGGATAAGAGGGACCACTGGCGTGAATGTTCCAGAAACACAAAGGGAAAGTTTACTCCTTTACCCACTTAAACGTACAATTACTGTATAAAACACAATACTCCTCATTGTTCTCTAAAAAACATTCACACACGTATGAGCTGCACATTTACTCTCTTGAGGACTCTTGTTTTCCTGTGAGGCCATGAAAGCCATGAAAGGGGCCCAGACTCACCGACCAGGAGCTATATTTACGCCCCCTCCCCTCCACCTGCACCCCCACCTCACCCTGATCCACCACAGTGCCCTCAAATATAGATTCCCATCTCAAGTAGTAGTCTCAGAGGGATACATAAACAGAAATGACATCCATCGTGACGGACACGCGGCTAACAGGAACTGTGATATTTGAGGCAGGGCCAAGCAGAACTAGTTTCCTCGGGGGTGCGTGCATGCGTATACTACAGCTTTAAAATGGCAGTAGGTAGAAAGTTTTTGGCATCATTGGGCAAACATTCCATAATAACCTTTCAGCATATTGTAATCCAAGTGTTCTGAGAGAAAACTAGACTTCTGCACCTCCTCGTGGCTCTGTTTTCAGGCTTTAAAAAAATCTATCCCGTGACGGGAGACTTTGACCAATCACAGGTCATTTCAGAGAGAGAGCGTTCCTATTGTCTGTTCATTCAACGGAGGCAGCTGTCAATCACTCGCGAACTCCGATCAAACGTCCAACTAGGCTGTCAAATGTTTCCAGAAACATCTTGTAGTGTACTCTTTAGCTGTAAAATGAGAAAGTTTGCTCCGGCTGGTGGGCGGTGCTTGGTATTTCCTCAACTGATCTCAACATGGCTGCCGTTCACAAACTTTCTCATTTTACAGCTAAACAGTACACTACAAGATGTTTCTGAAAACATTTGAGGTGAGAAATAGGCATTACAGTAACAGAATATTGATTCATATTTGATCAGCGCTGCCTAGTTTGGCCGATTGATCGGAGTTCGCGAGTGATTGACAGCATGCTTATAGACGGAAAGGCTCCAGCTCGGCTCTGATTGGTTGTTTTCCTCCGGTCTGTGAAATCTTGCAGATGCTATTAGGAGCACCCGAGGACACATGATTTTTTTTCCGATAACCTGTCTCATGCACTACTGTCAGGATATAGTGACCGTTTATAAACATAACTTTTTTTTATCATATTTGTTCCAATTCTACCCGCTGCAGCTTTAAAGCAGGGCCAAGCAGAAATAGTTTCCTCGGGGGTGTGTGCATGCGTACATTTATATTCTTATATTTAAAAGAGCATGTGGTTTTTACTTCTGCAACAATAATGGTGTAAATAGAAAGCAAAGAGATGATAGTGAAGGCTTGATGCGGGTTGTTTGAATTCAGAAGACTCTCTGTCAGCATTCAGCAACTGTAGTGTGTGTGTGTGTGTGTGTGTATGTGTCTTGTGGAAAGTGGCCAGAGCGAGAAGCAGACTTTCACATTGGGAATTTCACCATCTTCTACTACACCCAAAAGAAAAAAAAAAAGAGAGAGAAAGAGAGAAAAAAAAGCCCCAAAGCCCACGAGATTTACAGACACCTGCTTCCACTGAGTGAGAAGGCAGCTGCCTCTGCCTGTGTGTGTGTGTGTGTGTGTGTGTGTGTGTGTGTGTGTTTGTGTGGATGGTGGTTTATTGACAAAAACAATATAGACCCAGATGGATATTGTAAGACATAACATGCTGTAGTGTGAAAAGGTGGATTGATGTCAGGGCATTTCAAACGGAGGCCAATAGGAGGTTTTCTACCTGTGACTGTAGAACATAAGACCTCACTGATGATTGGACAGTATAACTCCGCTCAGCTCGTCAGCGTTGGCTCCTTTAATCAAGTGAAAAGTGAAACAGGAATGTGACTGACTTATCAACAACAGCGCAGTGCCGCAAACATTTGAGAGAGGCAACGGGAGAGTGTGGTAGCGCACAATATCATCAAAACATTGGGTTACAATTTCACTCACATTGATATTGAATTTTGTCAGTTTTTCAAGAATAAGCAGTTCAGAAGAGTGTTTTTGTTCCCAAGGCCCAAACAGAACCTAACACAGAAAGTACATGTAAACTAGCAAAGGAGAGCAAAGAATGTGAAAAATAAAAGGGCCATGTAAACAAGTAAAAGGCAACTTCAAGTGTTTAATGAAAAAGAAATTGCTATAAAAACATATCCTCAAGCTGCGCTGAACTAAAAAAAAAAAAAAAACGGAATCAAAAAGATGACAAAGGCTGTTGTGTTTTACATTGAGGTAAAAATATTAAGCCGCTAAGTTTAATTATATTTTCAGAATCAGAATCAGCTTTATTGGCCGAGTACAAGGAATTTGACTTTTTGTTACTATATTATGTGGCACATTATGTTACCATTTACATACTATCTATATCCTCTTAAACAGTAAAGAAAACATGCAGTGACCTTACAGCAAAGGGGGAAATGCAAAAATGTCAGATACTGCATCTCTGTCACAGTCCCAAATATGTTCCCCTTTAGCCATGGTGTGTCCAGCTGTACCTTTCTCTACATGGATACCGGTTTAGCTTTTGGTCGGGTTGGGATGCCATGGCAACAAGGATGTTAAGAACATGCAGTGAAGTAAAATGCATGTAGCGTGTAACTGGTAAAACAACTTCTTTTTTTAATGCAAACAGGAGCTTCAGATTTTATTTCCACGTTTCGACTTCACTGGACAATATCAACATTCTAACGCCACATAGAAAGGTTAAACATTTTAAAAAGTTTCACACGAAAAAGGCGCATTTTCTACAAGATATTCAGCTCTAAACGTCAAAGCAGAAGTTCACTCTCACTACTACATTTTT
Source organism: Sebastolobus alascanus (assembly GCA_916701645.2). NCBI lineage: Eukaryota > Metazoa > Chordata > Actinopteri > Perciformes > Sebastidae > Sebastolobus > Sebastolobus alascanus. Next base: position 153,726 of record CAKAOJ020000096.1, on the reverse strand, counting down.
TTTTTTATTCCATCCTCCTTTCCCTTTTCAAATCAAACATGTCTGTCGCAAGCAGATTGGCTCATAAATTCAGTTTGACGTGTCACAATAGATTTATAGCCGGATGTTGCAGGAGTGGCGGGCTCCTGAACGCGCGCGTGCACACACTCGCAAAACGCACACACACATCGTGAGCTTCGCGAGCCTGGCCAGTGTGCTCTGGGCCTGCATAGATTACTCGAGCCTGATTTCCTCATTCCCTGGGTGCTGTTGTGGTCGCAGATACTCGGGCAAGAGCAGCCGCTCCCTGCTGGCAGCGGTCAGGTAGGAGGGCTGGGCTGGGCTGGCCGGGCCTGATAACTACCCTACCCATCCATGGTACGGAGGAGAGGAGAGAGGAGAGAGGAGGGCAGAGAAGGAGACAAGTGATGAAGAGACAGGCAGAGAGAGAAAAACAAGGGGCTTCAGTGAGGTTGAAATAGTGAAGCCATAGTTTGTCTTTGACTATTTTCATTCTGCAACAACAAGGTTAAGAAGTTAAACACAGGCAAAGTTAGGTGTTTACAAGGAGAGTAGAAATATTAGCCTTGGATTAGAGTGCAAAATGTTTTTTTTATGTTAGAGCTACCACTGCAAATAATGAAACTTGCATTAAAGGAATACTTAACCCTTAAAATGACCATTTGTATATCAATTACTGTACTCACCGCGTGTTTCCTTGAATTTTTGAAAATAACTTTGTTTTTAAGACAAAGTACTTCCCAAACACATTTTCGCTAAAATCTTACTATTTAAAAAACACTTGCGCCACCCCTGTCTCATGCGAGTCCGTGCATGAGACGGAATAGTCATAGAATTCAATCAAGAACTCAAGGTAACGCGGTGAGTAATTGATTTACAAAAGGTCATTTTAAGGGTGCAGTAATTCTTTAAATAAATAGCTTGACATTTTGCTCATTCGCCAAGCGTTAGACGAGAACGTCAACACCAACCTCATGTTGCATTTATGAAGCGAGAGCCAGGTGGTCGTGTCTAGAAGGTAACCCACAAATTGCAAAAACTTGCAATCGTGAGACTCGCTGCTCGACGACCTATCCTAAACTTAACCATTCGAGGTCTACGCCAACACGTTCTCATCCCAACTTGTGATATACCGGCGCTTTGCCGACCCCCTCGGCATCACTTTTTGGTCGCAGTAAACACATACTTAATGTTGTGAATTAAAAAAAAACACTTGGTTAAGTTCAGGCAACAAAACCGCTTTAGTTAGGTTTAGGAAAAAAACAACATGGTTGGGCTTAAAACTACTACGTTTATACAGTGAAAATGACACTGAATGTTGTGAACACGGGACACAAATGGACAGCTGATTGTAAGGTGAAATAGAAACAACGGTGTCTTGGATGAAAGTCTTGTAGTTGTTGGACCCATCCACCACCCCTCCCACCCGCCGCTAAAGAGTGCCTTCTGCGGCGGTATCTAACGCCAACAAATCGTCAGTATTTGACACCCTGGGAATGAGAACGGGCTGTCTATGCCTAATCTTAACCATCTTGCGAGAGTTTCGCAACTTTTGGGTTACCTTCTGGAGCGAGCGGTGGTGGTTAGCTTAGCTTGGAGAGAAAGACTGCAAGCAGGGTTAGGGAGCTAGCCTACATCTGTTAAAAAGTGTTAAACTCACTTATCAACATATTGTATCTCATTGGTTTAATTGTTACTAACACTGTGTCATCACTGTGAGGTTGCCAGGCAACGACGGAGACGCCGCAGTACCGGACAGACGGGTAAACTCTGCCTTTTTCACAGAAGACATTTTGACGTTCGCAGTAGGAAAAGCTCAGGTTTGAATAATAATGTTGGCTGAATTCCATTTAGCTTCAGTTTCCTGATGTTTTTCAAAACAAAGTATTCCTGGAACGAATCGCTTATATTTTTAAAACGTCTTAAATTGTATTATTTACACCTGTGTTTTCACTCAGTTATTCTATCAGAATTTACACATGAATGTGATGAAACATTAAGGTTTAAAGACAGTAAGTGAAAGTGAAATAAACCTCAACACAGAAAACTGTGTTAATGTTTAGTTCATTTTATTTCATCAGAGCCCAAAGGGAAGTTGTGGTCCAGTCAGTCACCTGATTTAACAGGTTTAAAAGTTAAGATGCATGAGCAATATCATATCATATACAGCATGTGGTATATGAGCTTGATCCAAAAAGCGCATACTGTTAAAAGAAACTGTTATAAATGAAAATAATATGGGACAAGCCTGCCCTGAATTGGCCCAATCAGATCCACATATAGGACGGTGTGACCTATATGTGACCAAACACCACAAGGTCAGCCTCATTTAATGTTACAGGTGACACATTTCAACACAATTCAGTCACAATTTTATGGAAGCCCTAAACAGACATGATTCAAACATTATTTTGATACCGTTATCTCGAGATCACAAGGTAATTATATTGTTAACTCGAGAAAAGAAGTGAATTATCTTGTTATAAATTGCAAATACTTTTAAATACATATAGTTGTGGATTTAATATTACATTTATTTTTAAAACAAGAAATATGTGTGTGTGCATCAGAAATATATTTGTAAACCTTGATTTTTTATATCCGGAATTTTATTTACATTTATATACAATGATAACTATGTTTTAGGGCTGTCAATCGATTAAATATTTAATTGCGATTAATCGCATGATTGTCCATAGTTATTCACGATTAATCGCACATATTTTATCTGTTCAAAATGTACCTTAAAGGAAGATTTGTCAAGAATTTAATACCGTTATCAACATGGGAGTGGGCAAATATGCTTGCTTCATGCAAATGTATGTATTTATTACTGGAAATCAATCAACAACACAAAACAATGACAAATAATGTCCAGAAACCCTCACAGGTACTGCATTTAGCATGAAAATATGCTCAAATCATAACATGGTAAACTGCAGCCCAACAGGCAACAACAGCTGTCAGTGTGTCAGTGTGCTGACTTGACTATGACTTGCCCCAAAACTGAATGTGATTATCATAAAGTGTTCATGTCTGTAAAGGGGAGACTCGTGGATACCCATAGAACCCATTTTCATTCACATATCTTGAGGTCAGAGGTCAAGGGACCCCTTTGAAAATGGCCATGACAGTTTTTCCTCGCCAAAATTTAGCGTAAGTTTGGAGCGTTATTTAACCTCCTTCATGACAAGCTAGTATGACATGGTTGGTACCAATGGATTCATTAGGTTTTTATAGTTTCATATGATACCAGTATCTTCACTCTTTAAAACTGAGCCCGCTACAACCTAAAAATCGCAAGTTGCGTTAATGCTCTAAAGATATTAGTGGCGTTAAAACGAATTTGCATGTTACCTTTGACAGCCCTGCTATTTTTGTGTGCATTGAAAAATATTTTTCATTTATATATAAATCACAAAATACATTTGTGAATCCTTCTGTGTGCATTCATTAATATTGAGACTGATCTGACTCCATAGATAACGACATAATTAACTCGTGAAAAAAAAGGTTTGAATCATGTCCGTTTAGGGCTTCCGTACAATTCACTAGCTGCTCATTCAAACAAACAACCCCTATAATAAAGCATACAGTATAGTCTTTTAATTCATGGTATGCAAAGATCATGTATGTTGTGTGTGTGTTTGTAGAAGGGTGTGTTAATGTGTGTTGTTCAGCTCGGCTCCATCCAGAGTAAGAATAGATGTTTTCAGTTGTCCGTTTGCAGATAAAGGTAAAGGTACTAGGACCCCTGCCCCAAAACGTCCAAGTCTGTCCGCAGCCACGTGAGGACCACAACACACGGACAACATGACCCCCAAGTGCACCCGCTGACTCACAATCACACGATGCACACGCATGCATAATATGCTCACACACAACCAGAACACACAGATTGAGCAGATAGATGTGTGGACATGTGGAAAGAGAGACTGAGGCTGGAGAGATAGGAGGGTAAGAGAGGTGAACACACAGAGAGAGAGACTGTTGGAGCTGCTGCTGAGGTGATTAGACTCGTCTGTAACAACAGTTGCTGTCTTCCCAGATTTGGCCGCCATTCGTTCGGCCGTTTGTTTGTTGTTTTTTCAGGACTAGAAAATGTATAGAGCAATGTGCCCGCTGCAGATAGCTCATAACAATAACTGTAAACATTCCAAAAAAGTGGGTCAGGACGGCCAAAGTAGGGCCAGCGGGGTCAAAGAGCTGAAAACAGACGTTTGGCCAATTTGATAGAAGACTGACAAACAACAACATAAGGGAGGAGATCAGCAGAGAAGAACGCATGATAGATAGTCGGGTTCTTTGTTTACTTACATCATAAAGAACAACTCAGACATTAATTACATCGTGGGTTCCTTAACAGATTTACAAAAGATTTGTTTTTTGGGGGTTTTGGATGAATAAAGGAAATAAGACCTGTTGCAAAAGTCTTCCAATATTCACACATTTTGTGAATATCAAGACAATAACCTAAAAACAAATCGCCATCCTTCTGATGATTTTTGAAGTACGCAAATTAAAATAAGGATATAGCTACACACAGCCTCAAAATAGGGGCTGCAATCAAACATATTATAGTTTATAATCATCATAATCTTGATTGATTGATTGCTTGCTTGGTTGATTGATTGATTGATTGATTGATTGATTGATTGATTGATTGATTGATTGATTGATTGGTTGGTTGGTTGATTGATTGCTTGCTTGGTTGATTGGTTGATTGATTGATTGATTGATTAATTGATTGATTGATTGATTGATTGATAACGTTTAATGGTTTGGTTTATAAAATGGTGACGTCTTCCAGTTGCTTGTCTTGTCCAGCCCGACAAAACCCAAAGATGTTTGCAATTTACAATCACATAAGACAAATAAAACGTTAAATAAAAATTAAACTAATTCTACTTCAAAAATGTACATTTGATTGGGTGTACTTTGTACTGTGAAACAAAATGTGAAACTTTGCATTAAAAACCAAAAGGAGATTAAGCTGTGAAAAATCATTGCTCCGGAAATACGTGCTCAGCTCTGGGCTTTCGAATTACAAACTGTAATACTCTGTTATGAGCTCTTATTCATATTTGGGATCAATACAGCATGTCGAAATTTCTTTCATATAATGTGGCCAAATTACACAAGAACATCTTGTTATTGTAAAATGCATCTGTAATACGCAGAGCAAAACTGTACTCTATTTCGAAAGATTTCTTTGCAGTTTTCATGTCCCAGAAATGAATCATCCTTCTGTGATTATGACAATTCAGCTATGATTTGTTTAAATCCTAATTCGATTGCAAAACTTGAATATTTCATTCTTATAATTGTTAATGTATGGACTGGAGAAGATCACCCAGGATAAAGTGCTCACATACGACTGTTTACATACCGCATATAGAACCGTATGTATCACAGAAAGACAAGAGATGATCCCCAACATCAGCACGGCGTTTGACAACTGTTTCTTGAAGTGTAAATAGAAAATATGAAGGAATTCAAAAAAGATGCATCTACGTTGCAAATACCTCATTGGAGCAGGTGTCGTGAGTTAAACAGGGTTTTTATAAGTAACCACACACATACACACAAACACACACACACACACACACACACACACACACACACACACACACAGACATCCTCACAGCCTTCTGGTGCTGAGTGTGTGGTCAGGTTTGTCACCCAGTTCCTGACTTGCTGAGGCCAAGGCCTTTTCCCAGCAACGCACACACTCATGTACACACACTCCAGACACATCCACTTAGACCTCACTTTGTCTACTTTCACATCAGCACTGTCTAGGTTTTTTTCATTCCACGCAAAAAAGGAGAAACACGGAGAAAGGTTGTTTTTCTAATATACTGTCAAAAGTCTGGGAATTTCTCTGTTTCTAGTGTGTGTGTGTGTGTGTGTTTCCGTGTTTGTGTGTCTATTTGGGTTCAGGATCGAGGGGTGGGGGGTCATGTGGCTAACTTTTTGTCTTGAGAATTTGTGCTTACATACAGTCACAATAACCCCCCCCCCCCACACACACACACGCACACACACACGCACACACACATTTACGCAGCAGAGAATGACATGTTTTCCCGCTCAGGCTTGGTCCAGCTTCCCTATTCACCTGGGTAAATAGAGCAGAAGGAAGGGCCTTTCAATGGAGCCCACCACACACACACACACACACACACACACACACACACACACACACACACTCAACATAACCCCACCCTGCACTGCCATCACTGCAACTGCACACAAACACTTTTCAATTCTTCCTCAATCTAACATCCACTAACACACACACGCACACACATACTGTATATATCTGCCTCCTAAAACACTGTCCTTGTTTCCTCTCCTCCTGTCCTCTCCTCCTCTCTCCTCTCCTCTGTCCGTCCACTCCATTGTTGTCTCTAAGTGATCCTGACAAGTCGATTCACATGGCATGATCACGCTTGACCGCCTCGATTTAGGACACTTGTCGCCGGGGTCCCCCGGCAGTCGATAAATCTGCCCTCGATCCGCCCTCCGCCCCTCCAAAAACACACTCACACACACACACACCCCCTTCAGATACACCCCCCCCCTACTGCCCTTGAACTCGTTTGGAGGGTGGGTGTGGTTGGAGGTAATGGGGTGAAAGTTGTGTGCATATGAGCAAGCAGGAGTGGGCATAATTGCACCAATGAGATAACAAAACTCAGACCTCAGGCTTGTTTGTGGTCTGCAGTCCAAAACACAACCCGGCTGAAAAGGCAAACGCACACACACACACAAACACACACAAACACACACACACACACACACACCACACACACGGGTAGGCGCGCACACATTCTCTTTGTATGCATGACACCTGTTATGAAATAAACTGGCAAACAGAGCGATGACTGTCACGTCCTGACATCATTAGTTCCAAGTTACACAGCTAAAGCCGGCAAATGTTCCTCTGTATAGTTTCTGTATAGTTTTTCCTCTGCGTGTGTGTGTGTGTGTGTGTGTGTGTGTGTGTGTGTGTGTGTGTGTGTGTGTGTGTGATACAACTGTTGGAGAGGACATATGGGAGGAAAGACAAAACAAAAAAACAACAGTACAGCTGGCAGTGAATGCATCACATCGCTTTATAGGACAGTATGGAAGTGTTCTGGGAAATGAACATTATGAATGACAAGCTGCTATGGACGTACACTTTGTAAAACATGCACAGAAACACCAAAACACATTGTTTTATTATACTTATAAAGTATAATACTTTGGTTTTGTCCAGCCATCAGTCCAAAACCCCAAATATTCAGGTCATATCACATAAGACAAAAAAAGGTAGCAAAACCTCACATTCGAGCCAGAAAATATTTGACATTTTCAGTTTCAGTTTCAGTCAAATCAAATAGTTGCGAATTAATATTCTGTCAATTCACTAGTCGTTATAGTCGTGATAAAGCCTGAGGTCATGGTGTGAGTGATGAGTGAGAAAATTGCTAAGACGATAGAGAAAGAAAAGTGGGGAAAACCTACTAAGTTAAATTTATCAATTTGTGCATGAGACTTGGAGACAGTAGTTTGACAAAAAAAAATCTGAACTCAAGATCCTCTGATCAGCTTTTTCAAAGCATTCAACCACCTCTCACGGTTTTCCTCAGCAGGTTGTCATCACATGACCCATCAGGACCCCTAAACTGACAGAAAGTAGACCACGAACCCCCATTCGATTTGTTCCAGGGTCCCTGATCTGATAGGATTCTTGCTTTTAGATGTTTTTATTACACAAAATGTATGAAACCCATGACATATATGTCATACATTCTGTCATTGTGTTACTTATGGATGGAATTATATAGTGACAATAAATTATTCCCCTTTTTGCTGGGGACCCCACTGGAACCCCCTCAAGGACCCCTGGAGGTCCCCAGACCCCACTTGGAAAACCACTGGTCTAAGACATGTGATAACAATCGGTTGTATAAAGCTTCTTTCACACATAGTTCTCTGTAAATTACTGGGATAACCTTTCAGGCACCGCTAGTGATTTTCACTATTCACACACACACTACTGTACATTCAGGAACATTTCCGTCTTGCGCCTTTCACACATGCCATGGTAATGCTGGAATACTATGCAACACTTATGGATGCCAACCGCCATAAAACTCAACAGAAGAAGAAGAAGAAGGCCGGATGTACGCATACATGGCGAAAGATGTCTCTTATTATTTTCAGGAGCATTTCTTTGGCCATTTGGCCCGGTGCCAATGGTCTTGTAACGTATTTGATATTCAACAAGTTTTCGAAACGAGTCAAATCACCCGCGAAAGCATTGGCGTAAATGCTAAACTGTAGACAAGTCGCGGATTCAAAATACGGATTACGGAAATTTGCGGAGTCTTGTGATTGGTTCATCTCATCTGTGTTTATTATCTATTCCGACCATTTACGTAAGTTCCTACAAGCAACCAGGGCGCTTTCGGCTGAAATTCATAAGATAACATAGACAGTGAGTCACTACGACTTGCCACCGCAGTAATGGCAGTAACACCGCTAGATCGTGGCAGACATAAAGCGGTCGCCAGATTCGTCTATAGAGCCCTGCACACGCAAATACACACACACACATGGCGGCAACTCCTGACTCACTTCACATCAGTTCTCATTATTAATACTCATGTAGTTTACTTCCTTTCTCTCATGTCTTCTGTGGAAGTTGACAGGAAGAGGAGAAAGTGCTGACAAAGACAACAACACGAAGGTCTCAGAGTATGCATGTTTATATGTGTTGTGTGTGAGTACGCAATGCGTAGTGTGCACAAATGGTGCGTGCCATTAATGCTCTTCTTTAGCAATTAGTGTTAGCCAAAGTAAAAGGCCTGTGGGCTCAACAGTCACTGTGACAGAAGAGGCACAAATGCAAACAAAAGAAGAAGAAGAGGGGGAGTTCTCAGAAAAGCAGAAAAGTCTTGATGGTAAAAGAAAAAAATGAATAGTCACATGACTTATTGCAATATACTTTTTTTTCTTCATATTAAAACATTGCCTGAAATAGACATTATGATATCAAAATCACTACATCTCAAGCATTGTTTGCTGAGGGGGTTTCATGCATAGAAGTCTCCAGTGGCTGCAAAGAAATGACGTTATCAATGGCGGGAAATTCTGAGCAAACAGTTCTGTGTGTGTGCGTGGGTGTGTGTGTGATAGATGTATACTAAGCGATGCAGACGGCAGGTTTTGAGACACCTGTCCCCCTAAAGATAAGAGCAGGAGATACCAGAGAGCTGACGAGGTGTGTTTCAGAGGCCTTATCTGAGCTGATGTATCTTGAAAGTCAGATGGCATGGCAATATAGTGCTGACACACACGTATGTACACACACGGCAAAAAGATGATACAAAAGGGAAGGGGACTATCCATCTGTCTATCTATCTATCTATCTATCTATCTATCTATCTATCTATCTATCTATCTATCTATCTACCTACCTATCTATCTGTCTGTCTGTCTATCTACCTATCTATCTATCTATCTATCTATCTATCTATCTATCTATCTATCTATCTACCTATCTATCTATCTATATCTATCTATCTATCTATCTATCTATCTATCTATCTATCTATCTATCGATACAGCAGTGTTTTTATTTGTGCTTTTATTCTATGCTATTGTCATTATTTTAAAGGTCTCATATTGTAAAAAGTGAGATTTTCATGTCTTCTTTGTTATAAAGCAGGTTTAGGTGCTATATAAATACTGTGAAAGTATGGAAACGCTCAATCCAGGGAGAAATACACACAGCCCGTATTCAGAAACTGAGCCTTTAAAACAAGCTGTCAGGATTTCTGCAATTTTGTGATGTCACAAATATACAATATTTAGACAGATTTCACAGTTTTAAACATAATCATTTTAATTGTGTCCCAATATATTTCCGGTTGCAGTGTACGTATGTGAATGACATCAGCTGATGGGAAGTAATGGACCCAAGCTGTTGCCTAGCAACGCAGTTCCATTGAAATTCCTGTGAAATGTGCAGAAATGGAGCATTTTCAGACAGATAGTAAATACAGGCATAATTCAGGCAGACAGTAGGAAAACAAAGGTTGTTTTTATTACAGCATGTAAACATGTTCTAGTGGAAAAATAAAATACAAGTAGGAACCTGTAAATGAGCACGATATGGGACCTTTAAAAGATAGTTTCCAAGATGTATCAGATGAGAAACACTCATCCATTAAAGTAATGACTAATAATTAAACAATATATATGTAAGTGCTCAATTACTGTACCAGCACTATTCCTGTTAAAAGAGAAGTTGATGTCTAGCAGGTTCTGCTTTACAAAATAATACAAATGTTGCGTCACAGTGCTTTTAAACATATGCGCATTGTCAGCATTAAGACTGATGAACCAGCAAAGTGTACAATGTGTTTTAAATTGTTTTTGTCGCTCTCAAAAGCTTTCACATGTCAGCCTTGATGAAGAGAAGAGAAGCAGGAAAAAACATACAGTACATCGCTTTTCCACCTACCTTTTGGTTATTTTCTGTTAATTATTAATTCATTGATAAACATAAGTGATTGTAATGTCATCTGTCTGTTACTTGATTTATCTCCTGAAAAACAATGTTACTGTAAACAACATGGTTTACTAGTTAACATTCGTCACGATTTATCGCAATTAAATATTTTAACCGACTGACTGCCCTACTATTTTTATATAAAGAGGATTATAGAGGATTTTAAATGCAGCTGAATTTCTCAATAGATTTGAGTTTTAAAACTAATCTGCAATTTTAAGTAATTACATTTAAACATTTACCTTGACGTGAAGATTAATTCAGCTGAAGTGGATACTGAGTATCTACATGTCAGCATGCTAATGTGGTGTATTTTGCAGAGATTTATGACGTAAGCAGTAAAAAAAACCCAACAACAACAACAAAGTTTTGAAATTCAAATCTGTTTATTCATGTCTCACACTAACAGCATCTTGAGTGGAATTAGGAATATTATACACACCTTGAAAATGGGTTCACACACACACACACACACACACACACACACACACAAACACACACACACACACACACACAGAAAACCACAGGCTTCACAATGTAGTTATCTGGGTGCAACATTGGGGTAATGTGACCGAGCAGAGGCGCCTTAGCTCATCAACAAAATGAAGAGGGTTGAGGTGTGTGTGTGTATAAGTGTGTGTGTGTGTGTGTGTGTGCGTGAGGATGTGGAGAGTGTGAGAAAGAGGGGGGGGGGATAGAGGGTGGTAGGAGCACAGCCGTGCAGAGAGATAAGAAGTTGTGGGATTGTCGAGTCGAGAGGGAGAAGAAAAAAAAGCAGAGAAAACAGATGGATATAGAGACTCTTTATGCGAGTGTGTGAGTGTGTTTGTCTGTACCACAACTTCACAGCAGTGGTGCCAATATTAGAGGTCACATTTTAAGCACTTCTGAATAATAACCAACTTATTACTTCCCATTAAAAAATATTTATTACAGTGTGATATTTTGTACAAGACTACAAGTGAAACGATTTACGCGATAGTATACATAATGTTCAAAACGGTTTTACCAAGAATTCATGAACCTTCTAATAAATGTTTTAAGCCTCTTTTATTCTGCACAACACGAGTTAATATTGCACATCTGGCATGTTCAGCCCTTATCCACTCACCACGTACCATCTGCTGGGTGCAGCTCTCTACCTTTCTTTTTTATCAAAGTAGCCGTTAAGCAGGGGATTCCCGATTCCCTCCCAGAGTCCGATTCCTGCCATTTGGGGATGAGAAGTCCGGTAAAAGAGAAAAGAGAAAAGGTTGAAGGTGAAAGGTCGGCGTTGGATGGTATTCCTCAAAGAAGAGACAGTGTTAGAGAGCGGGGCCACTGAGCCTGAATGCGGCTACACATGACGCTGATATCCAAATAAGCGGCGAGGATGATTGTCCGGGTATAGCGCATGCGTGTTCGCATTGTTGCTACAAATACATGGACACGCGTTCGCACGTGAGCGCTGTGGCCGTCCGTCCTGTGCACGCCGGCGGGCAGAGCAGTCTCACACCTGCTTTTCATGTACATGTACAGTGATGCTGTAAGGTGAGAAACAATGCAGCAAAAAGCTGTTGCAGCGCTTTCACACGCATTCTCTCCGAGCGGGCGTTCGCATGTTCTCACCACACACACACACACACACACACGCACACGGCTCAGCTGAGGTAAGCAAATTATCTCTGTGTTGTTAAAGCCAGCTTTCTACCCATCCTCTCACAGTTGCTCACACCCCTAAACACACACACACACACACACACACACATAGTACCTGTCATATCCTGTCTTGATTTTACCCCTGACGGACGTCCAAGCGCTTGTACAGTGGACATTAGACGGCAGTGTTAGCCGAGGGAAGCGTGATGAGAGGAAGAGAGAAACAGGAGTTATGCAAAAACAATCACGCGATCAGCAGGTCACATGAGTAAATAATGAGAAACAGTTTGGGTTGTGATTTCTGGTATCTGTCGGTGGAGAAGTTCACTGTGAATGTGTATTTGTGCAAGAAGAAGAAATAGTGCACATGTCTTTGTGCTTGTCTGTGTGTGTGTGTGTGTGTGTGTGTGTGTGTGTGTGTGTGTGTGTGTGTGTGTGTGTGTGTGTGTGTGTGTGTGTGTGTGTGTGTGTGTGTCTGTGTGTGTGTGTGTGTGTGCACGCACATCACCAGCAGTGAAGGTACATTCGGTTTAAATCATGTTCTGAGAATCCGCGGGCCCACATCAGATACATGTGCCGCATGTATTAGACACACACACACACACACACACACACACACACACACACACCCTGTCATAAACAAAGGGTCCTGTGGGAGGAAGTGCGAGGGAGGGAAAGCACCTCATCAAGACAACAACAACAGCAGAGGTGCAGGGAGCGACAGCTGCTCACTGAGAGAGACATGAGGGATCACCTCTGTACCGTAACTACAAACACAAGCATGGCTGCCTCCACTCTCACACACACACAGAGCACACCGACGGACAACACCTGATGTTACAAAGGAGGGCAAACCTGAAGTTAGTAATTACCCTATTGGAAAAACCTACGAGTTATGAATATTCGCTCTGTCTCCCTTTCACTTCAATTACACATTTCGTGTATTCGTGCAATTTGCAAAACAAGCTCCAGAGTCGCTCAACTGCGATCGGCTGATAGAAACACTCACTGCAGTGTGTTTGGAGATGGAGAAGTTATTATTGTAGCACTGTTTAGTACAATATTCCTCCACCAGATGACAAGCTGCACCATCTGTCTCACAAACAGTCTCCCACAAAATGATGTTCCCATACAACTAAACTGCATTCTCAATTATGTTTTGAGGGAAATATATTTTCTCCTGGATTACGGTCGTAGTTTTAAACAGTTTTAAACCCATGGTTAACGTTGTAAATTGAAACAAAACAAAAAAACGTACCAAAACTACTTAGTTAGGTTTAGGCAACAAAACTACTGGGTTAGGTTTAGTAAAAAAAAAATGATTGTGTTTAAAATGACTGTTTCACACGGGACACGAACAGCGGTCTCCAGTCCTGTGACCCCTCCACCACCCCATAGTGAACTTTCTTTTCTTGTTATACTCGTTATTATACCACGTAACTTGACAGGGCTGGTCTCACAGACTGTTTACAGTTTGTGATTACTCTGCTAAATATTTTTCATTACCCAAATCCTTTTTGGTACCGAATGAGGGCCAATTTAGTTGAACGGAAGACTAAGGTTAGCGTACCTTTTGTCAGCAAAATCTACTTATCTCTCTATCATTGCATGGCACCTTGCTGCAGGCCGCACTTCGCCGCTGCTCTGGTGTGTTTTCGCCGTTAGTCTATTGATAGGTGAGATCTTTATGAAAATGGACGCCCGTCATTTCAACACAAAAACACTTCTTCCCTCTGTCTTGTGTAAATTATGTAAAATCAGTCAGAAATGCTTGTGTGTGTGTGTGTTTAACAGTTACTCTGGGAATACCTTCAGTCAACATGTGTGTGTGTATGTGGAAAGTCAATCAGCACCAAATAATTATAGGGGGGTGTCTGCTCTCTGTTGACAAAGGCTGTGCTGCTGAAACATTGTATTTGCTGAAAGTAACGTTTTCTCGGTACTCTGGAGTTCTTTTCTTTCTTGTTAGCATCACTGACACAAACACCTGAGGCCTTCACGCACCCAAATTATCCCCGGCTGCAACATATCCAGTGGTCTATCTATCCTGGAGTCCCCTCCCCGTCATTCTGCTTTCACTCTACAGACGATGCTTATGACTAAGCATGTTGCTGCTTTGACCTTTATCACTTTAATTTCACAGTAAAAGAGGCCCCCGTTCTTTTGTGGGTATGATAGGAGCAAAAAGCCCAGCCCAAGCCCCCCCACCCCCCCCCCCCCCCCCCCGACACACACACACACACACACACACACACACACACACACACACACACACTCACACACAGTATCTGACCACAGTCAGTGGGTACCTCTCTTGACCACAATTGACTCCAATCAAACCTATCCCCAGCACATAGCCATGGCCACACCTAGAGGCCCAGTGCTGGTCCAGCCCCGCTATTACGTCATGCTAATTTATGCCAACACTCATTTCGCACGGAGGGTATAGTGTTTGTTGTTAAACTGGGAATCCCTGACTTGCTGTTTGACAGCATGAAGAATATGAATTTTACATTTAGTCATTTAGTCATCCATCAATGTGCCGTATTGACAAGTGAAAGTCGTCCCTGAGGGGGGAACTCCCGGCTGCTGAGTCACTCTCACACACTCACACACCTGCCTCCAGGGGAAACTTCTGATGGGCACGGCCTTAGATAAATTGATTATTCATCATAATACACAAAATGGTAGTAATAAATACGGACAGGAAACCCCAACCGCCGCGTGGAACAGTAGCAGCCCGTAGAGGTATTTGGCCTGACTCAGTTGTCGTAAGTGTTATTGTTGGCACGTTCCTTCGTTGGGTGAGTTGTAAAGTGCAGGTGCACAGCCCTCTGGACAGATTGTTGCAGGGCGAGGAGGAGCTTTTCCTATGCAAACACAATCACACACACACACACACACACACACACACACACATGCACAGGTGCATCCAGGTAGATAACCTGGTGTCGTGCAATTTTATCACCCATAGATGACGTTCTTTTAAGGGGCATCTCTCACCTGCAGTATAAAGATAACCACTCACACCCACGCCGCGTCCAACTCTTGAAACGTATTTGCATTTTTGCCGATTTACAGCGCACGATAATGAGACTGTCCACAACGTTAGCGGCTCCGTCCTGTTTCTTTGTTGGATTTTGGGGAAGTTTACACTCCAGCAACGTTGGTGATATATTCTATAAGCCTTTTCTCTTGTGTGTTAAAAGTGAAAACATACTGTTTGAAAATGCGAAAAAGTATGAAAGCTAAAGAGCCAAAAAATGGTTATATTAGAATGAAAAAAACAATCTGATCTTACATTTTATAATACCAGCCTAATACAAGAACAATGCTGTTTCCGTCTTCTAATAATTTGCCTGGGACATGTAGCTTTAGCCTTAAGCGTGATTTATGCTTGCGCATCCGCGAGGGTCGCGAGTGTCTGCACGGCCAAATTAACATCAGGCAGGTTTTCACCTGTCTGTGCACATCCAAATTTTTCTGACTACGTGCTCATGGATGAGCGGCGAAAATGGAGAACTTTACAATGAGCTTTGAGAAACGTCTGTTTGCCACGAGGAGAAACCCGCACGGAGAATAAGACCCTTCGCCAAGCCCCTCCCTAGAACGGCCACTCTCCAATCCTACGTAAGCAACCGTAACTGAGGCGCAGGAGCCCTGTCGAGCTTTAAGCCGTGTGTATGGAACCCGCAAGTCCGACAGCAGATATCCCCAAAGTGTCGTATTTTTCCACTTTTCCGAAGTCAAAAAAACGCAAGAGGAGCGATATCGGATATGGTGTGTGGAAGACCTCACTCACAGCTGAATCCATCGAAGATCAACCAAAACTCCTTCGTTGGCTCCATGGTAAGACGCTAACAATGTTAGCTAGCTTAGCACGTTGGTTGCAAAACAAAGATGGTTGAACACTAATTATTCATTATTTGTGAGACAAATTAATACTAATTTCAAGTGGTAAACCGACGGATCCGAATTGCGCCGCATCTAAAATTAGCTTCTCCTTCTGTCTTAAAATGGCTTTCTGAGCTCAACTTTGGTATTTATTGCAACCCTAAATTCAATTCTACTTGATAATTTGAATGGATTTGGATCTCAATAACCCTGTTCGTTGCCAGAAGAAAGGCACAGTCACCTAAAACCATTTAATGATACCTTTAGAATATGAAAAATGATTAAATGGATAATAGTTATGCGAAGCTTCTCTTAAGAGGCTGCTGAATGCTCTCTCTTAAGGGGTGGGGGGGGGGGGGGGTAGAGAAAACCGGCTGTTCCTGAATCAGCCAGAGGCAGACGTTTTCTGGGAGGGCATGGTGAGGATTGCAAAACAGGAAACACAGGGCCTTGATAAGTCACAAACACACACACAGACACACACACACACACACACACACACACACACACACACACACACACACACACACACACACACACACATACAGGGCAACTGCACATACAAAAAGTGTGTGGGCATGTTGCGCAGGGCACTTGGAAATGGGTACGAGTGACAAAGAGAGTGTGAGCATGTGTCACAGCAACGGGGGCCCCTTCTGATGCTCTTCTCAGTAAGTACAGGATGTGTGTGTGTGCAAGTTGTGAAGTTGAAGAGATGGGTGTAGGGCTTACGGTACGTGCCAAGATGATCACAAGGTGTGATTGATGGCACTGTTAGCGAGTTGGCCGTCAGTCGCTCTGCAGGACTAACAGGTACCAAGGCCTGGGTGAAAAAAAAAAGAAACATGAAGGCAAAACATCATAAACGAAAGGAACAGTAACTTGAGTTAAGTGCTCATAAAGATGGATGAGTACCTCCTTCTGTCTTCATCTCTCTCTGTATCTATTTCTCTGTAATACACACACAAACACCTTCACTACACGGTCTTGTCTTTCCTGTGAATCCTGGACACGTTTGAACACGCTCACCGCCCCGTGATGACTTTAAACACACATACGGCACACACATGTCGAACCAGCGCTTAGCGTGGTGTAACACTTCATCACTTCACTGGCTGCCACTCTGTAAGCATTAAAATATCTGTCTTTAACATACTTTAAAAGTCAGTGTTTCTCACCTTGATCATCCTCAGACAGCATGAAACACTTGCACCGTTTTCTTCGCCTTTACAGTCATGTTATCTTCTTTTGCTGCTATTCAGAAATGGACTTAGTCTTTGCGACGTCACCCAGGTTTCTGAAGAGCCGTTGGTGTCGCCGTCTTGGCGGTGACGACACAGCTCACCTGGCTAATCCAAAAATGGGCAAAGAGGTGGATCGTCGGTGGAGCTGAGGCCCGGGGCCCGGGTGGCAATATTACAAATCCTACTATAGCAAAGGCATGACCTGCCCTATGCTGCCTCTGATTGGCTTACCATATTCTTACCCTAACCCTAACCAATCTCACTCCTCATGCCTAAACCTAACCAATCCAACCAACGAAGGCAGCGAGTACTAGCCAATCAGAGGCAGAGTATGGCGGGTCATGCCTTCGTTATAGAGTGCTGCAGGAATGAGTCCTAAAACCCGTAAATAAGTTAGCATTTTAGCACTTCGGTTCCCTCGTCTGGAAGTCAGTGTTTTTTTTTTAATGGGTTTTCAGTTAGATGCTTGAAATAAGGTCTGTGGTTAACACACATTTAAGAGATTTTAACGTTTTGTTCTGCGACATAAAAGACGTCATTAAATAAGTTGTGAATTTTGAAGCTTTTACAGTGCAGAAGAAGAGGGCGCAACGAGATTATGTAATTAAAAGAGCGCCCGTCGAACCTAAAAAAAAAAAAAAACGATGTGGAGAACCTGATGGAAACATGGCGTTTACTGTATGTTTGTTTCATGTATTAATCTTAGGAAGGTTTCAGTCTCCTCAGCGCTCCACAGATCCGATGTTTCGCCCCGCCGCCATTTTTCGTCTCTTCGGTGGAGCGGAAGCCTCGTTTCACAAGTTCATGTAGAAAGAGGTGGATGAAACGCAGACTTGTTTTTTCGCCGAAGCCTTAAATAATAATGATCGTCACGAGCACGAGAGGCGCTCGCCAACACAAACTTTTCTCATCAGTTTCACCAGTTTTAAGAGAATTCGGCTGCCATCCATGCAGTTGTTTCATTGCTATATATGCAAGTGATTGCGTGGTTTACCTTTTATACAGTTATAAAGCACGCCATCACCGCTGGATGAGTGTTACTGTGAGACATGTTACATGTTACATGTTATCTGTGGCAGGTCAGAGGTCAAAATTAGACATTGAACACAGACTGCATTTACTGAATGCAGTTATTCAAATTGAATTGGTTTCTTCATCCCTAAGTAATACATATAAACCGCTACAGTACAAATCTTTTTTTTTTTTTTTTTCCTAGTAACTCAAAAGGTAAAGTTAAGAAGCCCCCAGCAGGAGCTTCGATCCCTGAGGCAACATCTATCTGGCTCCTGTTGCCAAACAGAAACAGTAAGCAAACGTCTGGTTTGTCCTTATGGGGAGTTTACTGTACATGCTGTGGTAGGGGTGGATGTGTGTGTGTGTGTGTGTGTGTGTGTGTGTGTGTGCGGGGGGGATTCTCTGGAACAGGATGTAGCTGTGCAAACGCCTAAAAGCTTCTTTTGCTTGTGTTTGCACAAGAGATGAAGCAGCAAAAAAACACAACCAGATCCTATACTCTAAGCCTCAGGTCCGCAACGTACCCATGCTGGGGACTTTACCACAACCTGTCCGTCACCACGTAAGGTACCAACCGATAGAAATCTCAGTTTGAGATTTACTTCATATCATAATGTTATGTAGACCTTCAGGTACATGCAGAAAAGCACTATATTTTATATTTATACAGCTGAATGGATAACTTGGCAAGCAACACTGTAGAATGCAAAACTATGCAAATTAGATGCAAAGGGAGAGTCAGCGCTGTGATGGAAAATTTCTAGTTGGCTCAGAGACACATTTTCACTAGTGAGTAAGCAAATAAAACGTGACTTCAATCATGATTATACAACAATCCGGTGGTGACAGTAACTAAGTACATTTACCTAAGTACTGTACTGAAGTACAGTTATGAGGTACTTGTATTTTCATTTTGTGCTATTTTATACTTCTACTCCACATTTCAGAGGAAAATGTTGTACTTTTTACTCCACTACAAATATTTGACAGCTTTAGTTACGAGTTAGTTTGTCAAATTTAAAGTCTCATCTAAAATATAAGAGCAGCTTCTAAAATATGATGCATTGTTACAGATAAAAAGTACCCAGAATTAAATAAAGTAGATAAAAGACTGCTGCTTTTACGTTAATCGATCAGTAATATTTCAATAATAAATATGATAAATATAATACAAATATACAGTGCTTGAGTACTGTAATAAGTAGTGTACTTTTACTTAAGTAAAACCTTGATTGTGAGACCTTTACTTGTAACGGAGTATTTCTATATTGTACTCCTTCCACCAGTTACTTTTATTACTTCAAGTAGAGTTTGCTGATAAATACTTATACTTAAAGGTACAGTGTGTAGGATTTGGAGACATCTAGTGGTGTAGTTGCAGATTGCAACCGAGTACCTCTCCGCTCACTCTTCCCTTTACAAGACTGCGGTAACGTGAGCCGCTAAGTGCAAAACCGTGGTAACACCGTTCGCCTCGCTCAGAGGCCATCCTTACCATAATAATACTATTTTAGGAAAAGTAAAAAAACATGAGAATATATAATGTTTCAGCTTGTTTCAGTGGCTCCCTCAACGGGGAGGTCAAAGGTCGGGGTCAGGCACCTAGTATGAGGGTATCTTGGCTGAGCAGGTACTTGTCAACACCAGCTTTACTGTAACTCCCCCCTTATAGTATGAACACAAATGATGTGGGATTCGCAGTATAAACAGGGATTAAAGGTCTAATAAAGGACTTTTAGGTCCACACTTGTAATAATTCCCCTGTATGTTCCTTAAAAGAGCAGGAAGAAGTGGTGACGGGAAGAGATCCCTCCAGATCCAGCTGGTAAATGGAGCCAAAGAACAGGTTTGGCAGCTATGACTTCATCCTCCCAACAAAGACGGAGAGGGATGGATAGAGGCGTTGGGAGGAAGAAGGGAAGAAGAGAACAGGCATTAAAAAAAAAAGTCACATCACCGGCAATTCCAGGTACATTAGTGGGTCACATGAGATGCCATTGGCAGGAGAATGAACCACACCCTGGCATTTGGTACAAAAGTACAAATGTGTCTGTGTTTGTCCACATGGTAAACAGCTACAGGGGTGTATTTAACAACTCACGTTGACTCTCTTGGCTTCTCACCCTGACGCCTTGATAAAACCGCTGGGCATTAAGTGTCTTCAGGCTGAACACAACTTACTAGACAGTTATGGAAACTTTGTGGAACAGCTGATGCCTATCTGGTAGTTTTTCTCATGAAGCTTAATCCCTGAGTGTGCGTCTACTGTCAGACCCTCAACACACACCCGCCCCTGCAATACACCGAAACACATGCCCCTAGTCTTCCCATGCCGCTCCATTTAGTATCTATCTACGTATCTGTCCTTTCTTTTTTTTTTCTTGCCTCTACCTGGACCGAAAAACGCCGGAGGTTTTTCTCGTGGGAAACTCTTGGGAGAGGTATGTTGCCCCGTGAGCAGGGAGCGAGAGTGGAATCCCGTTTTTCTGGGTCTAAGTCTCACTCCCTGTTCCGCGATCCCATCCCAGACTCGGTGTCACGAGTCAGGCGTCGTGTCAGGACTCGCAGCGATGTTCTCGCCTGTTCTCGCTCAGCCGGATTTTGGGGTTTTGGTTGTACACACAGCACCTGTGCTCTACTTCACCCTGACCTTTCTTTTTCTGCTCCCGTCTTACATCACTGTGTTTCTAATCGTGCTTCCTTTACAGCCGAATTTCACTCCCACATGTCCATGGAAGGAACGCATTCACACTGGAACTCAAACCACCTGATTTCCTTAAAGTTCATACTGCCTGAGAGTGAAGTGTGTTTACCGTATTACATTTTTTTTGATTAAAATAGAGGCACCTCGCAATGACCTTTATCATAATTAAAGCAGTATTAACACAATGTGTGTCTGCTGCCAGACCTTCTTTATCAAACTCCCTAGTCAAGTAAAATAGGGAAACCAACAGTGAGAGGGAAAGTGTGTTTTCCAGCTGTAAGTGCATTTCATTTGCAGAAATTATTGCAGATGTCTGTGTCACAAGGGTTTTCAAAGGATATTTATACAGGAACTCAGCCAATAGAATTTTTTTTTATAAATAAAAAGTTACTAATTATAATGCAATATGTGGGAGTAATGGCTGAAATGAAAAAAAAACAACCTGTATAACATACTGATTCACATCATAGTGAGGTAACTATGATGACATTTTTCAATGTCATTTTTACATTTTCACTATGACCAGGTCCAGAGGATAATTTCTCAACAACTCCTGATAGTCATTAATTCAGATATGAGTATTAAAGGTGCCCAGAAGGTTAATATTATGGGTTTTTGGTGATAACCTGATCCTTTGTTAAGTGGTATCTGACGAGTGATGGCTGGATTTCCTTCATACATGCTGTGTTAAAGGCCGGAGTATGCCCTGAAAATAACTAATTGAAACTAACTAGCTTGATGTGTCATCCAAACACGTTTGAAAGTATAAGTGGATTTTTTAAAGTGGCATTAGACAACTTTTCAACTCCCTCCCCCTCCCCCAGCATTTCTAAGTGGTATTATTGTCGGTGATTAATACCTACAAATTTAGCGACTTATTCTGACCACCTCTCTCCCTGCTATGTCTCTGACCTCTTAGTACCATACACGCCGGTGCGTACTTTGAGATCCTCGGAGGTCTTCTGTCTGTTCCACAGACCCGGCTGAAAACTAGAGGGGAGAGAGCGTTCGCATTCAGGAGCCCAAGGCTCTGCCCGAGGAAATCAGGTCAGCTGAGTCGGTAAACTCCTTTAAATCCCTTCGTAAAACATTCTTTTATCGGAGAGCCATTCCTGATTTTGAGTTTTAATTTCCTTAAACTGTCTTTTATTTATTTTATTTTATGACATGTCTTCTATTTTGCTGCCCGTGTGAAGCACTTTATAACATGGGATTTGAAAGTGCTCTATAAATGAAGATTATTATTATTATTAGTGTTATAAGGGAAAAGGCAAGAGACATATTCAAATATATTATATTGTAATTCATTCCCAATGCTGCTGAGTAATCGCAGTCCAAGGCTCTTCTCTCTCGTGCAGTGCGCGGGCGGTCTCTCCCTCGCTCCCTCTACGCAACCACTAAGCTTTATGCAAATGAATGCGTGATGATGTCACCAATATGCAGATGAGCGTATGCCGTCATCTGGCGACTTTTGGAGCTGGTGCTAGCTACTTTAATTGGCAACACTACACTGCATTTTGTTTTTCACAGTTACTACGGTTGTTCCACAGTCCACCATTTCCACTACTAGTCATAGTGACTGCAAAGAACTTATTTTGATACTTTTTGGGATAGCTACCGAAAATAAAAGCACAATCCTCTTCCTGTTTTAGTTTCGCAACGGTTGACGCACTTCCTTTGTGACGGATATTGACTCTTCGTTTTCCCGGGAGATCGTACCCGGTGGCAGACAGAATTGCATACTGAAAGTGAAGCTAACAGCACACTTTTGTACAGTTTCTTGTCCAACTGTCAGTTTTGGATTCTCTGATTATTTTTTGCAAATTGAAAGTTTCTGACTTCTGTTAAAAAAGAGAGACATTTTTTTTTAAAGCAGACATTTCTGTGTCTGAAAGGTTCTAAATATCTAAAACATGCCTTGGGCACAGCTTGATTTAGCAACAGAAATATGCAAAAAGAAAAAAAGGAGATAGCGTCTCTCCTGTTAACTTCCTCATTCCTCTTCTCCTCTCCCCATTTCCCAGAAAGAGAAACATGATGCAAAACAAGGAAGAACCCTGATGTGAACTTCTTTTTGAAATACAGATCTCTGAGTCAGCCTTTACAAACTGTGAGCCAAAACTGGGTGACATTATCCCAGACCTTTTTGGTACATGTTTCTCTGGAGTCATTGTTCAATTTAACACATAAACCACAAGCATTAGCCCGTCAACGGATTGCTATTTTGAGATGCTTTCGATCTAAATGTCAATGCACATATATATCTCTGAGAACCAGAACAGCCTCACATCCCCATCCTACTTTCAGAATCACATCACAGAGACGAAGAAAAGAAATCGTTTTTGTTCGGCGTCAAAATGTATCAGCCACGATAACACGGGGACAGACGGCCGATCGGATAAAACCACAAAGACGGGTTGACAGGCAAGCGAGCTGTGTCCAAACTCCTGGACCTGTGTGAGGTGGGACAAGGAGGTCAAGAATGAATGAAGCGAACAAAAAGACAGTCAGACTTACGCTGCGATGACACAACAGCTGATGTCCTTACGCCTCGTCATGTGGAGATGAAAACACCCTGGACTTGAGTCTGAGCGAGCGGACGCAGACAGAGTGGACGGCAGGAAGTGAGTGATATCAGCTGGGGGAAGAGTTTGAGAGAGACGCGGCAAAGCTTCCTGGGTCAAACACACACACACACGTGTGCATACATGCGCTTTCAAAGACTAACGCGCACGGTGATGCAAGCGACAAAATTGGTGACATAACCGCGGTAAGATATGTAACACATATGTTAGGAGGCGTTTTCTGTTTCTGCTATGATTTCACACATTTTACTACATTTTCACTTGTATTTTTCTCTTCACTACTGAGGGGGGAAGGTCAGCAAAGGTCAAATTAAGAGTTTGGGAGTGTGTGTGGTTGGGAAGTAAAAAGTGAAACTATATTAATTGAAGTTTTATTGGGAAGCAGTTTGGTAAAAGAAAAAGAAAAGGGGAAACCATCTTTATTTTCATGGTATAAAACACCTCATGGAGAACTTAATTGGAGGAAGTTTGACGCAGGAGGAACAACAACAAAAGCAATATCGAGTTATATCACATCAGTAGTGGAGCATTGGGTGTATCCCTCTTTCTGCAATACTCACACACACACACAGCAAATGCACGGAAGAGAAAAGGGGAAATTCTCTCTCAATGAGGTGAACAATACTTGACATATCTTGACATATTTTTACTACACACTTCCCCTCTTTGTGACAACTTCCTCACAGTTTTCACTACCAGCGCTGCGTGCTATTAGAGGCTGCATATGAATGAAGAAAGATGCGCACACACACACACACACACACACACACATGCAGGAGAGGGGAGAGAACGAGAACAGAGTTGTTTTGCAACTAGAAAGAGGAAGGTACATGTGTCACTCATTGTTTTGTGATGCAACACGGACCACTCAATGGACACACACTCTCTCACACACACACACACACACACACACACACACACACACACACACACACAGGGCTCACGTTATTCACGTCTCTTATCCAATCTTGTATGCAAAATATTCTGTATCGCCCGGGTATATTTTCATTACAAGAAAAAACAAAAAACTCTTGTTAGCCCTGGAACAACGAGGGACCTGAGGGGGGCAAGATGGAGCATGCGAGTCAGTCACCCACCTCTCCCTGTGTCCAACTCACTGGCACTGCAGATTTGCATAGATATTTGCAAGTCAAATGAGATGCATGGAGAGAGAAGGGGTGTAACTCTGGAGAGCAAACTAACCCCAGAATTCCCCTTCCTTCTGGGAGACTCCCAAATTACTTCCAAGAAAAAAAGAGGTTATCTCGTACAGTTTGTTGGACATGCTTATAATTGTTCCATCGTAGGTCATTGGGGTTGGTTAAATGCATTGCACCTGCACACCTGCACACCTGCACGCAGAAAACATCCGCAAAGACACATTACACAGTAAGCTTCTCATGCACACACCTGTGTTCAAAATTATTTCGAAGCAAAAAAACTGTATTGACATTCTCAATGTACCTGATCACCCCAAATCAGCCTCAGGGCCTCAGAGTCCTGAAATAAAAGTGTATTTGCCGTCGTTTGTTTTGCTTGCATTTACATTGTTGATAGAGATGGAAATGTTGTCTTTGTCTTCTGCTAATTGATGCTTGAGGGGTCAAGACCTTGCTGCCCTTCACAGGCTTTGATTTCACACACATGACCCTGACCCTTGAAGCAGCAGCGGGTAGAAATGGAGCAAATATGATTAAAAGAAAGTTATTTTTATAAAACGGTCACTATATCCTGACAGTATAGTGCATGAGACAGGTAATTTGAAAAAAAAAATCATGTGCCTCTGTGTCCTCCGGTGCACCTAATGACATCTGCAAGATTTCACAGACCGGAAGAAAACAACCAATCAGAGCCGAGCTGGAGCCTGCCGTCTCTGAGCAGCTGTCAATCACTCGCAAACTCCAATCAAACGGTCAAACTAGGCAGCGCTGATCAAATATGAATCAATATTCTGTTACTGTAATGCGAACTATTTTAATTATTTATCCGTTACTTTTAGCGACCTATTTCAACTTTGCTCGCTTGCTATAGGTTATTGTAGCTGGTAGCTAACTGCTTATTGTGACAATAAATGTACTTATATATATATATATATAGAAATGATGAGTCACACACAGACTCCCCTGGTGAAAACACAGCCAAACGCTGTCACCGCTGGTAATTACCATGAAACTTATATAAGAAATACAGTCACTTTTTATAGTAGGCATTTTAAAGAAGTATTTTTTAGCAATATAAAATCTGCAGAGCCAAGAGTTGGAACCAAACAAAAGTTACAGGGAAACACAGTCACTCTAAAAGCTCACTGCTCTGATGTGAATCGAGTCTCTTTGAATTGACTGGGTCACGTTTTGAATATGCAAATGAGAGGGTCTGCCCTCTGGCCAATTGGTCCTCAAGTTAGAATACTATTGAAGCTAATTTTACTCTATTTTGGGTACTTAGGGATTCTATAGGATCTTCCACAGTCTCATGTTTAAGCCGTCTACCCTGGCTGCCCGTCTACCTTCAGTTCAAAGATGATGTCCTTTAGTATACAGGAGAAAAACACTCAGACACTAGTAGTAATACTAGTAGTATTACACTTCTCTTACCAAAAAGAAGTTTATTCAAGTGTGCTAATTTAAACTTAAAATACGAGAGTATGGTTTCAGTTTACTTTTTATGTACTTATCAGGGATATACTTAACAAAATTATACTTAAGTATACGTATACTACAAGTATACAGAAAAGTCTAAATATATTTGGCTTACAGTATGCTTACTTTTTGAACATGTTTTGATATTAATTTACTTTAAAACTTCAAGAATTTTCTACGTTTTTGCTTTCTCCGTTCACCATGGAGGCATGTGAGAAAAACTTTTTTTTTTTTTTTCAATCTCCTCACAAAATATCAAGTCAAATAGAAAAAGTCTCTTTATGTAATGCATAAATCATTGGCTAAGTACTACAAGTTAATGAAAACTTACAACTATACTTGCAGTAAAAACTAATAAAATAGTAGTTTGCTGAGAATGTACTTTAGAGTGTACTTTCATAAACTAAAAAGTGGACTACAAGTACATAACTAGTAAACTAACAGCATACCTATAAGTTCACTTAGATGTAAACTAGTTGTGTACTCAAAGTTTACTATTCTTACAATTAAAGTGCACTTAAAAGATTACTTTTATAAACTAAAAAGTTGGCCAATTAAGTCCCAAGAAGTATTAAAGCAGTACACTTAAAAGTATACTACCAGTACACTGATATTAGTATACTTACTACATAAAGTGTACTTGGGAAATATACTTGAACTTAATTCTACTTCATAAAATAAACTTGAAGTATACTACTTTTTGTGTAAGGGTTTGCTTTTGCTGTAGTTTAGGGTGCTCACAACTCTCTGCAAAAGCAAGAAACATGATTTTATAGTGTAAATTTAAAAAAAAAAGAAGTTGTATTTGTAAATTTTCTGGATTTATGGGCGCATTTCCCCGTTTCAATGTACCAACCCAACCCTACCATAAAACTTGGCCGTGCAAACCACAAACATATCACACACACGCACGCACACATCCCCCAAATCTAGACTAAATAAACACTGGCACGCATGGTTTAGTCCAACACTAAACGTCTTGTTTACAGCAACAACAATATTACTGAGCCCGTGCAATTGTGTCTTTGATAGCAATATGATTTGACTAATGATGCCGAGCCAAAGGAACAGGCCCAACAGGTTGAGCTGTACTGACAAAAACAAGAGGAGACGTGACTTACAGGAAGCTGCTCAGCGGGCCTGAAGGGGAATTGCACAGACCAGTGGAGGTTTGGCTCCATGTATACAGTGAATATATGCAGTAAAACACTAAAAAAGGCCCCTATTACAACGACTTTGAGTGCCGTCAGCAACATTGAAGTATTAATAACTAGAAAAAATAATACCTTCTTAAGTATTTTGTCTCTTTCTTAAAAATAATCTTGAATTTGAAGCCAATAAGAAAAAAAATGAGAGGGACTAACATGTATCTCACAACCTGTTTTATAATAAATACTCATAAATGGCCTTTTAAAGGGGCGCTACACCAATTTTACACATGATGTTCAGTTTACTCGTAATGAGGAGTACTACTCAGCCTGTGAATACAGTTAAATGATATCTTGGGGGGAGCTTTCCAAAGTATGAAAAAAATACCACATAAATAACCCTCATAATAGAATTCACTATTTTGTTGCATCATGGGATTTGTAGGAGCCGGCATTTTTGGAGCTTGACCCACACCAGGGACAAAAAAGTCAGAATAACTGCTTTCATTTTGATTTTTTTTTTTGTTCCCCAACTCTATGGAAAGGCAATAATAAATCACTGGAGTAGTCCTTTAAGGGCACTTTCACAAGCCAACATTTAGTCCGCTTTAATCGAACACTGGTGCGTTTCGTTTGGTGCAGGTGTGAACGCAGTGATCGTACTCTGGTGCGGCCCAAAACAACCAGACCGAGACCTCTTGCGAGAGGTGGTCTCGGACCGTTTCCAAGCGAACCAAAACGCTGGCTGCCTGTGCGGGAATTGGTTGAGATGGAGACAGGTAAACGACAGGTTATCATGAGTGAGACTTCTGCAGAAGTCCGATGTTTGCTTTACATCAGGGCTGAAGAGATAGAGAACACACAGAATATGGCAAATAAAGCAAAAACAGTGACATTTATAAAGTCATAAACTGGAGGGATTTGTGCGCAGTGCCGAGCCAAAGTGAAAAAACTTCGACAACATCATAGTCCGCGATTCCCTGCATAGAAGTGGATAAAAGAAGATAAATTTGCTTCTTCGTACAGCCCCCTCAGCAATTAATCATTCATCATTTTTTTCATTTGGTCCGCTTAAAATGTGTGCACTGTGAAACCAAACCAGACTCAATAGAAAACGAACCAAAAGTATTAAAAGTTTAACAGATTTTTTTTTTTATGAATATAAAATTATGGGTTGTACTGCAAAGGTCAAAGGTTACTACCAGTGTATGGATTCAAAATACCGCTCCTATATTTTGGTGACACATTGCAAAAACACGTGTCATTGTGTGCGATAATGAGCAAGTCGCTGCAGGTTGCTGCACCTTTTCTTTGGACATGAACATCCAACCAGGCCCTCGGTACAATCAGGCTGCAGCCGCTTAATAATCGGTTACTGTGTCAAATGGTCAGAAAACACAGAGGAAAAAACCCCAACGTACATCATGTACTTTTTCCTCTGCTAAAAGCTCTCTCATCTGCCCACACGTTTGTACACATTTGCAGTATGTAAATTGCCGAAAGCAGCCAACAAATCTGTGCGCAGATATGCGCATTAATCCCCCAAAAACACTAAATCAACACACAGTAAAGATATGAACACAAGTGTGCTGACATGTACAGTACTCCCTGTCTATAGTTCACACACACACACAGAGAAATGGAGCAGGTGAAATGTGGCAGGTGTGCTTCTACAGTACCTGAGGGTAGTGTATCACTTGTAGGTCAGAGCTACAGCAGAGGGATAGGGGTTAAGAAAGTAAGATAAGATCTTTACACACTCACGCAGTCGGAGGTGCAGTACAAACAGGTTTTGCTCCTGGATATTGATCATGTACATATTTGTTTGCAGAGTGTTTGTGAATGTGTGGGCGTTGCATGTCAGAGATCTCAATACTGCATGACAAATTAACCCTTTATTTCCCCTAAGCGTACGCTTTAGTCATTCCACAACACCGCTTGGAAACCACCTGCTGCGCAGAGACACTCAAACGCAGGGATGTAGTGGAGTGTAAACCTGCCAAAAATACAGTTTACAATAAATTTTAGTCTCATACAGATGTGCATGCTTTATCATCAAAAATGAGCAAATTATTTGAGATTTAATAGTAGAACATGAATGGGATTTGAAAAGTATATTGACTGTTTGCGGTTACCCTTAGATGTTGGAGGTCAGAGGTTACGTTTATATTCTTCTCTCACCACTTGTTTCTTTATTCGCCTTAAATTTTCCCTTACGTAGCTTCAAAGTTTGGTATAGTATGCACAAACTGGCACTATTGTTGTGCATCAGTTTATACATGTTTCTCTGTATTTAATGCCACAATTTCACATCAATGCTCAATGTATTTAGTATCAGGTGGTCTCAATGAGCTCTTTTCTCAAGAGAGGCCCGAAAACAAGAAACATCCTTAGTCGAACAACCGCACAACGAAGCATACAAGAACAACACGTCAGCTTTAAAATCTTTGATTAGATCATTTAACTTGAGGGAGTTTGCAGTTGAAGGTGCACATTACATTACAGAGCTACTCCTGCCAAGATTTGTGCATACTGTACATATGGACTATTCAATGTTAAGCACTTATTGTTTAAGTTTTAACCGCAGAGCTTTAAAGATAATATCATGAGGTAAATTATTCCTTTGTTTCAGTAAGTAACGCACTGTGGTAGACGGGGGAAGCTCGGCGTCTTTGCAACCAGCGTGCTTATTTTTTAGCGACGAATCTGTTAAAGAGTATTTGGGGATAAAGAAGTGCACGGACACTCGGTGGTTCTCAAACTTCCTTTTCGAGTCGCGACTCCCCAGAATAATCAGGTTGGTGTTGGTGCTAACTCACAACGCCTCGATGCAAACACATCGATCGCTCAGAAGCTATCATCATATCAAAATCCCCGACATATAGCGGTAGATTCACTGTATGCCGGCAAGTGGTTTAATGCTTTTTGGGCATATGATTAATGTAAAGCCCCAGAGCTAAGCGAGTGGGCGTTTGTGCTGTGAAACGGTGAAATGAGTATATGTACGGCTAAATTAGGGGATGCTTGTGTCGGCGTGGCGCTCTTCAAAGTAGTGAAACGGAGCGG
Source organism: Sebastolobus alascanus (assembly GCA_916701645.2). Classification (NCBI taxonomy): domain Eukaryota; kingdom Metazoa; phylum Chordata; class Actinopteri; order Perciformes; family Sebastidae; genus Sebastolobus; species Sebastolobus alascanus. The sequence goes on along the minus strand of CAKAOJ020000096.1, from coordinate 123,224 downwards.
ATGAGATCGAGATCTGCTGACTTTGAGTGATTATTGTGAATGCTCTGATTAATAAATGTTAATAAATAATGCTTTAGATTAGTTTTGTTTAGTTTGAACAGCTAGCACCGAGACAATTTTTGCGTTCTGTGACTTTTTCTCTCCCCCTGACCCGCCGGAAATCCCCCGTCAGAAACTCATGTGCAAGCACACTGACTCACAAATACACTCAATAAAATCTATTCTGAGGCAAATCACTGGTACAGACGATGTAATGTACCAAAACCAATTCCCCAGTCAAAAATATGTTATTTTATTTTTAATATGCTATTTTATTTTTTTCTCCACAACCATCTGGCGACCCTCAGAAATGATCTCGCAGCCGGCTTGGGGGTCCCGACCCCCGGGTTGAGAACCACTGCTTTTTTTATTTTCTAAATATATACATATCATCTGTCACTGTCAATATAAATCCTACTCACTGTACATGTAGATATACGTACATACTGTACATAATCATCCAGCCCATGTACTGTATATCTAGTCAGTATTTATTTCTTTGCACTATTTGTGTTGTCTACAACTTACAGAACACTTGACTTATATATATAGAAGTTTCATTTTATTTCTCATTTTATTGTTGGTCATTGGTGCTCTTTAGATATATTTACATAATATTTATATATATAAACACCTATTTTATCCCCACTTGTGTACATGACAGTTCTGTCTATTCCTCGCCTTTATATCTTCCAGTTTTGTTGTCCTTGTCCCCTAGCTGTTATTTCTTCTATTTCTGTGTAAGTACGTTTAGAGAGATGCATAAAACGGAGTCAAATTCCTTGTATGTCTGTACTTGGGAGCAACAGAGGAAAAGGGGGCACCTCGACTGTGCAGAGGTTTAAGGTTCAGTGTTCTTTTTTCGCTGTCCGGCCACAAAAGAGCAAACCAGAGGGGCATCTTGGTAGTTCATCGGTACTTTGGAGAGCCAGCGCTGTGGAGGGATACAGTAGTTCCTCCTTTTTCTGAAATTGAGAATAGATCGCTGATTTGGTGGTCTATATCAGTCATCCCAAACTTTCCCCTGAAGGGACCCCTTTTCTATCATTGAGTTAAACCGACGACCCCTGACTAAGTGACATATTTTATGAATATTTCACATTATATTCAATGCATAACAGTAACTGTACAGAGCTGATAAACTGTCAAATTAACCCAAATAGCGAACGCAATAACTGCAGGAAGTTTTTTGTAAAACGAGCGATTTGGATGAATAGTGAGCAGATTATTTCCTGTCAATATTGCATCAGAAAGTGAATTTAAATAGAAAATGTTATTTTTTGGAACTTTTAAATACAATTCTTTGTCTATATTATGTATTTTTTTTATTTTTAACAACAACAATAATACATCCTTAATAGGCTTCTGTTTTGACAGATTCAGTGTTTTCTTCTCCCTGACACTTGGCCATTTTTCTATCAGCTCTTTGGTTGTTTTAACTGCGTACTTTTTTAATGCAGGACGATGCTATTCAGCAGAGAGGGAAGACTCTGCGAATATAACTTGTGTTCAGATCTTCACCGTGCCCTTATCCTGTGAATATCTTAAATAATAATCCAAACTTTAAAAATAACAATTTAGTTTTCTTCACAGAAATGAATGAAATGCTGAGCTATAGACCAACTGTATATTTGAAAAAAAAAAATTCTCTTACACCCCTTAAAATCAAGAAGGCATCGTGACCTCCCCACGTGAAGCTTAGTGGGGGTCGGGACCCCCAGGTTGTGAACCACTGGTCTATATGGTGACATGTACATCATGTACTGTATGTAAGTGACAGTGGGAGTTAAGAGTGGGAGAGTGAGAAACGCATCTCATATGTTTCACATGCTCTACTTCTTCCTGCTAAAGTACAGGGGGTGGACAGAATAACAGAAACACGCGAAAAGTCGTAGCTATTGCAGTGCTATTGGTAATAGATTGCATTAAGCTGAATGCAAAGAAAGGGAGCAGTACATACAGTATATATACACAGCACATATAGCATGGATACTGACTAACAACAAGAGATTAACCCTTTCAGTGCAGAGCACAGTAGCCAGACAGACAAGGTGAGACAGACGCAGCACATGTTCACCACAAGTTTCATTTTTCACTTTCTATGTCGACTCGCAGTTCACTTTTCAGCAAAAATAAAAAATAAAAGGTGTATTGCGTGTTAATGCAGCTACTGGTGAAAAATGCCAAATAAAAGTGCCTTTTTTTTTCTCCAGGTTTGCACTTTGAGGTAGATGGTTATCGGCACGATGGGGTGCATGTTTTTACAGAGGGAGTGGTTGGCTGACTGTCATTTAAGGGGCAAAAGAGGGGGCTCTGTTTGCAGTGTCAATATTTACAGTGACACATGCTGGATGAGCACCGACTGACTGAGGGGAATTGAGTGTGTGTGTGTGTGTGTGTGTGTGTGTGAGCGGGAGACAGTAAGACGGAAAGACAGAATTATCAGCATGAGTGGATGTCAGATGTCATGCCCTGATGAACAGATTTAAGTCTTCTTTATTGTGCGCAGAAAGTCCCAGAGCAGTGGGAAAAAGTTCAGTTGTAGCGCTCAGGACGGGCCTCCGCCGCTCGATAAGATAAAGTTTAGAAAAGTCAACCAGCACGGTGTAATGTGATTTACAAGGTGGCCAATCACGAGCGGACTCTGTCACAATCTAGGAGCCTCTTTTTTGCATTGCAAATCAGAGATATGCAAATGAGGGAGGGAAACACAGGCTGTCTGTACCACTTCTCTGCTGTATCACTATCTCTGGTGCTTTCCCTCTCTTTCTCAACCCCGGTATTTACTTTAGATTAACTCGTCTTCTCTTTTCAATACTAAATCCACATTAATCCTTTTTCTTTGTCTTATTTTTTTTTTTACTTTACATATCCTGCTTCATATGCCTTCTGTAAGAGTTTTTACTTTCACAGGTGAGAAAACCTCCCTTGCGACATCCCAGCATGCATTGCAGTTTCATGATCCAACAGTGTGACTCAGTCAGCTTCATGTTCTCTGTTGTTTGCCCTGCAAACTACAACTACGCTCGACTTTACGCTGTTTGATTTCAGCCTGCCTTTCTTCTTTCTTTTAAAGTTTTCTGTTTACACATGAGCTCACGGCCCCTAGCTACGCTTACATCTCATAAATCATCATGTTGATTCGCCAGGTCGACTATTGTATTTATACTGTAAACAAAGCAGCAGGGAGAGGCAACGTGCCCCCTTTACCATGAGGAGCTTTTCCCCCTCACGCACAGAGCCACTGAAATGATGTTACTGCACTCTAGTGGTCAAACATTTTCTTTGGAAATTCAGCCGTCGGTCCCCCTTCATCTAACTAAAATCAGTCACTTTTAACACACAAATACACAAGGGGATATTTGATGAGTAAGATGTTAATTGAAAAACATTTATTTTATTGCTCACAGTGCTCAGAGGTTGGTTGTCTGGACAGAAATGTACAGTCAAAAAGTCAGATGGCAAACATCTCAAGTATTAACGTTGGACATCATTTGAAGGGTTTCATTCAGAAGAATTCTATGATAATTATTAAGCTTATACGATAAGTTTACCTTAAGACATTAAGGTAGCTAGCTGTAGCTATCTGCTGCCGTCAGTAGCTATCTGTTCACCTTCAATTCAAAGACAACTGGGCAAAATCCATGTGCTGATGAAGAGCATGTGATGTGATTGAAAGCGCCAAAAACAGCCACTAAATGGACCTTGTTTTGACATATATTTCCAAACTGCTGCTCAAGAATGATTTTTTACGCAAACATGAAGAAGTGCTTATAGTATTCAGAGAAAAATGGAAATATGAAGACCATGTGATACGATCGAAAGCTCCAGAGCCACTACTAAACGGACCTTGTGGGGAGGTTGTTTTCTCCACAGTGGGCATGTTTAGTTTTTTCACATGGTGCGTCAGTCTCAATGTCGAACACAGTAAAACAAATGGACAAAATACAGAAATAAAACAGCATTTAAACATTTCTCAGTAAGAGCGGCACTAGACTGACTCGAACCCACTTAGAGGCCGAAAAAGAAAAGCGTATTTCTATACTTACTTCTGAGTATTGAGCACTGGGATAACAGTCTTTCAAACCATCAGGTGACTATGTGAAGATGAAGGTTATACTATTGTAAATGTATGTGGTGGAATTGCACCACATGGATTATTTAGTTGAAAACAGTGGTTACTTTTGAACATGTATGACCTTTAACCCTCATCCCACCAACATATTGAACATACTGGGACTACCCAGGAGTGGGGTCCCCGAGAATTAACTATACTGTAATAAACAACCATCGCAGCAAAATGCGAATTTGATTCTTCTGAAAACATTATTAGTTATATAAATAATGTCATCTGAAGAAAATAAAATGGCTTTTTTTTAGGAGAGTTACAGTTAATTTACATATTGTAAAATGAAAATAGAGCACATGAAGAAATCTGTGTGTCCCCCCCTGATAGTGTGTGATACTTTAAATTAGGACCCGTGGCAAACATTTATCCATCTATTCTATTTGATCTATTTCAACTGCATATGGGCTGCAACTGGGTGCTTTTGACTAGGACCCCAATACATTGGTCTTTTTAAAAAGCACAAATTAAAACAGAAACAGAAACCAATGATATGAAGTCATTAGGAACAAATTGATTGACCTAGTCATGAAAAATTGGAATGATAGAATAAAGCACCTGTGAGACCTCTGGGGTCTGCAGGGACCCCGGTTGATAGGATGAGGGTTAAGGGGGTAAAAAAGGGCAAACGTACCCCCCCCCCCCCCCTCCTTCAATGCATAAAATGTTCATAGTTTACAGACATGTTGGTATTTCTGTTAATCTGTGTCCGATCTTATGATAGAAGCTACTGTATACCACTAAACAAATCTCTTTTGACTGTCGCTGTAAATTCACAGATTTTATGAGCCTGCAGCTTATTTTTAAGAAGATGATAATCATAGTGAATCTGGAATAATAAACACCTTTATTAAACACATATTTGTACTTGTTAGTGAAACCAGTACGGCTCAGTGAGCCAGTATCAGTGTTGATTCTGAGAGGTATTGAAATAAAAGGCCGCCCGAGGCCTCCCGTCTGGACTAGTAGGTCTACTGTACACTACGGCAGTAATGTGTGACTTACTAATAATAAAACACTGCTGTGTTCCGTAGAAATTATGTTCTGAGTTCATTCTTAGTAACCGCTGGTACTGCGAGATAGTCTGTGATTCCCCATCACAGTAGAGATGTTAAAAATAGTGAAACCAGTAGTGGATAACATATAGTGGGAGCTGTAGCAAAGCCAATAGAGTGCTATAGTGAAGACATTAATACTTTATAGTTACCAGATCTATAGATAGATATGAATGTGGCCACTTTCTTACACTTTATTGAACTGCAACTCATAGAAAAAGCTTAAAAACTGTCAGAGAAATTCATCGTTATATAATTGCTTTTACACTTTTTATGAACATAACTTGTAAATATATGGGTGATAATCTGATAGAATACGTTGTTAGTAGAATATATTGTGCGTTGGCTCTTTCCTCTACAGTTCAGGGAAGACGTGGGGGCTACAGTACACAGCCTCGACCATTCCAGACGGAAATTTTAAACGTGACAACCTCAAACATACATATTTAGAGCAGAAAAAAATGTGTTTTCTATCGGTACATCTTACACTTGGACCAACCAGTATTTACAAATTTGTTATATGTTGTTTTAGGTTATGTATCGGCTCCATATGGTTCAGTTTCACCACTAAGATTATAGATATAGACGTACCATTTTACGCGATGAATTTTAGCCTACGTATTTTTTATTTTTTTTTATATATATGATGAATGACGGTATATAGTTTTCTTAAAGGTACAGTGTGTAGGATTTGGCGGCATCTGTGGTCTGGTTGCAGAAATTACCCCAATATTTACCTCTAAATTTATCAAATATTACTTTATTATAAACATTATTTAATAATTTTTTGCTAAAATAGCAAATAAAGTTGTTAAAATAGGGCCCTTAGGCTTGAGAAGCGGCTGCTCTTCATCGGAGGTGGAAAACCAAAACTAACAGAAGACACTTCTGATCAGGCACAAATCTCACCATTGTGTGACTTATTGTCGACACATATGTACCCTGGTAAGAAATTGAAATGATTCAGGGAGGGTTTTCTTTTAAAGAAATTTCAAATATTTCTGCTAATATATCCCGCCGAAATGCTGCACGCTGTTCCTTTAATTGTCTTGATACTCATCAATATTCTACTAAATATTAGAATTAGAGGTATTTGCAATTACTAATTGACCCAAGTCTGTACGTGACATCGGATGCAGTGCACACGGTGCCTGCAGTAAGTGTAAAAAGAAAGCGTTATAAAAGCCGTAGAGAGGCAACAGAGCAGTGAGTCGATGTGTCAGAACAGTACATTGGCACCTTGGCAATGCTCATCCGATCTGACCCTGATACTGCGTGAAAAACATCTAACAGGAAGCAAAGCTGCTACAGTACCGTGAGTGTGTTTCAGTATGCTGGTATATGGCTGAAGAAAAAACAGGCAGAAACTGTAAGAAAGCTTAATCCAGAAAATGTTAAAACACCATCACAAAATGTGTTTCACAGACAGACCAAGTTGCTGTTAAGGCTTTGTTGTATATGAGCGAGGTTGTTAATAAGATAAATAAATAAATGCACCCGTTGAGTTGTTACAAAGGTAACGCCAGTGTAAGAGTTATATTTCCCCAAATATCTTTACCCAAGTAAAAAGGTTAATACATTGCTGAGATTTTGGCATGTGAAGTGCTGAGGTCGTACATCACAGTTATGTACAGATTATACCGTTTATAACGTTAGACGATAAAACACGAACACTTTAGAAAATGGCTCCGGTTTGTGTTTTCCGCATCGGTGAGTTCAAAAAACACATCCAGCTGACGGTTGATGTCAGCCGTTCAAGGTTGTATCGGTCAGTTCAGTCAGTCTTACAGGATACACAGTTAAAATACATTGTACAGTTTACAGTACCGTGACGTTATACCAACTTTAGTGAGTTTAAAAACGCACTGCAGTGAAAAGTAGACAAGTGAGACACTTGTACGAAAAGAGCATCCAGTAGAAGTGCAAGCTGTACAAAAAGAGGAAAAAAAGTGAAAAGAGCTTAATACAGTGCGTATTGTCTAAAAGTTTAAAAAGCATAGTATATAGTGGATATATTCATATATTCCTCTTTTATCTTTCATATAGGTCATCTCTTCTTCCAGCACAGTCCAGCTGACTTGTATATAATGTTGGCTTTTTCAGTTCTTTAGCAGCATCGTGCAAACGCATTAATACTTCGACGATCCTCCTCGTCCGTCATCAGTTATAGAACCTCTCAATTCCTGCTTTTCTCGGATATCGCTGGAGGAAAGAGCACTTTGTCAAATTGGCATGTATTTACTAAGATTGTCCATCCATCCATCCATCCGTCCCTACCATAAATCTTCTTCTTTCCCCCCCCCCCCTGCAGGGCTACAGTCCTCCGCACCAGCAGAGGGAGCCATTTCTCATGAATTGAAGCCAGACTCTCTCTCTCTCTCTCTCTCTCACTCTCAGAGCCTGTGAACAACCAGCAGCGGGAGAAAATATGCTGGAGGACACTCCTGGAGGACTCTCCTCTCCTCCGTTTACAAAGGAAGATCAAACGCCTGGAGAAACAAGAAGATTAAGGGATGTCTTCCCCCTCTCCTCCTCCTCCTCCACCTCCTCCCTCTCCTCCTCCAGGCTCCTCAACGTGCAACGAGTGTGTTTGCGTGTCTGAAGGTGTGTGTGCGTGTCGTAGGCGGCTCCAGCGGGCCTTGTTCTTGTGCAGGTGACCCATCATGGTCTGGCTGAGCGGGCTGGGCTCGGTGAAGCGGTGCCACTCCTCGAACAGAGGCTCCACGATGTAGGAGATGAACCCTGAGGGAAAACACAACAACGGTGGGTCATCATCGAGGGTAGGGCTGTCAGTCGATTCAAATATTTAATCGAGATTAATCGCACGATTGTCCGTAGTTAATTGTGATTAGTCGCACATTTTTGATCTGTTCAAAATGTACCTTAAAAGGGAGATTTGTCAAGTATTTACTACTCTTATCAACATGGGCGTGGACATATATGCTTGCTTTATGCAAATGTATGTATATATTTATTATTAGAAATCAATCAACAACACAAAACAATTACAAATATTGTCCAGAAACCCTCACAGGTACTGCATTTAGCATAAAAAATACGCTCAAATCACAACATGGCAAACTGCAGCCCAACAGGCAACAACAGCTGTCAGTGTGTCAGTGTGCTGACTTGACTATGACTTGCCCCAAACTGCATGTGATTATCATAAAGTGGGCATGTCTGTAAGGGGAGACTCGTGGGTACCCATAGAACCCATTTTCATTCACATATCTTGAGGTCAGAGGTCAAGGGACCCATTTGAAAATGGCCATGACAGTTTGACTTTGACAGACATAGTTGATGATGATACAGTTTACAGTTGCAGTACTCACCTATCTGAATGGATGGGACTGAGTCGGCCTGCTGGTTACACAGAGGACTGATCTCCATGTCGAACTTTCTCTCCAGGTCACCTGGCAGGTTAAAAGCCAAAAGTTCAGAAAACAGTATCCACATAAATATATAAAAGAGAAGCCACAACGAAATATAATGCTGATGCAGACCATCATAAAAACTGTAGGGTAATATCTTAAAACTTTGATGAAAAAGGTAGGGAACACATACAAGTATGTTTTAAGCTGTTCAAACAACATCAAAATTAGCCATAATCATTTTCAGCAGAGATGCACCGATGGCAATTTTCTTGGCTGATTACGAAGTCTGACTTTCCGTTTTCCTTCCTTTCTAAGAACTATAACTGACAGCATACACAAACAATTTTGTAACTTTTCTTTCATTGAAAATTTAAATTCAAAGTGTATGTTCATAACAAAAACATTGACTATTAAAGAACTTACATTTTCTCCACAACTGCACCAAGTTACAGGGCCTTCCTTGTTGTCATGACCTTGTTTTTAAGGTCGCTCCTCCACTTCTTGTTTTCGACTTGAAGGTGTTGCAAATTGTGAGCTTTATGTCTTCTTTGCTCACGCTGAATGACTTCCACACCGACGGCATGTTGCGCCATTGTTGTGTGGCCGTGACTTTACAGTCTGTGTCGCTGTGTACACGGCGTGAAATCATCACGTGGCACGAGAATGTAAATTTGACCGGCAAAAAAAATACGAGATATGGCCGATCGGCTGGTTTTGACCGGTGTCCGATCAATCGGTGCATCTCTTGAGAAGATTTGCATCCAAGTCTTAATTACAACTTGGAAGCTACACTTTTTCTGATATATCCGACTTAATAAAACAAAAGGTGCTTGAAAACAAAACAAACATGGATGCCAGAAGTCTGCTTTACAAGACAATTAACCCCAAATTTAATGGATGTAGTGCCATGTTGTTGACAGTTTTTTTTTTTTTTGTACTCTCACACAGCCTCTGCAATCATACAACCATCTTGAGTTGTCGCCTGGTAAGTTTCTTTCAATCATCTTTTAATATGAAGCCTGGGGGGGTTTGTGGGAAATGTGGTCTAACTCTGTAGTGGCTCTAAAAATAATTCTGATGTGAAAGTGAGACTATAAATCATTTACATAGTGGTAAAAATACATGTTAATGGTATCTAGGTATTTATTTGAAAACCACTGCTGCGTAAAGGTGCTACATGTATGCAGTTCCTTTCGTAAGACGCAGGGTATTTTCCCCTTTATATTTTTTTTTAAATCACACTTCACTCACCCTGCCTGTAGAACTCCTCGCACACCCTCTCACTCCACTGTCTGCTCAGCTCCCAAACCCGACATGGATTACAGACGTCCGCACACTTCAGAGCAATCTGAAGGCAGAGAGAGAGAGAGAGAGAGAGAGAGAGAGAGAGAGAGAGAGAGAGAGAGAGAGAGAGAGAGAGAGAGAGAGAGAGAGAGAGAGAGAGAGATTCACACATGCTGCGCAGCTACGCTAGCTTTACGGTTTAAATGAGGTATATACAGTATATAGCATGGACATGCTGTACTTTGAGGTGGGTGAGCAGCATACCTGCAGTATAAAGTGCCTGTGTGAAGCGAGCTGAAGGTCCAGGTCCTGGTTGTCCAGATGTTCCCTGAAGGTGGACAGGAACTCGTTCTGCCTGGTGATGTCTGTAGCCAGGATGAGAGAGCCCAGCTGCTGTTCCATGTCCTGCCTGCAGAGCAGAGGGGGGGCACCACTGAGCCACAACAACAGAACCACTAACACCTGAGCTAATTTTGATTCTACCGGCACCAACAGCTATATATTTTTGGGAATATACTATATATATATATATATATATATATATATATATATATTTGTTAGTAAGTTATAATAGGTTGTACTCTGTTGTTCATTGTACCCTTTCCACTCCTTTTCACAGCTAAAAGCAGAGCTGTTATGTCGGTGCTCTATAACTGACCCTGACCTCTGACCTTACGGTGGAGGCTGGTGGATGAAAGGAAATTATGGTGCCGAATGCATCATGAATATTTAACCAAATCAAACACGTGGTGTGGTTGAGTGCGTGTCTAAATTCTTTGCAGATGCTGGGTCTTTGAATTTTCTGGATGTGTGCATCTATGATCCCTGATAAGTTACAACAAATTGCAGTACAGAAATGCGCAAGATATGGTTGCGGTAAGTAAGAAAGACACAGTAGTACATAGTTTGTCTACTACAGAGCACTAACCAAGGTTATAATAGTTTTGAATTTTCAATTAGTTTTTATTTTATTTTTAGTTAGTTTTCAGAGTGTGTTTGCCAGATTTAGTTTAGTTTCAGTTTTTCAGAAAGGTTTAGTTTTAGTTTTAGGGTACTTTGTTTTTTTGTTTGGGCCAGGTATAATTTCTCTGAAGTATGTAGCTACATATACATACAAAATACATGGTTGGCAAACGGTGTGGGAATGACCATAAAGTTTAATGTTTAATCTTCGCGCTACTTTAATGAAGCAATTGTGACATAGTTCCGTCTCCTGGAATGTCAAGTCTGTTCAATTTCTGTGGTTCAATGTCGAGAGAGTTGGTGGAAATTCATACCGTCTCCTTTTATCGGTTGTGATATATTATACCAAAAAAAAAATAAAACTGAAATGAATTTACGTTCATTTTATGTGTATTAGTTTTTACGCAGGCAATATCGTTTGTTTAGTTTTTCTTAAAGGATATAGTTCAGTTTTAGTTTACTATAATAAACCTGGCACTGACATACACATACTGTACGTATCTTGGTCACAATTCTCCAATGGCTAAAAGAGTAAGGAATACCTGATGAAATATTTGTTTATATTATAATAAAAGTTCTTACGACATGTCAGCAGGCAGATGGGACAGCAGTCCTGACTCTCGCAGCATTCCCACAGTGGATCTCCAGTGGTGACTCTCCAGCACGGACGTGTTCTGTAAATGCGTTTTCAAACAGACTCGGTTACACGCTGGACACTAAACCTGCCGCACGTGTTAACCCCCCGCGCTGACACACGTCCGCACCCCCCCCGTGGTGTGTACCTGGTAGAGGGATGCCAGGTGGTGTCTGGTCTTGATGAGGAAGGGCTGGTTGACTCCGGGATGGTCCACGTCGTGGGCGGCTGCTGCCATCAGACCCAGGAACACGTCCAGGGGACTCAGCTGCTCCGCCAGCTACAACACACATCATGGTCCACAGGGTTACGGTTGTTGCTTACAGTACGTACAGTAGGGGGGGACACTAGGGGGATTGCTCAGCTGTTCTTCAAAGATTCAGGAGAGGCGCCATGAAGAGTTGAATGTAGGGTGTTTATCCCGACTAGTAGCCGGTTTCCTCAATATTGTCATCTTGTTTTTTTTTTATCATTGTGGCTCATCCATAGTGGTGAACAGTGTAGGACTTGAGCTCTTTTAATCCTTGGGGGATATATTAGATAACTAGAATTACCGCCTTGCGGTTTTATGCCTCCGCCAACCGGTCAAGTTGCAGTTTACATCCATGTCTGTTCAAATTGTCATCACTGCATAATTTTATCCTGTTAAGACATTTGTAAATGTGTTTTGTGAGGTCACAGTGACCCCCTGACCACCAAATCCTAATCAGTTCATTCTCGAGTCCAAGTGGACGTTTGTGCCAAATTTGAAGAGATTTCCTCCAGGCGTTGCTGAGATATTGCACTCATGAGAATGGGTGGACCAAACGTACAAAAACATAATGCCATAATTTCTACAGAGACCATCAGATGAGGACTTAAGCATCCTCAAATGGTTGCTGACCTCAAAAAAACACTGTCCTGATACTTACAAACTGCACTATAGATTAGGTTCTGAAAAGTTCTGACTTTGTTTTTACTCTTCTATTTAACTTGTACAACTGCATGTTTTGTGGTTTACCGTCCCTTTTAGATAACAAAAGAATTTTGACTGTTGTTTCTTTAAGTAATTGTTGTTTTTTTTTTAAATCAATTATCAAAATAGTTGGAGATTAATTTAATAGTTGACAACTAATCGATAAATCATTGCAGCTCTAACTAGACCAGACCTAGGTGTGTGTCACAGGGTGACGATAAATGTCAGTAAAAGACAAAATGGCATATTGATCGGAGCAGCAGCAGCAGCAGGCTCGACATCTTATATCGTGAGTGTGTGCTTGTTCTCTCGAACACGCCGGCGTGTGAGCTGTGCCGAATTCAATTTATTTATGTAAGTGCTTTTAACAAAATAGGCGCATCACAAAGTGCTTTACAGAGCAACAGAGGACACAAAAGCAATTACTGTATGAAGGGAAAGATGCCGAGACTCTTAATCTGGTCAGAGGGCTTCTGGGATTTCTCCTGGCTGACGATGGATGTGTTGTCGAGTCTAAGTGAGCGGGAATTATCCCTCAGGAAGAGGAGCTAATAGAATATGTCAAGGAGAAGCTCAGGCCTAGTGAATTCAATTCAATTTATTTTTATTTAGCGTCACATCATAGCAGAAGTTATCTCAAGACGCTTTTAGAGTGAAGCCTTATAGTATGTGTGTGTGTGTGTGTGTGTGTGTGTGTGTGTGTGTGTGTGTGTGTGTGTGTGTGTGTGTGAATACAGTATCATTCATTACCTTGGGCTCCTTCAGGTAGCAGTACATGGCTTGGGTGACATCAGCAGCATGAACAGCATTGTGATAGGGATTCTGGGAGTGGTAGTCCTCTTGCACCATGCCTGGCAAGACAGAACATGGTTAAACCCCATTAAATTATCTCACCTTTCACATTTTTAATCTGATCTTAATGCCAGTTTAGCAACAGCTAAAACTGAAACTGTTATGCAATTGCTTTAACCCTTTGAACTCGAAGCCGAGTGCTATCTAGTTCCATTATATCGGAGAGAAGGCAGACATCTCTACCGCCGATATCTCCAACACTCTGCAACTCACACCAAGATGATCTAGGCTGATAAATAGCACTACGGGTAAGAGGAAAAATATGTATTTTTGATTTTGCAGTGAGCTGTGCCTTTTGTCTCAAGCTATGCTTAATGTTGTATATATCATTTGTTGAGTCCAGCAAATTCCTTCAGTCAGTAGACTAAAATATTTGGATTACTTCTTGCTGGAGAACAAAGCGAGACAGAGGGTGGATGGGTGCGATCGCTGACAGCTTACCGAGAAACCTGTGCAGTTTGACCATGTCCAGCTGGAAGTGGTGAACGAGACCGTAGAGATTGAAGAGATGGCACATCAGGGTCACCAGGCTGTTACCTACAGCACACGCATTCATTCAAGAAAACACGTTTTTAGGGCAGTTACTCTGAAAATTACATTTTACAGTACACAATTTATGTAATAACGGTATTGTGAAAGACAGAACCGTGAGGGACAACAACATCGGTAAAACTTTAAGTAGTACAAAAAGCCATCTTACCATTTGTAAGACGATCGAAGAGGAAAATGTCAAAGTTCCACGTGCCTACTTTTGATAGCATGTGCTGTAAAGAAAGAGAGATCTGTGATTCACACATGACACATAACACAATACAGACAGCTGGAGATACAGGTTACCTGAGTGTGTGTGTGTGTGTGTGTGTGTGTGTGTGTGTGTGTGTGTGTTCTTACCGCAGCTTGTCCCAGGTAGTCGTCGTCCAGTAGGTGCAGTGACCCGGGGGTGTGGGGCACCAACCCCCTGAGCAGCCTGGAGGCGTGGCAGTATCTCTGAAAGCTCAGCAGACGCTTCACCTTTCTCCTGGTGCCGGCCTCTACCTCCCCCTGCTGGGCACTGGCTGAAATGACACATGATCTACATTAACACACCGTGCAGAGTGCCTGACTACAGTAAGTAGTGCATCAGTATTTCTAAGAAAGATGACAGTTGAGTTAGTGGACTGATAATCGCTGACACGGCCAAGGAACGTGCAGCGATTTGTATTTAAATGGGTCGGGAGACTTACTTTTGAGGATTCTCAGGTCAATCAGCGGGTAGGAGCCTCGTCTCTCAACCAGCAACACACCGGCATGACCAGTGTTCAGTCTGCCATCAGCTGCACGCAGACGGAGAGAGAAAGAGGAAGAGCATGGAAAAAGAGAAAGAAAAAATATTTGGTGTCATTACTGATGTTCTGTTGTTTTGCAGACACAATGCATGATGAATCAGCCGAGGAAATAAGAGGAACGAAGCAAGCAGGAGGTTGATGGCCGAATGATAAGTACGAGCAGCCGGCGGGGTGACGAGAGGACAAAGTGTTCCCTGGCGGAGATGCTCATCAAAGCAGATTTAGAGTCTCTCTTAAAACCCGCCTCTCTGAAACAAGAGGATCTTTGACATCGCCGAATCGCCAGGACATCGTGCATCTGGTCCGAGTTTGCCCGAGGAGAGTGGATTTCACGCCACCGTGCAGCTGTTACGGTGCACGATTGGTGCTGCAGTGACCCGAGTACGTTCTGCTCGTACAATAATCCTTCTCGTTTTTACTGTAGTTTCACACTGATGCCGATAGGTTGAAGTTTGTTCATTTTGAGGGCTCATAGTACTGCGTGTGTTGTAACCACGTACCAAACTGCAAAAACAAAAGTTTTCTATTTGAAGAGTTTGATTCCAAAACATGATAAGAACAAAGGAAATGTGTATTACTCATATGTATAAAGTGCCCGTGTGTTTTCTCCTAAGCGTTTTTTGTCTACCGAATGATTTTTTTTTTCCACAGGAAATGTCTGCAGAGTCCCAGAAGGAACCTTTTTTGGGGGGTTTTAATCCTCGCCTCGTGAGCACCTATCAGACGGAGAGGGAACGCAGCAGCCCGACGGGTCCTTGAATGCCGCCTCTGTTCGAAAAAATGCTCAATTCACACACCCTGAGGCCAGTGACAACAAGACACAACAACAAAACCAGGTCCCAAAGTCACAGCGCACATGCACAAGCATGAATTTTTCACTTGAATAAACCAAAAACTACGAAAAAAAACACTGAATAATTCACAGATCAGATGTGAGGAACTGGAGCGCATTATGTCCCCCCCCCGAGGTTGCCGGGTTCACGTCACCTCTGTGACTTACGAGAGCAGCTAAACTACCTGTGAATGGGGTCGGAGTCACTGTGGTAACTCCCTCGGGTTGCCAGATCTTGGTGTCGGGGGGGGGGGGTGCTAAAGAAGCATAGTTTGCTGCTGTGGTTTTGGTGTGCTGTAAAAGTGTGTGTGTGTGGCGGCTATACATAAAACATACGGTGGAAAAGTGGCATCATTCCCTATTTATGCATCTTATAGTCCAACAAACACTTATAAACCGCTCGAGGGAAGTGACTCAGCCTGTTAAAGCGAGGCAGAAGAGTCCTGCTGGCCTAGTTTGAGTAAGAGAAGGAGAACAGGGGGAAAGCCTCTTTGCTTTTATATCCTGTGCGCTGGTGGGCAAGAAGAGGGGGGAAATGCATCATCTGGAAAACCCCCCTCCAACACAGACAAATAGACACACAAACACACACACACACACACACCACCCTCTGGCTCTCTTCCTTCACTCGAGCTCTCTCTCCATCCTTCATTCCTGCCCTACCTCTGGCTCCTGTCTCCACATCCTTCTCTCTCTCTCTCTCTCTCTCTCTCTCTCTCTCTCTCTCTCTCTCTCTCTCTCTCTCTCTCTCTCTCTCTCTCTCTCTCTCTCTCTCTCTCTCTCTCTCTCTCTCTCTCTCTCTCTCTCTCTCTCTCTCTCTCTCTCCACTACAACCCCCTCAACCTTCCCATCATCCTTCATTCCTTCCCGTTCAACAACAACTCCCCCTCTCCCCCTCTGATCCATCCTTTCGTCTCCCCCCCCCCCCCTCTTCCCTTTTCTCTTCCTTTAACTCTCTGTGTGTTAAATAGGTCATTGTCTCTGCGCGGCGCAGAACTGGGTCATTTAGGATGACAACGTGAATCCGCCGCAAAGGGTGTTTGTAGACGGCGACGCACACGTGTCTCATCATACACTCACTGCACATATATACAGTATATATATATATATATATATATATATATATATATATATGTACACTTGCAAATGAGGTTAAATCCCTGATTCCAAATGTGAAAACAAGATCACACACTTGGCGCACACACACCCACACACTCACATACGGGACACCGATATGAATATGTTTGCTTGGCTTCGCTGAATCTGTGGGTGTTTACGACACAAATGGCGCTTTGGGGCTGCGTTCCTTCTCAGAAAGAGAAAGTCAGACACATCGCTGCCATATGCAGCGGCAACAACTCGAATACAAACAGTTTTCAAACACACACAGTGGCAGGTGATGTGTCCTGCTGCTTCTCTATCTGGATACATAGATGCATCCACGCAGCTGGCTGGAGTCTCCGGATACAGTTAACTCGCTGGCAGCGCTAACACTTTTCTTCTTCTGCGTGTTTGCACTAAAACGATGACTTGACAGTGAGAGCAGCCAGATGCGTCCCTGTTTTGAATGTGAAGGTACACTCTTCACACTGATTTATTTTTAGCTCAACCCACACCTTTCTATAGAAACACAAACAGGCAGAATTATCTAATTTTAAAGAACACCGGAAACTTATTTTCTCGATAAACTGATCAGTTCTTTGGTCCATAAAAATGTCAGAAAATAGTTGAAAAAGGACCGTGGCAAAGCCCCATCATTGTCTATGGGATCTTGATTTTAAGGGCGATATTGCCTTTGAAATTAAAATGTTATACTATTTATTTTTTACTTTATTGCTTCTCCATTGTAATCTCCATGGTAAAATAGTTAAGTTTACTTACAATTTATTCATATTCCTTAGCTTCTTACCTTTCAAAAGAGACCATATATATGCATATAAGCCTCATGGTTGAGGAGCTGGTCCTGATTAATTTTGGGTTGTTATTTTAGGTGTGTTTTCCAAGCAATAGGGCTAGGGTACAGGAGGTTAATAAATGGTTTGAAGATTGAATAAACTGCTTTGCCAGTAGGCTTGGGGTAAAATGCTGAACTCTGAAGCTGTACTTTTTCTACCTAAATGTACCTAAAAATACTGATCCTTTTTTTTTTTTTTAGCCCTTTACATCCTTGGAAATGGCAGAATGACTCACTATCATCTCATTATAACAGTGTCTCGACGCATGTTGTACGTGGTGAAATCATACAGATAGCCTCTCGCCCTCCGTTAGGAGTCATCACAAGAATGAGGTCATCGCGATGCAAAGGGAAAGTCAGTGAGCAGCGTGCATTTGTCCGTTTTCCACCTCATTAGTCAGTGGTTGCGAACAGGTAATTCCCCACAGTGTGAATCATCACCTCGTCATAAGTGTTCGAAAGCACATTAAAGATTTATATGTACATTATTCCCTTATTGTTATCTGATTACCGAGTATTAGTCTTATTGCCGGTAAGTCTTCATTAATCTTGTTTATATGCTAATATGACAGTCAACACTAGATTGTACATCACCATCATTGTTAAATATAAGATTTATCTTATTTCCTGTCATCACTGCTGACATTAAACATCGGTTTAAGATCAAATCATCCCTCCTCTATATGTAATCCGCGTCGAACTGTCAACAATGTCACTTTGTGTCACCGGTGTTTCGCTCGAGTCGGCTCGATTGACGGAGTTACGTCAGTGTCATCAGGACGACTCAGCAGATGGTAGCACGCTCTGGCTTTACAGCGCAAATCCCTCATTTCACTGTTTACTCTGCCATGGGCGTCTGAACTGCTCTGAAATTCGTCTCGACCCACGCCGCTTACAGAACACACGCGCGTAAACATGCGGCCGGACGCTCGCTGGTCTAATGTAATCTGTCACACACACACGCACACACGCACACACGCACGCACGCACGCACGCACAGGCACAGGCACTTGTCAGAAATGAAAACGTGCACCCAGGCGTGTAGTCAAGTCGAATATTGAAATGCAAAAAATTGACCCTTATTCATAAAAGTGAACTGCCCCAAAAAATTACCGCTAAACGATGAATTATAAATCATTACATATTGTGAAGGAATGAACCCGACGTAAAGTCAAACACACACTATCTGTTTTGTACCATGGATGTGTTTTCCTGTAGCATACACAGCTACTGGGTCAAACAAAAAAAAAAGTAAAACATACATTAGACATTAAACATTGATGAGAACTCCCGCGAGCTTTACTGCACATGCAACATGTATTATGTGCAAGTTACCTTCCAGATGAGCGCTCCTGTCCTCTACGTCAAGCTTCACCTCCTCTACCTCTACCTCTTCCTTCTCCTTCTCTGATTCCACCCAAGTGCTCGCCTGACTTCTCTCGGGCCCCCGGGGGCCCCCCCTGCGGGCCCTCCAGGCCGCCCGGAGCTGCCGTATGAGAGCCGGGAGCTCCAGGGACAGCGACAGGCCCCCGCAGGTGATCGGAGGCGTCCTGAGAGGCCCCCACCCCGGCGAGTGGGGAGCCTCGTCGGGACAGACCCCGACGCCGAGACCGGAGTCCCGCATCCTGAGATCTGGGCCCCAGAGCCCCTCCAGCACTGGCATACCTCGCACCAGAAGACAACAGATAGATGACAAGACAGGTGCAAGGGAAGGATGAGATCAAAGTAAAGAGGGAAGGGGGTGAAACTGAGGAAGGTGAGACAAAGAAGGAAGAGTGGGAGAGGAAGAGAGAGGGGCAGAGGGAGAAGCTCCCCGTCAGGTAGCCATAGGTGAGGAAGAGGAGGACAGATGGATGGTAGCAAGTCAGAATGTAGGACAGAAGAATAAAGACTGCAGAGAGAGAGACAGAGTCAGCAGCAGGAAAGAAAGAGGGACAAAGAGAGCAAACGGATGCGGACGGAGTGATAACAAAGACTAAACAAGCGCAGGGAAAAGCCAGAAGAAAAAAAAAGAAAGAAGTGAGGATCCGTCTCTATCTCCTTTCTCTCAGAGTCGGCCACTGACGGTCCGCTCCCTCCTTCTGCCGCATTCTCTCTCCTCTCGACTGTCTCACTCGCGCCGGTGTTGTTGTGGAGTCTAAAAGCCCCTCCTCTCCCCGCTCGGAGCTGGCTCGCACACTCTCTCACTCTGCTACATATGCTGCTACACCGACCGCAGACCAATAGGATCCGTGTGAACGACTGTGGGACTCTCTGGGTTCACGGACGCGGCCTCATGGTCAGGTACACGCGGAGTCATACCTTCCCCGCATGAACCTCTACAACAAATACACTTTTTTTTTTTAAAATACAATATTAACACTATCTGTACGGACATTGCATTTAAAAGCAGATCGGAACATCAGAATTGTGTGCAGGGCTACGAGTATTAAAAAAAAAAATTATTCAACTAATTGTTTGATCTATAAAATGTCAGAAAATAATGAACCATTAGAATTACCGACTCTGCCCAACCAGTCAAGTTACAGTTTACATCCACGTCTGTTTAAAATGTCACCACTTCTTCATTTTATCCTGTTAGACATTTGTGTGAAATTGTCATAATTAGCACATGAATTATTGAGTTATGAGAAAATGTGTTTTCTGAGGTCACAGCGAGCTTGACCTTTGACCACCAAACATACTTGCCAACCCTCCCGATTTTCCCAGGAGACTCCCGGGGTCACAATTCTCCTGCATTTCTCCCGAGTTATGACAATTTTTCGTTTTCGTTAACTCAATATGTTTCTGGCACAGCGCTTATACACGCACATATAGCGTGTATAAGCCCTACTGCTTCCACTCGGACAGCAATAGAGCAACACCAAAATGTCTTTTCCCGGCGCGCTCGCCGCACATCACAGCAAAGCTGTCGTGGCGTGGCGAAAGCCATTGGAAATACCCCTTTTCAGAGCCAATGGTACCAGTTGTCGGGCTGTGTCTGAAAGGGCGTTCAGTGAGTGAGAGAAGGAGAGAGAAGGAGAGAGAAACAGAGTGTACTAAGAGATAGAAATAAAGGGTAAAAAGTGAAGGAATGAATGAAAACTGATGAATATTAGCCTAGTTTATACTAGAGATTCACACAAGTTCACGCCAGAGGAGCGAATTATTCAGTTTTCTTTCCGGAGAATTAAAAGTAAAATTAAAAGTAGGCCTATTTAACAAAAAATGCCGTAGCAGTGTACTTATTATTTTGTTATTTCCATTCTCTAAAAGTCACCAGAATGCAGGAAATAAAATCCCTGAAACACAAATATTTATGGGGGCTGGACCCCCCGCTTTGGTTTTGAAATCCTCCATATTTTTTTAAATGTCTCAAGTTTGGCACGTATGACGCCAAAATCTAATCAGTTCATCCTTGAGTCCAAGTGGATGTTTGTGCCAAATTTAAAGAAATTCCCTCAAGGCTTTCCAGAGATATCGCATTTAAGAGAATGAGACGGACGGACGGATAAGCAGAAAAACATAATGCCTCCGGCCACGGCTGTCGATATGGTGCCTGTTTTGTCAAAAAACAAAAAAGTTGCTCAAGTAACAACATAAAACAGAGGGAGAAACAGGGAATACTTGCCTTTGAGAGACTGGAACCAGCAACATTTCTGGCATTTTTAATGAATTCCATAGATTATTAATTGATACTCTAATCAATTAACTAGTGTAATTGTTTCAGTGCTAATTGTGTGCGTAGTTTATTTAACCTTTAACGCTCTTTTCCACAAACATCTTGATTCCAGGTGCACTGAATGAGTAACATAATGTCACACAGGAGCAGACTCCCAATAGAACAGAGTAATAAACTTGTTCTGCTTGAAGGTAAAACGAGGTAAACGCTGCGAGTCATTAAGGCTTCACCAGCAATAGAAACACTTCAGCGGGTTTGTTTTGATTTATCTGTTCTGAATGCTGCTGTCCAGGTGACTAACCGGCCTTGGGCTTGAACACACAACTAGGATTTCTGATGGAAGCAGAAGGACAGGATTGAAGTTCTTGGAAGATGTTTGAAGAAATGTCGAATGAAAAGAGAAAAACGGTTAATTCCTGATGACTTATTCAAGCACCACTGTAGTGAAGTTGTATCCAGAACTCACCTAAACAAGACACCCACTTTCTATCGATTCAAACTTAAGCCTCAAATTCATACTGGTCTTATTCTCTACACTTTATATGCTCTGGTGAGTCTCATAAAATGAAACGCCTTTAATAACTCAGATGAACTGAACGTTTTGTTTGGGACTGAAAACACTCTCCTCCTGTTGTCCTTAAATGTCCCACACACACACACACACACACCCGAAGGCTTTCCAGTGGCTGATGGAAACCAGATATCAATAAAAAACGATGAATACAATTAGGTGAATGTAAGTAAATAAGACCTGTGTGTTCCTTTTTGCTTCATGAAGGATGCAGTGTTACAACCGTTACATTTTTCCACGGAAATGTTCCCCGGAAGGACAGTCACATGCAGACAAAAGAACTGACACACACACACGCAAACACACACACACACAGGCGCAGACAGACACAGCCTTGAACGTCACATATCAGACGCAAGAAGTCGACTGCGAGAAATCATGAGACAAAGAGCGTTAAGATAACAGATACAGGCCGTGGGAAACTGTGAGAAGCAGGCAGTGGGGACATAATGTACAGAATGGTTATTCAGTGAACGTGCACCATGGATATGTACTCAATGTACTGTTGTTTTATTGTAGCTGTGATCAGCAGATGACATTGTGGGGTAAAAAAATTGCGTTTTCTTGTTGGGGGCAGGCGGCAACCTCCGGAGTCTGAGAAGCGAAGCCAATGATGAAGTGCCTTAAACTTGCTTTCTTTCTAACAGCCAGCAGGAGGCGACTCCTCTGGCTGCAGAAAGACGTCTGATTGAATAGAAGTCTATGAGAAAATGACCCTACTTCTCACTTGATTTATTATCTCAGTAAACGTTGTAAACATGAGTTTATGGTCTCACTCGCGAGTTTTAAGTCTTCTTCAATACAGCAAGATGTTCATTTAGTAAATTATGGTCCCATTTAGAGTCAAATAGACCATAAAGCAGGGTATGCTTTAGGGCGTGGCTACCTTGTGATTGACAGTAGTCAACGGGGATAGGCAAATATTTTTTTGATCCTGTTTGAATTGCACCATGAATCAAACATATGATGTTCGTCAGTTTAAAACATAATTTTGCAAGTCAAGAAAGTCTCAGTTTGTTGTAAAACTGTTGAAGTATAAGACTCTGAAAATACATAATTAGAAAGACTACAAACCCGAAAGTTGCATACGTTACGCGTCTCTGAAGCTACAATGCCTGTGTGTTTCGTACTGGGATGTACTCGCACGAGCAACGGGTCTCACTCGTTCTTTCGCTTCCCGGCTGATAAAAAGACCAGGAGTTGCTGGATGAAACACATCAGGTAAGATGACGTTTCATTTGTGCGTGGAACAGAGCTAAGTTAGCTAGCTAGCTAGTGTTGTGGTGACGTATGTTGTGCGAGACGATAGATGTAGTTCACTGAGCGGTTTCACACAAAACTAAATGATACTACGACAAACTGCGACTTTCTCGATTTGCAAAATGAGTGAGAACATGCGAGCGAAGCTGCAAGAGCTAAGATTCGCAACTGTGTGAACGTGTGAAGAAAAGAAATCATGTGACAAAAAGCAAGAAACGGTGATAATAATGGCACAGAATGAGAGAGAGATATCAGAGAGAAGACGAGGTCAGTGGGAGTTTTGAAGTGTAAACTTGGGAGTTCAGCCAGAGGACTGCTGGCTCCAAAAGATCCCTCCCTTCCTCTCTCACACTCACAAAATGCACAGTGTGCATTATAAACTCTTATTTTTGATTCTCTGTAATGACGCTACTGGTAACATTTTCTGGCAGGTCGCTGCGGAGAAATTGGGCAAGCCAGTGAATAAAATGGCCTGTCTAAAGAAAACAGCAGCAAGTGTTTGTTATCTACATTTCTGCTTGCTCGCTCGCGTGCAAGTATGTGAACACGCGTGTGCAGATTGTTTTGGCACCGCTAATTTACACCCTACCTTACCGTACGTTTTTCATCATAGGTTTAAGGTTGCCTCGCACTCGCACGCAGCTAAGCACTCCTTCAGGGAACTTTTAAACAACCTTGACATGGAAGTATGGAAAAAAAAAAAAAAAATAGCAACATTTCAAGGTCTGAATCTTCAAGGTCTGAGAGTGCTGTTATGATAAACAGCTACATTTTACTGTCTCCAGTCCAGACACTACCTCAAAAAAAAAAATATGCCTGGAGTAAAACTTTCTGTATTGAGCACCACTGTTATTCAACAAAACCCATTCAACTGGTAGAGCATATATAGAGAGATAGCAGAAATATGCCTCAGTTTTTGACGGAGATTATACCGGGCCAAAGGTTATTGACGGCCCTGAAGCGGCCGTTACCAAATATTTGGACACATTTTTTGCACCATCAATTTGCAGCTGGTTTACATGCAGTATATTCACAACCTTTTTGTATTCAGGTCAGTTAGCGTTCTTACCCAGCATGCAAACTTGTACGGCATTCTGCTCCGACCTTTTCAGTGCGACTGCTCCACACCGCTGTGGCGGAGAGAAAGAGGGGGGGAGAGAGAGAGAGAGAGGCTGAGATTAATATTACAACACCCCAAAATACACACAGCGCTATCTAAGAGCATCAATGAACCACGCTAAATAAAACAGGAACTCTGCGAAAAGTCACGGTGGCCCTCTGTGCAAAAACAGAGAACCTCTTTCACATCGATGTGCCATTCTGCACTGCTTTCACACAAGCCCTCAAAATCAAACTTGATGTTTAGTTTTCTATTCTTTCACATGCAACTAATACTAATTCTGATTGTGGTGAAAGAATTAAAATAGCTGAAAGTCTGTCGTCCCTTCTCTATGGTGACGTTTAACAATTTCTCACCTTCATCTGTTTGGTTCTGAATCACAAACTGAATCATGGTTTTGTGAGCGGATAAAAGGCATCTGTTTAAAGACCACCCTTCGTCTCGGTGAGTAAGAAGCATACAAGCGATGTCTGTGTGTTGGCCGACTACACTGAAAAAAGTGGGTCAGGCAGCCTACTGGCATAGACTGGCAACCACTTGCACATTAATCACATGCTTCCTCACGGCCGGTCCTCATGGTAGGAGGTCTTGAGGCGTCTTTTTTTAGCCATTTTCTTATCAAAGGTGTGTTTGTGTCAAGTTCAAGTCATGTGTTTTTGTTTTTTTATAAAAAATACTGCTAACGGAAAGGCGTACTAAAATAAAATTCACTTGTACATCCCATTAAGTCAATGTAATAAGGCTGGTAATAGTGAAACATTCACCATCATCATTGAAAGTTGGGGATCACTGGTTAAAGACCACAATAACCATGAATTAAAATCATGGCTGCGACTTACAATTATTTTTCATTGCATTTTTTTTTTTTAAATAAATGTTAAAAAAATAGTGAAATATGCTCAGAAAAATTTCTCAGAGTCCAAGGTGACATCTTAAAGGTGCTGAATACGGGATTGGGAGCATTTCTATTCGCTCGCAAGGTAGCGACGGCGAGCAGCTAACGGTGCTAACAGCGCTAACAGTGCAAACAACGGCGAAAGTACTGGCAGAGCTAACACCATTAACCTGAGGGGAACCTGAGGGGAACCGGAGGGTGGGTGTTACGCTTCCGCGCCGACGCCATTGGCCGGGACGGCGTTATCAGCTGTAACCGCCGTATGAGAGCAATGCAGAGCGGCGGCCGTGAGCTAGCCAGTGGGGGCACGTTCACAGGCACTAACGTGCACTATAAGTTCAGGCAGACATTACTCCATTATA
Organism: Sebastolobus alascanus; assembly: GCA_916701645.2. Lineage (NCBI taxonomy): Eukaryota > Metazoa > Chordata > Actinopteri > Perciformes > Sebastidae > Sebastolobus > Sebastolobus alascanus. The sequence continues at coordinate 97,962 of CAKAOJ020000096.1, read as the reverse complement.
ACTTTAAATAGCAAATAGTTGTTTGCTGCTATATTAATGCTCTGGATATCAAATTTAGCACCTCTAAATATGATTATTTTTTCTTAAAAAAAACAAAAATAATCAGTCAACCATCATATAACAAATTACAAAAGATTATTATTATTATTGTTATTTAATTAAATTTATTTTTATTATTTATTATATTTTTTTTTATTTATTATTTTTTATTATATATATTTTTATTTTACGGTATTTATCTATCAATTTTATTTAATTTAAATTTATAAAATTTCATTTATCTATTTACCTACTGTGTTCTGTTTTTTTCTTTCCTTGTCATCCTTAAATTCCCTTGGTGTTGTGTACCTTTTTTTTTAATATCGATTGTGGTGCCCTTTTTACATTATACACGCATCACTTAAAAAATGTTGAAACTAACCATCATATGACAAAGAACAGCAGTAAATCCTTACATTTAAATAACTAAAACCAACAAATGTTTGGCATTTGAGTTTGAAAAATGACTGGAACAATTATCAAAATTGTTAGCAATCAATTTTCTGTCGCTTGACAGAATGATAAATCCACTCATCGTTTCAACTGATTCACATCAAGCCTCTATTTGTGATCAAGACTCGTGTTGTCTCACTCCAAGCCCCCCCCCCCCAGCAAAAAGTAATGTGAGCGTTGACAGACAAATATTTTCCATCAACAGCCCTGCCCTGTTTTTAGATTTACACCAGCGATACCTTGCTCTACCATCTCTTCCTGACGTGTTAAAATGTATAAAGCACATCAGAAGTGTGGCAATCTGCCATTGTACGCTGATCTGAGGTCAGTTCCAAAGCATAATTACAACCCAAAGACTTGCGCTGCAGTTCAGGCAGCTCAGTGCATTTCCCAATTGGGGTCATCTATTTATAATAGCTAGTAATGGCTATAATAGTTATAAGGGCTCAACATCTGTGCGCGTAGTGGACAAGAGTGAGAGTGGACTGAGAGCACTATAAGCAGTGTCAGTTTAAGATAAACACCACGGCGAAGACATGTACACATTTGATGGAAACCAGAACTGACCTTATATTTCTTATTACTGTACATAGCGTTCAATGTTACCCCCTCTGCAGGAAGACAGTCATAGCGGTGTACCTCGAGTAGGAGGATTTACGTCGAAATTAGCACACTGCTGTTTAGCAGCATGCAGGAAACGGGTGGATGGAGACAAACCAGAGGAGATGACGGTTCACTCATCCAGCCCACGTGGTTATTGCATGTTTACAGGACGCCCTCTGTCAAAATGTCTTTCCATGATCTCTAGCTCTACGCTCACATCGTTATTCACCTCAACCTGACGGCTCCTTTAGTCAAACTCTGTCTTTGCTTATAGCGAGCTGCTGTCAAACTGTTTACATTGGGCAGGTCTGTTCACTGTCTCCTGTACGTTCACCAGAGCTGGCAAAAAAAAACGTCTTTCTACAAACTTTTTTTTTTTTTACATATAAAATGCAGACAGGAAGAGCGGGAACAAGCTCTCTCTGACAATCAACAAGTAATGGTACGTGTCCACAGGGGAGGGATCGCCTCGCTTCCCAGCATTGGATGCTTGATGGGCTTCTTCTGTCTGTCTGTCTGTCTGTCTGTCTGTCTCCATCCATCTCCCCGTTTCAGTGCCCGGGACAGTGCCACTACCCCACTACTACTGTACACACATGCACCTCTACACACAAACAAACAGCGATATCCGTCTGAGAATAACTAATAATAATTAATGTTGAATATGAATAATGAAAAATGCTGTGGGACTATTCCTTATTTCATGGGCTATTTTGGGATTTATACTTTATTATTACATACTTTGCGGTTGTCCTCCTGCATTATTACATACTTTAAAAAAAAAAAAAAAAAAGCATTAAAATACTGATATTTTGAGGTCGATTACAATGGCAACGGTCAAAGATTCAAAGCCCTAACCTTGAGTTAAGATTTTTCTTACAAACTACTGCTTCTAGGGTCAAAAATGAGCTTTCATGCTCAAATATGCAAATGTGTTTTATATAAGACAGCCACTCTACATGTAATATAACTGTACTATACTCAAGTTCTTGCGCAACCACTTTACCTGTACTTCCTGTACATGCATTCCGATCTGTTTGAACACACATACTGTATCATATAACCAACACAAACACCAAACATTCCTTCTAGTGCATCCCAGCTGCCCTTCACTGAACACATGACCCCTTCTCTACATGTGGTCTGCAGTGTCCAGTGCTGCAGGTCGACTGCCGTAAAGCCGTCAATACACTGACGTGACACATTGCAACAATACACCTACAGGCCTACTGTACTGTAGCCCATCACTGCAGCTTATAGGAGGAGGTTATGTATGAAGAAGTCTGCACCAAAAACTAATCCTAAAACCAAGGTCACTATAAACTCACCTACCTAGAATCAAAACAATTTAGCCCTCCATGACAATACTCATCACAAACAGACAGGCTAATAACTCCATAGCACACAGCATACACAAAGTAGACAACAACAACACGGTCATTATTAACTCTCTCTTTTGAGCACTAAAGACACTTTACAGGTCCTTAAATGAACATTATAGGAATGCAACACTGTTTTTCGTTATGTTGTACCAGGCCTATACCAAAACAATAATAATAATAATAATAATAATAATAAGATTTTTATTTGTAGAGCACTTTTCAAGCACAAAGTGCTTTCCAAAGAAGTTCACATCATAAGACAGCAGAATACAATGAAACCATAAATAATGAAATAAAAACAGGTAAAAAAATAGGTAAATAAAGAAATAAGCGTATACATATTCATACAATGACATGTGCAGATTCATACACATCAGCAGACAAGCATACAAAAGACTCAAAATTCTCCATGTGCAAGCCCGTGTGTGTGTGTGTGTTTTCAGAGCCCCATATAGCTGTAAAGTCTACATACCTCGACCATTAAACAGGACATTTAACCATCTCCGCAGGACGAAAGGTGACCGTGCCCCTGTGCTGACAGCGACACCTGTTTTAAAAAGCGAACCGTTTCATCCTCTGACCTTCTCTCGCACTGTGCGTGGACAGTGTCGGCTTTTTGTGAGACAAGGTGAAGTTGCCGTTTCTTTCTCCCCCCCGTCTCGCCTGCGTCCTGCGTCCCGTTTGTATGACTTGGTTGTGAGCCGCAGAGAGCGGAGAGGGGGAGGGGCTGGGTGTTGCGTCACAACAGGGGGGCGGGACTTGTGGGGAGTGGACCAATCAGCGCTGGATACGATCGCTGATTTGAGTGCAATTGGTGGTCCTCAATTAAAATAATATAGCTTTAATTTGGGATATTTTACTATAAGAGTGTGAGGGGAATTATGTTTGTAAAGGGTGTTTTCCCAAAAGAAAGGTTATGAAAGCAGAGCCCCCTGACAGTGAAGACAGTTAAAGTGGCAGTAGGCAACAATTTTTTTGCATAATTTGGCAAAAATTCCATAATAATCTTTCAGCATATTTTAATTCAAGTGTTCTGAGAGAAAACTAGACTTTTGCTCCTCCTCATGGCTCTGTTTTCAGGCTTTAGAAAAATCTAGCCCTTGACGGCAGATTTTGATCAATCACGGGTCATTTCAGAGAGAGAGAGAGAGAGCGTTCCTATTGGCTGTGCTCCGGTCATGTGACCAGAACTTGGCTTCCTTCAACAGATTTTATAATGGCGGCGGAGTCACAAACTTTCTCATTTTACAGCTAAACAGTACACTACAAGATGATTCTGAAAACATTTGAGGCGAGAAATAGGCATCACAGTAACAGGATATTGATTCATATTTGATCAGCGCTGCCTAGTTTGACCGTTTGGTCGGAGATCGCGAGTGAATGAAAGCCGGCTCTCATAGACTGCAGCTGGACAGCGGACCTTGTTTTCCTCCGGTAAGTGAAATCCTTCAGATGCCGTTAGGAGCACCGGAGGACACAGAGGAACGTGATTTTTTTCAGGTTACCTGTTTCATGTACTACTGTCACGACGTAGCGGCCGTTTTCTAAAAATAACTTTTTGAAATCATATTTGCGCCAATATCACATACTGCAGCTTTAAGTTTATTGTTTGTGTTGAAAACAGGAACTTGGAATTTGTTCTCAATATTGTGTTGTTACTGGGGAAGTTTGTTATACATAGACTAAGCCCAGTTTGAACCATTGGAAGAATGAGTAAAAAAGTCTTAAGTAAGTCACGGAAACTTGTTCAAGACAAGAACGCTCTAAAGTTGTTTTCATTACTTGATAGCTTTAAGTTAATTTGAGATAGCCCTGTTTTATGTTTGTATTTTATTTATTTAGCCTAGTATGTAATTTTTTTAATTTAGTTTTATTTCTGTCATTTTTGTATTCGATTTGACTGCGATCTTGCTCAACTTGATGCAGAAGAATCTTTTCATGAATGAGACATGTAAAGAGGCCTCATTTGTTTGTACTTATTTTTCTCAGTAATAAAAAGTATCAATAATAATAAAAAAGACATGAAAGCAGGGCTACATCAACCCACTAGGAGGGCTGAGGGCCCCTGTGGATTTTATTACTTTAGATAATGTACAATGTTTCAAGCCTAAATTGGCGCTTCTTCAGTTTTTTTTTTTTTTTTTAAAGGGAGCGTTCACCAGTCTTGCAAGTCCTTGAGATGTCAGTTTTGTTCCCAGGAAATGCAGAAATGCTAGCAGGATTATTTTCAAATTAGACTTAATGACACAGTGGATATGGCAAGGTTTAGGGAAATAACACTTCTAATCATCACGTAACATAAGAAAACAAACAGGCCTCTTGTAAAATGTGTTAACATAGAGTCAAATGTCCTTATCATCATATGACTCTGATTAAGAATCACAATGGCAGAGCCAGAACATGATGGTGAAGTTAAGAACTGTTTACAACCTTGTTTGGGACAGAAAACAATTCTTTAACGTGGCTCCGCAGTGAAAGCCAACACACACATTTTGAAAACAAATTAATAGTCAATTCAAAAGTTTTCCAACTGCATTAACCAGACTAGAATCTTTCAGAACCTTGGAAGCAGGAAAAAATATATATGAAATGTAGGCTATGTAGGATAAAACCAAATACAGTATATGGCCGTGGGAAACACTGCAGTGCATTAACTGCACCAGCAACATGCAGTGTTGGTCACTCATTTAGACCATTTGCGGGTAAGAAAACAAAAGCCATATGTGTGTCTATCTTCCTGTCTGTACTTTTCTGTGAAGATCCCTCATAAATGTTGCATAATATTTCCATGAATGCGAATTTACATACGTAGCAAAACTGATACAATGAAATGAAAAAAAAACTGTCTTGTCCGTTTCTGAGAAGATATAAATCTGAATGCAACTGTTTGTGTAACTAAATTCATTCGTCCCTGTAAATGTGCAGTATGTGTGTGTTTTCCTGAGACCTTTTAACCTCGGTGTAGAGTGTAATCCCTGAGTAGTGCTGTCAGATTAGTGTGCATCATGCTGCTCACAACAAAATAAACCTAATTTATCACTATCCTGCTTGTGTATGCGTCCAATCCAACTGAACACTGAAAAGTATCTCTGCATAGTTTATGTATTTGTACCTTTGTGGAATTCGCTGAAAATAAAACACAAGCTTTAATGAACTTAAAGGGGCTATATGTAAGAATCAGAAATTGCTTGTTCACAGCGACACCTGTGGCCGCAATGTCAACGAAAGTCAGCGTCCTGTTGCTCGCGCTCGCGCTTGTGCTCGCGCTACATTGACATGAACGAGCACCGGTCTAAACAGTGAGGCGACACACGTCAGCTAACGCACAATATCACTCTATATTTCACCTGCTTGGCAGTAATGTTAGCTGACCAGACGAAGGTCTCTCCATGGATCAATGCTGATTCTAGTGCTGGCTTTCCCTGCTTCAGACTCCCGACCGCGGAGGGAACGGGGGGGGGGGAGACACCGACACCCGGTCGAGACGATAACGTAACTCGCGGCGGAGCTCCGTCACTTCACAAGACACGGGAAACCTCTGTTGGTCTGGAGGAGCTGCAGCATTTATTTCTGCAAAAACGTCCACTGCACATTCACTAGATATTCTCAGAGCTAAACTAACTCTTCTGCAGTGTGCGCGCGTGCACGTGGAGTTGGAGCGAGCCGAACGGGTGAGAACGAGCGCGGTGTGCAAGCAGACAGCAGGAGCAGCGCGTACCCACACGCGAGTGCGCATGCGATTCCGACCCGTTATAATTTATGCGCGTGATAAGTTACAAATAGTCCCTTTAAGGTTGGTTTAAACATGATAAAACAATATTGGAGCACACTGATGCTATTGCTGCATTTTTTTGCCCATTTAGATAGCTGTCTGTCATTACTTCCAATGAATACTTCTACTGAATTAAGAATTACTTGTGTTATTTTTGCATTGTCTGGGAAAAAAAAACACTTAGCCACCATATGCCTAGTTTGCACATATGAAAACCCACAAGTGTTGTAACCATGAGGAACAAAAAACTTCTCACACATTTTGACCACATATGAACACCGGAAGTCCAGACACTGAGAAAAAGCAACTTGACTGAAATTATAATTTTTTTTTTTTCTTTTTTAAAAAAGCATTAATTTGTAAAATAAATGAAAATATGCAGTCAATTGAAACAAAGTCAAAGCATGGTCTTAGTACGCAATACTGACACCTGCTGGAAAAGATGTTAAAGTTAAGTCAGGTTACTACAGTATGTACACACACAACACATTATACTGAGTGAGCCGAGGTCATTCACTGAACTAAAACACATTTAAGTGAGTTAACAGGCTGCACTATAGAAGAAAGACAAATAGAATGCAAACTGTGATCCATTTCCTTTTCTTCATTTCCTCTCTTGTACTAGGGATAGAAAATACAGGCTAAACTTTAAATAAAGCAGAACAAGTGAAATTATGGACACGTTTCACTTTTTCAGTTCTTCATTATGCTGCATCATTAAGCTAACGCGATACATCACATGGTAACATTTATGTTTAATATTGTACATGGTCCCTTACAAATAAAATCATATATGAGCAGTTATTATAATAGTAAATATGAAACTTATTAAGTGTTTCCAGTTCCTGTCATGTGTTGAGTCCCATATGTCAGATATTCTGTCACTACTAGAGGGTTGAGTGAAGGGAAGACATAATGAAAGGACTATTTATTAACCGGATCATACAGTAGTACTGCCTTGATTTACACCAAATGACTTCCTTACTGTAATACTACTAAGTATTGTGCCTTCACAAGCATGTGCCTTCACAAGCATGTGATAGCATGCATTTACAGGCGAACAAAATGTGAATTGTAGTGTAATTGACAATATGAGGTTTTTTCTCGTGTAACTATAACATTTCAATGTTTTTGTGCTTCCTTTATATTTTGATAGGTCACAGTGAAATAGCAGGATGTGGGCGACAGCTTGTTCTGTTGATGATTTTATGTTGTTGCATCCTGTTACGTAGAAATTCAAAGAAAGGCTGTAGGAGTTGCTGAGAAGAGCAAAGGTCTCTGCAGATATATTTAATATTTTATAGGAAATATGAAAAAAAGAATTATTGGATAAATCTTGCAGGAAGGTTTCAGTCAATATCACTGAGATGTATTTTTTTAATTGGGCCACAGAGAGCCCATAACATGCTGAGAGGGGGGATTTATGAATAGAATTCCTTTTTTGTCATTGCACAAAGTATAATGAAATCAAAATAGAAATCCCGACGGTGCACATCTATTAAATAGTAGTCAAATTAAAGAAGAGTAAGAAAAATATATATATATATATTAAAATTAGAAATATGTATTTGCTTGATCTATAAAAACTGTGAGATATTGCTGAGTTATATTGGCTCTATATATACAAGTAATAAATAAATACAGGAATAAAAATGTACAGAGAGGAATAACTAAGGTGTAGTTAAAATGTAAACATCTGTAGTTTTATATATATATACACATACAAAGAGTGCAGTTGAAATGTAAAAACGTAATGTAAAGCTGTATAGACGTATACAAAGTAGCTGTAAATGTAAGTATGGGCTTATATGCAGAGATACTTTCCTTGTACATCCATCCATTCAGCTACACAAACGTTTCATTAGTGACTAGTACAACTAGAAAGAGTGATTAAGTAGTGTGATGATTGTAGAGGGTCTCTGGTAAATACAGGGACTCTGCTGGGCTTTACTCCGCAGGTTAAGTGTAGTATAAATGGAGAATATGCCCTTTGTTAAGTTAAGTTATCATTAGGTCAAGCATAGAGGTTTTGGTGTGATAGTTGTGAACTTTAACATCAACATTCAAACATCCTGACTGGGTTTCAGTGTTGGGTGTAGTTGTCTGTTTTCTGAGCTCTAACTGAATCTATGACCTAACATAACCTTAGAAACCACACATGCACTGAACATACTGCACAATACTTTCCGCACTAACTGGGACAGTAACGGTTGCAGAAGTCCTGACTTCCTGCAGCAATAGTGCTTTCTGCACTAAGGCATCCTAAACATCTGCACTTCATGCACTGCTGTATAGAGATTCTCCAACATGACAAACCAGTCGGGCCTAAACATCAAAACATGATCTGAATTACTCATTCAGATCATTTTTCAAATCACAATAGCTTAACCAAACTTTAGTCAGATGTCATTTATCAGCAGTTTGTCATTCTTAACGGACATATATCTATTTGGCGAGTGTTGTATGCTGCAGAAATTATTAATCCCTTTGAGGCAAATTTGTGATTTTGGGCTACAGTATAAAAATAAAATTGACTTGACTTTTCGTTACCTGTTATAACACCACTTTTGAATGCCATTATTACATTTGAAAACTATTGATTCATGTCAAGTATGCCACTAATGTTACAATATCATCTAAACTGGTCCATCCTTCTATAGAAAACTAATTACATTCACTTAGAATTTGACTTTTCTCTGACTCACAAACAAGTTGAAAAAAAAGCATCATTTAATTAATCAATTATTGGTTTTATGTAGGTCAATGTATGTGTGATTATGTTTGGTACAAACTTATCATGTCTAGACTACAAATAGAGACCTGCTGTTACAGGTTTGACTGCTTTGATCTGTATGATGGACTATTTAAGTAGCCCATGGTTGCATTAAGTTCATACTTAGTCATTATTACAAACATGAATTAATCTTTTTATGAATAAAGCATTTCCAATTTTCATCATTTTCAAAAACTCACAAGGGAAAATTATGCTTATACACAGCTGTCCTTAATAGAAAAATGACAGCAGTGGTAATTTTGTTGATATACTAAAAACGCCTACTGCATGCACTTTGTGCTATACGTCCTGTCTTCTACCACATTTGGTTTGTGGGTGTCTGCACCTCACATACTTATATGCAGACAAGCACAGTTTTACTTGAGAACTGAAGCAGACCTACATCTGAGGTATGCAAAGGGAAAACTTTCAGTGTTTTTGTTCATCACCATAGACAAGAAGCCCTCTTCTTGGGCTGTGACATGATCTACGAGGGTATAATTCAGAAGACATCTCTAAAAGACGTCTAATAGACGTAGATATCTCTAATCCAACAAACCAAGGATGGATATCAGTTTTTCTTCTCTTGGCCGAGATGTTGAACCAACGTGAACAGAGGAAAGGTCAGTAACCCACGTTCTGTAAAAGGGTCTCAAGAAAAAGGTATGATTTTTCTTTAGGTTTTGGGGTAATGAAGAACAATTTTATGTACTTTGTCTGGGAACACATGTTGAATCATGTGTCATCAGCGTATAGGGAATACCGAGTTGAAAACGTGCTTTTAAGTTATTCGTTTTGGTATGTTTTTATGGAGGCAGAGAGATACTTTTGTATATTTATTTTTTTATATCTTATTTTAAAACGTAATATTGTTTTAGTTTGTAAGATAAATTGATAAGAGATTCTCCTTTCTGTAATAAAAAAAAGTCTGACACAAACGAAAAAACAGTTATCAGAAATAACCTAACAAGGAAAAGGTTCCATGTAATTATTTAAACAGCATTTTGACAATCTCATCATTGCTGTACATTTATTAATACAATACCGGATATAATACGTAACATTCACGTGGTCTAATGAAACCACACCTACCGCACCATTCAACGGAAGAAGTGAAACACAAAATGGCGGCCTCCGATGAAATAAAATCAAGCGTAAGTTTTTTATTTTAGGCTGAAATGAACATACCTGTGCAAGTATTACGTAAAGTACGTGGAAGTACTGCAGAAGTTATTGGTCGTATTTGGATGTGGATTGACTTGGTGAATGACTTGAAGTAAGAGTAGTTTGTTTGAAACATTAGCATTGCTAGCACTATGGCAAAACATGTCAGAACGGGTCGAATGTTTGGCCTGTGGTGTTGCTGCTTGCAGCTTTCTCGAGAACCGCTCATACAAACAACTTCGCACTCAACACTGCGCTTCCTTGGGTCGTGAGCAATACACCCACCATGACATAGTCACACACCTAAGTCGCGGCTACTTGTGGTCAGAAAAACCGGGGAACGGGAAAAAAACCACCCGGGGCAGACTTCACCGTTTAATTGGGACCCAACTAACAGGGCCCCAAAAACAGATATAGATTTATTGTAATGTTTAGATATGAAAAATATTGAATTATGTTACTATTTTAACTCACTGTATCCTGAAATAACCTACAAAAGGCCCCCAAAGCACTTTAAAAATGTCTAACGCAACTGTAGGCTACTTACTGTGTACTTCTACTTCAGAGGAAAACACTGCAGTATTTACCTGACAGGAATCTTACTGGTTACATTGCATTTTCAGATTTGACCACAGAATATAACAATTAAAATATGATGCATTATTATTCATTAATCTATCCAGCATCAAGAACTGAAAGCTCCACCTTGAAAAGACGTGAAGTAAATTTAAGTACATTCTTAATATTTAATACTGCCTCTCTTTCACTCTTCACTTTAAGTAAACATTTGAATGCAGGACTTTTACTGTGCGGTATTAATATTTTTATTATTAATAGTTCAACTTCAGAAAAAAAAGGTTTTGAGTACGCTACTTATTCTACCACTGGCAATACCAACATTCCCAGTTAGAGTGGGTGAAAAGTAGAACAAGACAGTGTTTGCCCTCGGGGCCCCCAAATCACTAAATCCGCCCCTGGAAAACACACCCAGGTCGGTCGCAGTTACTATACGCTCGTGTTGACTCGTGAAGAAGAATTTGGTTGTAAAATGAATGGTATTAATGAGCCGCAGCGCCGTTAGGAGCGATTGCTTAGCTCCCATTAGCTGTCAAAGTGGTAGTTTGGTATCACAATATGGACATTACATGATACATTTCATGATCGTAACACATTTTTGAATTGCAGATTCCTATCGAGTTTGTGGACAATCGTGATGGATTTCCTTGTGAGGTCGTCTATGACAATATATCTTACCCCATTCCGTCTCAACATGTAAGTTTTATACCATTTAATTAGAAGTGCAGAGTTCGAAATCTATTTAAATGAATGGTTTCAAATAAAACATTTTAATGTAGTACATGTTATGCATTTCGTTTGTTTTTTTCTTGCATGGCCAGGATACCATAGAGCGGACTCCTTCTGGTGATGGACAAAGCCCTTACAGGTTAGGCAAAGCATAACATAGACATGAAAGCATTGAGACAAGATAAAAGCAACACTATAGGCATTATGAAAATACGATATAAAAGACACACATAAATAGAATTTAGAAGCTACAGCTGTCCAGAAGAACTCAAGTTTCTTCAAGTCCTTTAAAGGGACTATTTGTAACTTATCTCGCGCATAAATCTTAACGGGTCGGTATCCCATGCGCGCTCGCGTGTGGGTACGCGAGCGCGCAGCAGCTCTGCTCCTGCCTGTTTGCACACCGCGCTCGTTCTCCCCCGCTCGGCTCGCTCCACCTCCACGTGAACGCGCGCACAGTGGACGTTTTTGAAGAAATAACTGCTGCAGCTCCTCCAGACCAACAGAGGTTTCCCGTGTCTTGTGAAGTGACGGGGCTCCGCAGCGAGTTACGTTATCGTCCCGACCGGGTGTCGGTGTCTCCCGCCCCCCCCCCCCTCCGTTCCCTCCGGATCGGGAGGAAAAGCCAACACTAGGATCAGCATTGATTCATGGAGAGACCTTCCTCTGGTCAGCTAACATTACTGCCAAGCAGGTGAAATATAGAGTGATATTGTGTGTTAGCTGACGTGTGTCGCCTCACTGTTTAGACCGGTGCTCGTTCATGTCAATGTAGCGCGAGCCGAAAGCGCAAGCGCGAGCCACAGGACGCTGACTTTCGTTGACATTGCGGCCACAGGTGTCGCTGTGAACAAGCAATTTCTGATTCTTACATATAGCCCCTTTAATTCGTGATACATTTTTAAGGTGGTAGGTGTAATTTACTTCATGCGGATGTTGAAATTTAGGTCTGAGTGAGTGACTGCACCAAGATTTCTGGCTTGGTTTGTGGTCTTTAGCAACTGAATCTGATTGTTTTAGTAATATTCTCATTGATATCTGTTAATACAACAGGCTAAACCTCTCTTATTTACTTATCTTTCTATGCAACTGTTGTACTGCAGCTCTGTGAGACGTTTCCAATCGGCCCGTTATGAGAATGAGGACCCTGCCACACTGGATATTGATCCTCCAGAGAATGAGAGGTAAAAAAAAAGATCTTCTTTCAATCTACAGTTGCATGAGGCCAATAATTAAATGGGTTGCATTGTACCGCTTTCATTAAATTCCAGCTGTTATTTCTGCTTTGCTTTTTCTTGCAAACAAAGTGCCAAAAAGCAAAATTAAGTCTCAGTACACAGTTTTTTTGTATAGTATTTGACACCTTGTCAGTCCAAAAGGAGTTGTGGACATAGTGGAAAAGTCATTTCTTATAAGTATTATTTTATACATGTTTTATCCAGTCCCTTATAATTTTTTTTAACATTTACTAGGCCTTTATTTTTCCATGTATTTCTTAGTGAACGATTGATCCACATTTGTTTGTTTTCATAAGGCTACATATTACTGGATGTGATGATTGTAATACCCGTGATTATAAGATCACTCTAAACTTCTCTGTTGCAATTCCCACAGTCTCCAGGAGGAGGAGGAGGAGGAAGAGGAGCAGGAGGAGGGTGAATAGGGTGACTGGAGGCTGAGAAATACTACATTTTATTTATTTTTCACTATTACTATTTCTTGGCAGGGGAGCAGTTGCCAGGCAACTCAGACGCCAAGAAGTTACTGGTCCCAGCCAAGAAATAGTCTGAAACATAACCTCCTGTAAAGATGACAACTGTCTATTTTACACTTTGGCTTTTTGTATGGATTAAACAAACAAGATATACATGTTAATTAGTGAGTTTTAGAGGTGATGGTAAGAGAGTTTTGTTACCATTGAACGGAGGCTAGTTGTTTCCCCTGTTTCAAGTCTTTATGATAAGCTACGCTAGCTATGTCCAGCGTTGCAATTAATGTACACGAGTGGCATTAGTCTTCTAATCTAATTCGAGCTAATGCTTTAAGATTTATCCTAAACTACACTAAATCTTTGATAAATTAGACGAGAAGTAATTACACAGACACCTCACATAATGTTTGAATATCCAACATAAACACTATGTACAACTCCATGGTTTTTGGATTTTAGTAAATCTGGACCATGAACAGTCAAACTGCTTTGACAGCCAAGTTTCCTGCTCATGTTCACTGGATGTGAAGCTGGTGGCAGAACTTGAAACATTGAATGCGATTTTTGTACGAAGCTCTGAGATTAAAATAAATGTAAGTGTCAATTCATTAAAGCTCAGTAATACATTTTGTTTGTTTTGTTTGTCATTCTTGTCATACCTATAAAGAGCCTTTATTTAACAGAGGACAAACCACTCCAATTAGATATATACACAGTCACAATAGATTACTTACACTCTCATCATTTCCTATAAATTATTTATTATCAAAATGTATGTTCTGTTTCAACCAAATTAAGAAATGAGGGTTAACAATAACATAAGATGTGGCTGACTTTTAACTGCCTGTGTAAAAATATTTGTGGAACTACATGTCATTTTTTTTCATCCCAGACAATTACTTAGGGTGTGAAGTTTAGATGGTACGAATCACAGCCAGCTAGCAGGGATGTTACTTATCTGTAATTTCTCTCAGTTGAGAGAGCGGACCAAAGCAGACCAACAAGAACGGAGGGAAAGTCTGATCGACGTTTTGTACAAGGATCTCAAGGAAAGAGGTATGATGTTTATTTGACAAAAGTCATTTACAGACAAAGAAATATATAGTATGAGAGGGGTCTAAATCCCTGTTAGAACAAACTGTAAACTTAAATAAGAGAAATCCAAATAGACTTATTTGGGATTTAGGAAGAGTATGCTGCGTAAAAGGTCGTTTTTTGATATTTTTATGGGGGGAGAGAGAGGTACTTTTAAATTTCTCACAGGAGGAGTTGTTTTAAACATAAATAAAAAAATAATAATATATTATACAATAATTGCAAGAGAAATTTGTCACAAACTTTCTCATTTTGCAGCTAAACAGCACACTAAAAGATGTTTCTGAAAACATTTGAGGCGAGAGATAGGCATTACACTAACAGAATATTGATTCATATTTGATCAGCGCTGCCTAGTTTGACCGTTCACAACTTTCCAGTGATTGACAGCTGCTGTAGAGACTGCTCGGCTCTGATCGGCTGTTTTCCTTCAGGCGCGTTTTAAATCTTGTAAATGGAGCACAGGTGGACACAGAGGAACATGATTTCTTTGCGCAGGTTATCTGTCTCATGCACTACTGTCAGGATATAGTGACAGTTTTCTAAAAATAACATGTCAATATCAGAATTGCTCAAAGTAACCAACTGCAGCTTTAACATTAATCACAGTGACATCACAGTTACACATACTTGGGTAGTGAATAATAAATGGCTCAGAAAGAAAATAGACAAAATACAATATATTCAACTTGGCTTATGAGGTGAACAGCAAAATACCTGCTTTGAAATCAGACTGTGATGAAGGCCACCGTTTAAAATGCTTAAAAACTTCTGTGGTCAGAAAATAACAGCATATCTACAGCAATTGAAAGAACACTTGCGATAGCGCGGGTCAAATTGCAACATCAACACATTTCTCAAATCTTGTGAAATCCTCCATCCCACATAGCTTAATGGCAGTCTTCCAATTTTTAGATTCAGGTTGAACTGGAGAGCACAATGAGTAATCCGCAAGCAGCTGCCTTTCGACACACTGGATAACGTTCGGGACAGTCAGCTGATCATCATATTTGTCTGACTCTGCATCTTAAAGGTCCAGTGTGTAGGATTTAGGCAGATTTATGGGCATAAATGGAATGTAATACTCATAACTATGTTTTCATTAGTGTATAATCACATGAAACTAAGAATCGTTGTGTTTTTGTTAGCTTAGAATGAGCCCTTCATATCTACATAGGGAGCGGATCCTCTTCATGGAGTCTGCCCAAGCCCCCAGGAAGAGCGCCGGTCGTTGATCCCAATTTTCGTAGTGGCCAAACGGCGGTACTACAACTTCCGTGTCCGTCACGTGATGCCATTGGGCCCAAAAAGACTCTTTCCCCATGGACTTACATTGGGAAACAGACGTCTGTAAATCATCAGATTTTTTTTTTTTTTAGGTGATTCAACTTTCCAGTAGGAACACTTGAATAGCACTTATTTAAATCATCAGGTCCTAAAAGTTGTAAAATTCACCAATAGCCAAATCCAGAGTTATTTTCCTTCCTCCGTTCATGTAAATGAGACCCAGACCGCGGCTGGAGCGAGGGGAGGCGGAGTTAGCAAGTCATGACGACACCGTGACGGTTGTGACCTCGCTACTACGTCTTAAGAAAGTGTTGAGTTACTTTAACTTTTACTAGCTTAGATACAAAGCTTTTGCCTCCAGTTCTCCCAAGGTTGTACCCTGTTAAAGGTCATTGTGGACGAAGAGTGTGAATTCAACACAGGAGCCAACAATTACTCTTGTCTACTTGCATGTGTATATGATATCCAGAGCATTAATATAGCAGCAAACAACTATTTGCTATGTAAAGAAATAGAAGAGTAATGTCTGTCGCTCTCCCTCCGTGTGTGTTGTAATCTGAGCTTCTCTGTGTTTTGTTGATATCGCCGGGCCTGCCGCGCGTGCTTTTTGTGCATGTTCGTGCATGTGTGCGTGCCCCACTGGCTAGCTCTGCACTGCGCTCATATGACGGCGTCGTCGTGGAATAGAAATGCTCTAATTTTTGAATTTAGCACCTTTAAGTTGCTGTGCGTTGAGCTCTCACGGCCACCGGAGGTAATTGGGAACTGAAACAAGCTGATCCTGGAATTACTCTTGTGGTGAAATACAGAAGTATTTGCGGAAAGTAGATGTCATTAAGAGAAAAATTTTCCCTCTTTTTAGGGTGTGAAGTGTAGATGGTATGAATCACAACCAGCAAGCAAAGACGTTACTTAACTGTAATTTCTCTCAGTTGAAAGAGCGGACCAAAGCAGAACAAAGCAGACCAACCTGAATGGAGGGAAAGTCTGATCGACGTTTTGTATAAGGATATCAAGAAAAGAGGTATGATATTTTTTGGGCAAAATTCATTTGCAGACAAAGAAATATAAAGTATGTTGTCCTACATGGTGATGTTAATTATATTTGGGGTCAATTAGATCCCTGAGGGGTCATAAACCCTGTTAGAACAAACTTAGAAAACTTCAATAAGAGAAGTCCAAATAGACTTATTTGGGATTTGGGAGGAGTAGTGCTGCGTAAAGTGTAGTGCTGACAAGTAGTTTTAATATTTTCTTTTATGAAGGGAGAGAGTTATATTTTCATAGTGAGTGTTGTTTTAAAAAATAAATCATGATTCAGCTTCTAAGAAAAAAATAATCGGAGATTCTTCCTTCTGTAATAAAAACAACAAAATCTGACACATTGTGAAAAACAGTAACCTAGAATAACCTAGCAAAGCATAAAGTTTCATGTAATTCTTTCAATGGTATTTTGACCTCTCAAACCTGCTGTACACTAAGTAATACAATATTAAGTAAATTACGTAAAACTAACGTGGATTGACGTCACCACGCTGGTACGACGTGTCATACGTTTGAGAGGGAAGCGGGAAGAAAGACAATGGCATGCGTCCGGATAATAAACCGTGTAAGTTGATTAAACATTTTAGGCTGAAATGAACATACCTGTACAAGTATTAGGTATAGTATGTGGAAGAAGATAAGTACTGCGGTTTGGGAAGTTTGTATTTGGATGTGGACTGACTTGGTGAACTGATTGAATCAAGTCGAATCAAGTTGTTGTTTGTTTGAAACGTTAGCATTGCTAGCATGTTGAGGAATTCGGCATTGATTTAAGCACCTTGCTCTCTAGTGGTAGTTTGGTATCGCAATCTGGGAATTATATGATAATTTCCCAATGTGGTACATCTATCTATTTATATATTTCATTATCGTAATACATTTTTGATGATATTGCAGATTTCCAGCGAGTGTGTCGACGATGATGGTGGAGTTCCTGGTGTGATCGTCTATGACGATAAAACGTTCCCCATTCCTTCTCGACAAGTAGGTTTATACCATTTAGTTTGAGCTGCACAGTCACAGAAATACTGTACTGTCCGCACCACAAGCATGTTTTACAGCTGGAGTCTGTGAGAAATACCTCATTCCACTCCACTACATTCACTTTATTTTCTGTTAACATGTTGAAATAACTGAACAACTGACATAAACATACATGCACAAGTGTTACAAGTACGTCCAACAACTGCAGCTTTAATAGTTACGGTTTGTGTCTGTGTGTGTGTGCAGAATCGGTGAACTGAATGAATCAGAGTTGTGTGTGCTAACAACATTAGCCACGTTAGCCTGGCCGACAGGGGAAATGAATTTAGAAATGCATTGAAGCACATTTTGATGTCGCAACTGTAACAATGAATTTCATAATGCTACAGATTGACGGTGTGAATGTTGTGGTGAATAACACTCTCCCTCAACAAGTGAGGTTTCAACTAGTGGGCCATTGAGTGAGTGCTTGCTGTGTCCTCTCTCCCTGTGGGGAGGGACGGTCCCCTGCTCCGGGTGAGACTGTCAACCGGGATGGACTGTCCTCAGTGTGTCAGGGGTCTGTGGCGATGTGCAACCCACCCGTCTTGAAACTCGTTTACCAGGCTATGTGGGTGTGACAATCAACGTGTTTATGATTAAATTGTTTACATTTGAATGCAGGACTTTTACTGTGCGGTATTAATAGTTTTACTATTAATAGTTAATAGTTTAACTTCAGAAAAAAAAGGTTTTGAGTAGGCTACGTATTTACCACTGGCAATACCAACATTCCCAGTTAGAGTGGGTGAAAAGTAGAACAAGACCGTGTTTGCCCTCGGGGCCCCCAAATCACTAAATCCGCCCCTGAAAAACACACCCAGGTCGGTCGCGGTTACTATACGCTCGTGTTGACTCGTGAAGAAGAGTTTGGCTGTAAAATGAATGGTAGTAATGAGCCGCTGCGCCGTTCGGAGCGTGTGCCCGTTTGGAACGATTGCTTAGCTCCCATTAGCTGTCAAAGTGGTAGTTTGGTATCACAATATGGACATTACATGATACATTTCATGATCGTAACACATTTTTGAATTGCAGATTTCTATCGAGTGTGAGGACAATCGTGATGGATTTCCTCGTGAGGTCGTCTATGACAATATATCTTACCCCATTCCGTCTCAACATGTAAGTTTTATACCATTTAATTAGAAGTGCAGAGTTTGAAATCTATTTAAATGCATGGTTTCAAATAAAACATTATAATGTAGTGCATGTTATGGATTTTGTTTGTTTTTTTCTTGCATGGCCAGGATACCATAGAGCGGACTGCTTCTGGTGATGGACAAAGCCCTTACAGGTTAGGCAAAGCATAACATACACATGAAGGCATTAAAGGGACTGTTTGTAACTTCTTACACTTATAAATCATTGCGGGTCGGTGTCCCATGCGCGCTCGCGTGTGGCTACGCTGTTCCAACTACATGGAAGCACCAAAACCGCAAAGTTATATCTAGTGAAGCCCGTCCTGCAAAACAGTTTCAACTAATCCTGCTCCACTCACACACTGCGCTCGTTCTCAGCTCGTTCCGGTTCACATTTTTCTTTTGAGCCTACTGAAGAACTCAAGTTTCTCTAAATCCTGCTGAAACATAAGTCCTTTAATTCGTGACACATTTTTAAGGTGGTCGCAGGCTCATTTTGTAATTTACTTAATGCGGATGTTGAAATTTGGGTCTGAGTGAGTGACTGCGCCAAGATTTCTGGCTTGGTTTGTGGTCTTTAGCAACTGAATCTTATTGTTTTAGTAATATTCTCATCGATATCTGTTAATGCAACAGGCTAAACTTATCTATTATACTTATCTTTCTATGCAACTGTTGTACTGCAGCTCGGTGAGATGTTTCCAATCGGCCCGTTATGAGAATGAGGACCCTGCCACACTGGATATTGATCCTGCCAGATAATGCCAGGTAAAAAAAAAGATCTTCTTTCAATCTACAGTTGCATGAGGCTAATAATTAAATGGGTTGCATTGTAGCACTTTCATTAAATTACAGCTGTTATTTCTGCTTTGCTTTTTCTTGCAAACGAATTGCCAAAAAGCAAAATTAAGTCTCGGTACACAGTTTTTTTTGCAGAGTATTTGATGCCTTGTCAGTCCAAAAGGAGTTGTGGACATAGTGGAAAAGTCATTTTTTATAATTATTATTTTATACATTTTTTAGCCAGTCCCTTTTCATTTTTAACATAGGGCTTTATTTTTCCATGTATTTCTTAGTGAACGATTGATCCACATTTGTTTGTTTTCATAAGGCTACATATTACTGGATGTGATGATTGTAATAACCGTGATTATAAGATCACTCTAAACTTCTCTGTTGCAATTCCCACAGTCTCCAGGAGGAGGAGGAGGAGGAGGAAGAGGAGGAGGAGGAGGAAGAGGAGCAGGAGGAGGAGGAGGAGGAAGAGGAGGAGGAGGAGGGTGAATATGATGACTGGAAGCATCTACAGTCATCAGCCATCAACATAAATTGGCAAAGCGGAACTTGATAATATTATTTAATATTTAATTATTATATTTTATTGTTTTCTTGTCACTAATGGCCAGTGTGTGTTCTTGTATTGGGGACCATTTGATCATTCAAGAACATCTGTTGCTGGTGCAAACTGAGAAATACTACATTTTATTTATTTTTCACTATTACTATTTCTTGGCAGGGAGCAGTTGCCAGGCAACTCAGACTCCAGGAAGTTACTGGTCCCGGCCAAGAAATAGTTTGAAACGTAACCTCCTGTAAATATGACAACTGTCTTTTTTACACTTTGGCGTTTGTATAGATTAAACAAACAAGATATACATGTTAATTAGTGAGTTTTAGAGGTGATGGTAAGAGAGTTTTGTATTTTATTTTGTTTTTTGTATTGTATTATTTTTCAAGTGAGTGTTGTTTTAAAAATAATTCTTAGAATCTGATTCTTCCTTCTGTAAAAAAAACAACAAAATCTGACACATTATGAAAAACAGTAACCTAGAATAACATAGCAAAGCATAAGGTTTCATGTAATTCTTTCAATGGTATTTTGACAGTCTCAAAACTGCTGTACACTAATTAATACAATATTGCGTGAATTACGTAAAACTAACGTGGATTGACGTCACCACGCTGGTACAACGTATCATACGTTTGAGTGCAAGTGAAAGGCAATGGCATTTGATGTAGTTTGATTTATGTTTTGTTTGCATTCCTGGAAATAAATTGGACTGGACATGGACCTCACAGGTTAGTGTAGTTTACAGATATAGCCACTGTACGTTACACAGCAATGTCTTACTTTAAAGAGGACCTATTATGCTCATTTTCAGGTTCTTGTTCTTGTACTTGTATCATTGCGAAAAAGCGTTTGGTAAGTTAATTTATATTTTAAATGACTGACACAGAGGCAAATAAAGTCTTCAACTGTTTCACTGAGTACTAGAAAAGTGTTGCGTGTATATGTGTGTTTTGACAGATCTCTTGCAAAGAATAAAGGTCTCCATTTGCTCCATTTGTTTCCATTGAGGTAAAAGACCTTTTCTGGGTTTTACACAGTTATTCAGATAATTCACTACACATGCTTGTTGAAACAGGCCCGATAGCAAAGATGTTTTGGAAGCAGTTCAAGAGATTAAGAGATTTTAACGTTTTGTTCTACGACATAAAATACATCGCTTAAAATACATAGCCTAACATTAGCTTTTTACTTCTGGCGATTGCATTCACGCTTCAAAAATCATAAAAGCTGTGTTCATTTGTGGACATTGTCTTGCTAAACAAAACGTGTAAGTATCATAAATGTTTGTTTGCCACAGAGCTTATTTTCTGCAATAATCCAAAATCCAATGGAAAAATCCCATTGGCTTTTTGGCGAGGGAGACCATGCGATTCTAACTTCCAAGTTGGTCAACAAAAATATGCCATCCCTGCACCACACTGTTTAAAACCCTCATGTTACACACATCGTCAGTGTCATTTACTTTTTTTAAAAACTGAATTCAACACCAAACCAGTCAAGTGGAGAAAGTAGAGTGCTGGGGCTCATTGTTACCTCATTATCTTCAGATGAAATCGGTTGTGTGATGCTGGCTCTGTGTGTGGTTTGGTTGACATCCACTCTCAAGCGCCCGAGGAATGCCCTATGATATTAAAACAAAAAAAAAAAAAGTAATGAATATAGACCCATGTTTAATTTTGGGACACAACAGCAAACTCTTTGATAGACATACCGCATTTTTTCAAAGATGTCACATCTCAAGATATGTGAATGAAAATGGGTTCTACGGGTACAGATGAGTACCCATAGATGGATATCGATATCCAGCATTAAGCAAACAACTATTTGCTATGCAAAGATATGGAGGAGTAATGTCTACCTGAGCAGAGCATGAAGTAATTCTCCCTCTGTGTGTGTTGTAAAAGCAACTAATAGTTGCAGATTCCGATTAACAATACAAAATATAATCAATAAATAAAATATCTTATTCTATCAATAAGGCTTTGTTTTTAGCATACATATGAATATGTATAAGCACCGGCCAGGGTGATACTTGAGAAGACATGAGTCCATATTCTAAATGCATTCAACACAGTATGAACCTTCAAGCAAACATAACAAGCTATAGTGTATCTAGTTAGCTAACTAAGAACTCAACCTTTGCTTTTTCTTGACCAATGTTAGGTCAGGATAACATTAAAACCGTAGCTTCACAAACCTAAACTGAAGCAACTTGTATCACTGTACAAAGAAAATATGGTTCGGTCAATTCACTACACACATTCATGCCAAAATATTAACAATAGCGTTGCTAGTTGTCAGTGAGCTTATTTGCTAGCTAACCACCGTTAAGGACAAATCCAGCACATAGACGGTAACGTTACCTAGGGGTCACCGTCTATGTGCTGGGTTTTTCCTTACCTAGGGCACCTGTAATGTTACATGAAACAGGTGATTTACCGCTCCTTTTTAATATAATTTATCAAAAAAAATGTGAAAACTGCAAGATTATGGTCCGAAGCAACAATACTACGCTTTTTCGTGTTGGTTTTGAGAGGCTATGCATCCCCCACTTACCTGGAAAAAGTTGTAAACAGTAGTAAGTGATTGCAGCGTGTCATTCCGGTCGTTCCTTTTTCAGCAATAGTTTGCTTTATGAGCCAGCACGGCACCCGTACCAAACGGTACCAAAGAGTGTAGAAGCGAAGAGACGAAACTCACGTGAGTTTTTGACAACAGCGCTAGATGGTGCTGCGGTAGCGCTGCCGCCATTTTGGACTGACAACGCCAATAAGTCTTCTTCTTCTTCTTCATTGGATTTTGCAGACTAGACGCTGCAATGGCGTATTGCTTAAATGTTCATCTTAACAGTTACTAATCTATTTTATATAGTCTAATACTCTGCAGATACTCCAAGTTTTTTTTTTTTCAAAACAGTTTCTCCAGTTGCTCTCAGGTCTCTGAGGGGTGGAAGTAACACAAATTAATTAATAAAAATGGAGGTGATATGAAAAATGAAGTGATAAATTATCAAGTGATTTAAATAATTTAAAGCTGATTTGACTAAAACAGTCATGATATGATGAAAACAGAGCCATGCTTCATCATTTTCACCATCTTGCATTCATCATTCACAACACTAAATTGCCATTTATCATTTAAGGAAAGTGGCCCCAAGGGTGGAAGTAACTAAAAAATAATTGAAGAAACGGGAAGTGATGAAAATGTATGTGAATTGAAAAATAGAGTGATATCTCTAATGAATATCCTGTCTCGCTATTAAATGTTAAAACAGCTAGCCATATATGTTGCAGTTTGAAGATTAATAAAGGCAACAATGCTCAAAAAGTTACAATATAAACTGTAACTGGATTTGGACATATGTACTGAAATATTAGAGGGCATGAAAACAACGACAACAAATTTGACCAGTGCAATTTAACACTTTAATATAATAAAACAACCTGAAACAGCAGTTGCATAGAATACAGCCGTATGAATCTCAATACCCAGTTATTCATTTCACTTGGTTGAGGTACGAAATATAGAAGGCCTCATAAAGTGACTTCAGAGACATTAAAGCAGGAAGCTACAGCGCACACCTGCTTAAACACATTATTTCATTTAAAAAGATATCATTAATATGTGAATAACAATGGAAACAAAAGACTGCACTGTACAAAAAAAACAAAACAACTGTACCAAAACCCTCGTTCACAGCAATTGCTGTAACACAAATATACATTCAAGACTTCCGACAAAGAGATACGTAGCAGAAACAAGCACTTTGTTCTTTGTGAGACAAACACTCTTACAAGAACAAAAGAATAGACAAACAAAAATAAAAAAAAATGAAATGTAAGTCATTAGCTGCAGTAGTAATTTGTGAGGCACATCTGTGGGAGCTGTAATTGGATGATGGGGTGTCTGACTTTTGACATTCTGGGGGTCAGATCAACAGGATCAGAGGTGGAGGCGCCCCTGACTGCGTCTGATATGGAGAGCAACCTGAAACAAAAGCATCAGATTAGCAGACCAGCAGACAGAGGTGTGTGAGTATGAGGTGTGTGTGTATCTATGGGAAACAAACCTTTGGTGTTTCTGGACTGCCGAACGGTGAGAGCTCTATTGAGTTCTCTTTGTCAGACGAGTTGTTGTGGCGATACTGGGCGAACTTTCTCTTCAGCGCTTCAGCGATAAGAGCCGCTGGGTCGCTAAGCAATGCTGTACCTCCCTTACTGTGTCTCCTTCTGACCGGTGTCCCCCCTGGAGATCTACAAAGAACAGAAGGGAAAAGGTGTTCTTGTTGCATAGGTTAACGCAGAAAAAATGAAAACGAGAGCATTCTGCAACATTAGGACATAAACCGTCATATTCTTGGGTAATAAAGGTATAATATGTAACAGTTGTCAGTCGCTGTTTGTATCACACAGCATTCAAAGTTGGCCCCTCCTCCTCAGCTCAACAAGCCGAGAGGGAGAGAGAGACAGCAGTGATGGTCGAGCGAGCTGTAGAGTGACTGAAGAGAGAGAGCGGCGTTAGTGAGAACAATGCAGCGAATCAGAGAAATAAAACGTTATTTTCTGATTGTTTCTCTGCGGTTACGTTCTAAAACACACAGCTAACTCCGCATAACCTTGTGGGAAGGTGCCGAGTTGCCGAAATTTTTAATGAATGCAGGCTTCCCGTCTGCTGGCTGTGGCTCAGCGCTGCTCTCGTCAAACTACAGACACACACCGATCACAGCTGCACTCAGAGCACAGAGAGGAGCAGGGGGATCACTGGAACACATGCACATAACAACACAACCCGTTCTCATCCGTCAAATATGGCTGGTTTGTATGTGGAGCCTCAGTATCAGAAGCCGAGAGGCGTGACAAAGTGGCGGTATGTGACCACCTGAACGGGCTGCACACCCTGCACGCTGTTATTGGCTAGGGTTACACCCCCACGTGGGGCACAAAGGCTGTTTGCAGACGCCCAGAAGCGTCCCGAGTACAGCAAAATAAGAAGAAAAGACAAAATCCAGGCAGAGGGCTGCAGGGTCTCTGCAGATACAGACACCACCACACATTTCTAGTGGAGCATAAGTGATGATTGAGAGCGATTCTTTTTGTATCAGTTTAACACATTGTTTTTTGAGTTAATTCTTGCATATTATACCTTTAATATTGGTATAACTCAATCAGAGATTCTGACACACCAATATTCTATCAATGCTAATGCCTACCTCTCCACTGAACGCAATTTCACTTGATTTAAGTCCTTGAGAACATCCAGCATGGATAGGAACCCTTTAACTTCTGAGGCCTGGGGCTTGAGCTGACCCTTGTCAAGGTGTGGCTTCCTGCGCTGGCGGATCAGCTCTGCCAAAGATAAAGTCTCAGCGGAGGAGCCAGGACAGAGAGGAGGAGGAGGAGGAGGAGGAGGAGGAGGTGGTGGTGGTGGAGGAGCAGCACAGCGAGGTGTGGAGGTGAGAGCTGGAGGAAGGAGAGTGTACATCCCTGGGCTGCCTGGGGTATTCTGGGACTCGGTCAGACCTAACGAAACAATGAAAGAGCACAAAAAGGTCATTCTTAAAATCACAGTATAAACACGTTGAACACATTTGTGTGTTTTGTGAAAATAAGAGGCAGGAAGAGCGCGTACCCGAGGTCGGAGCGGCTGTGACGATCATGGCGATCTGAGCTCGTAGCTTGAGCAGCTCGCTCTCCAGCGCTGTGATCTTCTTCATGGCGTCTGGATTAGTTGTCTGCCTCACAGGTCTGCCTCCTCTCTGGGCCGGTCCTGGGAATCTCACCACATCCCGATTTACAGTACTTCGCTTCTTTGGAGGTAAATGGTTCCTATGGAGACCATACATCAGTTTTAATATTTTACATTTTCCCATCCAAAACAAACCAATCCAAATGTGTGTTTTCAAAGCTGCAAAATACATAAACCCATGCACATATGCATTTCTAAGGTGAATTACATGGCAGTGATAGAGACATTTCGAAGCATTCAGGTCAGCCCTAGTAAACACCTTAACATTACATTGACATTACACCCTACTTTAGTTTAGGATCAATTAGTGTACAGTAAGTAAGACAGTGAAGTTTGTGTCTGTAGTCCACAAAGATTATGGCCAATTCAGTGCTTTTCTTTACAGAGATCAATGTTCTCCTGCTCAAACAGGCTGCCTACAAGTAAGTTACCAGATTACATTGTGTTTTCATAACAGCCAGGAAAAGAGTGGGTATTTATTTACCTGGCAGTAGCATGGACTACTTATTATTACACCTGCCTACAGCCTTCCTGCTTGCTTGAGAAAAGTAGCAACACAATATGTATTTCATGTACTAATGTAATAAACGACTCTTTGTTCCAATGCTACAGTGAACTCGGACATGTAATCTTTGACTAATAACATTTTATGAAATATACTATCCACTGTTTTGCTGATATTAGGACACAATATTTTGTCTAATAAAGAACCAATATGGTTTTGTTCTCTGTATACTTGCACTGGGAAACATTACCTTGACCGTTTGTATTGTGTGTCCTTACCTGGTCTTGGCGAAGCTTTCCCCCTCATCCTCAAACACCCACAGGACGTCAGCGAACGAGGGGATGGCATGTGTCTCCACGGTGACGTCGACGTAACCGTGGGGCCTATAGGTGAATAGAGGGACCTACGGACCAAACATGGACAAGGAAAGATTACACTGTGACTACATGACAAAAATAACAGAAAATCACAGAAGTTAGTTGGTTTAAATTTGGTCAAAATGTGAATATGATTCTGCAGGAGGAGGAGTGTAAGGATACAGTATTGCTTCTGTTTAGGAAGTACTATGTGACAAATATATAATTTAAAGGTCTTATTGATAACATTTTTATGTAGACTAATATTTAAAAAAAAAAAAATAATAATACATCTACAGAGTCTTTAGAAAGGTGCCGAATAAAAGTAAGGATTTTCCTGAAAAAAATTGACTATGATTGGGAATTAATTATTTTAGAAATTTTGGTGGGTCCAAAATTGATGTTTTGTTTATCTTTGTGGAAGACATATGACGTTTGGTTCCCACTTCTAACAAGGCTTGTGAGCCAATAGTAAAACAACGTTGGTATCTCTGGGTCGTCAGTTGGAAAGTGGAAAAAATGGATAATTGACTGAGATTAAGTGCCTGGCAACGACTTGTTGTGAAGTAAATGCAACGGAACGTGGGAGGGGGAGAATGTGACATCTAGTGTCTGAAGGTTATCAGTGTTATCAATAGCACCTTTAAAATCAGGTCACATATTTTCTTTGTTAGCATTTTTATATGCAAATCTGTACAAAAAGCACATTGTTCCACTTTGGTTGCGTTGAATTTGACGAAGTAAAGACAAATATTGTTTCAGATAATCTTCAGTCTGTAGTACAGTACCTCAAAGTGGACGCGTGGTGTAGGTGTCAGTGGGAGGTTGGTCCCAATCATCCGCACGATGCTGCGATACTGTCCGCACTGCTGACTGTCCCACCCTGGAACCAGCTAAAAAAACAACAACACACACACACAAACACTCTGGGTTGAAAATTGCCGTCCTTACAAACTCACTCAGTCAGTTAACTTTTGGGGAGCAAAGTAACACTACAGGTGATACTTAAAAACATCATAAAACAACTAGTAAGCCCCTTGATATCCTTAGATAACATAATTACAACAGCGCGTCTGTGCACTCACCATATCTGGAGGCACTCCAAAGTATTCCAGGACGACACGCAGCACATCCAGAACATCCTCGACTAAAGACATTGGAAGGACGTTTTCGTGCACCAGCTGGTGACTGCAAAGCTCCTCTTTCTGCTGACTAACTTGGTGAGAGGCCAACACAGAATGGATGACACTAAGTCACATACTTTACACCTGAAACAAAACACAACATACAACACTTAGGCTAGAAAATAGAACAGTACTTGAATCCCTAAAGACAACAAATCAAGCCAGAGGTCTTAGTTATGGACTTCAATTCTAACATGGACAGGACAATTACAAAATCAACCTAATGTCCTAATTCTTAAATGCAAGACTTCAAGAGTTTCTTAGCAAGACTTTAGAAGAACTTTCTCTTATCTTTCGTAGCCTTGACTACTGTAGTGTTGCCTTTACAGGTCTCTCTAAAAATTGAATGAGACAGCTGCAGCTGACTCTGTAGTTATAGTCCATACAGAGACCAAGAAAGCTGATCACAAGTCCCGTCAAATTACTGATATTTAAAATAGTACTGTTGGATTCAACTGTACTATATTTTTCTAATATATATATATATATATATTTTTTTTAATATTTATATATACATATATATATATATGTATATGTATATATACATACATATATATATGTATATATATATATATATACATACATATATATATATTTATATATACACATATATATACATATATATACGTATATATATATATACGTATATATCTATATATACGTATATATATACATATATATACGTATATATATACATATATACGTATATATATACATATATATATACACATATATATATATATATATATATATATATATATATATATATATATATATATTCTTTAAACTCACATAAAAATCCAGAGAAATTGGGGGTAACTTTGTTACTTTACATTAATGTATGTAGAATTTACCATATATAATCAATAAGCTTACCATAAATTCATAGATTTATCATGTGTAAAGACACGTTTACAATCAATGTTGATATTATGAGCAGTTGTACACAATATATAATCTTTCATTTGAGTCCAAAAGGTGGGTAGTCCATTGATTGATGCAACTGTCAGACCGTACATCACTAACTGATGCTTTTAGGGAAGTGGTTGTCTCCGTCTGTGCTGTTGGATGCTGACTCGGCTGTGAAATCACATTGGATCAGCACAACAGCCGGGTTCAGAGCTGATTTTAGTTTTAAACTAAAAAAAGAGTAAAGTAAGGAGTCTGTGCAGGACAGTGCAGGTAGCCCCCCCCGCCCCCCCGCACAGGCACTGCAGTGTGTCCCTCTGTAGAACTGCACGCCTCATCGAAAGTAAACCGCGACACAAGGAAACATGCGTGGATAAGCGGCAAATATGCGTGTACTTACCGCGGACCTTTCTCGTCAAAACGTGCATCGGTAGCTACATTTGTCAGATATCTTCATAATAAACCGATAAAATAAACTAGAACCGTAGATAAACACTAAGAAACTTGCAGATTTTTCTCTCAGCTCACGCGTCCAAGGCAAGCAAGTCTGAAGTCAAATAAAGCTGCAGCAGCAACGCCTCCTCTGATTGGCTGAAGATAGAGAACTAGTGCGAGGAGCCAATAGCAGTGGACGACCGTGCAGCGGAGCAACGGCCGGTCGACCAATCGCGTGTCACTAAAACCGAGCACCAAATTTGTATTTTTTTGCACACGAGCTGCTTCTTCTCCTGGGTAAGAAAACATCACAATAGCTTCATTTCACCCCATTTATCGCACTTTCGGGGCATTTATATTATAATTTGTCGAGGTAATAACATAATTGTGTGTTCAAACAGTGCAACGAAACAAATTAAAATGTATTTTTTCTTAACTTGGCACAGCTTCTTCACGTTTCAAAAGTAGCTAAGTAACGTTAGCTTGTTTAGCTAGCCACAACGACAGGACAACTTTAATCTAACGTTAGTATAAACATAAACCAGTGACAGCAACGTTACGTGACCTGAAATCATCTAGTTATATATATAGCTTAACTATTGCTTTTTCATACTTGAATTAACGTTAGTTCAACGTTCACCACAGCACAGATTTTGTCCACCACAGGCTGTAACGTTAACCTTAAATCAGGCAGAATACACACTTAAAATAACGTCACCAATACTCAGTTTCAGGTCTGGTAAAGTGATCAAAGATGGTGGATGCACTGTCGGTGGTGAGTCAGCTGCGGGACCTGGCCTCTGAGCCGCAGAACCGAGAGGTGATAGTCAAGGATCAGGGCTGTCTCCCCGGGCTGGTTCTCTTCCTGGACCACCAGAACCCAGAAGTGCTGCATGCAACTCTTCAGGTGGGTTGATGGAGGCTGGACTGGTGCTGTCACTGGTTGTACTATATCCTCCTGATGAATACACATTAAAGGGCCATACCGTGTTGTATGCCCATGTTTACTTTCTGCACTACATTAACTTTTTCTTTAAATAGTCCTGTATCTCAGTTGTTTACCCTGCACTATATTCATTTTTAACAGTTCTTCTGCACATTGCATATTTTGTTTTATACTCTGTATTACTTACATGTGTCTTGTTACTACTTGTGTCGTTTTACTAACATGTGTACTACTTACCTGTGACGTTTTTACTAACATGTGTACTACTTACCTGTGACGTTTTTACTAATATGTTTGCACTATGGAACTGTGATGCTGGAAACTTGAATTTCCCTCGGGATCAATAAAGTTACTACTATCTATCTATCTATCTATCTATCTTACTATAGGTACAGGTCGCATGCGGTGCGTATTTTAATCCCTCTTCTGTCTTACTTTGTCCTCAGACCCTGCGCTACTTGGCTGAGTTGTCCCCCAACATCCCCACCATGAAGAATGAACTGGGTATGATGGTGAGCCTGGAGAATCTAATCGGGAGGTGAGAGGGGATCATTTTTTTTTTTACACTTGACGGCTCTAATGAGCACTATTACTTGAAACTTCCAATGAGACTTGCTTGAACTGTCTACTGCTTTAATTCAGTTACTGTTTTTTTTCTCATAGATTTACTATTTCATATTATAGCACAGATAGATTAGCACTTTAAGATCAGTGGTGAATGGAAAAGCCTAATGGTTATACGTTTATAACATGTAAAATGTGTTCAATCACACAGAGATGTGGATGGCAATTCAGAGGTCTGGAACCAGGCTACATTAAATATATTTCTCCGTATAGGGAGGGCCTGTCTATTGACACCACGGCCTTGGCCCAGGAGGTGTTTGACATTCTGAGCGCACCTGCTAATCCTGTGCCGCGCACACCCGAGAGGGAGAGGAGAAAGAAACCCCAGTTCTTTATCAACTCCACCCACAAGAAGGCCAAGTCTGTCACTCTGCACATCCAGGGGTTGGACAGCACTGTGAGTAGGCTGACTGACACACACACACACACACACACACGCTCCTATGCATGCAATAGTGCCGATTATTATTATTATTACCAACAAGTTAACTAATACAGTCTCCCTCTCTTATCAAGGACCAGCGAGGCTTGTGTGAGGAGGCTCTTCTGAAGGTCAGAGGAGTGATCAGCTTCACCTTCCAGATGGCTTCCAAGAGATGCACCGTCCGCATCCGTTCAGACCTGCCCACTGAGGTAACACACAAAGATCAGTGTCTGCTTAGGAAGTAACCGGCCCGTTTGAAATGTGAGTTTAATCCATAGACTGTATATAAAGATGGAGGACACGACAGCTCCCCAAAAGTGAAGCCAAAACATCTCGATCGCCCCCTGGTGGCTGGCTGCAGTGTAGGTCATAAAGCCCGCCCCCTCCATGTTAGCGGATGGGACATGGGCCAAACTAAATAGTCAAAGTACACGTCAAATACATTTTTCCCAAAGATGGTTTCTGTCATTTTTCAGGATATTTTGGCGTCACTTCTGTACAGTGGAAGGAAGTGGAGACGCGGCGTCCATCTTTATATACAATCTATGGTTTAATCCCTCGAGTTATAGTGAACATTTGTATTATTGCATGATCAAAGCAACCGATGTACACGTGGTGCAGGAATCTGGAGTAAGAAAACAGTACATCTAATCTCTGGCTGATGTTTATTTCTTTCAATCACCTCCTCCAGAGTCTTGCATCAGCCATCGCTGCCACTAAGGTGTTGTCAGCCCAGCAGGTGGTGAAGAATGAGGCAGGAGAAGAGGTGAGTGGCGGTCTTAGAGCACACCTTCTGACTATGTTGAAGACTACTATTTGAGTATCCACAGGCGAATAAAGCAAGAATTGTGGGCGTGTGAGTCCACATTGAATCCTTAACTTCTCTCCTCCTCAAATCATTTTCTTCAGGTTTTTATCCCTCTCAACCCATCTGGAGTGAAAGTGCAGCAAAACCCAGCTCTACCAGACTACCTCCCAGAGGAAGAGGAGAGCCCAGAGAGGGAGGTCGACCGAGCAATATCCCGCACCACAGCTAAGGAAGACTCCAGCGGAAGCTGGCTCAACTCCGCCGCCAGTTTCCTCACCAAAACGTTCTACTGGTGAAACTGGCGCAGTTTGATTCCCCCTGAGATCCAGTGACGCAAAGGCGCGACTACAACTGCTTTGTATGTCACTGGAGTGAACATTACTGGATGTTAGCACACCACAGGCCAACTTCCTGGCTTTGTGTGCATGGTCTGAACTTCACCAACTTCCCATCAATTCTTGTGGAAAAACTTCAAATTATCAACATGTGCAAAAGCACTTCTGATTGTAACTCTATTCTGGTAGTTGAATGGAGGCACGCACACTTGAAACATCTCTTTTGTCTTTACATAATGCTGTTTTCTATCCAGTATAATCTTCTCACTAAATGTAAATATTTTCTGTCAAACTGTCCATTTGATGTCTACGTGTAAAAAAAAAAGGCTGTTGCTGCTTTTCTTTACAGTTGGAAAAGTATTTTCTGTATATCCGGCTGTTTGTCGGTAGTTGTTTTGATTTATGCTAAAATAAATCTGCAAAGTTATACATGTTTTCACTGTAAATTCTATTATTTCCCCACTATTATTCTGTATTTTGGATCAAAAAGGAGGACAAAATCATTGCGATACCACATCAGCGAATAGGTAATCAATTCAAAAAGTTTTATTTACTCGCCAAACGGTACAGCTGCAACAGTTGTACAGTGATTTCAGCTTTACAGCGGTTCAAAGATCTCATCCCACAGCCCCTCTCTTCTGAAGTAAAGGGCTTGTCAAGTTTTCAAAGCCTCGTCGTCAGTCTTAGTAAAATATATCGACTTTTAAACATAAGTTATAGGATATGTATGCTATGTATAATGTCATTTACAAGCAATTTATTTTCAAGCTAAGTCAAGTTACCATGTTGGAACAGCGTGCTATGTACTGCTGGCAGAAACCAGCACTACATAACCAACACATGGAAGAAGTTTCCTTCCGTTTTTTGGTGGTACTGCAAGATTTGAACAAAGAGGAAAAACTTAAGTGCAAAGAACCAAAATGCTAAGAAAGCAGCATTACTGGAAGTTGAGTGTAAAAGATGGAAGTGAAAAATTACACAGAAGTGTAATTGTTTGGTTCCAGTGTTTTACTGTAATCCTCCTCTTTTGTCATTCATTAGTGAAAAGCGGTATAAAAAGGACCAATTGTTTGACTTATATCAATGATGACATGACTGACATTATGAGCTTTCACACTTTTTAACATGAATCGAGCAACGGAAGCCACCGGAGAGTTATGGCAATGTGGCCAGAATGTCAAAGCTCACGCTGGGGAATGCATAATCTTCATTTCAGCGAGGAAGACGAGTCAATCTCTCAACAATGCGGTAAGGCAAAGGAATGTCAAAATTAGCAGCATTTCTTCTTAAATCCTTAATCAAAAAAGAATCAGATTATTTCAGAATTAACATCACCGGCAAATTATTTTAATCCGTTTTGTATTCTCTTGGCCTAAAAAACAAAAGTCAACCTCCAACACAAGGTGGCTGTGGAGTCCTCCCAACACTGGCTTTAGTTCAGACAGCGTGACAGGACGCAGCACTGATGGGGGTTAATGTAAAGGGGGGAAACAAATGAAAGGACTTAACGTCAAAGCAGATCTCAATTTAAACAGAAAGACTATCGAGGACGAAACAAAGAATCACATTTCATCTGTACAGCAATTAAATAAAACTAAACAAAAAAAAAATCAGTAGTTTACACCCTAATTCTCAGTTGAGAACAGTATTTTCATTATTTAACTTAAACTCCATGATCTCCAACGCCCCCGGCCTCACCCCATTAATAACCTCTAGTCTTAAACACTGTAGACACAGCAACAATATATTACATGACACGTTCCTGTAGTCTTAATACAACTTCATGCGCCGACATCGTTCCTACGTCCCATATTCTTCTGTAACATTTCAATAGAAACGTTTGAAAACTTGAGAATTATGAGGTTCCAGTTCAAAGAGAGCAAAATGAAAACCTTGTAATCCGGAGCCTGTTGTGTGCGAGCTCCAGCTATAACGTCACATTGGTCACATCAGATTTCAGTGTGTTCTACAGCGAAAAAAAAAAAAAAAATCTCTTCAAGTATCATGGCTGAAGACTTTACAGCTGATCTCAGTTTACATTGTTATTATTAGTCTGTCATTCACTCACACACACACACACACACACACACACACGCACACACACACACACACACACACACACACACACACACACACACATCACCACGAGAGTCACGAGATGGAGTAGGAGTTCAATCCTCCTGTGATTTTCAGGACATTCACTTCAGTAGTCGGGGCTGTACACGGAACGTCGTGTAATCGTTGTCAGAGACAGAGAGACGATCTGTTCCTCAGAGAGTTTGTTGAGGGGGAAAAGTAACTTCTCTCTGCAGGTGCTTTAGGGAGATCTTTGGAGACGCCATCCTTGGGGGGAAATGGCTGCAGTGCTCTGCTGTCGCGGGGAGGGTGAGAAAGTAAACCTCCGGAAGGGTCTGGCTGAGATGCTGCGAGTCCTTCCTGTGTTTCGAGTCCAACGGCTCCGTGTTACCTCTCTCTGGCCGTCTCACTTCCCGTCTCTCTCTTGGGTGTGGGATCATCTCGGTCTAACAGGGCATCAGGCAACATCTAAAAAAAACAAAAACAGGGGCGACAAAGAAAACCGTCAGCTGCTATGAAGGAAAACTAAAAAGAAAAAAAAAACACCACCTCAAAAATGATCTAGAAAGTCGCTACTTTATGAATAAAACATGCTGCTTAAGCTGTCCTTGTGCTAACCACCAGTTGTGATAAATAACGTACTCTAAAAACGTTGGATCCTACATTTCCCATGATGCAACTCAATAGCACGAGACCCTCCCTGTCTGGTTAATGCCCACGTCTTTAAAAAAAAACTCCAAAAAAGTTTGAAGTCTCAAGATCAATCCAAGATAACCCTGATGACATCACTATGACGCCATCATCAGATTTATTGTGTAGGATGATCAAACCAAAAGCTAGCTAGCGGTGAAATATACCAAGACAATATATAGTGGAGAAGAAGGGGGTGTAGTACATGATGACAAATGAAAGAAAGAACGAGAGGCAAAGCAGAAAGAGGACGCTTATTGACCTGGTCCCTGCTGGGCTGAGATATCCTCTATTCCGCTTAGAGGCTTTAGGAGACCGTTCTCCCTGAAGGCTAAGATAGGAACTCTCTCCTCCTGCTGCTGCTGCTGCTGCTCCTCTCCCTCAGGAGGAGACAACCTGGAATGTGAAGGCAGTACAATCACCTCTTCAAACTCCCCGTTCTCCCTGGAAAAACACAGAGGATGGAAATGAAAATGTTACCTTCATTACAGTTATCAATGTGAGAGCCAACAAAAACTTTTAAATGGTATATTATGTTTGCTGTGCCTGTAGTCTACAACTCTACCTCTGGTCAGAGTGGCTCAGTGCGGTGGTGTTGGGGTCAGGTTGGCGACCGTTGCTGTTGTGCGTCTGTGACGCCGTCACTGCAGATGGACTAGGAGCGGCAGGGGTCACTGATGATGAGAGAAAAACAACACAGCAGTCAGAAAAAGTATCATGGGAACAACTGAAGTGGATATATTTTAAATAAAAAAGGTACAACAGGAAGGTTATATATTCCTGCAAAAGTAACATTTTTCAAAATAAAAGAATGTGCACAGGTGTGATTATAGAAAAAGGTAAATTAAATTACCTGCATTGTCTCCATTCCTGTTAGGAACAACTTTCTACAGAGGGGGAAGAATAAAAAGAGAGTTAACACTCGATAGATTCTTCGTGGTCGGTCAGAAAACCACATTTCTTTCGACCTTTACCTTCTCTGCTGTGTCTGAACGTCTTGTTCTCTTCATGATCTCATCCAGACGCTGGTGAAAAAAAAAAGAAACAGAGCTTTTACATGCACTGAACGTAAGGAATATTATGAAATATCACATGTATGTGTGTGAACGCGCGTCACCTTTTTTCTCTCCAGGCGTTCGGCCTCCTCTCTCTGGAAGTGCTTCTCTCTCTCCTGCCTGAGTCGCTCCGCCTCTTCTCTCTGTCGAGACTCCTCTTCCTCTTTCTAACACACACACGAGAGTTTGATTTTATTGTGAGATCAACAGACGTCTGCTAAGTTTAGTCTCGTGCACTTTCTCTGACCTGTCTCTCTGCCTCCTCTCTCTCTTTCTGAAGTCTCTCTCCCTCCACCTTCCTGTCCTCCTCCTCCTTCCTTCTCGTCTCCTCTGCCTGACGCTGAGCCTCCTCCTCTCTCTTTGCTCGCTCCTCGGCCTTACGGCGAGCCATCTCCTCTGTCGCCGACCTGTACAGACACACACAAATGGATCGGTCGAGGATGCAGATACACACACCTTCGGTTCTCTGGATCTCACACACAGACGTTCGCTTACCTCCGCTGCTCCTCCTGTTGTTTGCGCTCCTCTTCGTCTCTCTCCCTCTGCTCACGAGCCAGGCGGCGATTCTCGGCCAGGATACGACTCGCCTCCTCCGCGTCTGTGGTGCCCGCTGAGGGCTTGTGAGCTGGAGGACTGCTTACACTCTCTAGAAGGCATCATAAATTACATTTTGACCATATAAACTGACTAGTAAAGAAAACAATCCAGGGCGCATGATAATGTGGGTGCGAAAAGGGTTTGAGTGGTAACTGACGGCTGGCTGCTGCTGCTGGTGTCTGCTCACTGCTGGTCTTGTTCTGACCCAGCGGCTGAGGTCGAGGCTGAGGAGGACTGAGGACCTGCTCTACTTCCTCCTCTCTTGGGGCTCTGGTGGGTTGGGGGCTCTCAGGCGGGATCCTGAAATGACGAAGATTTCCAGGGTCCTCCGGCCCCGGAGACTTAAGCAGCTTGGGGGTCGGGGGGCGCCCTGCTGGCTTTTGTGGAGGCCTGTGTGCAGGAAGGAAAGCAGCAGTTGAATACAAAGTACTGACTAAAATAAGAGCAAACGTAATTCTACTAGTTGCTAGTGTTTAACAATTTGAACGGCCGTGGTTGTTACTTTGTTACTAGTTGTTTAAGAATAAGAAAATATAATATATTATGAGGAATAAATAAAAGAATATATAAGTAGGATAAGTATAAGTAAATTATGTATTCTTTTATTTCTTGTCTTTATATTTCCACAATTTTTTTTTATTTACTTATTCTTTTATCTATTTTTCTTTACATTTCCAATTTTTTTATTTACTTATATGTTCTTTTATTTTTTCCTCATTATATTTCCACTTATTTTTCTATTTACTAATTTATTCTTTTATTTATTTCTCTTTATATTACCCACTTTTTAAAGTTACTTATATATTCTTTATATTCCTCATTATATTTCCACATTTTTATATTTACTTATTTATTCTTTTATTTTTTTTGTCTTTATATTTCCACATTTTTTATTTATCTTTTTATTTATTCTTCTTTGTATTTCTACATTTGTTTTCTTATTCTTTTATAGATTTGATTTTTTTTATGGCACTCCTTTGACTCCATACCATAACTCAGATTTGTCCCATATCTGCTGATGTACCTCCTTTTGTCAGCCATGGTGGGTGTGTTCTCCTACCTGCCAGGAGAGGGTGCTGTCTCTTTGCTGGTCCTCTTGCCTGGAGTAGAGGAGCGCTTGTTGGGAGGCAAAGTCAGAATGGGATTCAATGGGAGTGACAGGTTGCTCCAAGACTTCCTGACATTGTCGCCGCGGTCCTTCTGCCATTGGTGCAGGAGATGGAGGGAAACAATGAGATAAAAAAAAATAAAAAATCATAATTCAAAATGGGCAGGAATTTTTTTTTTTCACCTGATCAGGACTCAGGTCAGCCAGAAGCATAATGCCATCGAAATAGCTCTTCACAAAACTGTTCTCAGCGACACACAAAGTGATCGAGGGTGAACCGACCCAGGCTGTCCTACTGACAGCAGCAGAAGATGATCAGTAACAGGATTAGACTCAGACGGCCTTCCTTTGGCCGTGCGTAACCTCTGGCACCAAGCCATGACACCATTAAAAAAAAAAAATGTAATAACGTATGTTTTCACTGTAAAAATCAAACTTTTCTCACTCAGACCAACTCACAAGGTATTATTATCATCTCCTATCTGTAGAGGAGGCAAAACAACCCTCACTTGCATTAACACTGAACAACAGTATCTAGACATTATGGCACATAAGTGGTATATCACTGATGGATTGGGGCTGGATTATGAACGTGTTTGTACGGTTTATGCATGTGTCTCCGGGTCCCTGTGTGGAATATAAAGTACAGACGATGTCCTCTTTCTAAGACCTTAATGGTATAAGCTGTGACACGGCAGCAGACAGACGGACAGTTCGTACAGTAATGTGTGTGTGTGTGTGTGTGTGTGTGTGTGTGTGTGTGTGTGTGTGTCTGTGTGTGTGTGTGTGTGTGTGTGTGTGTGTCTGTGTGTCTGTGTGTCTGTGTTTGTGTCTGTGTTTGTGCGTGAGGAGCAGAGACACACAGTTACTCTGATATATTGTGTCCGACTGATCTGGGGCATCATCAGTAGGTAAAAAGATGAACTAGAAGAAGAGGAGCAAAAAGCAGCGAATCATTTATGTGCGTGAGTAATAGTAAGACACAAAAAAATGAATAGAAAAATGCACCCCCACTGTGCACGCTACAAGCTCACAGACAGTAAATCTGTCAACATCAAGATGACACATATTACAGCAAATAGATTCAAGTACATTAATATATGAAAAAAAAAAAGCTTTTTTTTTTCCATCACACAAACACACAAGCACCTAGCATTTGTCACAGCTTCCATTTACAATACTAGATACAGATCAAACACAGGTGCGGGTCGATGACGTGACCCACCTGCGCGGCGCCGGTGGTCCTCCTGCGAGCGGTCGTGGCGGAAGACGAGAGCGTCCCCCTGCTGAGGTTCCTCTCCTGGCTGCGGCAGTGAGGGAGCGGCTGGGCCTGCAGGGCCTTGAAGGACATGGGGCCCATGGGGTGGCAGGACACTGAGCGAGGACAAACAGGCATGGCTATGGTGATGTACGAGGCGGGAGTTCGGAGGGGGTTTTTTCGAGGAAGGTTGTGGAGCGGGGGCAGTGTGAGGGGTTTTGATGAGCAAGGAAGGGTTTGATAAAACAGGAGCAAGGAGCGAGAGATCAGGAAAGAGAGGAAGGATGTCAGATGAATTAATAAAGAGAAGGTTTGGAAAAAAACGGCGGAGGATTGAGAGGAATGAAAAGATGTTTGGTGGAAACAGAGGAGAAGAATAAGAAGGTATTAGTACTACTGATTGAAAGCAAAACTGCTAATATACCACAAACATCACTATGTTAAAGAAATGTTCTACTTTTAAAAGAAGTATTTGGTAGGGCTGATTGGCCAGGTAAAAAGCTATTTTACTTGTATCGTACCCCTCAAGGTATCCTCTTTGACATACAGAAAGTGTTAATGAATAATCCGAAGGGAAATCCTGAAATCCGGGAAATTCCAAATAATAATCATTTCATATTTGAAAGGGTTACAATCAGACATGGGCAGTATTTCTGTTATTTGTATTTGAAGTAAAATTACTTTGGAGTATTTTGTATAATTGGTATTTGACAGGGCTGAACCCCCCCCCCCCCCCCCCCCACCCCCCCCCACCTACCTAGAACTAGAATAAGACTAGACCAATGATGTGATCATAATAAATTCTCATCACTGATCTCACAACAACGTAAGCTTGTACGGTCACTGAAATATGGCGAAAAAAGGCGTTTTTGGGATCATATTTAGGTGATTTTCATAACTTTCCCTTCAACTTCCCCTACATTTTCCCTTTATTCACTTTTTTTTTCTGTCATTCAGAACATATTGAGGACAACATCTATTGAGTTTTCTTTTGTTTCAATTTGTGTAAAGTTGACCCACATTTTTATGTAAAATGGATTAAAGGTGGAGATTAAGACAAAAGAAAAACTATGACAACTTTTAAAAACACAACGCAATATGGAAAATGTTCCATTCACTTTGTGCTATTACTCTATAGGAGTGGTTTGGCACACCAATCCCTACTCTAAAAGTAGGGATTGGTGTGCCAAAGAGTAAGGATTGATCCCTACTCTGTTGGAAGCACCTCTACTTTGTAAGTCATTCAGTCAGAATAAACTACTCATTATAGATGCATTAGACCCGACACCACATAGAGGAAGTGAGTGAGCATGCAGAAAAATACACAAAAAGCAAGAAGTGCACCTTCACACACTAGAAAATGTTGAATGTATAAAAGTGTGCAGAGTAGAAGAAAGCAAAAGAAGATACAGTGTGTTTTTTTATGCGGGTCAATGCGAGTGAGTTCTTGTGTGTTTGAGCGTAAGAGAGAGTGTGATTATTCAAAATACACACAACATCGATCTGGATAGACGTATCGATTCAGTGATCAAGGATCCGATATCATCGATGCAAAGACAAAACATCTATACATATCATCATCTT
The DNA here is from genome assembly GCA_916701645.2 of Sebastolobus alascanus. Classification (NCBI taxonomy): domain Eukaryota; kingdom Metazoa; phylum Chordata; class Actinopteri; order Perciformes; family Sebastidae; genus Sebastolobus; species Sebastolobus alascanus. Next base: position 57,182 of record CAKAOJ020000096.1, on the reverse strand, counting down.
TAAGATACGCCTTTATTTTGAAATTCTCAAATTTGCATCTCCTTCCTACAGAGCCCAGTAATAAAATTGTCAAATCATATTTTCATTGCTTTTTGTAGGTTGATATAAATGGAACTCATTGTTACTGTATGGGCTCTCGGTCGCACAGCATCTTCTTTAGTACTTGTATATTATTAAATTATATCTTCTTTAATAATTTATATTTCAGCATAGGGCCTATATCTATAGGAGAATACTTCCTGAACAGCTTACTTGTTTAGACGTGTGTGTGTGTGTGTGTGTGTGTGTGTGTGTGTGTGTGTGTGTGTGTGTGTGTGTGTGTGTGTGTGTGTGAGCTTTGAGTGCCTGATACAGGCTGGTGAAGGAAGTTTCAGACGGTGTAATGCTTTAAGTCTGGCCAAATCTGATTAACATCCGAAACTGTTCCGGTCAAGAGGCCAAAACATAACACGCCGTGAATACTTCTATAGCACTATGAGCTGCGATTCCCAGTTTCCCCAACACCCTCTGTTTTTACTCACTATTGACCGTAAGAGCCGGGACGGCGTCCTTTCACGTGGGATGTGTTGTATATTACCTGTTTGATCTCCAGACAGGCTCATGGCGCTGCGGCTACGAGCCAGGTAGGAGTGCGTTGGCTGCTGCAGGCGGTTCACCACGTTGCTCTCCCACGTCGTCAACGGATGGCGGCGCAGGCCTGAGCGCACACACGCACACACACACACACACACACAGACAAGTAACATTTGAGGTTTGATAACAACTTAAACTAACGCCCACTGATTAGCCTAAGCGATCAGTCAAAGCATATTATAAATTATGCGTGATTACTGTGTTTGTTACTCATTCCTTCCCTCGCGACTGCACACGGCAGCGTAGGCGAGAGCTTACAGTAAGTGAAGTCATCGACATGCACAGGCGACTATGTTACACCTGCATGCACCAGTATGTTAATTATGAGGGGAAAGCAAACAGCCTGGAGCGGAGCGCAAATCAAGAGCAAACACGGGGAGGAGAGCATTCAAAATAAACACTGCAGAACAAAGGACATATTTAATCTGCATTTTAAGAAAACTGTCTTTACTTAAGCTTCAAGAAATAAATGAATTAATCTGGCAAATTGTTTCCAAGATGTTCAAGTATTTTGGCCATGCCGTCTTTGGTAACCTGGGTAGGAATGTTTGCATATTGTACATCATGTGTAGCTTATTAAGCAGAAGAGGACAATGCAACAAGTAATTCATCTTCACGATAACCTGATTTGCCACTTAAAAAGAGACAAAAGGACAGTTTATCAGGCAAAACATGCAGCACTGCTTGCTCTGATAATGAAGCAGAGTACAAGGTTGCGGGTTTCAGGGCTGAGGGGGCAAAGATACAACTGGGCTGGAAACTGTGCAAAGGAACCTGAGTCTCTAATCTACAGCGCACCGTGTTCAAGCAATGAAACGGTTTCAGAGTTACACTCCGTAAATGTGTGATGTTTCTCTCCGTGTCCGTCGGAGCGTGGAGAGTTTTACTTGGCACGTGATTACGTTTCTATATGTGCGCGTCTAATTGTTGAAATGTTGGGTGTTTGATTTTTCAGCTGGGATAAAAAACTGCGTACAGTGTTCCCACAAAAACAAAAAGATTATCCTACGGAGGATTAGAGAAAGGGGTCACGCTAGAGAGGGGGAAAAAAAATCTTGATCCCTCTGATGAAACACAGAGAAGTACAAACACATGCACATATATAGTACATGCCATTTGATGATTGTATTGTAAATATTGCAGATCATATTAATCTGTAAAGTAGTAGGACTTCTAAATTCTTTACTCAGCTATCAAATGTCATCCAGGTTCAAAGCTACTGTACAAAGAAGCATTTACAGATGAAAAAAACGCATGTATGATGAGAGGGATTGTACAGCAACATATATCAATATTAAAAGGAATATCAATGTTTACTCAATTTAACCGAGAGCACTTTCTGTTTGGAATTCCTCAACAGTTTCCAGGCCATGATCTTTTTTTTTTGCTTTGCAACATCGTGCGTAACATATAATACGTGGGACCAAGCTGCAAAAAAGTTCCCAGAAGACACCTGTGTTTTTGTGCTGGGTGGTCTTTCCCTGGTGTAGGCGGGGTTTGGACTGAGCTTTGCTAATGACAGGGGAGGAGGATGTTCTCATCTGTAAGCCTGTCAGCAACATATGAACATCAAAGAATACATGATCTAATGGTTAAATTAGCATTTAAAATATATGTATATATACTTAAAGAATAGTTTGACATTCTGAGAATTATACATTGCATTTGCTTTCTGGCTGAAAGTTATATGAGGAGATCAGTACCACTCCCATATCTGTCCGTTGAATATGAAGATACAGTAGGGCTGGGCAATATGACGATAAAGGTCTATCGTATATATTTTTCTATATCGTTTCTATAGCGATATAGGCTAGGCCTGTATTTATTTCTTTTTTCTCTATAATGTCACTTAAAACTGCACTCAAGTTCTGTGTGGTTAATTCATATAGACTATGTATTTATTGAATTACCAGAAAACATGTCGTTATCGAGATATGAAATGACCTATATCGCGGTAGAAGATTTCGGCCATAGTCACCCACGGCCAGCAGCGTGTTAGATTAGCCTAGCATATAGACTGAAAAAAAGTGGGAGTCAGCTAGCCTGGTTCTGTCCAAAGCTAACAAAATAAACCTACTAGCACCTCTAAAATGTACTGACATTATATCTTGTTTGTTTAAGACGTACAAAAGCTTAAGTGTAAAAAAATGATGAATAGTAGGGGTTTTAGGGGGTTTATGTGCCAGACTATTTCTTGCCTGGATGCAGTGACTTCCTAGAGTCTCCGCTGCTTGGCAACCTCACGGCCCCATAAAACCACAACTTGTCATTGATACACTTGTACAGATTAAACAAACAAGATATAACGTGTTAATCAGCGAGCTTTAGAGGCTGACTTAGTTACGTTCACACGGAGAGAGTCTGAATGTAGCTTCATATTAACCGCACAGATATGGGAGTGGCACCGATCTTTTCATCTAATTCTCAGCGAGAAATTGAATGAGTGTATTCCCCAAAAACTATTTTTTAAATATAGTTTTTTTTTGTGCATATCAAAGTCACCATACTGTACCCACAGTTAATAAATAAAAGAAAACAAGAATGAGCGGTTACACTGTCACAACAAACACAAATGACACTAAGATACAGCCAAAGGCAGTGGATACTGTAACGAATGATATTGTATCGTTTGTTCAAGTTCACGTTCGTTACCTCGGTCTGGTGAGTGTAGGAGTGTGGCGGAGGAGTAGGAGAGGCGCTTGGTAATAACAGGATCTGTGTGTTTGGATAAATTCATTGTGGACACTGACCGCCTGTCAGCATCTAGAGACAAAGAAGAAACATGATTAAAGCAAATGAATGATGTATTGAAAAGGTGGACTTGAAGACAGAGAAGGGGGGGGGGGGGGGAGAAAGAGAGAGCTCTCTTTGAAGGGTTACTCTAGTCTAGTCTGGTTAAATCGGGTTAGATATGAAAAAAACTACCAACATGTCGCTAAAGGCGGGGAAAAAAAGATTAGAAAATGAATTAGTGCTAAATGGGTCTTATGTAATCTAGAAATGGAGCTAAAATGGTTTGAATGAACGATCCCGTTCCGAGGTTACAAACTGGATTGCTACTTGAAAATAAAACAACACACACTATTCATGCCGTTCACATCGGCCTACATTTACGCTATACTAATGCCAGCGGTGCTATAACGGTGCTGTAACAGCTACAGTGCTAGAGCCAGCGGTCTACTGTAACACTGGGCTGGCTAACTGTGCTTTAATATTCACATTGGGAGGTCACTCCGTATCTGCGGTAGAGACTGAAAGCACCCTGCATGTGCTCCAGTCCAGCGAGGTCGAGTGGACAGAGGAAAGCCGACTCGACAAAACCTGGACCAGGAGGGGAAAGGACAATGGCAGAGAAACAAAAGAGCGGAGAGGAGATCCGAGAGCGAGGGTAAGAGAGAGAGAGAGAGAGAGAGAGAGAGAGAGAGAGAGAGAGAGAGAGAGAGAGAGAGAGAGAGAGAGAGAGAGAGAGAGAGAAAGTGAGTCAGAGAGAGGTTGAGAGAGAGAGAGAGAGAGAGAGGGAGGGGCAGAACAGGGTGTGAGTCAGCAGTAACAACAAGAGCGCAGGGGATCTGCAAAGTTCAAACATAAACACGGCAGAACAATACTGACACGCAGAGGCAGGCAGACATATTTACACAAGAGACACGCTGTGGGACATCAGGGGAGATGAGATTTTCAAACGTATTCAATCAACCCGAAAGCTTTAGTGAGGGACTTTAGTGTTATGGTTGCGTGATGAGTGAAAGTACCGGCTTGCGTGCTGGGAGTGTTTGTGTGCAGCGCTCCTCCCCAAGACCACCGGTTGGGCTTCTGTTTGGTCCTCTGGCTCCTCTCCAACGTGCGACGCATCACCGCCTCGTGACGAGTCTTCAGTCGCCAAAACAACAAAATACATGATCAGCATTAAAACGTGCAAATACCGATGCAGGACTGGAACATTTTTTTCTCTCTAGTTCTACAAGTACCTGGCAGATAAAAATCTTAATTGTGATTAAGCAACAGGCTCAAAATGAAAGCAAAACCACTCGGTTTAATCTCAAACTTGTCCTGAATATTTTCTGGTTTCTTTACTCCTCTATGACAGTAAACTGAATATCTTTGAGTTGTGGACCAAACAAGACATTTGAGGACGTCACCTTGGGCTTTGGGAAACACCGATCGTCATTTTTCACCATTTTCTTTAGACCAAACAACTACAATCGGCAGATTAATCGACAATGAAAATAATCGGTAGTTGCAGCCCTAATCACAAGGCCACAGGGACTCAACCTCTTTAAAATTTTTCCCTCTGGGAAGATATGATGTTGTTGCAAAGTCATCAGCATGTGCTGCCTCACAATCACGTCGTGGGTCTCTGACTCATCAGTTTCCCAATGTTCATTTAATCAATAACCTAATTAGAGGCTGATCTCACTGTACAGTGATTCACTAACTACTGGACAGGAAACCTGCAACTCCTTTAATAGGATATTACACATAGATATTGATGGCTCCAAAAAAAAATTCTGACTAAACAAAACCCTACTCAAAAATTCCCAACTTTTCGGGGCTCCCTGGTAACTCACAGAGTAGAGCGTGTACCATTAAGCAATTACCATTAAGTCCTTACCACAGAGGCCTGGGTTTGAGTTCGGCCCAAAATCCTAACTTTTCACTTGAATATTTTTTCCATAAGACTCTACAGTTTTCAGAATTATTTTTTTCTTTTTGAACCTCGGCGGTAAATTGGGAGGATATTTTTTTTTTTTATCACAAAAGCAGCACTGAGGCAGTATTGTATGTTTTGGGGCGCGTTTGCTTTACTGACAGAGGCTCCTCAGCTTATCAAATTCAGCCATGGTGGTTTTCCATGTGCTCTTCTCACCTCCTCATCTCCAGCCACGGCTTTTTATTTGCATTCCATAGCTTCAATAACTTCTGAAATCGAACGAAACATCGAAACTTCCCGTGAGAAATTCTATGGATGACATTGCAACACACCACCTCCATGTTTCCCCCCCAGTCTGTGATCTGGTTGTGTGAGTAAAAAGCTGGAAATAAATTAGGGTTAGGAGATAGGAGTTGGCAGTAAAGGTCAAACTCCAACTCAACTAAAGAGGGAAGGGGCATAGAGCGCGTAAATGGTTCACTAAACGCTGATATTTATTAGCCTGTTCGTGAGGAGTGTTACGTTGCGCTTGTAGAGAGGGCGCGCGTACGTGTGTGCTTAGGTGAAGAGTGAAAAGGTGTGTCAGACCTTGTCTTCCTCCATTTTCTGCCGCCGTTTCTCGTCCACGGCGGCCCGTCTCTTGTCCTCCTTCACCCTCTGCTCCTCCAGCCTCCTCTTCCTCTCCTCCAGCTGCTTCTCGTAGTGCTGCCTGGCTCGCTCCTCACGTTGCTGCCACTGGGCCTCCTTGACAGCTGAGGCATCGTGCATAATAATAATGATTTGATGCACACGCATTAGTGTGTTCGCATTTCCAACATGTGTGCAAAACACACACCAAACCACACGCACACACACACACACACACACACAGGCTTATAGCAGCAGTGTGATGGGTCAGCTGTGGATCATGTGACGAGGCTTTAGCTCTCGACACAAAGCAAATCCCTTTGCCCCTCAGCTGGGGCCAGAGGTATGACCACTGAACACAAACACGCTTCGGTCATAAAAACATGCACAGGCACTGACTTCCTGAAACCCATCTGTCACTCACACGCTCAACACACACACACACACAAAAACAACACATTGAAAACACCAGCCTTCCCTAAACCCCGTGCCACGGCTGGACCCATTATGTAACATCGGTGCCATGGCAACGGGGGTTGCCTGGCTTCGGCCCTAGACTTTTATGTAACGACCAGAGAAAACGGTCACTTCACCACAGCTACCGACCGAGTTCGTTCATGATATGTTGCGGGAAAAAGGATGCACTTAAAGCCTCCTGCACACTAATGTACAGTCTACACACACACACACACACACACACACACACACACACACACAGTTAAAGAATACACACCATTCTGTTTCTCACGCTCCCCCCGGCGCTCACGGGCTAACCTCTGTCTCTCGTCGATCTTGTTGTAGAGCAACGAGTCTGCAACACAAATAAATGTGAAACGGCACAGTAAACTACCGTACAACTGGGTTGTTATTTCCCCGTACGCCAGCTGTGACGTACCTGTTTTGGTGCCAGCATTGTTACTGGGGCTGCTGCTGCTGGTGGTGCGAGTCGTCGGGGAGGGGGTGGGGGTCAAGGTGGAAGTGTAGGTTGCGCCGGAGCCCGAGGAGCCCGGGCGGGTGGCCGAAGACGCTCTGCCATCCTCCGACGTGTACTGGGAGTAAGACGCTGGAAAGAGAGACAAACCAGACAAGTGTCAATAACAAACAGGTCGCAAGCTAGAGACGCCAAGAGAGGAGACGAGAGACAGAAAGACAAATTGTACATTAGGTAGCTCCATCGCAGACAAAGTTTTAATTACTTCTCATGCAGAAAAAATCTGCATTCATCCACAGCTCTAATAAAACTTTAACATTCAGCAGCATCTATCCTCCATGGGAGGAAATCAAGGATAGGAACTGCTGCAGTGTGTCCATAACAAACAGTTTTTTTTTCCACACAAATACATCAGACACTCAAGTCTTGAACGCTTCATAAATTAATTTCCAGTGATGTACTTCCACACTGGCTGAGGAGCTACAGTTCCTTCACCTTGTAACAATACACCCACAAAAAAAATGTAGCCAGCCACCTTTAACAACATGGTAAGACTACCAAAAATACACTCCAGTTGATGCTAAGGCATCATTTCTAATTATGAAGGTAGTATTTCTTCAATACTGTTCACCTCTGCATACTCGCATTTCTTTCTTGCTGGCAACTGTTTCAGTATAAATAACAGTGATATGAATATGACAGTAAGTGCTAATTAGCTCAGGTAAATCAGGCCTTGTTGTCACAGTGTTACTGGTGTCCTCTCACCTCTGGCGCTAAAATTATACTTTCTATTGGCAGAATACAGAGAGTTTGATGATATATAGGGATGCACCGATCCAAATTTTTCAGTACCGATAGCGATACCTGGGCTTCGGGTATCGGCCGATACCGAGTATACCGATCCGATTATTTAATTAATAAGCTGTATGCCTCACTGTGTGGAAGTGACTGGGATCATTCTTGTATTTGTAAGGCAACATCAGGCTCGACTTAAACACTGTTTTTCCTAACTTTGTAAAACATAATTCAACAAATAAATGCATAAATATAAATTTACTGAATTGTCGTTCATTATTAAAATAATAAATCCAGCAACTTGGTAAAAATATCTTCAAATTAAAACGACTTAAACACCAATTAAAATTCCAGTATATAAATGTATATAGCATATAAACATAGAATTGTATTGAATAGATCGGCCTCATTCTCACCGATATCCAATCCAGCTATCTGACTCAGTATCCGCCCGATATCCGATCCGGTATCGGTGCATCCCTAATAATATAATATAATAATATAATATAATTTATCAACCCTCTTGTTTTGGCTATTATCTTTTTTTTATTGCACGAATACCCATTTACAGTATGTATTATCATAGGTCATAAGAGGTTATGATACTATTTTTTGTGATTTAGACATGTGACGTGTCAGAAGTGGGTCATTTGGGTGTCATCACACACATAGTAATGTATGGTCTAAACGTAGAATAGCTACAATGGTGATGTATGTATGTATGAAAACAAGCAACAGCGAGAAAAAGTCGACCACCTTCAACCTGACAGTCTGTATGTGCTGCCTTTACAGCACCCTCAAGCTCTCGTTTTGGCAACATTTACAGCAGGACTTCTGCAGTGTAGCCCGACGGGAAACAAAACGGGGTAAAAGAATATATATACTGTGCTCCCTGTGTTCTCAGATGTCCCCTGTGTGTTGCAGTGGTCGTCTCAGCCCAGAGCTATAGGCTATTGATTAATGGCACTATCTGGCTCAGGGTGACTCAGCACTTTCATGTCAGCCTCCTGGGCACAGATAGACATAGAGCTTACTGGGCCTCATGCACAAACAGATGAACCAAAATGTTCCAAAATGACAACATGCACTTAGAGCATTAGTGATTTGGGGTAAAAAAAAAAAAGCTGGCTTAATTAGTCAAGGATCCAAAGACAAACAGTATTATAAGGTGGCAACTAATTAACTGAAAGAATTGTATACTGCATGCAGAAGTACTGTGGGTGAGCAAAATAACTGTTCCAACACCTCCTTTGTGTGTGTGTGTGTGTGTGTGTGTGTGTGTGTGTGTGTGTGTGGGGGAGTGTGATGAAGAGCGAGAGTCTCCGCAGAGACCAATCTGTCCCAGAAAGTTGGAGACTGAATTAAATCCGTCGCCCTGACCCAGACTACACCGACTAACGCCAACACACAGACTCTACCTGAAATAGCACAAGCTACACACACCGTCTCACATTATTTCCCTCTCTTTCTCTTCTCTACATGGTTTCTGTATCGCTTCACTTCAGCGACATGTTAGCTCAGCGGGGTAATTAATGATGCCGGTGGAAGAGAGGAGCAAAGTACAAGTTTCGTATCTGTTACAAGTGGACTCTTAACGCCCTGATGAACAAGCTCAAGTGCACTTTGCATTTAAATGTAACAACTGAAACTTCCAACTTCATCCTCATTTTTTTGCATAATTTAACACTAACACTGATGAATGATCAGACTAGTCTGAGTGATATTTATGCAATTACAGTATGACGCTAAAGTGTAATCAGGGATAAAAGACTGAGAACAACTGCACTGAGCCACGTGTTATACTGTATACTATATGTATTAAAACTGAATTATATGTGTTCCATACACATAAAGTATAACATCTGCACAGCAGGGCTGCAACTGACGATTATTTTCATTGTCGATTAATCTGTCGATCATTTTCTCGATTAATCGATGAGTTGTTTTGGTCTATAAAATGTCAGAAAATGGTGAAAAATGTCAATCGGTGTTTCAGATATTCAGTTTACTGTCATAGAGGAGTAAAGAAAGCATAAAATAGTCACATTTAAGAGGCTGGAATTTGAGAATTTTTATTTTTTTTCTTAAGAAATTATCCGAAACAATTAATCAATTATTGAAATAGTTGGCGAAGAATTTAATAGTTAACAAGATGCTTGAACTAATCGATTAATAGTTGCAGCTCTACTGCACAGTTATGGAGAGTACGAAACTCTTTATTTCATTTAGTCATACAATGCTGAGCAGTTTTTGACATTACTGGACCCAACAATAATCAAAAAAAAGAGAGGATTTTTACTTATTTCTACACTTTTGAGGTTTGTGATGTGACATGTCGCAGATAACGTTATAAATCTACACTGACAATGCCGTCCCCGCCCTAACTCATTGAGATATTTTACAGTAATTCACAAAAGGACATGCTGGACAAAGACGTGAGGTCATAAGCTGCAGAGAGGTATTGCATTTCGCAGTCTGTGGGACGTCCACAGAGGTGTGTACACAAGTATTAACAGGTCTGACCCGCCTCTGGTGCACCAGCCTTGGAACTGGTTTCATAATGGCCATTGTTATGACAGGAAAAGGCTGGGCTGGGCCAGGTTACAATAATGTCTAGTCAATGCATTCCTTCCCCTAAAGTGATTTCCCTTAAGCTAAAGATTAGCTCATTGAGAGAGAGGAGTATAAAGTGCTACAGACAAATACTACACTGGAGATTTGTGAATGGCTTTTTATAGGGCACCATGAGCGAGAAACGCACACCCGTACAAAAATTTCCATTTGTGGAAGTTAACTTCTAGTGACTGCTGAAGTGGACCTTCTGACATGTTGAGTGGGACACTTCACAATAAGCCAGCGGTGACAGGCTGAGAGCAGAACCACTTTCCTCAATTCGACGGCTTGAACTGGAGCACTTCGCTGAAAAGTGCTGGGAACGCTCTGAACCACACAAATAAGAAACCATTCCCTTTTTTTTTTTTTTACAAAGTCTGGGACAGAAACACAGAAGGGAACAACAACACTGACTGGTCAAAAGGAAGAAAACATGTGTTCCATTTACAACGAACGTTATATTTAGCCATTCGTAACCTATAAACACTGTTATTAGAACAATAGAATGCACTGAAATGATTCATGATTGATCAATACAATCTATACTCATTCATACAGCTGCAAATGATTCTTGATAGAAATTAAGATCTCTACCGCATGAAGAATATTACACATCAAGACAAACTGAGTGTACAAATGACTAACAAAGAGGAACAGCAATGAAAGCAGGTGTGTTTCTCAAAGCATAAATACAGTACAGTAGGTGTGCATGACACAGCGAGGCCCATATTTACATACTCTAATATTTTACCAATGCAATTTGAATAACAGGCATTCGTCAAAATATTTGCAAATGTGGCGCACGCTATGTTCTGTAAACGAAGCAGTTAATGGATGTCGAATGACACATGCTACATTACAAAAAGAAAAGAGCACTCTCACATCTCCCTGATAACTCTACAGCCAGTCCAGCTTTGCTCTACACACACTGTTCTGAGTTCGACTGAAGAAAACAAGGCCTGATGCAGCAGCAGTCTCATTTTGACTGAACTTCAAATAAATGTCTATGGATGTGGCTTTGCATAGCCCAGCTTCCTAGACAGAGCCCGCCAAATAAATAGACAGCCACAAACTGCGGTCAGCCTTAGCTATAAGGAGAGGTCAGCTGAGGTCAAAGGGCATCCTGTGGCTCGGAGTTGCAGGGTTGTAGGGTTTTAGCTTGGGTATACCATTACCCTAAAGAGTGAGTGACTTAAATAAAGCCTTATAACGCGAGAGACAGGGAAAAAGTATACAGAGATGAATGCTTTCAATGCAGTGTTCAACTCCCACACTTTGAAAATGAATCACTAACCTAATCGTTCTATATCATCTTTTGATTCATCTGCCTTCACATCCCATCCTACATCGTGTTATTTGCACAGGCGAAATGGTGTATTTATGACCAAAACCTAGTGCTTTTACACAGTAGTTAATAGTCTCCCAGTACACCATCACATGAAATGCTTTAACAGTACAATATGGTGGACTTATTACTGGAGCAGTTGTTTCCTCCTGCTGCATCTCGCAGCCTCGTCCATCTGTTGTTGAGGTCATTAAACAAACACGCCTCAAACGGCAGAAATCATATTTGCTTGTCTGCACCAGACAGCCATTTAACAGCCTTTGCAAACTCACCAAAAGACCATTATTATTTGGAGCATAGTGCTAGCTCACCAATGAACCTACAAAGACCCCGACCACCTTTTGCTTCCTCCATATTTAATCAAATATATTTTTATATTTGAAATATTGTAGCTTTATTTCAACACACTGGATTTAAAAAGAAACACTAGCTTTAAGAGTGTTTGGAGTTTTCAAATCCAAATTAGGTTAACAGTATACGGCCCGTACCACTTCTGTTGCTTGAGGAGTGTGTATAACAATATATATCTCACCTGAAGTGGATGTAAACACCCTTAACTTAAAGCTGAATGCCTCTACTTTAACCTCATAGTCATGTTTCATTTCAAATCCAAAATGTGCTGCAGCACAGAGACAAAACAAGACTGTCCTGTTACTGACAGACTGTCATCATTCCCTACCCTGCACCTTGTTCAACCTGTGCCGATGTATCAATGAAATATTCAGGAGTCCTCCTGGGATCAGATCGCAAGTCTTTACCTGGAGTTTGGTGCATGATTCCAGGGGTGTCAAAGCCAGGATGGGACCTGTTGAACCCCCCTGGCTATAGCGTCCCACTCCGACTAGTCAGATCGGAGGGCCAGAATCAACGTTCCCACTTCCTTCAAACATCCTACACAGTGGAAGACAAGCTCAGATCCAAAGTCCATGGTGCGGAGAGGGGGACGAAGGAAAAAGAATAAAAAATTCCAAAACAACTGAAAAAGGGACCACCCAAAACTTGTTTCAAAATAAAGGCGGAAAGCCGGAAGGGTGCAAGAAAGAGCGGCGGTCAGCTTCGGTCGGTGTCACTGTTGTTGAGAGCCGACTGAATGCGAGACAGGTTGTGGCGACTCTCCAACCCCCCCCCCCATCCTTTTGTCCATGTGTGTGCGTGTTTATGTGTGTGTAAAAGAGACAGAGAGTGAGACATAGGGAGAGTGTGACTGTTTAATCTGCCCCTCCCTCCCCTAGGGCTGGAGTGTATGAGTGTGTGTGTGTGTGTGTGTGTGTGTGTGTGTGTGTGTGTGCAGACGCTCCCCCAACCCCCCCCAATCTATCTGCATTCACTGGCAGTCAGATTAAATGGTCAGAGTTAGCGATTAATGCTGTGCTGTCCGGGGCCAGTGGGTAGCAGGCGAGCCTGCTGTGTGGCTCCTGTCTCCCCTGCAGCCTGAGAGGATTAGCCCGCTGCTAATGCTAAGCTAAACGCTAAGCTCCAGCCAACAGAGGATGCAAAGGGGGCAGGGGGGGACCGGGAGTCCTCCTTTCTAGGCCCCAGGACAGGCGGTCAGGCCTGGATAACAGAGGAGGGAGCTACTGCGTTTGTTGCACATGGCAGGTACATGTTTCACGTCTAGAGTCACTCATGGCATGACAAAAAGGGCCAGAAAAGGTTGTGGTCAAATATTGAAATTTTGCCATCTCTCTTCTACAATATATTTGTTGTAATGTTATTAGAAACTTAGTCATTGATTGATTTGTTTATCATCTAAATCGGTAAGACTATGTCAGAGATTGAGAATCACTAAAAAGCAGTCAACCAACTAAAATCCACATCAACCGATGTCGATCAAAACTCCATCTCATCTCCAGCTCAGCTCAAAACTACTATTATTAACATAATTCGTCCACCCAAACACTGAAGACCAAGCCATGCTTTTACACCTCGATAGTAGGCCTGCACAATTAATTAAAATTTTATCGAAATCGCAATATGGCCTACTGCAATTTTCAAATCGCAGGAGGCGCAATATTTGTTAAATGTGTCAAAATAGCATTTTTAATTAAATTTCAATGATTTGCAATGAAAATATGAGAATAATGATGTAAAAATGATCACATCCTCTAATATCGCAAATCATATTGCAATTGCAATATCAGTCAAAATAGATATTTTTTAGATTTTATACTTTTTCAAAATCGTTGTCAGCTGAGGTTGAACACAGCAAAACATACATTATGCCCATTATTAAACTATATTCAGCCATGCATAATACTTAGACTTGGCACCTTTGAAATAAAGACAGTATCACTGCATGACTGTCATTTTAAAATAAAGACAAGTGTCAAACAACTTAGCAGTTACCTGATACTTTGACATCATGATCGCTACAGGAGCTCACAATCATCTCATCATCACCACCCCCCCCTCGGTCTGTTCTCCTCTATTATTTATGGTTTAAGTGAGCTGTACATGCTTGCCCCATGAGGGAACTGCAAAACTATTAGCATGAATAGAGAATCATGTCTTACACTAAAAGGAAATGCAATTATTCTAGAAATCCGATCAACTTTTTTGTTCATTTTATACCATACAGCTGTTGAAGACACAACTACTTTCGCTACATGGACTCAGGTTAGCGTAGAGCTGGGTAAGACTGTATAAAAAGTTCATCTTTAAGTCATATTAATATTTGATCATCCTCCTGTCTTCCCGAGTCAAAGACCAAACCCTCCCTCAATCAGATCTGTTATACAGGTTCTTCTTTACACCGTTTAAAAAGAAATAGATGAATGGACATAAAAAAACATATAAAATGTTGCTACACTAAACTCAACAGTTGCTCCATTGCACCACAATAGTGCCACTGCAAACCTCCCCCAAGCACTGCTGACAAAACATCACTATTTACAGTATATTAAATGATCTGTTTTTAAGGGCAGCAGCATGCTGCGGATTCAGGACCCTGTAAAGCTCAATTTACTCTCTATATTCTTGTCTCTTGACCTACATTTGCACAAACCACAAACCAACTGACTGCAAGATTCAGTCTGTAATACTACAATACCCAGAAAACACCACACATGGCCTTTTCCACTGCTAATTCTTCAGACCTTAATCCCAAATCAGATAGAAATAGGTTACTGAAACCAACTGTCCCTGGAAATACGACACTATACAGCAGCTCTCGTCAACACTGGATGAAGAGGTATGACGTGAAGAAATAAACAAAGCTAATCTTTTGCTCTCAGATTTTTCAAAGCTCTGGAATAAACCCCAAAACAGGAAGAGAAGATCAGTTAAAAGTTTGCACATTGCTACCTGCTGTGACTGCAGACGCATGCTGTCCCGTTGACTGACCGCTCTGCTTACTGATGCATTATAACCACATAGACGTGTGAAGTCGACTGCACATTCACTCTCATCTCATGCCCTTGTGTTGACCCGATCTTGCCTCGTCAGCTGGTTTTCCACACTGTGCTTTCTCATCACACTTGTCAGCCACCTGTCTCCAGATGACTGAGCTTGATGGGTTAAGAGGAGTTTTCCTCTGCAAGAGCAAACACGCACAAACATCTACTATCCGAGCTCTTGGCAAACGTATTCGGCATTAACATCCTGCTAACAAATACACAGGTAACACTTGTATTTAACGCTCCACAAGTTCAGATCTTTTTTCAGATTGTGACTCTCCAGAGACTAGTTGCACATTTCTCTGCCCCTGTAGCCTCGCTGTCCCAGATATTAAAGTCCTCACACACACACATACGCACACGATAAATGAAACGGTACAAAGTACCAGAGCATGCAAATTCAGTGTGCTCTCCACTTAACACCCCTGTCAGTTTCCCTCGATACCTCTTTTCTTCCTCCTGCGAGCAGCTCTCCGTCTCTGCCCTTCCTCTTCCTCAGTGATGGTGAAGAGTGCCGGGATGGCTGACCGGCTGCCTCCCTTCCTCAGCTTCCACTTGCCCCGCGAGCTCTCACCTCCACCTCCACCTCCACCTCCACCTCCACCTCCACCTCGTCCTTGTTCTCGTCCTTTACTGTCTGGCATCGCCTGCCCTGTTGCTAGCCCTCGAGCCCGCTGGCTAACTCACCCAGCCCCTGCCCATCCCACCCTGCAGTGGTGGGTGGGTGGGAGGGAGGAAGGGGGGGGGCAGGTCAGCGGTGGACGCCAGAGGATGGCGGTGGACGGGGGTCACCCCTAAAAAAAAAAACCTTCTTCTCAGTGAAGATAGCTAACAGCTAATGCTAACAGCTGCTTCCTCTGGCTGCACATCGCTGGTCCGAGACAGCAGAAAGAAGAGAGAAGGAGGCGGACACAACAGACAGAGCAGGACGGATGGAAGATGAGAGAAAATGGAGAGAGTTAAAGAAGTTCAGAGAGACGATGAGGAGGGAGAGCGTGAAAGAGAAGACAAACACAGCTGCCCACTGTGCCATGTAAATACTGCCCTACGATGGCAGTGCCGGGCAGAGAGACGGAGTGAGAGAGTGCGACAGAGTCTGAGAATGAGCTCTTATAGTCTGGCTTAGAAAAGAAGATTTAATCCACGAGACCGAGTCAGTCGAAAGCTGGAAAGATTGCACTTCCTCTTGACTCCCTCACTCCTCAAGAGATGCTGCTGCTGCTGCTGTCGCTGTCACTAGTGTTACTGCAGCCCTCCTTTTTTATCCCTCCTCGCCTCTCTCTCTCTCTCTCTCTCTCGCTGGGCCTGTTCTGCAAACTTGTCAGAAGAATCACATCACACAGGCACTGACTGTACTGTACTGCACACACTGGAACCGCAGATAACACGGGTAACAAGAGGGCAGCGGGGGCCGTTCAAATATTCAGTGCAAATCCAGCGGTGGAAGGTGAGCCGGTACCGGTGAAGGGTTTCCCTGACAACAGCGGCACATGATGCAGTGGCAGAGTGGAAGCGAGAGAGCACACAGGACCGGCACACTTTAATGTAGTGTACACACACACACACGCACGCACGCAACTAGGGATGATACGCATATGCACACACCAAAGCAAATAATGCGGTGCTGGAGCTGCCTCTGTGGAAGGGGTGTGTGCATATAGAGCACATGGTATTATGTCCCCGCCCCATACTCCACTTAAAGAGCCATCAGCTAGTCGACATGCCAGGGGTGGTACAGTAAATATCGACTTCTTTCTATTCATGTCCCGCTGGCTCTTTACAGGAAGAGCAGGACACAGAAGTAGCAACATGCAGATCAATAGTTGTGCTGAGCATTTGAAACCTGTCAGAGACACACAGTGTGGCAGGTGCAATGGAAGGGAGGGAGAAATAATAGGGCAATAAAGTGACTGCAGGCCACATTACTGGAGGCCTGTCCAATAAGAGTGCAAACATCAGCCTGAACCGCCATTACTAGTGACAAGTGCGTGCGTAGGCTAAGCTCACGTCTACCAAAAGCAAATACACACGGAGATTAAACAGCCAGCATGACAGCTGGAAATCTTTCTCCGAGATGCTGCGGCTTAAAACAGCGAGAAGACAAAAATGATTAAAGACTAGGGCTGTCAAAGTTAACGCGATAATAGCGCGTTAATGCAAATTCGTTTTAACGCCACTGATTTCTTTAACGCATTAACGCAACTTGTGACTTTTAGGTTGCAGCGGGCTCAGTTTTAAAGCTAGAGTTAATATACTGGTATCATATGAAACTACAAAACCTAATGAATCCATTGGTACCAGCCATGTCGTACTAGCTTGTTGCGAAATAATTAAATAACGCTCCAAACTTGCGCTACATTTTGGCGAGGAAAAACTATCATGGGCATTTTCAAAGGGGTCCCTTGACCTCTGACCTCAAGATATGTGAATGGAAATGGGTTCTCTGGGTACCCACGAGTCTCCCCTTTACAGACTTGCCCACTTTATGATAATCACAAGCAGTTTGGGGGCAAGTCATAGTCAAGTCAGCACACTGACACATTGACAGCTGTTGTTGCCTGTTGGGCTGCAGTTTGCCATGTTATGATTTGAGCATATTTTTTATGCTAGATGCAGATAAAAAATCTGTGAGTAGTTTGCAATTAATTGCGATTAACTATGGACAATCATGCGATTAATCGCAATGAAATATCTTAATTGATTGACAGCCCTATTAAAGACAACCACTGACAGACTTGTTGGCTGAAATCCAATTACAGGTGCACTTCTTCTTGTAGTTGGCCTTACAGCCTTATAAAAACATTCAGAGCAGAGTATTTAGTAAAGAACACAATCAATTCACAATTCCTTCAAGGTATCTATCATATAAAGGCATTCAGGACTTGCTGCCTCATCGCCTTAGGGAGCACATGCTGTACAGACCAACATTCATGAAAGAGCAATTTGATCTTTGTCCCTGCGGGATAGAGTAATGCTGTAATCCTATCCTCAGACTGAAACCGGAGAGGCTACACACCCTTCTCACACCTATTGTGAGAAAGACACACACATACACAGGAATAGATGAAATATTTGGACTATTGTTTAAACAGATACAGTTAGCAATGCAAGCATATAAGCTCATTGTCACGTTTAATTGTAAAGATATACATTACAGCAATTTTAGTTGACATGCTCCCTTCACGTGAATGCACATAATCTGTAAATTTAGTTCTAAATATAGCAGTTTAGTACATTTTTTAAATGAAATACTGGACTTTCCTTGTTGCTCAGAACACTACTACATGATTTATAAGCTAAAACATGAATGTAAAGCTTTTGTCACGTACATATTTTTAGTATTTAGATGTGCAGTTTGTCATATTGCAAGATAAAGCTAAAAGCGCCTGTGTTTCCTATGCTGGGTTCCTCAGTGACATGAGGTTTGACACAGTATAAAACATAGAAAAAAACTTCAATAGCTGCATTACAAATAGGGCTAAACTAATATTGATGAAGTCAAGCAACATTAATTCGCAACTGAACACCTCAGCATCATTTGATTCGACAGTTTACCACTGGTGTTCATAGAGATACCTCCACACGATAAAAGGAAAAGACCCTGCTTGAAAGGATAGTTTAGAGGTGAACTGCAACACATTCACACCTGGTAACACGTAGCAACCAGTAAGAAATCAATTTGTCATCTGATAGGAAGAGACATTTAAACTAATTTTGCCACAGAGTGAGAAATGACATACAAAGCATTTTTGTGCAGGCATATTATGGGGCGACTATTCATGGATGGCACAGATTAGAAAATGGCAGATTTGAGACAACATCTGATAATCCCGTAGGACAGTGATCACAACATTAGAGCCATGCAGCTTCACTGTTTCTCTGTCTAAGGTGCAGCGGTGCGGTGGATTGTTACAGCTCACAGCAGCACGGGAATGTAAGATAAATAATGCATATGGAAGAATTTGTTTATGAATACTAAGATGGCAGCAGGATTGGAAAGCTTGAAAGCATTCTGTTAGAGAAAATGGACGCTGAGAGTTTGCAGCAGGGTCGTATTAGACTAACATAAGCAGGCATTCATGGGAAAACTGAAAGAGGATGATGGGACTAGGGAACAAAGCTGCTACATGGTAATGTTAACATGAGTCTTACGAGTCTAATGAGCCATATTTTTATTTAAAAGTTATATGCTGCTGATTAAACTGCTGATTAAACAGTTTGATTGGTCAAGTAATGTCAACTGGACATAGGGTGACTAGGTGTCCCACTTTACGAGGGACTGCACAGCATTTTTATCCCTTGTCCCACATCCCACATATTGAGACGATGTCCCCACATTTTCATTGGCTCTAGTTTTCAAAAGTCAAACCACTGCAGGACAGATGCTTTTTTAAAATCTGGCTTTTATCCAATGGCTGTAAAGAAAGCAGGGAAGGCTGTCATCACGGCTCTGTGTTCGATGTCAAACTGAGCACACGTGGGTCAAGTGCAGGTTAACATTTCACCGTCTTCGCTACGCTTTGCCCAACGGAGAGAATTGCGAGTCACCCCAAAGTCACAAGCAGATTTAGGCGGAATATGATGGAAACTACCACAAAGAAAAGGAAGAGCAGCTACAACAAAAACTGTGAAACTACTTATAAGTATTTATAAGCTGGTGGAAGGCGATTCTCAAAGTTTTTTGTGAAATTTGCCAGTTATTTTTCAATTTCACATGGCAGGAATACGACATGAAGCGACACAGTTCATGCGAGTCTCACAAGAAACATGCGGCTCAAAAAGAGATGAGCCAATCTATGGATGCATTCGGGCAAAGCATAGAGATGTTACAAGATAAGGGGCAGAATAGAAATGTTTATTATTTAAGTTAGATAGACATTTATCAAAATTGTAGACTACCTCTCAGCCTTGGTAACGTGTCTCACATTGTCCCACACGAACATACTTTGTCCCACATTTGGTTTGTTGGGATCTGGTCACCCTAACTGGACAACACCGATCAACATTTAGTGTTTTATCATATAGATAGAGTCCAGCTTTGAAAAGTAATCCAGTGCTTCATTACATAGGAAACAACATCCAATCACTGATGTCACAGCAGGTACTTTGTTATTAAATGCTAATGGAAAACACCTGTTGTGTCATTACTACCTGAGATATGGCCAGAGTGGTGAAACATTCAAATATACTGCACAGAAATGTTCTGCCCTTTGTGATTCAGTATTGAATTAACTACAATAAAGGGATTATCCACAATTGAATGATTTTTGGCGACATCACTGGCAATAAGTGGCCATTGCTTTGATGCTTTGCCCTGAACAGCTAATTATTAAAACTGAAAGCAGCTCACACACACTGCCAAACACGCCCCCCATTTTATTTTGCTTTTAGGTTTTTATAGAACATTTAGTTTACTATGTAAAATAAAGTAAAAAGTTTATTTTACTATGTAAAATAAAGTAAAATAATTTTACTATGTAAAATTAAGACAAATTAAAGCTGCAGTATGCGATATTGGCGCAAATATGATTTAAAAAAAATTATTTTTAGAAAAGGGTCGCTATGTCTTGACAATAGTACATGAAACAGGTAACCTGAAAAAATCCTGTTCCTCTGTGTCCTACTGTGTCCTCCGGTGCTCCTAACGGCGTCTGAAGGATTTCACTTACCGGAGGAAAACAAGGTCCGCTGTCCAGCTGCCGTCTATGAGAGCCGGCTGTCAATCACTCGCGATCTCCGACCAAACGGTCAAACTAGGCAGCGCTGATCAAATATGAATCAATAATCTGTTACTGTAATGACTATTTCTCGCCTCAAATGTTTTCAGAATCATCTTGTAGTGTGCTGTTTAGCTGTAAAATGAGAAAGTTTGTGACCCGGCCGCCATTGTAAAATGTGTTGAAGGAAAGCCAAGTTCTGGTCACATGACCGGAGCGCAGCCAATTGGAACGCTCTCTCTCTCTCTGAAATGACCTGTGATTGATCAAAATCTGCCATCACGGGCTAGATTTTTCTAAAGCCTGAAAACAGAGCCATGATGAGGTGCAGAAGTCTAGCTATCTCTCAGAACACTAGAATTACAATATGCTCAAAGGTTATTATGGAATTTTTGCCAAATTATGCCAAAAAATTGTTGCCTACTGCCACTTTAATATAGGCTGATAAGTGACATCACCATAAATGAACAGTTAGGGGCCAACAGGTTAACTGGTGTTGTAGAAAAGTTTGAGGTATAAAACAAGCAAGTCCGAACTGGACAGAGTTAAAAAAAAAAAATGTTAACAAAACCTGTAAAAGCCGGAGAACAAAGTAGTAACGTTAACCTAAAGACACGTTAGCTATAGAATGTTGCCATCCCAACAACAACCTTCCGGTGTCGTTTCCATGAATTCACCTGTCAACTTCAACTGAACGGACGTTTTCGGCGAGTTGAAAAAAAAAATGTCAGCAACAGGTGTCTGCTGCCGGCACAGGAGCTCAAAATGTCTTTCAACAACGACGGCAAAGGTAAAAACTGAAAACGTGTGTAACTTTAGAGAGAACAGGTCGTGTTTAATAATAAACGTTAAGCAGCAACCGGTCGGGTGAGTCGGTGTGAGAGTTAATCCCGCTCCCGTGACCGACCGGCTCCGAGAGTCTCTCTCTGCAATTCAGCGTTCAAACACCCGACAAAAACAACAACTGAAGCCCCCCCCCCGCAGTTTAATAGTGCTTAACACTTTACATTCACAGCTCGTCCCTTTAAGAAAGTGCGTTAAAGTAAACTTTTCTTTCTCTGTATGAACTCACCTTGGGACTCGGGAGGAGATGCGTCGCTGCCATCCTGGTCCGCCATTTCTCATGACGTCAGCTGAGAGGGATCAGCGCGCAGGAACCGGAGAGGGACCAATGATCCGAGACAGGCCCTGGGGCACCCTCCCTCCCCGGGGCACCCTCCCTCCCACACGGACAGGTGGGGGGACGACACAGGCACACACCTAATAACAGTAAAAACAAACTTATGATAGTGTGTTAACAGCACATATCGATAGATAGTAACTTTATTTATCCCGAGGGAAATTCAAGTTTCCAGCATCACAGTTCCATAGTGCAAACATATTAGTAAAAACGTCACAGGTAAGTAGTACACATGTTAGTAAGAAAACGTCACAGGTGAGTGGTACACATATTAGTAAAACGACACAAGTAGTAACAAGACACACGTAAGTAATACAGAGTATAAAACAAAAAATGCTATGTGCAAGGGAACTGTTAAAAATGAATATAGTGCAGGGTAAACAACTGAGATACAGGACTATTTAAAGAAAAAGTGAATGTAGTGCAGAAAGTGATATAGTGCTGGGTGATAAAGAAAAGGAGATAGAGATATTAAGAAATGTCAGATATGGAATATAATGCAGGATAAGAACTGAGGTAGAGAATTTTTTTTTATTTTTTTTTTGTAGTGTGCAGAATTAAAGTGGTTCAGTCTATTAAAGTGCACTGTGTGCATTAACTGTGCATTAACGTTGCATTAATATCTGGGGCAGAAGCAACTTTTCACACACTATTAGTCTCAATCATGCACACGTGTGCTTCATTCTGGGCCTTAAATGCACCTTATAAACCAATAAGCCTCACCTGTTATCATTGTATTCTTGCCTACCTCGCAAAGAAAAATGTAAAATTGGGCTGATCTATGTCTGAATAATTATATTTGTACTGCTTGATAAACTTGAGATGGGGCAAGGTGTACAAGTGAAACGACATAATGGTCTCAGGGCCTGTCTGAAGTATTATGCTGACATCTACTGGCAATGTGTGTATATCAATAGCCTATGTCATATCAGTATCATCATGACAAATAGGATTATGTGAAGTCTGTCCAGTGAAAGTCATATATCGCCAAATATGTGAATATGCATTTTTTTTTTGGTGATCCAGTGGGTTTTTAAAAGAGTTACTCAGCTTTTTTCAACCCAAAAAGGAACATTTCATCTTTCAGTTTGTATGAAAAATTCAAAATCACCAAATTTGGAGAGACATGGTTTTCACCGGACAGCGATTTTAGAACAGTTTTATAGAAATAATAGCCAGAGGTTTTGAACTGGCAAACCATTCACTGTATTACTATTATCCCATATGACCAGCAGAGGGAGCCCTCTTCTTACGTTAAAAATGTTTGACTCATCAGAACTACACTCAATCCCTTTATAGGGTTTCAATACATTTCTCATTAGGGTTTCATTGCTACATCAAAGAGATGATTAAATCACAAGATTCAGCTAATTGCAGAGCTATTAAAAAAATTAATGAAGTATTGTTTAATGCCTGGAATATTTATGCATGAGTAGCAGTAGCTTTGATGAATCCATGATGTACCACAGATTTATGGTGTCAATTTATAACACAGTGCATAGACATATTATATAAAAGACTGTTTCACCTCACAGTTAACTAAGAAGCATTTCAATTAGACAAAATGAGCAATGAGACAAATATAAACCAGACCACTGTTATTTCAACTAACCCAGTGATATTTGAGCAAGGATTTGCTGTTCCTGGCTGGATGTATGCTAATCTCCGCTCATATCGCTGCTATTTGCCAGACTGTGCAGGCTTACCCCCCCCCCTCTGGACCCCCATTAAAATGGCTACTGATTGGTGCAGGGACAACTGAAACCATGGCAACCAGCTGTTTGGCAATTCCTCTGATGGAGGAGGTGGAGGGAGGAGATATTGGCCTGGAAGGTATATACTCACACACTGACAGACAGACAGACAAACACACACTTCTGGGCATCTCTGTGGTGATGGAGAGGATGGGAAACTGCTGATTGCAAACAGGGAACTTCACTTACTCATATTTACTTATTAACTTACCCACTAATTTTTCAGACAAAACCCCTCTAGACAAAGAAACCCCCCTGCTCCTCCTCTTTAGTGATTAACGTCTGTTTTTCTGTTTTCGTTCGCTGCTTGTGTCAGAAGCCGAGACGGTTAGTCATGGGGTGCAGGGTTCAGTCAGTAGGTGGTGGTTAAGCCTAGAGTGACGTTCAGGGTCACATCAGGACGATGAAAGCCGCCCCAAACTGTCTGTAATTGGTTTCCAGGGGAGACGGATCTTGAGATTCCCACTACACAGGAATCAATCCGCACAATGAAAAGAATGCACACATTGAGTCTCTGCATGGCATCGAGAATTTACCCGCTGATCTGAAAGTGAGGGAAGACACAAAGATTTTGTGTGTTTGCTTGACCTAAATGTGTACAAGATTCGAAGGGAATGGATGTCAGACGTTTCCACCTTGCGAACCTCTGGTTGATTAATGCTCAGGGCTCTTCGTGCTGAGGAATAAGCAGATCGAGGAACTGATTGGTTTTGAGGACAAGCAGCCTCTTATTTGCTCCTCGCTGATTTTATTTGGATTAATTTGTGTGCTTGTGTGTGTGGGCTTGCACGGGACAGCATGGGCCAGCAAACATCAGAGTGGAGATCAAATACATTTCTAGATTAAGCAGGCTGCTTTAAATGAGCAGGATCAACAACCCAGGGACAAACTGCATCTTTTAATATCTAGAGGGATGAGGCATTAAAGCGCCTTTAAAACGCTTTCTATATAACATTGAAAATCCAAACAAGCAACAATCAAAGTTTAAGTTTGGGAAAAATCATCTTAAATGGTTTTATTCAAGAGTTTAAAGGGGACCTATTATGCTTTTGTGCTTTTTTCCCTTTCCTTTAGTGTGTTATACTGTATACCAGTAGTTTGTTTTGTGCATGTAAAAGGTCTGCAAAGTTACAAAGCCCAAACTCAAGGCCAAAAGGAGTTACTCTCCCCCACAGAAACACTGCTCCTGAACTGCCTGAAACGCCTCGCTTGAAGACCCGTCTTTTCTTCCGTAACGTGGTGATGTCACAAAGTAACACATTTGCATAATACCTGCCTAGCGGCAAGTTTGGCACGCTCTCAAACAAAGATAGTTGGAGCGGAGCTGGAGCGAAGTCCGAAGCGTTTGGTTCCGTTGACCCTTAACAACAGAGTGGCCAGCTAACCAATCAGAGCAGACTCAAACAGAGCGTTTCAGACAGAGGGTGAAAAGAGGTGCTTGCAGCACAGACGGTATGAAAAAAATAAAGCGTTTTTTGAACATTAAAGCATGTAAACATGTTCTAGTAGAAACCCGAAATACAAGTATGCACCTGAAAATGAGCACAATAGGTCCTCTTTAACGTTCAAATACTTCATTAGGACTGTGTAGTTGTGTAGTTGCACAGAAATCCCTAATGTGAAATAACCAAAATTGTTTTGGCAGGAAATGTGTTTGTGTTGGACCTCATCGCTCATAGTTAGAAGCTTATTGAAAGAAAATGTTTTTAGCGCCTTTTAAAGTCTGCTTTTAATTTGAGGAGAATATGGGAAATAACCCAAATCATTATTGGTATTACCACCATTAGAAACTTAAATGAAAAAAATCTGTTTTGTAAAAGTGACAATGGCACATCTTTGAATCTCGAGTTTCATTTCAAATTCAATTTTCCACTTGTATTTACATTCTGTACTAGGTCATTTATTGCATATTTCCGACAGCAATTGAATGCAGCATAGCAGCTGATTATGTGGTGCTGAAGAGGTGTAGAATATGTAGGAGATAATGAGGTAAACAATGCATAGGCTGCAAAAATTCATTGCAAACCAGCTTGCAGAGACATGTCGCCGTGTTGACGATAGTAACACATCGCCAGCTACTAAACACTTGTCAACATAAATACAAATAAACAGATGTAGCGATGACATCACTTTAGCGATGGCCATTCACAGTTTAACTGCACATTTTCACGACTCCCATGATCTTTTTCTTGCATGTGGTTGCCCTTACAAAAGGAGAGTGTGCTTGATTTTTCATTCATTCAGTTTTTTGCGGATGTTCTCATTACGTTAAAATCTCACGTACTCTGGTAATTAATAATGAAGCCCATCGCTATGCAGGTTTGTCCTCTGGTAACCCGAACAGTGCTGCCTTTTCATAGCCCAGACAAAAGCAGATGATTAACTATTAATTGTTATTACCACGATTGCACCACACAGTACCTTTTTTTCACTCCTGTCTTTTTTTTCCACTGTTATCACTTTTCCTTTAAGTCTGACTCCCCCAGCCTCTTTGTCTGTGTCGCTACGTTTGCCTCAGTCGCCCCGTCTCTTTATCCTCATGTTACCTTTCGAGCAGCAGACAGAAAGGACCGTCTCTCCATAGCAACACATCACTCGGGACATTGCGTTGAAAACTGAGACCCTGTTTCCTAAACCTCGCTGTTCATTTCCCCCCCGTCACATTTATAAAACAAAGGAAACCAGCAAATCGGAGGATTCGGATGCTTTAACTTGCCCCAGAATACCATTCTGTGGTTTGTTATCGGTCATTTTAGGTCAAGCTTTTTTATCTTTTTATGAAATAATTATTTATTTAGGGATCAAATAAGACCATGTCTGTGTTGTTTTGGTAGCATAATAGCCTCTTTAATGATCTGTCTCTACATAATTCACTAGAAACAGATGGCATAATAGAGAATGATCTGAACTCACCCCCTGCAGACAGACAGATCCCCCACTAGGACTCCCCCCATGTTGTCTAAATAGACTTGACCTGCTGCCATACACACACACACACACACACACACACACACACACACACACTCAGCTGCACAGTGCATGCTGTATCTAGGTATGAGACCCTTTTACAGCGGACCAATCTCATCCCTCTACATATGCACAGAAAGGGCCAATCACAAGAAAGACAAACAAAAACAAGCAGTTCATACACAAACAGGCCAGCAGACATATGGCTATGTGACCCGGGTAAATAGTGCTATTAATTCTAAATCCCTGCTATTAATCCCTCGGGTGGTTGCGGTGGTATTGTCTACAATGCAGTGTTTATAACAGCGGTGTTTACTGACATCCAGGCATTTATTGTGTTGGGTAGGATTAGTGGGCTGCTGAACTATAATGCTGTACACATACACAACATCTAGGCTCCGTGTGCATCCTTGCTGGATATTGTCTACCACCATTTGGGATGGTAAAAAAGTACATTTACGCAAAATAAAAAACTTTTGGAGGGGGGACTAAACTGGACTAAAATACCTAACTGTATATAAAGTATAGTTTGTAGCATTTAGGGGGATATATTGGCAGAAATGGAATATCAAATTAATAAGTATGTTTTCTTTAGTGTATAATCACCTGAAAATAAGAATAGTTGTGTTTTCATTACCTTAAAATGAGCCGATTATATCTACATACGGAGCGGGTCCTCTTCACGGAGCCGGCCGCTATGTTTCTACAGTAGCCCAGATTGGACAAACCAAACGCTGGCTCTAGATAGGGGCATTCGCGTTTTCACGTTTTCGTGTCGGCCACCGTAGTTCTTCTATGCGCTTTAGTTGGTTGCAGTCTGCATCCTCGCCACTAGATGGCGCCAGATCCCATACACTGCACCTTTTTAAAACTAGTTCCAGGTCAACCAGCTACAGCAGTAAAATGCTATTATGCATTGGTGCATCAGTATTGGCAATCTAATGATATAATATAGTAATATATCAGTCACAGACATTTTTCTGCAGAGCAAATACTTTTACTTTCATACTAGTACATTCATACTAGGGCTGTCAATCGATTCAAATATTTAATCGCAAATTAATGGCACATTTTTTATCTGTTCAAAATGTACCTTAAAGGGAGATTTGTCCAGTATTTAATACACTTATCAACATGGGAGTGGGCAAATATTCTTGCTTTATGCAAATGTATGTATATATTTATTATTGGAAATCAATTAACAACACAAAACAATGACAAATATTGTCCAGAAACCCTCACAGGTACTGCATTTAGCATACAATAATATGCTCAAATCATAACATGGCAAACTCAAGGCACACAGGCAACAACAGCTGTCAGTGTGTCAGTGTGCTGACTTGACTATGACTTGCCCAAAAAACCTGCATGTGATTATCATAAAGTGGGCATGTCTGTAAAGAGGAGACTCGTGGGTACCCATAGAACCCATTTTCATTCACATATCTTGAGGTCAGAGGTCAAGGGACCCCTTTGAAAATGCCCATGATAGTTTTTCCTCGCCAAAATGTAGCACAAGTTTGGAGCGTTATTTAATTATTTCGCAACAAGCTACTATCACATGGTTGGTTTTCTAGTTTCATGATGCCAGTATTCTTCACTCTAGTTTTAAAACCGAGCCCGCTACAACCTCCGAAATATCGACGGCGACCCATCGGGATTTTTAAGAGGTTAATTAAAAATCCTAAATTGCGTTAATGCGTTAAAGAAATTAGTGGCGTTAAAATTAATTTGCGTTAATGCATCGTTATCGCGTTAACTTTGAGTGCCCAAATTCATACTAGTGCTTTCATTTCCCTTGTCCAATCCATTACCTACTACTGGTGATGACAGATGATGGAAAGGCTTTGAACTTCTCACTAAAACTGCTTCAGACAGCTGCACTAAAGAAATTCCCACTCATTCACTCAAATCTGCTGTGTGTGTTGGCCTCCAGCTGTAGCAGTAGTAGTAGTAGTAGTAGCAGCAGTAACGGTAGAAATGGTCAATGTTGGCAACAAAGTCTGTGTGATCTTGTGCACACCTACCTCTTTTTATGCTTGAAGAGCGAAGAGTTGTAACATTCATGTCTGGAGCGCTGGGAAATTGAATGGGCTCAGCGTAGTGAAATTAAATAGATTTCCCACAAGGTACACCGCAGGTTTTGCCACACACACACACACACACACACACACACACACACACACACATATGCAGGCTGTGTAAGTGGAGCACGTGCATGTGTGTTATATAGTATTTATAGGGTTGAGAAAGGAGGTTGTTCCCAGGGATTCGGTTGTACTTAAGTAGAATCAAATATTCAGTAGGTGTCAAAAATCTTGCTGGAAATGACTCAATTTGGCGTAGCTTCGTCTGGCCCACTTTGCAATGCACTTTATTTGTTTCTAGTAATGCTCCTGTCGTACTACATCACATGCAGGTTTACAGTAAGGACGGTAGGGAGCGAGTCCTGCACGCCGTGTCCTCCTTACCCACAATGCAGCAGGGTCTAGTGTTCGGGGTAAACACATCTCTGTGTCGTTTAGGCGACAGAAGAATTCATCCCACCCCGCTCCTCTTTCTCTCTGTCTGGGTTATAAGCGATGCTTGTGTGGCTGAATCGCCTGTCGTGTGAATGAACGAGCAGGCTATAACAGCGTGACACGTCGGCCCAGCGTTTGTCTGATGCTGCAGATCTATCTTCTAGCAGAAGGGGGTGCGGGGGGAGACGCTGCTGGTGTCAAAGCTATCTCTCATCTCTCTCTTTACCGCCCCGGTCATATACAGTGTCTGTCTGTCTTTTTTTTTTTTCTATTCTCAACCTGCTCCCCTCCCCTCTCTCTCTCTCTTTCTGTCTCTCTGAAGTATTGGCATGATGGATCACTGCATCCACAAGGGAAAGGGGGGGGAAATATAGTGAAGTAGTGGAAGAGAGTGAGGGGGGGGGGGGGCGTATGGGATCAAGAGAGAGAACGGCAAAATGAGGAGGGGGATGGGAAGACATCAAATTTACAGTATGGTCTGCTGGGCTATTTCACATGAGATGTGATGCATTTCTGTTGTATTCCTTGAACATTTACAGTGGCTTCAACTGTGTAAACTGATAGAGGCTAAAAAAAAATGGCACTTGCCAATCTGATTTCATACATCCATTACAATTTCCCTTCTTCTGTCTCCATTCACATCCGTTTTTAATAGTCATGACACACCATGACCGACAGCGAGTTCGAGGGCAGCGCTGGTGTGAGATTTGCTGGTGTGCAGCCAGCTGACTGAACCGGGCACGCTGGATGTCGAAGGGGGGGGGGGATGCTCCCGTCCTTAACTATTCTCCTCACATTCACCTTGCAGTCCCAATTATTCAAGGCGGCGTGCACGAGCGCTCCCTGCCAGCCAGCTCCAGCTGTGAAAAGTGGGTCACGGAATTTAAAGGCACACGCAGCCTCGTTGCTCTGCACAGGCGCTGGCTGCGGCTTCGGCTTCGGCTTTCTGTTCCTCCCAACATGCAGTATGTGTGTGTGCAGCTCTGTTTCCTGCAGTGAAATCCACGAGGCTGTTCGGGAATGTGTGTCAGTGAATCAGAAGACATTCATTATCGCGTTCTCTGCGGGAATAAAAGCTGCGGCACGTTCACCAAGTGTGTCTGTCTCCTCTCTAACCTGGCCTATATTCTTCCACATGACTTCCCTTTTTAGAAATAAAAATATAGGAGCTTTTGATTTGCAGCGAGGTTGACTCTTTCCCTCGCAGATCGCTCATGCAACTTAAAGTTTCATTGTGATTATTCTTTCTTAGCGCCCCCCCCCAAATGTGAGATCAATAAAATTAATACTTTCTACCTAGCAACAATGTACAGTAGGCCAGTCCATATGGGGCTAGACATGCTGCAGAGAAAGGCTAGTCATGCACACATTGAGCAATAATGTCATACCCTGATGAGCTCTTTACAGAATCAGACAGGGCTGGCCTACTAAACTACTGCCACATTGTGTGGCACTGAGCAGGAGGAGCACGTCGGCAACCACGATGCTCTAATATGTCCCTCGTGCAGAAACCATGCAGAAACACAGGCACGTGAAAGCACACGTACCGAGGACCACAAACACATATATAGTCATATTTTGGAAAAGTATCTAATAGTACAACTTTTAATTTTTTAGATCACATGAAAAATAACACTTTTATTAATAGTCAAAATCAGGATTTTTGAAAAATGAGGAAAAACGCGAACATTGTGTTTGTTAAATGTTTTTCATATGAAATTTTTTTTTTTACACTGCATATGTGAGCATATCTTTGATATTCAACTAGTTATGAGTTTATAGATAACATATACTTGATTGTGCTCCTTCTAGTTTCTGAGATAAAGATATTTTCTTATCATACTATATCTAGTGTTTGGGCACATGGAACTACTGTTTTTTCCTAAAATATAATAGAGTCTACTGCAAAAACAGTAGTCCCACGTCATGTGCCCAAAGACTAGATTTGTGGGCACAAATTTGTTAAATAAAGCACAAAGACACGTACTCGTAACAAAATTGTTACCCATAACAAAATAAAAATCACACAGGGAAGGCATCTGTTTAAACAGTACAGAGTCCTTCTGCATTTTTATTATCAGCAAAAACAAACCACACACCACATTACATTTTAAAAACAAGAACGCTTATTGTGGATGTACAGAAGAACCAAACTGCAGCTGAAAAACTGAATATTTTAGTCTTATAATAATAATAATAATAAAGGTATAAAAAGGAAAGTGTTTTATTTTGTGAAATAAAAACCTTTGGGCCAACAAAATGTTCCCCCTCGACATGCGACTTTAAAAAGACATGCAAACGTAAAGCTTTCTAGTATGGACACTTTCGAAATACTCTCCACGTGAAATCCCATAAATTATAAAATATCAGCCTATTGCCCCTGAACTGTTTATTGACAGAGAAAATCCTATTATGGAGTACCTCGCCATGAGTCCTGGATGCATCTCAGTTGCCTATAATGGCTTCTTCTTCTACTTCCAATTCACTGATCAAGAAAACACATGATCTTTTTTTTCAAACATATCAGCCATTGCTAGCTGAATGTGATGACACCCATCCAGATTGAGGAAAGGGAATGCAAAGAGGACGCCACTTTAGGCCGTATGCACCCCCATCAGTAAAGACAGACACATTTCTTCCAGACCCATTTCTCTGGCATCAGTTGACAGCGAAAATGTGTTTTTATACAACCAAAACCTGGGAAGAACGTCAAAAACAGCACCATTTTTCAAATTTTTCCTGGATTCTCTCCAACGTGACCGTCACGTTGTTTTCAACAAAAAAAGTTTCTACAAAGTCAGACATGGTAGCTAAGTCAAAAAAGTATTTTTTGCTTGATTATAAGTTCATAATATCTATACTCTTTTATCAGTGTTTTTTTTTCTTTCTCTGTTGTTATAGCATGCAAGACGGGTGCTTTGCAAGTGTTAAAATGTTAAAATGAAACATTGCCCTGCTTTTGTCTTTGGCAGCTGAGGGTATTATATCATATGGCAGATTTAGGTCTGCTCCATTCCCGGTCGGTACACAAATTTGACTGCTCGGAAGTGAAACTGGGCCCAACCCCGTAACAAGAGTCATGATTGTACCAGAGTTTACAGCTGTTTGAGCGTGTTGGTGCGCAACAATAAATAACCACCTCTTAAAACCTGGGATTACAGCATGTTTTCTGCAACCCTGGAAACGTTTTAAACATCTTAAAAAATTCCGCGCCCACTCGACGATGTTTCACAAACTTAAAACTGTGGAAATGCTTTGTCACGCTAATGCCGCCGTGACGCATAACATTTAAGGTGTAATACTCCCAGTTTTGGCACACCTTCCCTTACAGGACCTGACAGGTTTCGGTGTCAAAGTTTCAAGTTGTCCTCAGGTTCTGACTCAACCATATTTACCTTTTTAAGGTTGTCAGTAAGGTTAAGGTTCAGCGCTGAGAAAAAAAGAACTGATCCTGAATGTCCTTTTAAAGGCAACATCAACCACTATTAGAGAGGCAAGTTAGCAGAGTTAAGTGAACCAGAGTGTGAGAAACGATGTATGGGCTTTGTGCTTAAACCTAAACGACCGACTGATATGTATTCTGATGAGGGACAACACACCGCGTGACGTTATATAAGTGAAAGGCCGCCAATCATACAGGTTTTGTAGTCTCGCGCAGAGGACCGCAAAACCCATCATGCCTTGCTGTGGTGAAAAGTACACTAGAACAGTGGGGGTAAAAAGCACACACACTATTTTAGCCTCGCTCGCTAAAACGTCCCCACTCTTTCCAGAGTTTACACATCACAAAAGGACAGAATCGATGCATTAACGCCTTGTGCTTCAAATAAAACCACGGATCTCCCTTACGTTTGCAAGCACTGACGGAGTAAGGGGGGGGGGGTGACTTTAAAGTAGGACATAAACTGTTGTAGACCACATTTCAATCACATGAACAATAAATGGCAACGTACAGTACATTTTGTAAAAGAAGTAACAGCAAAACACCTCAGTAAAAAAATGACAAAATCATGAAGCACTGTGTTTACGTAGTGCTACAGCTAATTTCACACCTACCGCAGTACAATTTTTTTTTTTAACCTCCTCCCTTTTTGTTGGTGTTTTTAGTCTGTATGGCTGTTTTTTTTATTACAGCGTCCGCTTGTAACATGGCTCTGAAATGTGGAATTAGGTGGTATTCATGTTGCAGTTCTGGCATGTTCCAGGGCTTGACATTTTATTGTGGTTGTATGCTATTTAAACCATGTTGGCTCGGTTTTGCTTACGTACCTTTCAACAGTCAAATATAATAATAATACACCTTGTAAATCTACGTGATTGTGAAATGAATGACTAGTGCTATATGTGGTATGGAGTTTATGGTGCCTGTTTGTAAAGTTGCAGAACAGTTACTGTTATGTTTAGATAAGTTATTCTGTGTGATGACAGTCCATGTTGAGTGGGTTAAGTAGGTTGGAGCTGAGATGACGTAGTTTATGGTTGATTGATGGTCGACATCACAGCCATTATAGGCCCTTCTTGGTTGGCGCACTGAGTTTTCGCATTCCCCTTATCCTGCCCAGCAACTCGCGGACAAAGTCCTGCAAGGAGGAGAGAGAAAAAGAGTTAGGAAGACAATTGCACACACACAAGCAAACATACAGTTAAAAATATTTCTTTCTTTAATGGTTAAAGATGCAACAAAGTGAAAAAATCTGATTATTAAGTCCATAATTTTAATCTTTAGATGTCTACAATCTATCTTCAGTTTCTATTTGATTTTGCAGACTAAAGGCCTTTACACCCAGGGCGGGACAAATAAACGACACGAAAATGTGATTATTGATATTATATGTCTAGGACTTTTATTGTGAAAGGTAAGAACTGAAGGAGTGGATCTGGTCTGCGCTGCCTTTGTCGAGGTTGAAAGGAGCAATCAAGTTTGCCATCCTGGTTCAGACTAGGGAGCCTCCGTGTTGTTGTTTCATAAATATAGGCGCAACTCAACCCGTTCCGCACAACGTGATTGGTTGATGCCTTTACAGAGTGCTCCAGGGATGACGTATTTTTGTAGGCCAACCAGGAAGTTAGCATCGCCCTGGGTTCCCTCGACAAAAAGCCAATGGGATTTTTCCATTACATTTACTTGTTAGCAAACACCTTTTTTAAGACACATTGATGCATTTTATATCGTAGAACAAAACGTTAAAACCTCTTCAGCTTGTTTTAACCACAGACCTTATTTCACGCATCTAATTAAAAACCCCTTGACTTCCAGACGAGGGAACCGGAAGTGCTAAAATGCTAACTCATTTCCGGGTTAAGTGTATTTCCCAAAATCTCAACCTATTGCTATAAGAAAAAGTTAAAAAATCTGATACATACATTAAAAGCCAGTTTGTTTTATAGTCTAATATTGGCATCTAACAGTCAGAAGTGATACGAAAGGGACAATTATGGTGGTATTGCCCTTTAAATACCTGGATTATGAAGTCAGTAAGGAAGGAGGACAAAAGAGAAGCCACATCTTGGGTTTAAGCAAGAGGTCGTATAGAGGTCCACGATGGTGTGACTGTGGTGGAGAATATGTTGGAATATAATCCCCCTCATTATACCAGGGGTGACTCTGCTCCTGACCCAATTACTAATGCCTCCCCCTCCTCTCTCTCTCTCTCTCCCTCTGTACCTCTCCTCCTCCTCTCTCTCTCTCCCCTACACTGTCTTTCTGCCTCTAGCTGTCTTTTCATATATCCCTCTGCATCCCTCTCTATCCCATCTCTTTGTAATAGCTTCTATCCCTCACTCTCCTCCCTTCAGCTCCTGTTATTTTTTTTCAGTGTGCCTTTTTTCTAACAGTGCTCTCATTCCTCATTTCCGTCATCCTCCCTATACCTTTGTCACATTTCTCTCCATCGCTTCTGTCTTTCACCGTTTATACCCAGGCGATGCCTTCTCTGTGGGATTGTGTTCAAAATGGCATCTGTGCTACTCCATTCTCAAGGGGATTACAAAGCATTTATGTGTGTGTGTGTGTGTGTGTGTGTGTGTGTACGTATCAGCGGCTGTCAACCTGGTTGGACACTTCTTTGGATACCGATGACCTTGTAGTGGTTGTCACAGTCTGACCTAATGCCACACAGACACACACGCACACTCGCAGATGACAGATGGGGAGTCCAGGCTGGACGAGATCGCCGTATGTAGAGGTAATGTGATTGGTCTGTGCTACCTGTAATCACCAAAATAGCTTAACCCCACCTCATCCTAACCCAAACACTTAACACCTCTACACACACACACACACACACACATACAGTAAACATATTCAAATCCCTTAATTAACAAACAACAAAGTGTGTGGCTTTTTGTCCTTCGTCGTATTTAGGTCAGAACGACAGTGGAAAGAGATGACCATGTGTGTGAGTGTCACAAGACATTAATTAACCGCACACATACACATGTGGGACACAGCGCTTCAACATACAATCGAACGGTGCATGTGAGCATCAATACTGCTGTCTGCACACACGAGCTGCTGGGTCGTTGATATTGAGCGTTTTATTGTATGACAGACACACTAAACATACTCACCTCTGTTGGTTTGTAGCAGTCTATTAATGATTCCTGTGTAAAAAGAAAAAAAAAACAAAAAAACAGTGAGTTGTTGATGTCTTGACAGCTCTTGTACTACATTTTTTTATTTATGAAGATAACATGTAAAATTAATGTACAATTCAACATGCTCTGTCTGTGGTTGATGAGCTTTGGTATAGGTCTTTGAATGCACCGGCATTAACAATCATACAGGGAGAAATCCAACGTACAGTAGAAAAGGCAGCAATGACGATTTCTCCACTGACAGAAGACTCAATAGACTAGCATGCAAAGCAGTCACATGACAAGTTTGACTGAAAAGCGAGGATTTATCTTGGTCGTGTCTAGAAGGTAACCCACGAGTTGGGAAACTCTCGCGAGATGGTTAAGGTTAGGCATTGACCTCGAATAGTTAAGGTTATACATTGATCTCGAATAGTTAAGGTTAGGCGTTGACCTTGGATAGTTAAAGTTAGGCATTGACCTTGAATAGTTAAATTTAGGCATTGACCTTGAATAGTTTAGGTTAGGCATTGACCTTGAATAGTTAAAGTTACTCATTGACCTTGAATAGCTAAGGTTAGGCATTGACCTTGAATAGTTTAGGTTAGGCATTGACCTTGAATAGTTTAGGTTAGGCATTGACCTCAAATAGTTAAGGTTAGGCGTTGACCTCGGATAGTTAAAGTTAGGCATTGACCTTGAATAGTTAAAGTTAGGCATTGACCTTGAATAGTTAAAGTTAGGCATTGACCTTGAATAGTTTAGGTTAGGCATTGACCTCAAATAGTTAAAGTTAGGCATGCTCTCGAATAGGTAAGGTTAGGCATTGACCTTGAATAGTTTAGGTTAGGCATTGACCTCAAATAGTTAAAGTTAGGCATGCTCTCGAATAGGTAAGGTTAGGCATTGACCTTGAATAGTTAAAGTTAGTCTTTGACCTTGACTAGTTAAGGTCAGAATAGGTCGTCAGGAAGCGAGTCTCGCGTGACTTTTTTGCAGGTTTTTGCCAGATTTAGCAAATTGCAGGTTACCTTCATGACACGACCATTTATCTCATCTAGAAATCACGCTGTCTAGCTCTTAAGGTGTGTTCAGACATAACAAAAAGCAACGTTGCACTGACTCAAGTACAGTATACTGTATGCACTGAGTGAAAGAGGTTACCTACATTGATTCGAGCACAGTGTATTACAATAGGGGTTTGCCTAAAATAGATGTAGGTACGAAGGCAGACGCATAGAGTCTAAGGGGGTATACCTGTAGTTTGCTGGCTCTCTCGTCGTCGCTGGTGACCTCCAACAGGTCATCTATGTCTATCTCTACCTCTGGCATCTCTTCCTCCTGAAACACAAGAACAACCTCGGTTAGTGAGCCGCTGAAACAGATTCATGTCAAGAAAAAAAAAAGAACCTTTGGTGTTGGAATGCTGTTCACAAAGCACCGATGCGTCATGTTTTTACACCTTTTCTTTTTTTAGACCCCTACCCCTCACCAAAACCAACCCCAATTACACACTTTCTCTCACTTTCAGTTCCTTCATCTCTGTATTCAAAACACTGTTTTCCACGTCTCTCTGCACTCCGTTCTCCAAGCAGCCCGGACATATATTTGCCTATTAGGAGCAGACATCATATGGAAATGTCATTGTGCTGTGCCGCGCTGCCAGGGCTGGGCCGTTTAGTGGCTCGGTGGTTAGAGGCTGTATTCTGCTCAACGCCACTTCAAAAGGTCCTGTGTTCCTCTGGTTCAATTTATTTCACCACAGGGCTTGTGCAAAAAGAGGCACGCAGGGAGGATCAACCCTTTCCTCCCAGCTACCACATCGTGTATCTTCCGAACGCTCCCTTCTGGGAATTAAAGCCAAAGAAACCGTGTGCAAGTGCAGCTTCTTCATCCAAGTTGTGGCCTGAACTACTGCTCAGTAACAACATACTGCATGATTGCAGCAAAATAGTCTTTGCTGTCTCATCCCAGTATCGCTTGGAAATACGGCCACGTTGGATGATTCCGCACCTCGCAATTTAAGTCCAATGCCAACATTCATTGTCAATACAGGAAGCAGTAGGGAGGTGGAAAGGGAGGGTGAATGGGCGTGTAGCTAACGGGACTTTGATGCCGTTGACCGCAGTTTGCGTCATGTTGCAGACCTGCAATTATGTTTTTGTGTCATTTTATTACCCGCAACCACGATCTTTACCTAACCTTAACCAAGTGTTTTAGTTGCCTAACCTTAACCATACCTAAAATCATTTGCCATAACCAGAATCTTTCACGAGCAAGAGCAAGCAAGAATTTAAAAAAAAATGTTGGCATTGGACTTTGATACTTAACATAATCTGGGGCTTTTTTGTAGAATTGTCCAATATGGACATTCTTGTCTTCCTGGCTACCAAGCATCTCCTTCTACTGCATCCCAGTACAATATTCTCTTGACTAATTTCTGGAATTTCTAACTTCGATACAATATCTTGAAAAATATTGATATTTGATACCATTTTCGATACCGCAGGGACAAATTGACACAACATTGTAAGCATAAAATTTTATGATTTTTATTAAAAGATAAATAGCGGTTTGCGTGTCAACTCGCTGTCGGAGAGAAGAGAGAGCAGAAAGCGCAGCTGGTACCCGTGTATCGATACTATGGAAAATGAGTATCGAAACCGTTTCAAATATTCAGTATTTATGTGTCGATCAACAACACTAATCAATGCAGTCAGGTTCCAATAAAGAGCCACGTCCAAGCTCCATTTAGTATCATTTTTGAAGTTTTGCTGATCCCACTGAGAATCAACACCCAACTCTTCAGCTATTTGTGGCATTCGTCGCTTTCAGCTCATTGATTTGGTCATTTGGTTGAATCATAATGGCTCTCACCAATCCTTGACCCCCATATAAAACCACAATCAGCTTTTTTACAGCCAAAGTAAATAACTGGCTGATGATAAGCCGATCGTATATAAAGGTTTCGTTTCTGTTAAGTGAGTTTGAACGTTTCTCACGCCCTTGGTTATCAAAAATTGGTTCAGTTGGTTCTCTAAAATGGTTAACCATGATCTACACCAAAATAAAGAAGTGCTATTTCAGATTGAACACCTTTGTTGGACAGCGACCAAGATTTTAAATACCTTTTTTTGATACATGCTGGATGATCCCTGGTTCCCTTTGCCCAGGATAGAACACTGAAACTGCTTCCAGTTTTAAATCATGCCATGTGTGTGTGTGTGTGTGTGTGTGTGTGTGTGTGTGTGTGTGTGTGTGTGTGTGTGTGTTTATATGCTCTCAGAGGACTCCTTTATGCTTTTGCCTGGAGCGTGCACTGGTATTCAGACACAGGAACACGGAGGATGGAAGGACGGTTTGATTTTAGCTCTCAGCGTTTACAGCTCAGTCGCTGTGATTCCCCTTTTTGCGTGGGTGAGTTGATGTGCACAGAATGGAATTAGCTCACAATTATACCTTTGAAATTACAATACCAAATGCAAGACAAGTGGCAAGTGTGGTACATTATGTGCTCTATGTTCGACAGCAAGACTACAGATATATTACCTATTGCAACTGGAGTTTTTTTATTAAAATCATTTAGGATGACTATAAAACAACAGGAATGTATACGCTTCAGGTGAGCAATAAACACAGAGACCTAACCTCAAAAATTCCACTTAACATAAGCGACACTCGCGCCTTGTTTGCGCATAACTCATTTGCATTTGTTCACACACACACACACACACACACACACACTTGACTTGCACACAAGGCTACCCCGCCTTCATCCTCATTCCTGAGCTGTTAAGAGGCATTTACACAACCTGCATTTTAAGCATCTTCTCAGCCTCTCTACAGTCGAGCGTCCCCTTCGACCTCCTCCTCTGAAATCTCCCTCCGCGTCTTAGCGAGAGGGACTCGCTCTGAAATCCGCCCCCCATCGTTAAGGAAACAGAAAGGAAAGGCGGAGAAACGAACGGAATGTGGCGGATCATATCAAAGCCCGTCATCTATTAGTATAGAAGTGTGTGTGCGCGCTGTAGAACCAGAGGACTGAGGTCATATGCAAATGAAACCAGCGGAGGACTGTCCGATTCATCAGCCCAGAGCCGGTGCCGCGAGAAGTCATCAATAATGTCATCCTCACTGCAGGCATGTGCAAATTTAAAGAGGACCTATTATGTGTTTCTGGGATTTTTCCCTTTCGTTTGGCGTGTTGTATAGTTTTTGTGCACGTAAAAGGTCTGCAAAGTTACAAAGCCTAAAGTCCACGCCAAAGGGAGTCAAGCTTTGTTTATGCTCGCACGAGGCACCGTGGTGTGGACCTCCACAGATGGCGCGCGCACAATTTGCGCGTAGGTGTTTATGCTCAACGTGTTGTTCTTTGCAGTATTCTCCGATGTGCCAGTGGGCATACAAACAAAAGATTCTGCGAAGAAGCAAGAAGTCAACGATTGTTACTGGGAAAAAGCCATGAACCAAAATTACTTAATGCCGAGGAGGACTTGTAATTGTAAACTCACACCTGAAACGCCTTGCTTGAAGTCTGGCCTTTTCTTCCGTAACGCGGTGATGTCACCAAGTAACACATTTGCATAATACCTGCTGAGCTGCTAGTTTGGCACGCCCTCAAACAAAGCTAGTTCGAGCGGAATCAGAAGAGTTTGGTTCGGTTGACCAATCACAACAGAGTGGGCCAGCTGACCAATCAGAGCAGACTGGGCTTTTCGGAGCTCAAACAGAGCATTTCAGACAGGAGTGAAAAGAGATGCTGCAGCACAGACAGTATGAGAAAAATAAAGCGTTTTTTGAACATTAAAGCATGTAAACATGTTCTAGTAGAAACCCAAAATACAAGTATGCACCTGAAAATGAGCATAATAGGTCCTCTTTAAAAAGGACAAATGGACCACTTTTAATCTGCTATTAACCAAAAATAAAAAAAAGACCTAGAGCAGCTAACATTTGGGTCTTTATAATTCTTTTTTGACTACTCGCCCCTCCACCTCTCCTTCCTCTGGACAGGTACGGCCCCTAGTGGAGCACACACAGAGCCGTGGACGTTTGTCGTGGTGACAGACCAAGAGACGAAACACCAGATCAGACGGATAGTCGAAGAAGAGGAGGAGGTCAACTACCGTCAGAGGATGGGGGACAAGTGGCTCCACGATTTGGCCAAATTTAGGTGAGCACCCATACTTATACTCCACACTCATATGAATAGATTTGTACTAGAACGAGAAACTGTATGTGCACTGACAGCGTTCAATCCCCATTCCCTTTATCCTAAATTTTAGCCTGACATACACAATGATTATCAGTGATCATGGACCGATGTAAAGTCTTACTACATTTTCTGATTTCACATATCTTCGCCTTTTCTCACAACTTCCATCCTCATGCAGGACAAACTGGGTCAAGAAGTACTTGGAAATTGCTCCATATCTAATCCTCACCTTCAAACAGACCTATGGGATGCTACCAAACGGCAAGAAAAAGATACATTACTACAATGAAATCAGTGTGTCCATATCCTGTGGACTCCTGTTGGCTGCTTTACAGGTAATGAATAACATCACCCTTTAAAATATACTGTAGATCAACCAATCCCTGTTTTCTTGAGTTCAGACAGAGTTAATAGTGTATATGTAGTAGAACTATATGGTTCCTCTTGAAAATGCATGCAATTCCCGGATAAACTACTATTTTACATGTCTGGTAAAGCGGTTGAATGTCTGTTTTTTCTGTCAATTTGCTAATCAGAACGTGGGTCTCGTCACCGTCACATCGACGCCCCTGAACTGCGGCCCCCAGCTCAGGCTCCTCCTCAAACGGCCCCCCAATGAGAAGCTGGTGATGCTACTTCCTGTAGGTTATCCTGCTTCTGACGCCGCGGTTCCCGACTTAAAACGCAAGCCTCTGGATGATATTATGGTACACATATAACAGAATCAATCTGCAGAGAACATTTTTTTTTTTTTCACCATCTTCTTTACCCGCAGCTGAAAAATCAACAAAATATATACCTTATGTGATTAGAAATGTTTTAATTACGCCGGGAGTCTTGCAAACGAGCTTAAGCTAACAATAAACCCCATGTATAGAAGGAACAGAGAGTAAAGTGCCATTGAAACCATGTTCATGTGTGTAACTCATCAGATACACAAAAAAAAATGGATGACATCAATCTCCTCATAGACTTCAAAATAAACCCCTGATTGACAAGCATAGTTTAATATGCCATTACTTTTATTTTGAAGGCCAAATAGCCCTACTGTTTAATTTAGCTATGTCCAGTGGACAGTCAATGAATAGGAAGATAAACAGCCAATCCTACAACTACTATTTGGTGCAAACATCTTATGAAGGTAGTTCATTTTTTTGGTTATATCATAATAACATATTTTACAGTCCATTTTTGCTCTTAATCCTAATCATTTCAACACACCGCTATGGTTTACAGAAACAGGTGTATAAACCTTGTACATAATTATATGGAATGAGATCTCACTGTGACATAATGGCCTCTGGTACAAATGTTAAATCAGTCAAACAAGCACAAGGTCAACACGGTCTTACCAAGCAAGCTGAGATCTAGATAGTTTCCAGCACTGCTGCCAGGAATAAAATCCAATCTGTTTTCAGCTGTTTGCTCTGGGGTTGCTTGTGTAATTTGTTTTTGTAACTATAATTGAGCTGATGTCCTTGGGCATTAAATGATGAGTTTTTTGTCTTAAAATAATGACCACCATACTTCTTTTTTTTTTTCTAGAAATGCAAATAATAAAAAATACATTAAAATAGCTAGCTTTTCTTTTTTTGAAGCCACATCAATTATTATGAGTGAGAAATAATTTTAATGATAATATAGATATGCACAAGGTTATATATATAGCTGTGTGTGTGTGTGTTTTCACTCACAATAAATGGGATGAGTGGGCAGTTTGACATCTTTATTCTTTTAGGATATATTCAGTACATCATTTTGCAAAATCATGACCAACCAACCCTGAAAAAACATTGCACTGGCGCCCCCCTTTTTAATAAATAAATAAATAAAAATAATGAAGTAATAAATAAATTAATAAAAAAAAAATGATTGAAGGAATAAATAAACAAATAAAAAATGAATGAAGGAATAAAAAAATGAATGAAGGAATAAATAAATAAAAATGAATCAAGGAATAAATAAATAAAGTCATCATGCTGGGATATTTGTGGGACCTCTCAGCTAGAACTTTCATGTTTACACCCCCCAAAAATGATGGAACTAGGTGCAAAAGTTGCAGAGTCTAACCATGTAATTCTCAATGAAGTCATCAGGTATGTTATGTCTTACATAATATATCTATTTGTCTGCTTTAATCGAGCTGTTACTATTACTGTTCATTTATTTATCTGGTTTGCTCAATATTAAGTAATGATTTGGTATTCTTGACTGATATGAATTTATATTTTGACAAGGATAACTATATCAGTAATTAATTTATATTTCTATATGACAGAGATGAAAGGTAATAAGTAAAGTTAAAAAAGTTTAGGAAAAATAACTTAGATTATATGTTTAGCTCAATAAGGACGCTGGTTACTTATTAATGAATGAGTTATGGAGAAGGGGTGGGATTAAATAAGTTTGTACTTCTTCTCACTCCTTTTCGAATATGTAAACCAAGGCAAGTGTTTGATCATTTCTTTTGCTTATGATTTTCATTTTATGTGGATATTGCTTTTTTTCTGGCAGTCCACTTGTTGTATGATGATTCTCTTTTTTTTATTATTATTATTATTTTACATGTTCGAAATAAATTTTGAAAAAAAAAAAAAAAAAAAAAGCTCATAAAGCCATTCACGCCATAGGCTGTCCCACTCTGCTCCTCTTGCCCTATGAGGCGGCTGCAGGTTACCGGCAGAGGCTGTTGGTTGAAGTTTGCCCGGCAGCTGTCTGCCAAAATCTGCAGGTGGAGGCGGCTGCAGGTTGCTGGCAGAGGCTGGTGGTGGAGGTTTGCCCGGCAGCTATCTGCCACAATCTGCAGGTGGAGGCGGCTGCAGGTTGCTGGCAGAGGCTGGTGGTGGAGGTTTGCCCGGCAGCTGTCTGCCACAATCTGCAGGTGGGGGTCCCTGCAGGTTGCTGGCAGAGGCTGGTGGTGGAGGTTTGCCCGGCAGCTATCTGCCACAATCTGCAGGTGGAGGCGGCTGCAGGTTGCTGGCAGAGGCTGGTGGTGGAGGTTTGCCCGGCAGCTGTCTGCCACAATCTGCAGGTGGAGGCGGCTGCAGGTTACTGGCAGAGGCTGGTGGTGGAGGTTTGCCTGGCAGCTATCTGCCACAATCTGCAGGTGGAGGCGGCTTCAGGTTGCTGGCAGAGGCTATAGGTGGAGGTTTGGCCGGCAGCTGTCTGCCACAATCTGCAGGTGGAGGCGGCTGCAGGTTGCTGGCAGAGGCTGGTGGTGGAGGTTTGTCCGGCAGCGTTCTGCCACAATCTGCAAGTGGGGGTCCCTGCAGGTTGCTGGCAGAGGCTGGTGGTGGAGGTTTGCCCGGCAGCTATCTACCACAATCTGCAGGTGGAGGCGGCTGCAGGTTGCTGGCAGAGGCTGGTGGTGGAGGTTTGCCTGGCAGCTATCTGCCACAATCTGCAGGTGGAGGCGGCTTCAGGTTGCTGGCAGAGGCTATAGGTGGAGGTTTGGCCGGCAGCTGTCTGCCACAATCTGCAGGTGGAGGCGGCTGCAGGTTGCTGGCAGAGGCTGGTGGTGGAGGTTTGTCCGGCAGCGTTCTGCCACAATCTGCAGGTGGGGGTCCCTGCAGGTTGCTGGCAAAGGCTGGTGGTGGAGGTTTGCCCGGCAGCTATCTACCACAATCTGCAGGTGGAGGCGGCTGCAGGTTGCTGGCAGAGGCTGGTGGTGGAGGTTTGCCCGGCAGCTGTCTGCCACAATCTGCAGGTGGAGGCGGCTGCAGGTTACTGGCAGAGGCTGGTGGTGGAGGTTTGCCCGGCAGCTGTCTGCCACAATCTGCAGGTGGAGGCGGCTGCAGGTTGCTGGCAGA
This sequence comes from Sebastolobus alascanus, assembly GCA_916701645.2. Lineage (NCBI taxonomy): Eukaryota > Metazoa > Chordata > Actinopteri > Perciformes > Sebastidae > Sebastolobus > Sebastolobus alascanus. Next base: position 12,455 of record CAKAOJ020000096.1, on the reverse strand, counting down.
GACTGGTGATGGAGTTTTGCCCGGCAGCTGTCTGCCACAATCTGCAGGTGGAGGCGGCTGCAGGTTGCTGGCAGAGGCTGGTGGTGAAGGTTTGGCCGGCAGCTGTCTGCCACAATCTGCAGGTGGAGGCGGCTGCAGGTTGCTGGCGGAGGCTGGTGGTGGAGGTTTGGCCAACAGCTGTCTGCCACATCTGCAGGTGGAGGCGGCTGCAGGTTGCTGGCAGAGGCTGGTGGTGGAGGTTTGGCCAACAGCTGTCTGCCACATCTGCAGGTGGAGGCGGCTGCAGGTTGCTGGCAGAGGCTGGTTGTGGAGGTTTACCCGGCAGCTGTCTGCCACAATCTGCAGGTGGAGGTCCCTGCAGGTTGCTGGCAGAGTCTGGTGGTGGAGGTTTGCCCGGCAGCTGTCTGCCACAATCTGCAGGTGGAGGCGGCTGCAGGTTGCTGGCAGAGGCTGGTGATGGAGGTTTGTCCGGCAGCTGTCTTCCACAATCTGCAGGTGGAGGCGGCTGCAGGATGCTGGCAGAGGCTGGTGATGGATGTTTGTCCGGCAGCTGTCTGCCACAATCTGCAGGTGGAGGCGGCTGCAGGTTGCTGGCAGAGGCTGGTTGTGGAGGTTTACCCGGCAGCTGTCTGCCACAATCTGCAGGTGGAGGTCCCTGCAGGTTGCTGGCAGAGGCTGGTGGTGGAGGTTTACCCGGCAGCTATCTGCCACAATCTGCAGGTGGAGGCGGCTGCAGGTTGCTGGCAGAGGCTGGTGGTGGAGGTTTGGCCGGCAGCTGTCTGCCACAATCTGCAGGTGGAGGCGGCTGCAGGTTGCTGGCGGAGGCTATAGGTGGAGGTTTGGCCAACAGCTGTCTGCCACATCTGCAGGTGGAGGCGGCTGCAGGTTGCTGGCAGAGGCTGGTTGTGGAGGTTTACCCGGCAGCTGTCTGCCACAATCTGCAGGTGGAGGTCCCTGCAGGTTGCTGGCAGAGGCTGGTGGTGGAGGTTTGCCCGGCAGCTGTCTGCCACAATCTGCAGGTGGAGGCGGCTGCAGGTTGCTGGCAGAGGCTGGTGATGGAGGTTTGCCCGGCAGCTGTCTGCCACAATCTGCAGGTGGAGGCGGCTGCAGGTTGCTGGCAGAGGCTGGTGATGGAGGTTTGTCCGGCAGCTGTCTTCCACAATCTGCAGGTGGAGGCGGCTGCAGGATGCTGGCAGAGGCTGGTGATGGATGTTTGTCCGGCAGCTGTCTGCCACAATCTGCAGGTGGAGGCGGCTGCAGGTTACTGGCAGAGGCTGGTGGTGGAGGTTTGCTTGGCAGCTGTCTGCCACTATCTTCAGTTGGAGGCGGCTGCAGGTTACTGGCAGAGGCTGATGGTGGAGGTTTGCTTGGCAGCTGTCTGCCACAATCTGCAGGTGGAGGCGGCTGCAGGTTACTGGCAGAAGCTGATGGTGGAGGTTTGCCAGGCAGCTGTCCGCCACTATCTGCAGGTGGAGGTCCCTGCAGGTTGCTGGCAGAGGCTGGTGGTGGAGGTTTACCCGGCAGCTATCTGCCACAATCTGCAGGTGGAGGCGGCTGCAGGTTGCTGGCAGAGGCTGGTGATGGAGGTTTGCCCGGCAGCTGTCTGCCACAATCTGCAGGTGGAGGCGGCTGCAGGTTGCTGGCAGAGGCTGGTGATGGAGGTTTGTCCGGCAGCTGTCTTCCACAATCTGCAGGTGGAGGCGGCTGCAGGATGCTGGCAGAGGCTGGTGATGGATGTTTGTCCGGCAGCTGTCTGCCACAATCTGCAGGTGGAGGCGGCTGCAGGTTACTGGCAGAGGCTGGTGGTGGAGGTTTGCTTGGCAGCTGTCTGCCACTATCTTCAGTTGGAGGCGGCTGCAGGTTACTGGCAGAGGCTGATGGTGGAGGTTTGCTTGGCAGCTGTCTGCCACAATCTGCAGGTGGAGGCGGCTGCAGGTTACTGGCAGAAGCTGATGGTGGAGGTTTGCCAGGCAGCTGTCCGCCACTATCTGCAGGTGGTGGCGGCCGCAGGTTGCTGGCAGAGGCTGGTGGTGGAGGTTTGCTTGGCAGCTGTCTGCCACAATCTGCAGGTGGAGGCGGCTGCAGGTTGCTGGCAGAGGCTGGTGGTGGAGTTCGGCCCGGCAGCTGTCTGCCACAATCTGCAGGTGGAGGCGGCTGCAGGTTGCTGGCAGAGGCTGGTGGTGGAGGTTTGTCCGGCAGCTGTCTGCCACAATCTGCAGGTGGAGGCGGCTGCAGGTTGTTGGCAGAGGTTGGTGGTGGAGGTTCGGACGGCAGCTGTCTGCCACAATCTGCAGGTGGAGACGACTGCAGGTTGTTGGCAGAGGCTGGTGGTGGAGGTTTGGCAGGCAGCTGTCTGCCACAATCTGCAGGTGGAGACGACTGCAGGTTGTTGGCAGAGGCTGGTGGTGGAGGTTTGGCAGGCAGCTGTCTGCCACAATCTGCAGGGGGAGGCGGCTGCAGGTTGCTGGCAGAGGCTGGTGGTGGAGGTTTGGACGGCAGCTGTCTGCCACAATCTGCAGGTGGAGGCGGCTGCAGGTTGCTGGCAGAGGCTGGTGGTGGAGGTTTGGCTGGCAGCTGTCTGCCACAATCTGCGGTTGGAGGCGGCTGCAGGTTACTGGCAGAGGCTGGTGGTGGAGGTTTGGCCGGCAGCTGTCTGCCACAATCTGCAGGTGGAGACGACTGCAGGTTGTTGGCAGAGGCTGGTGGTGGCGGTTTGGATTGCAGCTGTCTGCCACAATCTGCAGGTGGAGACGACTGCAGGTTACTGACAGAGGCTGGTGGTGGAGGTTTGCTTGGAAGCTGTCTGCTACAATCTGCAGGTGGAGGCGGCTGCAGGTTGCTGGCAGAGGCTGGTGGTGGAGGTTTGGCCGGCAGCTGTCTGCCACAATCTGCAGGTGGAGACGACTGCAGGTTACTGACAGAGGCTGGTGGTGGAGGTTTGCTTGGAAGCTGTCTGCTACAATCTGCAGGTGGAGGCGGCTGCAGGTTGCTGGCAGAGGCTGGTGGTGGAGGTTTGGCCGGCAGCTGTCTGCCACAATCTGCAGGTGGAGGCGGCTGCAGGTTGCTGGCAGAGGCTCGTGGTGGAGGTTTGCCCGGCAGCTGTCTTCCACAATCTGCAGGTGGCTGCGGCTGCAGGTTGCTGGCAGAGGCTGGTGGTGGAGTTCGGCCCGGCAGCTGTCTGCCACAATCTGCAGGTGGAGGCGGCTGCAGGTTGCTGGCAAAGGCTGGTGGTGGAGGTTTGTCCGGCAGCTGTCTGCCACAATCTGCAGGGGGAGGTCCCTGCAGGTTACTGGCAGAGGCTGATGGTGGAGGTTCGGACGGCAGCTGTCTGCCACAATCTGAAGGTGGAGACGACTGCAGGTTGTTGGCAGAGGCTGGTTGTGGAGGTTTGGCTGGCAGCTGTCTGTCACAATCTGCGGGTGGATGCGGCTGCAGGTTACTGGCAGAGGCTGGTGGTGGAGGTTTGGCCGGCAGCTGTCTGCCACAATCTGCAGTTGGAGGCGGCTGCAGGTTACTGGCAGAGGCTGGTTGTGGAGGTTTGGCTGGCAGCTGTCTGCCACAATCTGCGGGTGGAGGCGGCTGCAGGTTACTGGCAGAGGCTGGTGGTGGAGGTTTGGCCGGCAGCTGTCTGCCACAATCTGCAGGTGGAGACGACTGCAGGTTGTTGGCAGAGGCTGGTGGTGGAGGTTTGGCTGGCAGCTGTCTGCCACAATCTGCAGGTGGAGACGACTTCAGGTTGTTGGCAGAGGCTGGTGGTGGAGGTTTGGCCGGCAGCTGTCTGCCACAATCTGCAGGTGGAGACGACTGCAGGTTGTTGGCAGAGGCTGGTGGTGGAGGTTTGGCTGGCAGCTGTCTGCCACAATCTGCAGGTGGAGGTGCCTGCAGGTTACTGGCAGAGGCTATAGGTGGAGGTTTGGCCTGCAGCTGTCTGCCAGAATCTGCAGGTGGAGGCGGCTGCAGGTTGCTGGCAGAGGCTGGTGGTGGAGGTTGACAGAGGTTGCAGATGTAACAGGTTGTTTTAGCTGTCAGAGGCGGAGGAGACGGTGGAAATAGTCTAGAAGAGGTTTTAGGTGGAGCACTTGTCTGCAACTGTCTGCTGTCCGCAGGTGGAGGCTAGGACAGCAGATGGCTGCTGAGTTCAGGTCTGGAGCTGGTTGAAACTGGCTATTGGTGGAGGTTGTCAGAGGCTGTACACTGGATGTTTTCTTTGCATGTGGATGTTAGGTGGAGGATGGAACATATAACTGCATTTACTGATTAAAAAAAGATCATTCTAAAAAGAAAACTTAACATCACAATACTATTTACACTTAACTTAAAATCACAATATTCTTAACACTTACCTTAAAATCACAATATTCTTAACACTTAACTTAAAATCACAATATTAGTAGCACTTAACTTAAAATCACAATATTCTTAACACTTAACTTAAAATCACAATATTCTTAACACTTAACTTAAAATCACAATATTATTTACAGATTATTGAACTAAAATGATAATTTGTCATTTCTTAGCTCGTTTGTAAGGAGGCGTCCTCGGCTTAGGTTCTCCCAGTGTGTCGACGTCATACTGGGGAGGATAGATTCCTACTCCGTATGACGCCTCCACACGAACCAGCCCGTCCTCACCGACTGATGACGTCAGTGTGGGACGGTCCAGCCTCTCCCAGAGCTTCTGCTTAATGCGACGGCCAAGGTCTAAGCTGTATGGACGGGGGCGGCCGCTCTTGAACCTGTGAGGAGCGGATGAAACAGACATTTAATCATAATGTTCTTGTGATTTAAAAGCTTAAAAATGAAAAAACAATATCAGCATTTTTTTAGGTAGCAATTATTGAAGAATATTATCATTATCTGATTGGAAGAGTTTTGACTCAAACATACGTCAGCATTCCATCTACGACTTCATGGTAGATCCGCTGGTACTCGTCCACGGAGCGGTTGTGGATCGTCAGGGGGCCGTCGTCGCGCAGTGCATCAGAGGGGGGCCGGGGGCCGGGGGCCACCTTCGAGACAACCGGGAGCGCAGCAGGTGGGATGGTGGCAGAAGGTCTCGGCACCAAACCCAACAACCACAGCATTTCAGCAGCTGGGGCGAAGGGCTGAGGAGTGGGAACCACCTCTGGAGGTCCGGGACGAGCCACGGAAGTCCGCTTCCTCTTCTTAGGAAGGCTGGCAGTAGGAGCGGAGCGCTGGCGCACCTGGGGGAAGGTCAGCAACACACAAGAGGATGTCAGTTAACTTACTTACTTCACAATGTACTTTTATAATCTCACAAGAGAAAAATACATCAGATGCACTGCAGAGGACCAATTTGTCAAATTAACAGAACCTTCACAAATTCAGTCTATTTGATTTAATTTAATTTTGGATTTTTGGAAAAAAGGGTTATTTGATTTTACACCTGTCTACAAGAAGAATTTAAATTAAAGCACAATAATTAAAAAAACAACAACTTGAAATTGAAAACTCTAGAGTAAAGCTGTAAATTGGTTAAACTTTAATGGGAACTCAACAGGAGAGTTACTGTAATGTAAATGAGTCCAAAAAGCAGCCTGTACAGTAGACTGTTTCCCAAAACATTCAGTATTCACAATATAGTCCACTATGTGTTTACCATTACTGTCTGTTTCTCTAGTTCTTGAGGATTACAATATGAACAATTTAGGACATAAACATTTTATTTCTATCCAAAATATGAAAAACAAATGTCCTACCTGGTCGTCCCTGCAGCATGGCAGTGTACACTGTCTGTGAGCCGTAGGCTTCCTGGTCCTCTTGTTACTGGTATAGTTGTGGTCGCCACACTGCAACAGTACACACCCATGTTAGAATGAGGCGTCGCATGTACAGTAAATGCAACAAACAACACTGCATAATGTGAATTGCATTCCACAGTTTTCTGCAAAAATTCAACTTCCCTCTAGAAAATGGGCATTACTGTCGAGGTGTGACCTACAGGGGAGTTTATTGGCTCCTTAATAACACATGAGCTCCCCTGAAAACATGATTTGTGAAATTTCGGCGTCTCTAAAATATTCAATATGCTATTTTAGCCATGCACTTTTATTTTTCTGCATCTTCATCATCATGGATCATGCATAAAATGATTCTATTATTGACAAACATTTTCTATGTTGAGTTTATTAAATACTTGTAGTCATCACGCAGCAGCAGAACCGATATGTGCGTCTCCACACTGAGAGAGGCGCTGTGCGCATTTTACGCACAGTGGCACAGCGTCTGAAACTTCATTAATGAGGCCTATTTAAATCTCTAAATATTAAATTATTATTATCGGTAGGCTAAGGAAGCCGTTTTGATTTTCATGCGCATTTTTGTCTTTTTTTAATGATTAGATAAATTAATCCGGTACAGGTTTCCCTACAATTTATTGATAGGTTATTAATATAATAATAACTGATTTCTGCGTTGGTATATTTTGTGTAGGCCTACTGTGTGACCCCCGGGGTGGGGACAGTGTTCATGGCAGAGCCTGTTAACAATGTATGATGAGGCCTCTGAGAGTATATGGGAGAAGTTTGTCTCAAGGGTTTTCTGCCAGATATCTCCTTAAATTTAGGCAACAAACCCATTTAGTTATGTTGAGAAAAGATCATGGTTTAAATTAAAATAAACCCTTTTCTGCCAGAAAGCCTTGAAAGCAAACTTCTCCCATTAGCCTCGACGGTAAAATACATAGAAAGTGTTTCAAATCTCACATTGTCCATGATGGAAGTTAGTTGAGTCGCTTTGGTCAGTCTCTGTGAGTATCTAGTCTTTATCAGGATGGATGAAATCCTCAGTTTAATCGGTAATTTCCAATAAATCGTCGAGTGAAACTTGTGAACAAACTTTTCTAGCCGTTAGAGGTGTTGTTTATGCTTAAATATTTCTGTTCTACAAATGATGCACCTGGAGGGAAACCATGGCAACCACGTAATGCATGTCCATTTTACGCACGTGATTTTACAGTCACGTCTCACATCTGTGATCTAAAGTTTCATCCAGTCAGCTGCTAAAGGCCTGAGATCAAGTCTATAACTAACTATACTGTATGAAGAAATGAATACATGATTGCGTCCTCAGTCATATTGTCTGCTAGAAGTTTAGTTCCAGTCTCATGAACAGCTATAGATGGGGATGACTATACGTCTTTTATAATTTTGTAACTATTTGACACAGAGACTTTACTTTAACCTTATAGACCTATTACAAACTGTTCATTTAACCTTTACTCCGAGTTCAGCTCACAGTTATGGCTCGTTCATTTTGTTCTTTTAGGCTACAGATTAAAATTCACGTCAAAATACAGTTTTAAATGTGATTAAGTCTGTAAAGGGTTAAATTAAGGAGTTTTACCAGTAAGTGTTATCCTCAAACTAATACGTTTGTTCACGCCGACTGTTTATATTTAATATTCTTTACTTTGAGTTTATTAAATACTTGTAGTCATCACGCAGCAGCAGAACCGATATGTGCGTCTCCACACTGAGAGAGGCGCTGTGCGCATTTTACGCACTTGGCACAGCGTCTGAAACTTCATTAATGAAGCCTATTTAAATCTCTAAATATTAAATTATTATGATCGGTAGGCTAAGGAAGCCATTTGGATTTTTTCATGCGCATTTTTGTCTTTTTTTAATGATTAGATAAATGAATCCGGTACAGGTTTCCCTACAATTTATTAATAGGCTATTAATATAATAATAATAACAACTGATTTCTGCGTAAGTATATTTTGTGTAGGCCTACTATGTGACCCCCAGGCTGGGGACAGTGTTCACGGCAGAGTCTGTTAACAATGTATGATGAGGCCTCTGAGAGTATATGAGAGAAGTTTGTCTTAAGGGCTTTCTGCCAGAAATCTCCTTATATTTAGGCAACAAACCCATTTAGTTATGTTTAGAAAAGATCATGGTTTGAATTAAAATAAAGCCTTTCTGCCAGAAAGCCTTGAAAGCAAACTTCTCCCATTAGCCTCGACGGTAAAATACATAGAAAGTTTTCAAATCTCACATTGTCCATGATGGAAGTTAGTTGAGTCGCTTTGGTCAGTCTCTGTGAGTCTCTAGTCTTTACGGGATGGATGAAATCCTCAGTTGAATCAGTAATTTCCAATAAATCGTCGAGTAAAACTTGTGAACAAACTTTTCTAGCCGTTAGAGGTGTTGTTTATGTTTAAATAATTCTGCTCTACAAATGATGCACCTGGAGAGAAACCATGGCAACCACGTAATGCATGCCCATTTTACGCACGTGATTTTACAGTCACGTCTCACCTCTGTGATCTAAAGTTTCATCCAGTCAGCTGCTAAAGGCCTGAGATCAAGTCTATAACTAACTATACTGTATAAAGAAATGAATACATGATTGCGTCCTCAGTCATATTGTCTGCTAGAAGTTTAGTTCCAGTCTAATGAACAGCTATAGATGGGGATGACTATACGTCTTTCATAATTTTGTAACTATTTGACACAGAGACTTTACTGCAACCTTATAGACCTATTACAAACTGTTCATTTAACCTTTATCTCCGAGTTCAGCTCACAGTTATGGCTCGTTCATTTTGTTCTTTTGGGCTACAGATTAAAATTCACGTCAAAATACAGTTTTAAATGTGATCAAGTCTGTAAAGGGTTAAATTAAAGAGTTTTATCAGTAAGTGTTATCCTCAAACTAATACGTTTGTTCACGCCGACTGTTTATATTTAATATTCTTTACTTTGAGTTTATTAAATACTTGTAGTCATCACGCACCAGCAGGACCGATATGTGCGTCTCCACACTGAGAGAGGCGCTGTGCGCATTTTACGCACTTGGCACAGCTTCTGAAACTTCATTAATGAGGCTTATTTAAATCTCTAAATATTAAATTATTATTATCGGTAGGCTAAGGGAGCCATTTGGATTTTTTCATGCGCATTTTTGTCTTTTTTTAATGATTAGATAAATTAATCCGGTACAGGTTTCCCCACAATTTATTAATAGGTTATTAATATAATAATAATAACAACTGATTTCTGCGTTAGTATATTTTGTTTATAGGCCTACTATGTGACCCCCGGGGTGGGGACAGTGTTCATGGCAGAGTTTGTTAACAATGTATGATGAGGCCTCTGAGAGTATATCGGAGAAGTTTGTCTTAAGGGCTTTCTATCAGAAATCTCCTTAAATGTAGGCAACAAACCCACTTAGTTATGTTTAAGAAAAGATCATGGTTTGAATTAAAATAAACCTTTTCTGCCAGAAAGCCTTGAAAGCAAACTTCTCCCATTAGCCTCGACGGTCAAATACATAGAAAGTGTTCAAATCTCACATTGTCCATGATGGAAGTTAGTTGAGGAGTGAGAAGAAGTACAAACTTATTTAATCCCACCCCTTCTCCATAACTCATTCATTAATAAGTAACCAGCGTCCTTATTGAGCTAAACATATAATCTAAGTTATTTTTCCAAAACTTTTTCAACTATAATTATTACCTTGTTGAAGGAAAAGTGCCCCGACCGTGGGCCAGCAAAAGATAGGGCGTCCTCCTTCAGCATTTTTATCCTTATAATACTTAAAACTTTTGGAGTTCTCAAAAAATCAGGTTTAAAAATTGGTCGAGAGAAAACTACAGATCTTGATGCAAAAGTGTTTATTTCTGTCGCCAAAAACAATCACGAGTCGTCAGTTCGAACGGAGGACTGACTTCTCGACAAATCCTGCCCTCTTATATACTATAGACTTCATTTACTATTCTCTTTCATGTTCGGTACCCTCTATTGGCAAAAGGCCCAAAACTAATTATTTTCTTGCGAAGTCAGGGATTTTGAGTTATTTTGGTCTTATCCGTGACAAATTTACGACTTTAACCTTTTTACCTAGTCCCCCTCCTCTTTTTGCCGCCGCTACGGTGTTAGAAGTCATGAGTGTGTACACTCGCAACTCATGAGTATGAACACTCCCATATCATCCGAGAGGCTGATTCTCGGCCTTCCATCCTGCTCGAGAGGCAGCCCCCCTCTTTGCACGCCTGTGTAGTGCTCTTCTCTACAGCCAGGCTGACGCCAGGCACGCGTTGCTCTCTGACTTCAAAGGGCTCTCCATGCCTCGCTCTACACTTGGAAGGCCTTCCCATTCTAATGCATCAGACACACATTATTTTATGTAGAATCAACATTAACATATATAAAAGACTAAATGGTACATTTGATTTATACTTTAACCAAAAATACCCTAGTATATGAACATTTTGTGTAAATATATGATATATATTTGTCTTAGGTTATGCTTTATAAAACAGCCTGAAAATTTGTCACAACAACCTTTCATCTCTGTTATTAAAAGTAAAAAGCCTGACACATGACACCCTGTTGATGAAGATGTTTTTTTTGTTTAACCAATAGGAAAAGACTTAATTCCCAGCTGAAGGGCATATAAAAAGCCTCAGATGACTCATAGAGACACAACCGACTCCAGAGAGATGACTTTCATAATCATATCTATTTGATCAATTCGATAATCTGTAAATATTGCGAGTGTGGAATAATGTGAAGTTGTCATATTTATGTTACCGGTTTGAAAACTGTAGTATGTGAGAGACCACATTAGTGGTAGCGGTTATCTAGCTAGCTGTCAATGTAAGTTCACAGTTACTGAATCAGAGTTAGGTAGCGTTAACGGTCTATTTATGCAATGCTTCCTATTTAGACCTAATAAGTCTTGTGCCCTCATTTTTTTCCCTGAACTTCAGGATGCTTCGGCACAGCAGGAAACTACTGCAGAATCGTCCAATGGCTCAGCAGAGACTAAAGCACAAGAAGGGACGAGTGCTGGGAGGGACACAGAGAAGGACTCTGACACAAAACGATGTGGTAAGTCTTGTTGTCTTGTGATTAAAGGCTGGATGATTTTTGTGTTTCAACAAATGTAACTGTTAGGGACAATAAAAGATGCAGTAGGTGTAAGGGCTAGGGACGATACGCCTATCTCCCGATTCAATACTATCACGATACTTGGGTGTCGAAGTATTGCGATTCGATATTACGATTTATTGCAATTTTTGTTAACTTTTTTTAACACCAGACCATGGGAAAAAGTTAAATCATACACTTCAAGGGACTTTTAATTTGGAAAAATATCTAAATTAATACAATAAAATGTTTTCAGCCTGTATGTAGTCAGAGATATCCTGAAGTCAAATATATCAATCATTGTCAGGAATCATATATTATTTTTCTTTTTCCAATAACCCAGAAATCAAAGAATAAAGACATTTCCCTCACAAATTAGTGGTATTTTTTTTTTTTATTGATAAGGGACATGTAATGCGTTATACTTCTGGTCTCAATCTTATTCCGTATATGTATTCTGTATATACAGTTCCCTTTGTTAACACCTTATTTTGAAGAGAAAAGTGTCTCTTGAGAAAGTAGCGTTCAAATGAACAAAAAAAAACTTTGGACTGATCTGATAACTGCAGAGACTGATGGAATTTATTGAGATTTGGGAAGAGCAGCAGTTGGAGGTGAACATGGAGGATGAGGAGGAGGAATGAGCATCTCTGATGCACAGCTCTTGTAGAATGAATTATCTGCACGACAGTTGATCAGCTCCTGGCAGATCTGGACGTCTGTGAAGTCCACCAGAGCCTGAAGAAATAGGGGCAGGTGTCTGGAGCTGTCTTCCAGGATCGATAGGTAGAGGGCAGGGCTGTAGATTGCTGGGGAAGGCTGGAGGCAGGGGCAGGAGGAGGCTTCAGGTTGCTGGCAGAGGCAGTGGGTGGATGTATGGGCTGCAGCTGTCTGCCAGACTTTGCAGGTGGAGGCGATGGCTGTAGGTTCCTGGCAGAGGCTGCAGATCGAGGGTCAGGCAGATGCTTTCTACCAAAATCTGCAGGTGGAGGTGGAGGCTGCAAGTTGCTGAAAGAAGCTGTAGGTGGAGGTGCGGGCTATAGCTGCTTACCAGCTATAGCCCGTACCTATAGGTGGAAGTTTGGATTGCAGCTGTCTGCCACAATCTGCAGGTGGAGGTGCCTGCAGGTTACTGGCAGAGGCTGATGGTGGAGGTATTGCCGGCAGCTGTCTGCCAGAATCTGCAGGTGGAGGTGCCTGCAGGTTACTGGCAGAGGCTCGTGGTGGAGGTTTGCTTGGCAGCTGTCTGCCACAATCTGCAGGTGGAGGTGCCTGCAGGTTACTGGCAGAGTGCGGTGGTGGAGGTTTGCTTGGCAGCTGTCTGCCACAATCTGCAGGTGGAGGCGGCTGCAGGTTGCTGGCAGAGGCTGGTGGTGGAGTTCGGCCCGGCAGCTGTCTGCCACAATCTGCAGGTGGAGGCGGCTGCAGGTTGCTGGCAGAGGCTGGTGGTGGAGTTCGGCCCGGCAGCTGTCTGCCACAATCTGCAGGTGGAGGCGGCTGCAGGTTGCTGGCAGAGGCTGGTGGTGGAGGTTAGTCCGGCAGCTGTCTGCCA